>CM034151.1:640558340-641981442 GCA_019776745.2 Taxus chinensis
TCTTCACACTTATCATGCACCACCGGTCTAATCTGAGGTGTTCTACATCCCATCACCATGTATGGCGTGTACTATTATAATTGGAAATAACTGGTCATCACAGAAGGATTTTTGTATCTAGTGAGTGTCAAAGAACTGAATCCTATCTCGATGGCGCTGGACCTAGGTACTGGGTTCGGACTGACGATTGTCAAGTAAACGTCTCAGCATCGTCGAAACTTTGTCAAGAGTTGAGTTTTTATGGGGGGGTTGTATACGGCAACCGGACCACTACTTTTTGGTCAGTAGGTATGGGAACCCTAACGTTACACAAGGACGGCCAGTGTTTATGGTGTCGCATGGATTTCATCGCATGGGTGCGGGGGGGCATATAGTAAGTTGTGTCATCTATCGTCAAGGTAAACTCTGATGGTGATAACTCCCTAAGTGAGCATGCAGTTCACCATCAATTTCTCTATGTTCAAGTCATAAAGAAAAAGATCAATGACATCATAGTTAGGATGTTCCCGGCCCGACGCGAGAGCCGCTGCGTCCGGGTCCTGCTCGCGGACGACCGGCGCGAGGGGCACTTAGCGCTATTGCAACCCAGTGATGCTTGGCACACAACTGGCAAGCTTAGTCAAAAAAGAGTTTCTACTAGAATCACTAATCAGGTTTAAGCTCCCATATCACGGTAAAGTACTAAACTCTCCCCCAGCCCTTCAAGGATGCTTACCGGGCACCCGACCTCAAGATTCTCTGTTCGACAACCTCTCCAGTATCATCCGAATCCGAAAGTAGCTGGAAAACCCGTCCGGTTGATGGAGATAGGTCTTCTCATCGCGCTCGAAGTCAGAAATAAAACACGCTCGCGCGGGATACATGGCGACCTACGCAACGTCGCGCAGCACGCTGCAGCCCCTGCTCGCTACTGCCTTCCAGTCACCCAACAATGCCACGTGCACTAGTACAGGCAAAGTATAAGCAACTCACACTTCAGCACGGAAGGGAGAGGAAGTTCCGCTGCGAACAAGCGAAGCAGAGGAAAAGCGGAGTCACTATCACACAACGAACCAAGACAAACAGATCATCGAAGGACAGGATATGTAACAAGATTGTAATAGCGCCAGATAGTGTCCCTAGAGGTCTGCGGCATGAGTCAAAGTCAGTGAAAAGATGAGAGGAGCGGGCGCACTAAGTACAGGAAGGAAAGACACGAAAACGTATGAAGAAGAGGAGCACCAAAAGTAACGCACAGTATGCAGCCTGGGAAGTCTACAACCAACGAAAGGAACTCAGATAAGAGATACCGAAGGAGGCACTATCGATGCTGTGGGAAGGAAAGGTTTAAATAGAATAGTGATCCACTGGTAAATCTGAGATCCTCAGAAGGGCCAGTAGGCAGGATGGGAGAAGGAAGGAAAGCGGAAAAGGGGGAGCACTGTCGCCCATGGAAAGTAGCCCGACACTACAGAAAGGCAGTGCTCACGGAGAGAGGCAGCTACAAAGAGAGTAGAGAAGAGGGGACGCCACTGATGTAAGAGCCGAAACAGGGAGGAAGAGGAGACGAAGGCGCAGAGGGGAGAAAAGAGTGCCGATGGCATCTGGAAGAAGATACAAAGGCTGTTTTAATCCTCGTCAGGGATCATCTAACGAGGAACATTGGGGAAAGTCTATGCACGAAGATGACTGGGAAAAGAGAAATTCAGAGGGGATGGTTCATGATGGGTAGAAAATTGAATGAGGAACCGATTTAGAGGATCCTCAATACCAAGTAGTGAGGTTTCACCTGCTCCACCGATCCCGTTGAATGTTGTGAGTTAGGGGATATCAATGAAAAAACTACAACAACGATAAAAAGGTCTAGGATGTGGTTCAAGAAAAAGAGGGATGCATTCATAGAATCAGGTCTTCTTCATAATATCATAAGGAAACCATCTCTAAAGGAACCCGAGAGGACTGCAAGCTCTTCTCACAGGGGAGAGCCCATAAAAAGAAAAACAATAGATACCAAAGTCCCCCACTATAGAAAGTTGTACGAGAAAGAAAAGTTTCTCAAGACCTTGCAAAAGAGCTAGAACAAGGAGAAGTGTTTCCTTCCAAACCTCCAATTCTACATCAATCTCCAAGCATCTCTTCTCCTTTACGGAGTCAAATCCCTAAATGTAAGAGGTACCCTCTCACACTGAGCCTCAAACTACAATCATGCTTGGTTCCTAACCATTAACAATGAAGGTCTTCCCATGGATAAAAGAGTTGATTAGAGGTGAGACTTGCCTAGTGCAATAGGAATTGGTGCCTGAATTTCAAGCTATTTCTAATATGTTGAAAATAAGATGAGGTAAGAAGTAGAGGTTTCTTGGCCAAAGGTAATAAATACCATTAGGGAGATGACTCCATCAGAATATAAGATGACCACCATTCCCTTATGACTAACAACACATGAAGGATATTCCCATATTTTCTAAGAATCTTCCACTCATTTCCTTACAAGAAATAAGGAATACAAGGAGAAGATTGAACATTTAGAAGAACCTACGATAAACTTCAATTTATATGTTCAATAATTTATGGAGCCTAATGTCATCCCATCTCTCCTAGCTGAGGAGGTCACTCCAATCAAATTTTTTTATCTAGAGTTAATCAAGAGGGTGCATGGCTACATAATCCAAGGGAGAGCCAATGAAAAGTGAGTGGAAAAAATCCTTGAGAAAGGTAAAACCTTGTTTCCAGAGATTCATTCACTATTTCAATTCATGCTTTTCACCATTACAAAAGTTAATATAACAAAGGATGAGATTGAAAATGAAAAATAACATTGGGATCAAATGTTTCTAATGGTGAATGAGATGGGAAACCTTGATTCTTTTGTATTAGTAGGCAAAAAATATGTTCAAATCCACATCCGAGAACATGTCTCCAATTTGGTCTCAAATATTGGTTTCTTGATATGAGATGTTGAAACATGCTCTTGATGAATTGGATTATTGTGACAATCTCACTTTGCAGATGCAATAAAACATAAGAAAGAAAGTGTAGAAGCTTGGAGAACACGTGGTGAATGAAAATACCTCAGTGAATGATCTTCTAAATTAAATTGAGGAACTAGTTAGAAAAGAGGAAGGAGAACCCTTATCTTTCAAGGAAGACACCTTATAATCCCTTGTAGAGATCATATGTCCTATTTCCATCACTGCAATGGAGCATTAAGTATGGTTCAAGAAATGTAAAAGTATCAATAGTAATTTCAAGAACTGGCTTAAGGATTGAAGCTTCATGCACATTCCTCATGTATATAAAGTAGCACCCATAGTGAATCATTTTATTAAATATATCAAAGGAATTGATATTTCATCAAGAGAAATCTCCTAAATTCCTTTGGCAAGTGGATCTTCATCAACAAATAGAACATCTTCTTTAACATAACGATCTACTTTCCTTCTCTCTTTCCCCCTTCTCTTCTCTCTTGTTCTATTTATTCATCAAGGGGGTTCACTTTTCATGTTTTGTATTCTTTATTTAAATGTGAAATATAGTCAAAAATTGTAATGAGTTTTCTCCAATTAACAAAAAGGAGATCACTTTCTATCCTAGGGATATGAAAGGTCACAAATTGTAAAGGTAAGTGAAAATTCATGTGCGGGGTAGGTGAAGAGTATTTTTGAAAATATACATATTGTATGACTCCTTAATTCTAAAGGGTTATCAATTGTGACTCTCTGGGTTGGTAACTATTAGAATACTAAGAAGTAAACAAAAGATAACATTCTTCTATATCTTTTCTCTATGTTTCCTCCATCTCTCTACTTTTTAGCTTTGTGCAGATGACAATATTGTACAACTAAGAAAGGTGTTAGAACCTTTGATGAATGGATTAATGAAATTATGTGTTCATGATTCATTTTGTCTTTCCATTAATTGGAATAATTGTTTTCTTCTAATTGTGCGTGGATATTTTTTTATTAAATCTTATAAAATGTTTCTAGTGCTTATTTACAAGATTAAACTCTCTCTCTAATTTCTCACTCCCTTACATCACCTCTTAAGAAAATTATTCCCTTGCACTAGGTGTGAGAATTTTCCATAGGATCAGTGGAGTGTTCGTGTGTGATCCTCAGCCTATTGTCCACCTAAGATATATGTTTTATCTGCATTCAATAAAGGGAGCCTCCCCTTTCACAAGCAGGAGGGACATAGTCCCAAAGCTTTGGTGAAAATCAACTAATTTTTTCCTTGTGAAAAATTATTTTGCAAATAAATGATTTAATTTAATTTCATAAAATATTAGATGGAAACACATTTATGCTTTAATACTTAATGATTTAAACATTTTTAATCCACTTAGATTGAAATGGAAGAAAATTATATACTTTGTAATTAAGTTACACAATTAAATATACTTGGATAGAGAAATTTTTATTACTCGTATTATATTATTATGCTTCTTGAATGTGTTTGAATATATGCGTAAGACTGGGAAATCTAGAGGCATTGATTTCCATTCCCAGTTTTGTGAGGGTGACTGAAAATTTTGACTACAAAAATAATTTGCATTGTGTTTTCCTGGCAACCACACGGGGGTGGGGGCCACTACACCTTATTAGAATATTTCACCGATGGAAGATATAAAATCATGTTAATGTCACTTTATAACACACTTAACACTATTACAAGATCTTATTATAAATATCATTCCAAAAACACTAAAAAGCTTCCTAAATCTGCCCTAAGAAATTTCACATCATCTAGAGAACTCCCTACTACAAGTCTAAAGCACTCAACCAAGTAAAGATTCTATCTTCATCAATTTCGTATCATGTAAAGGTCATAAAGACATGTTTGAGAAAAATCAAAGTAACTCCAAGAATTAAACAAAGGTTTTAATCAACAAAGGGTTAGGTCACATAGCTGTGACACACCACATCTCACTACTATAACATTGAGTACATTTTTTACTACGTAGTTAGCCCACTATATTGGTGTGAAATGATACAAGGGAACCCTAGGGGGTTGGTTATCTATTAAATGTTGCACAAACACCTAGGTAAACTATATGAGGTTTGATACCACAATGAGGAAATGTAGTGCAACACTTGGATTGGCTCAACTGTTGGGATTGTAACCACCAAGGGTTGCTAGAGTTTTCACTTTATTGCCAATGATAATATGCCATACCAAAGTTATGCAAGCAAGAGTGACATAAAATGAAGATAATTTTTAGAAAAGTGAGGAACACATAAAGTTACAGACTTAGACTATTAAAGGGTCCAAGACTATATAGTTTTAGGTCTTGACTGTATAGATTAGGTGTGGACCTTACAATAGTTGTATGGTCATACCCCTATTGAGTTTTCAGATGTAGAAATTTCATCCAAGCATCTAAATTTCTTGATCAAAACATTCCACCATCTAAAACATCTATATCATCCTTTTTATACCTTTTACAAATATGTTTCTCTCTCCTCTTGTGTATTTGAGAAAGTAATTATTGTTTATTAACCATTTCAGATATGAATGGATTATTTTAATTATGAATTATTAATTCTGGAGGTTAATTAATTAGAATAATTCTACCTATTATAAAACCTTTCATACTTTTTAGTGTTGTTCATTCCCATAATACCTTATAGAATTTAATTCAGGTGAAAACATTTGGTGAACCAAACTCTTGCATCAAATATTTGTTATCAAACCTTGTGGTTTCACTCTAAATTTTGTACGCTATGACTCCTAATCTCATGGCTCATTATCATTATATCTATCTTTAGTCCAAGGATTATTTCCCTATCTTTAATTTAAGTTCTTATCATTAGTACTACACTTCTCCTTCATGTGCATGTCGGGAGCCATCTAATACTTCTATCTATGATAAAATTTATAATCATCCAAGTACACTTAAGTTCTTACTGTTATTTTTTCTCATTCAATATTCACACTTTTTTCTAATATTCTCTAAGGCGAAGGGTCTCATAACATGGCTGCCAATCATGTTATTTCAGATGATGAGGTACAACCTTTTCCCTACTTTTTGAAAGAAAATATTGATAGTATTATCATTGTTCTTTATACCTCTCGAAATCAACTCAAAAATACTATAATATCTTCCACAACTGATTTCAATCCTCCTTCATCATATACTTTACATACATAAAATCCCCCCATTCACAACATTGGTATGTCCATTCCTATGATCAATATTGTACCAATGTCACATCCTGAAATTTTGGTCTGTTTTGTCGTAAGGATAAGTCAAAAAATGAAGAGTGATTTATGAGAGCCAACGGATAAGCATTGTTACATAGTTGTGTATGAAAACTACATGTGTGTATGTATATCTTTAAAACGATATACACACTTATAGGTAGTTGTATGGGAAATGGTGCAACAAATGTTTGTCGTCCAACGTTTATAAAGTACGTAACATTGATAACTTATTTTTCCTTGCTGTAAGAGGTTATTTTACTTTGCTACAGGAAATGATTCATAATATCAACATGTTATTGGATTTATGTACCTGTAATAGAGGTTGGAGTGCACCTTATTATGCGATGTTACTCAATTTGATGAATGTGATTGAATTGTTGCATCGGTGGACTTTTGGTTGCTGTGACTATCGTTCATGATTATGTTTTCTTAATGTTCAAAATGATTTCAAATAGTGATAAATCAGCTACGTGAATATAAAATTGTGAATTATATGTGAGAGGAATTATGAGTCGAAAGGTAATGCGAAAGTAACATGTCCAAGCCAACTTGGAATGGCTATGGGAAGGGTGACGGTACACAATGCAACAAGTCATTACATATATGTAACCTTTCCCATAGGGATTCCAAGATGGATCATTCAATGTACTATTGTAGGGTTTGGTGAGTCATAATGGCTACAAGATATTAAATTATTTCAAATATAAGAAAAAACTTACGAAAGTGTTTGTTAAGGAAATAACTATAAGTAATGTACTTATTATTGATAGATAAACATGTAGATATATCTATTGATATTAGATAAGTATGAGGAAATAAATCAAATTACATGTTTGAATCATTGAGAATAAAACTACTAGATTTTGTTGGCAGAAACTTACACTTTAAAAGGGTAAGTTGTATCATCGTAAGATCGTATATGATTATGCTTTTCTAAAACATGAAAATCATTATGATGATATGGAATAAATTATGAAGGTACACGGTGAATTCATGAAATATTACAGAAATAAAAATATATCTTAGTTAAACTAAAAAGTACTAGTGTCTATTGATGAACATTAATAATGTATAATTAATGCTATGAAATGGTTTAGATTCTTATACTTTATTAAACCTAATCAATGATCTTATACCAATATAGATTGAATTAAAGGTGAAATAAGGTACATAATTTTCCAATGAATCATTGAGATCATTGCATACTTCTATCACGATTTGGCTGTTATCATGAAACTTATTTAACCTATCCATAGGATGAAAGCATAACTTAATGGAAATGAATAAACCAAAATGGTTAACTATGAAATTAATACTTAATAAATGGAAAAGAATACTAATTCTAATTTGATACAGTTGTGTGGTGAATAGAAAGACATGTTTTGAGTGGCATATGTGCAGTCACGAAAATAAGCTTGCTAGCACAATGCTAGAAAAATATGTCCGTAGTAGTGAAAATGAATGATTGCATTGTTTGTCACCATTTCTTCTTATAACAGTTTCGTGAGTGGGTGTGAAGTAGTTGTATACTTTCCTAGCTAACGCTAAGAAGATGCACATGATTCTCTGTATGTACAAAAATGTCTAACCAATGATATACAATGTATATCAGCTCGTATAAAGCAATGAAGGGGGGAGATTGAGAAGGATATGTAAACCCTTACAATTATACATGGTTATCATAGGTTTATCAAGATGGATTCTAGAATATTAAATAATGCTAGAATAATTCAACAGTGGATGAGAATGCTAATTTTAATTACAACATTATAATAACTTAAGGGATTTTATAAAATCAGTATGCTGGATTAATTTACTGCGATCCGATAATCATTGAAGGCATAATGTGTTGGTTTTTAACTAATGTGTTGGTTTTTAACTATTGTGTGATAAATTCATTGAAGGCATCAAGTTAATTAAATGGTTAATTTTTTTCTCGTTAGTTTGTTGAAGCATAATATGGGTGTTACATTTTGGTATCAGAGTGAGGTTTTGATCCTCAGATTATATTTTTAGCAGGAGTGAAGTAGTTGTATGCTTTTTTGGATGACAATAAGAAGATGGACATGATTCTCTGTACCTGAAAAAGGTATAACCAATGATATACAATGTATATTAGCTCGTAAAAAGCATTGAAGGGGGATCGCGTAGGATCTGTAAACCCTTGTAGTTGCACATAGTTAACATAGGTTGTCAAGATGGATTCTAGAATATTAATAATGTTGGATTATTTAGCAAGTGGTTAAGTAATAATGTTAAATAATTACAAAATGAAAATGACTTAACGAATTTTGTAAAATCAATATGCTGGATTAATCTGCTATGTGCTTATAATCATTGAATTCATATTATGATGGATTTTAATTACTATGTGTTAAAATCATTGAAGGAATCAAGTTAATTAAATGATTATATTTTTCCCTTAGTTTAATGAAGCATAGTATGGGTGTTACATTTTGGTATTAGAGCTGAAGGTTGTAGCTCTTGGACTTAATGGGTCCTTATGCAAATTAAACATTTTACTTTTTTAACTGAATAAAATAGATATGTGAAGGATGTGCCATGGATAAAAAAATAGACCAGATTATATTGTAGGTTTAGTGGTTAAAAAGTTAGATAAATATTCTAATAATCATTTAGGAAACTCAAAATGTATAACTACCTTTGAGTAGTTGGTAATGAACAGAAATGATTAATTTAAGGTAAAACAAATTAAACTGATTGGTAGCAATAAGCAATGGAAACACTTGATTTTTGAATGGTCTTTGATGAAAGGTTTTGGAATTGAAATATGATATGAAATTAAAACCAAAAAGGGTAGATGAAGTAGACAGGTGTGGACTATCTACTGTGGAAGCAGTGTTTAGAAAATCCAAAAAGAATAGAATAAAATCTGGAATAAATTCCAACTCATAAAAGTATAAAAAATAAAAAGATCCTCAACTCTTTCTCACCTGCAATTTTAGGGAAAAGTGAAGGAAAAGAGATGGTAGGAAAATTTCAACTACCAGGATTAATACAACAATAAAACTTTTTGTAATTTCTATCAAGAAGGACAAAACAATGCTGCAGTCGATAACAACCAAGAAAAGGAACAAGTCATTCTTACCAAAATATCAGGTAGGTTAAGTAGGAATTCATGTTGTTGTATTAATTTGATACTAGTACAAGTGAGTTTTTTGTATCAAATGATTAGCTCAAAAATGAATGAGAAATATGGTTTTTATGATGCAAAAAGAATTTTTATTAAACTGCAGACCTATGTCTGTCACTACAACATTGACGTTGTTTAACTTCATCATGAAAATTGGAGTTATAAGTAAGTTCATTTAAGGACTTATGACGTATTAATAAATATTGACTAGCCCAACATAAAGAAACAATTTAATGGTTTGAAAAGAAAATAATGCCTTGGAGGTTTGCAGAAAATAACAAGCATACGTGGCATAGAAAGGAACTTCCTCTTAAAAATGCAAGACTGATTTTACTAATGATTTCAAATCATTTGATATTTCCCAATGATAGTTGTGTTCTGCTAGGAAGGGTTAGAATGTCCTAACAATCTTCTCTCTATGTTTGAAGCATAAGATCTCTTTTCTTCACTTACTTATGTATTCATCGAATAAATCTATGTTGGCCTATTTACTACATAGAAAATAGAAGCTCAACTGTAGAAGGGTCATGTGGAAGAATATTGGGATCACTCATTTTGACTCAAAATGAAATAGTTAAGGAAATTACAGTCTGAGTTTATGAAGATGCAAAGTATTAGTTACTATAGATGATTTGGTATATCTATTGAATGTTTTCCTAACCAAGGATTGATTCAAAATCATTTTCTACAACATGAAAATAGTTACGATGATATGAAACAAAGTATAAAGGTACACAGTGAATTCATGAAATAGTACAAAAGTGCAAATATGAATTATTCAAAATGAAAAGTACGTGTGTCTACTGATGATAATTAATAATGTCTAATTACTATTATGAAATGGTTTAGAGTCTTATACTTGATCAAACCTAATCTATGATCTTAGATCGATATAGTTTAAATTAAATACAAAATAAGGTATATAATTTATCTAATAACTCATTGAGATCATTGCATACTTCTATCGTGATTTGGATGTCATCATGAAACTTAGTTAACCTATCCATAGGATGAAAGTAGACCTTAATAGAAATGAATAAACTAAAATGGTTAACTGCAAAATTAATACTTAATCAACAAAAAATAACCCTGGTACTATGTTGAGATGGTTGTGTGGTGAATAGAAATAAATGTTTTGAGTGGCTTATGTGCAGTCACGAAACTAGACTTGCTAGCGCAATGTCAGAAAATTATGGACATAATAATGCAAAGGACTGATTACATCATCTATCACCATTTCTTATTTTAATTATGTTTTGAGCGGGAGTGAAATAGTTGTATACTTTCTTGGCTGACACTAAGAAGACACACATGATTCTCTGTGCCTATAAAAAGGTCTAACAAATGATATACAATGTATATTTGCTCGTATAGAGAATTAAAGGAGGATCAAGTAGGATTTGTAAAACCTTAGAGTTGCACATGGTTATCATAGGTTGTAAAGATGGATCTTAGAATATTAATAATGTTGGATTATTTAGCAAGTGGTTAAGTGATAATGTTAAATAATTATAGCATGAAAATAAATTAAGAGATTTTGTAAAATATGCTGGATTAATCTACTGTGCGATGATAATCATTGAAGGCATGTTATGCTAGATTTTGATTGTTGTGTGTTAAAATGGTTTGATTTTTTCCCTTAGTTTGATGAAGCATAATATGGGTGTTACAACTGACATCTCCTATCTACACTCACATTGTGCCACATACTTCTTCTTCTAACACATAGGATATAAAATTCTTTGTTCATACTTTACAAGCTCAAATTTATAACTGCAACAAGGTGCATCTGCTTCTTCTCAGACTATGAATTCTACATAGTTTCTTCATAACCCACTTTCACTTGAAGTGGTCTCTTATCCTCTACCTACTAGTTTCTGTTGCTCCTAAGCTTCCTATCTATGAAGACAAGGGTGATTTTAAAGAACATATTTGAACATTTCAAATTTTTTCTTATATTATTTTTCAAATGATACATTTCTTACTAATATATTCCCTCACAATATTAATGATTTTTTCCCTATAATAGTTTTACAATCTACCTATTCATTTTTCTCAAAAGTGAACTCCTTCAGCAAATCAATTCCTTGCACAATTTTTGATCAACATTCAAGACAAATTACCTTATGATCAAATAACCAAAATATGACATGGTTATAATGAAACCATTGGTGATTATGTGTTGCGTTACAAGACTATGCTTACTAAGATGAAAAATATCCTAGATGATAGTGAACTACAAGATATTTTTACATATAGTCTCCTTGTCCCTTTACAAAGAATGAGTTATTTTGAAAAGTTCAATTCCTTTGATCATCTATGTCATATTTTGAAAGAAATGAAGCAAAGCTACTCAACATGAACAAATTTAAGTACATGGATAGTTATTCTAGTACATCTAATCACAAATTTCAAGCAAGACTAATTTTAGGACTAAATCCAATGATGAAAAATATTATGTCAAATCCAATGTCAACATTCTATCTCAACCTACAAATCTATAATTACAACCTTCTCAATGACAAATTCACATGTTTCCCTAGTACACCACAACAAGTTCTCAAATAATTATTTGAGTGTAATATTGTGTCTCCCTCTCCACCACTTGAGGTTGATGCAAGTGCCCCTCATGGTAATAAATTTTATGCTTAATGCCCATTGTGACTACCATTGATGCATTGGTCACTACTTACAATAGATTGTTTCAAGATTTGACATTGTTATAAAAGATCTCCTCAATGTTTGGTACTATTGAATTTGAGAATCCATATCAACCTAAACCTATAATGACAATAAATACTCAAAATATTTAGTGATCCACTTCCAAAACATAGCTATTGATAAATATACCTCAGAATTTCATAATCTTACCATGTTGTATCGCCTCCATATTCTTATGATCACATTTAATGACATTATGATTGGTACTATTTATTACTACCCATTTCCCCACCAATTATTACTTTTGATGATACAAATATGGAACATGGTTTTATTTCTAAAACACTTTATATTCATGCCTTTTTTGATCGACATCCCATACATGCAATATTTTAGTTGATCATACTACTCCCCATAATATGTGCACTTTCACATTATTGTGTTCTCCTAGATTTACTAAAAAGGATGTCATAGTTGATCCTCAAACACACATAAAGAATATTGTTCTCCCTCTTACACTTATGGTTCTACTACTTTTGATCTACATTCTTAGAGGAATCCTCATCTTCATTCATGAAACATGATCTTATGTTGTTCTTGGGTTCACACTTCCCAACCATATACCCTCTATATTACATCAATGCATTAAGTTCATTCACAATAATCAAGTGGTTACAATTAGGGGTATTCCATTTGAGGATTCCACGATCACCACAGCTCAACCCTTCATATATAGTTCTTACTCCTATCACTCATACCCCCACACTAAATTTAGTTTTTCTCATGTTATGCCTCATAGGACATCCCCCTTGAAGTACATACAAGCATACATGCCTTCTAGTTCATACACATTGTTCCTAGTTGGTCACATCCTCGTCAGGACATCTTGTCCTCAACCTTTTATTTATTCATCTACATTCACATACTACTAATCATCAGACATCTTATCCTACATAAGTATTAGTCACCATCTACACATACTACTTATCATGGTCTTCCCACCCTTGATCTTCTATGACATATGCCATGAATCACCCACCAGTTATACATACACATCCATCAAAATATGATCACACTTGCAGGGCCTATGTATCCTTCACCATTTAGATTATGATGGGATTTCTTCATGGGAATCTCATTGGGTAGTTATGGTGTTACCCCCTTTTTCTTGTACATAGTTATTTTCAAAACACTACAAAAATATTCAAATAATCACATAATTATAAAAACATTCAAATATGAGCAAAATACAAAATTAGGACATGTTCTAATTTATTTGGCTAGATTGTTACATTTATACATGTTGTTTGTCACATTGATTTGATAGATAGGATATATCTCTTCTTACACACATGTGTTCATGCAATATCTTGAGCTTGATGCAAGACATTCACATATTGTTACATGATGATCAGATCATAATTTGGTTCCTTATAGTACTCTTTTGGGGGCATCCCTCCATGTTATACATGATACTCCTTTGTTTTATTATATGTTACTTTATACCTTCCCCATCATGCTTGATTACATACATAGTGTTTTATTACTACCTATTGAGTTGACAATACTAACACACATATACCTTGTGTAGCACTAACTTCTCTTACTAGTTTTTTTATCACTATTATTGTGTTCTATACTTGTTTCATATATTATTGTCACTACTTGTTTATATGGGGTTGACACTATTTGTTTGTTTACTACATGCTATCTGACTTGATTTTCCTACATGATTATAATAAAATGACATATTTTCTTAATACAACCTAAGTGATTTGCTTGTCTTGTGACATTTTGGGTGTCCCATGTTCATGTATCTATGCCTATAATATGTGCATGTATGCACTTTTTTCTAATGTGGCACATTTTTCCTCCTACTACAATTATCTTGTGATACTATGGGTGTCCCATGTTTGTGGCTCTATGCCTATATATGAATTGTTTCTATACTATATTACTAAATTGTCATTACACTAATGTTTCTATTGTTGCCTCTAATATGTTTTCTATGGATTATGATGTTTCTATACTTTTCCTAATATAGATTATGAAATTATTGATAATTTTTCATGTTAGTTTTATTTTCTTTATAAATTTATTCTTGCTTGTTGCATGTTGCATTTTTTTTTTCTTTTCACCATGGTTTCTACCATGTGTAACCCCTGGGTATACATTCTCATTGGTGGCCACCATTTTCTATGTGATCATATGCATATTATTAGACATATTGTACATGGGTACACATTTATATCTTCTGAGTTTTGTGCACATGTGACTCAAAAGGGGGGCATTCATTGGGTTATTTCCTACAATTACACAAAATTTTTTGAATACAGGTTTATATTTTTATAAGGTTTAGATCCTAAAAAAATGGTCACAAATACTGAAATGTGGTAGAATTCAAATAAGGTCAAAACCATACAACATAGTCAAGATTGTGGTATAGTCTTGACCATTTTCCTATGTTCCTAGAAAAAGGGAAAATTCACCGGATTTTTTAATTTCTATAGATTTTATATCAACTATTTACAAGATTTTTACACATTTAAAGATACATATGATGTAGTATAAATCAAGTTACATGGGGCATTAATACCTAATTCATTCTTCATGACACTATTTAGATTCAAGTTGCAAAGAACATGGTTTGGTAAGCCATGGTCCTCCTTCTCCCCTTTAATTTTTCAAAATTCTAGATGATCAATTTTAGTTACAATAACACCTTATGGGGGCATGGAAATGTCCATGCCATTTAGGTTCTGATTTTTCAAATTAGTACAAATTAGACCTAGGATCCATCTATAGTGGTGTGGTCTGTGGGTTTAGTGGAAATAATCAAAGTGGATAGGTTCTTCATAGATTGATCTTTCCACTTACTCTCAGTGGATTACCCAATGGGGAAGACATCAAAGAAACAAAGTTATTTATAGTCTATACCTTCCTCTCTACAAAGTTCTAAAAATGGAGACATTTTGAGCTCCTCTTCTTACAATCTCCAATACTCAAAATCAAGCATATCCTTTGAAAATTCCTAATCAAGGAATTTCAATTTAGAAACAATCCAAATCTATAAGACACAAAATGAACATGATATAATATCTTTGTAAAATAAATAGTTGTATTATTTCCATGTTTTTCTTCTCTTCGCTTAAATTTTTTCCAAAGTTCAAAGTTACATGCATTATATATTTTGAGTTAAAGTTTAGTTTCTATCATATACATTGACTACACTCTATGTTGCATGTTTCATCATGGAGCAAGACAACACTAACACATTATATAACCATTTTTGAATGAAGATAAAAAGTGTGTGCAAACTCATGTATGCTTTTCCTTTAAGCATCAAATTTTCAATTACAAACTTAAAATTTGGTAAATTATGTATCTATGCAATGCCAAGTTTAACAATGTTCCCTTGCTATGAAAATGCTCACATTTAGAATCAAATCACCTCATATCTATAGCTCTTCTACATGTTTCTTATATTTTAAACTCTGCTCTGTTGTTAATTTTGAGGATATTATCTGATTAAAGAAATATAAGACATTTGTTATTCATGGCACAAAATTTAGTTATGGTTTTCATCTCTTCAATGCAAAAATGTAGGGTGTTGGTATCAAAATTGATTCTCCATTGGAAGCTGAGCAACATCAAATATTCAACAAGATACTTAGAGATAGATGAATCATAAGCCGTTTTGTATCTGGGGAAGGGATTAAACTGGGTCTTTGTCACTCGGGCACTGGAGAAATGGATAACACCATATAAAAGGATTTTATCTATCCTCACTACTTTAGGTTATGCATTTTAACCAGGGTGAGAGGACCCGTTTTGTAACCTCTGTTGGTGAAGGAGAATGAAGATATCCTTCTTTGCACCAATTTAAAAGGAAACCTTGAGAAAATATGATCAATGCACCACAATTTAACTCTCACGAGTTGTCACTTCTAAAGAATGGTGATATTTTCTAAACAAGGTTAAGGTTACTAAAGACATTATGGAATCCTGATTTCTTTTGCATATTTTGGCTAGTAGAATTTATTCATTTGTGGACATACAGGGAAAACAGGGGTAGTTCAGGTAGGATTCATTGTTTTTGAATAATTTTTGGTGGGAGATTAAGCAAGGATAAACTTGATTTTGCCAGATATTTGAGAACCTTCACAACAATTGGAAAACTAAATGACAGAATGCTTCAGAATAGCTAAAATATTCCTTCAACCAGAAGGTGTGCATTAATGGAGGCCCATATTTGACACGGTTTCACACAATCTCTAAGAAATTTAACATGAAGGCTCGAGCTAAAGACTCAATTAAACATTAAAGACCCCTAGTTCCTCACACCTAAGATACACTCAAAGGCTTACAGACAATCTTTATAAACAAAATGACAGTAAAGTGATTTTAAATTTTTTATCTCATTACAGGATGAAGGCTCTTCTCGTAATGAAATTGAAAATGCCACTAAACTATCACAATGGATGAGATCCTATGTGATTCAGAGGGATTTTAACACAAGATTGCAATAGGAACAAGAAATACTATTTGCAGACATTCTGAAATAAAGAAGACACAAATTTTCCCAAGATTAACACAGATTAATTTGAAGTTGATTAGATTCATTAGTAAGGGAAGGTTTCTTGAACAAGTCTTAGAGCTTTTCAATGGTTGTACACTTGCAACCAACTTGACATGATCAAATCTAAAACATAAGAGATTAACATGTTTCTCAGATGGTCTCTCAGGAAGATGGGAATTCTCAAATTTTCTCATAAGAATTCAACCCCCAACCATTTGCATGACTAAAGCATGATTTTTTATAACACTCAATTTACATCCAAGCTTTCCCCCCAAGAAAATAATATTCGAGGAACCTTTGTTTGTTACATGTTTGATCGTGATTTCTAGAAAATGACGTTTAACAGTTTTGTAACAAAAAGTTGTACCAGTTGTTCAAAAAGGTGAATCATTGTAAATATCTCCATCATTTTTTAACTGGGGCACCCAATCATCTCCTTTGGCAACATATTTTTCATCCTTTGCACCTGCAACCTCCATCATTTCATCCTTTTCCCATTCTTTCCTTTGCAACTTTTCTCTGCATCCAGCTTCTCTAGTAATTCATTTTTTGCAAGTGCCCGAGTAATTCCAACTTCAAAATATCAACCTTTACATTCGTTGGACTCAAAAATTAATCTCTAAATCCATTCAATTACACTTTGCAGACAAAAATGACAAGGAATTTTATAAAAAAATGATGAAAAACAATGCGTATTCACATCTCCAAGAAGTCTTGGAGCAAAAATGGCAGAAAAATCAGATGCAATGCACAACAACCCGTTGATTCTTCCCTTTCTCAATTTTAGATTAGAGTCATCCACATGGAAAAATCTGATCCGAAGTGGCCTGGGGTTACCTTTTTTATTTTATGCAATTTTGGAGAAAATGCACAATTTTCACATTTTTCCCCACCCCTCTGCCAAAAAGGAAAAATTTCCAATCATTTCCTCTGGTAATCCACTTCCCGCTTTTATCTTTTGATGTGGGCCCTAGCAGAGTTGCGCTTCATTTTTATACTTTTCTCCTTTTCACAAAAAAGGAAAAATTCTTCAAAACTCCCTGGCGACCCACCTCTCCATCTTTATCTTTTGAAAAACGACCACGTGTCCAACTTTGGGGCTAAAGCAATACTTTTTCCCTGTGGGGTTACGGATCAATTTATAACTTTTCTCCTTTTTACAAAACGGAAAAAAACTTCAAAATGCCCTTGGAAACCCACCATCCCCCTTGTAACTTGAAAAACTGCACATGTGTCCATCTTCAGGGTCAAAGTAAGACTTTTTCCCTGCCACTTCATATTTGTTGAATAGCCAATCAAAGACTATGCGGGGCCAATTTGGTATTTTTTACAAATGTGACCAAAGTGGCAAATTTCACCAAAAAGACCCACTGGGCCAAATCCAATCAGAAAGGACCACGTTTCCACAAATGTTGGGAAAAAATTGATAGGGAAAACAAAACATGACTGTGGAAAAATAGAAGGAAGGGGAAAAAACTTGAATTTGCGCCCAAGTTACAAATTATTTCACATGGACAGAGGAATGAAAAAAAATTATGGACTTAATGTGATCCTCGACCAAAGGAAAGGAATGATCATGGCTAACAAAATGAAGGAAAGAGATTTCATGCCTCAATACGGGTAGATAGAAAATATGAAGAGCCCACAGATTGAAGAATTTCAAGGAAAAATGAGGTGAGATCAAATTGAGCACCAAAATTGGCTCTGACTCGGGGATGGGCACTCCTAGTGAGTGCCACAAGAACAAATAGAAGACCAAGTGCCAAAAATAAACCATTAGGCAATGGAGTCATGAAGCCAAACCTTTAGGAACAAACTGAGAAACCAACAAAAAGCTGGCCACCAAGGACCAGGATGAACCAAAACAGAAAAACACGAAAGCAGAAAGAAACCAAAAGACTATACACTGTACAATGGTGCATACCTCGATTCTGAGAAATAAATCAAGGAAATGTTTCAAATGCCTGTCATTAACAGGAAATTCAAGCAATTCCCCATCTAGGTCTTTTAAGAAGAAGGTATGTTCACCAATTCGAATGTCAATTGAATAAGGGCCCATCCACAATGCATCAAACTTTCCATGTTTTCCCTTATCCTCGTGCCTGCTATCCCACAATAGCACAAGATCTCCCACACTAAAATGCTCTTGGAGTCACCTTCTTATTAAACAACTTCTTCAATTTCTCTCTAAATTTTACATGCCTCTGATGGGATGCCCTTCTTTCTTCATCTAACTCAACAATCTGATTGATGCGAGCATCATAGGGACTAACCTCTTGATCTTCCAGTTGTTGAAGAAATTGAAATGAAGACAATTGCATATGCAGGGGCAGTAGAGCTTGAGTTCCATACACCAACTCAAATGGGATTTTTCCAGTAGCTCATTTAACAGTGATTTGATCAACCCAAACAACAAAATTCAACTACTCACCCCACTTCCTTTTGTTCAACTCCAAAGTTCTTCTAATTATCTTCAACATATTTTTATTGTTGGACTCTGCTTGTCCATTTCCTTGGGGATTATAATTGGAAGCATATGTCAAATTGATCCCATATTCATGGCACATGGCCACCAAAGGTTTATCTTGGAAGCTCATGGCATTATCAACAACTATCTTAGTAGGCACTCCAAACCTACAAATGATATGATTCAAAATGAAATCCATGACAATTTGGTGAGTTTCTTTCTTGGTGGGGATTGCCTCCACCCACTTGGTGAAGAAATCAGTGGCTACTAAAATCCACTTATGGCTAGCACTTGAAGGATCTGAAATCTCACAAATGAATTTCATTCCCCATTTCCTAAATGAGGCTTCAATTGATATAATGCTGCAAAGGAAGGGAGCCTGAAGCTTTCAGTCTTCCAGAAAAGTGTTGGCAACTTTCACATTTTCTTACCAATAGAGTTGTATCCTTGAAAAGAGTTGGCCACCAATAACCAGCCCTTAAGATCTTATGAGTTGTGACTCTTCCAACAAAATTCCCCCCACAAAATCCTCCATGGAGATCAACAATTATTTTAGGGGCTTCATCTTCAGTAATGCATCTTAAGAGAACTCCCTCAGGGTTCTTCCAAGCTAACCCAAAATCAGTAATGACATATTTTTGGGAAGCTAACTTAAGTGCTCTTTTCTGATTCTTGCTCAAATGTTCAGGGCACTATAGATGTTTGAGATAAAAAATGATGTCCTTGTACCATTCAGAATTTATCAAGTTTTTCAAGGAAATTCAACCTTTCTTCTTCAACTTCATTTACCTCAATTGTCTGCAGATTTCTCTCTACCATAAGTTTTTCCAAGCCCAAACCTCTGACCAATTTTTTTGTTTGGATGTCCATATCATACTCCTGTAATTTTTTTACCCATCGATATCTCTTTCTTGAAACCTCCATTTCTGATAGGATATCTTTCACCATGGTGTGGGGAACATAAGCAATGACTTTGGAACTTAGAATATATGGTCCTGAAGACCTTTTTATCTTTTACCAAAGCAAATGCCTGCTTCTCCATGATAGTATACTTTAGCTCAGCTCCTTGTAATGCCTTACTGAAAAAGGAAATTGGTCTTTCAGCTCCCTCATCATCCTTCTGCAACAACACAAATGCAATAGTACTTTCTGAAGCAAAAGAAAACATTTGGAAAGCCTTCTTATAATCTGGAGCTGCTAAAATAGGGCCATTCTTTAATGCTTCTTTGATCCCAGCAAAATCTTGAATAGCTACTTCTTCCCATTTGATACTTTGATCTTTCTTCAGCATGCTAGTGATTGGGATAGTTAGTTTAGAAAAGTTGGAGATAAATCTCCTAATAAAATTAATCTACCCAAAAAAGGATTGAATTCCCTTCTTGGTTCTTGGAATAGGGACTTTTCTGATGGATTCTACCCTTCAGGATCAATCATGACCCCTTCCTTTGACACAATGTGTCCAAAAAGATTTTCTTTCTGAACTCCAAAATGGAACTTCTTGGGATTTAGTGAAATACCATACTCCCTGCATCTTAACAACATTTTTTCTAAGTGTTACAGGTGGTCACTCCTTTTTCTGGAGAAAATAGTCACATCATCTTGATATACAACAATGAAATCATTAATATAGCTAGAGAAAGCTACATCCATTGCTCTTTGGAAAGTGGCTCCAAAATTCATTAGACCAAAAGGCATTCTGACATATACATATGTTCCCCAAGGAGTGGTAAAGGTAGTCTTGATTCACTCTGATTCCTTCACAACTACTTGGTTATATCCAGAAAAACCATCCAAGGTGGATAACAATTCTGAACCAGTAACCAATTGTAACATATTGTCCATATTTGGCAGAGGGTAGTTATCCTTCATTGATGCTCTATTCAAGTTTCTAAAGTCCACACACAACCTTATATCTTCGTTCTTCTTTCTGACAGGTACCAAGTTTGCAACCCATGATGAGTACCTTGTGGGCTGTATGATTCCTCCATCCCTCAAATTTTTCAATTCTTCTTGCATCTTCAGGGAAAGGAGTGGATTGATCGGCCTCTTTTTCTTCCTAAACAGCTTGGCAGAAGCTTCTAAGGGAATTTTGTGCTGGAAAATATCCTCTCTGTATGCTTTTAGTTCATAATAAGACCATGCTAAGTAGTCCTGGTATTTCTTCAACAATTGGACATACGAACTACTTTTCTTCCTTGCTCAAATTTCTACCTAGCCAGATCTTACATGGTTTATCCTTCGTGCCCAGGTCGTGCTCTTCAACATCCCTCGAGGCTGACATGTGTCTGTTGACAATGCAATCAACATTATCAAAGTTTTGATTCAAGTGCTACCAAACCTCTGGGAATAGTATTAGTCTTCAACTGAATGATGTCTTTTGCCAAATAAAGTCTCCTTTCCATCATCCACACAAACCATTGGCTCCCAATCTATACGTTGATCAGAAAATTATCCTTGGTTCTACAAAAACCTTTGCACCTAGGGCATTGTCTTCAAACACTTTCCAATGTTTAACATTGTCAAGAACAGATGGCCTAGTTAATATCTCAATATTATACTCACAATAGGGGGATATAGTACAATTTTCAAATCTGGACCCCAATACGGCCAATTTGTCTGCTAGAGTATTGTACTTCCTATCGTGATGTATTATGTTGAAGGAGTCAAACATCTCAATGAAATCCCAGACTGCATGCTTATACTGCTTCATTCTCTGATTTTTTTTTGCATACGCTTTTATAACCTGCTTAACAATTAGCTTTGAATCTCCTTTAACAATGATGTCTCTAATACCATATTTCCAAGCAATTCTTAAACCCAATAAGAATGCTTCATATTCTGCAATATTGTTAGTGCACTCAAAGTTGAGTTTAAAAGAAAAAACAAACTCTTCCTGGCCTAGAGATATCAGAACAATACTAGCACCATTTTCAAAATTTAGAGAAAGCCCCATCAAACAACAAAGTCCAAGGAGAACCTACTTGTTTAAGAGACTTGCATTGATCAATTTTGTGCTCTTTACCATCAGAAAATCCAACAAAATTATCATCATCAATGTCAGTGTATAACACTTCATAGGAAGCATTATTGGGATCCTCAATGAGATGTAGCATCTTCTTTTCACCATACAACTTTACAAGGCTGCCCTCAATAGGTATGGTGGCATAAGAAATGTCCATTTGCACACTTCCACCCACACTAGCAGCCCATTTTCTTGATAACAACATTCCCCATTTGGCAGGGAAATCAACAATAACAACATCTAGTTTTAAGTTCTTGCCTGGGTAGGCTGTAAGTTGCACTATCAAACCCTTGACACATCCAACCAATGGAAACTCTCTGGAATCCATGGCAGTGCACTTCCCATAAGTTGTTGTCACTTTGATATCTAATTCATTCATGACCTCAAGAGGCATAACATTGCATGATGCTCCAGAATCAAACATACAGTTGTGTAACAGCCTGTCCCTAATAATTAGAGTAGTGAAAAATGGATCCACCTTCAGCTGAGACTCAACCAAGGATGTTCCCAGATATACTTCAGGTGGCTCACCTAGTTCTTCCAGTACTTGGGGTTTTTCTAACTCTGCAATGGTAGGAGGAGTCTCAACATTGTTTACATTTCTACCTTGGGTAATATTTTCTTCTTTCAATCCCAAATACTCAAAGGCCCTTCTCTTGTGCTCAGGAATCCTAAGAAGCTCAACAATTGGAACAGAAATCTTGATCTGACTCAAGACTTGGGAAATGTCAAAAGGAACGTATTTGGGAAAGGAAGAATTTGGAGAAAGACTGACAAATTCATCTGACAGTAAAGGATTTTTCACGGTCTGAGCATGGGCAGGGATACCAGTTCTATTTAGGGAAACAAGGCCTTTGCCAGATGTATCTTTCTTAGGAGTTTCTTTTGAGATATTGGTGAGAACTGGAGTTTTATGTTTGGCCTGAGGCCCTTCCGCTTTGAGAACTTTACTCCTAGTGTTATATTCTTTTTCTTGGGCAACTAAAACATTCATTAACAACTGTCTATCCTTCTCAGATGGGATTCCTCCATCATACTTCTTAATCATTAATGCCCTTAAGTATTTAAAATAAGTATTATGTGAAATTCAAAAGCTTGTACCATATCTATTTCAAAGGTATGAGAGGGAGGAAGGGGTAATACCTAGTGAATGCAATCCCAAAAATCTGCAGCAGTTCTGGCACTAATTAATTCAGTTAAATTTACTCCCTACTATGATCTTGTAGAGCAATCCATCATACATACATGATCATCTGTATCATCATCACCAACTTCTTCCTTAACTCCCTTTTCAACAACACATGGATAATGTGGCAATAAACAGATATCAAACCACTCAATTTCATTGGCTTCATCAACAACAACAACTTTGGTAGCTAAAGGATCAGGCACCAATTTGTTTTCTCAGGGTTGGGGCTATCTATTTCCTGATCCCATGGGCCCTTTACCCCTGTCATCTGATCTGTGATCACCTCTGGGATAATTTTCAAATCTTTCTTGACCTTGTGGCTTGTGCTGACCTTGGGAACCTTGTCCAATCCCCTTCTTTACTCTAGCCAGTTTATAGGATATTTCCTTAACAGCTCCGGCCAAAGTTTTTACAACCTCCTCCAGATCCACAACTTTACTTGACTGAGGCTTCTCTAGATAGATCACCTTGATGCCTTCTCTCTTAGGAGGTTTACCAATTGCCTTGATGTTATTTTCAATCTGCAAAGCCATGGTGAAGGCTTGCCTCAATGTTGTTGGGTTCTTATCCCTCAAATAATAGGCATCCTTCTTATCAAAAGCATCAGAGTATTTTATCATAAAGGAAACATCACTTGGCCTCAGGATTAGAGGTAGCCTATTCAGGGTCTTATTGAACCTTGTATTGAAGTCATGAACAGATTCATTAGGATTCTTTTTAATATTTTCAAATTCTGATAAAAGAAACCTAGGGTCTATTTTATCTCCATACTGCAATCTAAAAGCATTCTTCATTTCTGTCCATGAATCAATAGGGTTATCTGGAAAAGATTTATACCAGTCCCCTGCATCCTCCTCTATAGTATGAATAAACAATTTTATGTACACATCCCCAAATTCAATCTCAAAGTCTTCCATCATATTGAAAAAAATCTTTAAGTGTTGATCACCAGTAATAGCATTATTTCCTTAGAAATTTAGGCAGTCTATTTATAACATCTTGGGGCACAACATTTGGATATCCAACCATACCTCTGAAATCTATAGGACCAAAAGTGTTCACAACAAATAAAGGTCTGGGTGGGGGCTGGGCCATATTGTTTTGGGGAGGTGATCTTACAAGAGAAACAAAATGATGAGGAGTGAGGGGTCTGTGGGGCACATGAATGCAATTATCAAAATGAATGTTCTCTAAAAAAATTGTTTCTTGTAAAATCCTATCATCTTTGGAGAACACAGGGACCAAATGAGACACAAATTTTTCAAATACAAAAGAAGGTCCCTCTCCAGATGGAGAATTTGGATCTACAAAAAGACTACCTGATTCAGAAGCACTTGAGGAAGTATGGAAATATTCAATGACAGGTTGATCAATTTACACAATTGATAACTCTTTTCTTGATTTTTGATCTCCAATAACTTTCCATATTCTTCTTCCTTTAGAATTTGTCTTTTCCAATTCTTGAAACAACTTTCTGGTAGGGTATCTAGCAAAGAAATATCTTCTTCCTTCCATCTTTGCAAAGATTAGTGATAAATTTCAATTGATAGAGGTTAAGACACTATCATTTATCAAAAATTAATTCAACACGGAGTTGTCACTAAGGATTTTCACCTTAGTTGTGCAAATGCACTAAAATTGATCTTTTAAATGTATTTCAACACTAAATTCATGCAAAGCTTCATAGATATGACCTTCCTTTACCCATGTTTAACATTGATGATGTAACATTAGTGCAAAAACCAACAGAAACTGGAAATATTGCACACAAAACTTGAAACTTCGCAAATCTTACAGATCTCAACAAAGGATGACATTTAAACAATGTATTTGCACTTAGATCATATAAGAAACATTATCAGGGTTGGTAGGTGAACACCTTTGTTCAAATAGTCCTTGGTAACAACACCAAAAGTGTTGTTTCCACACAAATTGGTCATGATGTTTAAATAATCCCTGGCAACGGTGCCAAAAGTGTTGTTGCCAGACAAATAGGTCCCGATGCTCAAATAATCCCCGGCAACGCTAATAAGTCCCTGGAAATGGCACCAAAAGTGTTGTTTCTACACAAATAAGTCCCGGTGATCAAATAATCCTCAACAATGGTGCCAAAAGTGTTATTGCTGTAAAAATAAGTCCCAGAGTTCAAATAATCCCTAGCAACGGCGCCAAAGGTGTTGTTGCCACACAAATAGGTTCCAGTGCTCAAATAATCCCCGGCAACGCTAATAAGTCCCCAACAATGGCACTAAAAGTGTTGGTATCCAAATTGATTCTCCCTTGCAAGCTGAGCAGCATCATAGATTTAACAAGAATCCTAAAGACATATAAATCATCATTTATGTCGTTTTGTAGCTAGGGAGGTGATTCAGCTGGCTCTTTGTCACTCGGATGTTGGAGAAATGGATAACACCATATAAAAGGATTTGATCTATCCTCACTACATTAGGTTGTGCCTTTTGACCAAGGTGAGAGGGCTTGTTTTGTAACCTCTGTTGGTGAAGGAAGATGAAGATATCCTTTTTTGCACAAATTTGAAAGGAAACCTAGAGAAAATATGATCAATGCACCACAATTTAACTCTCACGAGTTGTCACTTCTAAAGAATGGTGATATTTTCTAAACATGGTTAATGTTACTAAAGACATCATGGAATCTTGATTGCTTCTACATATTTTAGAAGTAGAATTTATTCATTTGTGGACATACAGGGCAAATAGGGGTAGTTCAGGTAGGATTCACTATTTTTGAATACTTTTTGGTGGGAGATTAAGCAGGATAAACTTGATTTTGCCATATCTTTGAGAACCTTCACAACAATTGGAAAACTAAATGACATAATGCTTCAGAATAGCTAAAATATTCCTTCAACCAGAAGGTGTGCATCAATGGAGGCCCAAATTTACACAGTTTCACACAATCTCCAAGAATTTAACACAAAGGCTCGAGCTAAAGACTTAATTAAACATTAAAGACCCCTGGTTCCTAAAGCCTAAGATACACTCAAAGGCATACAGACATTTTTTATCAACAAAATGATAGTAAAGTGAATTTAAATTGTTTATCTCATCACAGGATGAAGGATATTATCGTAATGAAATTGCAAATGCCACTAAACTATCACAAGGACGAGATCTTGTGTGATTCAGAGGGATTTTAACACAAGATTGCAATAGGAACAAGAAATACTATTTGCAGACATTCTGAAATAAAGCAGACACAAATTTTCCTAAGATTAACACAGATTAATTATTAGTTGATTAGATTCATCAGCAGGGGAAGGTTTTTTGAACAATCTCAGAGCTTTTCAATGGTTGTACACTTACAACCAACTTGACATGATAAAATCTAAAACATAAGAGATTAATAGGTTTCTTAGAATGTCTCTCAGGAAGATGGGCTTTCTTAAATTTTCTCGTAAGAATTCAACCCCCGACCATTTGCATGACTAAAGCATGCTTTTTATAACAATAAATTTAAATCCAAGCTTTCCCCCCAAGAAAATAATATTCGAGGAACCTTTGTTTGTTACATGTTTGATCACGATTTCCAGAAAATGAGGTTTAACAGGTTTGCAACAAAAATTTTCCAGTTGTTCAAAAATGTGAATCATTACAAATATTTCCATCATTGTTTTAGCTGGGGAACCCGATCATCTCCTTTGGCAACATGTTTTTCATCCTTTGCACCTGCAACCTCCATCATTTCATCCTTTTCCCATTTCTTTTCTCTACAACCTTTCTCTGCATCCAACTTCTCTGGTAATTCACATTTTTCCAAGTTGTTTCCTGGGTCTCAAGTGGTTGTTCAAAATGGATCAACCTTTAAAGTCCTTGGTACTCAAAGCATTAAGTTCTAAAGGTCCATTGGACCATTGGGCACACTAGAAAACTTGACAAGGACATGAAAACTGATAAAAAACAATAGTACACATCTGTAAGAGTCTTGGAGAAAATGACTTAGCAAAGTCAGACTTTTTGGGGTCAAAGTAAGACCTTTGATTCTGCCCTCTTAAATTTTTCCTTAGATCAAATCCATGGCATGATTGCCGCGAGGTGAGTTTAAACCTGTTTCCAAAGTATCCAAAAAGAAAAATTTTAGAAAACAAACCCCCTTGCCCCATCCAATTAGAAGAAGCCACGTAAGTGCAAGAACCAATCAGGAATTGATCGGAGCTACATGGACCAAATTTGCCTTTTTGCCAAAAAAGTAAAAAGTGACAAGTTAAAAATTTTCCCTCGATCCACCTTGACCAACCAAAAGAAGCCACATGACCATTGAATGTTGAGGAATAATTTTTAGAGGAAAAAGACACCCGTTAGACTGTCACAAAACAGGCAAAAAATTCACCAAATGCCCCAGAATCCTATTTTTTCGCTAAGGATGAAGATTTTTGAAACAAAACCAAGTGAATCATGGTTCCGAGCATCTTTCGACAGTGGACTTTGGATTTTCAAAAGGCATAGAAATATAAATTTATCATTCTCTACCTTCCATGGTCTGGCTAAAATAGGAAAAATGGCAAAGCCTGTGAATTTTGAAGAAATCAAGGAAAAATGGTGTGAGATCAAGACAAGCAGCCAACATTGGCTCCAACTCGGGGATGGACACTCCCTGCGAGTGCGACAAGAACAACTAGTAGACCAAGTGCCAAGAAAAAACCATTGGGAAACATGTTTTCAAAGAGAAGGATTTTGTATTAAAACAACCACAACCATCCTCCAAAAAATTGAACCGAGAAACCAGCAAAACCAAGTCACCGAGGACCAGATAGAGCAAAAACACAAAACACAAAAAACAAACCAACAAACGTATACACTGTACAGGTAAATGCCCAGTCTTTGATTTTGGGGAATCAATCCAGGAAATGCTTTAAGTGCCTTCCATTAACATGCAATTCAAGAAATTCACCATGTAAATCCTTCAAGAAGAAGGTATGCTCACCAATCCAAATGTCAATGGAGTAAGGGGATCATATTTGGGCCTTATATCATTTCCAAACTTTCTGTCCATGAAGAAAGATTCATTTTTGGGCTCAAATGGTGTTTCTCCTGCTTTCCCTTGCATTGAACGCTTTGGGAGTGACCTTCTTGTCAAATAACATCTTCAATTTTTCTCTAAACTTCACATGCCTTTGGTGAGATGCTCTCCTTTCTTCATCAAGTTCAAAATCTAGTTAATGCGAGCCTCATATGGACTAACTTCTTGATCTTCACCTTTTTTTATGGACTGATATGAGGATAGTTGCATGTGCAGGGGTAGCAGAGCTTGAGTTCCATACACCTTTCAAATGGAATTTTTCCAGTGGCTCTTTTAACAGTAATTCTGTCAGCCCAAACAGGAACTTCAGTTGTTAAGCCCCATTTTGTCTCTACTTTTGGAGACCTCTCAAAATTTGCCATTGAGACACATGGAGGCTTCAACTCCTTTTTATACTAGACTTTTCAAAGCTAATATCCATTTTCTTGGGCCCAGGGCACGTGGAGGCCCGCGCTTATTTGGGATACCCTGTGCTTTCCTTTTAGTTGCACATTGAAACACACAAACGACAATGATATAAAGTGGACCAAGGGGTAGAATCAGACGGTTGCTGCGTCTATTTTTCTACCAGCTCCATCTCTGAAGACGCCAATACAATTTTTACCAACAACTTTACTGGAACTCCAAACCTACATATGATATGGTTCAACATAAAATCCATGACAATTTGGTGTGTTTCTCTTTTGGTGGGGATTGCCTCGACCCACTTGGTGAATTAATTAGTGGCTACAAGAATCCACTTATGGCCAGCACTGAAGGGTCTGAAAAATCTCACCAATGAAACCCATTCCCCACTGACTTGAATTGGGCTTAATTGATACATGCTACAAAGGTAGGGAGCCTGAAGCTTTCAGATTACCTTCCAGAGAAGTGCTGACAACTCTCACATATTCTAACCAAAAGAGTTTTATCCTTGAAGAGAGTTGGCCACCAATTACCATCCCTCAAGATCTTGTGTGATGACTCTTCCAACAAAATGAATCCTATCTTGGGGGCTTCATCAATATTCCCTCCATAAGTCGAGGACCCAAGAAACGTGATCCTTTAGGGTTCTTCCAAGCTAACCCATAATAAGTAATGACATATTTATGGGAATCCAACTTAAGGTCTCTTTTCTGGTTCTTTCTCAAATTCTCAGGGTAGTATAGATGTATGAGATAAAAAAATTACATCTTTGTACCACTCATAACTCATCAATTTTTCAAAACATCTACCCTTCCTTCTTCTACCTCATTCACCTCAATAGTCTAAAATTTTCTCTCAGCCATGAGCTTAACCAAGCCCAAACCTCTCACTAACTTCGTGGTTTGGATATCCATGTCATATTATTGCAACTTGTTCACCCATCTACATCTTTTGCTTGAGACTTCCATCTCTGATAAAATTTCTTTCACCATAGTATGGGGAACATAAGCAACAATTTTAGAGCTCAAAATCTAAGGCCTAAAAACCTTTGTTGCTTTTACCAAGGAAAATCTTGTTTCTCCACAATAGTGTATTTTTAGCTTCCCCCACTGCAATGCCTTACTAAAAAAGGAAATTGGCCTCTTAACCCCTTCATCTTTCTGCAACAAGATAGATGCAATAGTGTTTTCTGAAGCAAAATAAAATAGTTGGAAAGGCTTCTTATAATTTGGAGCTGCTAAAACAGGGTAATGCTTTAATTCCTCCTTGATCCCAGTTGAAAGATTGAATGGCATCCTCCTCCCATTTGATGGCCTGGTCCTTCTTCGGCATGCCAGTGATTGGAATATTCAACTCAAAAAAGTTTGATATGAATCTCCTGATAAATTTTATCTGCCCAAAGAAGGACTGAATCCCCTTCTTGGTTCTTGGAATTGGGACCTTGTTGTTGACCCTTTTTGGGTATCTCCATCTTTTAGAAGTGACAACTCTTAAGAGTTAAATTATGGAGTATTGACCAAGCAATTTTTCTTCTATACTCTGAAATGGCACTTTTTTGGATTGAGTGAAATGACATATTCTCTACATCTTATCAGCATTTTCTCCAAGTGCTGTAAACATCACCTCTCTTAAAGGAGAACACAGTTACATCATCTTGGTAGACAACAATAAAATCATTGATGTAACCAGCAAAAGTAATATCCATTGCTCTCTGTAAATGTTTCTCCAACATTCATCAGACCAAAGGGCATCCTAACATATACATTAGTCCCCCAAGGAGTGGTAAAGGCTATTTTAATTATTTATGATTCCTTCACCACAACTTGGTTATAACTAGAGAAGTCATCCAAGGTAGAAAGTAGCTCAAAACTAGTCACTAGCTGCAACATGTTTTCCATGTTTGGTAAAGGATTCATGAGAACCGATATAGTGAAAGAGGGATTTGTGAGAACCGATGTCGAAATAAATTCACCAAAATGAAGTTTCACTCTGATGGTAATGTTAATCTCCAATGAACAATAAGCAAGATTCAAACAATGGAAAGAAAATGCAAATAATTGAAAACAGGTTTTCTCATGCTTATAGATCGAAAAAAGTACAAATAGTGGTGCTAAGTGTAACCCCCATGCCTTAACAAGGAAAGAATATCAATGAGGCCACTGACCCATATGATGTGACTGATGCATATGATGCCACTAAAGGAGGAATCTTTAAATTCCAAATAAGGAATGTAACTCCTATGACGCACTGACGCAAATGACAATGACAAAATCTGACACTTGTCATTTGACTTCCTAATACCTATGACTCTCACAAGGTGAGATTTGACTCACCAGGTGATGTAGATGATGACTAGGCATGTCACACACACCAACAAGTAGAAGGTTTTTTCAAGAGTTGGGAAAATCTAATTTAGAAGGAAGAAGAATTTGGAAGGTTTTTGGAGATCATGCATCAAGAAAAGAGATCTCCATTGTTGAAACTGATCAACCTGTGATTGAAGATTTAATACTTCCTCAAGTTCTTCTGAATTAGGTAGTCTCTTTGTTGAATTAAATTCTCCATCTGGAGAGGGTCCTTCTTTTATATTTAAAACATTTACTTCTCAATCTGCCCCAGTATTTTCCAAATCTAAAAGAGTTTTCCAAGAAACAGAGCCTTTAGAGGGTAGTAATTCTAAAAATTACATCTCTGTACCACACAGACCTCTCACTCCTCATCATTTTATTTCTCCTGTAAGATCACCTTCTCAAAATAATATGGCTCAGCCTCCACCCAGACCTCTATCTGTTGTTAATACTTTTGGTCCCATCAATTTTAGAGGTATGGTTGGCTATCCAAATGTTGTGCCGAAAGATGTAAGAAATAGATTGCCTAAGTTTCCAAGGAAATAATGCAATCACTGGTGATCAACACTTGAATCTCTTTGTCAATATGATGGAGGACTTCGAATTAGATTTCGAGGATGTATAAATTAAATTATTTATCCATACTCTAGAAGAAGATGCAAGGGACTGGTATAAATCTCTGCTAGATAATTCCATTGACTCCTAGAGAGAGATGAAGAATGATTTTAGAATGTAGTATGGTGATAAAACAAACCCTAGGTTTCTTTTATCAGAGTTTGAAAATATAAAAAATAATCCTAATGAATCAATGCATGATTTCAATACAAGATTTAACAAAACATTGAGAAGACTTCCTGTTAATTTGAGGCCATGTGATGAATCATGTCTGATAAAGTATTCAGATGCATTAGATAAGAAAGCTGCTTACTATTTGAGGGATAAGAACCCTGGAACTTTGAGGCAGGCCTTTACCATGGCTTTGCAAATTGAGAACATCATTAAATCAGCTGGGAAATACCTCCTAAGACGGAGGGTGTTAAACTGATCAACCCTGAGAAGCCTCAATCAAGTAAGGCTGTGGATCTTGAGGAATTTGTAAAGAATTTGGTTGAGGTTGTCAAAGAAATCTCTTACAAGCTGGCCAGGGTAGAGAAAGGAATTGGACAAGGTTCGCAAGGTCAGCATAGGCAACAAGGAAAAGAAAAACTTGCAAATCATCCTAGAAATGATCAGAGGTCTGATGACCGAGGTAAAGGACCCATGGGAGCTAGAAAACCCCAAGCTAGGGAGAATAGAGTAGTTCTTGATCCTCTAAATTTCAGAGTTGCTATTGTTGAAGAGAAAAATCAAATGGATTGGTGTGACAAATGCTTCTTACCCCACCTGCCATGTGAAATAGATCAGCAAGTTGAAGAAGATGATGATGATGATAACACTCATAATGATGCATGCATGGTGGATTCCTCTATGAGTTCACAGTAGGGAGCAACCTCAACTGAGCTAATGAGTGCCAGACCTGTTAAAGATTTCTGGGATTGCATTCACCAATTATTACCTCTTCCTCCCACTCATACTTCTGAAATTGATATGGTGCAAGCTTTTGAACTTCCTAATAATGATTTTGAGTACCTAAGAGCTCTAATTATTGAGAACTATGATGGAGGGATCCCTTCTGAGGAGGATAGGAAGTTGTTAATGAATGTTGTGGTTGGTCATGAAAAAGAATATAATACCAAGAGTAAGGTTACCAAAGGGGTAGGTCCTCAGGCCAAACCAAAAGTTCCAGTGCTTACCAGTATCCCAAAAGAAACTCCAAGGAAAGATGCATCTGGAAAAGGCCTTGTTGTCTCAAGTAGAACTTGTGTCCCTCCCCATGCTCAGACTGTAAAACATCTTGTGCCATTAGATGAATTTGTAAACCTTCCTCCCAACACTCCATTACCCAAATATGTTCCTTGTGACATAGCCCAAATCTTGAGTCAAATCAATATTTCTGTTCATATTTTTGAATTGCTTAGAATCCCTGAGCATAGGAACAGAGCATTTGAATATCTGGGGTTTAGAGAAGAAAAGGTCACCTAAGGCAGAAATGTTGAGATTCCTTCTACCATTGTAGAGTTGAAAAAACCCCAAGTACTTGAAGAAATAGGTGAACCACCTAAATTTTACTTGGGAACATCTTTGATTGAGTCTCAATTAAATGTCGATCCATTTTTTACAACATTGATTATCAAGGAAAAACTGCTGCACAATTGTATGTTTGATTCCAGAGCATCATGTAATATTATACCTCTAGAGTTCATGAATGAATTGGAAATTAAAGTGACAACATCTTATGGAAAGTGTACTGCAATGGATTCTAGAGAGGTTCCATTTATAGGATATGTAAATTTTTGGTAGTATAACTTGCAACCTATCTGGGTAAGAATTTGAAACTTGATGTTATTTTTGTTGATTGCCCTGCCAAATGGGGCATGCTGTTATCAAGGAAGTGGGCTACAAGTGTTGGTGGGAATGTTAAGATGGACATGTCTTATGCCACCATACCAATTGAGGGCATCCTTGTGAAGTTACATGGTGAAAATAAAATGCTATATCTTATTGAGGACCCCAGCAATGCTTCTTATGAAGAATTGCATACAGATATTGATATTGATAACTCTATGAGCTATGTTGCTTTCAAGGAATATGAAATTGATCAATGCAGGTATCATGAGAATGATGATTTTCCAGAGAATTTGATGTTTGATGCAGCCTTGAAAGATGTTAAAAAACTTGACCCAGAAACAAAGAATAAACCTGAAGAAATGTGGTCAGATAGTGACTTGGATGGAAAAGAGAGACAATCATATGACCAGCTATTAAAGACATATCAGAACTCCTTAGCATGGTCATATCCAGAATGATAGACACTCAAAGATTTTCCTTGATTGTTTTCTTTTAATCAGGATGCTCGTAATTGTATGGTGTATAGTCTTTTGGTTTTGTTTTTCTTTCATGTTTTTCTATTTTGTTTCATCCTGGTCCTTGGCGGCTGTTTTGCTAGTTTCTCGGTTCATTTTTTGGAGGATGCTTATCGTTTCTCTGCTCTGCAAGCCTATTCTTTGATTCCATTTCCCAATGGTATGTTTTTGGCACTTGGTCTGCTATTTTTTCTTGTGGCACTCACAATGAGTGCCCATCCTCGAGTCAGAGCCAATGTTGGTGCTCAAATTAGTCTCACCCCATTTTTCATTGAAATTCCTTAGTTTGTGGCCTCTGTCATGTTTTCTATTTCCCCGTATTGATTCTTGAAGACTCTGTCCTCCATTTGGTTGCCATGATCAGTTCCTTCCTTGGTTGAGGATCACCTAAAAGTATAGAATTTGTCTTTTTGTTCCTCTTTTTGTCTGAAAGAGTTTGTAACTTGGGTGTAAAATCAGGTTTCTTCTCTTCCTTCCATTTTCCACAGTCACGTTTTATTGTACTTGTCATTTTTGTCCAAAATATATATGGAAACATGATTAGATGTCACTAGGAGGATCATATTTGGGCCTTATATCATTTCTAAACTTTCTGTTTGTGAAGAAAGATTGATTTCTGGGCTCAAATGGTGTTTTTCTTGCGTTTTACGAGTTGATGGGTGTATTTTTCCCCATCAAATTTACATCTCAGGATTAGTGGAAACATGGCCCTTTTTGGTTAGATGCGGCTCTGTGGGAAAATTTTAAAATTCTAAGGCTCACTTCAGACTTAAAGCTTATCTATGTGGAGGGCCGGTGCTCATTTGAAAATTCACCTTTTGGTTTGGCCTTGGAGATTCACCGAGGAGACACATGGAGGTTTCTGCTACCTTGCCCAGAATTAGAAAAATTGTTCATTAGGCCAGTATAGTTTTGGCAGACTATGGACACGTGTTGAGCCCATGCTTGTTTGGGGTCTCTACTTTTGGGGACCATCTCAAAATGTGCCATTGAGACACGTGGAGGCTTTCGCTGGCTCATTTTTACACTGATAATTTTCAAAGGCCAAAATGCATTTTTCTTGGGCTTAGGGCACATGGAAGGCCCACGCTTGTTTGGGAATTGCCTCTGAGCTTCTCCTTTGTAGTTGTGGTAAGGAAACATGTGGATGATAATGATATAAATTGGAAAAGGGGCAGAATCAATGGTTGTGTATTGCATCTATTTTTCCACCATTTTTTCTCCAAGACTCCTGGAGACGTAAATACGCATTATTTTTCATCATTCTTTGATGAAATTCCTTGTTGTCTCTGTCTGTAAAGTGCTATTTGATGGATTTAGAACTTAAATTGTGAGTCCAAGGATTTTTAGGGTTGATTTTTGAAGTTGGAATTTCTCAGGCACTTGCAAAAATGGGAATTACCAGAGAGATGGATGCGGGGTAGAATTGCTAAGGAAAGAGAGGGAAAATAGATGAAATGATGAAAGTGTAAACACAAAAGATGAAAAATGTGTTGCCTCGAGAGTGAAAAGGATTACTTGTCACATCCAGCTATGCAGAGTCTCCGAAAAATGATTAAAAATGGGATTTATTACATGACAGAATCAAAATGATTAGGACTCCCAAAAATTTGTGCCATGACAGCCTAGTCATTAGTCGAGGGCCCAATAAACGTGATTAGTTCACAATTGGTCCACCTAGCCACTTTTAGATCTCAATTTATTAAACGCCATTTTCTGAAACAAATTGGTAACAAGCAAAGGTCCCTCACATATTATTCTCTTTTGGGGGGAGAATTGAGTGAGTAAAATGTATAAATGCAATGAGAATACTCTTGTAAATAGTCAAAGGTTGAATTCTTAAGAGAAAAATTTGAGAAAGCCGTCTTCCCGAGAGACCAAGTCGAGATAACCTATTATTTTCATTTGTGTTAGATTTTTTATCATGTCAAGTTGGTTTCAGATGTATAGCCATTGATGAGCACTGAGATTTCTTTGGAAGCTTTCCCTTGCTGATGAATCTAAGAAATTTTGAAATTAATTTGTGTCTAATCTCTAGCAATTTGTGTCTTCTTTGTTTCAAAATGTCTGCAAATAGTTTCTTTCATTCCTATTGTTATCTTACATTAAAATATTTGTGAAACCACACAGGATCTCATCCCTATGATAGTTTAATGGTATTTTCAATTTCATTTCAAGAAGATCCTTCATCTAGGAGGAGATAGAAAAATTAAAATCAATTCATTGCCATTTGTTGATAAATATTGTCTGTAATTCTCTGGGTGTACCTTAGGCGTGATTGACTAGAGACTTTTGTGTTTAATCGATTCTTTCAATTCTATCCTTCATGTTAGAGTCTCAAAGATTATGTGAAAATGTGTTGATCTAGGCCTTCATTAAAGCACACCTTCTGGTTGAAGGAAATTCTTAACTGTTCTAAAGCTTTCTGTTGTTGATTTGTTCATTGTTGTGAAGTCCCTTTGAAGATATGGTATAATCAACTTTATCTTGCTTCATCTCCCACCACAATTATTCAAAAACCATGAATCCACCTTGAACTACCCCTGTTTTCCTTGTGTATCAACAAAGGAACAAAATATACTTACTAAAATATGTAGAACAATCAGGATTTCTTAATGTCTTCAGTAACCTTAGCCTTGTGTTGAAATTATCTCCATCGTTTAGAAATGACAACTCTTAAGAGTTAAATTATGGAGTATTGACCGTATTTTTCCAAGGTTATCTTCATAAAATTTTTCCAAAAGAAGGATATCTCCATCTCCTTCATCAAACAGAGGTTACACTAAGGGTCCTCTCACCCTGGTTGAAGAGGCACAACCTAAAGTAGTGAGGACATGTCAAATCCTCTTAAAGGTGTTATCCATCTCTCTGCAAATCTAAGTAACAAAGGGCTAGTTAGATCTCATCCCCGGCTACAAAATGACACACACTATGATCTATCTATCTCTAAGCTCCATTTCCAGTTTGTGTTGCTTCTTGGATTAAAAGGGAGAACAAATTTGGATACCAACAGGGGTTACGAGGCCAATTTGGTATTTTTTACAAATGTGACCAAAGTGGAAAATTTCACCAAAAAGATTCGTCGGGCTACAACCAATCAGAAAGGACCATGTTTCCATAGATGTTGGGACAAAAATTGAAAGGGAAAACAAAACATGACTATGGAAAAATAGAAGGAAGGGGAAAAGCCTGAATTTATGCCCATGTTACAATTTTTTTCACATGGATAGAGGAACGGAAAAAAAATTCTAGACTTAATGTGATCCTTGACCAAAGGAAAGGATTGATCATGGAAACCAAATAAAGGAAAGATATTTCATGCCTCAATACGGGGAGATAGAAAACACGACAGAGCCCACAGATTGAATAATTTCAAGGAAAAATGGGGTGAGATCAAATTGAGCACCAACATAGGGAAGGGTTGGGATGTAAGGTCAAGTCTTGGACAACCTGTACGGTCCTAAAAATTCACATTAAGTGACTTTTATTTTGATTTCAATATATTATTATGGTCATTTCATCATCCTAGGGCTGACCTTATTAGAATATTTCACATATGAAAGGTCATCAAATCAAGTTAATGTCACTTTATAACTCACCTGGTACTCTTACAAGTTCATATTACAATTATTATTCTAACATCACTCAAAGGGTTCCTAAAATTTCCCCAATCATCTTCACATCATCTAGAGATATCTCTACTACAATTTTGAAGCACTCAATCATGTTAAAGAGTCTATCTTCCTCCCCAAGCATTCAAAGGTCATAAATCCATGTTCTAACAAGACCAAAGTTGCTCCAACCATTACACAAGGGTTTCAATAAAAAAAGGGTAAGGTCACATAGTCTAGTCACACAATATCTCACTAATACTATGATGGGTACATTATATACTACATACTTAGCCAAATTCTTGGTGTCAAGAGAAACAATAGAATCCATAGGGTGTTAGTTATCCATTCACACTTGCACAAGCATATAGGATAACTTCATGAGGATAAATACCAAAATGAGGGTATGTAGTAAAACACTTGGATTGGTTTAACTGTTAAGAGCCTAATTGCCAAGGGTTGCTAGGGTTTCCACTTTTTTACCAGTGACTACAAGTCATCCTCAAGTTGTGAGAGCAAGAGAGAATTATAGCAAAGACCATTTCCATACAAGTGAGGCACAAAATTTTTATAAACCTAGACTATCAAAGGGTCAAAGATATGAAAATTCTAGGTCTATACCATATAGATTAAGTTTGGACTAGATATAATAGTTGTATGAACCCTCCCCTTTTGAGTTTGTATCTCCAAAAATTTCATTGAAGCATATATAGTTCTTGATCAACCTATTCCACTATCTTGCACATCATAATCATCATTGTTTTGCCATGTACAACTAAGTTTCTCACTCCTCTTGTGTATTTAAGAAAGTACTTATCATTTAGAAAACATTTCAATTGTTTCAATTATGAATTCATTATTTTTATTTTGAACAATTAATATTGGAAGTTAATTAAACAAAAACAATCTACCTATGACAAACCCTTTCATATTTTTTAGTGTTGTGTATTCCCATAACATCTTATATAGAATTTAATTAGGGTGATTACATTTGGTGAACCCAACTCTATAATTAAATATTTTTTTAATCAAAGATTGTGGTTTCACTCCACTAATTTTCATATGTTATGGATCCTAATATCATGGATAATTATCATTATCTCTATCTTAAATCTAAGGATTCCCACCCTAGCTTTACTCAAAGCTATTCTCATTAGGCCTATAATTCTCCTTCATGTATGGATGCGGAACCATCTAATGTTTTCTATCTATAATAAATTTTACACTTCTCATAAATTCTTATGGTCTTGATGATATTTTTTCTCAATCAGTATTCATGATTTTTTATAATAATGTCCAAGGTGAAGGGTCTCATAACACGGCTGAAAAGTACGCTCTTTCAGATAATAAGGAACAACATTTTGCATACTTTTCTAAATTAAATCTTGATAATATTTACATTATTATTTATACCTCTCATGATCAACTAAAAAATATTGTAATATATTCCACCAATGATCTTAATCCTCTTCATTATCTACTTTACACACATTAACCATCCATACATTGGTGGTACCTACTTTATTGGGGACCTCTAATCCCCCCTTCATAAAATTTTTATGTAAATTCCTATGATCACTACTATACCAACATATATTATCTATTTTGAGAATTTCTCACATGCTTCTTCTTCTAACACACATGCTCTCGAATCATTTGTTCATACTTTATAAGATCAACATTTACAATTATAAGAAGGTGTATTTTCTTCCTCTCATACTATGGATTCTACACAGTTACTTTATAACACACTTGTACTTGAAGTCTCCTCTTACCCTCTACTTACTAATATTTTATCTTCTAATATCCCTATCTATGATGGCTACACTAATATGTATATAGTATAAAAATATCATGATTTGTTTTGAATTCATGTTAATTCCCATTTCAATTTTTTTCATTTCCAATGGAATTTTTTATGCAATTATGGTGATGAAAAAGTGATGCAAACAAAATAAATTTTGTGTCACATTTATGCCACCACTGTCCCTAAATTTAAAAATAAAAAGGGAATGTGCCCATCTGCACTCATTTTTTGTGCTATCCTATTATGCATTCACACAAGATAGAAAAAGAAAAGGTTAACGAAAGGAGAATAGTGAAACAAGTGACATGGAAAGACACTTATCCATGCAAAAAATTCTTACAAGGGCATGGGGTTATTGGGGGAATGGATGAAAAGTTATGGAATTCATGAAATCTTTGTAGAAATTTGGAAAAAAGATTGGAAGAGTTGGAGAACAATTTGCTGAAAGGAATTCATTTGGGGTTTAACCAAATCAAAAAATTATTTATGTCATTCATTTTTAATTCTGAAATATACATGTTTTTTTACATTTTTTGATGACATTCATTTAAAAAAATATTTTCATGCCTAAGGTTTGTAGATAAATAGAGCTAAATCTGAGAAGGTAATTTTAGATTTAGAATCATTTCTTTATGGTTGACCACAAAACAATCCTGATATAGAGTTATGGGGTTGTAGGAAGAAAAACAAGTAAGAAAATAGCTATATTACATGTTCCATAACATTCACCATTCTTTATAAAATCAGGAAAAAAGTATTTTTTCTTCATGTGGGTTAGCAAAATTACTTTTAAAAGAGGAAAATTGTGAATTTCTAGTTTTTAAATGAGTGTAAATATGTTTAATTCATATGCATACCTAAAAATTATTGTATCATCATTTCCATGGAATATCATAAGTCAAATTATAGAAATGAGGATGTTTTCCAAGCGTCTGATGAAATTTGCAAACACTAAGATCTATCTAACTAACCTTAAGATGAATTTTTCAATTTTTTTCTATATTTTGAAATATTTATAAGAATTATTATATTTTTAAATTGTTTTAAAATGAGAGATAAGGTGTAAGTACATCAACTACATTAATTCAAAACATTCTTATAATGTATAAATTTCTTTTATTTAGCTGATAGGATTTTTTTGGGAATACATTCCTGAATACCATTTGCTAACATTATCACACACTGGATATTTTCTTATGCCTCACCACATACTATTTCCATTTCTATAAAAACATGTCTCAACTAAATTTGAAATGAATTTTATTTTTTAAAGTATTTTATGTCTGTGAATGCCAAGAATTAATGACCTAACACATCAAGTATTTCACCTGATGTGCTATCCACATCGAAATCAAGGGGAAATATAAAAAATAGAACTTAATAATCAGTGTTCATTACATTTTTCAACAAATAATATTTGAAAAAGATTTTTTAGGATTTTGACAAACTAAATATCACAAATTAACATTTATTTCACATTTTCTCATCAAACAGACTCAAGGTATTGGGCTATTGGTGAGTTATGAGTCGTTTGTAATCATCAATGCAAGTTCCATTCACATTGAGTACATTGGAAACTTTAATTAAGTGACCATGGGGGACACCTTAAAGTAGGGGTAAAAATTCTCCATGTGGAAAAAACAAAACATGGTGTAATACTTTGAATGTGGATCACTACGAAGATATGAAGAACCTAAGCCACCTGTATGTCCCACTTTGAGAAAATTATCCTCTACTACTCCAGTTCATATCTATGGTAAAATAAAATCATTTACAATGAATATGGAAGAAAGTGGTTAGTTTTTAACAGTTCATTATTATTTTGATCCAGTTGTATTATGATTTCTTGTAGACTAGAAATTTTTCATATTTCAAGTTTGTATAGAGTGATGGGGCCTTTCAAAACCATTACCCATTTACGTCATCAAATAAAAAAAAATTCTCAACAAAATATAGAGTCGCTTAGAAATTTATGAATCAAATTTAACCCTCAAAACTTATTAAATAAATCACATAATTTTTTAGATAATATTTTCACCAAACTAGTCCTACTGATTAGATTAACATGATGATTCAAAAAATATAATTATGGTGGATATTGAATATTTTTGGTTATTCAACGGTAAAAATACTTGTTCCTCCTTTCCAATGGTATTTACCATTCATTATTTAATACCTAGGCCCTATTACTTAAAAACTATTTTTTGAAATGACGATTATGATTTTGTGGAAAGTGAATGCTATAAAATCTCTACCAATAGAAGTAAGAACATTTAGGATAGTAGCTACAACCACAAGAAAACCATAAAGGTAGAAAAATGAAAATCTTCGAATTGCTTTTGTTTCTATTTTGGAATTAAATTCATAGTAGTTGCAACCGACAATTGAAATTTACATTTTAGGCCACCATATCTCTTTAATCGACATATGAGACCTTATATAGATGGTCTCTTGTGATATAATGCATATATACACAAATGTGTTAACATAATAGGATAAATATAGCGATATTAGAACTATCAATTTTCTCCTTTAATTAGAAATGTTCCTTACACATAAATAAAATGATTGACTATTTTTAAATATAGTATTACCAAAATTTGAGTATAATTTTATATAAAATTTGTCTTACCATATCACACGTAGTGTAGTCATATTCTTGTAGACGATAAGTCTTTTAAGTTGTCATTTATTTGTTAGGAATTAATGTGTTAATAATCACATGGTTGTTAACGTGGGTTAATATATTTGTATAAATGAGTTGATTTAACAACTTATAGAAGATAGGGGTTTAAGATAATAATGTTGTGAGATAATTATACATGATTGTTGGGCTGTTCAACCAAATCATCACTGTAGGAGAGAGATAATATGGTTGAGATATTATAAAGGTGTTAGAGTGTTTTTTCTCATCTAAGTGATACTCCTCAAGCTTAGTTTCATGCACGAAATACCACTCCATTATGTGTGCAATGTGAGTTGTTGCAATTTTTTCAAACATTATAGGTGTGGTAATCAGTAATATTGATAATTATACATATAATTTTATATTGATAATTATGTGATGTAAAAATAAATAAATATCAATTTTAAATTCATGTATAAGTTCTCATATGTATTGTATAAAATTTTCCTAATATCTAGATTTTATTTTATTGCAACTAAGTAGTGGTGGAATTATTGTTTACATGGCATATCTGTTCCTTATAGGTATATTTTTTAGGTTTGTACTCAATGTTGATTACCTAACACTGTGCCATGTCTTTATACTAGTATGAATTTTTGAAAAGGAAGATTAAATTATAACTCATGTTTTTATTTTAACATTAAAACCTTCTTCTTTACTACTATAAAGTAGATTCAACATTAAAAAATATATAAAGATATCACTGGAATATAACCTCACTGTTGTGGTCTCCATATGGTATTCTACTGAATATTAATTTTATTTAAGTAAACCATTTTATTTATCTTATTATTGAGGTGCATATAATTTATCTATTCCTCCCCTATGGTTTTTTCTATGTTATATCTACTTGTTAATGGACAATGTAAATTTCCTTTTTATCTTGCCACATTTCGAAAATTCCTTATTTACAACCTTAGAATTGATTAACTATTAATTTTTTGACTTTTTTTTACAGAATGCTTTCCAATTTGTATTTTTATTTTGGTCATGGGAAATCCTTTTCTTTATTTGAGTGGTAAATTATATTCATTATTCACATTATTTTATGCTTTTTTATGTCTATACAATTAATGAAGTACAAGTACGACCTAAAATCTTTCTTTCATGGAAGTATGGAAGATATTGTAAGTACATAAGGTATGGGGTTAGTAGTTATAAGTTTTAGACCCATACACATTCACTGAATTCCATTACTTGAAGAACAAAGATAATTTTTACTGTTATATCCCATCAATATATGAGATTACGGATAATATATGGTAACCTAACCAAATTTATTCATTATTGAAATTCATGAATATTTTTGAGATCCTATACAACTATGTAACTCTTCCCCTTTATGCTCTTGTGAAATAGGTATAGTTATCACCTTAAACCAAATTGAAACAAAATTTTGTTTATGATTTGTTTGTTACAATAATAACTTTTAAGGGAAGGACAAATTATAATGTGTTATGTTTATACCTACAAATGGAAACAAACATGAAAAAAACATACTTGATGAATGGGTGTATGAGTCTTTGAATATATGACACCATGGCGTAAAGAGAAAATTGAGTTGTAATAAGAGAAAATCAAGCATGAGCAATGATGATTTTACAAATGTAAGTGGGAGTACTACTTTAGTTGAGGGATCTTCATTCAAAGAATTAGAATAAGGTAGGACGTGCTAATCTCCTCTAAAATCACTAATGCTTAAACTTACTAGAATAAAAAATAGGTTGAAAAAACTAAAATCAAGGAAGAAACTTCCAACATAAACCTACCCAACAAAAAGATTCTTCAAGAGATAGCTAAGACAATTGAGACTTGATGAACCATTAGGGGTACATACCTCATAGTATATGAACCACCCAAAAAATGGAAAACCATAATGAAATGAATATGAATACAAGTGTATCCATCATAATTCACTCCCTCCAACCCATTCTAACAATCAAGACCAACCCATGTTGACTTGACCACGGGACATCAGTCCCCACCCATGTAAATTAGCTAATAATCACAACAAATCCAAGTGGAATCCTCTACTTGAATAGGTAACACTTGTAATTCATATTGATATATTCCTTAAACTAACTATCTGTACACTTGACCATATGTTCTCTTCAATCCTACCACACAAATCGAATATGGAAAAATGAAATCCATGCCCCACCTCTAGGGGACCCACATAAAGGTAACCATGTCAGACCTTAAATTTAGGATAGGATGAGATTAAAAAAGCACCAAGAAAAAGGGGAATAGATTTATCAAGAGAGTGCAAACGCTCCTTACTACCTCTACCCCTGATAGTCTACCTGTTAGCCATAACAAGCCATTAGGTCACGTTTTGGAAAATTTGGTGAAAAAGGATAGGAAAGGAACATCACACCAAGGAATATATCTCGAGAATACTATGTAAAAATATCATAAAAGTTGTTCTTTCCATGTTGAACCAAATAACTACTTCTTCCCCCTTAGAAAAATTAGTAAAATACCACAATGAGATTAAACCACAACCATAATCCTTATAATAAGATAAAAAAGGATAGGTAAGAAGTGTACTAATTAAAGTTCCAAGTCACAAAATCCCCCTTCATATCCTCACCCAATATCTAGCCATAAAAAAAATAGATAAACAAATTCCCATCTAGGTACAACTGAGGAGCTTAAAGCCATGGCTTCTCTCCACCCCAATGCTGCACTTGCACCCACATCCATCACCACATTATTTGTTCCTACAGTCTAGGTTAGGGATGTGGAGACAAGGGTAGAGATGAATCTAATATCATACTCAAATGTATACATTGTATTGTACATTCCACTATCACCATTCTCCATATCATTTTTGAAGTGCATAACAGGCTTTGATAGAGGAAACACCATTAATTTGGAAATGATTTTGTGTAGGTATTTATATTTCTTTTTCTTGGAATATTAATCCTCAAGGTCCATTATTTCACCACTCTTAATTTTGGGATCGATTTACACCATGGAAGGCCACTAAAACTCCTTTGTTTCAATTTCCTTACTCTTTCTGCTACTTTGATGCTAGTTCATTCCTTCTCCAACTCACTCTTTGTCACACTTTTCTTTAAAAAAACAAATATTACTACATTTCAAAGCATAAATAAAACACAATAAATAAACACACCATGTGTGATATTCATACATTTTAACATTTTAATTTTTTTCATTTGAATTCTATTATTTTGTATATTATCCATTCAAAGATTATTAATTTTTTATTATAAAAATTGTATGAATATCATTTCAGTGAGTATATGTATTTCTAATTTGAGTTACATTAATTTAATTTTACATTAAAAACATGCGCATGCACGTGTGTGTGTGTGTGTGTGTGTGTGTGTGTGTGTGTGTGTGTGTGTGTGTGTGTGTGTGTGTGTGTGTGTGTGTGTGTGTGTGTGTGTGTGTGTGTGTGTGTGTGTGTGTGTGTAATATTAGTGCACATTTTATATTTAACAAAATTAATGTAATATAATTATTTGAGATATTAAATAATTATATTACGTTCTTTTATAAATTTATCAAAACAATTTTGCATCACCTTTTTACCACTTGATATTAATTTATCAAACAAAATTAGTAACAAAAACGTGGTGCAAAAAGTGACACAATTAAAAATATCTAATCACACCAAGTTTGCATCATGATTTGTGTCACATCCACAACACAAATTCTTCAAAGAAACACAGCCAAAAAATCCAATAAAAATTTGATTTCTGATTTGAAATTGACCCAAATAATGACATTACGTTGTTTCCTCCTCTATCATTCCCATGGAAAATTTTCAACCCATCCTCTCTTGTTCTCCACATTCATTTCCTCTCCTGCTGCTACTTCCATGCATACATCCTTACCCTTGTCACCAAAAATGTTGGAAGCCTCTTTTGTTACATCTTGGATAACAATCTAAACCCCTAAAGGAATTGAGATTCTTCATCACGTTAGATATAACCCCATCCTAAGAAATATAGAAATCTAATTTTTTTTATCTCATCACTATTGATCAGTCTGGAAAAATATTTGCTGAGGTTTCTATGCCTATTATGGATAAAATAAAGGAGAATATAATTGTTTCTGATATCTAGATAACTAAATTTTCTCTAGGGAAAGATACTACGAAGGGAGTCCAACAAGATATAGAAGTGGCCTTGGATAAATTATTCTAAAAAATCAAGCAGATCAAGGCCATAAATAATGAGATGAAGGAGAAAGCAGATCAATTGATAACATTTTTATTCAAGATAACTCAGCCTACCAAGACTAGAAATCTTATAACAACTAGATTTAATGAATCATCCATCATGGTAGATGCAAAAATATGGAAAAAACAAAGACAAATAAATGAATAGATCAAAAGAATTCTCAGGGATGCAAAAAAAAATCATCGATGAGGTAGTTAGGGTTCATAATTATATAGAGAATGAGAAGTTAATGATTGGAAGAATGGGCTGCAAGTTTGAGGAGGAAAAAAATGATTGGGAGATCAATTTAAAAGCCTTAAATCAACTAATAAAGGTAGATGCCGATACCATGTTAAAAGAGAAAGTAATCAAATAAAAAGGTAGCCACTACGAATTTTACAAGGGCATTGAGTTCATCGTTAGGATATTACTTGAGGCCACTGAAAAATTACAAGAGGCAAGGGGAGAAGGAATAGATGCCACTCTTGAAATTCGTGAGAAATTATCCTTGAGTCACCTTGCTGATTTCATGATGAAGATTTGAATGCATTATCATCCAACGAAATATTCACCAAGTTTAAAGGATTGGTTAAAAATGATTCAAAATCAAATCTATTGGTGTCTAAATTTGTTCTCCTTTTCAAGACAAGCAGCAACATAGATTGGGCATCGATATTAGAGAAAGATAGATCATAGTGTGTATCATTTTGTAGCTGGGGATGAGATCTAACTGGCTCTTTGTCACTCATATTTGTGGAGAGATGGATAGCACCTTCAAGAGGATTTGACCTATCCTCACTACTTTAGGTTGTGCTTCTTCAACCAGGGTGAGAGGACCCTTAGTGTAACCTCTGTTTTATGAAGGAGATGAAGATATCCTTCTTTTGCACAAATTTTATGAAGAAATCCTTGGGAAAATATGGTCAATACTCCATAATTTAACTCTTAAGAGTTGTCACTTCTAAAATATGGAGATACTTTCAACACAAGGCTAAGATTACTGAAGACATTAAGAAATCCCGATTATTCTGCATATTTTACTAAATAGATTTCATTCCTTTGTGGATACAGGGAAAAAAAGGGATATTTTAGGATGGATTCATGGTTTTTGAATGATTTTAGTGGGAGATCAAGCAGGATAAAATAGATTACACCAAATATCTCTAAGAAAATTCACAATAGTGGACAACTCAACAACATAAAGCTTTAGAATAGTTAAGACGTTCCTTCAACTAGAAGGTGTGCTCAAATGGAGGCCCAGATCAACACATTTTCACACAATATTTGAGAATCCAACATGAAGGCTTGAGTTAAAATACTCAATTAAACAAAAAAATCTATGATCAATCATGCCTAAGGTACACCCAAAGACTTACAGACAATCTTTATCAACAAATGAGAGTGGAGTGGTTTTAAATTTGTTTATCTCATTACAGGATGAAGGGTCTTCTTGAGATGAAATTGCAAATGCCACTAAATTTGTAACAGGGATGAGATCCTATGTGATTTCACAAATATATCAATGTAAGATTGCAATAGGAATGAAAGAAACCATTTGGAGATATTCTGAAACAAAGAAGACATAAACTGCTAGAGATTAAACACAAATTAATTTCAAAATTGCTTAAATTCATTGGCAAGGGAGAGATTTAAGAGAAATATCAGAGCCTCTCAATGTTTGTACATCTGTAACCAACTTGAACATGATAGAAAATTTTAGAAAAAGTAAATTAACCAAGTATCTCAGACGGGTTTCTCAGAATATGGCTTTTCTCAAATTTTTCTTATGAAATTTAATCCCCGACCATTTGCAAAAGTATTCTCATTGTATTTATACATTTTACTCACTCAATTTCCCCCCTAAAAGAGAATAATATTCGAGGGACCTTTCCTTGTTACCGATTTGTCTCAAAAAGAGACATTTAACAAATTTGCATCTGAATGCTATCAGGTGGACCAATTGTGAACTGATCACATTTCTTGGGCACTCAAATAATGACTAGGATGCCATTCCACAACTTTTTGGCAATCCTTATAATCATTATGATTTTTTCATGCAAGAAATCCCCTTTTTAATTGTTATCCAAAATTCACCCCTCAAGGTAATTTTGATAACATGCATCAAATTCTCAAGTCCCAGGAAAATAGATTGAGTCACGGAAAAAATTTCATGTTTCTAGGGTCCCCTCATATTTTTCTAACTCCCCTGTCCAAGTAGAAGAGAGAAAGTTCTAAGGAAAGGTAAGAAAATTGCAAAAAAACAGGCTCGGGCCAGGAAAAATCACGAAAAATGGCTAAGTCTTAGTCTCCGGGACAGCCGGGACAAAAGTATGCGAGGGACGCGTGGGACGCGAAAGTGTGGATCGGCCAAAGGAGGAGTTTTTCGTCTGGAACAGCCGGGACAAAAGTACGCGAGGGACGCGTGGGACGCGAAAGCGCGGATCGGCCGAAGGAGGAGTTTTTCGTCCGGGACAGCCGGGACAAAAGTACGCGAGGGACGCGAAAGCGCGGATTGGCCGAAGGAGGAGTTTTTCATCCGGGATAGCCAGGACAAAAGTACGCGAGGGACGCGTGGGACGCGAAAGCGTGAATCGGCTGAAGACAGAAGAGGAAAAGTCAACGTTTGACCTGCGAAACTTCAAACGGCCATAACTTTTGACTCCGTGCTCTGATTTTCACAAAATTGGACTTTCTGGAATGAACACGACGTCTTATTTTTAATGAGGATAGATATGTTTAATTAAGAGAAACATATTTGGCTCCAGTTAGTTAATGTCCATTCCCGTCAAATGACAGAAAACGCCTGCCAGACCCAAAATAGCTGCTCGCACTCAGAAGGCCATAACTTTTGCATTTCTCAACGAAATCACACAAAATTGGTACCGTTGAAATCATGGCTCCAAGATCGATGCAAAGAAATCAAGAAATTCCATATTTGATCAGAAATTGATTGAGTTTTTTAAGAAAACGTGGCCGGGTTCAGAACAGTGTTTTATTTGGTAGCTGGGAGTGCAATTAAGAGGCATGGTCATCATTATTTCTCTGCTGCAGCACATGGGACAGTATGGGGAGCCTTTTTCAAGTAATGTATAATCATTTCACTCAATTTAATGCCTCTTACAAGTAGTTGAAGGACAGATTTCGGGATTTCCATTTTCCCTTCTCTTTTCCTTCTCTTTTTTCTATAAATTGGAGTGTTGGGCTCATTGAAAAGGAGAGAGTTTTTGGGTAGCAAAGCTCTGCCAAAATTGCTTTGTGAAGCTAGTGTGTTGCAGGCCCTTGTAGTGGACTCCTTGCATGGTGATCCAGGCCCTTATCTTGTAATAGACTGAACTGTGCATACCAGGAAGCAATAAAATAAAAAGTTTGTGGATGTATCTTCCCCTGCTGTGTTTTCTTGCATTCTTCTTGCTCCTTTTATCTTTCTACAAGAATATTGTGTCTATTATTATGTTCTTGCAGGAATTCACTAACATTGTGTATGCTTCGAATATTGTTGTGAATGCATTTTGCTAGATTATGGTGAACTGTCATCACCTCTTCTAGTGTGCACTTTGCCTATGTATTTCACACATTTGGAGATTACTCTCACACCCTCCTTTTCTGGTGTATCACCGCTTTAGTGTAGGCTTTCATTTTATGTATTCTCTCTCCCTGGTCCCTTGGAAATTTAGATTAGAATAGTTAGCTTATCCTGCATTAGAGTAGATTGTGGCAGGTAGTTTAGGAGCAAGAACCAGCTTTCTCTGGAGGTCTGTCTCAAGTAGCAAGTTCCACAACTTGGAGATAGTACCCATGTTATCCAATCACACTGTGAGTTCAAATACGTGCCACAGGGGTGCTGTGATTCGGTGATAACATTAATCATTTTTCAGAGGATCTGCAAAGTTGGATATGACAGGTAATCCTTTTCACTCTCGAGGTAACACCTTTTTCATCTTTTGCACCTGCAACTTTCATCATTTCATCCTTTTCCCTTTCTTTCCTTTGCAACTCTTTTCTGCATCCAAATTTTCTAGTAATTCCCATTTTTGCAAGTGGCTGAGCAATTCAAACTTCAAAATATTGACCTTAACAATCCATGGACTCACAAATTAAGTTCCGAATCCATTCAATGGCACTTTACAGATAGAGATGACAAGGAATTTCATCAAAAATGATGAAAAAAAGTACGTATTTGCATCTCCAAGAGTCTTGGAGCAAAAATGGTGGAAAATAGGTAAAATGCACAGCAACCATTGATTTTACCCCTTTTCTATTTTTATATTATAGTCTTCCACGTGTTTCCTTGGCACAATCACAAAGGAGAAGTACAGGGGAAAATTTCCAAACAATCACAGGCCTTCCATGTGCCCAGGGCCCATGAAAAATGCCTTTTGGCCTTTGAAAAAGTCTTAGTAAAGAAGGAGCCAGTGGAATCCTCCACATGTCTCAATGGCACACTTTGAGATGGTCCCTAAAATCAGAGACCCCAAACAAGCATGGGCTCACCACGCATATCAGTCCGATAGAGTTTCTAAAAATGTTGAAGGATTAGCAGAATGCACCATGTGTCTAGGGTCTGAGACATTTTTCCTTGGCCTTTGAAAAGTCCAAGCAAAGGCAGAGTGAGCAGAAGCCTCCAAGTGTCCTCCTAGCACTTCTTAAAAATAAAACTTAGGGGCTGGTCCCCAAACAGACACGGTCCCTCCATGTGTTCCAGGCCTTTCAAAATTGCTTTGGAAAGTTTAAGTATAGAGCGGAGCCGGCAGAAGCCTCCACATGTCTCTTTGTCGTAATTGTTAAGGTGGGACCTTGAGGTAGATCCTCAAATGAGTGCCAACCCTCCACATGTCCATGGTCTACCAAAAATGTAGTGGCCGCATGAAAATTTTTTCTAAGTCTGGGAAAGGCTGCGGAAACCTCCACACATCTCCCCGGCACAACTCCAAGGCCAAACCAAAAGGTGAATTTTCAGATGAGCGTCGTCCCTCCACGTGGAAAATTTTTGGGTTGAAGCAAGCCTTATATTTTTTAAAGTGCCCCACCAAGCTGCATCCAACCAAAAAGGGCCACATTCCCACTGATGCTGAGATATGAATTTTGACGAGGAAAATCACACCCGTCAAACTGTAAAATGCAGGAAAAATACCTTTTGAGCTCGAAAATGAATTTGTCTTTCAAGACAGAGAATTTGGAAATGATATAAGGACCAAATACTATCCTCTAAGCCACCTCCAATCATGTTTTTACAAATACTTGGGACAAAAAAGATAGGGACAACAAAAAAATGACTGTGGAAAATGGAAGGAAGGAAAAAAAACCCGAGTTTACACCCAAGTTACAGAATATTTCACACGGATATGGGAAGGAAAATCAAATTTTGGACTTTTAAGTGATTCTCGATCAAGGAAGGGACTGATCATGGCAACCAAATGGAGGACATATTTTTTATGCATCAATATGGGGAGATAGAAAACACGACAGAGCCTGTAAATTTTATAATTTCAAGGACAAACGGGGCGAGACCAAATTGAGCACCAACATCAGCTCCGATTCAGGGATGGGCACTCCTTGCGAGTTCCACATGAAAAAATAGAAGACTAAGTGCTAAAAACAGACCATTAGGCAACGAAGTCAAATAATAAGCCTTGATTCTGAGAAATCAATCAAAGAATTGTTGCAAATGCCTGCCATTAACAAGCAAATCAAGCAGTTCCCATCTAAGTATTTTAGGAAGAAGGTATTTTCACCAATTCAAATGTCAATTGAATAAGGACCCATTCAAAATGCATGAAATTTACCATGCTTGCCCTTATCTTCATGCCTGATATCCCATAATAGCACAAGATCCCCAATGATGAAAGATCTTAGAGTCACCTTCTTGTCAAATAACTTCTTCAACTTTTCTTTGAACTTCACATGCCGCTGATGGGATGTCCTTCTTTCTTCATCTAACTTAATAATCTGATTGATTCGAGAATCATATGGACTAAATTCTTGATCTTCAATTTTTTGAACAAATTGAAATGAAGATAATTACAAATAAATTGGCAACAAAGCTTGAGTTCCATATACCAACTCAAATGGGCTCTTACTAGTAGCTCTTTTAGCAGTGATTTTGTCAACCCAAACAACAAACTTCAATTGCTCACCCCACTTCTTTTTGTTCAGCTCCAAGGTTCTTCTAATGATCTTCAACAAGCTTTTATTGCTAGACTCAACTTGTACATTTACTTGGGGATTGTAGTTAGAAGCATATGCCAAATTTATTCCATACTCTTTGCACATTTCTACCAAATATTTGGTTCTGAAACTCATGGCATTATTAGCAACAATTTTAGCTGGCACTCTAAATCTGCATATGATTTGATTCATCTTGAAGTCCATGATAACTTGGTGTGTTGCCTTCTTGGTGGGGATTGCTTCCACCCACTTAGTGAAATAATCAGTTGCTAGAAGAATCCATTTATGACCAGCACTGGAAGGATCAAAAATTTCGCCAATGAAATCCATTCCCCATTGCTTAAATGGGGCTTCAACTGACACAGGCTATAAAGGAAGGGATCCTGAAGCTTTCATTCTTCCAGAAAACATTGGAAACTTTCACATTTTCCTAACTAAAAGAGTTATATCCTTGAAGAGATTTGGCCACCAATAACTAACCCTCGAGATTTTATGTTCTGTAACTTTTTGAGCAAAATGTCCCCCAAAACATCCTCCATGGAGATCAGAAATTACCTTTGGGGCTTCATCCTCAGCAATGCATCTTAAGAGCACTCCCTCCAAGTTCTTCCAAGCGAACCCAAAATCAGTACTGACATATTTTTGGGAGGCTAACTTAAGAGTTATTTTCTGATTTTTACTCAAATTTTCAGGGCAGCATAGATGTCTGAGATAAAATATTATATCTTTGTACCATTCAGATCTTACTAGATTTTCAAGGACATCCACCCTTTCTCCTTCTACTTCATTCACTTCAATAGTATGCAAGTTGCTATCAGCCATAAGATTAGCTAGGACCAAACCTCTTACCAATTTTGTGGTTTGGATATCCATGTCATATTCCTACAACTTGTTCACACCATCTGCATATTTTTCTTGAGACCTCCATATGTGATAAGATGTCTTTCACCATAGTGTGGGGAGCATAAGCAACAAATTTAGAGCTCAAGATGTAAGGTCTGAAAACCTTTTTTGCTTTCACCAAGGAAAATACTTTCTTCTCCATGATGGTGTACTTCAACTCAGCTCCTTGCAATGCCTTACTGAAAAAGGCAATTGGTCTCTCAGCCCCTTCATCATCTTTTTGCAATAAGATAGATGCAATGGTGTTTTCTGAAGCAAAATAAAACATTTGAAAAGGCCTCTTGTAATTTGGGGCTGCCAAAATAGGGGCATGCTTTAGTGCTTCTTTGATCCCATTGAAATCTTGAATGGAAGCTTCTTCCAATTTGATAACTTGGTCCTTCTTCAGCATGCTAGTAATGGGGATGGTCAGCTCAACAAAGTTAGACACAAATATTCTAATAAATTTTATTTTTCAAAACAAGGATTGAACTCCCTTCTTAGTTCTTGGAATTGGAACCTTGTTGATGGCTTCCACTCTCTCAGGATCAATCATGACCACTTCCTTTGATACAATGTGACCAAGTAGTTTTTCCTTTTGCACTCCAAAGTGGCACTTCTTGGGATTTAATGATATGCCATACTCTCTATATCTTAACATCATTCTCTCCAAGTGTTGCAAGTGATCATTTCTTTTTTTGGAAAACATAGTTACATCATCTTGATAAAAAAAAATTGAAATCATTGATTTAACTAGCAAATGCTACATCCATTGCTATTTGGAAAGTTTCTCCAGTATTCATTAAGAAAAAAGGCATCTTGACATAGACATAAGTTCCCCAAGGAGTGGTAAAGGTAGTATTTATTCTTTTTGAATCCTTCAAAAAAACTTGATTATAGCTAGAGAAACCATCCAAAGTGGATAACAATTCAGAACTAGTTACCAATTGTAGCATATTCTCCATGTTGGGCAGAGGGTAATTATCTTTCAATGATGTTTTATTTAGGTTCCTAAAGTCTACTCACAACCTTATATCAACATTACTTTTTTCTAACAGGCACTAGGTTTGTAACCCAAGATGAGTACCTTGTAGGCTGAATGATCCCTCCATACCTCAAATTCTTAAGTTCTTGTTGCATCTTTAAAGAAAGGAGTGGATTTATGGGCCTCTTTTTTTTCCTTGAAAGGCTTGGCATTAGATTCAAGAGGAATTTCATGTTGGAACAAATCTTCTCCTATATGCCTTCAACTCAGAGTAAGACCAAGCTAGGAAATCTTTATATTTCTTCAGACAATTGAAGCATAAGACTTGCTTCTCTTCCTTGTTGAGATTGCTTTCTAACCAGATTTTACGTATTTTTTTCCTTTGTGCCCAGGTCGTGCTCTTCCACATCTCTTGAAACCAACATTACTTCTGTTAATAACAAAATCAACATTATCAAAGTTTGATTCAAGAGCCACCAAACCTCTGGGAATTGTGTTTGTCTTCAGTTGGATGATGTCTTTGCCAAATAAAGTTTCCTTTCCTTTCAGCAACACACACCATTCGTTCCCAATCTATATTTTGGTGAGAAAACTCACCTTGGTTCTGCAGAAAACCATTTTACCTGGGCATCATCATCAAAGACTTGCCAATTTTTAATGTTGTTAGGGACATATGACCTTCTTAGTATTTCAACATCATACTCACAAAATGGAGACACTGTATAATTCCCAAATATGGATCCTAGCACTGTTAACTTGTTTTGCAACAACATTAAACTTTCTATCATGTTGCACACAATATTAAAAGAGTCAAAAATTTCAATCAAATCCCATAGACTGCATGATTTTATTGTTTCATTCTCTGATTTTTAGTAGCACACAATTTTCTAATTTGCTTGACAATCAATACAGAATCCCCTTTGACAATGATATCCTTTATACCATATTTCCATGCAATTCTCAAACCTAATAACAATGCTTTATATCCAGACAATATTATTAGTGAATTAAAAGTTGAGTTTGAAAGAAAAAAAAAACTCTTCCTGGCCTAGAGAAATCATAACAATGCCAGCACCATTTCCAAACTTGGAACAATCTCCATCAAATAAAAAGGTCCAAGGAAAACCTACTTGTTCAATACATTTACATTGAATAATATTATGCTCTTTGCCATCAACAAACCCAACAAAGTTATCTGCATCTACATCAGCATACAACACTTCATAAGAAACATTATTGGGATCTTCAATGAGGTGCAACATATTCTTCTCTCCATACAACTTTACAAGGATTCCTTCAATTGGAATGGTGGCAAAAGACATATCCATCTGAACATTCCCACCAACACTTGCAGCCCACTTTCTTGATAACAACACGTCACATTTAGCAGGGAAATCAACAATAACAACATCAAGTTTCAAGTTCTTACCCGGATAAGCTACAAGTTGTACCACCAAACATTTTACACATGCTACAATAGACACCTCTCTAGAATCCATTGCAGTACACTTGTCATAAGCTACTGTAACTTTAATATTTAATTCATTCATGAATTCTAGAGGCATAACATTGCATGATGCTCCAGAATCAAACATACAATTGTGCAACAGTCTGTCCTTAATAATCAGTGTTGTAAAAAATGGATCAACATTTAATTGAGACTCAACTAAAGATGTTCCTAAGTAAACTTCAGATGGTTCACCTATCTCCTCTAATGCTGGTGGTTTTTCGAGGTCTGCAATGGTTGGATGAGGAGTGTTTACATTATTTATATTTCTACCTTGGGCACTCCTATCTTCTTCCAATCCCAAATACTCAAAGGATCTCTTCTTATGCTCGAGAATCCTAAGTAGTTCAACAATTGGGACATAAATCTTGATCTAACTCAAGACTTGGGTAATGTCATAAGGAATGTATTTGGGAAAAGCAACATATGGAGAAAGATTGAAAAACTCATCGGATGGCACAATATTTTTCACATTTTTGGCATGGGTAGGAACACTAGTTCTACTTGAGACAATAAGGCCTTTGCCAGATGCATATTTCTTTGGAGCCTCTTTTGGGACATTAGTGAGAACTAGGGTCTTTGGTTTGGCATGAAGCCCTACCCCTTTGACACCTTTACTTCTTGTGTTATACTCTTTTTCTTGAAGAACAACAATATTCATTAACAACTATCTATCCTCTTCTGATGGGATTCCTGCATCATACTTCTTAATCATTAGAGATCTTCTGACTCAAAATCATTATTAGGAAGTTCAAAAGATTGTACCATATCTATTTCTAAAGCATGAGATGGAGGAATAAGAGGTACCCAGTAAATGCAGTCTCAAAAACTTGCAACAGTTCTTGCACTTATTACTTTTGTTGAAGTTACTCCTTGCTATGAGCTTATAGAGCAGTCCACCATGCATGCATCATCATCAGTGTTATCATCATCATCAAATTCTTCAACTTGCTGATCTACTTCACATGGCGGGTGGGGAAAGAAACACTTGTCACACCAATCAATTTAATTTTTCTCCTCAACAACAGTAACTCTGGCATTTAGAGGATCATGCACTACTCTATTTTCCCTAGCTTGGGGTTGTCTAACTCCCATAGGTCCTTTACCTCTGTCATCAGACCTCTGATCAATTTTAGACTAATTTGCAAGTCTATCTTGTCCTTATTGCCTATGTTGACCCTAAGAACCTTGTCTAAGTCCTTTCTCTCCCTTGGCTAGCTTGTAAGAGATTTATTTGACAGCCCTAACCAAAGTATTTACAACTTCCTCAAGATCCACAACCTTACTTGATTGAGGATTTTATAGGTTGACCAGTTTAACACCCTCCCTCTTAGGAGGTTTTACAACTGCTTTAATGCTGTTCTTAATTTGTAGACGCACGGTAAAGGTATTCCTCAAAGTTCTAGGGTTCTTATCCCTTAAATAGTAAGCAACTTTCTTACCAAATACATCTGAATACTTTATCAGACATGATTCATCAAATGGCCTCAAATTAACATGCAGTCTTATCAATGTTTTGTTAAATCTTGTATTGAAATCATGCACTGATTCATTAGGATTATTTTTTATATTTTTAAACTCTAATAAAAGAAACCTAGGGTCTTTTTTATCACCATACTGCATTCTAAAAGCATTATTCATATCTGTCCAGGAGTCAATGGAATTACTTGTTAAATATTTATACCAGTCCCTTGTATCTTCTTCTAGAGTATGGATAAAAAATTTAATGTAAACATCCTCAAATTCTATTTTGAAGTCCTCCATCATATTGACAAAGAGCTTCAAGTACTGATCACCAGTGATTGCATTATTTCCTTGAAACTTATGCAATATATTTCTTACATCTTGTGGCACAACATTTGGATAGCTAGCCATACCTCTAAAATTGATGGGACGAAAAGTATTAAAAAAAATGGAGGTCTAGGTGGAGGCTGAGCCATATTATTTTGAGGAGGTGATCTTATAGGAGAAATAAAATGATGAGGAGTGAGGGGTCTTTGTGGTACAGGGATGCAATTTTTAGAATGACTTCCATTAAAGGCTCTATTTCTTGGAAACTCTATTATATTTGGAAAATACTGGGGCATATTGAGAAGTAAATGTTTCAAATACAAAAGAAGGACCCTCTTCAGATGGAGAATTCAATTAAACAAAGAGACTACCTGATTCAGAAGCACTTGAGGAAGTATTGCAATCTTCAATCAAAGGCTGATCAATTTCACCAATGGAGATCTCTTTTCTTGATGCTTGATCTCTAACAACCTTCCAAATTCTTCTTCCTTCTAAATTAGAATTTCCCATCTCTTGAAACAACCTTCTACTAGGGTCCCTGTCGAAGAAATATCTTCTTCCTTTCAGCTTTGCAGATAGTAATGACAAACTCTTAGTTGATATATGTTAAGACGCTAGACATTTATAAAGAATTTAAACAAGCACAGAGTCCCCCTCTAAGGATTTTCACCTTAGTTTGTGCAAAATGCGTTATGAAATACCTATCAAATATCATGTCGATACCAGATTCATGAAAAGCTTACAAGATATGCTCTTCTTCTACCCAAATTTATCAATGATGATATAACATTTAGTGTAATAATTGTATAAGCTGGAAATATTGCACTCACAACTTACAAATTTGAATAATTCTTATAGATCTAAACAGATAATGATGTTTCAGCAATGTATTAGCACACAACATGTGTAAGAAGTTTTACCAGGGTCTGTATGTATACACCTTTGTTCAAATACTTCAAAGATTCCCTGACAACGGTGCCATGAGTGATGGTATCCAAATTTGTTCTCCTTTTCAAGGTGAGCAACAACAAAGATTGGAGATAGAGCTTATAGGTAGATAGATCATAGTGTGTGTCATTTTTTAGCCAGGGATGAGATCGAACTGGCCCTTTATCACTCAAATTTTTGGAGAGATGGATAAAACCTTCAAGAGGATTTGACCTATCCTCACTACTTTAGGTTGTGCCTCTTCAACTAGGGTGTGAGGAACTTTAGTGTAACCTCTGTTTGAAGAAGGAGATAGAGATATCCTTCTTTTACATAAATTTTATGAAGAAAGCCTTGGGAGAATATAGTCAAAACTCCATAATTTAACTCTTAAGAGTTGTCACTTCTAAAATATGGATATACTTTTAACACAATGCTAAGGTTACTGAAGACATTAAGAAATCCTGATTGTTCTGCATATTTTAGTAAATAGATTTCGTTCCTGGGTAAGTGCAGGAAGTTGATGGACAAATATAGTGTCATCCGTGGACATCATATTGCAAATAACAACATAATATCAACTTGTAGGGATTATTAGCAATACATAAACTCAAAATTAGACAAAATTATATTAATATGAATTGTAGCATCCGGAATCTAGTTTCTAAAATACTAATTTTTGTAAAAAATGGACAAGATTAGCTATATTAAACACTCAAAATTCAATGACTTGTTATTTTTTTTTAAAAACGCCGATAAGATTATAGTCCGTTTGCCCACAATTTGGATGACCAAAAATTGATATATATATTTTTCCTTTGGTGAGAAGTTATATGCCACTATCTATCTTGGGATGGATTTTATTTTGTATTTTTTTGAGTAATATTTTATTTTTTACGATTTTTTCCGTGAAAGTGGTATGAAAACATAAAGAAAACAGAGCACTTTCTGTTTGCCCGCCATAACTTCATCAAAAAATATTGAAATAAAATAATTTTTTTTTAACATGTATATAATTTCACCACAGTTGGGATGGTATAAGTTTTATCACATTCTGATAAGTGAAACAAATTTTGCAGTCTTAAACGTAGACATAAACATTCACAGGAAAAAGTGTCTTAAAGACCTACTATTAGTAAAAAATTATAAAATGATATTTATCCTATTCTATTCACTTTAAAATCAGTATTTATACAAAGCTAATAGTCTCCCCTATGCAATGGTACCATTTTTATGACATAGTTTTTAATTTTCAGCATGGTTCAAGTCTGCGGAAGACTAAATTTGATGTTTTGTTGTTTTTAATGTAAAATTTAGGATTTGATGTCCACTTAATTGTCCCCCAACTTGGTGCACTTACCCTCCTTTGTGGATATACATGGCAAAGAGGGGTAGTTTAGGATGGATTCATGATTTTTGAATGATTTTGGTGGGAGATTAAGAAGGATAAAGTTGATTATACCAGATCTCTGAGAAAATTCATAATAATGGACAACTCAACAACAGAAAGCTTCAAAATAGTTAAGATGTTCCTTCAACCAGAAGGTGTGCTCAAATGGAGGCCCAGATCAACATGTTTTCACATAATATTTGAGAATCCAACATGAAGGCTCGAGTTAAAAGACTCAATTAAACACCAAAATCTTTGATCAATCACGCCTAAGGTACACCTAAAGACTTATAGACAATATTTATCAACAAATGACAGTGGAGTGGTTTTAAATTTGTTTATCTCATCACAGGATGAAGGCTCTTCTTGAGATGAAATTATAAATACCACTGAATTTATCATAGGGATGAGATCTTGTGTGATTTCACAAAGATTTCAATGTAAGATTGCAATAGGAATGAAAGAAACCATTTACAAAAATTCTGAAACAAAGTACACACAAACTGCTAGAGATTGAAGAAAAATTAATTTCAAAATTACTTAAATTCATCGGCAGGGGAGAGCTTCCAGAGCAATCTCAGAGCCTATCAATGGCTATACATCTGTAACCAACTTGACATGATAGAAAATCTAACACAAAGGAAATTAACCAGGTATCTCAGACAGGTTTTTGAGAATATGAATTTTCTTAAATTTTTCGTATGAAATTTAATCCCCGACCAATTGCAAGAGTATTCTCATTGCATTTATACATTTTACTCACTCAATTTGCCCCCCAAAAGAGAAGAATATTCAAAGGACCTTTCCTTGTTACCGATTTGTCTCAGAAAGTGACATTTAACAAATTTGCATCTGAATGCTGCCAGGTGGACCAATTGTGAACTGATCACGTTTCTTGGGCCCTCGAATAATGACTAGGATGCCATGCCATAACTTTTTGGCAATCCTTCTAATCATTCTGATTCTGTCATGTGAGAAATCCCATTTTTAATCATTTTTTAGAGGATCTGTAGAGTTGGATATGATAGGTAATCCTTTTCACTCTCGAGGCAACACCTTTTTCATCTTTTGCACCTGCAACTTTCATCATTTCATCCTTTTCCCTTTCTTTCCTCTGCAACTCTGTTTTGTATCCAACTTCTCTGGTAATTCCTATTTTTGCAAGTGCCTGAGCAATTCCAACTTCAAAATATTGACCTTAAAAATCCTTGGACTCACAAATTAAGTTCCGAATCCATTCAATGGCACTTTACAAATAGAGACAACAAGGAATTTCATCCAAAAATGATGAAAAATAGTGCGTATTTGCATCTCCAAGAGTCTTGGAGTAAAAATGGCAGAAAAATAGGTGAAATGCATATCAACCATTGATTCTACCCCTTTTCTACTATATATTATAGCCTTCCATGTTTCCTTGGCGTAACTGAAAAGGAGAAGTACAAGGGCAAGTTTCCAAACAAGCACGGGCCTTCCACATGCCTAGGGCCCAAGAAAAATGCCTTTTGGCCTTTGAAAAAGTTGCAGCAAAGAAGGAGCCAGCGGAAGCCTCCACATGTCTCAATGGCGCACTTTGAAATGGTCCCTAAAAGCAAAGACCCCAAACATGCGCGGGATCACCACGTGTCTCAGTTTGACAGAGTTGTTAAAAAATTTGAAGGATTAGTTGAAGGCGCCATGTGTCTAGGGTTCGAGATAGTTTTCCTTGGCCATTGAAAAGTCCAAGAAAAGGCGGAGTGAGCGGAAGCCTCCAAGTTTCCTCCTGGTGCTTCTTCAAAATAAAACTTAGGGGCCGGTCCCCAAATAGGTGTGGTCCCTCCACGTGTCCCAGGCCTTTCAAAATTTCTTTGGAAAGTTTAAGTATAGAGCGGAGCCGGCGGAAGCCTCCACATGTCTCTCTATCGCAATTGTTAAGGTGGGACCCTTAGGCGGATCCTCAAATGAGAGCCAACCCTCCATGTGTCCATGGTCTACCAAAACTATACCGGCCGCATGAAAAATTTGTCTAAGTCTGGGCAAGGTAGCGGAAACCTCCACGTGTCTCCTCGACACAACTCCAATGCCAAACCAAAAGGAAAATTTTTAGATGAGCACCGTCCTTCCTCATGGACAAGTTTTGGGTTGAAGCGAGCCTTAGATTTTTTAAAGTGCCCCACCAAGCCACATCCAACTAGAAATGGCCACATTCCCATTGATGCTGAGATATGAATTTTGACAGGGAAAAACACACCTGTCAAACCATAAAATGTAGGAAAAACACCATTTGAGCTCGAAAATGAATTTTTCTTTCAAGATAGAGAATTTAGAAATGATATAAGGCCCAAATATGATCCTCTGAGCCGCATCTAATCACATTTTCACAAATACTTGGGACAAAAAAGATAGGTACAAAAAAACGTGACTATCGAAAATGGAAGGAAGGAAAAAAAACCCGAGTTTACACCCAAGTTACAAAATATTTCACACGGATAGAGGAACAAAAAGTAAATTCTGGACTTTTAAGTGATTCTCGACCAAGGAAGGGACTGATCATGGAAACCAAATGGAGGAAAGAGTTTTTATGCATCAATAAGGGGAGATAGAAAACACGAAAGAGCCTGCAAACTGAATAATTTCAAGGACAAACGGGACGAGACCAAATTAAGCACCAACAAAATCAAATATTTGATTTGCAACCAATCGATAGGTTGATTTTATATTGAAATGTTTTAGATAATTTGGAAAATTTCCTCAAAAAAATTATAGGAAAAATGATCAGTGTAATTGATACATGTGATGTGATCAATAGGCAATCATGTGGGATGGAAGAGAAATAGGATTAATAAATGATACATAGGTTCAACGAATATTAACAAATAAAAAGTTCTATAGATTTCATTGACATGCCAACAAATTAGGAAGTAAAAGGAAAAATATGATGAATAAGCTAGTTGAAGATTTTGTGTATTTTATTTTTTTTCTCAAACATGTAGTTTTTCAAGATGCTTTGACGTCTTTCAGATCAACATGTAAATTAAATTGGTAATTTTACGCGAGAACAACCAAATCCACTTTAATTATGAGGATTTAATATTTGCTATATTCAGGAATGGGAATTTGTCGAGAGTTGTAACCGATACTATTTTCTCTCCTTCTTTTCTCTATAAATGTAAGAATTATCACAACATTCGGGGAATTTAATTAGATGGAATTTTGATGAATGTAATCAAGGAATTTTTAAAATCTTTTGAGTAAATTGAATTTCCTAGGATTTTATAAGAAAAGGTGAAACTTTATATTTTTATTATCTCATTATAAGGAATAAAGAGATCTAGTTTACAAACTCTATTGAAATTTGTCTTGATATTGATGTTATTGTTCTTATATTCAAAGAATTTTAATTCCTCGTGATTCTAGATCCTTGTTATTTAGCATTATTATGATTTATTGATACTCTACTTCGCTTGTGTAAGTGAATTTGGATATACATTTTCCACTTGAAAGAACAAGTCTTTCCTCTATATTTCTATAATATTTCCACTCTACAAAACCTATAAAATCTACATTCCTCTATATTTTAATTCCTTTATTAGAAAGAAATAACATATACTGGGATGAGATCCCACCCCAAGGCTAGAATAATATGGATATTGTAAATATTCCTTCTTGTTTCGTAGATTAGAAATAAATAGGGTGCCTCCCCTTATTTATGGAGCGAATTTGTCTTGCATGATATGGTTGAAAACTATATTTTATCTCTGAAAAATTATATAACCAAAAAAATTATGATAATATTATTTTATCAAAGTAGTATAAAATATTTATTTTTCATGACAAAAATTTCAGTTTTATTTTTCATCTCTTCGGTGCAAAAATGTAGGGAAGAGTTGAGATGCCAGGTCCGATCTTGACCACATGTATGGTACCAAACCTTCACATTCACTAAATCTGATTTCAATTTCAAAATATTATTTTGGTCATTTCATCTTCCTAGGGCCAACATTATTAGAATGTTTGACCTACAAAAGGTTATAAAAATAGGTTAATTCTATGCCCTTAGTCATATAGGGTATATTGGATATATATTGCCGAATTATGGATTACATATCTATTTTCTTATCATATGTCATTTATTTATAATATCATATGTTTAGTAGGCCAGATTTGGTGTTTTCCATAGTGCATGAATGGTTTATATAGGTGGTAGTAAGGTGTTTTTAATCATCATATTAAACACATGAGTCTTATTATATGGTTTGGAGGTTGCCCCATCGAAGTGGCTTAGCTATTATAATTGAATATTTTTTTTAATCTATTTTTTGTATTAAATGGTGTTATATTTATGTTAATATTCATATATATCTAAGCAATTTCATTACAAGTGGTATCAAATCTTGATCTCAGCCAGAACTGCATCAAAACCAAATTGTGAAGGTTTGACTATATCTCATTAATGGTAGTGATTTTTTTGTAATTTGTTAGGTTGTTACAAAATCAGTAAAGTAAAATCCTCTTCAAATTTAAATACTTATGGATTTTTTTTTCAAAATTTATAACAATTTTATTGTTTTTCATAAATTCACTAGCTAGGTTGAAATTTTGGGAATTTTTATAAGTTTCTTACATTTTCAAAAATCTTGCCAAAAATTAGCCATGGTTTGTTCTCTATGTTTCCCTCTATTTGGCCAATACATTTACAAAACCCCAAACCCTAAATTATTACCCTAATCCTTGTATCCTGAGACCCAAACCCCACATCATGACTGGTAGATCAACTCGAGGCCAAGGAAAAGGTCAAGAAACTCTAGGAATGAATCCAAATAAAGAATATAATCCATAAAATGCTGATTTATAACACTAAACAGATCCAGTGCTTGTGAAAATGAATGAAATATTCACTAAGTTATTTGTTAACCAATATAATGTGCAAGAATTAAACACAACCATACTACATAATGTAGAAAAGAGAGACAAAGGAGACAATATTTATCCTGGAGAAACCCAATGTGGGAAAAAATCCAATGGGTAAGAAAATTTTCTTCCCTTCCATCATAAAATACAAAGTACTGCCAAAAATTGGCCTTCAAGAAGGATTCACACTCCCTCTAATTATATTTACTTGCTCACAACTTCTCAATAGTGAATAACTCACTCTTAATTAACAAAACAAGAAAGAACTAAAACTCCTCCTCTTTTCTCACACCATAATTCACTCAAAATCACTTGCTACAAGGAAGAATTGAAATTGTATTTATAGTTTCTCTACCCAAGGAAACATGGAGAGATGAACCAAACAAATTTTTAAGATAAAAAATTTCAACTATTAAGATCCTGAATTATGGAACTATTGAGGACATCACCGTTAGTAAGCACAAACCTATGGTTACGTAACCATCACCTAAAAAATCTCCTGAATAGAATAGTGATGCCCTGGAACATCATTTGAAGGTGTCTAAATCACCCCCAACTTGACTGTACCATCTCCTAAAGAAAGGATATAATGAGAATTTGTACTACAAGTGTAAATATGGAGGATACATAGAATTAGGTATTTTCATATCCATTTTTGGATCATACATCCCCAATTTGAGGATTTTAAGTCCATTAAAGCTTCAAATACTGATGAGGTGAGGAAATTTCTTCTGTACATCTTCTCTTGAATACAACTTGGCCTTGGAAGGAAATTGACCTTTCAACCCAATAAACCACCTGTCCTAAACTTCTCTTTGTGATGTCCTCTCTTTCTTCTGCAAAAACCACATCTTCATTCAATTCCAACTGATTTTTGGGAGCAATATCCTTAGTAGACAGAAGTAACACCTCCTCTTCTTCTTGATCTAACATGGAGGTCTCAAAGAGACATAAAAGTTCAAAATTCACAATTGAGTAAATCGTCAAATAAGGAGGCAAATCTAAGCAAAAAAATTCTTTCCCACTTGTTCCAGAATCTCAAATGGGCCATATGGAAGAGGATTGAGTGTTTTCACTTTTCCTTATAGACTATTCCTTTTCAAGTACAACCATACCTTGTCTCTAAAAAGGAAAGAATGCCAAGTCTTGTGCTAATCATGTCATGCTTTGTACTTAGCATGTGACTTTTTCAACCTATCTTGTACTTGAAGGTGTATTTTCTGAATTATATTAGTGAACTTATTAGATTTGTGGACCTCTAGTTCCACTTTTCCAGCTCCAGAGGGTCAAGGGACCCTGTTTCCCCTTCTAAAATGCCTTCTCTTGATACAAGTGGCCATGATTCTATGTTGGGGAAAGATAAAGGTGTCCATGGTGTGTCCTTTAGAGAGGCCCTACAAAGAAGTATTCCCACTCCTATGATACCTAAAGAGCATATTCCCTGTGTCAACTTTGGGGAAGAGGTGCTCAAATCTAAAACTTTCCCTACCCTCCATGAATGGATTTTAAAGCATTTAATTCCACTTTTGGAAGGCAGGTTAGCTATCTACCCCTCTGGTAAGGGCTTCTTTATTGTACTTTTTACCTCTATATTTGATAAAAATACCATAGTTGATGAGCTTTGAGCGTGCCAATCCCATAAACTGGTCATGAACCCCTAGTTTACGTCCTTTAACCCAAATATTGAGACACTTTTTTCCAAGACAATGTGGTTTTGTTTACCACACTTGCCTCTGCAATTCTGGGACCAAGACTACCTTGTGTCCAATGGAAATATGCCAGGAAATATCTTATGCATAGATGATTAAACCAAGAATTTTTCCCATAAAAACCTATGCATGAATCCTGGTGGAGATTGATACAACTAAAAACCTACCTCCTAGTATTGAACTTAAAGTTCAAAATAGATCATGAAATCATCCACTTGATTATGAAGATATGGACTTCAGATGCAGAAATTGTTTTGAATTAGGGAATTTTGTTACAGATGGTAAGTTGGCTAAGAGCAAGAATGAGAAGAAAAGTAAATCTTCGTGGTGGAGGAATTTTTATCCTAGCCACCTATTTGTCCAAACAGATGGTGATTTAGAGGATGTTACTATGCATGAAGCTGAACCGAATCCGGCGAATGTGAAGTGCTCTGCTTCCCCTTTTTTGGTTTGGAAATATTTACCCCTTGTTGCTACTTTGGACACCATTTCTGTTACTCCAATAAATCAACTTTGTGGTGATAAGGAAACTTTATAAATCATCATTCCGGTTCATAAGGAAAATGTAAATGAAAACAATGATGATGGTTGGACTACTGTAGGGAAGGCAAAGAAAAAAATTAGTGTAAATGAGCCCCCTAAAATACATTTAAGATCATATGGGAGGGATCCTAAAAGATGATTTGTTTCTTGGTGTTAGTTCCTTATTGGTTTTTTATTGCCACTGGTAGAGGATGCTTCATTTGATCATCATTGTTATATATTTTCTCCTTTTGTAAATGGGGGTTTTTGGTCCCCTAAAAACCAAAATTATTACCTTATCTAAAAAAATGGTCTTCTTGAAAGGAATTAGAATACACATTTTTCAAATCAGTCTACTATCACAAAAATATAATCATGACCTCTTTTGGAAGTAGTTAAACCACCCATGAAATCCACGAAGATGTTTTCAAATGGTTGGGAAGGAACTGGAAATGACATATATAACCCCAAATTCTTGTTATTAGGCTTTCTTGTACTGCAAAAAACACATCCCCTAATGAATTTAACAACTTCTACTTGCATGTTTGGACAATACACATACCTATATAAGTACGCTACATTCTTTGTCACACCAAAGTTACTAGCTACCTCAGAAGTGTGTGTTTCCTCATCAACTGAACTCTTTCCCCCTTAGGCACATAAATTTCTCATTCTTGTAGAGAAAACTATCTTGGAAGTAGTATTATCATCTAGGTGCAAATCCCTCACTTGGATATTTCTACTGAAAAATATCTACAAAATTTGGCTCCTACTCATAACATTCCTGATATGCTTCACACAATTAAGGCTCAAGAAGAGTTAGCATACCCATAGATGAAAGAAAATGAGGTATAGATAACATATCAACTAAATTTTTAGTCTCACCTTTCTTGTATTTGATAATCAAATGAATTTGATGTAAAAACCCCATCCATTTATAGTGTCTAACCTGTTGAAGTTTGTTTTAAGCTTGCAGATATTAGAGAGATTGCTGATCCTCATGAATAATAATTTCCTTACCCATCAAATAATGTTTCCATTTATTGACTGTCATACCATTCTTTTTCATATGTACAATAATTCATAACTGTACCTTAAAACAATTTAGAATGATAACATACAGGCGTACCTCCCTGAAGTAGGAAAAACCCCATAACATAGTCATTGGCATAAATTTCTACCTCAAATGACTCAAAATAACTTTGTTATTTCTGACCCCAATAAAAATCCTTACCCCCTACTTTCACTAAATTTAGTGGTGTTGTTATGGATGGGAAGTTCTCAATGAACTTCCTCAAATACTAAACTGCTCCAGAAAAAATCCTGGTCTCAGTCAAAATTGATGGTATAGTCCACTTCTCAACTCTTCATCTCAAACCACATGTACTAAAAAGACAAGTGACTATTTTACAAAATCGCACTTCTTTTAATTCAAAACAAGCCGGTTTTCCTTAAGAACTTGCAAAAATTGACACAAATGGTCAATATGCTCCTAAAAAAATATCCTAAAAACTAGAATGTCATCCAAGTATAAAATAACAAAGGAATCGATAAATGGCCTTATTACCTCATTCATCCATCTTATGAAGGTAGTTGGTGCATTGCATAAACTGAATGGTAATACCAACCATTCATATAACCCCTTCCTAGTCTTGAACATTGTTTTCTAGATTTCCTCTTCTTTGATCCACACTTGGTGATATCCATGTTTCAAATCAAGCTTAGTAAAATATCTAGGAAGCTGTAACTGGTCTAGCAAATCATCAATGCAAGGAAGAGGGTACCTATTCTTGATGATTATTTTATTCAAATATCTCTAGTCAACACACATTCTCGTGAGCCATCTTTCTTAGCTACTAAAATAATAGGAGAACCAAATGGATAAGTGCTAGGATGGATTATAACTTGTTTAATCAAAACTTCAATTGTTAATTTACCTCATTGGTATCTTTTAAAGACTTCTTGTATAATCCCAAGTTCAGAAGTGAACTATTGGGTAATAAATGGATCTTGTGCTTAATTTTTGTGACTGGGGGTAGCCTTGTAGGTTCCTAAAATACATCTTTAAAATTCTAAACCAAATCTACTATCTCTATCTGTTACTTTTTAGAAAACATGCTACAAGTGTTTTTAGATGGAACAATCTCATCCTTTGACATATCCCTCAAAAGAAATAATACAAATTTACCACTAGCATTAATAGTCTTCTAGGCTTTGGTGACACTTACCAAAGAGATATTTGAATATCCAGAAAGGTATGAAATGATGTATCTCTTACCATCCTTCACCAAGCAGTATTATGTTTCTCTTTTCATGAAGACAACATCCTTGATATATAAATTTGGGCTAGTAAATACTACACCACACACATCAAGGGGAAAAACATCCACAATGACTTCATCAATAAATTTATTATTAATACCAATAGTGATCTTACATTACTTAGTAACCTTGATGTCTCCACCTTTCTTTACCTAAACCAATGAATATGGACTTGGGTGATTGTAAGTTCCCAACTTTATCTTGTCCAATAACTCTTTACTAATCAAATTACCTTGAGAACATGTACCAAAAATAGCATCCATATTAGTTTTCTTCACTTGAATTTTTAAATGATAAATCTTAGTTAGTTCATTTTCCTGAAAAAAATTATTGCTACCCAGACACACCTCTGTATGGATAGAGGTACAACACAGTCTCATCCACCTCTTCTCTACAAAACAATTCTTCTCCTTGGATGGAAACCATGGCCTTATTCTTATTTTTCTTGTTCTTGAAGGGATGTTATTCTGGGTGGATCTTCCAACTTTTTCCCTTAGAATGTGTGTCACCATCACAGTTCCCACAATGAACCTTAGTATCATTTTTAGAAACAAAATTAAAATTTTTCTTACCCTTTCCTTTTCCTTTATCCTTTTTCTTGGTGTCACCTTGTTTACTCGAAGCATGTACAGAGGTAGATGATTTTTTTTTTCCATCTCTAAGTAGTGAGCTTGCGTACAAGCCTTGTATATGTTTGTCGGATTGGCCAAGAGAACTAGTCTCCTCAAGTTGCTATAGATTCCACCAATATACATCATCAACAGGTCCTGATCAACTACATCTTTTCCCATTTGGATATCTTTCTTCTAGAACTCACTGGTATACTCCTGCATATTATGGCCTTATTTATGCTTAGGATAATGCTAATACATGGACCTATCTTCCTGATAACAAATAGGATAAAAATTCTTTTTTATTATCCTTTTAAAATCATCCCACTTATTAATCAGAGGAAGCCTCTTAGTAACTAATGAATGACCATAAATTTCTAACCAAGTTAAAGCATGATTGGATAATTTTTATTGAGCAAAGGAATTTTTTTGACTCTTATTAATTTGATGCAAAATGAAATATACCTCTAGTTGGGATAACCAATGGTATATGTTCTCTACATTCATGTCTCCATCATATGAATGAATCTCTATCTTGGCCTCTACTTTGAATGGAGGTGTGGGAATGGCATGGGGATGCTCTTGTTCATACTCATGAACATCTTCTTCATGAGATTCTGGTTTCTTGTTTCGAAAACCAAGTTTCTCCATGAGTAACCCCATGATGGACTCATATTTATCTATGGAAAAAGAAATACTTCCCACATCCTTGGATAAAATTTCCACATTTTCCTCCAACTTGTAGAAACACTCTTTTCCATTATCTTCCACATAATCTCTATAAGTCATGTCTCATATTTCTTGATTCCACTTCCTTGTGGAAATATCTTCTTAAAAAGGAATAAGGATACTCTTATGGAGAAATCATAGCATCTTGGATTGTTCGCAAGTGAATGGTTGAGGCAGTCAGTGTGATTCGTCAAACATGGAGTTATCCCAAAGTGTGGGACTTTGCAATTGAGATTAACCTCTAGATGAAGGCCAATTCCTATTCCTCTATTCTAATGCGCACATCTGAATTGTAGAGTATCTACTCTAAAATCTACTCTAACTTGCCAAGGAGATAGGGTTAAGGATATTATAAGAAATTAAACCTAAAATAACAGAGGTGATGCACCAAAAGGAATGCTAAACACCTAATTTGCATGGAAGTGGAAACCATTATCAGATTAAAAAGGATGAAAGTACACCACAGATAAATCCACTAACCATTAAACACAAAATATTAAACATGTAATACAATAACCATGCAAAAATAACAAAGATTGCAATGAGAGATCAAAATAAAACAATGAACACAAGAAAGGGTTGAAATTCATCCATAGACTTATATTATTGCTCCACAGATTTGATACAGTACAAAAAAGTGGCCAAGAGGCACAAACTTGCATTACAGCTTGAATGGGAAGTTTTAACTCCACAAATTCACTTACAAACAAAAGAAAAAGGGAGGGTGTAAAGAAAAATTATCCAACATTAGAACAATGCCTCTCTTTACAATATATATGAAAAAAGAGAGAAGGGAGAGAGGGAAGAAAATTGAAATCTTTCTTCAAAATGCATTGGATTCACCTGCAACAATGATGGGTGCCACTACAAAACCCATACCTCCATGTAATATGCCTTGTTGATCAAGAAAGGAAGCTCATACCTTCATTATTTTGGGTAGGTGAGAAATCTAGAAACACCCTCTAAAATGGAAGACTGTATTTCTCCATTTTAAGAACTTAGTCTCACTTAAATTAAGATAAATAGTCATAGTTGTGTAGAGGAAACTGAGATCTTTCTAAAAAGTCCTTTCTTGTGAAAATCCATGTTAGAGTAGGTATTTACCTTAGCTCATGTTAACTTAGGTACTTTATTTACCTTTATTGTATTTATCCTCACCCACTTATGTGTGTGGATATTTGTTTTATCTTATTTAGATATTAGGAGATATTATCTAGTTGTTAGGTATAGTTATTTTCTTGATCTATGGTATTGACTAGTTCTTTCCTTTATCTATGGTATTGACTAGATCCTTATGTATAGTTCTCTCCTAAATCTATGGTCTTGACTAGTTCTTTGATGAATAGTTATTTCCTTGATTTATGGCTTGATCTACGACCTTGACTAGTTCTTAGATTGTTATTCCTTGCCTATTTAAGCAAGGCCCATTCTCATTGTATTGCATTGAGTTCCATAATAATATATGATATTACTACTCATTTGTTTGCAAAGGTTTATGTAAAGTTATTCTTGTTAATTAATTTCATCTTATTGATCATGGTGTTTGATTAGCATTTGTGTTCTTGGCTTGGTACGATCTAGTTATCATTCCTTTTATGGTATCAGAGATAGAGATTGTTGTTGACATCCATCTATAAGTTTTATTTTATAAATAAATTATTTGTATATTCGTATATTTGGGATTTGGTCGTATTTTGTTGCTTTGTGTGGTTTTATGAAAAGAAGGGGCTTCCATTAGATCCGGAAGGCATGAAAACCCTAATATTGACTGTAAACTTAGCTATTTCTGGAGGCAGTCATTTTTTTTTGTTTTTTATTGATGTAGAGAAGCACACAGGTCATATGGTATGGTCATATGAGGGCTTAAAGCTTGTGATTCCTACTAGTAGGTGCTTAAATTCATACCCCTTTAATTTTATTTGTGTGGTGGAGGCAACAAAATTTTATTTTGTTTTAGTGGTAGCTAAAATAAATAGCAGAGAAAAATATTGAAAAGTGTGTATCTTTTGCTCGGTAACTTGGTTTTGAGTGCTGTTTTTTGCAAAAGTGCTTGTTTTTTCATGATATTTTCATTAGAAATATTTATTTTGAGACTTTAAATATACTTATAAAGTGCAAAATATGGAGGAGTGTTGTAATCAATTGTGGACACAATTTCGGCTGAGCCCAACGTCCTAAACTTTTAGGAGTTACATTCTTCTCTATCATTGATTCTAAGAATGATATGATTTTCTCTTAAGTATTTGGACTTCAAGAGGATATTGTAAAATTTTTGGAAGAAAATAGATCACTCAAGAAGTGAAATTCTCTTCTACAATCACTCATTCATGATAAGGATACAATAATCCACTCCCTACAACAACAACTTGCTAGCCTACATCATCACCATGATATTGCGGACATCCATATCCATGCTCCTAGTCCACTTGCAGGTATTGCTCCTATACCCACTGACATTGATCTTATTCTAGTGAATTAATTTCATCTTATTGATCGTGGTGTTTGATTAACATCTGTGTTCTTGGCTTGGTATGATCTGGTTATCATTCCTTTTAATTTGAGCACTCAGTTGAAAGTTATGGCCATCTGAAGATGGGGGTGAAATTCTGAAATAAATGTGGGTGGTTGATCTTCTTTTTTCAGACTTTGAAATCACCTTGTAACCTCCAAAGTTTGAAATTTCAGACTTTTGGGGATTTTGAATTTGGAGGTTGATGTTACCATTCATTCAGCTAGGTGCGTGAAACCTCTGAAACCCTAAAGTCTGAAATTTAGACTTCAGACCTTTCCCTTTCAAAGATCGGGTTACTTTTCATCTACTTGAGTAAATAAAGTCTTCGAAACTCTGAAACTATGAAGTCTAAAATTTGGACTCTGGGTTTTAGCATTTTGCATTTTTGGGGGTTTCAGGTTTCAGGGTTTAGGTTTTCAGGATTTGTTTATCAATTTGGGCACATGAAAACTCTAAAACTCAAAAATCCTAAAGTTTGAAATTCAGACTTTGGGTTTCAGACATTTTGATTTTTGGGGATTTTTTATTGTTCACCTATCCGTGCTCACTGAAACCTCTGAGACTCTGAAAATCCAAAGTTTGAAATTCAAACTTCAGCTTTCAAAATTCAAGTTATGAATTTCGTGCTTCTTTCCACCCATCCCTCAAATTTGACCCTAGCCTACCTTCGAACGGCTCCACCTCCAAAATCAAAAATTTTAGACTCTAAGAGTTTCTTCATTTCCTGAATTCCTCTACAATGATCAACCTACTTCAACCTATTTGGCTAATCCAAAAATGCAAGCTCCTGTGACTGAATCAATCCAATTTCTTAGTGTACAAGTTCATGTTCATTCAATTTTTCCCGAGGGGTGAAATTGAATAAAAGATACCTTCACTGCTTTATTTTACCTTTCAGGTTAGGGGAATCTAAATGTAATCTCAAAACATGTTAACCACATAAAAACTGAAATATTAACTACTCTGATACTAATTTGATCCATAAATTATTGATATTTAACAATAAACATATCCTGTGCTTATGAAAATGAATGGAAGATTTACTAATTTATTTGTTAACTAATATAATGTGAAAATATTAAACATAAATATACTAAATTATTGAGAAAAGAGAGACAAAGGAGACAAGATTTATCCTGGAGAAATCTAATGTGGGAAAAACTCTAGTGGGTAAGTAAATTTGCTTCCCTTCCACTATGTAATTCTCCAAAACTACAAAGTAATGCCAAAAATTGGCCTTCAAGAAGGATTCACATTCATTCTAATTATATTTACCTACCCACAACTTCTCAACAATGAAGAACTCACTCTCAATGAACAACACAAGAAATAAATCTAACTCCTCGTTGCTCACACTAGAATTCACTCAAAATCACCTGCTAGAATGAAGAATTGAAATTATATTTATAGTTTCTCTGCCCAAGGATGCATGGAAATATGAACTGAAAATTTTTGGAAGCTCAAACATTTGAAACTACTGAGATCCTGAACTCTAGAACTATCATGGATAGAACCTCTGGTAAATGAAGATCGGTGGTTATGTAACTGTCACTTGAAAAATCCTTTAAACAAAACAATGATGGATTAAAACGTCATTTGAAGGTTTCTGGATCACCCCCATCCTTACTGGACCATCTCCTAAAGAAAGGATATGATGAGAATTTATACTACAAGTATCAAATATGGAGAATACATAGAATTGGGTATTTTCAAATCCATTTTTGTATCAGATATGGGTTTGGAATCTTCAAGTTCAAGGGTATCTAAGGTAAGTAAATCAACTTCAAGCAAGCGGTAATAATATTAAGAGTAAGGATGACATCAAAAACAAGCTTATTCTACTGGAAGGTAGCCTCAAGGGTGAAATGAAGATGGGGTTTAAATCAATGTGGAATGGGATGATGCCTACCTTTTAAATCATGAATTCTTGCATGAATTCACATTCCAATCACATGGATTTCTTTAGAAATGCACACATAGATCCAAATCCCACCAACCAAGGAGGATCCTTTACAAAAATGGGTGGATCTTCTAACCAATGGTGTGACACTATTCTGAATGTGTAATTCCACAATTTTTATGGAAAGGATCCACTCAATTAGATTAAATAGATGGATAATATTTTTGATCTACATCATATCCCATAAGGAAAAAAGTTGACCATGACATCCTTATATCTCAAACCTAATGAATTTGTCTAGTATCATTGGCTATGTGATCAGAGGTAGAAAAATAGTGTCAATGTCACATGGATAGGTTTCACTGAAGATCTAAAATTACACTATCCTCCTAGTGTGTAAGAGAATTACTTCAATGGATAAGAAAATTTACAAGAAAAATGAAAATTCAAGGATTATGTTTATCAACTCCAAAGCCTATCCTTACATGTGGAGAATATTACAGAAGAGTATCTAAATGACCTATTTATTGGGGGTTCTAAGGACCATGGTGAGCATGAGGTGTGCATGTTTAATCCACTTTAGGTTTCAGATTCTATTATCATGGCACGTAGGGAAGAAGAAAAATTTCTTTCTAGAAGAAGGCATACTTACAATAATATCAGAGACCATACAACTTGGCACCATCATACCCTCAAAAAATTAGATTGACACCTCAAAAAATTGAAGAAAAGTGAGAAAAGTGTTATGTTTTAATTGTGACAACAAATATGGACCTGGTCACAAATGTGCTAAGAAGAAATTGTTTTACATTGAAGGGACCGATGAGGAGGAATAAGATGAAGAAACATAAAACGATGACGTGGAAAAAATAGAAGAAGACTCCAAAGATATATATATGACCATCTCATGCCATGCTCTATCTAGTATTAATACCCTACAAACCTTTCAAGTGGTGGGGTAACTTAAGAAGTAGAAGGTGACAATATTGATTGATTCTAGGAGTATGCATAATTTCATTAATAATAAGATGGAAGCAAGGATAAATTGTTTCATCTACCTAGCACCTTAATTTCAATTAATGATTGCAGATGGTGGCATAGTCCAATGTTATGGAAAATTCCATAAAATAAGAATTATGATGGGTGACTATAAAATGGTTTCCACTATGTTTGATATTCCCACAGGAAGAGCTAATTTTTTCTTAGGTGTTCAGTGGCTTATAAATTTGGGCACCATAGAGCTAAAATTCCATGAGTTGTTCATACACCTTCATTATGAAGAAAGAAAATTTAAATTTGAGGACTATAGGAAAAAAATCATCAAGTGGTTAGTTTTCACCAAATACATAATATTCTTCAAAAGGGGGTTTATGGATTCGTAGCACAATTATTCTCCATGGAAGTTCAAACACTAATTATTGTAGTACATCCTGATCTTCAAAATTTCATTGATAAAAATGTAGTCCTCTTTGAGGATCGCAGAGGATTTCCTCCTAAAAGATATCATGATCATGATATTCAATTATCTAGGATGCCAACCCCCTAACATCAAGTCTTATAGATACCCATATGTGAAAAAGTGTGAGATTGAGAAGATGGTTGATGAAACATTGGAAATGGGTATTATTCATCATATTCAGATGCTTATTCTACTTCTATAGTGATAATGCATCGAAAGGATAAAAGGTGGTGCATGTTTTGAGACTATAGATAACTTAACAAGTACACTATCAAAGATAAGTTTCTTATTCCTGTCACTGATGATTTGTTAGATGAGTTACATGTTGTGGTTTATTTTACAAAACTATATCTTCATTTTGGGTATTACCAAATTAGAGTAAAATAAGAGGATATTCATAAGATATCATTTATAAGTCATCAAGGGAATTACAAATTTCTAGTGATTCCTTTTAGTATTATTGATGTACCATCCATATTTTAGAGTTTGATGAATTCTGTATTTTGACCATTCCTACAGAAGTTTATTTTTGTATTTTTTGATGATATCCTAATCTATAATAAATCATGGGATGAAAATTTACATCATGTAAATATAATCTTATAAGCCCTAGAGAAACATCAACTACATGCCAATCCTTCGAAGTGTTATTTTTGGGTACAAAAATTGGAATACTTGTGTCATATCGTCTCTCATGAAGGTGTTAAGGTGGACTCTGGCAAGATCAAGGCCATGGTGGAATGTGAAGTTCTTATAACCCTCAAGAATTTATGAGATTTCTTAGGGATCACATGATACTATTTTAGATTTGTAAAAAACTATGACATTATAACAGTAACACTCACAAAATTATTGAATAAATAATCCTTTCATTGGAAGGAGGAAGATTCTAGGTCATTTGAAAAATTTAAGGAGGCAATGTGCACCACCCCAATGTTGGCAAACCCATATTTCTACAAGAACTTTATAGTTGAATATGACGCATCAAGAAATGGGGTAGGGGAAGTACTCATGCAAGAAGGATATCCCATAGAATTTGAGAGATGACAACTAAAAGTAAATAATTTGTTGAATCCCACCTATGAGATGGAAATGATGGAAATATTACATGCAATTAAACAATAGAGACTATAATTAATGGGTAGAAACTTCAAGGTAAAAATTGATCATGATAGTTTTGATTACTTCTTAGAAGAATGAATATCTTCAGAAGAGAAACAAAAATGGGTCACAAATATTTTGTGGTATGAGTTTGAGATTATCTATAAGAAAGGGATGGAAAATGTGATTGCTGATGCAGTATCTAGGAGAGATGACTCCACAGAAGAATTGTTATGTGTCATATATATACTAAAGGGAGATTGGGTGGATAAAGAAAGGGAATAATGATAGAAATATTTAAAGGGCCGCACTCTCATTCAAAATCTCCAATATGATCTGGCCATAACCAAAAAAATTATATGGAAGGGTGATACAATGTGGTATAAGGACATATTGTATTTATGTAAGAAATCTAAACTTAAATGCCATGTTATTTTAGAGATTCCTTCTTCTCCAATAGGTGGCTATTTTGGGTTCCTGAAAACTTATCATAGAGTTAAACAATATTTTTTTTAGGAGGGGTTGAAAGGATATATTCAAAAATCTATGGCAGAATGTTTGGCATGCCAATGTAATAAGGATGAGATCATTCATATAAAACATATCATATGAATATTGTCTAGTTATAATGAGAGATGGGAAGAGGTATCTATGGATTTCACCAAAGGATTACACAAATCGTAAGGAAAAAGTCTAATCATGGTTGTAGTGGATAGAATTACCAAGTATGCAAATTTTTGTGCCCTACCTCATAATTTCACAACTAGTATAGTTGTCATCTATTTTATGGACACAATTAAAAAAATCTATGGTATGCCCAAAATTATAGTAAGTGATCACAATCCAATATCTATGACAAATTTATGAATTGATTTTTTCTCTTGTTTGGGTACCCAATTGCACCACAGTTCATCTTATCATCCCCTGCTAGATGGGAAAACTGAGGTGGTAAATAAATGTTTGGAGGGGTATATTTTATGTTTTACTTTGGATAATCAAGAACATTGGGTGCAACAGTTTCCACTTGTAGAATGGTGGTATAATACTTCATTTCATACTTCATCCTAAATGTCTCCATTTTTAGCACTATACTGGTACCATCCTCCATCAACCATCTCTAGATTGAAGATCAAACCTAAGGAGAGAGAAATAAAATATCACATTCAACACCAACACAAGGTACTCTTTATCCTTAGAGAGAATTTGGAAATGGTACAAAATCCTATGAAGTAACAGGTTGATCAACACCCTAGTGAGTGATAATTTGAAGTGGGAGACTTCAAATTTTTACATGGTTTCCACCATATAAGTAGTTATCCTTAAAATAACATAATAAGGATAATAATTGTACCTAACTACCATGGTCCTTACCAAGTTTGGCAGAAAATTGGTAGTGTGGTATATAAACTAGAGCTCCCTCAAAGAACTAAAATTCATCCAATACTCCATGTTAATTTCTTGAAAAAAGTCATCAGGTAGCACATTTCAACCTATTGAGTTCTTCCTAAAATACAATATGAGGGAAGGATAATTTTAAAACATGAAGGGATCCCTTAGACATGCATTAAAATACTGGGGACTAGAGTGATTATTGAGTATCTGATCAAGTGGATTAATATGAATAGTGAAGATGGAACATATGAAGATGAATAATTTTTGGAACAACATCTAGGGATGACCAACATTGGAGACAATGTTACTTCAAAGGGGATGGGTATGCTACACCCTTAGTCCTATAGGTTATATTAGATATGTAGTGCCAACTTGTGGCTTACATAATACCTTTTCTTGTTCTATGTCATTTATTTACGCTTTCATATGTTTAGTAACATTAGCCATTGCGTAGGAATGGTATATATAGGTGGTAATAAGAAGTAGTAAGTTATCATATTTAACACTTGAGTTTTATTTTATGGTTTGGAGGCTTCCCCCTCGAAGTGGATTAGCTGTTATACTCGCACATGTTGTGATAATTTCTCTCTCTCTCTCTCTCTCTCTCTCTCTCTCTCTCTCTTTTGGGTATTAATTGGTGTTATATTGCTGATGATATTAAGATATATCCTATAAATTTCATTATAGTTAATTTCAATTAATAACACACTTGACACTCTTAAAATATCCTACTAAAAATATCATTCCAAAAATTCTCATAGGCTTCCTAAATTTACCCAAATTAGTTGTACAAAATCTAGATAAGTTCATACTACATTTCAAAAGCACTCAACTATGTCAAAGAGTGTAGCTTCCTCCATTTACAATAATGAAAAGGTCATAGAGCCATGTTTTAGTAAGATAAATTTAACTCCAAGAATTGCAGAAGGGTTTGAATCAATAAAGTGTTAGTCACATAACTCAGGAACAACAAATCTCACTACTAGGTATATTATATACTACATAATTATCCTAATATCTTAGTGTCAATATACATGAGGGAACTCTTAAGGGGTTGGTTAGCTATTCAAACTTGTAAAAACACCTTTGAAAAACACATGAGGCTTGATCCCATAATAAGGGCATGTAGTGCAAAAGTTGGATTGGTTTAATAGTTACAAGTATGACTACCAAGGGTTACTAGGGTTTCCACTTAGTTTCATGTGATTACAGGTCACCCTAAAGATGTTAAATCAAGAGATACATACAAAAAAAAAACCATTTCTAAAAAATTGAGGAACAAATAAAATTTGTAGGCCCAAACTATCAAAAGGTCCAAGACCATAGTTCTAGGTTTGGACCATATAGATTGAGTTTGGACTATACAATAGTTGTATGGTTCTAACCATATTGAGTTTTTTATCTCCATAACTTTCATCAAAGTATCTACAGTTCCCGATCATCCCATTCCACTATCCTAAACATCCATATCATACTTGCTATATATCATGTAAAACTAAGTTTCTCTCTCCTATTGTGTATTTTAGAAAGTACTTATCATTTTATCAGTGATTTCAATTGTTTCAAATATGAATGCATTATTCTAATTGTGAATGGTTAATGTTGGATTTTTTAATCACAATAGTCTACCTATTACAAACCATTTCATACTCTTTAGTTTTTTTCATTCCATAATAGTTTCAATAGAATTTAATTAGGGTGAAAAGTAGGTTTGCTTTTTAATGTTGAAATTTTTAAATATATTTTTTAATATGTGATCTTCTAATGTGGATCTTGATCAAGGAACTTTTTGTTATATACAGCATCACCTTTTCAAACTAGTCAATAATTTTATTTACTCTCAAATTATCTATGTACTTGATATTTTGTCAATATAGGATGCACACTCCATGATGTAGTGACATTTTGAATCCATCATGCCCTTGTTACAAAAACAACATGTTATCATTTTCCACTCCTCCTAGGGCACTGCCCACTTATTGGTCTCACACTAAATATGATGTGACCTATCTTATAAATGAGCGATCAACATATTTTCCTTAAACTTATATTTTTTAGTAAAATTAGCTAGATAGTTCTAAATATTAGAAAAAAATATACCATTAAAGGACAAAAAAGTATAAATAAATGATCACAATATGCAACTATAATGACAAAACCACTTTGATGGGGAAGCCTCAAAACTATACAATAAGACTAAAGTTATCAATATGATGATCATCTACTAGCTACTAAATCCTATATACCATACTATGATATGCAAGTCACCAAATCCAACCTAATAAGCATATAGAAGAACAAATGAATGTGATATGATATGATAAGAGATTATATTAGCCAAAAGTAAGACATCCATATCTAATTTAGGACCTATGGTTAAGGGCATAGCACAAACCTCCCTATAAATCAACATTGTCCTCAATGTTGGTAATTATTGGATGTGGTTGTCAAAATGCTCCATCTTCCCATGTTGCATCTTCAATTCCCAAATTAGTCCACTTGATCAAATATTTAGTGATGATCCTTATCCTCAATTTCTTAGTACATGTATTTAGGATTCCATTAGGATCTAAGATGATTCATAAAAATCGTCATAAATCTATGGAAACATTGACTTAGAAAACACCTTATGTTCATTAAACTTCTTGAAGTAAGAAACGTGGATACTTGGATGCATTTTATTTGACTAAGGAAGCTCCAGTTTGTATACCACACTACTAATTTTTTACACCACTTGATAAGGGCCATAGTATTTTGGTGAAATATTGTTATATTTTTCCTATTGTTTCAAATATATTTCTTTATATGGATCCAATCATAGAAAAAAAAAGTCTCCAACTTCAAAGCTTCAGTCACTATGGTGTTGATAATATTTTTGATTCATGCAATTTTGTGCCATTACCAAAATATATTTAAGGCTAGAGAGAACCGCATGTTAGTGTTGAATGTGCTCTTCAAATGATCTTACTTTAGGCTAGACCCTTGGGTTGGATGTGAGGGATGATGGATGGTAACCATACAATGCCAAAAATTTGGAAATTTTGGATAAGGTATGAAATGAAGTATGATACCACCATTTCACAAGTAGTAGATAATGAGCCTATCTATCCTACTTATCTGAACTAACACATCATAGATACCCCTCCAAAAAATTGTTTAATAACTTAGTGTTTCCATTAGATTGGGGAAGATATGATGAAATACATTCTGGTTGTACCCGAACATGAGAATAAATCAATCCAAAAATTTCTAGTAAATATAAGATCACGATCACTTACTTTAATATTGGGTATTCAATGTAGCTTCTGAACTATATCCATAAAAGATATGGAAATTGTAATCACTATAAAAGGATGTAATAAGACAAAAAATAATTGTATTTGGTGTGATCTGAATGAGCTCTTAGATAAACATTCACCAATGTCAACATTTAGAGAAGGATTTCTAAAAATTATATTTTTAGAAAGTCCTTAAATCTAATTTAGTAGGTCTTGAAATTTTTTGGTATTTAATATTTTTTGAGGGTATTTAATGAATTTATGAGATCTAGATAGTATGAGGATAAAATGTTTAATTTTTATAAAATCTATTTTCAATTTCACTCTATTATATTGCCAATGGATCTAATGGTTCACTAATTAGATCAACAAGCTAGGAGATATGACCCTGACACAAAGCACTCAAAAATAATAATACAGTATTTAGATTTTTTTCCTCTTTTTTCCCATTCAAATTCACTCCAAATGTGGATGGGTGTGATCTCCATTAAGGATGACAATTTGGATTCCATTTGGAATGATTCATTTGATGATATATTTTACTTCTTAGAGCCCTTCATTTTATGAAATTTTGAATTCCATTTGGAACCCTTCATTTAATATTCCTACAACCATTCATCTTCCACATTTTTCATCATTCATAAGATGGTTTCAAATGAAGAATTTTTTTTTCAAGTTGAAAGTATTTTTAACATAAATGGCATGTTACATGTTTGTAACTTTTGAGGCATACACCTCTCATATATATTTTTCCCATTAGCATACTGTAGATACCCTAAAAATACATACCTATTTCTATCCATTCCTAACTATCCACATCGTTTACATAATATAACAAAATTGGTTCTATAATGAATTCTAGACCACTATCCTCTTAAATCTTACTAAAATTCACCCACATCCCTTTAGTTTTAATTTAATTAATTATAATCATGCTTAAACTAGACTTCTATGTCCTTTGGCTAATTTAATTAAATATTTAGTTAATTAATCACTCACATCCCTTAGCTAATTTCATTAGTTATTTAAATAAAAATAAATCTATTTATATACTCACACTTCAATTCAATTTTACTAGTCACTCAAGTTAAATACTTCATTCCACTCCACTTCTAGAATACTACAAAGAAGAAAAAAGACTGCATGTATAACCAATTTCTCGAATAACAAATTATTTCCAACCAAAAATTCATTTCCCCTCAATAGATATTTAATCCATCCAAATTGCCATAACCAAATGCAATGGATATTTAAGGAAAATGCATTCATGATCCCAACTAGAACCTTGATCCACTCCATAGCCTCTCCTTCCATCATAAATAACATGCTATATACTTCAAAAAATAATCTATTGGAAAATTTAAGCAATTGCAACAAATTGTTTCTCTTTTTCAGCTCAAAATTACATACCGAAAGGCTGTCCATTCGATTGCTAACTTGCTCATAGTATTCCTCCTCTATTTGGAAGGAAACTTGGAGCAGCCAAAACCAATATGTCTTGAGATCCTACAAGTGTTTAAAAAACTTCATCTATCTCATCTTGAGGTTGTATGAATATATTGGAGAAAGGTTTGCAGTATTTTGTTTGTTTGTCTTTCATTTTCTTGATTTTTTCCTTGTATACATTTTTAAAACACTCGGTGGGAAACCCACACTTTTATTTTTCATTTTTCGATCATTTATTTTGAAACCGACTTCATCCATGTGTTCTTTTTCTTATTTCAAACTAAATATCCAAATCTGAGAGCATTTGGTGAAGAGAATTAGGAAAAATTATAAAAAACAAAATCAGAATCCAATATTGTCCATCAAATTTTGACCACCTACAGGAATCTTTTGCAAGCGTATCCATCTATGAGATAACATCACCTGTGAAGTGTTCTAGAATAGAATTTAAGGTGATAGCAAGGTGATTAATGTTCTAGTGTAGTGCTTTACTCGCTTACGTTACACTATATTTTACTTCCATGTTCCTTACATGTGCTAGTGCATCTGTTGATGCACTAGCGTTAACCCATTTTCTTATCCTTGTTCACAGAAAAATCACTTATAACATAAGCACATTCAGCTTACACACATTAGTTTACACACTAGCGTTAAACTCTTTTCTTCTCACTATCCAGAAAAAAATCTTTGTTATGCTAGCACACCTTAGTGCACACGTTAGTGTAGCCTGTAATGCTAGCACACTCTAGTGTACGCCCTAGCGTTCTACCACTATAATTTCCTGATTTTATTTAATTTTACAACATTACAATATGTTGTAATCTCTATTTTAGATATGTTTTTTAATCATTTTCTTACAGGTTTACATAGTTAATCAATTTAAATGTTTATCTTGCTTTAAATTTTCATTTACTCTAATCTTGACAAAATCCCATGTATGCTCTTTTCTCGTACCCTTTTCGAGTGATCTTGAAGATTAGAAACTTGAGTTTTCATTTGTGTTTTCTATTGTGATTTCACCTTTGGAAAATTATTAACTTGTTCTTTACAATACCATCTCTACAAAATTATTTTTGAAATCAAACTACTAACTGCAGGTGTCCTAGCTCGTGAGATCAAGCAAGCATTATCACATACTTTTATTATACTTTATAAAACATTATTAATTAAATTTTCTGAGATATGTTTATTCCCTGATCCATAGTAACTATGGGAAGTACGTGGCCTGGGGCTGAAAAATCATTGTGAGTAGTACCATATGAACCCCAAAGTAGTTAGAACCTTCAGGGAACTGGATAACAAAACGAGTACCCCTACCTACGTGATTAGTATACACGTGAGAAATTAGAACCAAAATTATCCTTAGTGGAAGCCCCAATTTGATCCTTTGAGTGGAGTAAAATATATCTTATTGAATCAAGGGGACAAAATAAATATGGCGACTAGAAATAGTTACCATGCTCGCTTAGGTAATTCTTGGAATTTAGGGAGAGAGCTCTTTTATAGGAATCCAAACTTGACCAAGACAAAGTTACTTTTAGAGACCTTCCTCAAGCAATGTTATTTTTGTCTAGGTTACATGCTCTTAAGTTTGTATTCCACATCATTATCATATACAATAAATATTAATCCATTTCTCTAAATCTCTTTTATTTTTTACATCCATTTCAAATTAATTTCATCCAACTTTTGTCTTAATTGTTCGATTCCTTTTTCTGAAATTTAAGCACCTCTTTCAATTTCCTATCAAATTCTAAGTCTTTCATTTTAGATACCCACATCCTAACTTAAGCACATTCATTTCAATTTAAGTCTCAAACTTTGGTATTCACTTTATGAAGGTTAAAAATAACCAAGATTTCAATCTTTCAGCATTTTAGTCAAACATTCACTTTGTTAGACTAAGAAATTGCCCTATCATTTTCCTACGTCTTCTAGTTAAACATTCACGTTGTTAAACTCTACGTACTTTCCTATTTTACGTATAATAGTTTAACATTGAATTTGTTAAAAATTAGACACTCTCATTTCTAAACTTTTCTAGCTTAGCATTCAATTTGTTAAGAGTTGAGTAATCAATATTATTTCCTAAGTCTCTTTTCTTAACATTTACTTTGTTAAGATTTGAGTAATCAACCTTTGTTTCTCACATCTCGTATCTTAACATTCACTTTATTAAGATTTGGACAATTGATCTTCATTATTAAACCTTTTACTTCAACATTCACTTTTTGACATTCAAGTCATCCTTATTCATTTTCAAACTCTCTTATTTCAACATTCACTTTATTTATATTTGAGGGATTTCAAACCTCTTATTTTCAACATTCACTTTGTTGAAATTCAAGCAATCCATTTTCACATCCCTAAGCCTCTCATTTTAACATTCAATTTGTTAAAGTTTGAGAAATTAATTTCATCTCTAAGTATTTTATTTTTGAGATTCACTTTGTCACAAATCTAAGCACATTTTTTTCATTGATATAACTTGATCAATCACTTCAATTTTTAAGTCTTATATTTTGACATTCACTTTTCCAAACGTTAAGCACATATACTTGATCACTACCCCTTATATCTTGGAATTCACTTTATCAACATATAAGCACATTAAATAAGTGTCCATGTTACCCTTTTTTCATAAAAAATGGTGGGAACAACAGAGGGAAATTACAACCCGTTCGAAAGAAAGGATAAAATATTTTCCACATTAGTTGCGATGAGGAGGAATAAGAACACAAATAAAATGACACCTCTACAGAATAACAAGCAAACCTTAAGGGAATTTTACTAAAAAATAAAGATAAATTTCTTCTGTCTCCTTGAAATGGGAGCAAATTTGCCTTTTAAATTTTGACAACGAGAATATAAAGAATATATGTAGCCAATCTGAATCAAATAAGAACACCCAACCTGAATCCAATAAGAAAAATGAGGTTGGATAGTATAAAACAAATGATGATAACAAATGATGATAACAAAGATAAGTCTAGTTCTTCTAGAAATGCGTTAAATTAGGCATTAGTAGACCAATTCAATAAGATGGATAAAAAATTAGCTTTAATGGCCTCAAGGGTCACTAATGACACAAATAATAAAGAAATAAATACTAAAACTAAATAAGAAAAAATGAAAAAAAAACTTGATAATGTTTCAAATATTCCACAAAATGATTCAGTATTCACAAAAGGAATGACAAATCATGATGGACACCATCTTCGGAATGAAAAAACAAAGAAATGAATTTAACTTTTAGGATATATACCCTTATCCATTCGATCATGACATTTTGCACTTACCTTTTCCTAAATCTTTCAAAGTTCCAAAAATTGACAAGTATAAAGGAAAACATTGCCCTTGTGAACATGTCAAAGAATTATTTATGGATTGTTAGGAGGTATACTTTAATTATGTATATCTTTTGTGGCTATTTCCAAAAAATCTTATGAGGACAAGCCCTAGATTGGTTCTTTCATCCCTCGAAAGGTTTGATCAAAACCTTTGTTGACTTATCTGAGAAGTTTGTTAAACACTTTAAATCCATTACAATGATGGAATCGTGCAATACCAAGAAACAAACAAATAAAAACTTTGCACAATTCTTACAATGACGGTGAGGGATTACAAGTTGGTTTGCTTGTTTAATTATAGAGAAAAAATTGGTTAGTATCTTCAAATCTAACCTAAATAATGAATTATCCTTTCAAATGCATATGGATTGTCTCACAAATTTTGAAGAATTCATTGAGAAGGAAACCTAAATAGAAAAGGATCTTATTGTAAAAGGGCTGATTAAAATTCCTTCTAAGAACCATAATAACAATTATTGACATGGAAAACCCATGTTTATCAATCAAAATCTAAATGTTGTTAATGATTGTGTAAATGATCACCACAATGTATAAAACATTTAGAATTATCTATAAAAACAATCTAAATCAAAAAAATCTATCGTGGTGCCAATTAAAGAAGCTACTCTCCCACGTGATAATAAGTGAAGACAATTTACATAGTTGGGAGAGATCCTTTCAAGTGTCTTACGAAAACCAATGAGTTCCAATATGGTCACTTACCCCATAACAAAACATTTCACAGAAGGAGAATGTAACGCCCACAAATTTCTACTCTTAAAATTACGGTAGTATTTTTTTTGTTTTAAGAAGAGGTTTGCAAGGTTAGACATTATCCACAATTAAAAATTTCCCGACTAAGGTTTCCACACAACATTGTGGAAGTTGGAATTAAATTAATAATTAAATATTATTAATTTAATTCCTAAGAATATTTACGGTTTAAAGCATCTACTAAGCTCCATTAGTTTAATTAATTACCAAGCACCAAGATTAATTTATTTTCTAAGAAAAAGGTTTAATTAATTTTCCTAACCACAAAGTGGCCCCATTCACCCCATTACCCATGTTTTTTTAACTAAATTTCGTTCCTACAAAATACCTCCCGCTTAAGTTAGGTAGGTTTTAATTTGGGCCATTGAATTGAATCTATCCTAGCCCTTAGATTTGGGTTGCCATAAATATCCTTAAGGGTTTCATTTTTATTTCTATTTTCCCAAAAACAACCTTATTTGTTCATTCTTGTTTTACAGGTTTGGAAGAGGAGGAAGAGCATAAGCCATGAGAGCAAGAAGTACAACTATGGATAAATTTTATTAGTTTTAGTTGTAAAGGGTTTACTATTGTAAGATTTCTCATTTGCTTAATATAGAGATCCCACCATGGATCTGTTTTTTTGTTATTTAATGTAAACATCCTTTGAGTTTAACAATTGTATGTATGTATGTATGTATGTATCTACATACATGTACATATGTACATGTATGTAGGTCTGTACATACATACATACATACATACATACATACATATGTGTGTATGTATGTATGTATATGTCTGTGTACACACACACACACACACACACACACACACACACACACACACACACACACACAAATTTATATAGGTATATATAATTATAATTGTGTATTTTAGTTTTATCCTTATTTTAAGCAATCCAATCAAGTTTTCTTGTATAAAGGAACATAAGGAAAAACTAGTATCAATTTATATTAATTCCTAAATGTGGAGAAGTTGGAAATATTTCTCAAAAATTGAACCTTAAAAACATGCAACTATTCAACAGTTTCTACTTATAACCTTGGTGTTTCTAAGGCAATGTTGACTCATAAATTTAGCTAAACATAAACTCATTTCTTCACAATTTAGTTTGGAGGGAATAAAAGGAATGCATATACTTAAATAAACTCATTTCTTTGAGTATTTTATTTCTTTCCAACTACAATTGCATTTAAGTTCTTTCACATATTCAATCTTGCCAACAGGGAATCCAACCATTACTAAGTGCAACATTTTTTCCATTCTCAATCCAAATGTCATCCATTTCTATAAGATATATAGTATATACTTCATATATATATATATATTCCATATACATATATATATATATATATAAGATATATATATATACATATTGCAAACTTTGAATAACATTTCAGATTTGAAGGAGATGATTCATTTCAAGAACAACTATACAATTTTCAAGAGTATTTTTCAATCACTTCCAATACATAACTTTATAATAAAACTTACAAGAATATTTTTTAAAATGAAATGGTATACAAACCTTCCACTAAAGTGGAAACAACATAGTCAAATTAAAAAATAAGACTCTTTCATAGGTTCAAAACGAAATCTTCATATCAATGTCTTCCTCCAACTTCATAGCTTCAACTTTACATTCCTTCATCTCTTCAAGCTTGAATCACAAACAAAGAAAGGGGAGTAGGCGACGCTCTTTGCCCATCCTTTAATCCAATAAGAGGATAATCCATCCCCTTATTGGCCCCCGAGCCCCAACCAAATAACAATGAGGGGTATTAAGCAACCTTTGACAACTTTTACATAAATGGCTTGCACAAAACACACAATCCACAAAACATACAGTACATTCAAATGGATATACTCAACAATATTTGAAACTTTCCCAACAACACATAGGCTTGATATAAAGCCAAAAGGAGCAAGGAATATGGGAACCACCTCCTTTTACCTCCCAAGTAAAGTAGAAGTTCCACCCAAAAGCCTCCATGTGCACAAGACAAAACATTCAAATACATCCTTATCTCTCCCCTTGCAAATATGAAAAAATATGTCAATGTTTTCCTTTTCACTCCCCATAAGTGGAACTCCTAATCACACTCACTCCAAAATGAATTCCTCACAACTCCCTTTTCTCTTCCCAATGGTACAGACTTCCATCTCCCACTATCTTCTTAAGGCAAGATACCCAACCCCAATATATCACATTCACTACACCCATGCAAATACTCATACAAACACAAATTTTCACTACAATATACATAAATAAATAAATAAATAAATAACATAGGTGGAGATCCTACCTCTCCATTAATATTCCAAAAATATTCACTCTAACAAGCTTTCAACACCTTAAATCCAAGAAAAATCCAAAATGCAACTCCAAATAGCTCTAAGCATGCAACTCAAGACCCAATTTCAAAATTACAAGAGAAGAAAATAAGACAAGTAACCCAAAATCCTTCAAATTCAATTAATAAATAGAAATGGGATGTGAGGATGATGAGGTGGCTCCATCTAGGATGCCACTTCATCATTCCTCCATTCCAACACACAAGTCAAACACCATGCCCAGAGTAATTAAATGAACATGTAAGACTTATGACATGCCCACATGACACTTTAACTTGCATACCATGCCTATCAAGGACAAACTTAAATGTGGTAAGAGACAAGTGCAATAATGTACCCTTTTTACACTCCAAAATGCATAATTAAGCCAAAAATTAACTTCCCATACCACATGTATGGTTTTTGAATGAATTTAAGAGGAATGGGACAAGCGTAGATTGTGCCACAAGCCTCCAAAAAATCCTCCCAATTCAAAATCCGAATTTACACAAAACCCAACAAAAATCTAAGTTTCATCCAGAAGATTTCAAGGACCATCTACCCAATTTATTTCTCACATGTCAAATCTCCATTTTTAATTAAAAATTAAGGTAAACTAGTTAATTAAGGCACATTAGCAAGTGTTAATAAAGTGAAAATATTTACCAAATAATTAAACCCATGCACAACAAATTAAACCAAACAAAATTTAAAGGAAAGGAACACATTACACCCATGGCAACATAAATGAGGTTACCCCCCCCATGGGAACCCCATAACAAAGAATGCAATGACACAACATAACTGTTATCCAAAATTCGCCCCCTCGAAAAATTTGGTGAAGACAAGTTTTCACATAAGGAAATTATGAAGGAAACGACTCAGACCCACGAGCTCACATTCCAAGACGACAAACACGTTTAAATATTGAAAGGTTGCATAGGGACTCAACAATAGAGTGGTGGGGCCTACAAAAATTTAAATGACCCTGTGCGAGAAGAAAAAGAAGAAACAACTCTATCGAGCGAATCCGTGCTTCAAATCCAACAAACAAATTCAGGCAGGCTCTAAAATGAAATAGTAGAATCAGAGAGCGAGGTCAAGTAGTGTCAAAGAAGCCAGAGGCTTGAGGATAAGAGACGGCGAAGGTTTGAAGTTGTAGGTATCTTAAATGACTTAGAATGGTCCCAAAATTGGCCAAGTATGGAGAAGATAGCAGAGTGTGAAGTGTCCAAATGGCGCTAACTCAAGGGTCGAATAAAGAGAAGGATTTTCGACAAGAACCAAGACACCACGTGTCCCTAGTCAAGATATATGACCCCACCAAGAAAAGAGACTCAGGAAAAATAAAAAGGACCCCAAAGAGCTCGTGGATGCCGCCACATGTCAGTCAGGTACTTATTCGAGAGCGAGGGTAGGGGCTGAATCTCCAAGGTGTGCTAGGATGCCATGTGGACCCTGTATGGGGCAGACTCTTTAAATATTGCCCCCGCAACCCTAATATTTAAATGGCTATATATTTTGACTGGAGAATCAGATTTGAGTGGGAGAAGAATTTTTTGAAACCTCTCGACACCCTGTATTCCTTGGGAACATAAAATATCATTTCAAGTAGGATCTGGTAGGTAAAAAATGGGAAAACATCTCCCAGACCATTAACGCAAAATCTGATCTCTTTAACTGCTAGATATGATTCGATTCAATCCATTGGGGAACTAGAAGTGAAATATTGCGGGAGAATTTTCAGAAGGCATTGATATTCAGTGGTTGAGATTTAAAATGGGATTTAATGCATATCTTTGGGTGGTTGGAGCAGGATTCAATTTTCTTCCCTCTTCTCTCTCTTATTCTTCCTATATATTTTAATAGTTGGGTGGTTGGTCGTTGTTTCTCTTTTTCCCCCTCTCTCTTTCTTCCATAGGGTTGAATGCAGAGTCTAAGACTCCTCTCATGGCTCTGTAATGGCATTTTCTTGCCTCTTGCCCACTCACGATGTATTGTGTGAACTTTTAGAGCAATAAAATATATTTTATGATGCATTTGTCCATCCTTCCTTATTTTATTTCTCTTCTTGCCTCTCGTTGTTACAGGGTATACTGTGCATATTATGATGTTCATTGTAGGTACTGGGAGTTGTGTTTAATGGGTTCTGAAGTGATGTTCTGTGTGAAATCTATCTCTAGTCTATGGTGCGTTTTATCTAACCTCTCCTCTGCTCACCTCTCTCTGTTTTAGGCAGTTGGGTCTGTGATCATCCACTTCCTTTTCTAGTGTATCACCACTTATTGTAGGCTCTTTCACCCTCTCTCTCTTTCTCTATCCCATTGGAACGATTAGATTAGGATAGTTAGGTTCTGCCTGCTCTGGAGTAGCTTGTGGCAGGTAGATTAGGGAGCAAGAACCGTTTTTCTCCAGAGGTCCATCTCAAGTTTAAAAATTCCCACAGCTTGAGAGATGATCCCATGTTATGTGGATCACATCAAATGAATCTGCCTTAGAAAAGTAGATTTTTAGAACTCATTTGGGGGTGTTGTGATTTTACACTAATAGTTTTGGCATGCTTGGTGGGACATGTCTGAAGCACCTTACCACTTCACTTCATCAGGTTCAATGTGCTCTTGGTGAAGATTTCAGCCTTTGGAGGCACTTTCAAGCACATTTGGTGACTCCATCTAGTCAACAACCCATCCTCTGAGTTGCAGACCTTCTTTTTAGCCATTTCCACCCATTATTTCTTCCATCTCCTTCATCTTCTTCAATCCCATGAAGTTGTGCAATCATGACTTCTTTCCCACCATGGAATTCTCATTTGTAACAATAGAACTATTTCCCTCCATCCCCAAAATTTCAAAATCCTCCTCCAAATCAGTTTTATAAGCCCCATTATCTCGAAAATGCATATAACCCCCTTTTTTCTAACCAAAATGTTTATGAAGAATAGGTTTATGTAAATGATGGTGGAGACTCCTTGGCCGAAGCTGATTTTGAGAGGTAGATGCAAAAGATTAAGATGGACATGATGCATCTCAGAGTCAAGTGTTCCATAATGGCAGCTGAAGTTGGATACAAGGCCCCTTGTCCATGGTTCAGCCCTATACCAAGCTGGTTTAGCACCCAACACAAGCCGCACCTCATCACTGAGATGTTGCCCCAGATTAAAGAGTGGGTGGAAGGAATGGAGGCTCAAAAATTTAGCGTGCCTTCCATCCCTTCTGCATCCATCCTCCCATTTTCTTCCAAGTCCCCTCTTCCTATTTGTACCATAAATGAACAACCCCTTAACAATGTGCCTTCCCCAACCAATGTCATCATGTTTGATGATTGCAGGACAATTGAAGAATGAAGTGACTCATACAACTCCGATTGGGAAGAGGAAATCATGTGGGTTCCTATTCTAGATGAAAATTAGTTAGCTCCAAAGGGTGCAGTTCTCGAGGAGAACCATATGGTTTCAAAGGCAACAAGTGCAGAGCAAGCCACAAAAGAACCTTCAGTTCTTCCTCCCACTTTATCCCCTTCAAACTCTAATGTTGAAGAATAGTTTGAGATTTCAAACTTCATGTTTGAAGATGAGGGGAACCATGGTGACAAAATTACAAATTTGAAGGACACCATGGAGGAGGTCGAACACATGCAACATGACAATGAGGAGGTAGATTATTTATCTGACTTGGAGGATTGTCTTGATGGAGAGGATCCCGAGGAGATCACATCATTTACTCCTCCATCATCCACCTTCCAAGAACATGAGTCTTTTTCCATGGAGAAGAACATCCAAGGACAACAACTTGGATATCACAATGGCCCTCAGGAACCAAGGTTGGAGGATCTTAATCTTCCATGTTCTTGTTATCCATAATTCACCCCTCAAGGTAATTTTGATAACATGCACAAGTAGATTGATTCAAGGCCCAAAATCATGTTTTTCGAGGTCCCCTCGGTTTTTTTTCTAACTCTCCCATCCAAGAAGAAATCCCAACAGGTTAGATAAAATGGAAAAAATGCAAAAATAAGGTTGCAGGACTGTGTTAAGGCATTTCAGGTCTGAAGGGTTCGGTACCAGTCGGTACTGAGGTTCGTTGTACCAAGCTTGGGGCCGGAAAAATGAAGAAAATCGGCTAAGTCCTAGTCCAGGCGGTCTGCGGGACAGTTGGGACGTCGGGACGCGTGGGACGCGAAAAGCCGAATCGGCTGAAAGAGGGAAAAAATTGCCTAAGTCTTGTTTCGCGCGGTCTGGGACATCTGGGCCAAAAGTACGCGCATGGGACGCGGATCGGCCGGTTTGGCGCAAGTCAGTCCATTTCAGGCGGTTCGGAGATATTTGTCCCAGACAGTCTGGGACATTGGGCCAAAAGTACGCGGAGGATGCGTAAACCGGCCGATTCGGCCGAAACAGAGGACTTTTCAGTTTGGGACATCTGGGACAGCGCGGGACACGGCCAAAACGTACGCCACGTGGGACAAGGAAAATTGGGTGGTTCGAGAAATCCATCCTAGGCATCCGGGACAGTTGGGCCAAAGCGATGGGGATGCGAAAAGCTGAAAAGAGCCGCCAGCGAATGGAATCTTGCCACGTGTCTTCACCTCAAATAGGAACAAGGAAGCCCGAATCGGGTGGTTCAGGAGATAAGGTATTTTTGGGACATCCGGGCCAAAGGTATGTGAGGGACAAGTGTGGGATTGAAAAGGTGCGATGGCCAATAAAAAGAGACAAGGAGGCCCGCGGACGAATCAGAACGTGCCACGTGTCAGAAGGTTGAAAATTTGCTAAGTGTTTGGCGCAAGGTAAAAATGCGCCCCTCAGGCCCGAACCAATAAAATAGTGCCACGTGTCCAAGTTTAAGGGCCTGAAAGGAATTTTCAGAGGATGAACCCGCAGATGAATCAGAGCCTGACACGTGTCATCCAAGTGGCAGAGCGTGGAAAAAATTCAAATATTTTCCCGCCGATCCGTTTTGGCCTGTTTTTGCCCTAAATCTTCAGATCGCCATAACTTTCGATCCAGAGCTCAGATTTTCACGTTCTTTATATCAATGGAAAGCTGGTGAAATTATCTACATGATTCCATGGTCAATCTTGAATTTTGGTTCAGTTTGGAGAGAGAAAATCAAGAAACGTCTCTGGCGCGTGGTAATGGCCAGAACTGACGTTTCAACAACCAGCTTTAATGCAAAATACAGTTCACCACTTTTGCTAGGGTTCTCAAGGACCATAATGAGATGAATTAAATGCAACCTAGAATGTGGTTGGGGTAGATTTTTATCACATTCCTCTCTCTTCCTCTCTCATTCCCTATAAATTGTAAGGAGGGGCTTTTTCTAAAAAAGGTTGTTCATCTTTTCAGCTCTGCCCTCCCTTCTTTTCTTCTCCAGGGTTGAAAATGGAGTTTGAACCTCCTCCCCTTCTCTGTAATGGCATTTTTTCCTTTTACCATTAAAATGATGTTCTGTGCAAACTTCTGAAGCAACAAAAACGTGTTTCGTGATGCATCTGTCCATCCTTGCTCGTTCTTTGCTTGTCTTTCTTCTTGCCTCTCTTCATTGAAAGTATTTGTGCATGTTTTAATACTCATTACAGGTTTGGAGCTGTGTTCATGGAGTTTTGGGACATTTTCTGTGTGAAATCTATCCTTGGGCCTGTGATGCATCTGTCCATCCTTCCCATTGCTCACCTCTCCTTGTTCCATGGCAGTTTTGATAGATGTTCAACATTTTCCTTCTCTGGTGTATCACCGTTTTAGTGTAGGCTCTATTTTTCCCTTTTCTCTCTCTCTCTGTCTCCTTGGCATGGTTAGATTAGGATTAGATTAGCTTTCCTGCACTGGAATAGCTTGTGGCAGGTAGTTTAGGAATAGGAACCAGCCTTCTCTGGAGATTCCTTTCTCATTTTTGCAAGTCCCACACTTGGAGAAAGGATTCCATGTTGTGCAATCACACTGGATGCTAGTATGATCAAACTAGAAATCTGATCAACATCCAGGGGTGCTGTGATTCATGCACTAACAGTTTTGGCATGCCCGGTGGGACCTTAGAGGTCTTCCACTTCATCTTTTGCAGGTTGGTGTGTTCCTGTGAAGATTTCAGCCTTTGGAGGCACTTGCAAACACATCTGGCGACTCCATCTGATCAGCAACCCATTTCTGAAGTTGCAGACCCATTTTCCATCCATTTCCATCCATATTTCTTTCCATCTCTTTCATTCTTTTCCATTCCATGAAGTTGTGCAATCATGACTTCATTTCCATCATGGAATTCACATTTTCAACAACAGCAGCAATGTTTCCCACCTCCAACATGTTTTTTAAATCCTCCAAATCAGCATTTTGAACAAATTCAAAATCAGCATGCATACCCATATGAGCAGCAATGCCAAAATCATTTTGGCTATGGAGCTTTCCAAGAGCAAGAGTATGCATATAATGAAGACAATCAGATGCAAGATGCTGGTCTGTTGGAGAAAATCCAAAAGATGGAGGTAAAGATGGTGCAGTCCAGAGCAACAGCTCAAATGAGAGCTTTCAGAATTGGTTGCAGGACTCCTTGTCCATGGGGAGGCCCTTTTCCAAGACACTTCAGCCCTCAGGAGAAGCTGGACTTCATGATGAAGATGCTGCCCCAACTTGCACAATGGACAGCAGAAATAGAGGCCTATACAGGAGTGTTGAACAACCTTGTCAATGGGTAAGTTCTACACCATCATCTGGTTTTTCTCTTCCCATTACTCAAGCAGCATCATCTCATTTGGAATTGCAAATTCTAAACTCCCCATCTGCTGTCCCAAATGTTGATCCCATGTCTCCACCTCTCAGTCTTCCACCACACCTCAATTCTTCTTTCCTTTTTCCTTCCAAACAGTCATCCCCTCCACAAGAGCTAAAAGAAATACGCTCTCCCCCAAAGAAACAAGAGGTTTCACCTCCTCTACCACCACAAAAAATTGCCAAATCAATTGAGTTACAACCCATCCCTCCTCTTGCATTCCCAATTCCATGTGGGGAAGAAGAAATTGCAAAAATCGGCCATGAAGGACAGCAAGAAGAGGAGCCCAACAGAAAAGAAATGACAGACAACTTGAGGGTTTGGGCTGCCAAATTTGGGATGACAAAGATCCCCTTGATGGTTAAACCTACAGAAGAGGCTAAGGTTGAACAAATGGTGGTTAAGACTGATTTTGTGGCAGCAGAAGAAGAGAAAAAAGAAGAAGCAGATCAGCAGTCAGTTTGCTCAGAAAGTAGTGTCCATGTTGGCACTCTATTTGAAGGGAATGCTGATTCAATTCAAGTTGCACAATCAGCCATAAAGGAAGAAAGCTCAGAAGAAGATCTTGCAGTCCCAACTTGTCCTCTAGAGCAGCAGATTGAAGAGTTTGACTTGAAAAACTTCGTGCTAGAGGAAGAGTTCTATCAAGAGCAAGATTGTCTTCAAGTAGTAGAGAAAGGAGAAGCTGCTCCAGATCCAAAAGAAGAGGAGCACATTCTAGTTGTGGAGGAGAAAATTGCAGATCCAAGGGCTTTGAGCACAAAGCAGGCTACAGGAGAACCTTCAGTTCTTCTTTCTACTTCACCTCTCTCAAGTTCTAGTACTGAAGAGGAGTTTGATCTCTCAAACTCAATGTTGGAGGGTGAAAGAAACCATGGTGGTCAAGTTACAGATCAAGAAGACACCATGGAGGAAGTGGAGCATTTGCAGCAGGACAGCCATGAGGCAGTTTATCTGTCAGATTTGGAGGACTGTTTTGATGGAGAAGAGCCGGTTGAGTTTCCACCATTCTCTCTTTCATCATCCACATTCCAAACACTTGAGTCTGCTGTCATGAAGGAGAACATTCATTTGCAGCAGCCTGCATCTTATAGCAGCTCTTTGGAACCAAGATTGGAAGATTTTAATCTTTCATGTCCTTCATTGGAGGAAGAGAAAGGGCACAAAGATTCTACCATTGCTTCCACACCATCCATTCAAGAAGGTCTACAAGAAGACTCCATTTTTGGAGTTGAAAATCAGAGCTATGGGCATATCAAACGGACCATACCTTGCCCAATCAGGTATTTGGCTTTATTGGAGCCAAAGGAGAAGTCACAACCAGTCATGCTTGCTTCTGAGCATGAGGGTGAGCTACAAAGTACCAAGGATCAGCTGTCATACCTCTTCAATCCAAATGCAGAGCAACTAAAAGAGGTATTGAATTTGCCTTCAGCTGATACCTTGATGATTTGGGTGGAAGACCAGCTTCTTGTTGATTTTCCATCCATCCAATCAGCCATGTTCAATGCCAAATCAATTGCATGGCTGCCACTTTTGAGAAAGGGAAGCTATTTCTCACAACCAATTGCAGGGTTTGTTTAGCTTGCCTTTGCTTCCAGTTAGAGTAGAGTAGGTAGGTTTGCTTTTAGCAGAAGAAGTGCTTGTGCACACTCTGCATGTTCCATTTGGAGCATGTATGATTTTCAGTTCTGTACATAGTTTTTGTGGTGCTGGTTTTGCTCTTGCACAGTCCATTTCAGTGGCATTTTGGTGAGAACGACTCCATTTCAGTGGGTTTCCAAGTGGCTCAGAGAGGAGGTTTTCAAAGTTCAGATCAGTTTCCAGGTTATAACTCATGACTCCATGCCCAATGGATGCTTCAGGCAACTGGTAACTTCATCCAGCAGGCAGATGACCCCGCTGAGTCGCCAAATTGTTATCCAAAATTCACCCCCCAGGGTAATTTTGATAACATGCATCAGATTATTCAGTCCCGAGCAAGTAGATTGATTCAAGGCCCAAAATCATGTTTTTGGGGTCCCCTCGGCTTTTTCTAACTCTCCCATCCAAGAAGAAAACCCAACGAGTTGAGAAAATGGAAAAAATGCAAAAAAAGGTTGCAAGAAAATTTCGGGTCTGAAGGGCTCGGGTCGTACCAAAGGTTCGTTGTACCAAGCTTGGGGCCGAAAAAATGAAGAAAATCGGCTAAGTCCTAGTCCAGGCGGTCTGCGGGACAGTTGGGACGTCGGGACGCGTGGGACGCGAAAAGCCGAATCGGCCGAAAGAGGGAAAAAATTGCCTAAGTCTTGTTTCGCACGGTCTGGGACATCCGGGCCAAAAGTACGCGGAGGATGCGGATCGGCCGGTTTGGCGCAAGTCGGTCCATTTCGGGCGGTTCGGAGATATTTGTCCCAGACAGTTGGGACATCTGGGCCAAAAGTACGCGGAGGACGCGAACCGGCCGATTCGGCCGAAACAGGGGACTTTCGTCCGGGACATTGGGCCAAAAGTACGCGTGGGACGCGAAAAGCTGAAAGAGCCAGAGCGAATGGAATCTCGCCACGTGTCTTCACCTCAAACAGGAACAAGGAAGGAATCGGGCGGTTCAGAGATATTTGTCCCAGGAAGTTGGGACAGCTGGGCCAAAGGTACGCGTGGGAGCGAAAAGCCGAAAGAGCCGCCAATGAATGGAATCTCGCCACGTGTCTTCACCTCAAACAGGAACAAGGAAGCCCGAATCAGGCGGTTCGGAGATATTTGTCCCAGGCAGTTTGGGACAGCTGGGCCAAAGGTACGAGGGACGTGAAAAGGTGAGATGGCCGAAAAGAGACAAGGAGGCCCGCGGACGAATCAGAACGTGCCACGTGTCAGAAGGTTGAAAATTTGCTAAGTGTTTGGCGCAAGGTAAAAATGCGCCCCTCAGGCCCGAATCAATAAAATAGTGCCACGTGTCCAAGTTTAAGGGCCTGAAAGGAATTTTTAGAGGATGAACCCGTGGATGAATCAGAGCCTGACACGTGTCATCCAAGTGGCAGAGCGCGGGAAAAATTCAAATATTTTCCCGCCGATCCGTTTTGGCCTGTTTTTTGCCCTAAATCTTCAAATCGCCATATCTTTCGATCCAGAGCTCAGATTTTCACGTTCTTTATATCAATGGAAAGCTGGTGAAATTCTCTACATGATTCCAGGGTCAATCTTGCATTTTGGTTCAGTTTGGAGAGAGAAAATCAAGAAACGTCTCTGGCGCGTGGTAATGGCCAGAACTGACGTTTCAACAACCAGCTTTAATGCAAAATACAGTTCGCGCTTTTGCTAGGGTTCTCACCCACCGCCATAATGAGATGAATTAAATGCAACCTAGAAGTGGTTGGGGTAGATTTGGATTTCCTCTCTCTTCCCTCTCTCATTCTTCCTATAAATTGTAAGGAGGGGCTTCTTTCTAAAAAAAAAAAGGTTGTTCATCTTTTCAGCTCTGCCCTCCCTTCTTTTCTTCTCCAGGGTTGAAAATGGAGTTCGAACCTCCTCCCCTTCTCTGTAATGGCATTTTTTCCTTTTACCATTAAAATGATGTTCTGTGCAAACTTCTGAAGCAACAAAAATGTGTTTCGTGATGCATCTGTCCATCCTTGCTCGTTCTTTGCTTGTCTTTCTTCTTGCCTCTCTTCATTGAAAGTATTTGTGCATGTTTTAATACTCATTACAGGTTTGGAGCTGTGTTCATGGAGTTTTGGGACATTTTCTGTGTGAAATCTATCCTTGGGCCTGTGATGCATCTGTCCATCCTTCCCATTGCTCACCTCTCCTTGTTCCATGGCAGTTTTGATAGATGTTCAACATTTTCCTTCTCTGGTGTATCACCGTTTTAGTGTAGGCTCTGTTTTTCCCTTTTTCTCTCTCTCTCTGTCTCCTTGGCATGGTTAGATTAGGATTAGATTAGCTTTCCTGCACTGGAATAGCTTGTGGCAGGTAGTTTAGGAATAGGAACCAGCCTTCTCTGGAGATTCCTTTCTCATTTTTGCAAGTCCCACACTTGGAGAAAGGATTCCATGTTGTGCAATCACACTGGATGCTAGTATGATCAAACTAGAAATCTGATCAACATCCAGGGGTGTTGTGATTCTACACTGGAAGATATTTCACAAAACCAATTACAGGGTATTTTTAGCTCACCTTTGCTCCTAGCTAGCGTAAAGTAGGTAAGTTTGCTTTCAAAAAAAGAAGTTCTTGTGCACACTCTACATGTCTCATTTGAGGCATGTATGATTTTGTATTTTTACATAAGTTTTGTTCGTTTTTCTCTAGAGGTGCACAAGGCCAAGCTCTTCACTATTTACGATAGAAAGATCCATAGTTTCCTATAACAGTTGAAAATTTAAAAAAACAATCTAAATGCAAAGTAACTAAAGTCGTTTCAAAACAGTCCATTTTGGGGACAGATGAAAACCCCAAAGTCAATTTTTTTTTTTACTCTCAGAAAATCCATTTCTAATATTTTCTTATGAAAATTGAGAGTGCAGACAATAGGATAGGCTTAGGGTAGGAAAAAACATAGAAAAGGCATGCAGTCAAGGTCATAGTGGCTTAAGGATCAGATTTTCAAAGTTCAGATTAATTTCATGTTTATCAGGCAGACTCCATGCCCAATGGATGCTTCTAGGCCACTAGTCTGTTCATCTAGAAGGAAGATGTCCCCATGAGTCACCAAATTGTTATCCCAAATTCGCCCCCCCCAAAGAAAATTTGGTCACTACAATTCCTACAGATAAGAAAATTATGAAGGAAATGACTCAGACCCACGAGATTACATTCCAGGATGAAAAAACGTTTAAATTTTGCAAGGTTGCAGAGGGACTCAATAATAGAGTGGTGGGGCCTGTAAAATTTTAAACGACCCTGTGTGAGAAGAAAAAGAAGAAACAACTCTGTCGAGTGAATCCATGCTTCAAATCTAGCAAACAAACTTAGGCAGGCTCTAAAATGAAATTGAAGAATCGGAGAGCAAGGTCGAGCAGTGTCAAAGAAGCTGGAGGCTTGAGGAAAAGAGATGGTGAAGGTTTGAAGTCGTAGGTCACTCAAACGAATCAGAATGGGACCAAAATTGGCCAAGTATGGAGAAGATAGAAGAGTGTGAAGTGTCCAAATGGCGCTAACTCAAGGGTCAAATAAAGACAAGGTTTTCAGACAAGCTCCAGGACGCCGCGTGTCCCCAGTCAAGATATATGACCCCACTAAGAAAAGAGACTCAAGAAAAATACAAAGAACCCCAAAGAGCTCGTGGAGGTCGCCACATGTCATTCAGGAACTTATTTGAGAGTGAGGGCATGGGTTGAATCTCCAAGGTGCGCCATGATGCCATGTGGACCCTGTATGGGGCAAATTCTTTAAATATTGCCCCCGCAACCCTAATATTCAAATGGCTATATATTTTGACTGGAGAATTAGATTTGAGCAGGAGAAGACTATTTTGAAATGTCTTTACACCCTCTACGCCTTGGGAACATAAAATATCATTTCAAGTAGGCCCTGGTAGGTGAAAATGGGAAAACGTCTCCCAGGCCATTAACACAAAATCTGATCTCTTTAACTACCAGATCTGATTCAATTCAATCCGTTGGGGAACCAGAAGTGACATATTGTGGGAAAATTTACAGAATGCATTGATATTCAATGGTTGAGCTTTAAAATAGGATTCAATGCATATCTCTGGGTGGTTGGAGCAGGATTCAATTTTCTTCCCTCTTCTCTCTTATTCTTCCTATATATTGTAATAGAGGGGCACATTCAAATGGTTGGTTGTTGTTTCTCTTCTTCCCCCCCCTCTCTTTCTTCCTTAGGGTCGAATACAGAGTCTAAGCCTCCTCTCATGGCTCTGTAATGGAATTTTCTTGCCTATTTCCCTCTCACGATGTATTTTGTGAACTTTTGGAGCAATAAAATATGTTTGGTGATGCATCTATCCATCCTTCCTTATTTTATTTCTCTTCTTTCCTCTCGTTGTTACAGGGTATACTGTACATATTATGATGTTTGTTGCAGGTCCTGGGAGCTATGTTAATGGGTTTCAAAGTGGTGTTCTGTGTGAAATATATCTCTGATCTAAGGTGCGTTTTGTCCACCCTCTCCTCTGCTCACCTCTCTCTATTTCAGGCAGTTGGGTCTGTGATCATCCACTTCCTTTTCTGGTGTATCACCACTTATTGTAGGATCTTTCACCCTCTCTCTCTTTCTCTGTCCCCTTGGACCAGTTAGATTAGGATAGTTAGGTTTTGCCTACATTAGAGTAGCTTGTGGCAGGTAGATTAGGAAGCAAGAACTGACTTTCTCTGGAGGTCCATCTCAAGTTTAGCAAGTCCCACAACTTGAGAGATGGTCCCATGTTATGTGAATCAAACCAAATGAATTTTCCTTAGAAAATTATATTTTTAGAATTCATTTGGGGGTGCTATGATTTTGCACTAACAATAACATTATACACTTGTTCTCAAATTTTTTCCATGTTGCACAACACCCGACATCCTTCAATTGTTGGTCCCCTACCCCCTTTCAATGTATGTTATAAAATGTTCCTGAAACACAAAAATAATACCTCTCTGGCCTTGTGGCTATATCAACAACATCGAGAAATATATACATATAGAAATCAATAATCGTCATCCAAAATTAGCAAATCTATCATCTATCATCATTCAATTTTATTCAATTTTAACATCCATAACATCACAATTCTACTCAAATATCCAACATAGGCTACACATCCAAAATATGGCATGTTAGTATAAATCAAAATACTACAAATCAATATATAAATCTATCCATGATCGTCATCCAGTGCATCATAATATAAATGTAAATCACAACATGTCAATAGTCCAAGCATTTGCATAGTCTATCATCTATTAATCAATATATAATAATCTAAATGTCTAAGTATCAATCCAATAGTAATATCATCATAATGAAAATAGTGTCGAAGAGGAGTGGGAACTACTGAGAACAAAAACCATCTTGGTATAAAGCCAATGAGTATTACGATTTTCATTGAATTGATGCCCACCATACAGATATGTGCATGAAAATTTTCCACTCTATTCAAGATTTATTAATAGCGGATACATTGCGGTTGAAGATCTATCAACACCAATCTAGCACTATGATAATTCTTTACCAGGAACTCCTCGTGTTATGATTATTAACTAATGCACAGCTTTTAGTTTGGTGGATGTAATCTGGAAACACAACAACAAACATAAGACAAGAATACCATAGACTATGATAAGAAGGAAAAATGATAAATCTGAAATATCAGTGTAAATTATAATATCAACATGAAATTGTTACAATCTCACCCATGAGTTTCTTCAAGTGTTATTAACTTCACTTGCCTTCAAACAATAACTATGGGAGAAACTTCACAATTACACCTCTTAATGGCTTCTTTAACACACCTTCAAAATGATGGCTTCCTTTACACACTTACTCATACAATATTTCTCACTACTTCTCTCTATGCTAAATGAGGGGGGGTGGCCTCTTTATTTATAGGAATTCAGGCTTATCCACCTTATCTCTAAGATAGGATAGGAAATCTCTTCCGGCCAATCATATTCCATGCCTAAACTCTTGCCTTTACATGTAGGCTTATCTTCTAAGATAAGATAAACCTTATCATCTCACATGGGTTCCACCTTTTTAGACTTTTCCACAAATAAAATATACAAAATATTTATGACATCACTCTTTGTCCTTATTACAAATATAATATTTCTAATTCCTAATCATGTAGACCCTACTTCTCTACTTATCCCAACTTTGACATTTTAACATTACCGGACCACTTACGAAAAATATTTACTTTTTACAACATTCGTATTGTACTTTGACTATTACCATACTCTACATTATTGGCGGCACCGTACTGATGGCGCCGTTATCTTCTATTGGATGCCACTACTAATTATACTTAACAACATCCTATTCCTAATACATAAATTAATAAAATAGAAATTACGGAGGAAAATTTTAATGTCGACAGATCCATCACCTAAAACATTCCCAATGATATTTTAAATGTGTTCTCAAATCCTTATACCGTGCATTATATGAATGGAAAATCTCATAAAAAGGCCAATCCTTGAATAATTTCAACTTGTAATAGATCATATATTTGTCAAAGAACTACCCAATTTTATCGCCACCATAAAATTCCAAGCTCCTAAGTATGCCCTTACCATGCTACAAAATAAGTTTTGGGTGGATATAATGAAACAACCATCCACTTCCACCGATCCTCAAGTGCCAAATCCTATGGCTCCAAACAATACAAAACCTATAACCATAGATAAATCTTTTTCTACTCCTTATGATTTAGTAAAGCAACTAGCAATGAAACGCGCACATACCTCCCTTATGGAGTTATTAAAAGAGACACATTCCTTCCAAGATATTATTACTTATGCTCTCCATGAGGCTTGTGTTCATGACAATCTCAACAAAAATATTTTAGGAACTCATTGCCCATATTTCATGGAGTAGCCCTATATTAGCATTCATTCCTCAAGTCCTCCTAAATCCCAATATTCATAATAATAACTCATTATATATTAAATCCTACATTACTAATCATGAGATCTAACATGTTATTATTGACAATGGAGCCGCTTTGTATAGCTACTCTATGAAGATGATAAGATATCTCAGGCACACTAAAAATAGCTTGGAAGCCAATATCAAAACCATCCTTCACCAAGTAGTGAACATGATATTTGAAAAAAATAAAATTTGAAAATCATTATTTAGGTCACGAAAGTTCATTTCTTATGATGCCTCCTTCACCAAGTACTCCCACTTAGATCATATAGTTTTGGGTATACAAGTGTTCTTAATTAAGGGTTAAATTTCATGACCGTTTAGACTTTTTTTTGTGATTTTAGATGTAAAATACTTCTAAATATCTGATCTAACTATCATATGTGACTTACATATTTAAAATGTGTCCATAAATTTTTATATATATTTGTATATAAATTATTAAAATATATGTAAATATATATTAAAAAACATAAACCAAATATAGAATAATTAGTTAAAATAACATTGTTTTGTGTTTTTGAAGGACAATATTGAAAAAATACCGTCACCCAAAAATTGTTTAACAAGCATAGGTGGCCATCAAATTCAACCCCTTTTGTGAATCTGCTTGGTATTGGATTAATACCTTATTGCAACCTTTTAGCTATGAACGTTTATTTGCAAAATGGTGCATTTCAAGGGCTTGGAAATGAATCCTACAATATACATGTGAATTGCACATTTTTTATTCATAAATTATTTATCAATTATGGAAAGATAAAAATGAAGCTAATTTCATATAGAATTTTAGTGAAGTTGTATTTTGCACATGTGCAAGTAGTTAAACTCTTCCTATCGATGGCACATCTCAAAATTTTCTCAACCACATGGGTAATGTAATTTGTATTATTAGTATAGTTTCTCCCCCAGCATAAAACCATTATAGTGGCCAATATAAAATATCTTAGTCTCATAATATATGAAAGTGTATCCTCATGGAGGTAGTATCCATCTCCAATTCATATCCCTCAAGGTGGTAGAGGTGGTAATAGTGTCCATTTTATGAAGATATTTATTAGTAGGGAAGCACCTTCGCAAAGTATATTCCATTTGATGACTCTTCAATTTTTTCCTACTGACTAGCATGCCAATAAAGATGAATGAGAAAATCAAGGTAAACATAAAGGTAGTTGGAGGAACCCACCATATGGTTTTGAATCACCTTATAGTGGATGGGGTAGGTGGTGATCCCACTCCACATCTTTGTTGGCAAGTTGTGGCTCTGGAATAAATTAATGTTATTTTTCCAAGTGTTTTCTTTCTTCTTTTTGGATTGAAAAACTTGTTGAAGTTGTTATTTTTTTCAACCATGTGAATGTGATGTGGAAAATTTGATTTTTTCACTCATTTTTGTGTAATATCTTGTAATTTTCTCTACATGTTTCTGTGTGGGTGCGTGTACTTGTGTGAATGTGTCTCTATGTGTGCATGTGTGTATTTATATTTATACGTGTTTTTATATATTTTGATAAATAATGATCATTCATAAAACGAACCACTAGAACCAATGTTAAACTTATTAATAAATAAAGAAAAAAAGTTAATTACTTATAATATGCAATAATTGTATCAATGCAGTAATAAGACAACGCACAATATAAATTCTATGGACATGGTAAAATTACCTGACTTTATATTCCTTTTGAATGGATTAAGTGGAAAAATTCTAAGGGTGTGTGATATTAATATGTAAACAAGATAACTAAATTTAAAATGGAATAAAATGAGAAATATAGAACAATATCAATGTTCAAAAAACATACTCCTTCCATTAATAATGAGGATTACTGTTTAGTATTCTTCTTTGTTCTATTTTTTATCCTCCATTATAAGTATGAAGCTTGCACATGTATCTATAACCCCTTCTAATCTTTTCTCATATCTATTTTAAGACGTTTAAAAAGAATCATATTTTAAACTATGCACTTTAAAAGATACTTTTGTAAATATAAAAAAATAAGAATTTCTAAAGAAATCTACATGTGTACATGTACAAATGGAGTCAATGTTTAGTTATAACACTCCCCTATAAACTTAACTTTGGATTGATCAATTATATTAAAAAAATCACTCAGATTATGAAAACTCTCTCATGATAAAGGCTTTGTGAAAATATAGGTAAACTAATGTTTAGATCTGAAAAAATCTAAGTAGAATTCACCATTGTTTAAAATTTATCTAATAACAATATCTATTGAGTTGATAAGATATTTTCTTATTGAAAATATGATTTTTTGAAATATCTATTATTGAATTATTTTCATAAAATAGATGTGTTGCTTTTTATTGATCATACAATATATAGGACAACACACATCACATCCAAATTTCTTGACATGTTATAGATGTGGTTACCACTTAGTCTACTTTTGTTGATGAAATATTCATCACAGGTTGATTCTTATATGCCCATAATGCTACACCTAATACACACCTAAAATAGACATATGTAGAAGTTCTCTTCATGTCATCTATGGTACTTGTAAAATAAATATATGTATAGCCTTATCCTATTAACTTCAAATCATTTTTTGGTCCATATAAAATTCCATATCTTGATATTACTGTACAATATATCTGAAAATCATATTTCAAACTTTCCAGTGTAGATCCTTTCGTGACTTAATGAATATCGAGATTGGAATTACTCCATACATGATATATGGCCTTGTGGCCATAAAATATATCAAGATATAATTAGAATACTATATTTGGTGATGTATTGGTGTTAAACATCCTAAAAATTTTAAATGCATCATTATATATTTCGTATGGCACATAAAAATGCCATCTTGTATTTAATTGAATTGGATGCCAACAAAATAATTCATAAGACCTATATCTATATTTTAAAATTTATTTTTCATTGCATTCTTGAAACTATCAACTAGTAGATTTCTTGTGAAAATAAGATCATAAAAAATTAGTCATACAACCAATATTTGACTTTTTGCATAGATCTTTATATAATGTGGGATCTCTACTACTTCTATTTAATCCATTTCTTAATAGGTGTGACTAAATGCAATTATACAAAGTTATTGGTGCTTTCTTGACACAATAAATATATTTCTTCAATCTTCACGTTAAGCATTCTTATCGTTTGACATTATAATTTTTTGCCTACTGCACATAATATTTCTCATCTACAAAACCATTCAAGAATGCTAACTTTTCATCAATTTGATACACTTTCTAATTATTATGAATTTTTATTTCTAAAACTATTACGATTGTATAAAATCTTTTTGTTGGGTAAAAGTTTCACTATAATCAACTCTTGGTTTTTGTGTAGTCTATCCCTTTGTACCTAATCATGCCTTATATTTTTTAACATTTCCTTCTACATTATATTTGATGTTATAGACCTATTTGAAAAAAACTGCATCTATGCCTTCTAGTAGATTGACTAAATTCCATGTAACATTTATTTCAATTGAATAAATTTCATCATCAATTGCATTTATCCGATTTGAATCTTTTACTACTTCTTTATAATAAACACGATAGTTAGAAAAAAATGAAAACTCAGATTATAAAACATTTTTTCTTCACCTTGGTACTGATCATAAATATCACTGAGTCTTCTTGTTTTCCTTGAAATATATATCAGAGAAGATCTCATAGTCACTAATGTAGGATTTGAATCATTGATTCCACAAGAATTGACCACATGTCCTAATGATTCTCCTTGCTAAAAATTAATTAGAGTGTGAATTGAAGATGTTTCTAGAGATGGATCTTGTGGGTTTATTTTACTACCTTATACACCATTTTCAACTAGTTCATCACCATTTTTATGTATCACTTAAGTGAGTTTTTCTTCTAAATTATCAATGCTTTGATCCCATGCTGCTTCCTCAAACATTTCCTATTACAATTTATTATTTCATAATCAGATTATATAGCTTGTATGTCTCTTACTGTTCACATTAACAAAAAAAATTACACTTATTTCCATTGCGATTTACCTTTTTCCTTCTTTCTTCATGCACAAGTATGCATGCTACACAATAAAAGACTCTCTAGAGAGATGCTCTATGTTATTTTTGGCTCTAAATTTTGGCTAGCTTCTCGATCATTAGTTGTTTGTAGATCATATTATTTTTGTGTAATACACTTAAACCTCCAAAAACTGAGGTTTCCAAACCTTAAATGTGATGACCATTTATGGTATTTACAAATGGTTTGAACACATTTTGAGTTATTTCTTTACATGGATTATTCAAAAAATTTCTTCGGGAAAAATTGTATTTTCCATGATGTTTTAATTTTTTCCTTAAATTTTCACTTTAACAAGACATATGGAACATGTAGGATTTGAAGTGGACCGATCATGCATGGATTCATACGAACTCATTATAGTGACCTCACTATGAGATATTTAACTCTATATTTTAATGGAAACATCTACTTTCTTGAAATTTAACTTTTGTGATATATATTTCACTTGGATTTCAATCCAAAATAACACATGATTGTTTTCAAAATAAAATTTATACCTCTTCTGTGTGAGATTCTATAAGCTCATTAAATTATTCTTCAAACTAGGAAAAATGAAAAATAGGAAATAAATTTCCTTCCATCTTGTTTTGTAAAAAACCAATCATATATACCTTTCCCATTACACACTTTGTTTTCATTAAGGAATTTGAATTTTGATTTTACTGAATCATCTAAACTTGCAAACATATATGTGTTCCTTGTAATGTGATTAATATAACCATTATCTAAGAACCAAATGTCATAGGATCTCTTTTTAACATCATTGTATGTTATGGACATAGAGCCATGACCGAACTCTGACTGATTTTCTTTGAAGAAGTGTTAATTTGTCCTACTCAAATCCAAGTATTTTTTACTCCATTCATTTGCATAATGACCAATTTTATTTTCAATAATGATACTTTGACGTGCCTTCTTAGCTCATCTTATCCACCATGATGAGCATATCATGGTCTAAACTTCAAGCCACTAGCAAGTAAGCTTTGGTTCCTTGTTGTTAATGCATACACTTGTTTTTTTCCTTATGCAAGATTTAATAATACTTTACACTCATATATTTAATGAAAAATACTTCAAGTCTCAAATTTCCATGTACTTACCTTGTTCATCCTTCTATACAACCTCTTTGCTTGCTAGTTCACCTACTATAAGATTGTATCTTGTGCCTTTAAAACTTCATCAGGTGGCCTAACTCACTCCATCTATATAGCCTTTTGAACAACTATTAGATACTCCACCAAAAGGATACCAAGACTTCTAAACCATGACATTCAAGTTTAGTATTTCCCCCCATATTTCAGATTTCAGACCACAACTCTCTCATGAGGTCAAAAACCTTGTCATACCTTGCTTGAGCTATATAATCACCCTAATCATATGGAAAGAAGACGTTTACTACACCTTCATTGATCTTAACCCACATGTATGCACTACAAGATCATCAATCAATCATGTCAATACTGCCCTATTTTATGCTAGGCCTAGATTTGGATCCATAAGCTCATTCCATGATAGTCACTAGGTATAAAGGGTACTAATTATCATCTTGGAAAGTTGTAATCATGAGTAAGTGCCTTATATGAATGTTCAAGCCTTCTATTTTCACATGTATGACTATTTCATACTACAAAATCCATTCATTTTTTGAAGTTACTAACTCAAACGCCATTGATAACCTATAGCCATGCTTTACCCTACAATGAGATATACTGCAAATAGAATATCAAAACCATTCATACCTAGTCATACATGTTGGAGGAATCATATTACATATTTAGGCTCCTCAATGAATGATCTAGCATTGGTTATCAATAGTGTTCTGCCCCAAGCTTCATATAGTTTGTGTATGTCTAATTCAAGACATTAGATGCAATTAGAAGGTTTTCATGGCATGCTTCCATGTTCTATAGACCTCTCTCACCATGATTGGAGTGATCCAAACCTTACATGTACTAAAAATTTTCACATTTCTTCTATCTTAGCCTTCTTTGTAGCCTTTCCTAGTGACTTAGTACAATCTTAAACCCTGTACAGTCAGTCTTGTATTAAAATGATGAAATATTCTTTGTAGAATTCTCCCTAGGATCATTTAAACACTTCAATTGAACCCCATTCCATCTTCCGTACTAGTATAAAGTCATGACTATCAATTACTAATAATAACTTTTTCTTTTTCTCTCCTTGTACACTGTGCTTTCTCCATTAGAACTTGAAATTACTATTATTGATAACTTCTACTGTATTGAATCAATCACCATGAAAATTTGAGGGTTTCTAATTCATGCTAAGACAAATATAGTTTAATTATTTGATCTTATTCTATCAGTGCAAATAGAATATCTGGGAGGCCCTAATTTGAGCCCGAGAACCAAACAATTGCTATAAAAACCAAATTACACATTGTTAAGATTTGAGAAAATCATGGTTGTGTTCCTCGTCACCTAAAGAATCTCTCTATATTAACAGTTGAGAGATTTTAATTCTTAGTTGGGACTGAGGGTTTGTAACTCATTGCCCTTATAGTCATTCTTCATAAAGTCTATAATGCCTCATTTGATGTTTACCCCTAGTTCTTGTCTCGATGACCCTATTTCTGAGATTTGAATGGTTATGTGTGCTCTCGTTGACTGTTAATTGACTTAGATCTTGTCGCAGCGAAGGATTAGCATCCTTCCTCTCCTTCTTTCCTTCTCTTGTTGCTGTCGTTGCCTCTGGTTGCAGACCTTGTAGCGTCCTTTGTAATTAACCTGTTAAAGGAAAATTGTGTTCTCATATTGTAGAGCTTGAATGTCGGTCATTGTTAATATGATTAATAATTATTTTAAGTTTTAATAATAATAATAATAATGATAATAAAAATATTATTATTTTAATTATCAATCAACAATTACTTCATTATTTTATTGTCGATTGTTATCAATTTTATTGTTAATTATCGATAAGTGATTTTATTGTTTTGTTGGTCGTTTCGTAGACCAAGCCTCGGTTCGTGCAAAGAAGAGGGTCCCCTGTGGTGACACCATGGTTGGTCATTGTCCTGTGTTTATTTTCAAAACTTCTATGACTAGTTTCCCCCCTAGGTTGACCAGGATTGCTTGCGTACTTGTTTTATTTGTCTAATTAAAGGTGAATTGATATTTCTACCATCTTGGCCGACCAAGCCTCCTATCGTGCCTTGTTTTATAATTTTTTTTTAATGATAAAATTTGGATGCATTCACCCACTTTGGACACTTTTGTTAGCGCCACATGATTTAATCCATCTGCATGCTACATGCGCCACTTTTATTATTTTTTATGACCTATTGGCCCTTCATGGAAATGCGTTTTACTTTGAAATATGGTTACTACCTTTCCCTTATTTATTGTTTCACAAAATTTTCTCAGACCATTATGGTGGATCTGCAAACAAAGGCTTTAACGTGACCACTTGCTGGGTATTAATTGTTTTTTTATTTAGTTATTTCTTCTTTCCTGGTCATTTCTCACTCTTTTTCTTTCATTCATCCTTGGGCGCTACAACTTGAACTTGGGAAAAGTATTTTCTCCTGATGCTTGGGTGGACGTCTATTCCTATTCTAAGGTTGTTATTTGTCTTTGGCTACGTGTATTTTGGCGTGGGCATTTTGAGTAGGCCATTTTTTTTACAGGTTGTTTTGATTTGTTGTTCCTTGTTGTAGTGCCCACTTCCCTTTGACACCTTTTTTATACTAATCATGATACTGTTGATTATATTATGGACATGATTATGGACTTTATTATAGTATGATGTTAAATTTTAGATAATGGATTATTGTTGACTTGATTCAATTATAATGCATGATGCTTATTAGAGGCATTTTATATGTTGATGATGATATATTGTTGGACATGGTTATATCATGGATGTTTTTCAGACTTGTGATATTTGGATATTGTGAGTAGACCTAGAAATGGAAAATTATTGGATGTTGATATAGCTGTTGATAAAACTATAAATTATATTGTTAGATTGCTTTGATGTTGTTGTGATTCATATATCTAGATGATTTTGGAATTTTAATTATATTTATATTATTTTGGACGTTCTGATATGGCCACAAGGCCGAAGGAGGTATTTTTGTTTTGCAGGTTAAAATATCACAACAAACATTGGGGGATTGGAGACCAACCACATTGGAATTCTAGATGAATTCAACAAGGTCACCATGGAAGCTAGTATTTGTTGTGTGTGTTTGTATTTATTTTAGGGATTCCCTTGGGGGGGAATCACCTTTAAATTCAACCAAGTTATTTTATGTTTTTCTTTCATTTGGTCCCTTTTGTTTAATTTTTTCATGTGTTTTATGTGGTGCACTTACCCCTTTCAATATTTATTTAATGTGGTGTTAATAGTGTGAGTAATCATATTGTTTAGTTAATTAATTAAAAGATGTCATAAGAATGTAATTAATAGAGTTATTGGCCATGTCTTAAAGTGTTGTAAGAATGTGTAAGTGACCTTGTAAGTGATATGTAAGTTAACTTTTGAGTGTGAAACACTTCACCTTCTTGGAAATTCGAATTTATCCTTGGAGGCTGATTTTGGAGGCTTGTGGGACAAGTTAAACTTGTCCCATACCTCTTAAATTTGCATACCAACCTTGCCTATGGTTGGGGAGTTGAAATTAGAATTTTATTATGCATTTTGGGAAGACTTGTTGTAGGTTTTAATTTCACTTTTCTTACATGTTTTAATTTCAGTCCTTTGGGGTGTGGGTTAGATTTGAGTATGTAAGTAAACTGTCATATTATTCACCCACTTACTTATTATGCATTGGAGAATGAAGTTGAATTTTAGGGGTTGGAGTTGAGGATGTGTGATGTGGCATCTTTCATGGATCCTCCTCATCCTCTTCTCTTCCCTCTTCTATAAAATTTTAATTGCTTACTTTGTTTTGGGTTGCTTCACTTTTGGAGACTTCATTTTGGGTGAATTTTTCTTGCTGTTTTAGGAGCTCTTGCTTGGAGAAGTTTTGGAAGATTTTTGCATGCTTGTGCTTGGCTATTTTTGATTACTTGCATTAGGATAAAGCTTGATGTTTAGGAACTTGGAATGACTCCATCATGGAGAGGTAGGAGCTTGGATCTTGAAATGCTCTTCTTGTATATATGTAAATGCTCTTGTCTGAATGTTTTGGTATATTTGTGGGTTGTTGGGTAGAAGGCCTAGGAATGGTGTAGGAGAAGACTATGGGGTTATTTTGTGGGAGGCAAAAGTGTGTTTTAGGGAGGTATAAGGGTGGAGGGAGTTGGGATTTGGGTTCCACCTTACAAATAAATAACTTGAATTTATTTACTCGTTATGGGGTGTCGTAAGAGGTTGGGGAGACATAAGAAAATGTGATGAATAAGGGGTACTTGGGGGAGGCATAAGGGCATGACAGGGTATGAAATGATATATATATATATATATATATATATATATATATATATATATTGGTGGGTTGTACTCAGGTGGTGATACCCATATTCCTCCTTGGGAGGCATAAGCAACATCCCCCATAGCTTCTTTCTCCTTTGGCTTGCTTGATGAAGCCTTTGTATTGGTTTGTCATGTTTTAATGTAGTTGTAAACTACATTCTGTTTGGGACTGTATTTCTTTGTGCAAATGTTGCTTGTATGTTTTGTGGAAGCCTGTTGTTGCCATGAGTTGGATCACATCTTTTATTGCATTGTGGTTGGGGCTCAAGGGCCAATGAAGAAGGATGGCTTCTCCTCTTCATTGGATGTCTTGGTTGGGTGGAGAGCGTTGCCTTTCCCCTACTCCTGTTGTGATCAAATTGGAAGAATGAGGAGTATGCATGTTGTTGTTCTGGAGCTGAGAAAAGATAGTTTGACAGTCCCTTGTGAAATGAAATCTCATTATAACCTTTCCCACTTGAAGTGGATGAACTTGTAAATGTTTGTAATGGAAAGATGTTGTACTGATTGCAAGTTGTATATTTGAAATGTAAAAGAGTTATACTCTGTATTCTGTTTTGGAAAGAATGTGAAAGAATGATACGTGTTTTTGTATGTTGCATTTTGAAACCAAATGGAAAGGAAGTTGTAAGAGTTAATTTAAATTAATGGAAGTGGTTTTGTCTTCTCCATATGTTGTTATTCCATTGGAAATTGGTGTTTAGCATTCACTATGAAATCCCTGTTTGAAAAGTGGTAAATTGAAACACGTGAGAAGAAAATGTATTATTCTGTTCTGTATATAATATATGTTTTGGAAGGAATAAAAGAAGAAAGGTTGTAATGTTGTATTTTGGAATCAATGAAGCATTCCATTACCTTTTTCAATCTGTATTGTTGTATTGAAATTGATCATCTAATGTGTTTGAAATCTCTGTTGAAAAGAAGAAATGATTGTGAGGAAAAATATAATGCTCTGTTCTCCTTGAAAAATGTTAAGACTGGAAATCAGAATTGTATTTTTGCTTTCGAATGGTTTGATCAAATCAACTAATGTGTTAGATTGGAATTGGATTGTATTATAAATACTTGGAAGAAGAAATTGGAAAATAGAACCATTAAAATTTGATCCCTGTTTTCTGTAATTTCAAACTGGCAATTATCAAAACAAAAAAAAGTGCATAGTTCGAACCTGCAACAATAAAATAACAAATTAAATGATTAAATTGAATTAGTAGGCCCTAAATGAATCCAATTAGACAAAGACACTTAAAGGAAATACTTCAAAACTTGGCAAAACCAAGTTCAAAGTTTTCACAGTCGTTTTGCTGTCAAAATGGTAAATTTCGAATTGGAATTCAATCAAACAGATCTACCTCAAGAAATTATTGTAATTCCTCCTAAGAAAAAATATCCATGTCTATTTGATATGTTAAGAGAGGAAGGAGATCAAATTGAATAAATCTCAAAAGTTAAAATTTACTAGTTCGCACTGTAAAAGCCTACAGGTCATTTTCTTAAAATTGACCCCTTAGACTTTATACAAATAAAAAATTAATGATCTCTATGCAAATATGACGCCGAGAAATTTCCAGAAAGTTCTCGTTTTCCAAAAACTGAGCTCTCTATCAAAATTTAGGGCCTTTTGAAGTTTTTCTTCCTTGGCATCAAAAATTGGGAAAATTTTCCTTGGCGGGCCCGCGGCCTGATTTTTTCCCTTAAGCACTTAGGAAAATTTTTCCCACCACCTTGCCAGCTGCAGCCAATCAGAGGCTCCCACGTGGAACCATGGGGTGTTGGCGGAGGGGCAGACCCCTTTTTAACTTAGTGCATCCGGAATTTTTTTTGGGAAAATTTTCCAAATTTTCCCCGTTGGCCCGCGACCAATCAGGGGATGCCATGTGGCATCATGAGGCATCGGTGGAGGAGTGAGTCCCTTTTGCATTTTTGTGTTTTGGAAAATTTTCCACGTTTTTTCCGCTGTTTGCCTTCCCGCTGACCCGCAGCCAATCAGGAGTGAACACATGGCATGAGGAGCCGGCGGAGGCACGGGTCAGTGTTACCCTCTTAGCCCTTCGGGGCATTAAACAAAATTTATCCCTTACCGCCCTGATTTCCCCATGTTTTCTTAGGTGATGCCGCATGTCCCCTATGGACTCACGGGAGTGCAGGTGCAAAATTGGCTCCTCGCCCTGCGCGGGAGAATTTTCAAAATGTCTCCTACCACCCCGTTTTTCCCCGTGTTGACCTTAGGGAGTGCCACGTGTCCCTGGTGGACTTACGGACCCATGGGTGCAAATGTGATTTTTTTCCCCCCGTATGGGAAATTTTCCAAAAGTCTCCCTGCGGCCTACCAACCCGCCCTTTGGGCAAATTTTCACCCCTGGGCCTGCAGGCCCGCTCTTGGAGAAAATTTTCACCCCAAGGCTCGCCAGCCCATAACTTGAGAAATATGAGGAGTTAGGAGGACTTATTTATATCAATAGAAAGGTGAGGAAATTTCCTATCCAATGGGAATGATTTAGAATTTTTTTGAATGCATTAATTGTGAGAAAAATCAAGTTGAAACTTAAGCCTGTTAGAGAGTGGGTATGGTGAAGATTTACCCTCTGAACCTAATTGAACCTTCTAACCCTAAATTTTGGACCTTATGAACTCTAATAATTTTATAATTAGAGTAAAGTATGTTCTAGTAGATTAGAATTGTTTTGGAACTTATTAAGATACATCTGTTGCCCTGTAACCTAGTTGTAGACTCTTCTTATTAAAAAAAATAAAAAATAAAAATTAAATTATTCCATAATTTTCCTAATTAATCCTAGGTTGTTCTTATGCCTCAAGTGGGTTGTTTTAGTAGGTGTTACACTTGTTGTTATTATCCTGCAATCATGGTGTCCCTTTTTGAGACCACATCTCCTTGAAGCATTTTGTTATAGTTCTCTCGCCTTGGTTTTATCCCTCCATGTTGCATTCACAACTCCTCTGATGTATGCAACTTGAGCTGATAAAAATGTGTGTTCCTTGTGCTTCAATGGATTTTATTTCCTACTCTAACTATCCCATTCTGACGCAGGCTGAGAGTATGTTTGTATAGTTGTGGGGTCTAGATTTTTTCACTATCTCTCACGGGTTCCCGAGGCTTTTCCATTAAACCCATTTTTGTGTATTCACATCTATCATGACAGTCCTTGGGACCTCATTCCTTTAGAAATATGCACTCGTGGTTTTGGGAGTTCCCTGTTTATGCCAAAGTGGGAGTATGTGGAACTTTTAGCGCCCACCATGTTTGTGGACAAATATTCAACCTAGATTTTTGTTGTTGCAGGTCTGTGCAGTGTTTGGGCGTCTTACAAAAGATGGAAGATCAGGAAAGATAATTCTACCATTGCTACAATTGCTAAAATTTAAAAATATCATGAAATAGAACCTTCCCTTCCCTAAAATTGGCTTGTCTTTACTAATTTTGATGTGGGTTTGTATGCCTTGCTAGGAAATATCTCCTTTCCTCTTGAAATATTTTCTTGTTTTAACTATACTGGTTATCAGTGTTAAAGTGGACAACAAAGATGTATTCCTCTTCTCTAGCTATTGTGTATTCATGCTTGAATGATAGACCTTCTAACATTATTAGCTGCATTTCAGGGTTTAAGTAACAAGTTCATGTTGTTTATTACTAGAGTTTTCAGTTGTGAAAACAAGCCTGCTGTACTTTAACCCCTTGCTCTTCATACGAGCTTATTATCTATAGATTAGATTTTCCTTCCAGATAATCGAGTTGTTCCTATTTCAGTGACTCTAGATCTGGTTACTCAAGTAGTTACTCTATCAAAGGATGTTTCTTTTGGATATGCGAGATGTTTTGATCTTTAAGGTTTATAACGGGCTTTCTTCCCTTCTTTTCTACTCCTTAAATAAACCAGATTAGTGGAACCAAATCCAGTATAGTTTTACCTTCCATTTACGGTTATGTTGAGCACAATTTGTTTGGGTCATGACAACCTTAATTCAGCAAACAACCACTAGGTTGAACCTGATCCAGGTTGACTATAGTTTTATAGACACTTAGTCACCCTTTGAGTTATGGCAGCAAATTTCATAATGTTAGTTGTTTTCCTTTGGTGTTTCACAACCACGAATTGGTGTGGTTTTTAAGGTCTTTTGGACCTCCATGTTATCGTTTCTTGGACTAGGTAAGTGGCCCCTTCGTTATCTAATCAATCCCACAAGGTTACAAACCTTTACGTTTGGCTGACTACAATGGTTAGAATTATGTATGAGGGAGTATTGAGGCTAAGGTACCTGATTTCTCAGTCATTTTACACCTTGGTTATTCCTATATAATTTATTAGGATGCTAGACATTCACCCAATTGCTTGATAGTCATCGTTTTATGTCCAAATGGTTAAGTTTTTCCTTAATGGAAACTTTGAATGTCCCTCATGAAGCATGTATTGCAACTAAATTTCTTGGCACCAAGATTCGAAGTTACATATGTGTATTTATGGATAGTTCTTATTTATCATTAAAATACTTGGCCTAGCTCTATTACGTGATGACTATTGGTAGTTTTTGTAATTGACCATCTGAGTGATTTTTTTGGAAATTAATAACAAAGTTTATTGACAATTGGATGTTCATGCATATTGAAATTTGGTTGACTTATGTTAGAACTGTTAAGATTATTAGAGACATTTGGGATTTATATTTATAGATGTGTTGTAGATTCCTGATGGAAACTGTTGTTGAGATAATGGTACTTGGTGATTTATGAAACTGTGTTTCCTTTTAATAAAAGAGTGGTTTGACTATGGTAATAAGGGTTGTTTTAAAAAGGAACTTGTGATGGAAAGGGGTGATCCATTTTATGTTAGACCGAAATTATAAATTATTTTGAAGAAGCTTGTAAATCCATAGTGTTACAAAATTTGGATGGATGTTTAGAGTGTTATCTTGTATATCAGAACTCTCATTTACACTCGATAGTTTATTTGTCAGCCTATGGTGTTACTTGTTTGATGGTTAAACCTTCATTGTCTTTGAAACAATACTCATAACTGAGGTCTAAGACTTCCTTCTCAGATTGACATGGTGGAAAATTTTAATATAACTTAGGAGCTGTTAGTATTTAGAGTTTCAATCCAATACTTGGAATAGAATGTTTATTTTTTGACATTGTTAGATAATATCTTATTGTTGCTATGTTTAGTCTTATCTTGCTCAGTTCTCATGAACTAACTCACGTTAATGATGTGTTGTAGATGGTTTTTGTGAGTGGATGGGGTAAATACCTATAGGAAATTTATTCAGTCTTGGTTATGAATTTCTTTTGTACAAATAATTTTATGTTGTAAAACTCTGGAATGGGTTATGTGGAAATTTAGAAGAAAACTAGTGCCTTAGTGTTAGTTTTTGTGGAGTGTTGTTATAACTATTGAAATTTTGGCTTGTTTTGTTATCATGGAAAATATAAAATTTTATTACCACATGGTTACGGGAGACTCTAATGTATTATAGAAATTATAATAATTGTATAGTGTGGCATGACCAATGTTTTTCTCTCTTGCTCCCTAGTCATGGTTCCATAGAGTTGGTTTGTTCCCTTAGGATGTGCTTCGTGTTGGAAAGAATTGATGTAACCTTGTATAGTGTTCACAAACGAGTAATGGTAAAATTTTCTCTTGAGATAAAATGTTGAGTTGTAAACCCTTCTAAGATATAGTAACAATGCATTTCTAAGCATAATAAAATGGTTGGTTGGTCCTTATAACGGTTATAAAAGTCAAAATAAAATATATATATTTATAAGGGTGAATTAATGTAGATGTGATCTTCTTGATAACATTGAGGCCTTAGGTGATCAAAGAGGAAACTAGCTATTGTAAAAAAATTAAATAATAATAAATATATTTACCTTGTTTTTTCCCCCAAGTTAAACAAATCAACATTATCCTATTATGGTGAATCCTTTAACGAACTTAAGGTGAAATCTATGATTAAATTTTGAAAGATAATAAGGTCTTAATAAGTAGAAGGAGATTGATTTGAAACCATTCAATCTATCTCACCCTTTTGATTTTTTTTTTACACCCTTGTCAATCTCGTCAAGTGAAAACTTTAATCATTCTGGATAGATTCTTATCCCAATAAAAATCCTGGGTTAATATCTAATGAGATCTTATAGATGAATTCAACTCGATCTTCTTCCTCTAACCTCTTTCGAGTACATTGTAATCTCTCTCAAGTGTTGTTAACTATTTGATCCTTGCAAAAAGGAGATTATAGTTCTAGAGCTAACTGTTACTTCCCTCAGCTGGAGTGTGCACTCATCACCTTGTGAAATGGAGATAGGAAACTAATTCTGTAGCTCGAGTATGACTAATTAACCTTGTGAGAATTGAAATAATGTCCTCTACTAATCAAACAAATTCAACAAGTTATTGACATATTAAAGTTGGTCCTCTTTCTGAAAACTTGATCTTAAACTAATTAATCAATAGTATAAAAGAAAGAAGTTTTCCTTTGTAAGAAGAATTGTATGAATCATAACATAAATATTCTAGATCGTAAGTCATGTTTAGGAAGATGTTTTTAATAAATAAATAACGTTAAAATATTTTTCCTTGTGGGATGTCCTCAATTGTAACTGTGTATTGAGGTTGAAATTTTACGTTGGGCCTTGTTGAAAAGAAAATTGATTTGTTCATGTTGGGTGTTGTATCTTTCCTTGTTACCTATGTGGTCAACGTTGTGTCAAGATTATTGAGAGTTTGTCGTAGCCTCTTTTGGTCACATGTGTCTTTGTGTAAACTCCATGTAAGTCAGAAAAACATTTATCCAAGTTTTTCAAAGTTGTATTTGTGTGTGTGTTTTAGCTGGCGTTACACAGTACATCAAAAACATGTAAAATTCATTCAAACAGAGGTATATTTTCTCTTCTAATCATCATACATACTTCATTAATCATTCCACACACCTATTACATGATTTCTCCTTCAAATTCTTAACTCAAACATGAATAAATGACGTATTCTAACTCCTTAGGAAGCTCAACTAGCTCCTTATTTGACTGAGTCTACCCTAGGAAAGGTCAACCATACCTGCAATAATAGAAAATGTGGATGATATTAATCCTAAACACCTCACAACTCGTTACAAACCTTGTTTTATGGTCTTCATGACCTTATCTACCTCATGACAACTCATTTCTACCTATACAACCTCTCCTACTTGTCAATTTACCACTTATTACAATGATTTTCACCTTCACTATTACAATGCATATACAAACTTGAATTTGAATAATAATATAATGGAGGGAAGACTTTTACAACTCCTAATATATACTCAATATCTTTTAAAGGCTTATTCAAACTTTATTGCCCATCAAGGCTACCATGATGATGCTCCTGCATCATACTTAATGTAAGATATCTCATAACTTTTTCTTTGATTTTCATTTTTATTTTCTTAATGTTGTGCCCTCTGCACCATGATAATTGACTTGTTTTATAAGGCCCATAAGATGGATATACAAATGATCAATTGTTTTTGACTCCTTCATGCTCAAATTTTAAAAATTCCTTCTAAGTATTTGTAATTTTTCACTTTTTACCTTTGTAAGACTAGTATATGCAAGCTCTAAGCTATCCCAAGATTCTTTAGACCTAGATGTTTTTGCAAACCTTGGAAATATGTTGTCTTATGTTTCTTGCCGAATTATAAATATGGTGTTCACATATTTTTTCAACTTGTTCTTAATTCATCCCTTTCTATCTATCTCAAGGCCTTCAAAGCTACTTATTATGGAGGCTCATTGACCCCATTCTCTAGCAAATCACATAAACGTTGAGAATAAAAAACAAGTTTTCAATTTCATAGTCTTATTGTCAAAATTCTTACCTATGAATAATGAAAATTGAGGATGAGTGAGCTTATTCCCTGTTACTCCCATAATTGAATTGTAACCAAAAAAATGATTCTAATTTTCTTTAATACTAATTTGAAGAATTTGAAGAATTGGACGAAGTTGATGTGCGTAATGATGGTGGGTCCTGTCAAGAAGTAAACTAAAAAAAATAAATCTACAATGGAATAAAACAAGAAACACAACACAAACTCAATATTCTAAAATAAAATTGCTATTATTAATTTGGAATAAATTTTGGTGCTTTTTTCCCTCCTTATTTCTCTTCCATTGCAAATCTAAAGGTTGCATACATATTTATAATTCGTTATTAGCTTTTCTCAAATCTATTTTTAAAGACAAAAAAAAAAATCACAAAAATCTTAGTTTTAAACTACACGCTTTAAAACATACATTCTTAAAAGTTTTAAAACGAAACTTTTATAAACAAAACCGCATGTATGCATGTGCAAGCAATGTTTTAAAAATAAAGTTCCTTTTTCTACTTTTAAACGACATACATTAAAACATGATTTCCTTAAAAACACCTAAGCTTTAAAGCTTTTCTTAATTTTAAAAAAACAAAACTTGCATGTATGCATGTACGGGTGGAATCAATGATTAATTCTACCACTTGTGATTCACTGAAGAGCACTTAAATGAGTTGAGCTTAAATGAGTTGAGCTTTGCATTTTCACAATGCAAATCTAGTTAAGAGATGGATCTAAAAAGCTGCAAATATGTGTAATTTTCTTAGTCGGCAATACCGGGCCCTTGCGCTAAGAAAGGCTCAGCAGCTATTGTGAATAACTGTAAATATTTGTAGGCAATTCATCAATTTCAGGCATGCATTTGTCAATAAGCCATTCCAGTGCTTTAATAGGTTGGTCAAAACCAAGTCTTTCTTGTATAGAGAAAAATTTGACGGCAGTCTCATGGGACAATCTGATTCTTCTGTCTCTCACTCCTCTCGAGGTAGAAACCTTTCTGTGCCCATCTTTTGTAGCAGAAGGCTGAGTTATACCGAACGCCTTCAACACCTCCATTGCACCCTTGTTATAACTATTAAGAGATTTCTTCAGACATTTTCTCCTGACGCCGTTCGTTTTCTCACAGTGCACGGTTTTGGTAGAACCTTTGTTTAACGACTCCAAAGGGTCGGGCAGCTCATCTTTCGATCTAGAATGATCGTCCAAAGGATCACTGATAAGGGTTTTCAGATCTGTGATTTCATTTTCGATTACGGAAAGAGGAGTGAAACATTCATCCATTGTATCAATATTGATTCCATAATCTTCATTGATTGAGCTATGTTGCATACAACAAAAATCAGATTCTGTTAAAGATGGAGGCGATTTCATTGTCAAGCGCCCAAGAACAGCCATTATCCTGCTCTTCAGATGTAACTGCGGTATTCACTACAGACATGTCTTCTTAGAGATTCCAATTCTGGTAAATGGTCTGCAAAATAAATTAGTTTGTATTTCTGAATAAATGCTTTGAATAATTAAACGGTTGTTCTTGTATGAGACATTGAAACCCAGATGTAGGCGGGTGTACCAACTCTTCCTCAAAACAGAAGATTATCGCCAATGCTGGATACTATCCAACCATCTCGGGTAAGCTCAGAAATACAAACCCAAATTTGAATCTCAACATAATAAACGTATCCATAACGGTTAAATAATATTGAATATTTAAAGAGAAAAATGTATTAATGATTAATGTGTTTCATCCCAAAGAAGATTAACGGGAATACTTTTAAGAGGTTATTTAATTTGAATAAACGTTATAGATAATTGTGATACAGAACTAGCAATCGGACGTGAAATGTACGATTGGAACGTCGAAGGGATTCTTTTGATGGATTCATATTGGAAGGAGAGAAACATTGGGAGAGGAAGAGGGGTGAAGATGACCTATTATCATTTTTTTTCTTAATAGGACAAGTTTAATATAGGAAATTTAGGGTTTGGAGAGGTAGGCCAGATTTTAAATTTGTTTTTAACGGCATTCGGTATATATATTCCTTAGATTGATAAGATTGCAGTTTAACAGATATGATATGAATTGTATAGCCTTAAAAGGATCATATTTGCAGTTTGGTTCTCCATCTATTTAATAGCAAAATAAAAGTTTAGTGGGAAAAATAGACCCATGTCGAACAAACCCACCAACTATGTTAAGCGCTCTTTAAAACCCAAAGCATAACATGCAGAGTGACACCTCCTAAACGCCCTTTCACACATGCCATTTTCCTTACATAATAATAAAAGCACTTTATTTGAGGTCCGGAGGTGTTAACCACGGAAACCCAAATCAATGTACTATAATGCTCTTACAATGTATAGAATAACTAAAATATTTGAAGTGTAAAAGTTATCCTTGTTTGGGAACAAGGTAAAATGTGATGGGTGTGGTGAGTCTTCGTAACAAAAAATCAATTGACATCCATCCAAAGATGAAAGTTGGTGGAATCTAACAACGGTCTATCAATTATTTTTGCTTTTATTGAGTATTCTAAAAGATAGGAACAATGTTCGACTAGAGATATTGTAAATGTCGAATGAAGGAGTTAACCTTTGCCTACTCTTTATGAGTATGTTTGATTCAAAAAAAGAATAACGAGAAAGGTAACTTAGGCAGAGTCATATGTCGAATACCGAAGAAGTCGTCGAGTGAAGAATGCTCTATTGAACAATGGATTTCTCGTCTAAAAACATGATCTATGTGAGTTTGAGTCAAATCCCATATAAGAGGAGGCAAAACAAATAAATTAGATGATACAATATCGAATGATAAAAAAAAATTTGTGGCATGTGAGGTAAATAGAAGAACCATTGCAAGTGGAGTTTTTTCTACTTGTCAAACTGACCACCATAGAGTGAAGAATGAGCCTTATTCAATAGGAATTAATGGTAATCGTGAGGCATACATAGTTTATACAAACCTTCCTTTATGTGAAGATCCTAAAAAGGTACCAAATTAAAAGAGGTTTGTGTAGTGCCCACATTTTATAGCCTCAGTTATCTATTGAATTCTTTATTCATAGTTATGATTTGACAGAGATTTTGACATATTTTAGACATTATGTTATGTTATTTGATCTTCATGGACATGTATGGTAATTTGGGCGCGTAGCACCAATTTAGCTTGATTAGTATGTTGGCACATTTTATTAGATGTTTTGGATACTAACATATTGCTATGTTATTTGGGCCTAATTGATATATGTTGGATACATAGTTTAGTCACACGTCTTGATGATTTAGATTATTCCATTATGGATAAGAACACATGATAGCATGGATATATGTCATTTATATGTATTTCCATGGCTAACACCTGGTGAATTTGTGTGGAATCATGCATGTTTCTCATTTATGATTCCATGTAGATATTGTGATATCATAGATTTCATGTTTAGCCTTGATTGTTTGCTGAGTAGTTAATTTACACTTGTTTTAGGTAGATGTGTTTAATGTGTGCATTGAGTGTGCAGGTTATAGGGCACATGAGAACTTGTGTTTCAGGGCGGCTATGCAGATTGTGCACAAGCAGCCCATGTGGCTAAGTCCTAACCATGTTAGTTGTATGAGGCCTTATTGTTTGATTGTATTGTTTGGGCACCGTGAGTGACCCTTATTTGTAATGTTGTAATTCATGTAAAATTAATTATGTTTAGGTTATTTTATTTTGTTAAGTAAACTAGGTTGGGGACTTAATGGTCCCCACTTGCATTAAGCTTGTATTTATGAAAGTGTGTGTTAATTAGGGAGGATTGAGGTCACATGAGCACCCTTGAGTGGGCCCCACATTCTCTACATATGTGCTCAAATGTGCCAAACCCGAAACTGGGCTATTTTTGGCATTTTAAGTGACCCCTTTTAGTTTTGGGAGTTCACTTAGCATGAAAATAAGCCCTTGGACACTACCTATTAGGTAGGGGGCTTAATTCCAAGGGATGGAGGGATTTTTCCCTCCCATTTAGCCTCTCTTTTGTCACCATCCATGTAAGATGGGTTGGAATATGTGTGTTGTGAAAAGTTGCATAAGATTTTCTCTTTTTCTCTTTGGGTAATTTGGCATAAGGGTGTTTAAATGTGAGTTTATATATAACGCACACACAAATATAATAGTAGAAATAGCAGGTTTTTTTTTTTTTGACTTACATTTCTCACTACACAACACCACAAGGGCTCTAAGTAGAGAAACTCAACAACGCATAAGACACTCACATAAGTCATCGACTCACATAGACACATGACAAAACCATATACATGTTAATGCCACACTTTCCCCGATGAACGAATACTAGCAATGACTCAACCATAAGAAAGAGACCCAAGGATTAGCAAACCCACAACACATCATTACCATGATTACATCCTAGTTACGATTAACATTCTAAGAACATTATTATGCAAGGATAATTTTATCCTTTTTCCACCTACAGATTCTTAAATTCATTTTGCATTCAACTTACAGTTTGAAAATTTAAGTTGGCCCCTTATCCCTTACGAAAATCTCCATAACTTACATAAGGATTTTCCATATTTCAAATTGCATACAAAGTTCCTAATTATCTCATTCTTAGGTTAAGCTTATGTTTCTCAAACATTTATTCAATGTTTAAATTTTACCCTTATTACAATATTGAATCTGATGTGATTTCAAGACATAAATCTTAGCATTTGAGTCAGATTTATATTCAAGATACATTTTTCCAAAACATTTTTTTTTTCATGATATCTTTATTTCCCTACCATAGTTAATATAGTTTGATAAATCGTTAAATCCATTCAACATTTCCAAGTCAAGAAATTTTACTTAGATTTATAAATATCTTTTGTTTTCTCGAAGTTGATCTCACCAAGGTAATTCATATTCTTTTTAACACAAGGAAAAGTCTAATTGAGTTATAAGGACTCCAAGAGTGACATTATTCTAACCTCAAATCTCATTTTAATCTTGTATGCTTTACTCTTACATCACATTATGGTCTCATTATTAGCATTGTTTTATAACAAAAGGAGATACAAAATTATTTTCTAACATCTTGCAAAAGTACATGATTGGAAGCATTATAAATTACACATGATCCACAAGTGATTTGTGTTCAAGGTAAGATCCCATGTTTTTGCATTTCACGATTCTGCATGTGAAATTTCTTTTATTCTTAATGTCGTAAGTGACATAATATGGAATTGTAGAACCAAGTTTTTAGTTTCCCGATTTCTCTTGAGTCAACATCTTTCAAATTAATTTTGTTTGCAAAGAGTTACTCAAAATTTTCTTCCCACCAGTTAACCTCCAAAAAAACTATGGTTTAGTTTAATTCTGAATTACACTCAGGGATCTATGCCCTATAACAGATCAAATTAAGGTGTAAAAACATATTTACCCAATAAAGCCTATGCAAAGCATCGATGCACTATACTTTCACTAGCCAAGATAACACATTTAGCTGAAAGAATATAAAGAGGTCATTATCAAGAGTTTAAGTGATAGTACAAATATTACACTAGCTCCATTGTGTCATCTGGATCCCACAAGAAAATCATTTGATGAAGAAATTTACTTCTAAATCTAACTTCAGAAGACAAGGTAGTCCATTAGGATATGAAGGAAGTGTTACTTCTACTTACTCCAGATAAAGTTTGACCGTGCCACTTCTATCTATCAATTTTATGATGATGTCACTAAACATGCCGACAAAATGATAAACCCATTCTTGGGCTCTTATTTACCTAAACTAGGAGGTGTCACTAAGTGCAATGTTCATTCGAATGTCTCAATTTTCTATGCTAAGGGATTAACACAGGAAAGTTAGTTATGCACAAAATTGAACTAGGGCTGACTGTTTCATTTGGATTTCTTTATTACATTTTCAAGGTAAGAAAAACATGGCACCCCAATTAATTAATTGTCTATGACACTTCAAAACTTTTTCTGTCCCAACGAGCATGCAAGAAATTGTTATCTAGCTGAAGTGCACCTGTGTTGAGGGGTGACAAATTTGTAAATTTACTTCTCCCTCACTTCTGCAAATACAATTGAAACACCTCACAGGATGTGGATCTCCCTATTTTTAGGTGAATCTCCAGATTACTATAGCTGGTTCCTTTTTTGGAGTATCCATAAACTAGATCTGTGGGGTTAAGGTCAGAAAATGAACTGTAAACTATTTTTTTTGAAATGAGGTGATACACCAAGGGTTTTGTATATTTCTGATGTAAAGAAATACACAAATTGATAATGGAAATGAAAAAATTACATGATCAAGAAGTATCTTGGGTAAAATTTGAAGCCAAATAAGTAGAAATTTGCCGAAGGATGAATCACAATATAGAAATTTTGCAGGCATGCACACTTAAATAACAAAAAATGGATAATTTATTGCAACAAGGGCACATAACATAATCAATTAGCTCTAAATATTTTAGGGAAAAACATAAGAAATCAAATAAGTTTATACACAATGTTGCAAGAAGTTTCTAAAAGGCAAAATTAGTCTGATATCAATAGGGCACTTGATGCAAAAATTTCTGCAGCACTCTATTACATCAAAAGTGTTAATCTTAGTAGCTTGGACAACTGTTTGTCCTCACCCAATATAGCAGCATTAGTTATGGGTAGTTTGGACAGCTGTTCGTTCTGGCCTAGAATTTAGAAAAATAGTTGTTTTTGTCAAACAAATATTGTTAGGATAAAAACAATTGTTATTTAATATTGACTCCTTTTAGGTGACACCTCATAACCAAGGTTGTTAATGGTTATTGAGTTGTCTTAATCTCAGTCGTTCATTTGTATTAATCTCGGCCGTTGATTTTCAATGAGAGTAGTATATAAGGGGGTCATTGGGTCATTTGTAACAAGGAAGTTTTTAGAGAAACTTGCAGTGTTAGCAAGGGAACAGTGATAGCGTTGGAGATAGCAGTGGAGGAATATCAGCAGGAGGATTAGGAGATTGTCAGAGCTTTGCTAGTAAGAGGCAAGTAATATTTGTATCTCTTGATTGGGCGCAGTGATAGCGTTGGAGATAGCAGTGGAGGAATATCAGCAGGAGGATTAGGAGATTGTCAGAGCTCTGCCAGTAAGAGGCAACCAGTATTTGTATCTCTTGATTTGCTGAAGTTTAATATATTTCTCATATGTAGTACTGGTTTTCCCTACGGGGTTTTTCCAGGGACAATTGTCTGAAAATATTGTGTTCACCTTGTTGGGTATTTTTTATGTGTTTGTATTTGTGAAGTTACAGTTGTGTTATTTTCCAATATTTGTTGATCAAATAATCTTACAAGATAGGAGGTTAATAATCAGTAACTGTAATAGATTTTTCACATGGTATCAGAGCTAAGTTTGGGTAGAAGAGATTTACCCTAGGTGAAAGAAAGTGAGGGTTTATAAAACCCAGTTTAACCTCTTCAAAATTATTATTATTATTTTCTTTTAAGATGGCCTCAACAGGTTTAAGAGATCAGGAAAGATTGGATGGAGCCTCGAATTTTGGTGTCTGGAAAGCCAGAATTTCTCTATTGCTGGAAGAGAATGGTATCAAGGAATATGTGACCACTATTGTACCTGTACCTACAGATGCAACACAACTCTTAGCATATAAGAAGGAAGATGCCAAGGTGAGGAGGCTGATTCTTGATGGTGTCAAGGATCATATTGTTCCGCATATTGCAGAGTTAGATACAACATAGACGATGTGGGATGCCATTATGAATCTGTACCAGAATGCTACCACTAACCGGAAGCTGATTCTCAGAGAAAAGTTGAGGAATACCCGGATGAATAAGGGAGAAGAAGTCACAAGTTACCTCACCAGACTTAGACTTGTCAAGGATGAATTGGCAGCTGTTGGAGACAAACCAAATGATGACGAGCTAGTGAGAATAGCCCTAAATGGGTTTACTAAGCAGTGGGATGTCTTTGTTCAAGTCATCAATAGAAAAGACACCTTACCGAGTTGGGATCGACTATGGAGTGATTTCACTCAGGAGGAGCTTAGACTAAGTCTTGTCAATGGAGCCAACAATAAGAGTCAGAAAAGTGAGGTGGAACAGGAAAATGTTGCCCTAGCGGGTAAAGGGAAAGCAAAGAAGGGGTCTAGTAAAGGATCAAATTCACAAGGTGAAAAGAAGAAGAAAGATTCTTCGAAGATCAAGTGCTATGGCTGTCACGAGTTTGGCCACTATGTCAGCGATTGCCTAGAAAGGAAGAAGAATGAAAAGAAAGGCAAGAAGCAAGTTGCGGCTTCAACAAGTGCAGATGAGCTCTCTAGTAGAATGGAAGATGAGTTTGCACTCATAGCATGTATGGTTAGCTCAACCTCACAGAGTGTTTGGTACATAGATAGTGGGGCATCATATCATATGACAGGAGTTAGAGAATACTTCTCCAGTTATAAGGAAGAGAGCACCAGAATCCAGATCTCTATGGGGAACATGTCCAAACTCAACTCAGTTGGGAAAGGGACTGTTCAGTTTCAGAGGGAGAGTGGTAAGATGATTCCCCTTCATGATGTGTTGCATGTTCCGGGCTTAGGGATGAATTTGATTTCTATATCTGTCCTTCAGGAGAAAGGGTACAATGTACTCTTTAGAGGGGCACATGTGTTGATCAAGCACAAGGATTGGAAATCACCCATATCTATTGGAGTTAGGAGCGGTCAGCTTTATAGGCTGCAGTTTGATATTCCTAAGGCACTCATGAGCAACAATAATCTTAGAGATCAGGGAGAGCTATGGCATAGAAGGATGGGCCATATCCATCATGGAGCCCTTAAATTACTTCATGAGACAGTGACAGGTGTTCCTGAGGTGAGCACAGAGCACGATGATGTATGTAAGGGATGCGTGTTGGGGAAGTTTTCTAAAGCATCTTTTCCAAGGAGTGACACCAGATCCAAGGGCATTCTTAATCTAGTACATTCAGATGTATGTGGACTAATGTCGACGAAGTCTCTCAGAGGGTATGAGTACTTTGTTAGTTTTAGTGATGATTTCTCTAGGAAGACATGGATATACTTCTTGAAGACCAAGGATGAGGTTTTCATTCGCTTCAAAGAGTTCAAAGTTCTTGTGGAGAATTCGACAGGAAGGAAGATAAAAGTTCTTCGGTCATACAATGGAGGCGAGTACAATAGCAATGAGTTCCAGGAGTTTTGTACTAGAGAAGAAATCAAGAGAGAGTGGACTGTTCCTTACAATCCACAATAGAATGGAGTTGCTGAGAGGAAGAATCGATCTATAACGGAGGCATCAAGGGCTATGTTGCATGACCAGGATATACCCCGTTATCTATGGGTAGAGGCATGCAGTACAATAGTATACATACAGAATAGAGTTCCACATAAGGTACTAGGGAAGATGACACCAGAGGAAGCATTCATTGGGAAGAAGCCAGATGTCAGTCACTTTAGGATCTTTGGGAGTTTGGCATATTGTCACATTCCTAAGGATACACGTACCAAGTTAGATCAGACTGTGGAGAAAGGGTACTTTGTGGGGTACAGTGAAACCTCAAAGGCATATCGGATATTCATTCCGGGGACCAGGAGGATTATTGTTCGACGTGATGTCAAGTTCATGGAGGACAAGGCATTTAGAAGGTCTAGAGATTTGCCAGTAGATGATCAGAGTGAGCAGCCAACAGAAGCTCCAAGGATCACTCAATCGAGTCAAGGGCAACAAAGCTCGAGTACAGTTACTAGTACAAGCATAGACTTAGGAGGAGAGTAGTTTTCAAAGTATGGAGCAACAGGTGTAAGAAGAGATGCATCAAGAAGACATGGAGGTTGATATTTCATCCTCTATAGTTGGCAGCAAGAACCGTGAGGTTCAACAGACATAGAAGAATACTCAGGAGTTAGTGGGTACTCCTAGGAGGAGTAATAGACAATAGAAACCACCAGCCAGGTATGATGACTATGTTGCATTAGTTAGTATGTTGGTAGATAGTGAACCTTCTAGCTATCAGGAGGCTGCACAACATCAAGTGTGGCAAGAAGCAATGGTTGAGGAGTATACTTCAATTATGCAGAATGATGTGAGGGAGGTAGTGCCTAGACCAACAGATAGGGCAGTGGTTGGATCACGCTGGATCTATAAGATCAAGCACGGTGCAGATGGTAGCATCGAGAAATATAAGGAAAGGTTCATGGAAAAGGGGTTCTCTCAGAAAGAGGGAATAGACTAGGAGGAGACATTTGCTCCAGTTTGCCAGGTATACTTCTATACGAGCTGTAATCTCAATTTCAGCACAGATGGGATGGCAGATCCATCAAATGGATGTCAAGACAACATTTCTTAATGGTGAGTTGAAAGAGGAGGTATACATAGAACAACCAGAAGGCTTTGTAGCACACAACAAAGAGACCCATGTGTGTAGATTGAAGAGAGCGTTGTACGGACTCAAGATAGGCTCCCAGAGCGTGGTATGAGCAGCATTGATAGTTACTTGTAGGAAATGGGCTTTGTGAAGAGTGAGGCAGATGCTAATCTCTACTACTTGGTAGTTGGAGGTGAGATTCTCATTCTTGTCCTATATGTAGATGACTTGTTTCTTATAGGTTCACTGGGGCTCATAGAAGAATGCAAGAGGGATCTTGCAGCAGAGTTCGAGATGAAGGATTTGGGACTTATGCACTACTTTCTAGGCATGGAGGTATGGCAGAAAGATGGAGAGATTTTCCTTGGGCAAGGGAAATATTGCATGGAAATCTTGAAAAGGTTCAGGATGGAAGATTGCAAAGCCATGTCTACACCCATGATCATGAATTGAGAGGAAGGTAGACACATCCAGGGAGAAGGATGTAGACCCCACCTTATACAGGCAGTTGATTGGTTCTCTCATGTATTTGGTCAATACCAGGCCAGATATAGCTTTTGCAGTTAACTCTCTTAGTTCAGTTCATGGTTGAGCCAAAGAGAGTGCATTGGACTGCGGCAAAGCATGTGCTGTGTTATTTTGCAAGGTACAATCGAGTATGGAATTAGATATGCTCGAGGTGAAGGAATCAGGTTGATGGGCTATACTGATGCAGATTGGGCAGGTAGTACAACTGACAAGAGGAGAACTTTAGGGTGTTGTTTCAGTCTGGGATCAGGAGTTGTATCTTGGTTCAGCAGGAAGCAGAAGTCTGTGGCTCTGAGTTCAGTAGAGTCAGAGTACATAGCAGCTAGCATGGCAACATGTGAAGCTATATGGCTTCGGAAGTTGCTAGTAGCTTTGTTTGGTCAGAAGGTTGAGACTACGGTGATACACTGCGACAATCAGAGTTGCATCAAGTTGACTGAGAATCCGGTGTTTCATGATAGGTCAAAACATATAGACATCAAGTATCACTTCATCAGAGATTGTGTATAGCGCGGGGTTGTTAAGCTACAGTTTGTACCTATAGATCAGCAGGTAGCAGACATTCTGACAAAGGCATTGGGGAAGGCAAAATTCATCTTCTTCAGAGAGATGTTGGGTGTCATGTAGAACAACTTCCTCGCTAAGAGGGAGTGTTAATCTTAGTAGCTTGGACAGCTGTTTGTCCTCACCCAAATATAGCAGCATTAGTTATGGGTAGTTTGGACAGCTGTTCGTTCTGGCCTAGAATTTAGAAAAATAGTTGTTTTTGTAAAAAAAATATTGTTAGGATAAAAACAATTGTTATTTAATATTGACTCCTTTTAGGTGACACCTCATAACCAAGGTTGTTAATGGTTATTGAGTTGTCTTAATCTCAGCCGTTCATTTGTATTAATCTCGGCCGTTGATTTTCAACGAGAGTAGTATATAAGGGGGTCATTGGGTCATTTGTAACAAGGAAGTTTTTAGAGAAACTTGCAGTGTTAGCAAGTAGTCTTGCAGTGTTAGCAAGGGCGCAGTGATAGCGTTGGAGATAGCAGTGGAGAGGAATATCAGCAGGCAGGATTAGGAGATTGTCGGAGCTCTGCCAGTAAGAGGCAAGCAGTATTTGTATCTCTTGATTTGCTGAAGTTTAATATATTTCTCATTTGTAGTACTGGTTTTCCCTACGGGGTTTTTCCAGGGACAATTGTCTGAAAATATTGTGTTCACACTTGTTGGGTATTTTTTATGTGTTTGTATTTGTGAAGTTACAGTTGTGTTATTTTCAATATTTGTTGATCAAATAATCTTACAAGATAGGAGGTTAATAATCACTAACTATAATAGATTTTTCACAAAAAGCCCTCTCCTTAATGCTTGCAAAACACACAATATGTATCAATTTACCCATTCCCCTAAGGTGCCAAAAAAAGAACATGCATTTAATAATACACCTTATTTACATGCGCAACTCATGCCTTCTCAAAAAAAAACAATTCTTTAAGAAAAGCAAAAGGCTAAAAATAGCCTTCTAGTTCTCCTTCTGCCTCCTTGGCAAGGAAAGGTTTTTTTCACGTATTATTAGCTAAAAAATCTATTTTTGACATCTTATGGAATGCATGTATAATTAGCATTCTAGGCTTATCTCCGAATAAAGGTTAAATTTGTCTTATATGCTTTTGGATTATATGCATCATTTAGGATCTCTTGGCTAAATAATGACACTCTTGACTTTGGACCATGACATGATTGGTTGGTATTTGAAAACTGATTTTTTCAAGCATGCAATTTTAAATCCACGAGAAATTTTAGTAAGAAATCATTATTTGGAACAAGGTCTAGGACCCCTTCTCCTTCACATGAAAAATCACATGATTAAATTATGGTCGACAAAGAACCTTCTCGATCATGGCATATGGACAAACACATGGTAGATGTTTAACCAAACTATGGTCAACCTCAGGTTAGGGTTCGTGCTCTAAATGTCTCTCTTTTGCCATTTTGGTCATTTTGATAAACCCGGAATAGGGGTGAACTCTTGCAATATTTTTTATGGCTGCCATGTTGTCATACTTCGAGTCCTCTATTCTCTGTTTGCTACTTGCCATGGATGTGTTATCTCAGTTGTGCCTATTGTCATTTGGTTTCCATTTTGGAACTAGAACTAGCATCACATTTTTGGGGCTTCCTGATTTTTCTTGTTTTTTCTACTTACCAAACTCGTGGCTCGCTTTATCATTGTGGGTCGATGTCTGGAGGGTTATCTTCTGGAGATTCCATCTCTGTGACTTGTATTCTATCATTCTCATGGAGTTTTTGTTGAAAATTTTCCACTATTTGGAAAGAGGAAAACCACCATGTTTTCTTTTTCTGCTTCTGGGTGAAAGGAAAATCTAGCATTTTCACACTTGGCCGCCAAGGATACACCACACGCTTTGTATGTTCTTGCTTGGGTTTTCACAAAGTTCTACCCTTTACATCTAATTTGGACACCATTTTGGGCTTCATGCTCCTAGATTAGCTTGCTGTGGAGGCTTTACCAGTGTTTGGGCGTTTGTATTTAAAGTATTTTCGAGCTTTTCTTTGTCTATGGACAAAATTAGCTGTTGCAAGCTCTAGTTTTCATATTTTCTTGCATCACACTGGGCCATCATTCTGATAGATCGTAGTTGGTGCTCAAGATTTCAAAAACTGGTAAGCCTTCCTTTGGTCATACATTTCTTTTGATTCAAGCTCACTGCTTTCATTGCTACAAATCTGGGTATTCTTTTATTTTATTTCATGCCAAGATTATGGCTTTTTGAAGGGTTCTTTGTTTTAATGGCTTGAATGTTTCCTGAATGCAACTCTAAAAATTGCTCTGTTATGCGAGCAGAGGTTTCTGACTTGGTTGACGTGATGGATTTCCCTACCTTTGGTTGCCATTACTAGTGAGCTTTGTATTTTTCAATTCGAGCTGCTAGAAACCTCCATTACAATGGTAAGCACTATTTTTTTTCCCTTTTTGGAATGGGTGATGACATTAAATGATCGATTTTGTTATCCAGAATTCTGTATTTCCTACTGGCTTTTTTTTGCGAGCTCGTAATACTCTATTTGATAGTTGGGTAACATTAAGCTCTAAGATCTCTGCTTTGCTATAATCTATTCACCATTTGCTATATTTTATAAGAGATGAGTCGATTTTTTTTAATCATTCATGGCTGCATTTGATGTGTTCATTTGTATATTTGGGTGAGTATTCTGCTATACAAATCTCTGTGCTACCCGTAGCTTGCTATATCTTAACCTGTGTTAGCTGATAAATAAGATATGCCATTACTGGGTTGTTGTCTACTTTTGATAGAATTTGTGTTCACATACCAATGTCAAAGATAACTCCATCCATAGTTGATTGCTCCATGCTTCAAATAACAACCTTAAAGTACTTAAATAGTGTAAAATGCATGCTCCCAAAGAAAGTTAAAAAAACAAAAATCTTAGCAAATGCAACAATCTTCAGTATTGTCCAAAGCTTTCCTCCCCGTCAGCAAGTCTAGAAGAATTTTTTGTAGCTAAATACATCACATTTCTAGATAAGCCTTTATGTTCTTACATATTCAGGGTCAATGTAACCAATGTTACCCATAACGAGATAGAGGTATGGGTCTTGGCAAAGGAAAAAACTCCAACTTATTTGGGTTGGCCATTTTGTGCTTAAATGCCTTCCTTTGCAAGTTGCCTTCTCTTTGTTCTATGAGATTGCTCTACTCAAATACATGTTAAAGCTACTATTTATAAGAGCTTGAATAATCATTGTATTCAGATGTGAAAACTTTATTTGCTTCATACATATGGATGTACTCTTTTTCCTAGTTTTACAAAATTGTACTTGATGAGCTGATTGTTTCTTATATTTTAGAACTTCTACCTCTTAAATTTGCAACTTTTGAAACATGCTTTAAAATTATCAATGATGTTTCAAATTTGAAACATGTCATCATTATTTAGTTAACGAATCTGGCATTCTTTCAATTCGACCTTAAATTTTCCTTTTAGCCTGCATATACATCAGAAACTTAAAATACAACGGGATTAAAGTCACCCTGAGTTCTAACATAAAACTTTTCCCTCTTTCCAGGTACACAGAGTAGCATGGATGAATATGGAACAACAACAATGCACGAGAGGGGATCATGTCATCAGGAAATGATGGGTCCCTTCTCTCCTTTTATTTTTTAGTTTTTCATTTGTATGAATGCTTTCCTTATCAGTTATTTCTCACGGCTTGTGTGAGAAAATGTACAATTATTCCTTATAATTAAATGAAAAATGCCTTTGTGTAACGAGTTGTGTACGTTCTTTTGCATTTCGTTTCAGTAGCATAGTGTGAAATGAACCTAAATAACTTAATATATAGATGCATTTTCACTTAAATATAAGGAATACAATGATTAAAAGTACCTTTTCTTATTCTGAAACTGATAAAAAATAAGTTATCACCCATGCAACTGTACCTTGTCCTTCAAACCTGTAACTTGATTGCAGTTTCACAGTGTGATTTTTGATACATGTTGCCCTTCCTGCCTTCCTTACAACCTTGTAATGGTTTTCACGACTATTGCATAGTTCTGAAGAGGGTAAAAATTTGGAATGGCTGCATCTATGTGGCATGACATTCTGAAACTACTTTTGAGTTGTTGATTGTATTTAAATGTCACTCCCAAGACTGTGCAAAACTGAGAAACAACAAAATTTGTAACTCTAATCCGATGACTACCCCAAAATAGTCAAACCCTTAACCGCTCCATACCAAGAAACTAAATTTTTTAAGTTGAATTTCTCGCACGGGTGTGAGAAATGTCAACATTAGGGGTTACCAAAAGTGATTACCCTTCAAATTTCAGACCTTGAGGACATGCTACAACCTTATTTAGACCCATATCCATCAATTTAGGTCTCTCGATCACCTAATAATTTTAGTTACTGCTCAGCTCCACCAGTTGGGAAGATGTAGCAAGAAACACATATGTCAAAGAACTGGGGCCCAATAGCTCTAAATTGGCAACCAAATGTGGTGCCACCAAAACCAACACATTTAAAATACGCGCAAAGTCTCCCTTCATCTTATCCAAATGATCCACGGTGGAATTCTTCACCTAATCTAGCAACTAAGTAATAAATCCCCTTGTGCTATGTCCTAATTCCATGCATTTTTCACATAATATATTAGATCCTTCATAAACCAACTCTTGAACCTATACCCCATCCTAGGGATGAACTTTCTACAAGATACACTAATGCAAAATCAAACATAAATCATTCTAGAGCACTAACTATTGGACAGATAGGAAAACCTATAAATCATTGGCAATAACTAGAATCACATCAGACTCCAAAAATTGTAGAGGAAGGGAAGACAACATTACCCAGAAAGGAAAAGAATAGGAAAAGGCTCCCCCTTGGAAGTTATAAGGATCCCATTTAGCCATATTCAATACTATTTTTTGATAAAAGCATGGCCCCTATGAAAAACAGTAAGGAAATCTTCTTTCAGTAGAAAATTAAAAAATAAAGGACTCATTTTTCATTAAAAGTATTTCTAAATTTCCAATGTGTGGGAATATATGTGTATCCCAACATCTTAGAGACTCAATATTAGGGCATTCCCCAACAAACCTGCCTTGTAAATAATATATGTTTCTTTTTTAGGTATTTCTATGACAACATATAAAACAACCAAGGAAGGGAGTGTCCCACCCAGGATGTAGAAAGAAGAGAAGTAAGAGCCTCCTTTTTCCTCCAGATACTCGATCCACCCACAAGTTAGGGGCCATCACCACATCACTCTACCTTCATCCCAGAACAATCCTTCCAAATGGATTCAAAAACAATCCCGCCCACCATAGATTTCAAAATCTATCCCATCCATCAGAACTTTCAAAAAAAAAAACTCAAATGAAGCATATTTACCTCATAATTAGCTTCATCCAGGTGTAGTTTTATAGTGAACCAATAGAATGTATAAAAACATGCTAAGGGGACCCATGTAATACAGATCTTAGGAAAAATATTATAATAGGAATTTGTAGAATAACTAGGTAAAACATATGCTAGGAGAAAATCATTGAATGATGATACAACTCAATGAGTTCTACAAGCTAGGAAAAATCTAGTTATCCTAATGGAAATACTAAAATAGGTTGCAATAGAAGTAACCTACGAAGTGTAAAGAAGATATGAGATGAATGGATAGGAAGAAATTGGTCTATCACTATTGGAGGTAGAAAATTTAGTAAAAATGATGATATAAGGCATGAAGATGAAATACGAAAGTTAGTATCATTTGCCGGAAGAAATGAAAACTTTTTTATTATTTTTGAAAAGCATAAATAATATACTCTTAATTTAGTTTTAATTGAAAAGAAGTATGGGTTCATCTATATTTCTGATAGAATTTTTAATTGAAAACATATGACGATTTTATGAAAAATTGAGTTAACGTTATTGAGTATTTCAAATTTTCTCTATAACCTCTATATATGAGGTAAAAACTATTTTTATTATTTTTTCAATTTATAAATGCTAAGACTTTTTATTTTTTGATAAAATTAATTTCGAATAAACATGATACAATGGTGAGTGTAAAGGGAGGTGATGAATATGGATGAGGTAAAGGTAATGGAAGACATGATGAAATGGATAAAAGCTCCAAATTTATATGGTTTTCACAATGTTAGTGTTTGGCACGGGGGATTCACTAGCTAGGCAATATCCTAGCAAGCGGGTTCATATTGAGGTAAATAAAATTAATTTCAATATACCAGTAGACATGAGGGGCTGAAAAGGTTTGATTTATTAATATTTTGAATAAGGTATTGGAGGTAGGTTAGAGAGGTGGGCCAAAGGAAAGGGGGGTTTAATGTTAATATAAAACTAAAATATTTGAACCTTAGTTTTTAACTTTAAATACCTTAAAATTTCAAAAGGAGTGTGTTCGTAACGCTAAATTGTAATCTCTTTTTGAATAAAGAAATATCAATTAAGATATTCTTAACCAAGAAAGAATAAGATGGTAGAAAACTAGGATTGAGTATGATTTTCAGCATAAGTGATATTATTTCACCATCTTAATTATTTGAAGAACTATTGATAAATGATTAAATATTAACATTTATAAGGTGATTTGTAATAGGGATTTAATGGATTTGAACTATCTTTCGAGAGGAAATGCATTTAAAAAAAATTGAGTGAGAAATATGATATATTTTCTATTTAATATATTAGGGTAGAAATAAAAAGGGTTAAATAAAATTGTAATTAAAAAATGCCTAAGTAAGGTACATGGAAAAAATAGGGGGTATTTTCATTCTAATAATCTAACAGGAGGGGATATTATTAATTGAATAATTAGAGGTAAAAACTAGAATTAAGGGTATTCTTTAATACCCTTTGAACGCACGTGTTATACCATACTTTTGATAAGTAAACCCCCTTGTGGTGCTTGGTGGGTCTTATTAGTTGTTGCGAAGTGTGATGCCATAAAAACCTCCAAGATACTTCATAATTTGCAATGTCAGTCCTTTTATAACCTTTTTATTTATCAACCAATAATAATAATCCACGCTATTTCACATTTTACATAACTAATCTCAATTAAGAATTTTTCAGAAATATTCAGAAGCGAGCCATTACAACAATTCCATGTGGTTTTGAAAAGTGTAATGTCAGTCGTCAATAATACTTTTGAAGGTTTAATAATTTGAATAACTTCTACGTAGTGTCCTTTCTTAAGAGAATTAAGTGTTTCTAAGATTTGTGAGCTACTTGTCCTTTCAATTTGAGAATAACGAATCAATCAACAAGATCGACATAGGTTTGTAACTATATAAAATTTTGAGGCTTGAAAAGTATATGTTCTAGAGTATTAAATGATCTTTCAATTAAGTATGTTTCACATTGAAGTATGAACCAATAATAAAAACCTTGTGTGTTTGGTTTTCTGAGTGACATACTGTAATGCCCAGAAAAAAGGGATATAATATAAAAATATATAAATAAAGGTGCATAGGCAGTTAGGCAAGTGGTTGAGTGGGGTAGGTGACCCCCTGCATGAAGGCATATGGGAACCCATAATAACAATGAAGACCTTTCTTTTCCCTAGCAAAAAAAAGAGTTTAACTAAATTTGAGGTCCACAGGCATCAACCAACTGAAACCTAAGTTCGTATTGCAGATTTAGTAGTATTGGATAGTTTCAACAATGGAAGATATGCCTGAAAAATGTGGAAGCATGTACTTTGGATGTGAACTGTTCTCCAAAATGCCTGAAAAAAATGTGGGCATCCATCAAGCATAAAGTAATTGTAGTTGCAGGATTATGAGGCATTTAGCAAGGTTCAGGCCTACGTGATAGGGAGGTGGTGTCATCTAGAGAGGCATGTAAATACCAAGGTTGCATGATATACACGAAATGGGTTTATTGAAGGCTTAGAAACTTACAAACAAATGCATTTATAGGTTTAAAACTATATTTCCACACACCTTGTATGCATCCTCCCAGCCTATGTCAAATGGGATCTTAGGAACAAGGTTTGGATATCAACAAAAGTATAAAGGATAGAGGGATAGTGTCATATGTTGTAGTTGCAAATGCTAGTGCACATGACATGTATGCAAAATGAGGAACCTTACACAAAGAGGGTGAACTATTAAGAGAATGTCATCTAAAAAAATGTGGATCTGTATCTACATTTGAAACATGTTTCTATCATCTCTGAGAGGAAACCAGATTGCTACCTACTGTTGTTTTGTTTTTGTATGCAAAGGATGAAGAAGATAGAGGATTCAAAACCCATCATTGGTCTAGTTGTAGCAGAGAAAGATGAAAATCTTGTCTATTACAAGTTTTTTTTACCCCCAGAAGAACAACAATGTCTTGCTGATTCAGTCATTGGGGGAGATAGAAATGTCTCCAAAACATGAATTTTGATACATGAGCTTCCAGATCAAATGAATGACATTGGAGCTGCGAATACAGAGATAGTTAAAGAAAGATTTACTTTAGTAATGTCATAAGGAAGAAATGATAGAAAGGTGGAAACATTTGTGTAGTTTCAGAGTTGGGATTCATGCCCTCATGACCCTATACCTATATTACCCAACGTGCTTATCACGCAGATAGATTAAAAAAGGTGTATATAAGCTGGTTGATGATAAAGTAATGCATCATTCAGATGTACAAAATTACCTTCACAGCCGTGGATTCACCCGTATATCCTCACATTCATCTTCTAGTGGCATATGAATTGTTTGACTTAAATGTCCTGAAGTGTGGCCTCATGGACTGCACGTTGATAGCAGGATATGTACAAAATGGGTTTGTTAAAAAGGCCTTGGAACATTTCAAGAAAATGCAAATGGTGGAATTGTGGATGCTCACAAACTGTTTGAAAAAATGCTAAAAGAGAGTTGAAGCCTTGTGGAGTGCGATGTAAAACCACCTGGACTACTTCATACTCTGTCAGACGTTAATATTGTTAGGCATGGTCTTCTCTGCCTTATCTCTTATAATTTTCACATAATTTTAGTTATCCATTTAACAATAGAATAAAATATGAAACCATTAGATAAAATACAACTTGATATTATATTCAGGTGATTACAAGGAAAAGGTTAATAATACTCTTCCTTATGATTTACCTTACTGAACTACAATTTTCTCATCATCTGATGACCTTGACGTACCAGCAACCTTATATGGTTACAATATCTAATGTATAAAAATTATATGCTCGTGTCCACTGGTATTGGTGAGTGTTAGATGATTTGTAGATAAAATTACCGTGACCTTGTAAATTAAAAAAAAAAAACAATATTGGAGACACTCATAAAACAACCTTTGGACTCTCGGAAAGGGGATGTCAAGTTTCATCCTTGTATGTACCTTGTTATGTGAGGAGTCGACTTCAAGCTTTGGATCAGCCTCGATAGACTATTGTGATACTCCCTTTTCCACTCCCTACTAGAAGCCCGGTTATCCCATTTTTGCACTTATTAGGAAGCTGTCAAAACTAAAAAATTGGCTTTCATTTTGACCCACACTATTTGAACCCACAACAACAAAATACATATTCTGCCTTCGCAAACCTCTAGTATTTTTACTAGACAATTTCCTGGAACCTTCAGTTTGGGGAAAAACACATTCTTCTTGATAGTTTGGAAAAGGAATTTTATAGGCCTCTGGTTGTAGTTTGACTAGGTCAAAATGGACCAATTATGATCGATGGCTCCAGAAAACTTGTCGCCATTTGAAAACCATTTGCTAGTTCTTAGTCCCATCTACTCTGGTGAATTATCCATATATAGGGGAACTAAGAGTAGGACATTTCTACATTGCACATTAATATCCATTGAATGTTAGTTTTTGAGGTGGTTTTATGAGCCCTCAAGATAACTTCTGATCATTTGGGCAAACAATCCCAATTATGATCAATGACCTCGGAAAACTGGCCGCCAGTTGTAAACCATTTTCACATTTCTAAATTTTGTTAGTTCCTATGTATTCTTGGTATATAAGAGGAAATGTAGAATTGTACCTATGGTATGTTTTCTCATTAGAAGAAAACATTTGAAAGTGGTTTCTTAGCTTTCGAGCTTGATTTGAATGTTTTTGTAGCTAGTAGGAAAATGTAAAAATAAAGTTGTAGGACCCCTGTCGGGTTGCCAAGCCACTCTGGAAACTTTTTGACACATATAAATAATTGTTTGAAACTCTATAGTGTAACTTTTTGTGTGAAATAGAAATTTTGACAAAATGGTGTTTCTCTCTCTTCCTTTCTCTTTCTCTCTCCTTGGCTAAGAAATGAAGTCAAATGAAATGAAATGAATACATGTTTCTAAAACCTTCTTTTTCGAATGAAAATTATGATTATTATCATATGTAAATGGGAAACTAAAGACATTAATTATGTTAGATTAGGGTGGATTCCATGCCAGACAATTTATCGCTGATTTCATGCTCACCTGGTTTTGCAGGATGCAAGAATGATGGCGAAAATGCGATGTGTAATTAATTGTTTATTATTGTAATTTACATAGGTCATTGTAAAATGAATATATGTATAATGTAGTCTCATGTTATAGGAAATTTATATTTGAATTTTTTTAATATGTATGAGATGCTAGTTTTATGGATATATTAGGAAATGTGCATCTAACCATAGGTTAAATTTGATTACATAGTTATGTATGGTAAAAAGGTTTGATATATATATGATAAATGAATTTGAATTTAGATCTTGTAGTGCATTTTCAATGTTCAATAAATGATTAATTAATTAGCATGTTGTATTCTTACCTTGTAAATGTAATACAGAGTTTTAATCGAAACACTCAACCCTAGTAAAAGATTCTGTGCATAACATGTCTTCATGTGTGATCCTTCTTCACCATAGAAGAAATTGAAAACCATAGAATGATACTTAAACTTTGCACTCGATGGAACCTCCTAGTTTGGGTAAATAAAACTTCTAGTTTGAGTTTACCATCATAGTCGTTATGTTTAGCGACATTTTCATGAACCCATCTTTTAGGAATGAGATGGTCCAACTTTATTTGGAGTATGTGGTTTCCTTCAAGTTTTGGTAACCATGAGGAGAATGTCTTCTCTTCAGGTGTGACACCGTGTTGAGTGGTGAAGACCACCTTGGAAGTCACCTTAAGAGTCCTTGTTTGAAGCAATGACTATGCAGTGTAACCTTACCATCTTATGGAGTAGGTAGTTAATCCCTTAGTATCCTATTGGATTGCTAGGTCTTACAAAATTAGATCTAGAAATTATCTTCATGAGCGAATGGAATCCTTGTTGGATCCTGACGACATAAATGGAGATCATGAAATAGTTGTTCTAGGTCTTAAACTCTTGTAAATGAACTTCTTAGTTCCTCTCAGTTAAATGTGTTACCTTTGTTTCTATCAACATATCACTTTCGTCTTTCATGAAGGTTATTTATCATAAGCATGTCCTTTCACCTTAAACTCTTTTATAGTTGAGGCAGAGATTTTTAGGTGCAATTGGAATTAAACTAAACCTCAGTTGATTGGGAGGTTAACTGGAGGTTCGTGTGTAGTTATTGTTCTTCCAATCATATACTTCTTTAAGATGTTGGTCAAATAATTTCATAACTCCTTCTGTAATAAAAATATGCTAATAATGAGACCATAGTGCGATGTAAGAGTAAATCATATAAGAGAAAAGGTTAGGAATAATGTCACTCTTGGTATCCTTATAAATTAATTAAACATTTTTATGTGTTACAAAGAATATGAATTTCCTTGGTGTGACCAAACATCAAGAAAACAAAAGATATATATATATATATATATATATATATATATATATATGGAATTCAACAAGTTATTGAACTGCAATAACTATGGTAGGGAAATAAGTATACCGTGATCAAAGAATGTTTTTTGGAAAATGCTATCTTGAGTCTAAGTCTCCCTTAATCCTAAGATTTCATATTGACATCATGGTAGGTTCACTTGTGTAGAAAGGGAAAATTTTAAACATTGAATAAGTGTTTGGGAGCATAATCTTAACATAAGAATGTGAGAATTAGGATCTTTGTATGCAATTTGAAATATGGAAAATACTTATGTAAGTTATTGAGATTGTCATAAGGGATAAAGAGAAAAATTGAATGGTTGACCAATAAGTGGAATGTGAAATGAATTTAAGAATATGTAGGTGGAAAAGGGATAAAATTATACTTACATAATAATGTTATTGGAATGTTAATCGTAACCTAGATGTAACCATGGTAATGATGTGTTGTGGGTTTGTCAATACTTAAGTCCCTTTTCTTGTGGCTGAGTTATTGGTAGCATTTGATTCATTGGAGAAAGTGTGTCATCGACATGTATATGGTGTTGTCGTGTGTTTATGTGAGTCGATGTCTTATGTAAGTTTCTTGTGTTTTGTTTAGTTTTCTTTACTTGGAGCCCTTATGGCATTATGTAGTGGGCAATGTTAGTAAAAAAATATTCTGGTATTTTTATTGTTTTTTTTATGTGTGTAAAATGTGGGCATTACATTTGGTATCAGAGCGGAGGTTCATTCTCTTAAACCTCTTGGGAAGATTGGAGTTGTGGTGAATTTTGCATGGTGGTGGTAGGGATTGGAAGAGTAATGTGATATAATCATGATGTGAACTATGTTGTAATTGTGAAATTGTGAACACACAGGTTGTGTATGTCACTTAGTGTGAATTGTTTTTACCATGTCGATGTGCTTGTGATGAGAGTATTATCTCTCCTTTTCATTGATTCTATGAAGAGTTCACGTGTGATGTACCACCTTATTGTGGATTGTGAAGTGTTGGAGAATTTTTTCATTATGTGATATGTAGGTGTAATGATGTCTTACATGAAAAAATTGGTGTAAAGTGAATTAGATTGTATCGTTATGTCATCACTGTATTTTGATAAATCTTGTGCATCACCATGTTGTATTGAAATTGAATATATGTTGTAAAGTTAGAAATTGTGTTCCTCATACGTATAATTCATGTAATATGTGATGGTTCATGTCGTGATTTAGGGGCATATAGTGAGCGTACGATCCCTATTGTATAGTGATTGATTTTTGGGTATAGAATGTGGTAATGTGATGTATCGTAACCCGTGTAATTAATGATTGTGTTTTACCCTATATGTATACCATGCGTAAGATGATATGGTTAATTTATGTAAATCACCATTGTGTTAGTGGTGTAGTTATGTGTTATGTTGTAGACCCTACACTAACCGACCCTAAGGGAAATAAGTAAAATGTGTATGTTTAGAGTGAGAAAATGTATACCGTTGACCAATCACTCGATCCGACTACAAGATAGGAAGTGGAGCCTTACATAGGCTGAAAACCCACTTTTGTTCATTTGGTATGTGTGGCACTTGCTCAATGGCTGTCATGCATATTGTGTTTCATGGACACCTTAGGCTCAGTAGATGGTGACTTGTACTCCTTACTCTCTCCTGATATGGTTATCATATGGATTAGACCTATTTGATTTTGACTATGTTGAGCCTTTTCGAAGTGGTGGTAGGATGATTCAGATAGAGATGATGATAGTTGTATCATTGATATGATATTTTACAAGCTGAGGATCGATGTTTTTGAGTGCCAGTAACTCGTTGAGTACCCCCCTTGGTGGATGTATAAGGCCACATAGTTATCGTAATGTGTTATTCCTATACATGTATTTTATTCATAAATCAAAAACTTTCCCTTTTCTTGCAAGAACCAAAAGTTTCTTGACTGACATGTTCTTATATTTTTGTCATTTACTTGGTTGCTGCACTAACATTTAGATTTTGCACTAACCATGGCTAATTAGCCATTTACTTTTCTTAGTTTTAAATTGCGTATCAAGTTTAAATTTTTTTATAGTCTAGCCCAAGGCTTGGGATTTTTTCCACTTGGCATTTGAAAAGGATTTTTATGCTGGTTCTAATTTCGTAATGTGTTGAAATAGGGTCATGGGATTCACCATGGAGTGGTGGGACCTATGGAACCGCTTTGTTGTATGGGGAGTACGCCCCAAGGAGTTACATATAACTAGTGGGTTGTTGAACCACAAGTTATTATGTCACTTGGGTTAGGGGTATCTAGAATCTATGTGCTTACGGCCATAGGGTGACTAACCTCTTTTGGGGAGCAAAGAGGAAAATTTATCTTTACTTATTGCTTGAGGGAGGCATAAGAGACTTGACATAAGAGGTATAAGAGTTTAAGAGTGTGGTATGATTACATGCTTTGGGAGGTATATGGAGTTATTAACTATGATTTTTGGGAGGTATATGTATTTGTTTAGTGAATGACGTATATATAGTGCTCTTTTTATGTTTTGAGAGGTATATGAAGTTGTTCTTATGTTTTGGGAGGTGTACGGTGTTGGTAATTTTAATTATGTGTACATTTATGAGTCTAGTCCATGTCTTTTGATGTCAACGATTGATTCCATCATTGAAGGCATGATTTGACAACATTTGTAGCACTATGTAACATACAATTTTGTCCCAAGTTATGCCCTGAAACCTTCATCTGTGTACATGTTGGGAATTCCATGTTATAGATAGTCTGCTTATGTTACATGGGTACTATTGTGTCATGATGCATATGTGATAAGTACTATGTTGTGAAGGATTATGTATGTTCCTTCCATGGTTCGGTTGAGTTCTTGTGATGTGATACAGTCGATAAAGTAAGTAGCAATCCTCAATCTTGAACCATGTTGGTGTTGTGTTACAGTTCTTGTGTGAAACATAATTGACCGGCTCAATATCACTATTGGGCACCCACAAAAAAAAAAAATAAAGTGAAATAAATTGAAATCCAAGAATTGAAATACTAAGAGTTTGAGACTTAGGAATAAACTTTAAAGGTAAAGCTTATAACTAATGTAATGGGAGTACTCACCAAGAGAACTGCCAATCTTCATATCAAACATTAAAAGTTTAAGATATTGTCAAAATTTATTTGCTCTCATGTTGTGGTCACGTTCTAACGACAAGAGCCCCATTTTATTTCTCTACATGGGTTATTTGCCAAGATTCCCACTTCCTTCATTACTACCATTTAATGATGTCGGTTCACCATATGGCGTTATGTCACATCGAGGATGATCACTCTTATAAGGGGAGGGAAATGTAATGCCCAAAAAAAAGGTATACTCAATACCAAAAATCCCATGACTCCCTTGGGGCATACCCCCAGGTGCAACGAAAGTGGTTGAGTGGGGTAGGTGACCCAACCACTCCTATGGTGAAGGCCCATGACCCTATTCCAACGCATAACGACAATAGCAGACCTGTCATATCAGCCATGGAATTCAAATGCCAAGTGGAAAGAAATTATCAAGCCTGCGGGCAATAGGCTACTGAAGACCTAATTTAGTACTTGCAAAAGTAGGTTTCAACACTATTGGAGACAATCAACGATGGCTAATATGCACTGAAGTAATGTGCAAACATGCACTCTTGGATGTAGCACAAAACCAATTAAATTCTTGAAATCTCTAAATGCTGGGCATCACATCAAGCATAAATCATGTTGGTTCTTACAAGAAAAGAGAATGAGTGTCAATTTAGCAAGGTAAAATGCAGACATACGTGAAAATCACATGGTACGATCATCTGGACATGGCCTTTCCATGGCCACCAAAGTTGTAGGATACTACATGAAATGAGTTTATTGAAGCACTCGAAAATCGATCTTTAGCTTGCAAAATACATATAACAAGTTTAAGTCTAGATATCCACACACCTGTGATTATTTGGATCAACCCAGCCTAGTGTCAGATGAGATCTTAGAAACAAGGTATGGATATCAAAATAAGCATAAAGCCTAGAGGGATGGTGTACAGCCATAATATACTTAGTAATTTTGATTGATCCAAAGGATTCCTCACTAGAGAAACACCAATCTATAGATCTTCTCAGAAATTAGTTATAGTCAAAGTTAAATTGCATGGATATATAAATTAGAGCGATTCCGGCCATATCTTATATGCAGGAAAATGAAGCACGTATACAAAAGTTATGGCCCGTTGAAAATTTTGACCAAATAGTTAAAAATATGGAGTTGTGTGTAGGTTGGACATGGACACGCTTGCACAAGTCCAATTGGAACAATTAAATTGTGACACGTGGACGATAATGGATAATGAAGTAAAAAATTTGATTTTATAGCGCCGGGTCTTCGACACTCAGATTACAGACAGGGTGGGCCCCACTATTTTTTAGCTGGGGGCCCTCAGCTAGGTTTGACACACTTGATTGTAGAGGGGTGCCTTGGCATCCATTCTTCATATTAATCATTGCAAACCAATTCTGTGTATATATGACTCTTATATTGTCCTTTGACAAGCCATACATGTGAGATTATTTGTTTTGCATTGTAAATACTTTGCATTGGTGTCTTTGGGGACAGTCTGACTCTGACCGATTTCCAAGTTGACCTACCCACTGACCTCACCTCTCTAACCACTGATAACACACCCAACTCATTTCTTATCTCTACCACGCACATACTTCTTAGTGACCATATCTCCTTAGTGCCTATCTCTTTATCCTCAACAACTCAGTGCATATCTCCAACTAAGCACTTAAACCCCACGTGACAACATAGTCTAAGCACTTGATGCCTAACTAGCATGCATGCCAACCACCATATAAAGTGGCTTGTGCAAAATTGGTCCTTTGAGCCGATGTACATAACTCGCACCTCCCCCCATTTTTAAATGCATTAACCATACTTCACGCCTGCGTTACAATTTGGGATACAACTCCCATTATGCGCCCAAGGAGATTTGTGATGCACATGGGGAGGGGAATGGAAAAACCTTGACCTGACAGGGTCCAAAAGGTATAGGTGCTTGGCCATTGCGCCCAGCTGTTTGTAAACATTATATAAATGTGCAGGTGTATCATATTTGTAGGGGGATAACCAGTAGACTGTGTAAAATTATTTTAAAAAGCTTATTACTGAGAGCTAGGAGTGGAATTTTGAGAAAATGTCCAAAAAGCAGACCCCTAGGCTTAGAATTTCGATAGGAGGATTATAGTGGTGAGAATGAGTCATAAATTTGTAGAATGTCTTATGTAAAGCATTGTAAGTGGATTCAAGGAATTGTATTAATAGATTGGTCGCATTCAACCTGGACCCAGAGACGTAGGCCTCAAACGCCAAACTCCGTTATCAATTGTGGTGACGTCACATTTCTTTGTTTAGTCCTGGTTTATTTCTTTCAATGATTTACATAGTACTCTGCAGTTTTTTAGTCTTTAATTAAAAATACAAGAAAGTCGTAATGCTCAAATTTTACATCCAAAAATTCATGTTTTAAAGCATATTTGGTGAATGGTTTTTGCACAATTGCTAGTCACATTTGATTTTCATATCATTTGGTATCAGAGTTGGTTTTGACTGATTTTTTGTTCAGATTAACAGTGTTTTGGATTGCAAAGTAGTGTTGTTGAATGTTAACAAGGTCTCGATTCTAGAAAAGGGTGAAGGAGAACTAATAGAAGTTGATCCTGAAATTGGTACAAGATGATCTCGAAATCCTACAATGATGGATCGAGAGGATTGTGGAAGAAGAGTTTCATCAAATCATTCCTTCAGATGAAAGCAGATGGTGGCAGAATTGTACCAATATAGGTAAAGACAACAGGAAAAAGAAGACTAGATCTAAGTTAAGAAAGAAAGGTGGGCTCTAGTTTTGACATTCCAAAAAGAGACTCTTTAAAATCTGTTTTTCTTTTATTAAAGTTAGATATCAAGTTTGAATTGCCTATGTATACATGGAGAGATAAATGCAGAGAAGTTGGATAACTGGGTCAAGAAAATAAAAGTATATTGCAGGGTTCAGAGAATTGTTGATGATGAAGCAAAGATTCATCTGGAAACTCTTCGGATGGGTGGAACAACACTCATTTGGTGGGAGAGTAAGCTTTAGGAAGTGGATGAAAACAAAGGTATAGGAAATCACTTCTTGGTCTGAATTTGTTTCAAATCTTAGGCAACAATTTTATCCTCTTGGTTATAAGAAACAAGCTATGATGGATTTGAAAACATTAAGACAAACTAAGGGACAAAGTATTCAAGAATACACACAAGAATTTAGGAAAAGGGCTCTAATTCTTGGAATTTCCCTAAACACAGAAGAAACACTGCTCAAATATTTTGGTGGATTGCATAGTTATCTAAGGCATATGATACTTTTTTAGGTCCTACTAATCTTGATGCAGTATGTGTTCAAGAAACCCATCTGGAAGCACGAGGGAAAATGAAAAAGGAGTCCTCTTTCTCTTCTTTTAATCAGAAGAACAAGCAATCTGAAGGAAAAGGTTCGAAAGAACAAGAAAAAGGAAAGGGTAAGCATAAAACAAACTCTATTGTTAAGAAGGAAGATGAAAAACCATTTTGTAATCATTGTAAAAAAAACCATGATGAGTCTAAATGTTGGAAATTACATCCTGAAAATAAGCCTAAATGGATGGTTAAGAAAAGGAAAGGAAAAGAAAAAAAACACCGTAGTGCATGATCTTGGTTCTGATTCAGGTGATGAAACCAAAATCACAGCTATGGGTTTACAAGGTAAATCAACTCTTTCAATCTTCCAACAATAGCACTACAGATGTTGCATATTCTTCTAGTAAACAAACTATACCTGATGATAAGAAAAGAAATGAGCTTTTCCACATTAGAGTAATTTCAAAGCATACGAAAATTGATGCTCTTTTTGATAGTGGATCTCAAGCTAATCTAATTTCTGAGGAGGTTGCTAAGAAACTAGGACTCAAAACTAAACCACATCCCAAGCCTTATCCTTTGGGCTGGGTTTGTGATGATGCATAAACTGTAGGTAACTAAAACTTGTTACTTTCAGATTTTCCATTACAGACAAGTTTATTGATGAGGTTGAATTGGATGTAGTTCCTTTGGATATTTGTGGGGTGGTTTTGGGAAGTCCTTATTTGTATGATCGTAAAGCAATCTTCTGCAGGGAAGAAAAATAAATATTTTGCTTGTAAAGGATGGAATTGAGTTTATTATTAGAGCTCACCGTGAAAAGAATAATCTATCCTTGGTAACTGTAGGTCAAATGAAAAGGCTTGTAAACTCAAGAAAAATTTTTGTGCTCATGGTGGTCAAAGCCAAGGAAAAAGAAAATGAGATGGCTTTTGAGACTTGTGATCTAAAACATAAGGATGAATTGGTAAAAATTGTTTCTCATTTTGATGATGTTTTTCAGGATCCACAAGGTCTACCTCGCAAAAGAGGGGTTCAAACATGAGATACAGTTGCTTCAGGATGCACCTCTTCCCAATATCGGAATGTACAGGTTGTCAGTAGTAGAGAATGAGGAAATCAAGAGACAGGTAATGGAACTTTTGGCTCAAGGTATAATTCGTCCAAGTACATCCCCATGTGGATCACCGATTATATTGGTTCCTAAAAAGAATGGAACTTGGCGAATGTGTGTTGATTTCCGTGCTTTAAACAAGATTACTATAAAGAATCATTACCCTCTTCCTAGAATAGATGATTTACTGGATCAATTAAGGAATGCAATTTATTTCACTAAGTTAGACTTAAGAAGTGGTTATCACCAAGTAAGAATTGCAGAAGGTGATGTTTGGAAAACTACTTTTAAAATGAAACAGGGATTGTTTGAATGGTTAGTGATGCCTTTTGGTTTGTGCAATGCACCGGAAACATTCATGAGAGTTATGAATGAAATTTTTAGACCATTCATTGATAATTTCGTTATTGTCTACTTAGATGATATTCTTATTTTCAGTAAATCATGGGATGAACATATTAAACACATCCAGAAAGTCTTAGATGCACTAAGGAAAGAGAAATTGTATTTGAAGATGTCAAAATGTGAATTTGGAAAAACATCTTTAATTTACTTGGGGTATATTGTAGGAAATGGAGAATTGAGAATTGATCCTGCAAAAATAGAGGTTATTGTGAAATGGCCTAGACCCAAAAATGTGATGGAAGTTAGAAGTTTTCTAGGTGCAGTTCAGTATTGGAGGAAATTTATTGCTAACTTCTCATATATTGCATCTCCTTTGCATGCTTTGACAAGTATTAAATAGGTCTTTCAGTGGGGAGGAAAACAACAAAAAGCATTTGATACACTGAAAGGGAAGATAAGTACCACTCCGATCTTGGCACTTCCAGATTTACAACATTCATTTGAGATTGAGACGGATGCTAGTGACTACGCAATGGGGGCATTTTTGATGCAGAACAAACGACCAGTGTGTTTACCATTCAGAAACCTTTACAAGTGCGGTAAGAAACTATCCAACTTATGATAAAGAGTTGTATGCTTTGGTTCAAAGTGTTAAAAAATGGAAGCATTATTTAATGGGAAAAGAAACAATTATCCATACCGACCATCAACAACTTCAGTACTTACAAACACAAACCAAATTGCAGCAGTCTAGACATTTCAGGTGGATGGGATTTTTACAACAATTTCATCCTTGTAATCAGGTATAAAAAAGGTATTCAAAACAAGGTTGCCGACATGTTATCCAGACCACCAGTGGTAGTAGCATCTATCCTTTTGCAGCATAGTTCTTTGGCTCATGTTAGTTACAAGGAACAATATGCCAAATGATGTTGATTTTAGAGAAGTGTATGAGGATCTAGTAAGTGGGAAACAAGTAGGAGAAAAAGATTATCATTTGCATGAAGGATTGTTATATCATTCTGGAAAACTTTGTATTCCAGAAAAAGAGCATGTGCATATGATTAGGGAAGCACATACTTCTCTTATTTCAGGGCATTTTGGTGTTAGTAAGACAGTTGCACATTTACAAAAATATTGCTATTGGCCTAGAATGCATGAACATGTAAACTGATATATTAAGGGATGTGTTATTTGTGCCACAAGCAAGCCAAGTAATAGGAAATTAGGACTTTACACTCCTCTTCCTGTTCCAACACGGCCTTGGGAAAGTGTTTCCATGGACTTTGTTGGAGGCTTGCCCATGACACGGAAAAAAAATGATTACTTATATGTGGTAGTGGACAGATTTAGCAAAATGTGTGTGTTGGTTCCATGTACTAAACAAATAACTGGTGAGGGAACTGCACATTTATTTTTTCAGTTTGTTTGGGTTCATTTTGGTTTACCCTACTTCAATCATATTCTGATTGGGATTCTAGATTTCTTGGGGAATTTTGGTCAACATTGTGGAGGTTAATGGACACAAAACTGAAAAAGAGCACTGCTTTTCATCCACAGGGCTGATGGTCAAACAGAGGTTGTAAACCACACATTGGTACAATTACTTAGGGGGCTATTATGGTAACAAACATCCTAAATAATGGGATGAACATATTATATTATGTGTAGCATGCTTATAACCATGCTTTACATTCTTCTACGTATGAAGTCTCCTTTTGAGACTTGTTTTGGTTATCTGCCTAAATCTCCATTAGATTTCTCTTTTGGACAAGAGAAACTATTTTTAGTGGACTTGCAAGTGATACTTACAAAGCTACAAAGATTTTGTGCAGCAAATACAACAGGTCCATCAGTATGTCCGATGAATAGTTGGAGAAAATTCAAGTGCCAAATATAAAGCAAGGCATGATAAACATAAAAATGATCAAAAGTTCCAAGTTGGTGATTCAATTTGGCTTCACATCAGCAAGGGAAAGGCTGACTGGTGAAGGTAAAAAAGTTAAAACCAATTTACGGTATGGTCCATTCCAAATTTTGGAGAGAAATTGGTAACAATGCTTTCCTGGTTGGATTTACCTCCATACATGAAAATTTACTTCAGTTGTAAATGTTGAAAATTTGAAGATTGTACGAACTACCTACGATTATTGACCATGATGATTCTAATGTTATACCTTTTGTTGATGATTTTGCACCTAAGTATCTAGATGATTTGTAGGATGATATCATTTTTGATAGGAAGGTTAGAACCTCGTGAAGGGGTGATGTTGAATATATTCGTTTTAGGGTTTAAAAGGTATCCATTCGAACAAGGCTGAAATGGATGGAAACCGGAAAGGTGAGGGAGAAATACCCTCACCTATTCACCAATTAGGTTGACTTTTGGGGTCCAAAAGTTTCTCACTGGGGAGGAATGATCCAGAGGATCCTCACATAGAAACACCGATCTAAGATCTTCTCATAAATTGTTGCATTCATTTTTAAAGCATAGAGAAAAATTATACGATTTCGACGACATCTTGTTTGCAGGAAACAGAGCTCGTTTGCAAAATTTATAGCCCGCTGAAATTTTTGGGCAACTGGAAAAATTTGGAGTTTTGTGTAGGTTGGACGTGTACACGCTCGGCAAGTGTTTCGATTATATTATGACACGTGGACGAATTGCGTGACGTATTAAAAAAATGGGTTGGAACACTGGTCTTGGACACTCGGATTTGGACAAAGGGACCTTGCTATTTACTGGCTGGGGGCCCTCAGCCAGGTTCGACACACTCGATTATGGAGTGTTAGGTTGTGGAGCCTATTTTCATGTGTGAAAGTGTTGAGGACTGTACATTAAGAGTACTGTACACTTTTCATGTAAATTTTTGGCCTCAAAAAATTGCACCCGAAATATCGGGAAACGTACTTTTCTCATATGGGTGAGTTTTTTTGACCCATAGGTTTATGGGACGGGTTTTTCCCATGGTTTTGATACCCACGGTTTCGTAAAACTACTTAAGCAGTTGTCTATTTATATGGTCTTATGCATATGATAGATGGACAAGCAATTGTATTGTAGATGTGTTTTGAATTCGGGTGTGAATTCTGTAGAGTTTGTTAAGCATAGCTCCAAACGGATCTGGGTATTGTATTGAGAGAGCGGTGGCTTGTAATAAAATCTGAGCAAGTGATTCTTGGTGGACGTAGCCCAAATTGGGTGAACCTTGTTAAATACTTTCTCTTTGTGTTGTGTTATTTTATTCTGCAATTTTATTTGAGATCTGTAATAATTTCTGCATATTAGTTTCTACTATTGCGATTCTATGAGGGATTATTCCGCATATTTTATCCCTTATTTCCTAACAATTGGTATCAGAGCCTGGTTTGGTTTGCTGAAGTGTTGAATCGCAGGGAAAGTTTTTAGCTTGAGTGGGAGCTATGGCAGATGAAGGAAGATCTAGGGTTGATAAATTCAACGGGTAGAATTTCAATCTTTGGAAGATGCAGATGGAAGATTACCTTTATCAAAAGGATCTTTATACTCCGTTGTCTGAGAAGGTGAACAAACCCTCGAGTATGAAAGATGCGGAATGGGATTTGCTGGATAGGAAAGCACTTGGAACGATCCGGTTGAGTCTTGCATCTTCGGTATTATTTAATGTCTCAAAGGTAAAGACTACAAAAGATCTAATGGATGCATTAGGGAAGTTGCATGAGAAACCCTCTGCCTCTAATAAGATATTTTTAATGAAAAAGTTGTTTAATATGAAGATGTCTGAGAATAGTTCAGTAGCAGATCATTTAAATGATTTCAATATGGTTTTGAATATGCTAGCTTCGGTTACAATAGAATTTGATGAAGAATTTAGGGCTTTATTAATTCTATGCTCTTTACCTGAGAGTTGGAATAGCCTGGTAATGGCGGTAAGGAACTTGGTTCTAGCTAACTTGAAGTTGAAGTTTGAGGATGTTATAGGGGTGATTCTAAGCGAGGAAATGCGAAGAAAAATATTTGGGGAATCTTCTACTTCAGGGAATGCTTTGACAGTGGAAACTAGAGGGAGATAGAAGAATAGACGAAACCGTGGAAAATCAAAAGATCGGGCAAGGTCAAAATACAAGAACAAGATTGTATGCTGGAATTGTGGAAAGCCTGGGCATGCAAAGAAGGACTATTGGGAGCTTCGGGATAAGAAGAAACAACAAGAAGAAAACAAGGAGGAAAATGTGGCAACGGGTAATTTATGTCAGGATGCTTTGATTCTTTCTTTGCACAATATTACCGAATCTTGGGTTTTAGATTCAGGGGCTTCTTTTCATGCTTCTCCACATAGGCATTATTTTGTTGATTATGTTCAAGGAGATTTTGGGCATGTTTTTCTTGGTGATGATCAGCCTTGCAGCATAGTTGGAAAAGGTTTTGGTGAGGTTAAGATGCAGAATGGAAATACTTGGCTATTGAAGGATGTCAGACATGTGCCTACATTAAGATGAAATTTGATATCGGTAGGGCAGTTGGGAAGTGATGGTTGTACTATGATATTTACAGTAGACTCTTGGAAGGTTACCATGGGTGCTCTTGTGGTGGCAAGAGGTAAGAAGGTTTGAACCTTGTATTTAACCACTGATAGTACTAATGATTGTAATCTTGTGGCTTCAGATGCAGATACAACATTATGGCACTATAGGCTCGGTCATATGAGCCATAAGGGCATGAACATCATAAAGAAGAATTTGCCTGGATATACAGAAACAGGTTTGGATTTCTGTGAGAACTGCATATATGGGAAACAAAAGTGAGTAAGGTTTCTCAAGGTTGGACCTATAAAGAAAGAGAGTAAGTTAGAGCTGGTGCATTCTGATGTGTGGGGGCCAGCTCAGGTATCATATCTTGGGGGTTCAAGTTATTATGTTACTTTTATTGATGATGCAACAAGGAAAGTTTGGGTTTATTGTATTAGAAACAAATCTGATGTATTTGACACTTTTGTTAAATGGAAAGCCTTGGTAGAGAATGAAACAGGTCTTAAGCTAAAATGTCCCAGGTCAAATAATGGAGGGGAGTATTGTAGTAATGAATTTGATGATTACTATTCTAATAATGGAATCGGTAGGCAAAAGACGGTTACAGGAACTTCGCAGCAGAATGGGGTATCAGAAAGGATGAACAGAACAATAACGGAACGTACTAGGAGCATGAGGTTACATGTAGGACTGCCTCTTTCTTTTTGGGTAGAAGCGGTGAGCAACACTGTGTACTTGATAAACAGAGGACCCTCAAGTGCCTTGGATGGAGGCATACCTGAGGAGGCTTGGTCCGGTAAGAAAGTTGATTATTCGTTTCTTAGAGTCTTTGGATGTGAGGTGTTTGTTCATATAGACAAGGATGATAGGACCAAGCTAGAGGATAAATCACAAAAATGTACTTTCATTGGTTATGGTGGTGATGACTTTGGATTTAAATGTTGGAGTATTAAGGACAAGAAAATCTTTTGGTCTAGGGATGTGGTCTTTAATGAGAAAGTCATGTATAAGTAGCAGTTGCAGGAAAACAGGGAAGAATCCAAGAAAGAATATGCAGCGGTAGAGGATCTTCCAGATGGGAAAGTGACACATGAATTAGTTCAGGAACCCCCTCAACAGGAACCCCAAACTCCTATATTGAGGAGGTCTTCTAGGGTAAGAAGAGAACCTGAACGTTTTTCTCCTTCTATTTATTATTTATTACTCACTGATAGTGGAGAACCAGAGAGCTTTGATGAAGCAATGCAGGTAGATGCCAAGAAGAAGTGGGAGCAAGCCATGGATGAGGAGCATCAGGCTCTCATGGAGAACCAGACATGGGATTTGGTAAAGCTACCCGAAGGAAAAAGAGCATTATAGAATAAGTGGGTGTTTAGAGTCAAAGAGGAAGAAGGAGGCAAGAAAAGATACAAGGCCCGGTTGGTGGTCAAGGGGTTTGCACAGAAAAAAGGTATAGATTTTGATGATATTTTTTCTCCTGTGGTAAAAATGACTTCTATCAGAACTGTTCTTGGAATAGTGGCAGCAGAAGACTTGCACTTAGAACAGTTAGATGTAAAGACTGCATTTCTCCATGGCGATTTGGAGGAGGAGCTATATATGCAGCAGCCAGAAGGATATGAAGTCAAAGGTAAAGAGGAGATGGTGTGCAAACTAAAGAAGAGCTTGTATGGCCTGAAACAAGCTCCACGTCAATGGTATAAGAAATTTGATAGCTTCATGATGGAGCAAGGTTATATCAGATGTCATTCTGACCATTATGTGTATACAAAGAAATTTGGGGATGGAAGTTATATTATCCTGTGTTTGTATGTTGATGACATGCTGGTTGTAGGTAAAAACATGCAGGAAATAAAATTACTCAAGAAGAAGCTAAGTGAATCATTTGCTATGAAGGATTTGGGTGCAGCCAAACAAATCTTTGGTATGAGGATATCTCAGGATAGGAAGGAACGGAAGCTGACTTTATCTCAGGAAGAGTACATTAAAAAGGTCTTGGAGAGGTTTAATATGCAGGATGCTAAACCGGTTGGGACTCCTTTGGCAGGCCATTTCAAGTTATCAAAGGAGCAGTGTCCCAAGATAGAGCAAGAGAGAAACCAAATGTCCAAGGTACCTTACTCATCAGCGGTTGGCAGTTTGATGTATGCCATGGTATGCACTAGGCCTGATATTGCCCATGTAGTGGGAGCTGTGAGTAGATTTATGAGTGATCTAGGTAAAGAGCATTGGAAAGCAGTAAAGTGGATCCTTCGGTATTTGAGAGGGACCATGGGGATAGTTTTGTGCTACAGTGGATCAAACACCACTTTACGTGGTTATGTAGATTCAGATATGGCTGGAGATGTAGACAGCAGGAGGAGCACGATAGGTTATATTTACACTGTAGGTGGGACAGCAGTGAGCTGGATTTCACGACTACAGAAGCTGGTGGCTTTGTCAACCACAGAGGTTGAGTATGTTGCTGCCCACAGAGGCAAGCAAAAGAGATGATTTGGTTACAACAATTGCTTGAGGAGTTGGGGGCATAAGCAAGAGGAATGTAAGCTGCATAGTGATAGTCAGAGTGCTATACACCTAGCTAAGAACTCTGCTTTCCACTCTAGGACAAAGCATAATACAGTTAAGGTACCATTTCATCAGGACAGCTTTGGAGGAAGAGAAGTTGAAGTTGGAGAAGATTCATACCAGTCAGAATCCTGCAGACATGATGACCAAGGTGGCCACAAGGGAAAAACTAAAGTTGTGTCTAGCTTTGGTTGGTCTTCACAGAAACTAGTGAAGGGTTGGGAAGCTTGCTCAGAGGAAAACTAGTCTCCAAGTGGGAGATTGTTTAGGTTTGTGGAGCCCGTTTGCATGTGTGAAAGTGTTGAGGACTGTACATTAAGAGTACTGTACACTTTTCATGTAAATTTTTAGCCTCAAAAAATTACACCCGAAATATCGGGAAACGTGATTTTCTCATATGGGTGAGTTTTTTTTGACCCATAGGTTTATGGGACGGGTTTTTGCCCATGGTTTTGATACCCACGGTTTTTGTAAAACTGCTTAAGCAGTTGTCTATTTTATATGGTCTTATGCATATGATAGATGGACAAGCAATTGTATTGTAGATGTGTTTTGAATTCGGTGGTGTGAATTCTGTAGAGTTTGTTGAGCATAGCTCCAAACGGATCTGGGTATTGTATTTGAGAGAGCGGTGGCTTGTAATAAAATTTGAGCAAGTGATTCTTGGTGGACGTAGCCCAAATTGGGGTGAACCACATTAAATACTGTCTCTTTGTGTTGTGTTATTTTATTCTGCAATTTTATTTGAGATCTGTAATAATTTTCTGCATATTAGTTTCTACTGTTGCGATTCTGTGAGGGATTATTTTGCATATTTTATCCCTTATTTCCTAACATGGAGGGGTGCCTTGGCCTCCTTCTCATTTAATCATTAAACCAAGTTGTGTATATAAACTCCTATATTTTCCTTTTGCGCCATGCATGTGGGACATTTGGGCATGCATTATTTAAATTATCCACGCCTATCTACCTATTTCCAATTTTCCACGCATTATCTATTCCATTTTCCACGCATCTCTTCTACCACTGATCACGCATTAAAACTGTATCCATTTACCACACATATATTTTATTGGGATTTGTTTTAGCACCTAAAACTCAACAATGCGCCATCCCCAAGAAAGGCGCACCATATAATGCGCCTCCACACAAGCATAAAGGTGGTTCTTTAGCCAATGTACAACCGCCCTCCATGCATTTTTTAAATGCATTCCATTTTTCATGCCCCCACAATGTGGGATAAAACTCTAAAAATGCGCCCAAGGAGAAGGAGGAGATGTGGAGGGGATTGGAATAGCTGACCTCCCATCCAAAAGTATAGGTGAATAACCAATGCACCAGCTGTTTGGAAACAATATAAAAGGAGGTTTATCATATTTGTATAGTATTCGGGGACTATGTAAAATTATTGTAATGCTCATAACTTGAGCTAGGAGTGGAATTTGGAGGAGATGTAAAAAGCAACCCCCTATTATTTTCAACAGAGGAAGACTGTGATAAGGTCATAATTTTGTAGAATTATTTGTAAAGAATTATTTTCAAGATTTTAATAGATCGGTCCCATTCAACCGGACCCGGAGACGTAGGCCTCAAGCGCCGAACTCCGTTATCAATTCTTGCGTCACATTGCTGGTCAATCCTCTTCATTTCATTCAATATTTGCATAGTACTTGCATTTTTTATTCTTTTATTAAAAATACAAAAAGAAATAATGCTCAAATTTTACAATCGAAAATCAATACAAAGCAAGAAGAATGTGTGTGCACAATTGCTAGTTAAATTTGGTTTATGGGCAGACATGTATGCAAAATGAGGAACCTTGAACAAAGAGGGAGAACTGTTAATAGAATGTCTCTAAAAAATGTTGATATCTATTTGCATTTGGAAACATGTTTCTATCATCTCTGAGAGGAAACCATACTGCTACCTACTGTTGTTTTTTTTTGTATGCAAAGGATGAAGAAGATAGAGGATTCAAAACCCGCCACTGGTCTAGTTGTAGCAGAGAAAGATGAAAACATGTCTATTACAACTTTCCCCCCCACAAGAACAACAAGGTCTTCTTGATTTAGTCATTTGGGTAGATAGAAATATCTCCAAAATAGGAATTTTGATACATGAGCTTATTAGATCAACTCAATGACATTGGAGGTGCGACTGCAGAGATGGTTAAAGAAAGATTTACCTTTAGTAATGTCATAAGAAAGCAATGATAGAAAGTTGGATACATTTGTGTAGTTTCAGACTTGGGATTCATGCCCTCATGACCCCTACACCTACATTAGCCAGTGGTTATCACGTAGATAGATTATAAAATTTGTATATAAGCTGGTTGATGATAAAGAGATGCATCATTAAGATGTACAAAATTACCTTCACAGTCATGGATTCACCCATATATCCTCACATCCATCTTCTAGTGGCATATGCACTATTTGAATAACTTCTTGAAGTGTGGCCTCATGGAATGCAATGATAGCAAGTTATGTACAAAATGAGTTTGTTAAGAAGGCCTTGGAACCTTTTAAGAAAATGCAAAATGGTGTCATTGTGGGTGCTCACGAACTATTCGACGAAATGCTAAAAGAGAGTTGAAGCCTTGTGGAGTGTGAGTGAAACCACCTGGGACTACCATCATACTCTTCGGATGTTAATATTGTCAAGCATGGTCTTCCCTGTCTTATCTCTTATAATTTTTTCCATAATTTGGTTATCCATTTGCAATAGAATAAAAAATATGAAACCATTAGATACAATACAACTGGATATTATATTCAGGCGATTAGCGCGAAACAATAATACGCGTCCTTATGATTTACTTTACCAAACTATAATTTTCTCGTCATCTTTGTTCTTACCACAACCTTATACGTTACTATTTAATGTATTAAAATTAGAAGCTCGTGTCCACCCGGCATTGATTAGTCTTAGATGATTCGTCTTTAAAATTACCTCTTTTGTCAACCTTGTAAATTTAAATACAAAAAGTAATATTCCAACACTCACAAAAGACCTTCTAGACCCCGGAAAAGAGAAGTGAAGTTTTGTCCTTGTTCCTTCCTTTGTGGGGAGTCAACTTAAGCCTTAGATCAGTCTCAATCAACTATTGGTACTCCCTTCACCGTTCCCCTAGAAGCCCGGTTATCCTGTTTTTGCACTATTAGGAAGTTGTCAAAAATAAAAAATTGCCTTTTGTTTTGACCCACCATTTGAACCCACAAAAATGAGATGCATATCTGCCTTCACAAACCTCTAGTATTTTTACTAAACAATTTCCTTGAACCTTTAGTTTGGGGAAAAAAATCTTCTTTATAGTTTGGCAAAGGAATTTTATAGGCCTCTGGTCACAGTTTGACTACGTCAAAATGGACCAATTATGATCGATGGCTCCAGAAAACTTGTCGCCATTTGAAAACCATTTGCTATTTCTAAGTCTCGTCAACTTTGGTGTATTCTCCATATATAGGGGAACTTGTAGGAAGTTTCTCAATGCACGTATCTCGTCCATAAAACGTTAGTTTTGGAGGTGGTTTTGTGAGCCCTCGAGCTAACTTTTGATCATTTCCAACTAGGATAATTATGACCAATGACCTTGGAAAATTGGCCGCTAGTGGTAAACCGTTCGCTAGTTCTAAATTCTGTCAGTTCTTGTGTATTCTTGGTTTTATAGGAGGAAACATAGAATTTTAACTGTGGTATGCTTGCTCTTCAGAAGACAACGTTTGAAAGTGGTTTCTTAGCTTCCGAGCTTGATTTAAACGTTTTTGTAGCTAGCAGTAAAAATGTAAAAAGAAAGTTATAGGATCCCTGTAAAGTCGCCAAACCACCGTGGAAATTTTTTTAACACATGTAAATAACTGTTGAAACTCTATAGTGTAACTTGTGTGAAATATAACTTTCGACAAAATGGTGTTTGTCTCTCTTCCTTTCTCTTTCTCTCTCCTTGGCTATGAAATGAAGTGAAATGAATACATGTTTCTAAAAAATTCTTTTTCAAATGAAAATTATGATTATTATTATATGTAAATGGGAAACTAAAGACATTAATCATGTTAGATTAGGGTGGATTCCATGCCATCAATTTATCATTGATTTCATGCTCACGTGGTTTTGCAGGATGCAAGAATGATTGTGAAAAGGCGATGTGTAATTCATTATTTATTATTGTAATTTACATAGGTCATTGTAAACTGAATATATGTATAAAGTAGTCTCATGTTACAGGAAAGTTATATTTGAAATTTGTTAATATGTATGAGATGCTATTTTTAGGGATATCTTGGGAAATGTGCATATAGCCATAGGTTCAGTTTGATACATAGTTATGTATGGAAAAAAGGTTTGATATACATATGGTAAATGAATTTGAAGTTAGATCTTGTAATGAATTTTTTTAAAGTTCAATAAATGATTAATTAATTAGCATGTTATATTCTTACCTTGTAAATGTAATAAAGAGTTTTAATCGAAAAAATCAACCCTAGTATAAGATCTATGCATATCATGTCTTCACATGTGATCCTTTTCACCATAGAAGAAATTTAAAACCGTAGAATGATCTTAAACTTTGCACTCGATGGAACCTCCTAGTTTAGGTAAATAACACACCTAGTTTGAGTTTACCATCATAGTCGTTATGTTTAATGACATTGTGATGAACCCATCTTTTAGGAACGAGATGGTCCAACTTTATCCAGAGTATGTAGTCTCCTTCACCATTTTTGTAACTGTGAGGACAATGTCTTCACTTCAGGTCTGACACTGTGTGGAGTGGTGAAGACCACCTTGGAAGTCACCTTAAGAGTCCTTATTTGAAGCAACAACTATGCGGTGTAACCTTACCATCTGTGGATTAAGTTGTTCTATTACTCCCTTAGTATCCTATTGGATTACGAGGTCTTACGAAATTAGATCTAGAAATTATCTTCATCAGCGAATTAAATCCTTGTTGGATCCTGATGACATAAATGGAGATCATGAAATAGTTGTTCTAGGTCTTAAAATCTTGTAAATGAAATTCTTAGTTCCTCTCAGCTAAATGTGTTACCTTTGTTTCTATCAACATATCACTTTTCTCTTTCATGAAGGTTATCTATCATAAGCATGTCCTTTCACCTTAAACTCTTTTATAGTTTGAGGCAAAGATTCTTATGTGTAAGTGGAATTAAACTAAACCTTAGTTTATTGAGAGGTTAACTAGAGGTTTGTGTGTGGTTATTGTTCTTCCAATCATATACTTCTTCAATATGTTGGTCAAATACTTTTGTAACTCCTTCTGTTATAAAACTATGCTAATAATGAGACCATAGTGTGATGTAAGAGTAAATCATATAAGAGTAAAACAAGATTTGAGGTTAGGAATAATGTCACTCTTGGTGTCCTTATAAATTTATTAAACATTTTTCATGTGTTACAAATAATATGAATTTCCTTGGTGTGATCAAACTTCGAGAAAACAAAAGGTGTGTGTGTATATATATATATATATATAAATGGAATTCAACAAGTTATTAAACTGTAATAATTATGGTAGGGAAATAATTATACCATGATCGAAGAATGTTTTTAGGAAAAATATATCTTGAATCTAAGTCTCCCTTAATCCTAAGATTTCATCATTACATCACAGTAGGTTCACTTGTGTAGAGAAGGTAAATTTTAAACATTGAATAAGCATTTAGGAGCATAATATTAACATAAGAATGAGAGAATTATGATCTTTGTATGCAATTTGAAATATGAAAAATATTTATGTAAGCTATGGAGATTGTCATAAGGGATAAAGAGAAAAATTAAATGGTTGAACAATAAGTGGAATGTGAAACGAATTTAAGAATCTGTAAGTGGAAAAGGGAGAAAATTATAATTACATAATAATGTTATTGGAATGTTAATTGTAACCTAGATGTAACCATGGTAATGATGTGTTGTGGGTTTGTCAATCCTTAAGTCCCTTTCTTGTAGCTGAGTTATTGGTAGCATTTGAGTCATTGGAGATAGTGTGTCATCGACATGTATATGGTGTTGTCGTGTGTCTATGTGAGTCGATGTCTTATGTAAGTGTCTTGTGTTTTGTTGAGTTTTCTTTACTTGGAGCCCTTGTGGTATTTTTTAGTGGGAAATGTTAGTAAAAAAAATTATTTTGGTATTCTTACTGTTGTTTTAGTGTGTAAAATGTGGGCATTACACATACGCTAGATGTTTCATGTGTCTAAATATGTATTTATTACTAACTTGTTTTTGGTGAATTTGGGAAATGAACAATATTATATATTTTTCATTGTTATATTCATGGAGATAAGGGTTATTAAAATTTACTATGTTTAACCAATGATCCTTCAAAGCTTATTTTAAGAAATATTCATTTCTAAAAAAGTAATGTAATAAGTAACAAGTTTAGATAAGTTATCATTAAATTCATACGAGTACACACTATTAATAACTCACACAGGGGGTCCAACAAAGCTTTATTATAAAAATAATTTTTTTTTTAATGGATGGGAATGAGAGAGAACTTGATAGGGATTATAAAATTAAAAAACGAGATGGGTGGGAGGAGGAAATACACCCCCTCAAAGGGGGATCTTGACAAAAATTTGGAGAACAAGAGTAACAAGTATATCATGTCATGGTCTGGGGTTATGAAGGGAGATTTTTCATGGACAAATGGATCTCAGTCCATAGTGATTTCTCTTCCACCTTCTTGTACTAATGGAACTCCCTCTCTATCTCTGTCTAATCTGGTGTTGTCTAATGTAACCAAAAGGTATGGGATAAGTCTTATTAGTTTTTTATTGTTTTAGACAAAAAATAGACTAAAGTTATGGAATGGAGAAAAAGATAATGGAGGATCAAGGGTTCCTTGGAGGTCATTTCTCTGGCCAATGAAACTTTTTATTCATTTTTAGTTTAGAATGTGATATTTTATATGTGATATATAGGGGGGATGGTTTTACAGAAAATACATCACTAATCTTTGCACGTGGAAGCCATGGGCCTTTATGGATTCTTTGGTCCCCTTGCTAGCCTGTTTGGGTATTCCTTCCTCCCCTCCCCATAGTCTTTTTGGATTTAGAGGTTATTATGGGTATAGCTAAATCCTGTGGTCACCTCCTAACCAATGACCCTACTACCCTAACTAAAACCAGAATGATGTGTGCTAGATTTTGTGTTACTGTGAGTCAAGGAAAATCCCTCCCTCAATCTATTCACCTTATTACCTCAGAGGGCATCATAGATGAAAAGATCAACTCCAAAGGATCTCTTATCCAAAATTCACCCTTAAGGTAATTTTGATAACATGCATCAAATTATTCAGTCCTGAGCAAGTAGATTGATTCAAGGCCTGAAATCATGTTTTTGGGGGCCCATCGGCTTCTCTCTAACTCTCCCATCCAAGAAGAAATCCCAACGTGTTAGAAAAAATGGAAAAAATGAAAAAAATGAGGTTATAGGATTGTTTTAAGGCATTTCGGGTCTGAAGGGTTCGGGTTGTATTGAGGTTCGTTGTACCAAGCTTGGGTGCCGAAAAAATGAAGATAATCGGCTGAGTCCTAGTCCAGGCGGTCTCCAAGACAGTAGGGACGCATGGGACGCGAAAATCCGAATCAGCCGAAAGAGGGAAAAAATTGCCTAAGTCTTTTGTTTCGCGCAGTTTGGGACATCTGGGCCAAAAGTACGCGCGGGACGCGGATCGGCCGGTTTGGCGCAAGTCGGTCCATTTTGGGCGGTTTGGAGATATTTGTCCCAGGCAGTCCGGGACAGTTGGGACAAAAGTACGCGAAGGACGTGAACCAGCCGATTCGTCCGAAACAGAAGACTTTCGTCTGGGACAGTTTGGGTCATCCAGGCCAAAAGTACGCGTGGGATGCAAAAAGCCGAAAGAGCCGAGAGTGAATGTAATCTTGCCACGTGTCTTCATCGCAAACAAGAACAAGGAAGCCTGAATCGGCCGAAGTAGGAGATTTTCGTCTGGCACAGTTGGGAAAAAGGTACGCGCGGGATGCGAAAAGCCGAAACGGCCGAAGGCAAAGAAGAAAAGTCAACGTTTGACCCGTGAAACTTCAAATGGCCATAACTTTTGACTCCGAGCTCCGATTTTCACAAAATTGGACTTTTTGGAACGAGCACGATATCCTCTACGCCACAAAATTGGATTTCTTATTTTTAACAAGGGTAGATATATTTAAATAAAAGAAACATATTCGGCTCTAGTCAGTTAATGCTCATTCCCGTCAAATGACAGAAAACGCCTGCCAGACCCAAAATAGCTGCCCGCACTCAGAAGGCCATAACTTTTGCATTTCTCAACAAAATCGCACAAAGTTGGTACCCTTGGAATCATGGCTCTGAGCCCGATGCACAGAAATCAAGAAATTCCAGATTTGATGAGATATCGAGGGAAATTTTTTATAAAACGTGGCCGGGTTCATAACAGTGTTTTATTTGGTGGTTGGGACTGCAATTAAGAGGCATGGCCATCATTCTTTCTCTGCTGCAGCACCTAGGACAGTATGGGGAGCCTTTTGCAAGTAATATACAATAATTTTACTCCATTTAATGCCTCTTACAGGTAGTTGAAGGACAGATTTCGGGATTTCCACTTTTCCCTTCTCTCTTTCTTCTCATTTTTTCTATAAATTGGAGTGTTGGGCTCATTGTAAAGGAGGTATTTTTTGTAGCAAATCTATGCCAAAATTTCTTTGTGAAGCCAATGTGTTGCAGGCCCTTGTTGTGGACTCCTTGCATGGTGATCTAGGCCCTTATCTTGTAATAGATTGAACTGTGCATATTATGAAGCAATAAAATACAAGTTTGTGGATGTATCTTCCCCTGCTGTGTTTTATTGTATTCTCCTTGCCCTTCCAATCTTAGTTATAAGAATATTGTGTCTATTATTATGTTCTTGTAGGGATCCATTATCATTGTGTGTGTTTGAAATATTGTGGTGAATGCATTTTGCTAGATTGTAGAGAACTGTCATCACCCCTTCTAATGTGCATTCTGCTTCTTTATCTCACGCATTGGGAGACTACTCTCACACCCTCCTTTTCTGGTGTATCACCGCTTTAGTGTAGGCTTTCATTTTATGCAACCTCTCTCCCTGATCCCTTGGAAAGTTAGATTAGAATAATTAGTTTACCCTGCATTAGAGTAGATTGTGGTAGGTAGTTTAGGAGCAAGAACCAACTTTCTCTGGAGGTCTATCTCAAGTAGCAAGTCCCACAACTTGGATATAGTACCCATGTTATCCAATCACACCGTAAGTTCAAGTATATGCACTTATGGAAACATAAGGGTGCAGTGATTCGCTGATAACAGGATCCTATTTTTTTCTCCAAATGTTGTATGGCTAGGCATGACATGGCTACATGAAAAGTCTCTTTCCCAAAATCCTAGATCAAGAGTAGAAAATAGGAACCCGTTTTAGGGCAAGAGGATTTGAGAATGGGGGACCTTGTTTTATCTAGCTAAGATGTGAATTTGGTTCCTCCTTCCAGGAAGGGGTAGATGGTAAATATGGAGACTTGTTCTAGGAAGATACTCATCGACGATGTTGATGATCCTCTAGATATAGATGGCTCAAATTTGAGTGGAGGGAAATTTGACCCCATGAAGAAACACAACACTGATTAAAAAATGGAAAGATAAGCTTCCTTTGAGGTAGATGTTGATGATTACAAAGATTCAGAATACTTTTCTAAAGATCTAGACAATGAAGAGGATGCATATGCTAAGAAAAATGAATTTATTGAGCCAAATTTGGCTATGGACAGGTTTTTGGTTAAAGAAAAGATAGATTTTGGGTCATGAATGGTGTCCTCATGGAAGATGGATGTGACAATAGGGAAAATGACACAACTGGAGTTGATTGACACAAAAGCACCAACTGTCACAATAAACGCTATGCATATTGATCCCATCCTTGGAACCGATTGGACTATCCCAATAGTGAAGGATCCATCGGTTTGGGAAAATGTGCTTGAGGAATAATTCAAAGAAAATAATTGGAAGTGGGAGGTTGAATGCTTTTTGAAGGGTGAATTAGAAATTGTTCTTCCTGCCATAAAATTTCCTTGTTCCCTAATCGACCCTAACTCCCTTAAGATCCTAGACTTTCGAGAGGGAGAATGTTATAGGGATTATGCCAATTTGACATTTGGGGGAGGTGTGATAGATGAAGTTAACGATGGAAGGAAGACAGTGCGTTCCAAAAGAGATAAATGTAAGCAATATGTTCCATAATCCAATAGAATCACTATGAGAACGTATATAGGGTATCTTGATCTTGTGCTCTCTTGATTCTATTATTTTCTCTTGTTTCTTTATTATTGTTTTGCAATGTTTATGATATGTTTTTACAACGTTTTTTGGATGCTTTGCTTCTTTCTCTTCAGTTGGTCTTGTTTGTTACTTTCTTGTTTTTGTTGGTCCCCATTTCTTTTATCTAGGTGTTTTGACCCCTCTTTTGGTTGTACTAGGATATGGCCCCTACCAAAAAACCTTTATCCTTAAATAAAAATATCTCAACCAAGGGAAGATTGTTTACAAACCCATGGCGATGGCTGCCAACACCCACAATGTAACATTTGAGGATGAGGTGATGTAGTAAGAATGTTTAAATAAGGATCATTCCTTGATATGTAGATTCAATGGATTTTGGTCGTGCGTACCATTCTTCAACAAATGGATCTCAAAGCATTGGATTCTACACCTTGCTGGTAGGTTAGAAATTTACCCTTTCAAGGGGAACTTTCACTATTATTTTTACTTTGATTGCTAATAAGGATGAGACCCTGGTACCCATTATTCAACCCAATGTTTGAATCCTTCACTTGTAAACTGGCCTAGATTCGATTTCTGCACCTACCGATGTAATTTTGGGACCCTTTTGGTCTCTTATTCATTGGAAACACTTTGGGTAATATTTTAAACATTGAATCCCATACCACTTATTTTACCCATACTACATATGCTCGAATCCTGGTTGATCTTGAAACCTCAAATAACTTAGATTCAAATATCAAGCTTATAGTTCAAAATAGAACTTGGATTCAAACCTATTAACTATGAAGGTTTACCTTTAGGATTTTTTTCCTTGGGACATATCACTGCAACTTGTGTTGTGGGAAAACATAAAAATGAGAAAGCAACCTGGTGGGAAAATGCTCTCCCGGAGCATTTTTTTAGACTAAGGATGATTTAGATTCAAATACTAATTTGGAGGATGTGGCTGAAATCATCCCTAAAACTCCTCTTAGAGAAATTACATGTGAAGGAAATAAGAAAATCGTAGATGTTGAAACTTAGATGAACAAAATTGTTGAGACAAATTTGAGTAAAATAGCTAAAGAAAAATATTCTCCTTTAAAAGATAGTTCATATAGGCTTTAAGATCATGAAGTTGTTTAGCATATTGAAGATGTTTCAGATGGGTCGAAAACAATGAGTAGCAGGAAAAAATACTCCCTCAAGAAAATTGTTTCTCCTTCCTATTTGTTGTTGTTGGGATGCCGTTCCATTTTGTTTCTTGTAGTGCTTATGCTTTGATATGGGATTTCTGGCCTTTTTTGTACCTAGGTATGGACCCAGTAAAAAAATCATCCTTTATCTATTATAAAAAAACATCTCCTACATGTTATCATTAGTTTCACCAGCTACTTCGATTATACATTCATTGAATATTGTATATATAGGCCCTAGGGATGGTTCGTCAAAGGTACATTTTGTAATTGTATGCGAATTTGAGTTCTAAATTTCTTTTCTCATTTTTTGGTATTCCTAAAATTTTCTTTCCATGGTCTCTATTTTTTTAATCACTCACACTCACTATGGTCAATTTCCCAAGAAATTTATTGAATACAATTTTCTATTGTAGTGATTTCAGACTATAATTGGTATGTCATGCTTTATCTTTTCCCATTCCTATAGAGTCAGTTGAGGATTTATATGAGATTGATACTATCTGATTTGGTTTTCTAGTTCAAGGTTATCAAGTATTTTTACAATTTTATATGTGTACAAATTTATTTCTCAAAATATTTTGTTCAAAGGGTGTAACACCCTTATCACTGGCTTGAAACCCAATTAGTTCAATTATCGCCCTAAAATTACAGTAGAGGGAAGCACAAGTCCTCAAAATGATTTTCTATTAGAATCTATTCGTAATTTGACAAATAAGGTTGAAAGACTTAAAGAAAATTTAGATAAGTATTTCAAACATAAGACTATCACTATGGCCATGGCCGAAAATAATTAAAATGTGTGTGGTGGAAGGAAAACGAACATGACCCTTCTTTTATGGTAGAATATTGTTGAGAGATTGATTAGCAAATGACGAAGGAAAGAATAAAAAATTTAAGGTTTTAAGAGGGCATCGACCCTCTGATGGGATTTTGATCATGATGGGAGTGTCTTCATATTGCATTCGTTAGATCATGTATATTTTAGGGGCTATGGATAAATATCATGCATTTTCCATGAGAGAAGAAATAAATTTCTCTACACCTTCTACCCTCTAGCTTTTCCCTTTGTTCCACAAGAGGAATTTGGTGTAAATGAGGAGGTGAATCTATCCAGTGAGAAAGTGTGTGGTCCTCTCATTGAAATTTGAAGATCCATATTTTCCAAAGTGTTTATATTTTGGGGTCACATGTCAATACAATTAATTGTGTCCCACTTTTTTGGAGTCTTTGTACCTTCAGTAAATATTCCTGATAACCAAAACATGACCAAAAACATATTAAATCACCAACCATGTATTTTTAAGAGCTTATAAATTCTAAGGTGCATGACATCCATAATTTACCTGATTTTTAAAAGTTTTAATAATTATTTTTAAATATTTATTTAGTAGTAAGATTTAAAAAAGAAAGGCCACCAAGTGGGACACACTTATATGCTTTGACCCTGTACTTATGTTTTACAATATTCAGTCATTAATTTGTAATACTCCCTTTATTTGGCAACACGTTGTATGTAAGTTTCTAAGTTCAAAGGGTGAAGGCCCTAATAGATCGCTCAGCTTATTACGCAAGAATTCTTACTCCTAAACTAACAATTTGTGTAAAATTTACATTTAAAACTATCTTAATCCTAAACTACCAATGTTAATATCAAGATGGCGGATGAGTCCACATTCTCAGATAGCTCTTATGTCATCAAAACAAAAATTTTAACGAAATGATATATAATAACTTCAATAAAAAAAATAGTCACTAAAGCTAATATGTACTGACATCAAAATTCATAAGTTGAAAAAGAAAATTTCTATTGGCCATTTTCCCTAAATTTAATACAAATTATTTAACATTCGTCATTACATTCACAACTTAATTAGAAAACTATACCTTTTTCACGAATATGATGACATGTAATTTTAGACAATTCACTAACCCTTTGAATCTGGCTTTATATAAGTTTTTAGTATGGATTCTTTAAAATTTTCCTTGAAGATATCTAACTTATCAAGAATTGAAAAGTAATTAATCTCTCGTAGGTATCACCATAGACCTTTACAGTTTAAAATTATCTCCACTCCTAGCAATGCCTCATAATACATCACTTTACTAGATTAATGAAGCAATAGTGAAGATAAAATAAGGTAAGAATTAAGTAAAAGGTGTATAGACCTTAGTACATTGGATTATAGCATGGATGAGATACCAAAAAAACTAGAAGGTACTATTTTTGAGATTTAATAGGAAGAAATGATTAAAAATAAATACTATGAATAATTACTCGTTTTGAAATTAAGAACAATAATATTGCAAACATCATTTTCAAATGAAATGAATGTATTTGTAACTTATATATGTATAAAAATGACTAAATGAGAGTAAATATAATAGGAAACATTGAGGTTTAAGTGTACTTTGGGTGTAATCAGAGGGAATTAAAGGCCTACTATCAGACTTTCTAAGGTTCAAGATACAAGAAAGTACCCTCTTGAGAGTGGCCTACACAACGTTTTTGTTTAATAAATATCAACTACTCATGTATGCATATATTTATTATTTTTCTATTGCCATGTGCTTCCATGATATCATGCATATATTGGAGCAGAAGTTATATTTAATTTTGGCATCACTTATTCTATCTTGAATACTTAAAGTATGTTTATATGTTACATGTATAATAATATTTTTATTACCTATCAATTTTATATACTTTTCTTATGACTACATTGTTTATATCTTCAACATTCAAGCATTTTTCTCACTAATTAGTATATCAAATTATTACATCAAATGATATATTTCCTACCTAGGGAAAATAGTCTATATTTGATCTTATAATCAATACAACTATCCCACATTCTGGCAATATCTTAATTCTTTTAAAATATATGTAGACCAATAATTTTATATTTATCTAATATAGGTATACTAGTTATAAAAACACTTTAATTTATATGCTTTAAAATTTAAACTATGAACTATCTTCGACCAACTATTGGGAGAAACCTACATAACCATAGGATTTTCATAATTTTTTTGAGAAATTAATCCATAAACTCTTAACATCAATGAATAAAAGATAAAGTCGATTTCATTCTACCAATATCCAGCTATTAGACATATCCCATAGCATCAATCAGACCAATTTACGAATCTGAAGTCCTTAATTGCAATTTTTTATATACAACAAAACTATATATCATGTTGTCATATAACTACATCTAATTTTCCCTTTTCCACTGTTTCACTGATCTAATCATACTCCTAACCAAATAGGAAAACGGCTTTTATATAATAACACACCAAATTTCGGACAACTGTCCATAATTGAATTTTTTGGAGCAGCCCACATAAAAGTAAAATCAGTGAGGTGTATCTTGAGAATGCATAGACACCATTTTGGCAAATATTACATATCTATAAAACACTGTTTGCAGCAAGCCTATGACAATTAATACTCCATAAAATACTGTATGTAGCAAACCTATAACCGTTATTGCTCAAGGTTCAAAGTGGGCAAGTAGGTTTGCAAGCCTTGCACCTCTGATATTTGTGGGCAAGCATGTTTGTATGCCTTACAAATATGAGTTTTGTGGTTAAGCAGGTTTCTATACCTTACACCTCTGTTATTTGTGATTAAGCAGGTTTTTATGCCGGGTCAATGGTGTTGAAGGCAGATAGTCACTGTCAATACTAGAGGGAGAACGATTATGCCAATTTCAAGGCACATCTAGTACGCATAGAAATGTAAAATCAATGAGGCATGTCTCGAGAATCCATAGACGCCATTTTCCGCGAAAAAAATACATATCTATAAAACACCGTCTGTGCAAACCTACGACAGTTAATACTCTAGGTCTTGCACCGCTGAGCTTACACGGTGCGAGTCCAACTCGAATGATTGCTCCTTCGGTCGGGCACATGTAAATTATATTCTACTTCATAATATAGCAAGAAAGGGGCTAGACTGTGACAAAAAGCATGATTTTTTCTTGTTATATAAAAGAAAGGTGAAAGGCTTCTCCAATATGAATTACGCCCTAATTGATACTCAAATTTTAGGTTATCTCAACAAACATCTCAAACAACCTTTACCCGACAGAAGAGCGAAATGAGTCTAAAAATATACGAAGAGAAATAAAACTTAGAGCTGAGGTTGAGCAAAAGCCCAACAACAAAAACAATTAAGTTAGACATTCTAGACCAGAAATATATCTATATCTTACATTGAAATGCTCTTCTTCCACAATCTCTCCGCATTATGACCAAAATACAGTGCCAAGCATCATTATGGTAGGGTACGTTCAGTATCTTTCCATATCTTGCCCATCGTGGGTACGCTCAAAACCCTAGGCCTTACCATTTTTAATACACTCCGAACGAACATGATTTTCACCAGCAATGAACTACAGTTGGGTAATTACTACTGCACAAAGGTACTGAACTCTGCCAAGACCGTGCATAAGGGAAAAAACAAGACAAGTGTGGCTGAATTGATGGAGCTCACAAAAAAGTTGTACAAATAGTTTGGAGATTAAAGTGATATATAAGATGACAGATGTGACATTAAAGTTATTTACATGGCGTGGAAATTGATAGGCTGTGGGCCGTTTGTTTTTTTAAGCCATACTTCAATTATGAGAGGGGGGCACGGCCACGGGCAGCCCACGCTGAGCTATATAGTCTATGAGACCCCCTGTATTTTCTCGCCGGAGAGGTGAGATCTGATAGCTATCAATTTACATCAGATCTATTTTTATTACATATATAATAAAGTAATAAATTATGAAACTGTAGAAAACGACACGTTAAAAATTTAGAAAATTGTATAATTTTTTGAACAGTTTTAAATAAATATACATACAATTTATATAAATATAAATTGTGTGTGTGTGTGAGAGTGAGTGAGAACAAACATTAGAAATATATATTAAAAATATTGAAATTTACAACCACGGAAAAGAGCTAAGCCGGCGGTGAAGTTTGATTTGTCAAGCCCTGAAAATTTTAACATCCAATCTTGAACAGGGCGATTTTTGGGAAAGATAAGAGCAAACCAACATGAAGCATCTATTTGAGAAGGTACCTTAAGAAGTAGAATGAGGCGCAAGGTATGTTGATCGCATGATGCGCAAGGTATGTGCCATTTATCTAAGACACCATGAGAAATTATAGCATACCATACATGCATCATCTTAATTATGTACTGGGTACTTTTGTTGAGTTGGCGGATAAGTACGTGGTGGATTCTTCCAAAAGCTTGATCACCCTGTAGTGTGTGCAACATGCAAGTATTCCACTCCCTAAACACATTTCGGTGTGACTGATGGATTGGATGATTGAACGATGGAAATTAATTGTAAATTTAAGAAACAACAAAAATCATGAGCCATGAAACCAAAATCACGATAGCCCAAATCCACAGGTTGCCTCTATTGTGAACCCATATCAAATCCAAAGCAAGTTACAAGAAGAAGCATGACACTAAGAGCAACAAGAGCCCAAATCAGGTTCCTTTTATTAATTTATTTCAATTAAAGGTTTTACTATTTATCTTATATTCCAGACCACATGCCCTTGTCTATTGTCATTGTACATGAGGAAAACACTGTGTTGGTGGTTCAGTTGTAGAAATGTTCACAGATTTATGCATTTAATTTCCCTCACCTCTGCCACCACTAACCCCTTACCTATTAAAGTAAGGCCTATTTTAAAAAAAAGGTTAAAAATTATTATAAAATAAATTTTTTTACACATTTGGGAAACATATTATACTCTATGGAAGAGACTATTTCCTATGCAAAAAAAGGGTTACTGTACGATGGAAAAGTGACAAGCGAGCGTGGGAATCTACAAGTAACTCTTCCTCACACCCGACCTCTCGAGGTCATGCCGAGACAGCCGGTGGGGATGGAATATGCGTGGGATGCAGACAAACTAGTTAGGCAATCTGATGTCTTCGATGCGCACTAGTGGAAACTGCGAATCTAAGGCAGAGAAGGCCCTCCTAACCTGAACTGGTGTGATAGATCGATCGGCAAGGATGACTGCTCGAAGGCTCCAATCAATATCGAGCTCTGGCGTGATTCGGTCTATGGGTTGTGGAATACGCGGAAAATAACTTGGGATAGTTTCGTGTATATCTCCAGATAGGGTCATAGGGTGGATGATGGGTATAGCGGACTCTACGGGCGATTATTTGGCCTAGTCCAGAATTCCCTAGCTTTATTAGCTGCTATGTCTAATAAGGATAACTGTTCGATGATGATAGGTGGAAGTGGAGTGGATCTGAATACTAATGTGCGTAGGCCAGCATCTATGTCTGATTCACCTATGGATTCGTTGGGCTATGGGATTTGTGGGTCACAACCGTAGATTCGCAGTTGTTGTGGTCCTGCTATGGTCATGTGCGGAATCAGTCCCTAATCCCTAGTATCCAATAATCGTATGCTTTCTCAGCCTCTATATTTAAAATTAACAGTTGTGTGATCTTCTCAGAGTATCTCACAGGCGTTCGTGCAACCTGAATTCTTAAGCTAGTATCTATGTCTGTGAGAGTGTCTCCTGCGCCTGGCTGTGGGACCAAAGGATCACAACCGAACGTTTGCTCTCTTTCAAGCCCCTCCACAGTCATGCAGATATATATCTAGGGTAATCTGTAGTTTGGTTGATTTGACCAAAACGTGTGCACTTGGTCGTCTTCTATGTTTAACCCGCTTAACTGGAGGCTGATCTGTTGTAAGTTTGCCGTTGTTCGGAAGACTTGGATCCTAAAATTCTGATCTATATCAGTTATTGCTGTGACGAGATTGGGTTGGGGCACGATTGGCTCGAATACATATTCTCTGGGCTCTCTAGGTCCCGTGATTGTCATACAAAAGCAACAATGTAAATCTAAATGCAGCAAAGTAAAATTAACTATGTGAAATATATCTATAACATATATAACTTGTCTATTTTTGTATTTTTCTGATGAATTTATATGAATGAAATTGAAGGAGCAACTATTTTAATATATCTAGAAATTGAAAACTAATCTAATGACAAATTTAAAACAAACAAAGCAACCGAGTATAGCTACTTGCCTGTGCAGTTGTGAATCTATTGATAACAATGAAATAACTAATCTAATCTGTTTGAAAGACTCTCGATCCTACCTCAGAAGTGAGGAATGAATCATAGTTTCTTAGAAACTATCAATCCCCACAGCTTCCCTGGCAATATCGAAAGTAAAATTGACCGAAATAAAGTGATTGGCTACTCTATTTGATATGCTTCTAACTAGAACTTTGAAAGCTAGAACCTGGATTTTGCAGAACAGTGGCGAATCCAATGGTGTGTGTGGTTTTGTCCCCTCAGTAGTGATCTCCTCGTTCCTTCGTGCTCACGTGGATCCAGAAAAGCGTGTAATGCTAGCATCAACAGGAGTAGATTTTGGAACAAAGGCAGCTTAGAATGCAGACTGAATACAATGCGAGTAGGAGAGGGATAGCGCAAGAGTACAGAGCTTGGCTTATGCAATTCCTAGCGGGATTTATTGCGAGTCATGCAACATAAAACGTCCAGAACCTGAAACTATCCTATTTGACGAGCAAAACCTGCAACTTTAATGGCTTCCTACTGAGAATTAAGCTGCTCTATTTCAATGGATTGCATGAAGTAATGACAACATTTGCACAAGATGGATATGTGGCTTTCTAATAGCAAAATAACATTAACTAAGCAATGAACTAAACTATGAATTCTAAGCAAAATAAAAGACTGAACTACTGAAATGAGAAATTGAGAGGTAAATTTGAGGGGCCATTTGCTTGAGCACAAGCCAACTATTTATAGCATTTGCATTCACCCAAAGGTAAAAACCAAATTGATCTCTTAAACCATAAACAAAGCCAAAACACTATTCTAGGGAACCAGAATCATTAATGCAAGCCAAAGGCGGTGAAAAAAGCTGGTAAACGTTGAAATTTACGTGAGTCGCGTTAAAAAGAACATTCTGGAAAACACGTGAAGGACCGCCGCCCTGAGCAGGGCGGCGGTTACAGGCCACCGCTGCCCTTCCTAGACGACGGTCACGAGACCGCCGCCCAGGCAGGGTGGCGGTTTCGTCACTGAAGAATAAAACGCAAAGAAAAGAGGGGAAAAGAGAACAACAAAGCACAGCAGGGTGCTAAGCAAGGCATGCGGGATGTTAACGCACACTTGGGGAGCTTTTCCGGATCCCGAACACCTTGCGAGGAGACCTGTATCATCATTGGGGCACGTGTTATTTTGTTCTGGCAGTGCAGTACCTTACAATTTTTGGGTACGTACATATTGCCCCCTCGGAGAAGCGTTTTAGCCATGAAGAGGCGTAGGTAAAACGGTGGGTCCGAGTATGGCGGTCCCGAAATGGGAAGTTGGAAGTTATACCTGATACGTCCGTGTGTCGAAATGACGCCATCCACAATTCCCGCCACCTGCAAAACGAAAAGAGGAATCAAGTGCAGATAGACAAAATAGATCGGAAAATAAACGCTAAAATAATAAGAAATGAGGACGTACCATTTGTGCGGGGGTAAGAACTTACCTCCGTTGGCGCTCCAAACCTGTGAAAAGGGAATTTAAAAAAATGAGCCAGGTTGCTATATATATGAAAGTGGGCCCATTTTCCTATTCATTTGTGTGTGTTGATTTGGTTGATTTTGAGCTCTGGGACCCACGGTGACAGTTTCTTACGAGAGTAGAGTCAAAACATCCGTGACGAGATAGCGATCATGCCTCCGCGAGCAGATCATCGACCCGCGAGATCACAGGTTAGTTTTTCTCAATTTATTGTTTTTACCCCAAAATTTTAAAATGTTAAAATCTTTGTCGTCGGGGGGTTATTTTTGAAAATGTTAGGTTCAAAAGGTCTATCTAGGGGGGGCGCCTACTGGGTAGGCTTTGTTTTAGTTAAAATAGTCCCTTTTTGCATTTTTTAGGATTTTTTAAGGTATAGAACCCGCGTGGGTTTTCGGGACACGACCGCCGCCCTGAAGCAGGGCGGCGGTCAAGATGATCCGCCGCCTTATTCAGGCGGCGGTTGACCGCCGCTTTTAAGGCGGCGGTTACGAAACCACTGCTTTGCTCAGGGCGGCGGTTCCTAACAGAATGCCAAAGGAACACTTGTTTAAAATTGTTTTTGCATTTTTAGCATCTTTATGTGTTTTCATGATTTTTCTAATGTCATTCGGATGCTAACTTGCTCTGTTTTGTGTGTTTTTGGGTGTATGCAGGTGAGGGAGGAGTACATTCGATGGAGTCGAGAGAGAGAGTGTGACTGGCTCCCAGCAGTGTTAGATGCCCTTTCACTAGGATGAGGTGGACACTCTTCAGAGGGCCGGCATACTGCGTATATCACGCTTCCCACATGTTGCTCCATCCAGTCACATACTTTATGACTTATTTTCTTATTGGGATGCTGATCGGAACACCTTCCGGTTACCAGGGGTCCGAGGTGAGTGGACCATCACTTTGGAGGATGTTTACCGTATTCTGGGGGTCCCGATCATCGGGAGACGACTTACTCTTGAGACGGCAGGTTCACGGGCCCAGATAGCACAGTGGGCTTCTTACATGGGAGATGTAGTTATCTCCACAGGGTCGAAGAAGGGGGTGAGGGTCCGATCTATTCCTAGCCTGCCCATCCCCTTGATTCGCCAGGCCATTATGGGGATCCTTGCCTCGAGATTGATCAGGGACAAGGGAGGAGACACACTACTATATTGCTGGTCCCCCATCATTGCACAGATCGAGGGACATGGCAGGATTTACGCCTGGGGAGCCAATATACTTGGGACTACCTACCATGACTTGTACAGGTAGTCCGTTTACAGGGGCAGTCTTTGAGCCACCCGACCCTGGTTATGAGCTGGGTCTATGAGCGCTTCATCCCCTACGGCAGAGGTGTAGAGGTAGCAGATCCCAGAGCTGTGAGGGCAGCCAGATGGACAGATATGTCGGTGCTCAGAGCACCTCAGGTCAGCCAATTGCTTCCCTGACCACTGATGACATGGAGGCCACACCGTATCAGGCCATGGCAGGTTTATGGGGTGAGGAGGCTCTTACTTTGATCTCCTACTCCACCACAGGGCAGCTTGTTGACAGAGTAGGGAGAGTGGAGATACACCCCTTTGGCCGAGTTCCTCAGCAGTTTGGCCTACCTTATATGGGTATGCTTCCCCTGGTAGTGCCAGTATACAGGTCAGTTCGAGAGGCCAGAGGGGGTCCTAGAGGCCGGGGTTGGACAGTTGTTACCCCTGGTGTTCCCATTGCGGCTAGGCGGGTAGTACGTGCCCGAGGGAGAGTCGGTGCTCCTCAGGCACCCTTACTTCAGATTGCCACCGGTCCCGCTCACAGTAGTGACGACCCTATTGACATAGACTCCGAGTCTGAGGAGTTCACAGGGGAGGAGACGGAGGAGGAGACTGAGGAGGACAGTGATCCTGAGTGGCATGACACTCAGGATATCATGCAGGTAGAGAGGGCAAAGCAGAGTGCAGAGAGGGTGACTCTGGTTTCAGAGGAGCCACTCTCCCAGGGCCATGGTGGGGAGGATGAGTCCATTGCAGGACACTACGTCGCTCCAGCCACGGGAGGAGTACCTCAGTCAGCGGTAGCATCTGTGGCAGGTGCTGACCCTAGAGATCCATCCTGGAGGCCCGGTGATCCGAGTAAGTTATCTTCCCTTTGCTTTGAGTTAGGATCGCTTTAATTGCCATCTCTCCTTTTGTTTACACTTGTGTTTATCTCTTGCTTTATTTCTAATTTGTTTTCTCCTTTGTTTGCAGAGACCGCCGATGAGTGGCGAGACCTGATTCGCAGGGTATGCACCGATACCCTGATGATCCCTATGGAGAGGACCCATGCAGAGCTGTCTATGGATGCAGGGGAGCCCTCAGCAGCTGGCAGACATACCGACGTCTTTTCCCCCGTCTGGCATGTGGCCAGGATGGTATCTACCCTCCGTACTGAGCTAGTAGGGTACAGGATAGCAGAGCGCCTGATGAGGAGTCATTCTCATGGCGAGACCGCAGCTGCCCCTCGGGATCGTGAGCCCTCCGTGCACTCAGAGCGCCGGCGTAGCCGGAGTCCTAGGCGTGGGTGTGCACCCTCAGAGGGATCTCATAGGGGTTGAGAAGCCACTTGGCTCTCTTAGATTTTTGTATGATGTTTTTGTATTTCCCGGGCTCTTTGAGCATTTTGACCATGCTTAGCGCATGATGACATTGTACAGGAATTTTGATCATTTATATATATATATATATTCTTTTTGGATCAGACTCTTGGCATCTATGACCTTGCTTCCATTTCCGTTTCCACATGTAAACTATGATGTTATGCTTATATGTTTTTTTTTAGAATGTATGCAATGGAGAACAAATGATACAAGTGTTTACTTTCTTTCTGTATTCCATGATGCTGATATATGATAATGTAGATACAATGTGATTTTGAAATTTTAGTTTCTTTAAGCAATTTTGATACCTCATATCTGTTTTGGCAAAGTGGTGAAGATAAGCCTTGGTATGATGAGCAGATATACTTGCCCCACTCCTAACTCCACGCAACTAGTAAGATGCGAGGGCTCGTCACCGAGAGCTAGAAAGGGCACAAGTTATGAAATGTGTTGAAATGATAGTGATGAAAGATAGACAAAGCTTTGGTGGAACCAAATTAGGATGCTACAAGCCTACTCTACTCAAGTGACTCCATAGTTTGGGATGCAACTTGCTTTGCGGTTTATCTAGACTTAGATCCGTAGATGGCCACATGGTAGACAAAATTTGGGTTTTAGGATTTTTAACTCTCTTGGAATTTTGAACATCTGATTCATTTGTTTTTGACTCAAGACTTCAAGATTTGAATTGTTTGTTTATGACCTTTAACATTTGTTTGTCAAGAGGACCCCCTACACCTTGCCCCATGCTACTAGTAAGAAGCGTGGGTTTATCACCATGGGCAAGGCATAGGCGAGTAAGGGCATTTCCATCCTTTCCCAACACTACGTCACTAGTAAGAGACGCAAGCTCATCACCAAAGGTTGGTGGGGCAAGGAAATGTGTAAATTTAAAATTTTCTGTTTGATTTATATTTGACTTGTTTATTTGAGTAAAATGTCAGCATGCTCTTACTTCTAGAGAGATATACATACGGGATAGATGTGACACGATGAAGCTTCTAGAACAGACCATAGGCAAGACACCTATCCTAAGAAGAAACCAAAAGTGAGAACAAGTATGCAGACCTTGGTATGGTTACCGTTAAGACTTTGTCATATCTAGCTTTATTTGACAAAATGATTCCGAAATAGTTGATGATATCATGGAAATGGAGAAGTATGATTAGAGTATTTATGCCAATATCATTAGACAGTTTGTAATGAATTGCTTTTAAAAATATATTCCTTGATCACAAAATTGTACGAAACAAGCGGACAAAATGATCCTAACTATATGAAGATGCAATGTAGCTATAATTATACAAGCAGTGCTGGTTGCTTATGCATAGAATCGTTTAAGGTGTAGGGAATTGACTGCTTCACCAAATTCCTCACCTTCTAGTGTGCATAAGAGATATGCACCATTTCCATAGTCCTTCATGACTCGGTATGGGGCCCAACCATTTGGGCCGAAACTTCCTTCCTTCACCGGTCTTTTTATTGATCCGGTTGTCTAGCCTTAGAACTAGATCACCTTCATATATGTCTCGTTCATAGACATTCTTGTTATACTGCCGGCACATCCGGTCAGCATAGACTCTGTGCCGCTGTTCAGCATCTAACCTGGCTTCATCTAGGCTTTCTAGTTGGGAGAGACGTGCTTCTCTGTAAGCATCTTCGTCCAGGATCCCTTGTAATGAGATACGGAGACTGGGTATTTCAACCTCAAGCGGGAGAACTGCTTCTGCCCCCGAATACTAGCGAGAAAGGAGTCGCTCCTGTTGGTGTTCTTATTGAGGTTTGGTGGGCCCATAAGGCTGGATATAACTTCAAATGCCAATCTCATTTGTTTTCTTTCACAGTTTTAAGAAGAATGGCTTTTAATGTTTTGTTTGTCGCTTCAGCTTGTCTGTTGGCTTGAGGGTAATACAAGGAGGCCGTATGATGGCTTATTTTAAATTTATTGCACAATTCACGAACTTCGTCATTTTTAAAAGAAGTCCCATTATCTGAGATAATGATTTGTGGGACACCGTACCTGCAAATGATTTGGTTCAAAATGAACTTGGCGATTACAGAACCCGGTACAGTAGTAAGAGGCATAGCCCTCTACCCACTTGGTAAAATATTCGGTGGCCGTGATTATGAAATTATGGCCATCTGTGGACGAGGGAGAGAATTTCCCTATCAAATCGAGGCCCCACGTAGAAAAGGGCCATGGAGTAGTGATTGGTTGTAGAGCTTGTGCCGGGCATATGGATCTCGTGGGAGAATTCTTGGCACTTATGACACCTTCGTACAAACTCTACTGCGTTATGTTCTAGAGTAGGCCAGAAATAGCCCATCCGATGTATTTTACAAGCAGTGGCATGGCCACAAAAGTGGACTCCACACATTCCACCGTGAGATTCATGAAGAATCTTCTTGGATTCTTCTGTGTCGACACATCTTAGAAGCATTCCATCGAATACTTTTTGATAGAGCACTTGCTCTATAATGACGTATCTGGCTATGATAATGTGTAAACTGCCTTGTTTGTTGTGGTGTAGCACCTTCCGGATACGTACGATCCATGATATAATTAATAATATTAGCATGCCAAGGACACTCAAAGATGGGAGGTCTGGTTTCGATGTAGTATACGCCATTCATCAGGAAAGTCTAGATCTACTAGATTGCCTCCATTTAGTGGGTTATCAGCTAACCAAATCCATGATGATCTGTCCTCTAAACGGACTTCTGATTTATGAATGTTAATTCAAATTCACCCATTAAGGTTATAAAGTGTCCAACCTTTTTAGACAAGGACCCTTGCGTGAGGAAAGTTCATAAATGATCTGTCTTTACAATGACCTTTGTTTCTTGATTTAGGCATGTAATGTATTAAGCATTTGGTTGCAAAGACTATGGCAAGGCATTCTCATTCTGCTTGTGTATAACATGTCTCATAGTCGAGAAACGTTCGGCTAATGAAATAGATTACACATTCTCTCTTGTCATCGTCTTCTTGAGCCAGCATACAGGCTAGCGAGACATTGGTAGCTTGCGTGAATATAAAATTAATGGGCAATCTGGCTTGGGTTGGTATTAGACGTATGTGGTGATAACAAGAACATGCTTAACTATGTCAAAAGCTTCATTGCATTCTTCAGTCTAATCAACACTATAATCTTTCTTGAGTAGATTGTTGATTGGATGAATGACGAAGCTTAGATCTGGGATGAATCTTCTAGATTGCACCGAGTTTTCTGAGAAATGACCTTATTCCAGATTCATCCGAAAGGTGGGACCATTTCAATAATAGCCCTAATTTTGGTTAGTTGGACATCGATCCTACATGACGATATAATGTAACCTAAGAGCTTTCCTCCTGTTACACCCAAAGACACATTTTTTCTAGATTTAGGGTGACTCCGTATTCTATCAAATGTGAAAAAATGACGCAAAGCACTTACAGATGGTCACTACGCTTCTTGGCCTTGGCCAACAAGTCATCTACATAGGATTACATAATTTTATGAATAAGATCATGAAATATATATGTCATAGCCCACTGGTATGTAGCGCCAGCGTTCTTGAGACTGAACGACATAATAGCATAGCAATAGGTTCCCCATGGAGTTATAAATGTGCTTTTTGGCTTGATCCTGTTCGGATATTTTAATTTGATTGTATCCCGAGAATCCATCCATGAGAGAAAAAAGCTCAAATCCAGCTGTTGCACCAACAATGACGTCTATGGATGGTAACGGGAAGTCATCCTTAGGAAATGCTTTGTTAAAGTCTCGAAAGTCTATGCAGATGTGTATCTTCCCATTATTTTTTAGAATGGGAATGATATTAGATACCCACTGAGAGTAATCGACTGGCTTGATGAATCCTACTTGGAGGAGTTTCATTACCCCCCTCTTTTACCATGAGAGCTACCTTAGGTTTCATTGGTCTTGATTTTTGTTTAACCCGGCTTTGCATCTGATTTAGTCACGAGGTTATGTACCGCAATGTGTGGTGCAACCCCTGTCATTTCTTTATAATTAAATGCAAAAAGCCTTCCAATGTTCTTTAAGGATTTGAATGTGTATTTCTACTTACGACAGAGTTAACGAGGATCCTAACTTCAATATCCTTGGTTCATCCTATGTTCCGAAGTTAATATCGATTGTTTCTTCAATTAGAGAAGTGTTACCTTCTTCAAACTTAGGCAGGGCTGGAGGTAGTTTCAGATCGTCTCCATTCTTGACTGTGTATATGCTAAGTTCCTTTTATGGGGGAATCTCTGTCATGGGATTTCCGAAGTAGAAAGATGAATGCGGGATTAAGGATAAATCTATTGCGAGATGGGTGAGATGCAACACTGCATAGGAATTTAAGTAATCCAGAGTGGCTCTATCACTATCAATGATGGTCTATGATAGTAGGTTTGTTCTCGTTTTTGTTTGTTAAAAGAGGATTCGACATTGTTTTTATTAGCTGGTTCAGTATGAAGGGATACCATGAAACGGGGTATCCTCCAACTCACTGTTTGGAGTAAAGCGTGACGCTGAGGTTGCTATTTAATTAGCGAGAAGGTTTTGTTCTCACGAGGAATGCTTCAATTGATTTAAAGTAAAAACTCCTTGCTTAAACTCAATCCAGTTGTTTTGTAGAGCTGTAAGTGCTCGACTCTAGTTTCATACATCTCATAGACTTGATTTGCTACCAATTATGAGTCTCCTAACACCCTGATATTATTAACACTGATCCTCTTAGCTAGGATGAGGCCAAGGAGGATGGATTTGTACTTAGCACCATTGTTTTTACATTTGAAATTTAGTTTAAAGGTAAATGGTAGAGACCTTTTCCCTCATGAGAAGTAAAGATTACACCTGCCCCAGCTCCGTAATGACATCTAGCTCCATCGAAATGGAGAGTCCAATACTTAGCTAGGAATATGGGAATTGGGATATTTGTTGTGTTAACATCTTCTACCTCTACCATGCAGAGATCTACTGCTGGAAGAGAACCAACACCTAGGGTGTATCCCATGCCTATAGAATCAAATGGTAGGAACATTGGTAGATCTGTTCTAGCATTTCAACAATTTTTGTAGTAGTTCCTAATGATACTATTTCTACAAATCTTAACCTCATCTTTGAGGGATGGGATCGTCTTGGCTAGGCTCATAGTCTCAAGATCTGTCGTAGGTACCTAACTTTTCTTCTAGTTTCACGTCGGTAGGTTTATTAAGTTGGTTTGTTGGGAGTTCAAACTCTGAGTGCACACCTGGTCTTTTCTTTAGGTCAGCCAGGTGTACATCAAATGGTTTTGGATCACCTTTGGCTATGAACACCTTTCCTAAATGCAAGAATCTTACTTCTTGAAATAAGGTAGAAGGGATTGCCTTCATACGGTGTATCCATGGTCGGCCGAGGATCATATTGTAGTTAGTTTCCCGATCTATAATATAAAACTCAGTCAGGATTGTTTTGGGTCCTAAGGTGACCGGTAGTATTATAGTTCCAACCGAGGTGGCTTTAAGGCTATCATAGCCTCTTAGCATATTTCGAGTTGTGGAACAATTCGTTTCTCCATACCCTAGCTTTTGAAGGAAAGAGAAGGGGACTATGTTAACTACTGCCCCATCGTCAACCATCGCGTGTTTCACATAATTGTTATAAACCCATACTTTCAAATGTAAGGCTGGATCACCTCGGCGTGCAATCTCAGTGTCTGTTGGCATTTTGTTTATTTCGAATATGAATTTGGTATCCCTATCCGGCTTCCCCCGGAGGGTGGATATCAAAGTCTATATGGTTTACCTATGTTTCGGGAGGTGGGGTGATGTTAATTAGATGGCCTAAATCTAATGCCTCTAAAAGAGTAGCCCTGTGGGTAGGAGAATTCTTTAGCAAGTCCAAAAAATAAATGTGTGAGAAGGTTTTTGTTAGATCACTAATTAAATCGTAGGCACCTACAGGTCCTTACTAACATTTGTTGGATGTTATCTGTCTCCAATAGGTAACTTGGACTTGGCTAAGAGGAATACTCTCGTGTTCTTGTTACAGCCTCTATGGGTAGTTCAGCATCTAACTCTACTAAACTGACTATCTTGGGTCGCGGTTGACTCCCTAATTGTGGCGCAACTAATGGATTTAGTGAAGTCGAGGCTTCATGATCGTGGTTTCCTGTCATTACACCCTTGTTTGTCCCATTCGAATTTAACCCGTTGTTGTTGTGATTTGGGAGCGGATCATTGAAGATCTTAAGGGGTGCATTTTGAGGGGAAACTACCCCTGTAAAAGTATTTGGTGTCTGGTGACGTAGGATCTACCAAGAACATATCTATGAAAAGTTGTCTTTGTTCCTCTGGAAAATGTTGCATGAATTTATTGTAGTCACGGCATGTTCTGGTGTCATGGCCTCAGATTTTGTGAAAACCACAATACGAGTTAGGATTGTAATTCCTTGGTCTGCTGGTTTGGTGTATATTGTGGCCCAAAACTCTGATCAAACCGTTGCCTATTAGGATTAAAGTTTTACATTTGTTGTTTTTGGTTTTGGTTCTGGTTTTGATATCCAGTTGAGTTTTGGCTTGGACCCTGTGTAGGGTTTCACCTGTTGTTGTTGTTGTTGTTGTGGATGATTAAAATCCACTGCATTGATTGTTGGGGTAAATTTGTTATTTCGTTGGTTGTTTACTAGTGGTGGAGTATTTACAACATTTACCCTTTTGGGCTGATCAGTTACTCCATCTGTTGTCACTCCACAATTTTTATTAAGGATTTTAGGTCCTTGATTAGTATTTGTGGTGGTAGGATAAGCCATGGTATTCTAGTTAGAGGTGATTAACCTCCCGTTTGTTCCATACGTCTTACGACCGCTATCTATTACCACTTGATCTATTCGGAGAGCGCTCTCAAGTACTTCATTCGTAAGTCCTTAGTGGGAACTTCCGGAATTCTTCCTTCACTTCTCTGCTAAGGGAATGAAGGAATAAATCACATAGTTCCATTTGGTCCATATTTGGAGCACTGGCTGAAGAATAAAGAACTATACGCCACCTCTAGATGAAATGAGCAATGGATTCATTGTGTTCCTGCTTAATGTGCAAGAATTCCCTGATTCCTATTCTTAATAGTTTGTTCATGTCAAATGCCTTAATGAACTCTGAAATGAGTTGTTTAAACGAATGGATGGAAGCCTCAGGTATTCTATAATACCAATCGAGAGTGATACCCTCCAAAGTTTTGGGGAATATTTTAGCAACAACCCCATCCCAAGGGAGTAGTTCTCGAATAGCTGTGGCGTAAGCCTTGATATGTGCATTCAGATCTCCCTCACCTTTGTATTTGGGAAAATCAGGAAGAGGTCTTGGAAGCATAATGCTTCGTATGGTGAAGTCTAAGGGTTCTTTCAAATATTCTGAATAAGTCCCTATTGCATAGGTTTTGACCATTGATGGTGCCTGCTGAGGGGTGGCGGTGGAATGGGTTGTTGGTATGGCGTAGCGTATGCATTGGCAGGGGCATAAGGAAGCCCCTATGTTTGAGAAAACATACCAGGAGAGGAGAACATGTCCCCTTGTGGTGATTTGGAGTATATGTTTAAGTATGAAGGGGTATTGTCTAGGAATGGATTATTTTGTACTAGACCGGGAGGTATCGGAACGGTGTTAGAAATGGCGGTTCTTGTTGGCGTTAATTGTGAATACTGAGGAGTCATGCCTAACGTGCCTATTCCTGTGAGGAGGTCTACTTGGCTAGGATGGCTGTGGAGGATTAGAACTTCCTGCCTATATGAATTGAGAATGGTGATTTGCCTAAGCAAGTTTCAACCCCCTAACTTTTTCTACTAGAGTTGAAATGACCTCATTTGGTGAAGTCATGATATTTTTCCTTAGTGGCGTTTGTTGTATATCCTGATGTTGTATAGGCATGTGATATCCTGCTATGAATTGATCACCGCCCTGCCAAGTTTCCCCGAGGGTGTTTCTTATATGTAGTGGCATGGAGGTATTTTCTTGAGAAGAGATCTCGGGTTGTGTTTGTAAACCTCCTATAGGTGGGTACATACTCCGAGAGCGTTTTTCATTTCTGGCATAACGTACTGAATGTTCATCATCTAAAACCAGGTATGGGTCTGATTGTCTACTAATTTGTGGTCTAAGAAGCACCTAAGGAGACGAACCAGATTCTCCTGTGAACGTCATATTATTCGAGCCTGAAGGCTCTATGTGTTGCGTTTGAGCGAGCTGATCCAACTCCTCTGTTTGGAAAGATGAGCTATATCTGATCCTTGGAGATGGAGTTTGTGTTGGCAACTGGTTAGTCAAGTAGTTGTCACCCCATACTGAGAGTGAGGGTGATGATTGTCTATTCAGTTGAGCGTAGTATGCTTCAAGACCTAGGAGAGGTCTACCATATGCATCGAATCCCGACATATTCGAGGGGTATATGAATACCCGCAGAATAATGGGTAAGAGTGAAGGTGGAAGGAAGAAGTGAAAATAAAAGAGGAGGAACTGTTTAGTTCACGTCGGGTTCACCAATTTTGTACGATGGAAAAGTGACAAGCGAGCGTGGGAATCTACAAGTAACTCTTCCTTGCACCCGACCTCTCGAGGTTGTGCCGAGACAGCCGGTGGGGATGGAATATGCGTGGGATGCAGACAAACTAGTTAGGCAATCTGATGTCTTCGATGCGCACTAGTGGAAACTACGAATCTAAGGCAGAGAAGGCCCTCTAACCTGAACTGGTGTGATAGATCAATCGGCAAGGATGACTGCTCGAAGGCTCCAATCAATATCGAGCTCTGGCGTGATTCGGTCTATGGGTTGTGGAATACATGGAAAATAACCTGGGATAGTTTCGTGTATATCTCCAGATAGGGTCATAGGGTGGATGATGGGTATAGCAGACTCTACGGGTGATTATCTGGCCTAGTCCAGAATTCCCTAGCTTTATTATCTGCTATGTTTAATAAGGATAACTGTTCGATGATGATAGGTGGAAGTGGAGTGGATCTGAATACTAATGTGCGTAGGCCAGCATCTATGTCTGATTCACCTATGGATTCGTTGGGCTGTGGGATTTGTGGGTCACAACCGTAGATTCGTGGTTGTTGTGGTCCTACTATGGTCATGTGTGGAATCAGTCCCTAATCCCTAGTATCCAATAATCGTATGCTTTCTCAGCCTCTATATTTAGAATTAACAGTTGTGCGATCTTCTCAGAGTATCTCACAGGTGTTTGTGCAACTTGAATTCTTAAGCTAGTATCTATATCTATGAGAGTGTCTCCTGTGCGCCTGGCTATGGGACCAAAGGATCACAACCAAAATGTTTCTCTCTTTCAAGCCCCTCCACAGTCATGCAGATATATATCTAGGGTAATCTGTAGTTTGGTTGATTTGACCAAAATGTGTGTGCTTGGTCGTCTTCTATGTTTAACCCGCTTAACTGGAGGCTGATCTGTTGTAAGTTTGATGTTGTTCGGAAGACTTGGATCCTAAGATTTTGATCTATATCAGTTATTGCTGTGACGAGATTGGGTTGGGGCACGATTGGCTTGAATACATATTCCCTGGGCTCTCTAGGTCCCGTGATTGTCATACAAAAGCAACAATGTAAATCTAAATGCAACAAAGTAAAATTAACTATGTGAAATATATCTATAACATATATAACTTCTCTATTTTTGTATTTTTATGATGAATTTATATGAATGAAATTGAAGGAGAAACTATTTTAATATATCTAGAAATTGAAAACTAATCTAATGACAAATTTAAAACAAACAAAGCAACCGAGTAGAGCTACTTGCCTGTGCAGTCGTGAATCTATTGATAATAATGAAATAACTAATCTAATCTATTTGAAAGACTCTCAATCCTACCTCAGAAGTGAGGAATGAATCATAGTTTCTCAGAAACTATCAATCCCCACAGCTTCCCTGGCAATATCGAAAGTAAAATTGACCGAAATAAAGTGATTGACTACTCTATTTGATATGCTTCTAACTAGAACTTTGAAAGCTAGAACTTGGATTTCTGAGAACAATGGAAAATCTGATGGTGTGTGTGGTTTTGTCCCCTTAGTGTGATCTCCTCGTTCCTTCATGCTCACGTGGATCCAGAAAAGTGTGTAATGCTAGCATCAACAGAAGTAGATTTTGGAACAAAGGCAACTTAGAATGTAGACGGAATACAATGCGAGTAGGAGAGGAATAGTGCAAGAGTACAGAGCTTGGCTTATGTAATTCCTAGCAGGATTTATTGCAAGTCATGCAACATAAAACATCCAGAACCTGAAACTATCCTATTTGACGAGAAAAACCTGTAACTTTAATGGCTTCCTACTGAGAATTAAGCTACTCTATTTCAATGGATTAGATGAAGTAATGACAAAATTTGCACAAGATGGATATGTGGCTTTCTAATATCAAAATAACATTAACTAAGCATGCAATGAACTAAACTATGAATTCTAAGCAAAATAAAAGACTGAACTACTGAAATGAGAAATTGAGAGGTAAATTTGAGGGGCCATTTGCTTGAGCACAAGCCAACTATTTATAGCATTTCCATTTACCCAAAGGTAAAAACCAAATTGATCTCTTAAACCATAAACAATGCCAAAACACTATTCCAGGGAACCAGAATCATTAATGCAAGCCAAAGGTGGTGAAAAAAGCTGGTAAACGTTGAAATTTATGTGAGTCGTGTTAAAAAGAACATTCTTGAAAACATGTAAAGGACCACCACCCTGAGCAGGGTGGCGGTTACAGGACCGTCGCCCTTCCTGGGCGGCGGTTTCGTTACTGAAGAACAAAACACAAAGAAAAGAGGGGAAAAGAGAACAACAAAGCATGTAGGGGCTAAGTGAGGCATGTGGGATGTTAACACACACTGGGGGAGATTTTTCAGATCCCAAACACCTTACGAGGAGACCTATATCATCATTGGGGCACGTGTTACTTTCTTTCGGTAGTGCAGTACCTTACAATTTTGGGTACGTACAGCTACAACTTCCTCTACACATAATTCCATGGTCTTTATTCTCCACCTGTGAGACGGATATTACGACACATAGGTCGGTATTACATGTTTGATTCTTACCACCACACTTAAAAAACACAACTATATGACCATGTTCATATCACTCTTTATATTCAACACCTTTTGTGTTTACTCATTGCCCTATGTAATAAATATTACATGTAATAGCAAAGCACAAAAAGATCTAGGAAATCTTGTTTTTTCCATTCACTAAGATTTATAGTAGTTTTTGCTCCGTGTAAAATAAAGAAGTCGTTAATGATCATATGATTCCCATCTTAATCGAATGTATTGTACATTTGACAACCCTCAATCACGGTGAAGATGAGTACACCATACAAGTAAAGAAACAATCCATTCGCAAAGGAAATCAAAGAGAAGCTTTTTCATTCATAATTTTTCTTCTTGAGAAAATAATGTATGAAATATTACCATAGATCACATAACATGCATTATAATTATTATTTTTATATCATGTAGATTGATAATACACAATATTGTCATGTATTAATCATACCCAAAATAGGAAAAAGAAAACCTAAATAATCCATACCTAGATGTGATCTCATTTTTTTGTTGAGGAGATTACCACATTGTAACCCTAACAACTAAAATTTAAATGCCTTCTCATCCTAAAAAACATCACAAGTACTGATATTCCACTTAAAATAGTCCTATCATGTTGATCAATGTATAAATTTTTTACACTGAGAAAATTGTATATTTTATCCTTAATCCTGCTCATCCACTTGGTTTTCTCTAAATTCCCCATGTGGCTTCGATTTCCATTTTTTTTCTCCACGATCTCTAAATATCATAAAATTTTATATTTATATTAAAAAACATGGGGCATGGATTCCATTAAAAAATATTTTAGGAAGATAGAATCAATGAGAAGGTTCAATATAGCTTCAACCACCACCACCATAAGTTGCTCATATGAAACACAAGGGATAATACTTATTAATAAAATATCAAAATATCATTTGATACCATAATTTACACATTACTTTGTGAAATGTTCCATATGCATAGCTTTTGTGACATCCATCTTTTAAATCACATGAAAAGAATGATCCTAAAAACAATTCCCTATATTATGATGAACATATCTCCTTAATTTATACCACTTGTCTATTTACATATATAAGCATTTAGGTCTCATTATATTATGTATAACGAAGTTATTAACATTTATAAAAACTTCAAATGAAACATATAATTTCTCTAAATAGTTATTCTATTCTTGATCGTAATTATTTCTCGTATTAAGAAGTTACATATTTTAGTTCCATAATTCTTATATAATGATGGTACAAAATGGATATGTAAATTATTACACTGGATTTTGATATCTTTTCAATTTTCTTTAAAATATTAAATCTTAATAAGTATTTTTATAAAAGAAGAAAATTTTAAGATGAGATAATTTTTATAATATTAACACTTTAACAAAATCGAATCTTTATTTTTTTTTAAAAGTTGACCCCTTTAACAACATTCAAGTGCTAGGTGATAAGAATTCACACCATAATAAAAAATAATAAGTTTACTATGAAGAACTTATAGCGACCATTTTTTTACAGTACAAAATTTAGACAAAGATTTTTATTAAAATCATACAACATTAGTAAATTAAACAATATAGAAATGATAAAATGACATAACCTTATCACTGAGAAAAGTTTAAAAATTTTATTCATTTCAATGTATAGTCTTGTCCCCCAATGGTATAATGGTAAACATGGCTCACCATTATACTTTATAGTGGTAAATAGTGCTTGTTTATCACACCCACCTACCTCAACATATAAATAATGCATTTATGGATAAATAATTTTTTTTATATATTTTATAACAAGTCTAATACAAATGTTTTCCATACAAATTCACCTAAATACAAAGTTGATCAAATCAAACAAAAAACATGTAAACTATAACGCCCGCTAAAATCTCCCACTTGAGACCCATGAAACAACCTAGGTTTAGTTACAAAATTATGGAATAATTTTTTTTAAAGTGTTACCAACCAAAGTCTCAAGGACAATTAAATTCAACTGATAAATTTTCCCATTATAATAATTACTAATTCCACATTATAAAAAACAAGTGTAATAAGTCCACACCTAGCTCAAATCTCCTTAGGGATTAATTTAATCACTGATTACATTGACATTTTAGCTAAATATTCCCTGATTAAAATTTTAGGGGTAAGGGACCAAAACAATTAAATACCCAAGGTATTTAATTCCACAATATCTAAGACAAGAGCAAGGTTTAATTACAGTGGGGGAAAAGAATACATATTTAAAATTATCGGAGTAAATTCTTACTTACCCACTCCCAAAACACGGTTAAAGATTCAATTTGATTTTTCGTGAAAACATTCCCATTAGATAGGAAATTTCCTCACCTTTCCAGTGATATAAAGAAGTCCTCCTAACTCCTCATATTTCTCAAGTTATGGGCTAACAGACCTTGGGAGGAAAATTTTCCCAAGAGTGGGTCTGCGGGCCTAGGGGAGAAATTTTCCCCAACTCGAAGGAGGAATGCAGACCAACAGGGTGGGGAAGAAAATTTTTCCCATGAATGCAGGCCGTGCAGAGTGGGGAGAAATTTAGCACTTTTTCCCCTTTTGGGACAAAAGATCGATTTGCCCCTGCACACCCGTGAGCCCAAAAGGACACGTGTCGGCATTTCCCAACTCTGGCAGAAATTCAGGCCACCATGGAGAATTTTTAGACTTTTCTCCTTTTTTCCCAAAAGTGCAAAGGGATCAAAATGATCCGCGCCTCCGCCAACACCCAAGGCACCACGTGTCAGTCATCCATTGGTCAGTCGGTGGGTCGGCGGGAGAACTTAGAAAAATTTTCCCAAAGAAAATTTTCAAAGCGCTAAGTTTTTAAGGGATCCACTCCTCTACCGACACCTTGTGATGCCATGTGGTAGACACCTAATTGGTTGCGGGATAGCAGGGCCATGGAGAAAACTTATAAAATTTTACAAATTTTAATTTTGAAAACACTAAGGTTTAAATGGGTTCCGCACCTCCGCAGTTGCCTCATGAGGCCACATAGCAGCATCTGATTGGCTGTGGGCAGGAAGGGCGGTGGGAAAAATTAGGAAAAAATTTCCAATTTTTTTTTTTTAACTTAGGTGATATTTGATGAAAGAAAGGCTTGCGGGTCAGCGAAGCGGTGGGGAAATTCGTGCCTTTGGCATTTTTTTTCCAAAAATATGCTAAGGGAAAATTCGAGCCTACAGGTCTTCCAAGGAAAATTTTATTCATTTAAAATTTGACACTTAGATTATTTTGAGCCTGAAATGAAGTAAAAACTTCATAAGGCCATAACTTTTGATTGGGAACTTAGGTTTTTTGGAAAATGAGGACTTTCTGGAAAGCTCTCGATGTCCTCTTTGCACAAAAACCTTAGGAATTTGATTTTGATAAAGTTTAAAGGGTCAATTTTGAGAAACATGTCTTTCTGTCACTTAGAAAGTGAACTGGTATTTTTAACTTATCAATTTTGTTCAAATTTGTCATTAATTCTTTTTCCACTTGCCAAACAGGCATGGAGGATTTTACTTGGAATATTTTAGGATAGATTGCAAGGTTAAGTTTACTTGATTGATTTGCATTCAAAATTTATCAATTTTATACAACAAGAAGTCTGCAAATTTTCTTTTCCTGATTTGAAAGGTTCTATAAAATTTTCATAAGTATTTTGGTATGTTTGGGGTCATTTTCACCTTACAAATAAAATTTGATATTTCATTTTTTCTTTTTGATGTTGCAAGGTCGTCTGTGCATTTTGATAAAACATTTGCCAGTTTTGAAAACATCTAACAGAGGATCTAATTCGAAAGGATATATTTTCCATTTATTGTCTTCTAAGTATTAGAAATCATTCTGGATCCAATCTAACTCATTAAGTTTGATTTGAATCAACGTATTCAAATGCCAAATTACAATTCTGATTTTCAAAACTTTCATTTCTAAAGAACAGAGCATTATGACATTTCTTCATACGTATTCACTTTTTCATCTTTCCAACAGAGATTTCAAATTACATTCAACAATCAGATTTCCAATGAAATCAATATCATTTGAACAAAGTAACCACTTCTATTTATATAGATCAAATACAACTTTACAATCACAACTCTTTCTCATTACATTCCTTTTTACAAACAGAATACAGAGTAAATTTCTTTCACATTCAAAAGGGATTTTATTTCCAAAACATAGTAACTCTTCAGCACAAAATGTGTATTAAATTGTCATCCACATCAAGTGGGGAAATGGTTTACAAAAGTAGTTTCACAAGGGACTGTCAAAACTTTGTTCTTCTTCCTCAATTACAATATATAGAATACAATTTCTTCCACATTTATTCAAAAATAGAGAACAGAGTATATCTCTTTCACAATTCAATTTACAACTTTCATAGCCCATACAACCATCTTTCCATCACAGATAATGTACAAGTTCATCCACTTCAAAGTGGGAAGGGTTACAATAAGTAATAATCTCAACAAGGACTGTCAAAATTTTCTTTTTTCCTCTGCTCCAGAACAACAACATGAATATCCTCCATTTTTCTTTATTTCAATTTTATCACAACAGAATAGGGGGAAAGGCAACACTCTCCACCCAACCAAGACATCCAATGAAAAGGAGAAGTCGCAGTCCTTCTTCATTGGCCCCTGAGCCCCAACCATATTGCAATTAGAAATACTTTTCAACACATGGAAAAAATAGGCTTCCACAACGCAAAGACAAATTTCTCATTCAAAACACAGTCCCAAACAAAACTGTAGTTTTCAACCACCATAAAACAAAACAACAAACAACACTCAGGCTTCATCATGCAAGCCAAAGGAGCAAGAAACTATGGGGGATGTTGCTTATGCCTCCCAAAGGGGAAATGGGTATCACCACCTAAGAACAAACCACCAAAATATATATCATTTCAAATCCCTGACATGCCCTTATGCCTCCCCCAAGTACCCCTTATTCCTCACATTTCCTTATGCCTCCCCAACCTCTTATGGCACCCCATAATGAGTAAAGAAATGCAAGCTATTTATTTATAAGGTGGAACCCAAATCCCAACTCCCTCCACACTTATACCTCCCCAAAACACTTATGCCTCCCACAAAATGCCCCATAGTCTTCTCCTACACCATCCCTAGGCCATCTACCCAACCAGCCAACAAATAAAACAACACATTCAAACATTAAACCATTCACATATGCATACAAATAAAAGGAGAGTATTTCCAAGAGCTAAGCTCTTACCTCTCCATGATGGAGTTTGTTTCAAGTTCCAACCAGCAAGCTTTCCAATGTAAAATAGCCCAAGATCAACAAAACACAGGTTTGTAAAAATTCTACAAACTTTCTCCAAAAGCAAGAGCTCCAAATAGCAAAAGAATTCACCCAAAAATAAGTATGCAAAAGTACAACAACCAAAAGAGTGTAACCCCCAAACAATAAAATGAATTCAAATATATAGAGAGGAAAGAGAAGGAGGATGAGGTGGATCCAAGTGGAATGCTCCATCACACATCCTCAACTCCAACTCCTAAGTCAACTTCAATCTCCAAAGCACAATAAATAAGTAGGTGAATAATATGAGAGATTACTTACACACTCCAAAACAAGCCCACACCCCAAAGGACTGAAATTAAACCATGTAAGAAAAGTGCAATTAAAGCATACAACTTGACTTACAAAAATGCATAATGAAGGCTATATTTAAACCCTCCAACCATAGGTAAGGTTGGCATGCAAATTTAAGAGGTATGGGACAAGTTTAACTTGTCCCACAAGCCTCCAAAATTAGCCTCCAAGGAAAAATTTGAATTCCAAAGAAGATGAAGTGTTTCATACTCCAAATTTTACTTACATATCTCTTACACATCACTTACACATTGCTTACACATATCTTACAACATTTAATACAAGATTCAACCACTCCAATAATTACTTTCTTATGACCCAAGTTGGTTAATTTATTTTAACAATATGATTACTCACATTATTTACCACAATTTATTTAAATAAAAAGGGGTGAACACATCACTTAATAAACACATACAAACACCAATAAAAAGGAACCAAATAAATAAATACACATAACCCTTGGTCACATTTAAAGGTGATCCCCCCCATGGGAATCCCTAACAACAATCAAACACACACACATGAACAATACAAGTTGTCATGGTGACCTTGTTGAATTCATCTAGAATTCCAATGTGGTTGGTCTCCAATCCCCCTGATGTTTGTTGTGATATTTTAACCTGCAAAACAAAATACCTCCTTCGGCCTTGTGGCCATATCAGAACATCCAAATGAATATAAATATAGTTTCAAAATTATCAATATATATATGAATCACAACAATATCCAGACAATCAACAATATCACTTACAATTTCATCAACAACTATTTCATCATCAATTTTAATTCAATTTTCTTGGTCTACTCAATATATCCAAATATCATATGTCCTACCAACATCGATAAATATATATAACCATGTCCAACAACATGTCAAATTCTATATAAAATGTCTCTAACAATCATCATGCATCATATGGGAATCAAAGTCAATAATAGTCCATGATCTAACATCTAACACCATACTAAATCAAAAATATAATAATGTCCATAATATAGTCACCAGTATCATGATCAATATCAAGAAGTGTTGAAGGGAAGTGGGCACTACATCCCCCTCCCCTTAGACTCGACTTCCTCCTAGGAAGTCACTGGAAGAGAGATAGGAACAAATGCAATAGAAAAAGGATCACTCCCATTATGGGATTGCTTGCTTCAAACAAGTGTGGGTCCACAGAACCAAGTTTGGTCCAATGCAATTTAGCAAGAAGAAGGGAGATTGTAAGGGATGAGTTCTAAACTTTCTGCATGCAAGGCTATGAATATTTAAATCTAGAGAGTAACTTTACGCTATCAACCAAGATACAACACATAACAATATAACATGAAGAGTTCAAAAGAGTCTTAAGAGTAACCACCAAGTAGAGGAATAATAAGGAGAATTCCATGAGTTTGAGAAATGACCACATAGTTTCCAAAGGAATACAACACACTACAAGTAACCAAAATTAAGGTTTCCACTAAGGTTAAATTATGCTTTCATAGTTTGTTGTTTAGACAAGGCTAGCAGAATCAACCATGGCCAAAATTTTGTACGAAAGACATGTTTACTCAAGGTCCCACAATTTGAGGTCACACAAGATGAGGTTAATCAACAAGGAAGGAAACCTAAATCAACAACACATTTACAATCAAGGAACTATTCAAAAGAAGCACTTCCATAACTAGAGAGGGTACAATTAAATTTTCATGTAATACTAAGAAAATTTATGACCACAAGGTTTCCTATAGTCTGATTTGTTTTACACTTTTGTTTTAAGAATCGAACACACCACACCAACCAAATCTAGAGACGTCAAACATTTAGTAAACAACTCCACTAGCAGCTAACATAATAATGCAAGAAGCACCATACACTATAACACAATGGGATTTATTTATCTTATTTCCTACTCAAGCTCGGAATAACCATAAAGAGAGCACAAGAAACACCAAGGAGCACTCAAGATAGCTAGGGAGAAGAACAAGTAACAAAGGGGTCCAACTACAATCCAAGGTGCATCGTGACAAAAGTGAATATCATCATCTTTCACTTTCCATCCTAATGGAAAAGGGGCAACAATAACAAGGTGACACAAGAAAATATGAAGAAAAGAAGACTTCCCAAAGTTATTTTATATCCTTAACATATGTTGCCTTAAAATTACAATAAATTAGGTCTCCAAGGATGAGACAACACACAAGGAGGTTGCTTCTTAAACAATAGATAAGTCTCAATCCAAAAGACCACAACTCACACTCGTCAAGCTACGAGAAGATAAGGGTATGATGACCCAAAACTTCCACAAAGAAAGGCACATACATCTATGAACAAGAAGGTACTAAGAAACTACAACACATTACTATCCACCAGGTGTTTCACAATTTAGGGTAGGCGACAGAACTATAGGTTCAACTATACATTGCACTCAATACATATAAATCTTACTTATTTTATAACTCAACTAATTAAGTCAAAAGTTGTAGTTTCATTTGCTAAACACACTCCTTTACGAGTTTTCTTAATTAAACTTCCTCCTATTATGACATCACAAGTTTGTGTTATAAGGACCACTAAGGGGGCATGATATCTCACCATTTTGTAAAGGTGGAAAAGAGAGAAAAAATCATTTATTTTACTCCTAGGGGAGGTAGATGGACAAATTTTTCCTTTTCTGTTCTTCTACATTTTTTTTTTTTCTATTAATCTACCAAGGTTAAAGCAAGGACCATTTTCTCTTTCTATGTTCCAGTTTATTTGTTAAGATTCAAGGCCAAATCTCCTCAATTATAGTTTTATGATGTTTGGGTGAGTCAACTTGTCAATTAAAAATTTAATGAGAAGGAAGGGTAAACATATCACACTATTAGTTTTATGGGAAACAACATATCACGTTTTTTTTTTAATTTTAAGGAAACAAGGGACATTCAACATAGCAAACACATTATTAATTTTGTAAGAACTAGGAATCTATCAACCAACATGGATCACAACAATATTTCAAGGGTTTTCCAAATAATTACAAGCATCATCAAATATTTCTAGTGGGTCTCTACAAGTCTCAAAATAAGTTACAAGGAAGGCCATTAAGGGAACATAATTACTTTTACTGATCTACTAGGGTTTAACAATGTTTGTTGTTTTAGCAAAAAAACATTTTACTCACATGATAAGACAAGGAAAGTTTTCAAATCTACACCCATATTACCACAGGATACCACCAACCAAGCAATCAAAATGACAAGGAAATATTTTAACTATAAGAACACCACATACTCATTAGAAAGCATCAAATGTAAGCATCCAATCAACTATCTATTTAACATGGCTTTACGACCAAGAGTTACAGCTTCACAAGAAGAATCACATTATAAAATACCACCAAGATTAAATCATCAAGGTCTAATTACACTAACATCACCAGTGGCATGATCCAAAAGTCTCAAAGCATCCATAAGTGTCTCCACGTAACCCCAAGATTGATAGGTCAACGTGAGAAAAACAAACACACTTAATTAAACAAACTGTCCGAATGGGCTTAAATCTAATCATAATTACCAAGATGCATACAATCCACAAGTCAATACTTTTTATAATGAAACATGGAAAACCATGATAAAACTTAGCATGCCATCGATGAAAGGTCACTACCAAACAACCACTTCTCCACTAACATCTATAGTCAAAAAGCAATCTGATCCTAACACAATCCAAAATCCCATAATTAAACACTTCTACTTCGACAAGGATCAAGCTCTTACCAGATTGTAAGAGAATCACCACCACTGCTAACAAACTGCCAACTAGAACGCACAACACAATGAACTTTCTATCTAGCAAGGTCAAGCAACGAAAAGTCACTCTAAGATCATAGACACACTCAAGGTTCTATGCATCCAACACCAAGGCACAACTTAGAACACCTAAGAAGACATTCAAGACACCCAGGGTGTACCCCCATACAATGAAATGTCACAATACATACAACGTAGAACCAACTCATCATTAAACAAGAAGGAATCACGTAACGTTTAGCTAAGTAGCCAACAATATCAATGAACCTTTGAGTCATCAATCAAAATAAAGTCCAAGAAATATTGGAAATCAAGGAAAGTGGCTAAATAGGCGCATTGCAAAGTCTGAAAATTCTTGCAAAAATATAAATAACTAGAAGAGCCTCAGAGCTTCTCAATCCAATCATAAAATAAGATGTTGGTCCTTGATAAAATGACACAAGTTTACGAATGTAAAATACAAAACGTTAACACCACATTCACTTCATAGCCCTTCATGGCCACCAATAGGGGTACTCTTCCTCAAGGTCAGTTCTAAGGACACATACGCAGGATTGGATCATAAACGAAACCCAGAATTAATGTCGACTCTCCCATGTGGGTAACGAAATGAAAAACTGACAACCAAACCATCCTTCCTAACCAATGAAGGAAGGAGGCTCTAAACAACTTCTAATTAACTCTTCCTGACCCCTTAACACAAGAATCACACCATACAATTTATCATTCCAACAACTCCAATAAGGAAGGGTCTCAAAATGGCTCAATGCATCATACAATTAAATCAAGGTTTAGGACTTCTAAAACAACACATTTTCAAAGGAGAACCAAGTTTCCACTACACTAGAAGTTCACAAAAATCAATTTAATTGGTTTAGAAAAAATGCCAATAAGTAAGCAAAATAACTCAATCAACTTATTATTTTATTATTATTTTAATTCTGGTAGTTCAAATGAACAGAGTAATGTAATATTTTTATACGTGTTTCTTTTTTTTTGAATTTTCAAACAAGGTTGTTTTCTAGATTTAAAAGTGTGCTAGGTTTATAGTTCATGTCTCAAGTTTTCTAGTGTGCCCAAGGGTCCAAGCTTTGAACCCATGGCTCTGATACCAAGTGTAAGGCCCGTTAAAATCTCCCACTTGAGACCCATGAACAACCTAGGTTTAGTTACAAAATTATGGAATAATTTTTTTTTAAAGTTCAAAGTCTCAAGGACAATTAAATTCAACTGATAACTTTTCCCATTATAATAATTACTAATTCCACATTATAAAGAAACAAGTGTAATAAGTCCACACCTAGCTCAAATCTCCTTAAGGATTAATTTAATCACTGATTACATTGACATTTTAGCTAAATATTCCCTGATTAAAATTTTAGAGGTTAAGGGACCAAAACAATTAAATACCCAAGGTATTTAATTCCACAAGATCTAAGACAAGATCAAGGTTTAATTACAGTGGAGGAAATGAATACATATTTAAAATCATTAGATTAAATTCTTACTTAACCACTCCTAGAACTCGGTTAAAGATTCAATTTGATTTTTCCCATGATTAAGGCAATTAAAACTTCTTGAAAAAATTCCCATTACATAGGAAATTTCCTCACCTTTCTAGTGATATAAATAAGTTCTTCTAACTCCTCGTATTTCTCAAGTTATGGGCCGACAGACCTTAGGAAGAAACTTTTCCAAAGAGTGGGTTTGCGGGTCTAGAGGAAGTAAATTTTTCTCATGCGCAGGATGATGGAGCGGGGAGAACTTTAGTGCCTTTTCCCCTTTTGGGAATAAAGAGAGATTTACCCCCGCATGCCCGCGAGCCCAAAAGGACACATGTCAGAATTTCCCAACTCTGGCAGAAAGTCAGGCAGCCATAGAATTTTTAGACTTTTCTCCTTTTTTTCCGGAAAGCATGAAGGGATCAAAATGATCCGCACCTCCATCAATGCCCAAGGCGCCACATGTCAGTCATCCATTGGTCAAGTGTCAGCGGGCCGGTAGGAGAACTTAGAAAATTTTTCGCAAAGAAAATTTTTGAAGCGCTAAGATTTTAAGGGATCCTCTCCTCCACCCACAACTCGTGATGCCATGTGGCAGCACCTGATTGGTTGCAGGCCGGCGGGGCCGTGGAGAAAACTTATCAAATTTTCCAAATTTTAATTTTTAAAACACTAAGGTTTAAATGGGTTTCCCACCTCCACCGTTTCCTCGTGAGGCCACGTAGCAGCACAGATTGGCTGCAGGTAGGCAAGGCAGCGGGAAAAATTACGAATTTTTTTCCCAAAAAATTCTTTTTAACTTAGGCGATATTTGACGAAAGAAAGGCTTGCGGGTCAGCGAAGTGGCAGGGAAATTCGTACCTTTGGTGTTTTTTTTCCAAAAATTTTCTAAGGGAAAATTTGGGCCCGCGGGTCCACCAAGGAAAATTTTATTCATTTAAAATTTGACAGTTAGATTATTTTGAGCCCGAAATGAAGTAAAAACTTCAGAAGGCCATAACTTTTAATTGGGAACTCGGTTTTTGGAAAACAAGGACTTTTTGGAAAGATCTCGACATCATATTTGCATATAAACCTTAGTAATTTGATTTTAATTAATTTTGAAGGGTCAATTTTGAGAAAACGTCTTTCTATCACTTAGAAAGTGAACTGGTATTTTAACTTATCAATTTTGTTGAAATTGGTCGTTAATTGTTTTTCCACTTACCAAACAGGTATGGAGGATTTTACTTGAAATATTTTATGATATATTGCAACGATAAGTTTACTTGATTGATTTTCCTTCAAAATTTACCAATTTTATATAGCAAGAAGTCTGCAATTTTTCCTTTGCTTGATTTGAAAGGTTCTATAAAATTTTCATAAGTATTTTGGTATGTTTGGGGTCATTTTGACCTTACAAATAAAATTTTATATCTCATTTTTTATTTTTGATGTTGCAGGTTCGATCTATGCATTTTGATAAAAAATTTGTCAGTTTTGAAAACATCTAACAAAGATCTAATTTGAAAGGATATATTTTCCATTTATTGTCTTCTAACTATTAGAAATAATTCTTGATCCAATGTAACTCGTTAAGTTTATTCAAATCAATGTATTCAAATGCCAAATTACAATTCTAATTTTCAAAAAAATTATTTCTAAAGAATAGAGCATTATGACATTTCTTCATACGTATTCACTTTTTCATCTTTCCAACAGAGATGTCAAATTGCATTCAACAATCAAATTTCCAATGAAAGAAATATTATTTGAACAAAGTAACTACTTCTATTTATATAGATCAAATACAACTTTACAATCAGAACTCTTTCTCATTACATTCCTTTTTACAAATAGAATACAGAGTAAATTTCTTTCACATTCAAAAGGGATTTTATTTTCAAAACATAATAACTCTTTAGCACAAAATGTGTATTAAATTTTTATCCACATCAAGTAGGGAAATGGTTTAAAAAAGTAGTTTCGCAAGGGACTGTCAGAAATTTTTCTTCTTCCTCAATTACAATATACAGAATAAAATATCTTCCATATTTATTTAAAAATAGAGAACAGAGTATATCTCTTTAAAAATTCAATTTACAACGTTCATAGCCCATACAGACCATCTTTCCATCACAGATAATGTACAAGTTCATCCACTTCAAAGTGGGAAGGGTTACAATAAGTAATAATCTCAACAAGGACTGTCAAAATTTTCTTTTTTCCTCTGCTCCATAACAACAACATGAATATCCTCCATTTTTATTTATTTCAATTTTATCACAACAAAAAAGGGGGAAAGGCAACACTCTCCACCCAACCAAGACATCCAATGAAAAGGATAATCCATCCTTCTTCATTGGCCCCCGAGCCCCAACCATAATGCAATTTGAAATACTTTTCAACACATGACAACAATAGGCTTCCACAACACAAAGAAATATTTATCATTCAAAACATAGTCCCAAAAAAAAACTGGTATTTGCCACCACAGAACAAAACAACAAACAAAACTCAGGCTTCATCATGCAAGCCAAAGGAGCAAGGAACTATAGTGGATGTTGTTTATGCCTCCCAAAGGGGAAATGGGTATCACCACCTGAGAACAAAATGCCAAAATATATAACATTTCAAATCCTTGACATGCCCTTATGCCTCCCACAAGCACCCCTTATTTCTCACATTTCTTTATGCCTCCCCAACCTCTTATGGCACCCCATAATAAGTAAATAAATGCAAGCTTTTTCTTTGTAATTTGGAACCCAAATCCCAACTCCCTCCACACTTATACCTCCCCAAAACACTTATGCCTCCCAAAAAATGCCCCATAGTCTTCTCCTGCACCATCCCTATGCCATCTACCAAACTAGCCAACAAATAAAACAACACACTCAAATATTCAACCATTCACATATGCATACAAATAAAAGGAGAGTATTTCCAAGAGCTGGTCTTACCTCTACATGATGGAGTTTGTTTCAAGTTCTAACCATCAAGATTTCCAATACAAAATAGTCTAAGATCAACAAAACATAGGTTTGTAAAAAGTCACAACTTTCTCCAAAATCAAGAGCTCCAAATAGCAAAAGAATTCACCCCAAAAGAAGTATGAAAAAGTACGTCAACCAAAAGAGTGTAACCCCTAAACAATAAAATGAATTCGTATATATAGAGAGTGAAGATAAGGGGATGAGGTGGATCCAAGTGGAATTCCCCGTCACACATCCTCAACTCCAACTCGTTAGTCAACTTCAATCTCCAAAGCACAATAAACAAGTAGGTGAATAATATGACATATTACTTACACACTCCAAAAGAAGCCCACACCCCAAAGGAATGAAATTAAACCATGTAAGAAAAGTGCAATTAAAGTATACAACTTGACTTACAAAAATGTGTAATGAAGGCTAGATTTAAACCCTCCAACCATAGGTAAGGTTGGTATGAAAATTTAAGAGGTATGGGAAAAATTTAACTTGTCCCACAAGCCTTCAAAATCAGCCTCCAAGGACAAACTCGAATTCCAAAGAAGATGGAGTGTTTCATACTCCAAATTTTACTTACATATCTCTTACACATCACTTACACATTTCTTACGCATATCTTACAACATTTAATACAAGATTCAACCACTCCAATAATTACTTTGTTATGACCCAAGTTGGTTAATTTATTTTAACAATATGATTACTCACATTATGTACCACAACTTGTTTAAATAAAAATAGGTGGACACATCACTTAATAAACACATACAAACACCAATAAAAAGGAACCAAATAAATAAATACACATAACCCTTGGTCACATTTAAAGGTGATCCCCCCCATGGGAGATCCCTAACAATAATAAAACATGCACACACATGAACAATACAAGTTATCATGGTGACCTTGTTGAATTCATCTAGAATTCCAATGTGGTTGGTCTCCAATCCTTCGATGTTTGTTGTGATATTTTAACCTAGAAAACACAATACCTCCTTTGGCCTCATGGCCATATCAGAACATCCAAATGAATATAAATATAGTTTCAAAATTATCAATATATATATATATATATATATATATATATATATATATATATATATATGAATCACAAAAATATCCAGACAATCAACAATATCACTTACAATTTCATCAACAACAATTTCATCATCAATTTTAATTCAATTTTCTTGGTCTACTCAATATATCCAAATAACATATGTCTTAACAACATCGATAAATATATATAACCATGTCCAACAACATGTCAACTTCTATATAAAATGTCCTTAACAATCATCATGCATCATATGGGAATTAGAGTCAATAATAGTCCATGATCTAATATCTAACACCATACTAAATAAAAATATAATAATGTCCATAATATAGTCACTAGTATCATGATCAATATCAAGATGTGTAGTAGGGAAGTGGGCACTACATAGACAAGCATGATTACATAAGAACCTACACACAAGCATTACAACCAAGCCAATGATGTTAGATGCAAGGAAATATAAATGTATTAAAGTTATAAGTGATTATTATTTTTATTAATAATAGACACTTATAAATAATTCTCATCTTGGTCTATATACTTTTTTATACATACAATGTTAATTAGCATATACGTGAATTTTCAATTTATAAATGATATAAATGGTTTTGATATGGAGATTTCAAATTCAAGTAGTTTTGAATAAGGTGGAACATATGTCATTCTCATCATTAATATAATATGACCATAATATTAAATACAAATATGAGAAAGGAATGTTTTCATGAAATATTATAATAACTTGCCATTGTAAAGGAATTACTTGAACAATTCTGTTTATAACCAGCAATATAACACCAAATAACACAATCTGTAGATAAATGATCTCAATATGAAGTATAATAGCTTAGCCACTTCAAGCGGGAAACCTATAAAACATGCAATAAGACTCAAATGCTCAGTGATAATCCAATACTACCTACTAACCCCTATTTATACTCTCCTATGCTATGGCCTTCCCTAAGGATGACCCACCCATGATAATATAACATATATGAAAGATATATATAATGATATGAAGTTATGATAGCCAAAATTCGACTATATACATCAAATGTAAGCTATATGCTTAAGGGCATAGCATGCCCTTCCCCTTCAAATAAAAATTGTCCTTAATGTTGAGAAGCTTTGGGTGCTGTTGTAGGAATGTCATATTTTCCCATCTTGCATCTTGTAGTGCCCACTTCCCTTTGACACCTTTTTGGATACTAATCAAGATACTGTTGATTATATTATGGAAATGATTATGGACCTTATTATAGTATGATGATAGATTTTAGATCATGGATTATTGTTGACTTGATTCAGTTGTGATGCATGGTGATTATTAGAGACATTTTATATGTTGATGATAATATACTGTGTGACATGGTTATGTTATGGATGTTGTTCGGACTTGGGATATTTGGATATTCTGAGTAGACATACAAATGGAAATTATTGGATGATGATATAATTGTTGATAAAACTATAAATGATATTGTTAGATTGCTTCGATGTTGTTGTGATTCATATATCTAGATGATTTTGGGAATTATATTTATATTATTTTGATGTTCTGATATGGCCAGAAGGCCAAAGGAGGTATTTGTGTTTTACAGGTTAAAATATCACAACAAACATCAGGGGAATGGAGACCAACCACATTGGAATTCTTGGGGGATAAGGGGTATTTTGGGGAGGCATAAGGGCATGTCAGGGCTTTACTATACTATATTTTGGTGATTTGAAATCAGGTGGTGATACCCATTTCCCCTTTTGGGAGGAATAAGTAGCATCCCCCATAGTTTCTTACTCCTCTAGCTTGCTTGATGAAGCCTTAGTATTTTTTTTCATGTTTTAATGTAGTTGTAAACAACATTCTGTTTTAAACTGTGTTTTTATTGGGAAAATGTTGCTTGTGTGTTTGTGGAAGCCTGTTGTTGCCATGAGTTGGATCACATATTTTATTACTTTGTGGTTGGGGTTCGGGGGACAATGAAGAAGGATGGATTCTCCTCTTCATTGGATGTCTTGGTTGGGTGGAGAGAGTTTCCTTTCCCCTACTCTTGTTGTGATCACAATTTGGAAGAATGAGAAATCTGCATGTTGTTGTCCTGGAGCTGAGATAAAGACATTTTGGTAGTCCTTTGCAAAATGAAATATTATTGTAACCTTTCCCACTTGAAGTGGATAAACTTGTATATGTTTGTAATGGAAAGATGTTGTAGTGGTTATGAAAGTGTAAGTTGAAATGTGAAAGAGACATACTTTATCTATTCTTTTGAAAGCAAGAAATTGTGTTTTGTATGATGAAATGGAAAAAGAAAAGAAGGATGTTACAAATTTGTCTTTTGGAATCAATAGATGATGTATTTCCTTTCTCAAATTACACTGTGGTATTAAATCTTATATTTTAAATGCAATTGAAATATCTGTTTGAAAGAAAGAAATGTGTATGAAGGAAATGTAGTACTGTGTTTTGTGAAGTGCATGATTTGAAAAGAATAAAATTTAAATTCTTGTCTTTATCATGTGATTGAAGGAATGAAAGATTTTTGAAACTAGCATGAAATAAATTCATTTGTTAGGCAAGTAAAATCAGAACCATTGAGCTAATTTTGTTGTTTCCATTGTTGCTCCACGTTAAACTCTGTAACTTTTATCATAAATGAACAAAATGAACCTGCCATCAAGAAATAATAATGAAACATTAAAATTGAACATGCCAAGATATAAATGAGTTCAATTAGACAAAAAATCTTAAAATAAATCTGTCAAAACCTGGCAAAATCGAGTTCAAAGCTTTCACAGTTGTTTTGTTGTTAAAGTTGTAAAATTTCAAATAGGAACTCAATAAAATAGATCTACCTCACAAACATACCCTAAAATGACCTAAGATCAATTATCCATGCTTATTTGACATGTTGATAGAGGAAGAAGATCAAATTGAATAAATTTTCTAAGTTAATTTTTACCAGTTTGCACTGTAAAATCCTGCAGATCGTTTTCTTGAAATTAAATCCTTAAACCTTATCAAAATAAAAATTTAATGATTCCTGAGTAAAGAGGACATCAAAAGATTTCCATAAAGTACTCATTTTCCCAAAACCAAGTTCTCTATCAAAATTTATTGCCTTATGAAAATTTTCCTTCACTTGGCGTCAAAAAATTAAAAAAAATTGGAAAAATTTCCTTGCCCGCGGGCCCGAATTTTTCCCTTAGCACTTTGGAAATTTTTTGGTAATATTTTTCTAATTTTCCCTGCAGCCTTGCCTGCCTACAACCAATCAGAGGATGCCACATGGCACTATGAGATGTTGGCGGAGGGGCAGACCCCTTTTTAAGCTTAGCGCTTCATAAAATTTTTGGAATTTTTTTTCATAATTTTCCCTGCCACCCCCGCCGACCCGCAGCCAATCAGAGGATGGCATGTTGCACCATTAGGCGTTATTGGAGGGGTGGATACCTTATTTTACTTAGCGCTCAAAAAAAATTTGGGAAAATTTTCTAAATTTTCTTTGCCATCCCGCCGACCCACAGCCAATCAGGAGCTGCCACGTGAGGTCGCGAGGCATCAGCGGAGGAGCGGTTCCTTTTTACCTTTTGTGTTGTCAGAAATTTTTTGGAAATTTTTCTAAATTTTCTCTGCCAGCCCCCGGCCCAGAACCAATCAGAAGCTGACAGGTGGCATCGCAAGGTGTCAGTGGAGGCACGAGTGAATTTTACCCTTTTTCCCTTTGGGGCATTAAAACTCTTTTATCCCCACCTCCCCGCTTTCCCCGCATTGGCTTAGGAGGTGCCACATGTCTTTTGCAGACTCGCAGGAGCGCAGGCGCGAAGTTGGCTTTTCACCCTGCACGGGAAATTTTCCAAAATGTCTCTTGCCACCGTGCTGACCTAACTCCCACTATGGGATATATTTCTCCCTGTGGCCCGCAGACCCGCCCTTGGGGAAAATTTTCTCCCCTGGGCCGACAGGGCCGCTCTTGGGGAAAATTTTCACCCCAAGGCCCGCTGGCCCATAACTTGAGAAATATGAGGAGTTAGGAAGACTTATTTATATCAATGGAAAGGTGAGGAAAATTCCTATCCAATGGGAATGATTTAGGGAAAATTTGAATACATTAAGTTTGAGAAAAATCAAGTTGAATATTTAATCCTGTTAGAGAGTGGGTTTGGTGAGGAAGTACCCTCTGAACCTAATTGAACCTTCTAACCCTAAATTTTAGTCCTTATGACCTCTAATAATTGTTAATAAAAGAAAAGTGTATTATAATGGATTAGAATTGTTCTGGAACCTGTTAGTGACAATGGTTGTCTTGTAACTCGGTTGTAGATTCTTTTAATAAAAAAATTATTCCATAATTTTCCTAACTAATCCTAGGTTGTTTATTGGGTCTCAAATGGGTTTTTTTAGCGGGTGTTACACTTGGTATCAGAGCAATGGTTCAGAATCTTGGGCCATTGTGCACACTAGAAAAATTGAGACATGAACCTTAAACCTGACACACTTTTAAATCTAGAAAACAACTTAGTTTAGAAATTTTCATATTCTAGTAAACATGAAAACTGAATAAAAATTAGAAAGATGAGTTAACTCTCACCTTGGTCTATGTAGGAGGAACAGATGGGATGAGGGGTCTTTTCACATATAAGTAGACTTACCACCACCAGATCATGTTGTAGCAACCATCCTACCCCAGATTTTACAGACTCTTTAAGACATTAATGCTACTTTACGCGGAGGATCAGTAGGAGGACATGCAGCCATATGTGATAGAGTCACTTCCATTGAGGGTCATGTATCTCCTTGACCCAGCGAGGAGTATAGAGGAGATAACTTCCATGTAGAGTCATCCAAAGTTGAGTCACCATAGAGGGGCAGGGTGAACGAGTTTCAGGACATAGAGATAGGTCTCAGATCCCTAGGCTTAGGGATGAGCATATAGAGAGGCCTAGAGGACGTCAGACCATAGATGTAGATCACATCAGGGAGATCCTAAAGCTTCAGTTATCACATTATTCTAGTGACATAGGTGGATTTCAGGAAGAGGCCTGGTTGGTGAGCTTAAGTAGATGCTTCAAGCTTTGTCCTTGTTCTAGCAACACGAAAGCTCATGTTGCGATCCATCTATTGAGGGATAGAACTGGTGTCTGGTGGAGGACAGAGGAGCAGAAGCTCCATGGTGATTCTGAGATAGTTACCTGAGAGATCTTTAAATAGAATTTCCAGAGTAGATATTTGTCATAGAGGTTTATACAACAGATAGATGAGTTCCATTACCTTCGATAGGCATCCCTTATAGTGGATGAATATGAGAGTAGATGTCTGGATCTACTCTAGTATGTTTATTACATGCAGGATGAGTAGGTACGGATCCACAGGTTCATCCGGGGCCTGAACCTAGACATTGGAGGTGCAGTGTGGATCCATTATCCACAGAAATTAGCACAGGTCATTGAGAAGGCCTATATAGCAAAGGAGACTCGAGGAAAGACCCAATAGACTAGAGACTGAGTTTGAAGCCGCATACAACAGATGCAAGACAATAGATCAAGGGGGACAATACCTCTTCCTCGTGGTGGATAGGGTTCAACACAGTCATCTTTTAGACCATATTAGCAACAACAGTCCTACCCACCTTATAGACCTCCACAGAGATTTGATGCACAAATAGGTCAGAGTATGAGGCCTCCTCTTAGGGGTCTGATTAGGACATGGGATGTCCAAAGAGATCACTCAGTAGGATATCGTCAGTAGAGACCTCAGCAGACTGCAACCGGATCATCAAGATCCAAACCACAGACCTCCAGAGTACCGGTAGGACCTGCTACATAGGGGAGAGGATTAGGCGGTTGTTTTGGTTGTGGTGTTATTGGACATTTTTGGAGAGATTGCCCATAGAACCCTGATAACAAAGGTAAAAAAAATCTCAGATCCTACTATTGGTGATATGGGGCGCAGTCATACGATGTACGTAGTAGTTGAGAACCACCAGGAAGAGCATCAGAGTATAGTTATTGAGACCACATGTAGCATTAGTGGCATTCTTACATCCATTTTGTTTAATTCTAGTTCTTCTGATTCTTTTATTACACCATCTTTAGTAGAGCGATGCAGGTTGGTGGAAGTTAGGTAGGGTCATAGTTGGGATGTTGAGATGGCTTCTGGAGCCAAGATCTTTGTAGACTCCTTAGTTAAAGAGTGTGTGGTAGATTTGGGACCTTTCACCACCACCTCGGATCTTCGTATCCTTCCATTGGGATCTTATGGAGTCATCTTGGGCATGGACTGGTTGTCTGCTCACAGAGCTAGGATGGATTTTTACCACAAGATTATATCTTGTGCAGATGATTTGGGAGTTGAGTTTGTGATTTTAGGGGTAAGGAGACCTGTTTCTATTCGCATCATCTCTTCTAATCAGCTTAAGCGGTGTGTACGACAGGGTTGTCAGATGTATGCTATTACAATCAGTGATAGATCAGAGGATGGTTCTAGTTGAGCATCTGCTAGCATGATCACCCCCATTTTGAGAGAGTTTACGTAGATGTCTTTTTAGGGGATCTACTAGGGTTACCACCCCTGCACGTGAGATTGATTTTCATATAGATCATAATTCTAGGAGAAAAGCCTATCTCACGAGCACCCTATCAGATGACCACACTAGAGCTCTATGAGCTCAAGTTGCAACTTGAGGGCATTTTGGAGAAATGCCTTATCTATCCTAGTGTATCCCCTTAGGGTGCACTAGTGATCTTAGTGAAGAAGAAGGATGGATCCTTGTGGTTGTGTATTGATTACCACCAACTGAACATAAGGTAACGATCAAAGAATCATTATCCCCTTCCACGAATTGATGATTTGTTTGATCAAATGAAGGGAGCCACAACTTTCTCTAAGATAGACCGTTAAGTCATGTTACCATCAGCTAAGGATTTTAGAGGTGGACATTCAGAAGACCACCTTCCGTATGAGATATGGCCATTATGAGTTCACAATGGTGCCATTTCGGTTTTGACGAATGCCCCCACGTAGTTTTTATGATTTTTATGAATGGGGCATTTAGGATCTTCTTATATCACTTCATGTGCTCATCTTCCTTGATGAAATTTTGATTTACTCACGTACACGTGAGGAGCATGAGGGACACCTTTGCCAGGGTCTTCAGTGTCTTCAGTGAGAAGCAACTCTACGGGAACTTGGAGAAGTGTGCATTCTTTCAAATGGAGGTGCAGTATTTTGGGGTCATATCATTTTTGGGGAAGGTATCATCATCGATCCTTTCAAGATTAGAGCTATTATGGATTGGCTAGCACCCACTACTATGACTGAGGTGTGCACAGCTTCATGGGATTAGTAGGTTACTACCAGAGATATTTGTTCAGGACTTCTCTCAGATTGCACACCCCATCACTTCCCTTTAGAGGAAAGGGAAGAAGTTTGTTTGGTCGGTCAAGTGCGACGTAGGCCTTCAGTACACTAAAGGAATGTCTCACTAAAGCACCTATTCTTGCCAGTGCTAGATCCACAGGGTGATTTTTTTGTTTGCACGGATGCTTCTTTAGCACGGCTTGGAGGTGTGTTAATGCAGGAGGGTAGAGTAGTGGCTTTCTAACCTCGACAAACTCAAATATTATGAGCTTAATTATACTGACTCATGATATTGAGCTTGTGGTAAGTTGTGCAAACGTTTTGGTTCAATGGAGGAACTTTCTTCTTGGTTGGAGATTCACACTCAGAATAGATCACCTAAGTCTTTGCCACCCTCTTCACTGTAGTCCAATCTCAATGCTTGTCAGCAGTATTGGATGGAGTTTCTTTGCGAGTATGATATGGAGATAGAGCATGTGAAGGGGAAGGAGAATGTGGTGGCAGATGCTCTCAGCAGACGGAGACATGTGGTTATGGCCACCTCAGAGAGCAAAGATTTATGGAGTAGGTATTCTTCAGTCAGCTTCCTCTTGATAACTTCTACATTGACAGTATCGAGCAGAGATCAAGTCTCAAAGACCCCTCGAGGGGAATTTTGATGGTTTTTCTCTTAGAGGAAGATGGCCTTCTTAGGTACAGAGGCCAGATTTATATTCCCAAAGATGGAGGCTTGAGGCAGGACATATTGACAAAAGCACATCATGTACCCTATTCAGCCCACCATGGGGTGAATAAGATGCATGCCACCTTGAGACAATTGTATCATTGGAGAGGACTTCATAGAGACGTGGCTCAAGTTTGTTTCATGATGTTTACAGTGCCAGAAAGTAAAGGCCGAGCATTAAGCATCCAGCTAGGCCTTCTCTTTCCTTATACTATACCAGAATGGAAATGGGACACCATTTCCACGGACTTCATTATTGGGCTACTGATGTCAAGATATCACCACGACGCCAATCATGGTCCACGGTTGATAAATTGAAAAAAGTGGCTCACTTTTCTCTGGTGAACACCACTTATATAGCTAGTGTAGTGGCACGGGTATATTTGGATGATATTGTTATGTTGCACAGGATTCTGCGGGAAGATCATTAGTGACCGCAATCCTTTGTATACTTCCCATTTCTGGACTACCATGTAGCACGACCCTCAAGACGAGAGATCAACTTCAGTCAACAACATATCCACCCTAAGACAGATGGACAAAACTGAGTGGGTGAATCATATTTTAGAGGACATGCTCAGGATGTATGTGATGGATCAGACAGTCTAGATGGGAAGAGTATCTTGTACTTGGTGGAGTTTACCTACAATAATAGTTTTCAGATTTCTATAGACATGGACTCCTTTTCAAGGCTTTGATATGGTAAAGAGTGCAGGACACCTCTTAACTGGGACAAGCTGGAGGATAGGGTTTCTCTTGGATCAAGCATTGTTGCATGACATGGAGCAATAGGTGGTTTTGATCAAGACATAGACTGCAGGAGACACAAGACAGGCAGAAGGAGTATGCAGATTAGCATAGAATCGACTGTAGTTTTGATGTGGGCAAGAAGCTTCTAAGTTAGTTTAAGGTGTTCGTTCGTGTCAGGCCACATAAGATCCCTATCCATTATGGAAAAAGTTCTAAGTTAGCTCCTAGATTCGAGGGTCCTTTTGAGATCTTGGAGCATATCGGCCCTTTGGTCTACTGTCTAGCATTTGCCACCTAGCTTGTCTCACGTACATGATGTGTTTCATGTTTCAATTCTTAGGAGATATGTTGTATATCCTTGTCATGTGTTAGATTGGACATCATTGTAGGTGCAGGATCAGGGGTAGGTGATGGTGGAGCCCATTTGCATCCTAGATCATAGGACCCTGGGCCTTTGGGGTAGAGAGGTTGATCAGGTCTGGGTGTAATGGGATAGATATGATGAGACTGATAGCTACATGGGAGGATGTTACTTTGTCTATGAGTTCAGTTTCCACATTTTTTCCAGTGACTTCTAGGAGGAAGTCGAGCCTAAGGGGAGGGGGATTTAGTGCCCAACTTCCCTTTGACACCTTTTCAGATGCTGATCATGATGATTGTTGATTATATTATGGATATGATTATGAACCTTATTATAGTATGATGATAGATGTTAGATCATGGATTATTGTTGACTTGATTCAATTATAATGCATCGATGATTATTAGAGACATTTTATGTGTTGATGATGATATAACTGCTTGACATGGTTATATTATGGATGTTGTTCGGACTTGTGATATTTATATATTGTGAGTAGACCTAGAAATGGAAATTATTGAATAATGATATAGTTGTTGATAAAACTATAAATGATATTGTTAGATTGCTTTGATGTTGTTGTGATTCATATATCTAAATGATTTTAGGAATTATATTTTATATTATTTTGGATGTTCTGATATGGCCACGAGGCCAAAGGAGGTATTTGTGTTTTGCAAGTTAAAATATCACAACAAACATCGGGGGATTGGAGACTAACCATATTGGAATTCTAGATGAATTCAATAAGGTCACACCCATTCGGAAAAACTAGTATGTGTTTGTGCATGTTTTGTGTGTTAGGGATTCCCATGGGGGGAGATCACCTTTAATTGTGACCAAGGGGTTTTATGTATTTCTTTTATTTTGGTCCCTTTGTCTATGTTTGCATGTGTTTATTTTGTGGCGCTTTTACCCCTTTCATTATTCATTAAATGGTGTGTAATATTTTGAGTAATCATGTTGTTAACTTAATTAATTAAAATATTTCGTAAGAAAGTAAATTAATAGAGTTTTTGGCCTTGAATTAAAGTATTGTAAGAGATGTGTAAGTGATGTGTAAGTTAACTTTTGAGTGTGAAACACTCCACCTTCTTGGAAATTTCAAAATTTTCCTTGGAGGCTGATTTTGGAGGCTTGTCGGACAAGTTAAACTTGTCCCATACCTCTTAAATTTAATTATCAAACATACCTATGGTTGGAGAGTTGAGATTAGACATTTTACAATGCTTTTTTGAGAAGGAAAATTGTAGATTTTAATTACACTTTTCTTACATGATTTAATTTCAGTCCTTTGGAGTGTGGATTGGATTTGAGTGTGTAAGTAGATCTATCATATTATTCACCCACCTATTTATTATGCATTGGAGAATGAAGTTGACATTTTGGGTTGGGGATAAGGATGTGTGATGTGGCATCCTACATGGACCCACCTCATCCTTTTCTCTTCCCTCTTCTGTAAAATTCAAATTCCTTTCCTTGTTTTGGGGTTGCTTGATTTTTGGAGACTTGATTCTTGGGTGAATTCCTAGTTGTTTTGGGAGCTCTTTCTTTAAAGAAGTTTTTGGAAGATTGTTGCATGCTTGTACTTAGCTGATTTAGATTGCTTGCATTGGGATAAAGCTTGCTATTTTGGAACTTGGAACAACTCCATAATGGAGAGGTAGGAGCTTGGCTCTTGAAATGCTCTCCCTTTAATAAATGTAAATTGTTAATGTTATGAATGTTTTGGCATTTTTGTGGGTTATTGGGTAGATGGCCTAGGAATGGTGTAGGAGAAGACTATGGGGTTTGTTTTGTGGTAGGCACAAGTGTGTTTTAGGGAGGTATAACGGTGGAGGGAGTTGGGATTTGGGTTCCACCTTACAAAGAAATAGCTTTCATTTCTTTACTTGTTATGGGGTGCCATAAGAGGTTGGGGAGGCATTAGGAAATGTGAGGAATAAGAGGTACTTGGGGGAGGCATAAGGGCATGTAAGGGCTTTGCTATACTATTTTTTTTGGTGGTTTGAAATTAGGTGGTGATACCCATTTCCCCTTTTGGGAGGCATAAGTAGCATCACCCATAGTTTATTTATCCTTTGGCTTACTTGATGAAGCCTTGGTATTATTATTCATGTTCTAATGTAGTTGTAGACTACATTATTTTTTGGATTGTGTTTTTATTGTCAAAATGTTGCTTGTGTGTTTGTGGAAGCCTGTTGTTTCCATGAGTTGGATCACATCTTTTATTGCATTGTGGTTGGGGCTTGGGGGTCAATGAAGAAGGATGAATTCTCCTCTTCATTGGATGTTTTGGTTGGGTGGAGAGCATTTCCTTTCCCCTACTCTTGTTGTGATCACAATTTGGAAGAATGGGAAATCTACATGTTGCTGTCCTGGAGCTGAGATAAAGACAGTTTAGCAGTCCCTTGTGAAATGAAGTCTTATTGTAACCTTTCCCACTTGAAGTGGATGAACTTGTATATGTTTGTAATGGAAAGATGTTGTAGTGGTTATGAAAGTGTAAATTGAAATGTGAAAGAGACATACTCTGTCTGTTCTTTTGAAAGCAAGAAATTGTGTTCTGTATGATGAAATGGAAAAATAAAAGAAGGATGTTACAAATTTGTCTTTTGGAATCAATAAATGATGTATTTAATTTCTGAAATTACAATGTGGTATTGAATCTGATCTTTTAAATGGAATTGAAATCTCTGTTTGAAAGAAATAAATGTTTATGAAGGAAATATAGTACTCTTTTTTGTGAAGAGCATGATTTGAAAAGAGTAAAAATTTCATTGTTGTCTTTATCATGTGATTGAAGGAATGAAATATTTTTGAAACTAGCATGAAATGAATTCATTTGTTAGGCAAGTAAAATCAAAACCATTGAGATAATTTTTCTATTTCCATTTTTGCTTCACGTTAAACTCTATAACTTTTATCATAAATGAATAGACTGAAACTGCCATCAAGAAATAATAACGAAAAATTAAAATTGAACATGCCAGGATATAAATGAGTTCAATTAGACAAAAAAACTTAAAATAAATCTTTCAAAACCTGGCAAAACTGAGTTCAAAGCTTTCACAATCGTTTTGCTGTCAAAGTTGTAAAATTTCAAATTGGAAGTCAATCAAATAGATCTACCTCAAAAAATTATCCTAAAAGGACCTAAGATAAATTCTCCATGTCTATTTGACATGTTGAGAGAGGAAGAAGATCAAATTGAACAACTTTTATAAGTTAATTTTTACCAGTTTGCACTATAAAATCCTATAGATAAATTTCTTTAAATTGACTCCTTAAACCTTATCAAAATCAAAATTTGATGATTCATGAGTAAATATGACGTTAAGATCTTTCCAGAAATTCCTCATTTTCCCAAAAATGAGCTCTCTATCAAAATTTATGGCCTTCAGAAGTTTTTCCTTCACTTGACGTCAAAAAAAAAATTGGGAAAAATTTCCTTGGAGGGCCCGTGGGCTCGAATTTTTCCCTTAGCACTTAGGAAAATTTTTGAGAAAATTTCCTTAATTTTACCCACTGCCTTACCACCCTCGCAACCAATCAGAGGCTACCACATGACACCATGAGGTGTTGGCGAAGGGGCAGACCTCTTTTTAAACTTAGCACATCAGAATTTTTTTCAGAAAATTTTCCTAATTTTCCCCACCACCCCCGTAGCCAATTAGGTGCTACCACATGGCGCCACGAGGCATCGACAAAAGGAGCTGGTTCCTTTTTGTCTACTTGAATTTTTGGAAAAAAATTGGGAAAATTTTCTAAAGTTTTCTCCACCGCCATGCCGGCCCGTAGCCAATCAGGAGTTGCCACATGGCATTGTGAGGCGTCGGCAAAGGCGCGGGTGGAATTTTACCCCCGTTTTACCTTTGGGGTGATCTGAAAATTTTTGTCCCCATTTTTCCACCCATTTTCTCCTCCGCTCTGCCATGTTACAACCAATCAGGAGGTGCCACATGGTCATCTTGCAGACTGTCGGTGAACTCGCGGGCACAATGTTGGCTTTTTTGCCTTCGTGTGGTTAAAATTTTTCTAGCTATCTCTCCCGCCGCCCCTGCTCTCCCTACGCATTGGCTTGAGGAGGCAACCACGTGTCCCTTGCGGACTTGCAGGAGCATCGCAGTATGAACTGTTCAGCTTTTTGTCCCTGTACGGGAAATTTGATAAAATTTCTCCCATCGCCCTATTGACCCGACTCCCCCTCCAGGAAATATTTCTCCCTGTGGACCGTAGACCTGCCCTTGGGGCAAATTTTCTCCCCTGGGCCCGCGTGCCCGCTCTTGGGGAAAATTTTCACGCCAAGGCCTGCCAGTCCTTAACTTGAGAAATATGAGGAGCTAGGAAGAGTTCTTTATATCAATGGAAACGTGAGGAAAATTCATATCCAATGGGAATGATTTAGGGAAGATTTGAATGCATTAAATTTGAGAAAAATCATTTTGAATCCTTAACCCTGTGTGAGAGTGGGTTTGGTGAGGAAGTACCCTCTGAACCTAATTGAACCTTCTAACCCTAAATTTTGGACCTTATGACCTCTAATAATTGTTAATAAAAGAAAAGTATATTCTAGTGGATTAGAATTGTTCTGGAACTTGTTAGTGACAATTATTTTCTTGTAACCCGGTTGTAGATTCTTCTAATCAAAAAAATTATTCCATAATTTTCCTAACTATTCCTAGGTTGTTCTTAGGTCTCAAGTGGGTTGTTTTAGTGGGCATTACACATCTTCATTATCCATATTCTTCCACTTGATCAAGTACTCAGTAATAACTTGTGTCCTCAATCTTGTAGTTTATGTTTGAAGGATGCATTCAAGTTCCAAGATGACTCTCCCCTCCTCATCGAGCTTAGGTAACGCTATTTGGGCTGATACTCTCTGTCCCAATTACTTTCTTCAGGAAAGAAACATAAAAGATTGGATGTATTGTGGTTTACTGTGGAAGTTCTAATTTGTATGCTACAGTACCAATTTTCTGTAATACTTGATAGGGGCCATAATACTTTGTTGAGCGTTTGTTATCCTTTTTTTGTTGTTTCAAATACATTTTCTTATATGGTTGTAACCGCACAAAAACCCAATCACCGACTTCAAAATGTATTTTTGTGTGATGTGGATCAACCTGTTTCTTCATGCGGTTTTGTGACATGGCTAAGTTCTCCTTGATACTAGAGAGGACCTCTTATTGATACTAAATGTGTTCTTTTACTTCTCTAACCGGTGGTTGTCATCAAAATGATGATGTTATGGATGGTGGATGGTACCGATAGAGTGCCAAAAAGGAGAAATTTTAAATGAATTATGGAACAAAGTGTTATACCACTATTCTATAAGTGACAACCATTGGACCCATCTTGCTTGTTTATCTGACGTGAAGCAACGAAGATATTCCTCCAAACATTTATTTCCAACTTCTGTTTTCCCATTAGACTAGGATGATAAGAAGAAATATGAGTTAACTGAGTACCCAAACATGAGAATAAATCAGTCCAAAAATTTCTAGTAAATATATGGTCTCAATCACTTACTTTAATATTTGGTCTCTCATGAAGCTCCTAAACTATGTCCATGAAGGCTATTGTTACCGTGCTTGCAAAAAATGGGTGTGACAAGGCACAAAAATGAGCATATTTGGTGAGTCTTTCCACTACAACCATGATGACATTTTTTTCTTCAATTTTAGGTAATCCTGTGATAATGTCCATGGAAACCTCTTCCCACCACTGGATAGGAATAGATAAAGGTTGTAGAATAACTAGGGATCAAACTGTTTCACCCTTATTTTGCTGAAAAACCAAGCATTTTTGCCACAAATTTTTGGACATCCCCTTTGAGCCCTTCCCAGAAGAAATATTGTTTCTCTCGATGATAAGTCTTCAAGAATCTAGAATGCCCCCCTACTGGAGAAGAGTGACGCTCAGAATAGAATCCTATTTTTAAGAGTGGAGTTCTTACATAGGTATAATCTATCTTTATACCATAAAGAATTCCCTTTCAATACAAAATTTTCAGACATGCTTGGATCATTTTGGAGATTATGAATGAGGTTTTGTGTGGTTGGGTCATTTCTCTATTCAAACCTTGCCTCATCTATCTAATCTTCCTGTAATATGGATATAGCACATAAAAATGCTGTAGTTGAGTCATCTTTCCTCGACATAGCATCCACAACTACATTCTCCATCCCTTTCTTATAGATAATATCAAAATCATATCGCAACATCTTTGCAACCCATTTTTGTTTTTCTTCAGATGATAAAATGCTGCTCGAATAAATATTTAAGACTATCATGATTTGTCTTCACTTTAAAGTGTCTTCCTATGAGATATGGTCTCCATTTCTTTACTACATGAAGTATGGCTAGCATTTTTGTCTCTTAAATTGGCTTTGAAATATTCGTAGCTTTGAATTGATGGCTCAAAAAAGCAATAGGATGGCCTTCTTGAATGAGAACTTCCCCCATACCACCCCTGATGCATCACATTCAATAATGAATGTTTTGGGAAAATATGGAGTAACCAAGGACTGGAGTGGTGCACATGGCATCCTTTAGTTGCTCAAATGATTTGCTTACATCCTCAATCCAATGGAAGGATTCCTTATTTAATAAATCTATGAGAGGTGCTATTATTATTCAATAATTCCTTACGAATCTTCGGTAATAACATGTAAGCCCCAAAAAACCTCGTAGATTCTTTAGATTTTTTGTAACCTTCCACTCCATCATGGCTTTGATCTTATTAGGATCCACTTTAACCCCTTCATGAGAGAAAATGTGACCCAAATATTCAACCTCCTTGAGTCCAAAAGAACACTTAGAGGGATTTGCATAAAGTTGATGTTTCTCAAGGGTTTCCAAAACCTTATTTACATGATGAAAATGTTCCTCCCATGTTTTTCTATAAATTAATATATGATCAAAAAACACTAAAACAAACTTCCATAGGAATGACTAAAAATAGAATTCATCAAAATTTGAAATGTAGAAGGTGCATATGTGAGTCCAAAAGGCATTACTCTAAATTCATAATGGCCTTCATGTGTCCTGAAAGGTGGTTTTATGAACATTTTCATCTTTGATCCTAATTTGGCGGTATCCCAAATGAAGATCAAGCTTTTTAAAATAAACAACACCATGGAACTCATCAAACAAATCATCAATTATAGGAATAGGAAACTTATCTTTGATTGTGTATGTATTAAGTTCCCTATAATCGTGACACATGCACCACATGTCTTATTTATTCCATACCATCACTACTGAAGAATAATAAGCACTCTGACTCTGACAGACGATTCCTTGTACCTACATCTCTTATACAATCTTTGATTTCACTCTTTTGCACATATGGGTACCTATAAGGTCTAATGTTAGGTGGTTGGATCCCTGGTACTAATTGAGTAGCATGATCATGATCTCTCTTTAGAGGGAAGCCCTTTGGTATGTTTTCAAATACAATAGAGTGTGCATCCAGTACTGCTTGCATCTCTGTTAGTATAATGTCCTTAGAATGATGAGCCTCCAATGAAAAGAGTTGTGCCACAAATCCACCTGCACCCTTTTTAAACAATTTTTGCATCTTATGAGAACTTAATATCTATGGATACTTTTATCTTAAGCCTCTTAGCTCAAAAGTCCTTCCTTTAGAGTGAAATCGCATGAACAAGTCTTGGAAGTTCATCTCAATGATTCCCAAAGTGGTAAGAAATTGAACCCCTAACACAATGTCTGCTCCTCCCATAGAAATGGCATACATGTGACTATTTAGTATGTAATCTCAAATGGAAAGCTTAATGTTATGGAATTTTTTAGAACATGTAACAGTACCTCCACCATCAATCATTACTTGACATTCAGGAGCTGGATAAATGAAACAGTTTAGGCACATTGCTAACTTATGATTGATAAAGTTGTGAGTACTTCCTAAATCAATAGACACTGTGACCCTCTCTTTTTTAAGGGAATCTAACCACCTTGAGGGTTTGGGGGGTACTAATACCTAAAATTGAATGGTTTGAGATCGTTGGCTGGGGATCTCCTGATTCCTCCTCTGGCTTAAACAAAACCGCTGACTCTTCATCTTCATCTTGACTAGGCCCATCAATGTAGAACAACTTATTTTCAGCACATTTATGTCTGGGTCCAAATTTACTATCATAGTTAAAACACGACCCTTTTTCTCTTTTTTCTTCAATTTGTTGAGGTGTCAATCTAACTGGCTGAGAGAGTACTGGGGCCAAGGTGTTGCAATCTCTGGTATAAGTGAAATGTTATCTCCTACTTGAAAATAATTTCTCCTCTTCACTTCTTTCAATAATCATAGAGTCATAAAGATTATGAGGATTAAAAATACGCACCTCATGATCAATGTGATCCTTAAGACCCCCAAGAAATAGGTCATTCAAATTCTCTTCAGTAATATTTTCCAGCCACAAAGAAAGGTTTTGGAATTGATGAATGTAATCCTTAAAATATCTTGTTTGTCTCAAATTTTCTAATTGGATGAAGTAATTATTTGACACACTAGAACTATAGTGTAATTACAACTCTTTAGTGAAGACTATCCATGTAACATTGAGACCAATGTTCTACCTTTGAACACATAACCATCGATACCGGACGAATTGGTCAGGTTCGAGATACAAAGATGCAATGGTCACCTTTTTTCCTGATGAAATATGATGTAGTTCAAAGAAATTATCCATTTGATTCATCTAATTGAGTGGATCCCTTCCATGAAACTTGTGCATCTCTACTTTTGGAAACATATTATGGGCCCGCAAAGTGCTCGTATTTGGATTGGGCATGCTCAAAGATCCACCCTGACTCATGTGTGTATTATTTTGACCTGCGGATCCAGCTTGATTGATAGAAGTATGATTATCCATTCATATGTTTACTGAATTTTTTCATGAACTCCTTCAATCTTTGTCTAATCATATCCACATCTTCTTTGCTGGCCACTCGAGATTCAAGGTATCTCAAGTTAAACTCAAGTTGGCTTACTTTATAGTCCGTTGAAGTAAACCCTAACCCTAAGGAATCTGTAGTTATTTCCTCTGTCTCCAAGTCCACTACTATCTCATCCTTTTCTAGTGTTTTACCTAGAGTGATGGGATTATTTTTGCCTCTTGTGGAAGGCCCAACCGTGATGCCCCAGAATAGTAGGATGTAGGGATCAAAGTCAAATTTTAGGGTTTCCAATTTTGATACGAGTTAGGCTAAATATAAAAAAGTTAAAGAATAAACCCCACCTCTTTCTGAAAATGTAATGAACTTGAAAACATTCCACAATTTGCACCCTAAGGAGTGATCTTATGAAAAACCATAAATTTATAATAAATTTTTCAAAATAAGTCAAAAAAGTCTGAAATTTTTTAGGGAACCGTACTTGAAAATTTTCGCAACTCTGGTAAAAATATCTCCCACCAATTCGCTCTGGTTCGAAATATATTTGGGAAACAAAAAAATTAGGGTTTTTTCCCTAATTTGGGCATAGATCGTAGCTTTGATACCACTTGTAATGGAATTACTTGAACTATTCTGATTATAACCAGCAATATAACACCAATAAGACAATTTTAAGATAAATTATCTCAATATGAATTATAATAGCTTAGCCACTTCAAGGGGGCAACCTCCAAAACATACAATAAGACTCAAATGCTCAGTGATAATCCAATACTACATGCTAATTGATATTTATACTCTCCAATGCTATGGCCATCCCTAATGCCGACCCACCCATGATAATATAACATATATGAAAGATATATATAATGATATGAAGTTGTGATAGCCACAAGTCATCTATATACATAAAATATAAGATATATGCTTAAGGGTGTAACAACCACTAAGATGAATAGATGTCCTAAACATATCTATCATGTCTCATAAGATGATTTTGTAAATTAAATGGCTTGTGCTTAGCAATATAAATAATGCCATATTTCCTTCCTATGACTTTGAGCTATTGATTGTGCATCTTTATATGATAAATTTTCACATGTAAATGTTAAGGTAGATGATTTCATTTTTATTTTGTTTTAGAATGTTTTATTTAACACATATCTAAAAAGGATGAATAATGTTACAGGTGAATATTTTTATTTAATTAAATTACAAAATTAATTGCACAAATTAGAATAATACTTTTAAAAGTTACTAGCTAATTAACAAATGTTAAAAAAAGGGAGACTGTGTACCTATCTTATTTTGTGTACATATGGAGGATTTTTAGTGGTCTCAGTATAGGAATAAGAAGATATGGAATTATAAATGCTTTGTATTTGAAATTATGATTTGAAATGTAACCTGGTAAAAACCATAAAAATTTGTCAATAGCATTTGTATAGTCCCAAACCTTTTGTATGGTCTTTGAGCTAGTTGAAATTTTAGTCTTTAACTTCCTAAGTTCTTATCTTGCCTTGGAATATGTGTCACTATATGTTGTTTTTCTTCACTCACCTTAAGAATGTCTCTGTAATATCTATTCAAACCCTAAAATCCTTGTAGTACAAGGAGTTTATACATAACAAATTAGTTTGGTTGTGGGAACCCATATGCATTGCTGACATACTCGCTACTAAGAAGAGGAATCAAACCACATGTCATTCTCCTAACATGTGATATCTATTGTAGTACATTGGGAATTTGACCGTTGTTCTTTGACAATTTTTTTATTGAGTTTTGCACTTGCTCAAATGATTGGGAAAGGTTATTTTTATTTCTTGTAGGATGATAATCGAGACTCCTAAACGTTGAAAGATAATTTATTCTAGTAGAGGGTGCTTCCCCAATGCATGTACATGATGTATTTAGTTGTTTAGTGATATTTAGGTTGCTTTAATTCTTTCTTTTACATGAGGAATTCAGAAAGTGATAGGTATCTAAATGAGGTATGTTTTACCTTCTTATGTACTCTTTTAAAGGTTTTTATGACATGAAAGGATGAAAAAATGGATAAATTTATTCATATGAAGGTGGTGCAATTAAAATAATTAATGGACGACATGCTATTCCAAAAACATACAATAGGGTTGATATGTAATATCACAACCTAATTGAAAACAATGCTTTTTTACCAAAGGGAGATAAACACATTTTGAATTCATGGGGAAAAGCATCGATGTTTGTAGTTGTATTTTGGGTAACTAAATTTCAAAAATAGATGACATAGAGGTGTAAAAACATAAGTAAATACATGAACTGCTCTCAGGTTGTGCTAAGCAAGATTGAGGAGAGTGCATTTGTCCATATAAGTTTACAATGTCAAAGGAGATATTTTCAAATTTGAGTGTCTACATTTTCCCACTTTAAAGTATCAAATTGAAAATAACATGCTTATAAGGTAAATATATTTGAATGTGCAGACATAATTTTTCTTTTCTTGTATAAATTGTTTTTGTAGAGTGTTGTTGTGTTGGTGTTGATATGTTGTTAAGATGAAACCCACAATATAGATTTTAGTCAGTGTCTAATATAATAAATTTAAATGTGACTAAAAATGTTTTATAATTAATGTAAATAAATGTGTAACAATAAATTCCAAAAGAGATGCAAAACATGAAAGGAATACACTTGTTTATTTTACAAATTGAATGTGCTCTTGTTATTGTGCCTTTGATATTCTAGAATTTTTGAATCTTAATGGAGAACTTGGGGTGGTTAGTCCCCAATTGTATTGCGGATATGTCCATGCATTAGGTGTACCAAACCCAACACATGAATTCCAAATAGAATAACCCAAAAATGAAGATTCGTAGTACCCCGCAAAGGAAGAATACTATGTATAAAAGTAATGGATAAACTATGATATCTTCTCCTTAACTGATAGAGTATAAGAAGGAATTACTATGAAAAAATTACATGCTTTGATATGTTTTATAACCCCATGGATGATGCCATTACACATAGATATTAGATTTTTTTTGTAAATTAGGACACACAACAACAAAAAGAATAAATGCTAATATACTCTTCATATGTGTCAAACAACTGAGTAAAAATGAGTAAAACGGATGCAAATTGTTATTTTATCAAATTAAGAAGACCCATGCCCCAAATGTGTAGTGCCAACCCCTCTTAGACACTAATTTCATTATGTTGATATTACTTTTGGATTGATACTTAGATATTTTCATTATCATACATTGATAAGTAGATGATAGACTGCAAATATTTGGACTATTGACATGTTTTGATTTACATTTTGATTATGATACACTAGATGAAATTGGTAGAAAATTTTCTATATGTTGATTTTCATTATTTAGATTTTATACTGACACGTTATACTCTGGATGTTCTGAGCATAATTATGATCTCATGGATGTTAGAATCGAATTATTTGATATGTTGATAGATGATAGAATTACTTAACTTTGGATGACGATTATTGATTTCTATCTATATATTATTTCTCGATGTTGTTGATGCGGTCATGAGGCTAGAGAGGTATTCTGTTTGTGTTACAGGGATATTTTATCACATACATCGAAAGGGGATATGGGATCAACCACGGAAGGATGTCGTGTGTTTTGTAACATGGCTAAATTTGACAATTGTGTCTAATGTTTATGTGGTGATATTGCATGCCTAGTTAGAAGGTTTCCCATGGGGGTGACCTCACATGTGTGGCCATGGAGTTAAATGTTTTCCCTTTCTTTTAATTTGGTGCGTGTTTTATTTTGTGTTACATGTATTTAATTATTGGAAATATTTGTCACTTTATTAGCAATTATTAATGTGTCTTAATTAACTAATTCCAACTTAAATTTTTGACTAAAATAAGGATGTGACAATTGGATAGTTATGAGGGTAGATGGTCCTTGAAATCTTATGGACATAAGTTGGATTTGTGTTGGATTTTGTGTTGTGTACTCTTCCCCAACTTCAAAATTCAGATTTTGACTTGGAAGGCTTTTTTGGAGGCTTTTGGGACAAGCTCAAAGCTTGTCCCATGCCTCTTAAATTTACCTAAAAACCATACCTATGGTACGGAGAATTAATTTTAGCCTTATTTATGAATTTTTGAGTGTAAAAAGTGAAAATAATTTCACTTTCGTACTTACCAGAATTAAATTGTCCTTGGTAGGCATGGTGTGCAAGTTAGAATGTTATGTGGGATTGTCATAAGTCTTACATGTTCAATTATTATCATGGGCATGGTGTTTTACTTGTGTGATGGAATGGAGGAATGATGAAGTAGCATCCTACATGGAGCCACCTCATCATCCTCACATCCCATTTCTATTTATTGATTGAACTTGAAGGATTTTGGGTTACTTGTTTAATTTTATTCTTTTGCACTTTTGGAATTGGGAGCTTGTTGGAGTTGATTTTGGAGTGTGCTTTACTTGAAGGTGTAAAAAATATTGTTGGAATGAAGGATCTTGGAAGCTTGATGAAGAGTTAGGCTCTATACTTGTAATTCTCCTAGTTATGCATTTGGATGTAGAAATTTGTGTTTGTTGAATATTGTACGAGTGTTATAAATGTGTTTTTGTGTGGCTGGGTAGTTTTCCTTAAGAAGGGAATGGGAGATGGAAATATGGGACCATTGGTGAGGGAAACGGGAGTTGTTAGGAATGAATTTTTGAGGGAGTGTGATTATGAGTTTACCCTATGGGGAGTGAAAAGGAAAACATGGACATATTTTTGCATACTTTCAAGGGGAGAGATAATGATTTTTTGTTGTTTGCATTGTGCACATGGAGGCTTTGGGTGAAACTCCTACTTTACGTGGGAGGAAAAATAAGGTGGTTCCCATATTCCTTGCTCCTTTTGGTTTTTATAAATCCTATGTGTTGTTTGAGATAGTTTTAAATATTGTTGAGTGTGTCCATTTGGATGTGCTCAATGTTTATGGATTGTATGTTTTTGTGGAATCCATTCTTGTAAAAAAATTGTCAAATGTTGCTCAAGATCCCTCATTGTTCTTTAGTTGGGGCTTGGGGGCCAACAAGGGGACGAATGATCCTCTTATTAGATTAAATGTTGGGTGAAGAGCGTCACCTATTCCCACTTCCTTTATATTGTGATCCAATTTTTTGAAAGATTGAAGCTACAAGTTGGGAGAAGACATGAAAAGAATACTTGTGTTTTGACCTTGTTGAAGAATATTTATGTTGAAATTTAATCATATTATTATTCCCACATTGAGTAGAAATTTGTAACATTTGTATGTTTGAAATAAAGTTTTGTAATATTTCATTTATTCCAAGGTGAAGTTATTTAGTGAATGTAGAATGAACTCTTGGTTGTTTACCTAATTGGAAAGGATAAGTGTTAGTGAAAGAAATGGATTTGAAGTCCTTGTATTGTAAAAGAATGATATGACAACTAGTAGTTTTCATATTTGTATTGTAATGTTATAGTGAAAGGGAAGCTTAAGTTGTTTAATTGGCTTGAAATGAAACTCTCATAAATTTGTATGTATTTAAAGTTACAATATATATATCTGTGTTTGTGTGTATATTTGGAAGAGAAAGATGTATTGAAAGGAAGTGTTGTTGAGTTGTTCTTTTTTGTTGGCAGAATTGAATATGTGAACGAGAATTAATTGTAGTTAACATTATACTCAATTTTACATTTTATTGCAAAGGAAAGGATAGAGAATGAGTTGATGTTATGTAATTTGAGTATAAAGCCAGAAATGTTATCACTCTACCAACCAATGAAAGGAAGACACCCTCATTAAAATTAGTGTTGCATTAAAAATCAACTTAAGAAGAAAAACTAGTGAAAAAAAATGCATTTATGAAGGTTTTGTTTTCAGAGAACAAAACTACTGCCATGTGTAGAGCGGTGGTTTCAGAACCACCGCCCAAAATAGAGTGGTGGTCATAGGACCAATGACCTGTGTAGGGCAGCGGTTTTGTCACTTTTGACGGAAAAATAAAATCTGTCCATGCAAAAAACCTAGTTTTAAACTTAAGTGAAATCTAAGCTTAAAACCATCAAAAGAAATCTACCAGCAGCTAGTAATTAATTAGATTTAATTGTTTAAGACGTACAATCTCTTTCATAGCACCAAATGTGTAAAACTCATAGATTTAATAAAATTGGGTTTTTTCCCAAATTTTTGAACTCAAAATATGTTACATTTAAATATCAAAACAGATCCATGGTAGGACCTCTACATTAAACAAATGAGAAATCTACAATAGTAAAGTATTTACGACTAAAACCATGAATTTTTTTCCATGATTTATATTCTTGCTCTCACGGCTCCTCCTCCTTCTCCTCTTCCAAAACCCACAAACAAGAAAAGAGAAAATGGGGTTGTTAGGGGAAAATGGAATAAAAAAGAGAACCATAAGGAACTTTAGGGCAACCTAAATCGAAGGGCTAGGATAGATTCAATCCTATTGAAAAAATTAAGTGGGAAGGAATTTTGTGGGAATGTAATTTTAAATATATAAAGAAAGAGGGAACATGGGTAATGGGGTGAATGTGGCCAGTTAGTGGCTAGGAAAAATAATTAAACCTTTGAGTAAGAAAATAATGATAATGTAACCTTGGTGCTTGATAACTAATTTAGCAAATGGAGCTTAGTAGATGCTTTAAACTATAAATATAGATTAGGAAGTAAATTAATAATATTTAGCTATTAATTTAATTTCGTTGTTCACAAGCTTGTGTACAAAGTCTTTAACTAAGAAATTTATTAATTGTGGAAATGTTTAACCTTGCAAACTGCTTTTAAAACAAAAAATATTACCGTAAACTTACCTATTAATTTATTAGTTCCATTTATTTTAGAGTAGAAAATTGTGGGCGTTACACTTGGTATCAGAGTCATGGATTCAAAACTTGGAACCTGAGCACACTTGGAAACATGAAACACAATAAGAAATCATACCACAAATCTAAACCTAGAACACACAACAATGTATGATGTTTTAAAACGTAAAAAACATAGAAAACTGAAACAAAGCCTAGATGATGATAAACTAACTCTGTGCAGGATGTTCAAAATAGATGAGGGGTCCTTTCACATGATGCTAGATCTACCAATCCTATATTAGACAGTAGCAACCATATTACCTTAGATACTTCAGACACTACAAGATGTTAATGTCAATTTATGCGGAGGAACTTTAGGAGGGAAATCTCACAGATAGGACAAATATCCATTAGTGGAGGCTCATGCACTTTCACGTCACAGAGCCAAGGATAGGGAAGAGAAATCCCACATAGAGTCAAGTTGACATGAGTCATCACCTAGAGAGAACAAAGATAGAGCTTTGGGACACAAAGATAGATCTACGATCCCTAGGATGAGGGATGTTAATGTAGAGAGACTTAGGGGCCGAGAGTCGATAATACAGATCACATAAGAGAGATTATGAAGTTACACCTGCCACATTTTACTAGAGACATGGGAGAATTTCAAGATGAGGCATGGTTGGTTAGCTTGAGAGGTTTCTTTAAGCTATGTCCTTGTACTGTAACACAAAATCTTGTGTTTTTATCCACCTTTTGAGTGATAGAGCCAGATGTTTGTGGAGGAGTGAGGAGAAGAATATCCATGTAGATTCTGAGATAATTACTTGGGATATCTTTGAGGAGAACTTCAGGAGTAGATACATATCTAGTAGATTCATCCAACAGTGGATCAATGAGTTTCATGATCTGTGACAGGCCTCCATGATGGTAGCAGAGTATGAGGGTCAATTTTTAGATCTGCTCCAGTATGTGAAATACATGCAGGATGAATAGGTTAGGGTTCAAAGGTTCATTAGGGGCTTGAACTTAGACATAGGTGGGGCTGTGCGCATTCATTTCCCACAAACTCTATTAGAGGTCGTAAAGAAGTCCTATATTGCAGAGGAAACTAGAGGAAGAATTAATAGGATCATGATAGAGTGAGGAGCCACATACAAAAGTTACAAAATATTAGGTTGAGGGGATCAACTTCTCCTCTTCTTGGTGGACACACTTTATCATAATCTTCCTTTAGGACTCCTCCTCCTCAGCAACAACAGTAGCAGACTTGAGCATCCTTTCAACCTCCACAATGCCATGATGCTCAGAGAGGGCGTAGTATGTGACCTCTACATGGGGGTACCTCTAGGGACACAATATCCACCACGAGCATAATCAGTAGGATTATGTCCACCGCAACATCCACAAAGATCTAAATCATGATCATTAAGTTCTATAACATGGACTAGTGGGCCACCTGGAGGAGTATCTTCCCAGTGGAGAGGACTAGGTAGTTGTTATGGGTGTGGTGTACATGGTCATCATTGGAGAGAGTGTCATCACAACCCTACTAACTAGGGTAAGGCACCTGATACTAATCCTATAGTAGGTGACATGGAAATGAGCCACATGATTTATGCTACATTCGAGAATCGCTAGGCAGAGCACTAACGCATGATGATTGAGACCACAAGTATCATTTGTGGTATCTCTACCCCTATCTTATTTGACTCAGGCTCATCAAAATATTTCATTTCTCTACCTTTAGTAGAGTGATGCAGGCTGGTGTGGTAGTTAGGCAGAGCCTTAGATTAGGATGTTGAGATGGCTTCTAGATCCAGGGTCTCAATGGAATCCTTAATTAAGGAGTGTGTTATAATTAGAACTACGACCCTTCGCCATGAATTTGAATCTTTGTATCCTTCACTTGGGTTCATATGAAATTATCTTGGGCATGGATTCGTTGTCTCCACATAGAGCTAGAGTTGATTTTCACAACAAGGTTATATCTTGTGCAAATGATTTGGGAGTGGAGTCACTTATTGTTGGAGTTAGGAGACCCATATATATTCACACCATATCCTCTATGCAACTGAAGAAATGTGTGCAACGGGGTTTGTCAGTTATTTACCATCACTGTTAGTGACCAATCAGAGGATAATACTCATGGGACCATCACTTGATTACCACCACCCATTTTTAGGATTTTTTCTGATGTATTTCCTAGTGAGTTTTCTGGATTACCTCGCCCATATGAGATAAACATTCATATTGATTTGTTTCCAGGAGTGGAGTACTATCTCACACGCACCATATAGGTTAACCACACCTAAAAATATGTGAGCTCAAGTAATAGTTGGAGGTCCTTCTTGAGAAAGGCCTAATCCATCCTAGTGTATCTCCTTGGGGTGCACCAGTGATCTTTGTGAAGAAAAAATATGAATAATTTGGGCTTGTGTTGTGGATTAGAGGTAGATGAACAAAGTAACGATTAAGAATCATTACCCCCCTTCCACAGATATATGAATTTATTTGATTAAATGACGGGGCTACTATATTTTATAATATTGATCTTAAGTTAGGCTACCTTCAACTAAAGATTGCGAAGGAAGATATCCACATGATAGTTTTCCACATGAGATATGGCCACTATGAGTTCATGGTGGGTAACCATTTGGTCTAATGAACACCACTTTAGTATTCATGAGTTTGATGAATGGGGTGTTTAGGACGTTTTTTTATTGATTCTTGCTCTTGTTTCTTGATGACCATTATGATATACTTATGTTCATGTGAGGAGCACGAGAAGCACATTTGACATGGTTTGTAGTGTTCTTCATGAGTAGTAGCTAGATGAGAACCTAGAGAAATTTTATTTTTTCTAATCAGAGGTTTAGTACTTAGGTCACATCATATCTTGTGAAGGTATCATACTCGATCCTTCCAAGATTAAGCAGTATTATGGATTGGCCTATGCTAACCAATGTGAGTGAGGTGTGTAGTTTCATGGGGTTGGTAGGTTACTAAAGCATATTTTTTAAGGACTAATCTCGGATTGCACACCATATCACTTCCCTTAAGTGTAAAGGGAAGAAGTTTGTTTGGTCTGATGGATGCGAGCATACACCTTCAACTCACTTAAGGAATGCCTTACGACAACACCAATTCTTTGAGTGCCTAATCCTTATAGGGATTTTGTTGTGTGTATGGATGTTTCCTAGTCAATATTAGGAGGTTTTTTGATGCAGGAGGGTCATGTGCTTGCCTTTGAGTCTAAAAAAATCTGAAGGATTATGAGGTAAATTATCTAACTCATGACCTTAGGCATGCGGCAGTAGTGAATGCTTTGGTCCGTTGGCATCATTTACTTCTTGGTAGGAGGTTCATTCTCAGTACAAACCATTTGAGATTACATGTGAGTATGACAGGGGAGATAGAGTATGTGAAGGGGAAGGAGAATGAGGTTACATATGCTTTGTGTAGATGGAGATATTTGGTTATGTCTACTATAGTGGGTATAAATCTATGGAGTAGGATTTTGTGACAGCTTCTAGTTGCAACGTAGATCAAAGATTGTGTCTCTGAGACCCCTTAAGGGGAAGTTTGATGGATTTTGACTAGAGTCAGATGGAATTCTCAGAGATTGAGAGGCCCGGTCTATGTACCTAGGGATGGAGGTGTTGACATAGGTTCTATTCGGTGGCAGATGGATCATCTATGAACTCTTCTTCCTCTCCTTCCTCTAGGGGTGGAGAATAACTATAAAATACTTAAAAAATGCCTTCTTCTCATTGGAGAGGCATTCAGACCCGATGTATCTCAGATCCTGTCTCATGTTTTTTAGAGTGAAATATGGTGATGCTAAAACCACTGATTTCTGATCTTGGGATCTCTACCCAGATGTGCTATACTAGAAAATCTCCAAATGGGACTGAAAATTCCAACAAGAGCACACTAACTTAGGGCTAGAAATGTCATGATATAGACCACAATGCTATATTAAAAAAGTTGTCAAAAATGGATTTCTTTGTTGTCTCACCAAGTGTGCCAGAAATGTTATCACCAAATCGCAACACCATTTGGTTTTTCACTAGTAATGTGTGTGTGATGCATACTTAGGTGTGATTGGGTCAGACTGCACAGAGATTATACCCAAGGTGTTGGACCTTGTAGTTAGAATAGGATCTCCAGAGAAAGCTTGTTCTTCTTCCTAAACTACCATGCACTACACTTCTCATAAATAAAAGAAAATACCTAATTTAATCCTACTGTATCAGTTCTAAGAGATACGATGGATGAAAGAGAGATGAGAAAAATTACATTAAATAAGAGGAAATCCTACACTAAGGGGTGATAACACCATAGACCTTCAATCGAGGTGTTAGGACTAGTCTCCTCTGCATGAAAATGGATAAAAGTGAAAAAGAAAAGGATAACCAAGCATTTCATATGTCATAACTACATGCAATAAACTCCATTTTCATTAAGCACAACAACATCAAAGGAATATAATAGGACACCAATGAAATGCACAATATACCTGTAAGCATGAATAAAGGATAAGATGAAGTCATACATGTTACAAGACTAGGATAGAGAACAATCACAAGACATTGATTTTGATTTCTCTAATGAGGCTTTAGGAGGCACAAGATAGATTCACTATAGATGTAGATCAAAGGAAATATTTTATTATATATATGAGATGGGCAAAATGGAGGCTTAGTTTCTACATAGATCACTTAGCTGAAGATAAGGGAGAGAGTGGATGATGTCCAACCCTTGTGGAAAACGCCCTCCTGTTAGCTAATATATTAGTGAAGTCCATTTGAGATCTAGAGAGAGGGATCGAGTCCATATAGCTTATCGTATAGCTCCAACCACCCATAAGCTTGTCATCGCATGGCACATTGAAAAAGTGATGTTTGTGACCTATAGGAAATCCATGCTCGATTATACCCTTTCTTTTGGAAGAAGGAATGGGCCTCCATGCTTTCAGTGGAAGGAGTCTGTTAAGGTGACTTTGGTATGGCTCAACTGTGTATCATAGAGAAAAATTTCATGGGCCTTTGAGACCTCGATCTTCACCTAAACCCCCAAAATCTAAATTTGTATAGGTATAATGAGACTGCATCCACATAGTAGGTGTTGGTGGTCGAATACACAGCACCCCTGGGATGTCTGCAACTCGATGGGTTGAGACTCTCAGTGCAATTGCATAACATGGAGCTTTTCGCAAGTGTGGGACCTCACGAAATTGGAAAAGCTCTCCGGATGAAGGCCGGTTCCTATTCCTCTATTCAGATGCACACGTAAAGAATGTAGAGCGTTTACTCAAAACCTAAACTAACTTGCCAAGGAGACTGGGTAAGAAGATGCATAAAATAAAACCTAAACTACAAAGGTGATGCACCGAGGAATGAAGAACACCTGTCTTGCCAATAAACACAAACCATAAAAAACGCAATGCAAGATCATGCACAGATAACCAGATTCACAGTGAAAGATCAGAAGGATGCAAATGAACACAGAGAGGGTTGAGAATCATCCACAGACATGCATTATTTTCTCTAAGATTGATACAATACACTACAAAATTCCAAGAGGCAAGGTTGCATTACAGTTTTAAATGGGAGGTTTGAACTCCACAAATTCACTTGCTAAAGAGAAGAAGGGAGGGGCAAAAACAAAAATGTCCAACCTTTAGAAAGAATCCCCTCCTTACAATTTATAGGAAGAATGAGAGAGGAAAGAGAGAGAGAATTCCAAATCTACCCCAACCACCTCTAGGTTGCATTTAATTCATCTCATTATGGTGGTAGGTGAGAACCCTAGCAAACCCAAAAAGTGGCGAATTGTATTTCACATTTTAAAGAAATTTTTCTCACCCAATTAAAGATTTCCAATCGTAGCTGGATAGAGGACCTCTTAAGCTTTCCAAAAAGTCTAACCTTGTATGAATCTGAGCTCCCAGTCAAAAATTATGGCTATTTGAATATCTGCGCCAAGGTCTGCTTCCTGTCAGCACTCAAAATGTTGCGCCTCCTGAAAGTGCGCCATAGCTGCATCCATCCTTATGTCAAAATACCCTTTACATGTGCCAAAGAACATCTATTTTCATGTTCAACATCCAGTTTCATGCACCCTTTACCTATGCCTTGGCGCATCCTATTTTCATGTCGACATTCATTTTCATGCGCCCTTTACCTGCGCCTTGGCGCATCCTTTTTCATGTCGACATCCACTTTCATGCGCCCTTTACCTGCACCTTGGCGCATCCTTTTTCATGTCAAAATCCATTTTCATGCACCCTTTACCTGCACCTTGGCACATCCTTTTTCATGTCGACATCCATTTTCATGCGCCCTTTACCTGCGCCTTGGCACATCCTTCTTTCATGTCGACATCCATTTTCATGCGCCCTTTACGTGCGCATTTTCTTGGGTTGTTTGTGACGCAATAAATATTGGGCTCTGAGTTTCTTTGATTTCTATATTCTTCTGTTAGTCTATATCTACCCGAGGGGGAAGATATTTACATCAATTTGGCGACTCAACGGGACCTGACTGCAACGTAGAAGATCAGTGGCCTTGTAGCAATCCATTGGGCATGGAGTCATAAGCAATAACCTGAAACCAACCTGATATCTCATCCCGAGCTTGATATCGCAACCCCTTCTTCAAGAGCATGCTGAAATGTAAAAATTCAACCTGAGAGAAACAACATCTGTGCTGAAGCACTTAGGGAAACTGAAACCTAACTACAACAAGACAATGTGCATCCGAACTTAGAGGAAATGAAATCTAGGCTAATATTTACAAGGGTAAACCTTTTCCTTTTAATAGCAATGTTTAAGATAGATTCCGTTAACCGGAATCCAGAGTTCTTCTCCATCCAATGTAGACAATTGGAAGGCATTACTAATTTTACATCCCACGACCATGTAGGGGCCACTCTAAATGGCATCAAACTTGGAATGCCTTCCCTGGTTTTCCCCGATCTGCATCCCATTTCAGAGCTAGCTCCCCTTCCTGGAAGGTCCTTGCTCTTGCTTTCTTATCAAACCATCTTTTTACTAAGGCCTGATCCTTTTCAATCATCAGAAGCTGCATGTTCTCTTATTTCTTCCAATTCCATCAACTCTGCATACCTGGCCTCCATCGGTTCGAACTCAGACCAACTCCAACTACTTCATGAGCTCCAATGCTGGCAATTCTAATGATATAGGCAATACTGCCTCTTTCCCATAGACCAACTTGTAGGGAGAATTACCTGTAGATCTCTTTGGCGTTATCCTGTCAGCCCATAATGCTGATTTTAGCTTGGTATGCCATGTCCTTTGGTTTTCATCCAGAGTCCTTCTGATGATCCTTAGCAAATTCTTGTTTATGGACTCTGCTTGTCGATTACCCTGCGAGTAATAATTTGAAGAGGTGCTCAAATAGATTCCATTCTTGACAGCCCATTTTGTAATCTTGGAACCTATGAATGCCAATGCATTATCTGATATGATAGTGGCCGGCACACCAAACCTGGTCACTATCCCTTCATAAAAGTCTAGTATGTTAGACTCATTTGCCTCTTTGAGCACTACTGCTTCGGTCCACTTGGTGAAATAGTCCGTTGCCATGAGAATCCACTTGTGACCTTGGCTTGAGTTTGGGTTGATGACCCCGATGAAGTCCAATCCCCATTGCATAAATGGTTGGTCAACCAAAATTGGGTGCAATGGAAGTGCTGCTAGTCTTTCTTTGCCTGTGAAGAGTGCACATTTCTTGCACTTTCTTACCCATGCATAGTAGTCACTGAACACTGTCGGCCAAAAATACCCTGCCTTCATTATCTTGAGAGTTGTTACTCGTGGGGCGAAATTTCCTCTGAAATCTCTATCGTGAAAATCTCGTAACACCCTCTCAATTTGACCTGTCCCAATGCACCTCAACAGAACTCTATTGATGTCCCTTTTAAACAAAACACCATCAACAAGCACATATGGAATGGCTTATAATCTAAAGTATCTCCTCTTTGCTTTGCTCATTTCTGGAGGGCATAGGCCTGTCTGTAGGAAGTGTATCATATTTTGAGTCTAACAAGGAGTGGGCACATCATCATTTTCCTGTTCTTGACCATCCTGTAGTACTAAGACAGCCTCTTTTTCATTACTTGCTTTAACTTGCCAGACTCAAAGCTAGCTGTTCACATAGTCCTTTTCCACGTACTAGTTTTGTGACCTTGATCTCGATGTCATATTCCATGACACGGGTTATCCATCCTACATGTTTCTCATTCAGATCCTTGTTTAGAAGGAAGTCCCTGACTCCCACATGAGAGGCTAACAATTGGATTTTGTTGTTTGAGACTAGGTGCTTGAATTTCTTTAAACTTCTAATCACTGCAAGGACATGTTTTTCGATGAAAGAGTACCTAGTTTCGTATTCCTCCAAGCCTTTACTGAAGAAAGCAACTGGTTGTTCTAATCCTTCCTTGTTTTGCTGTGCCAGGATTGCAGAAATGGTGTCTCCACCACCAAAGTTATATAGCATGAAGTCCTTGGAGAAGTCTGGATTGACGAGAGTCGGAGCTTGAGATATAGCCTCTTTTATTGCCTCAAAACTTTCCTTGCCTTCAGATGTCCACTTAAATGCCATGCTCTTCTTCAACATCATCATTATTGGCTTTACGAGAGCTGCAAAGTTTGGAACAAACATGCGGACAAAGTTTATCCTGCCCAAGAAGCTTTGAAGAGATTTCTTGTGACTTGGCAATGGCAACTGCTCGAATTGCTCCAACTCTTTTTGGGTCAATTGTCAACCCTTCCTTTGAAACAATATGGCCTAGAAGTTTTCCCTCGTGAGCCAAGAATATGCATTTTTTGGGATTCAATGATACCCCAAATCTTCTACATCTTTGAAATACTTGCCTCAAATGACAGAGGTGATTTGCTGCATTTTTTGACAATACAGTGATGTCGTCAAGATATATCAGAACTATTTTATTGATCAACCCCTTGAATGCCATATCCATTTCCCTTTGGAAGGTGGATCCAGCATTTGATAGCCCAAATGGCATCTTCTTGTAGGCATAGGTGCCCCATTTGGTGGTGAAAGCCGTCTTGAACTGGTCATCTTCTTTCACCATTACCTGATTATACCCTGAGTAGCCATCTAGGAGAGAGAATCTCTCCGAACCAGATACTACTTGTAATATTTGTTCCATTGAAGGAAGTGGGTAATGGTCTTTGAGAGATGCCCTGTTGAGATCTCGGAAGTCTACGCACAACCTAATTTCTCCACTCTTCTTTCTAACCAGAACCAAGTTTGTAACCCAGCTTGAGTGCTTGATCAGAAATATAATGCTTGCCTCTATTAGCTTGCTTAACTCTTTCTTCATTAGAGGCTCAATGTGAGGGTTGACAGGTCTCTACTTCTACCTGATGGGCTTAGCATCTGGATCCAATTCTATTTTATGTTGTGCCAACTTCGGATTGAATCCTCTCAAGTCTTCATAGCTCCAAGCGAAGACATCTGGAAATTCTTGGCAAAGCTGTATGAAATCTGATTTCTCCTACTCAGTGGCCACTTTACCAATTTGAAGTGTTTTGCCTTCCCCAACCAGAATTGGCTCTGAATCTTCTCTCTTGACCTGTATGTTAGCCTTTTCCTTACAGAACTGGTCGTTAGGATTGAAGATAGAATTCCAATGTTACTAAACCCTTAGGAAGCTTGTTTGTCCGCAGCTGCACTACTTGATCCCCATACTGCTGCTCTAATCTATCGTGATTCCTAGCTGAGAATTCAGCTTCTTGTTTTAATAAATTGACGATCTGTTGATCATTCTCAAACACCTGCCAGCTTGTGTTATTATCTGGAACTGCTAGCCTCACAATCACATGGATATGTGGCTATGTTTTTTCCGTTTTGATGTTTTCAACCACATCAAATGTTGTTGCAACTGCTGCGAGCCTATCCGTGGCTTCATTTTTCTTCCTGGGTATGGACATGATGTTGAAAGCTTCTTAATCCTCAACGAGGTTCCATACCCTATTCTTGTAGTTCTTTAGCAGTTCATTCTTTGTAGCATGTTGTCCCCTAACTTGATTGACGATAAGCTCGCTATCTCCAAACACCTTCAAGTTCTTTATGCCCTTTTTTCTGGCCCAATGAAGTCCGTGAATCAAGGCCTCATATTCAGCTGTGTTGTTTGAACAAGAAAAATGGAAACGAAAAGCTGAATAATATTTGATGCCTTGAGGTGAAACAAGCATAGCTCCTCCTCCTGCACCTTTCCTACTCCTTGATCCATCAAAAAATAATTTCCATACCTCATTTTCATCCTTATGGTTTGGTCTGGTGATGCTAGGAATAGGCTGGTTTTCTTCATGTATGCAATAGACTCCTAGCTCATATTCTTCTACTTCTTGGTAGGGATCAAAAGCATGTACCTTGCTTGCCCATTCATCAAGAGTCAAATCTGGAATGCTTCCAACTTTGGTGTTAGCTTCATCTATGCCTGGATAATCTTCTTGATCAAAAGTTGAACAGTTGGCATTGATTTGGCTTGGAGTATGAGGCTCAATATTAAAGTTTGCAATTGGTTTGGATCTGATTGTGACCTTAGTACCATATCTTGTTCTGAACAACATGTGTGACCAATCAGCAGATAAGTAGCCTCCAATTCTAGCTGTGAAATCCCTTGATAAGCATAGGGCAAAGAGTGGTGGCAAATCTATCACTGACACATCTTGCAAAACAATTGACATTAGGGCATGCATGCAAAGTGAGGCTCAAACCTTTAAATTACTCCCTACCATTGTTACTGTTGTCCCATCTAATTGCACCAGCCCTCTTGGATATGAATTCACATTGGAGGCCCAGCTGATTAGCTATTTGCTTGGGCATCAAAGAACTACTTGCCCCAGAATCAATCATATAATTGTGTACTAGTTGATTGCCGATGATCAACGAAACATAGAATGGAGGGGGACTTCAAAACTTTACCTTGTTTTCCTCCAAGACTTCCCCTCAGGCTGAGCAAAATTTGTGAGTACCTTCTCCTACATATGAGACTTACTAATTTGAAGTTGACCAATCCTTCATGGTAGCTTGTAGTAGATCCCTTTGGCCTGGGATGTATAGTGAGATTCGCATATCGATATATTCACATTTGTCTTCTTCATTTGTTCAATGATGTTAAATGGGGATGAAACATCTCTTTGCTACCCCTTAGCCAGGTGTACAATCTTTTCTTGAACGTGGGCTGGCAACAGTTGGCATTTGAGCTGGTCTAGAAGGTGGCTTGGGCTGTCCTTGCACATTTGGAACTGCATTTTTCTTTCCAACACTTTGTGGAGTGATGGAAGGTTTTGGATCACCTAGATCTAATGACTGCCCTTCACCAATATTCCTCTTCTTTTATCTGTGTGTTAGCTGGTACATTCTGAGAAATTGTTTGATTCATACCACAAAAATCTTCAGCCTGCCAATTCACAAGTGTAGTCTCATTTGGAGTTGTATTTTACTGAGATGTCACTTGTTGTTGATTTGTTTCTTAACTCGCCTCACTCTCTACGCCAGTAGTACTGTCACCATCAAAGCTTGGTTCAAAGCACCGTTGAAGCACATAGACTGGTTGTGAGGTTCATTGCATGGGAAACACCAATAAATATTCAAATGAGCTAGGTGTCCAGTATATTATGACCTTGTTGTACGTCATTTTATTACCGATCTAGAATCTGCATCACAGTGGGGCTACTAGCGGCTGAAGACGAATTCAATGGACAATGCATGGATGCAAGAAAATTAGCAGTGATTTTGATTTGCAAGCCCACTGATCAAATATGGTCTGCATCCAAGACTTCTTGGTATAGGGGCCTTTGGCCTTACCTAGAAGTACTGGAAAATATACTTGTCCAAGATCGGTATCCCCAACGTTTCCCAGCACTTTGAGCTTGAAAGACTTTTGAGTGATTCACTAACTCATTTCCAATGTATACTTCATATTGTTATCATACCCTTTGATGAGGAGGTTGACATTTGAAGCACTCAGAGGATTTGGAATCTATATGGCCTTTTTAAATTTTGTAAAACTTTGAAATGTCTAGGAGTCCGTATACAGTAACTCTGAAAAGGCTCTGGTGCCTGACTAGTGCTTAGATTTTCTGAAGTTTGGATACAAGGTTAGACATCTGAATCTCTGAGGAATCAGCTTACCTAGCTTGAATAAGGCAAGTGCGAAATTGTCGGCCTTTGAATGTGAAATTCCATAAGCAACAAGGAAACCTGTGAAACTCCCATAAATGTAGAGTTAACATTGAAACTATCAGAATCCTTGAACCTTCAAAATGGATAGTATACAAAAAGACAACTATGAAAACCTAAAATTGGCCGAAAGGCACAAAATGAAAATTGAATACTAGTCCCAAGATCTGGATCGAACTGGTATGCAATTTTTGGAGTCAGATTCAGCTTCACGAATTGGGGAGCTCTCTTAATAGTTGTGGGAATCACATAATGTGGTTAAAGGAAAAATGGCAGATGATGAGGGTCTCCCTGTTTCAAGCAAGACTGCTCAAGAAGAACAAATAAAATAACTGATAGAAAATTTAAAGATAGTACCAGCTCAAATAATCATAAACCATTGCAATAAATAACACTTTGAATGAACAAATTTGCAATTTGAAAATAATGTCTCGAAATTACAAAATGGTTGTCATAAAATGCAGACACGTTAGAGCAAAATGTCAGTTGACATGATGACCAGGTAAAATGGTCCATGATTTATATCCAGTGAAAAACCCGGAATGTTATTCAATGCTGTAATTGGAAGCCGACATGTGGGGGTAGTTGAAGGGCGAATGGACTACTGCCAGTGAAGCTCTGACAATGGAATACGGTGGTTGCGCAATACAAAACCTGAAGTCTGAGAACCCTTGAAAATCCGAAGTTCTGAAAGGTTTACTAACTTCAGAGTTTTAGACTTCAGAACTCCTGTTAGGATGGAAATGGTGATCAAAAAAAGTGGTCTTCTTAAACTCCTTTGTCTTCCTGGTGAAAGTCCGCAAGTTCCACAAATTTATCCCCTCTTCTCGGGTTTCAGACCTGGTCGGAATTCTTCTCATATGCCTGGGAAACTTTTGCCGCTAAAAAAGGCTGAATGCTATCCCCCTCTGAAACGCCAAAAGTGTTGAAGTTTCGAAATTTCAGAACTTTGGAGTTTTGGACTTCGGAACTCTGAGTCGAGAAAAAGTGGAAACTGTCAAAGGTGATTCTAAAACCTGAATGTCTAAAATTTTTGGAAAGGAATTTCAGACTTTCAGAATTCAGAACTCCAAAATCAAAATTTTCATTTCATAGTGGCTTCTTTAAAAAAAATTGAAAAAGAAAAACCTTTCTTAAGGTAAGATTTTATAGGTTAACATTTTTGGTGACCTCCAGGGAATGCTTTCCTACTAATGTTTACGCCAGTAGCCTTATATGAACCATTGTGAATTTTTTTTTCTAAAAGTTCAGAATACATTCAGGGCAAAATCCAAACAAAAGAAACAAAAAATAAAACAACACGATGTGTAAGGCACTTGGAGGAATCGATCAAAACAAACATTGTAAAAATATAGAAACTGATGTGAACAAAAGGCCTTGAGATGAATCCCATCAACATGAATGGGACAATTCCTCTCCATTAATCCTTGATATTTAAAATTAATTTTATTATTTGCAACTTGTGACAATATAAAGTCTGCTTAAGAGGGAATCAAATTTAGCATATATACCTGGCTTCGCCCTATCAACATCCCATTTAAGAACCAAATCTCCTTCATGAAATTCCTTTTTGGATGCCTTTTTTTCCAAAGATATTCTAACTTGATACTAGTGTTTTTCTAGAGGTTTTTCATTTATTTATTCCTTGTTTCTTGCCAATAAACACAAACCATAAATTTTGGAATACCTGACCATGCATTGATATCAAATTTTTCAGTGAAAGTTCTAGCTAATGATGCCAATGAACACAAAGAAGGTTAAGAAACATCTAGAGATAGTGGGAGCTTAGCTTCCCAGTCCATAAACTAACATGAAAGGTGAATTCTGAATAGCTGCTTTTGGGAGTGATTCGATGCCAGCGCTCAAAGGGTGGTATGTGAGTCCTGAAGGTGTGCCAAAGGTTCTTCTACATTGGTTTTCGACATCATGTGTGCTTGATGATCCATAGGTGCATATTTTTGTTACTAGATTGAGCTAATCCATCTTCCCTGTGGGTAATAATTCCCTGCGCCATGAGGTTTTGAGATCTAACCCCATGTCTTGACAACCCATTCAGTTAATTTCGCAACAAAGGAATTACCATGCGCATTGTCTGAAATTTATCTGTAAATGTCGACACTCCATTTTCATGAGCCCATTACCTGTGCCTTGCCAGATCTATCTTTAAGTTGACAACCATTCTCATGTTCCTCTTTCACCTGTCATGACCTTGGTGCATCTATCTTCAGGTCGAAATACCCATTTGTTGCAGTGAGAACCAATTTACCTGTCGCATTGGCGCATCTATATGTAGGGGTTAAACATCCAGATGAAATCTATGTGCCCTTTAACTAGAAAAAAGCCTTGGTCGCACCTGAACTAGGTGAAGGGGAAGAGCCAAAAACCTCTATTTTCCTATGAAAAAAGAACATTACCTGCGCATTGGGCTTACCTAGAGATGGACATCTTTAAATAAATCTGGGCTCAATAGCTAATCTTTGGATTGCATGATTATTCCGATAGTCTATATCTACTTGGGCACAAAATAATGTCCTCCAGACAAGCCATTGATGAAACTCTTCTACGTAACTTAGTTTCCGCCCCTATTCCGGTCCGACTTCACTAGAGGAAAACACCATTCAAATCTCTTCGAAGGAGAGGAACATGTAATGCCTACCCTGCTTAGACACTATATGGAATATATTGATATTACTTTTGGATTGATACTTAGACATTTTTATTATATCTCATTGATAAGTAGATGATAGACTATGTAGATATTTGGATTATTGACATGTTGTGATTCACATTTTGATTATGATACACTAGATGAAATTGGTATCACATTTTGATATATGTTTATTTACATTATTTGGATTTTATACTGACATTGTTATACGTTTAGTAATTTTATATAGTCAGAATTATGAACTCATGGATGTTAGAATCACAATTATTTGATATGTTGTTTAGATGATAGAATTACTTAACTTTGGATGACCATTATTGAATTTCTATGTACATATTATTTATCGATGTTTTTGATGTAACCATGAGTACATAGTAGAGGTATTTTGTTTGTGTTGCAGTGTATATTTTATCACATACATTGAAAGGGGATAAAGTGACCAACCACGGAAGGATGTCGGGTGTTTTGTAACATGGCCAAATTTAACAATTGTGTCTAATTTTTACGTGGTGTTATTGAAACATATGCCTAGTTAGGAGGTTTCTCATAGGGGGTGACCTCACATGTGTGGCCATGGGACTGAAATGTTTTCCCTTTCTTTTAATTTTGTGTGTTCAATTTATTTTATGTTATATGTATTTAACACATACCAAAATTATTAGTCACTTTATTACAATTATTAACATGCAGTATTAATTAGGTAATCCAACTTATTTGTTAATTAAAATAAGGATCTTGACAATTGGATAGTTATAAGGGTAAAATGACTCCTTGAAATAGTTGTGGATGTAAGCTTTAGATTTGTGTTGGAGTTTTGTGTTGTGTAGTTTTCCCCAACTTCAAAATTTGGATTTTGACTTTGGAGGATTTTTTGGAGGCTTGTGGGACAAGCACAAGCAATTCTCTCACCTCTTTAAATTCAACCCAAGAAACCATACCTATGGTATGGGGAGTTATTTTTAGGCTTATTTATTAATTTTTGAGTGTAAAAAGTGAAAATAATTGCACTTTCCTACTTACCACAATTAATTGGCCCTTATTAGGCATGGTGTGCAAGTTGGAGTGTCATGTGGGCTCTGTCATAAGTCTTATATGTTCATTTACTCTTATGGGAATGGTGTTTCACTTGTGTGTTGAATGTATGACCGTTACTCCAAGCTTCAACATCCTAACATGGAGCCAAATTGATCCATCAGACATCCCATTTCTATTTATTGATTGAATTTGAAGGAATTTTGGCTTACTTGTTTTCCCATTTCAATCTTTATCTGCCACCTTTTGAATTGGGAAGCTTGTTAGAGATTTTATTTTTCACAACAAGTGTGATTTAGCTTGACAGGTGTCAAGAAGATTGTTGGAGTGTAAGAGCCTCTTAGAAACACTGCATATGGAGAGTTAGGCTATCATCCACTTATCATTCTCTCATTCTATGTATTTTAGATGACAAAATTATGTGCATTGTTGAATATTGTCATGAGTGTTCTCAATTTGGTTTTTATCTCCTTTTTGGGTAGTTTTCCTTAATAAGGGTGTGGGAGATGGAAGTATGGTACAATATTGGGAGTGGAAAAAGGGACTTTCCCTGAGGTCATGCATTATTCACTGGAGTGTAATTGGGAGTTTCACCTATGGGGAGTGAAAAGGAAACATGGACATATTTTTACATATTTGCAAGGAGAGATAAACGATGTGTTTTTTGTTGTGCATTGTGCACATGGAGGCTTTTGGCTGAAAATCCTACTTTACTTGGGAGGAAAAAGGATTTGGTGATCCCATATTCATTTATCCTCTTTGGTTTGATGTCAAGTCTATGTTTTGATTGAGAAAAGTTGTAAATATTCCCTTGAGTAGTGTCCATTTGAATGTGTAAACAATGTTTATAGCATTGTATGTTTTTATGGAAGGCCAGGTTCTTTTATCCAAAATTTGTCCAATGTTGTCTCAAATCACAGTCATTTATATTTTTTGGGGATCAGAGTGCCAATAAGGGGATGGTCAAATCCTCCTTATTGGATTAAAGGTTGGGTAGAGAATGTTGCCTATTTACCCCTAACCTTTCTTTATGCGATCCAAGTTTTTGAAATATTAAAGAATGCAAGATTGATGTTATAAAGTTGGGAGAACACCTTGCAAATGAAGAATTTTGTTTTGACCTTATTGAATAATCTCTAAGATGTAATTTGATAATATTATTATTCCCACTTAGAGTGGATGTTTGTAACATTTGTATGTTTGAAAGGAAGTATTTGTAATATTTCATTTATTCCAAGTTGAAGTGATTTAGGGAATGTAGATAGGAACTTTTGGTTGTTTGCCTTGATGGAAAGGACTAGTTTTAGTGAAAAAAATGGATTTGAAATTCCTTGTATTGTAAAAGAATGACATGGAAAATTGTAGTTTTCATATTTGTATTGTAATGTTATAGTGAAAGGGAAGCTTAAGTTGTATAATTGGATTCAAATGAAACTCTCCTAAATTGATATATATTTGAAGTTACAATATAGATTTATAGGTAAATTTAGAGAGAGAAAGATGTTATTGAAAGGAAATTTTGATCGAGTTCCTTGTTGTATTTTGTTGGAGAAATTGAATATGTGAAAGAAAATGAATTGTTCTTGATGTTACACTCAAATTTCACATTTAAGTGCAAAAGAAAGAATAGAGACATGAGTTGATGTTTGTGTAATTTGAGTATGAAACTAGATATGTTATCAATCTAGAAACCAATGAATGGAAGACATCTTACATTAAAATTATTATTGCATTAAAAACCAACTTAATTTGAAAAACTGTTTTAAAAAATGCATTATTTTAAGGTTATGTTTTTGGGGAATAGAATCGTCACCCAGCACAAAGCAGCAGTTAATGAACCATCCCCCCAAGGTAGGCAACGGTCATAGGACCATTGTCACTATGCAGTGCGGTGGTCATAGGACTGCCGACCTACTTAGGGAAGTGGTTTCTGTCAAATTTTGATGGAAAAATAAAATCCATCTGTGCAAAAAAACCATTGATTTAAATTTAACTGAAATCTAATCTTTAAACCATAAAAACAAAAGCTTCTAGCAAGTAGTAATTATTCTATATGTAATTGTTTTAAGCATTCCAATCTCTTTTATGGCACCCAAATGTGTAAAAACTCATAGATTTAATAAAAATGGGTTTTTTCCCCAATAGTTGAAGTCAAAAAAAAATACATTTAAATAAAAAAATAGATCCGTTGTAGGACCTTTAAATTAAACAAATGTGCAATATCTATAATAGTTAATTCTTTACAACTAAAACTATGGAAATGTTTTCCATGGTTGTCTCTTCCTTGCTCCCATGGTTTCTTCTCCTTCTCCTCTTCCAAAACCTACAAACAAAAAAATGAGATAAATGAGGTTGTTTTTGAGTAGAAAATGGAAATATAAGGAGAACCCATAAGGATATTTAGGGGAACCCAAATCTAAGGGCTAGGATAGATTTAATCCAATGGCCCAAATTAAACCCTACCTCATCTTAAGTGGGAAATTAGTTTGTGGGAATGTAATTTTAAATATAAAAATAATAAAAGAGTGCACATGGGTACTGGGGTGAATGGGGTCTACTTAGTGGCAAGGAAAAATAATTAAACCTTTGAGCTATAGAAAGTAATGTAATCTTTGTGCTTGATAACTAATTAAACTAATGGAGCTTGAGTAGATGCTCTAAACCATAAATATTTCTTAGGAAGTAATTTAATAATAAATAATTATTAATGAAATTCTAACTGTTCACAAGATTGTGTAGAAACACTTTAACCAATAAATTTATTAATTGTAGAAATGTCCTAACCTTGCAAACCATTTTTAAAACAATAGTTTTTATTACCGTAAACTTGCCTATTAATTTAGTTCGTTCCATTTGTTTGAGAGTAGAAAATTGTGGGCATTACACAATGTGTCTAAAACATAAAATGAAGTTGTGTACCATATAGAGAGAGAGAAATATCTCATACCACTGAATCTATAGTAAAATGAGTCAATATGAATATTAAACCATATGAAAACCTTGTTCTAATCGTGATAAATATGAAACTTTTGAAAAAATATAGAAAAGTCCCCTTCAAAAAACCGTATAATAGGGTCAAAACCATTTCTACGGTTCTGGCCAGAATGTACATTTCTAACCATTTGTATAATTTTCTATATTTTTCATTTTGAGTCCAATTATGAGTCTTTTATGTATTCCTCTGCATATCTCTGTGCCCAGAAACATGTTACTATCTATTGGAAATGTAGAAAACCTGACATGTTTTCCCCTCTTTTTTGACACATACGATGAAGAATCTGAGTGCGTGGATTAAAATAAAATATATATACCTCTATCTTAGAATTTAAAAATATTTGTATAAAGTCTAAACTTCTAATGTTGCAGACACCAAGATGAAATTGTATCCACAAGAATATGCATATGGTAGAAACTGTGATGTAAACGAAGAGAAACTAATAAGAAGAATGATAACCATAACAATTTCAATTCATCAAAATAGTAATATCAACAATAAAAACCATGTGATAGTAGAAAATAATTGCATACGATGTAGAAAAAAGTGTAAACATATTTTAAAATATCACATAAGATGTGAAGTTCCTACAAACAATGGACACATATATTTTCGCACAACAATAAAGGCCCTTAGGAATAAAAATAAGAGATGCATATCCAAAAAAAATACATAATATCACAAACATGGGATAACTATAGCTTCAAAATTCAATCAATGCCCTTAGGCCATAAACAGAGTAACAAGCAAGCATAAAACAACACACACACAACTATCAAGCATATATGAAAAAAAGTGTATCAAAATGTGATGAAAAATTCATAGTATATGATATAAAATATCATGTGGATTATTAACTTTAAGAATTACACAAGACACGTGTGTTATTCCTATTAGTCCAAAAGATAACAGATACACAATATATATGCAACAAAGTGTAATGAGGAAAGAAATGAACAATAATGAAAATATAGCACATGGATATAATATACAAAGGTAGATTCCCCCAAATGTTAGAAGTATGGGTAAAGGTTAGGCAAAAACCTACCATCATGTATCATTCTATGTATATCTTACATCATGCTCAATATACCACATAAAATTATCTGTCTAAAGAAGAAATTTTATCTATCAAACCAAAGGAATAGACAACATGTATAATATAATGTGTCAATGATGTATGCTATTAAAACATGTCATGATTTTGTATTTTTCTAAATATTTGAATGTTTTTGAATTTTGAAAATATTGTAATGTTTTTTAATTTTATACCCACTAAGGGAATAGATGAAAACCCATCCTTTAAAGAGAAGAGAGAGTGATCCAATAATTCCCCGAGGGAGGGGAAAATATATAGAGTATGTAACTAGAGATGGGAAGCATTATTTCCCCACAGCGTGTGTTTACAACATGAGGTTTGGATGGGTAACCACTGCATCAATAGGAAAGTTGAACATATCAACAAATTGTTTCATTAGGAAATGAGAGGGGGAGGTAGGATGCATTGCATGTATTGTAGAAGGGATAATATAGTGGATTTTTTATAGGCATATTTAGGATTTAACCTATAGTTTACCATGCATGTAGACATCCAAAGATCATCAGGCCATTCGTTGATACTTATTTTATGATAATATTTAATAGATGTTTTCATCCCAGTAACAAGGTGTAAAATATTTTTTATTGTTTATGCAATCAATATTTATATATCGATTACAATCTATATCAAGTTACTCTAAAGAAGTATTGATATTTGTAAAATCCATTGTTATGATCTCCCTTGATTGGGTTTATGAATACTTGAGTGGTAATAATTTCATTTTTAGTAGCATAATATCGAGATATAACTCTTATATTGAGATTCGTTGTAATTATATGAATCTTGTTTTATTGCATAAGTTACATCAGTTGATTTTTTATTATGTTCACTAAATATATCTGGATAATATTTAGTAACTTAATGATATTTGTAAACTCGAGATGAATTCGTAGAAGGATATTGTGTAGATAATGAAATAAATCCATTATGCTCAAGTTAGATTTTTCATTGTAAAACATACTAGTCACCATGTGCATTAATTCGATGATAATTACAAAATGGTTCACCTTGGATTTTTGTAAGATGATAGGCGATAGAAATGATGAGGTGAAAAATTAATTAACCTCTTATCTAGTAACTCATATAGGATATCGATTTTTTTAGTAGCATTCATCTCAAACTGGAGAGGTTTATTTTGTTTGTACATAAGAATTTTCGACTCTATGAAGGAATTTCACCTCACTTGTATGAGAAAATATATTAGAAATAAAACTTGTATCACATTGCATATCTTTGGGCTTATAAATATCATGATGCATAGAAATAGATCTAATATGTGCATCGGAAGAATCTCTTATATATTGTATATCATCCTTGAGAGATGTAATCATAGTACTCATATCTTTAAATTTATCTTTAAAATCATGGTGTAAAGTTTGAATAGAATCTATGATAGCCTTATACGATGTTTCATCATTACTAATGGAAGGAGATGAAACATGACTCAAAATTGAATTCATATGGTAAGGTTTTGTACTACAAGGGAGATTGATTTTGGGCATTATTTTTGTGAGATAATCTCTACATGTTGGGAGCCATTAAATTAAATGATACAAATATACTTAACAAACCATGACATGTGCTATGATGAATAAAATAGATTGAAGACTGAAACTAAATAATGAAACCTTAAGGCTAATAGGATCATGCCTATGATGTTAGATTAATGAGGGTTGAGTTCACCAAATGATTTCACCATTTATGGTTTTAGAATGTTTTTTTTAACATGCATAAAAAATGGTGAATGATGCTATAGGTGATTATTGTGAATTAACTAATTTCTAACATTAATTACACAAATCAAAATCATACTTTTAAAGGTGATTTGTTGCTTAACAAATGTGAAACTATAAGGGAGAGACTTAACTTAGTTATTTGTTTATAGATAGTGAGGATTCTAGGTGGTCTCAGTGAAGTAATATGAAGATATGTAATAGGAATTTATTATTCTCTTAAACTATGATTTGAAACTGAGCCTGGTCAAAACCATACAACTTAGTAATGTGTTTCATTGTAAGTTAATTTTCCACACAACTTCAAAATGAATTTGTAAACTTTATTTGAACACTCAAACCCTTATAATGAAAGAAAAAGTAGTTGTAAAATAAAGTTAGCTGGGTTATGGGTATGCCTATGTATTACCACCGTATGCACTAATCCATAGTGCACACAAAGAACACATTATTCTCCTATCATGTGATATGTAGTATAGTGCAATAATAATTTTACAACCGTTCTTTGGCATTCCCTTTCTTCAATTTCAAACTTACTCAAATACTTGGGAATGGTCATGTTGCTTACATGTATGATGATAATGGAGACTCCTAAACCTTGAATAAGATATTATACATGTAGAGGGTGATACCTTAATGGATGTGCATGATTTATTTTGACATTTAGGGATCTTTGGATGCATTTAGTCCTTTCTTTAACATGACGAGTTCATAAAGTTCCAAGTCCCTAAATGTGGTATCTTTTTGTTGCTTATATATACTTCAAAATGTTGTTATTAATTTAAAGGAAAACCAAAGTGTTATTTTTGTTCAAATGAAGGTGATGGAATTTAAAGGATTAATGCATAACATGTTGGTCCAATACCATATAGTAGGGTCAATACATAATTTTAAAACCTTACCGGAATAAACATTTTTTAGAGAGGAGGGGGAAAAGCAAATTTTGAATTTTTGGCCCTAAGCATGTATGTTTTTAGATGTATTTTGTCCAATTAAATTTTAGAATGTGATCACAAAGAGATATACAAATATAAACAAGTACATGAAGTGCTATCAGGGTTTGCTAAGCAAGAGTGAGGAGAGTCCATTTGTTCATATTAGTATGCAATGTCAAGATAGAAAATGTCAAAGTATAGATTTCCAAATTTGAGTGTGTATAGTAAACAAAAGTAGGATAGGTACATGTTAAATATATAAGGTAACTATAAATGATAAATTTACATATTTCTTAGTGCTTGATAAGGAGGTATTTGTAATATTAGTAAACTATTTTTTAATTAATCAAAATCGCGGTTCACATAGTGAAACTATGGTATAAAAAATTATTCAAAGGGTATTAAAGAATACCCTTATTATTAGTTCTTACCTCTAATTATTCAATTGATAATACTCCCTCCCATTTATTAAATTATAATGAATCATTGTAGCTTACTCACACATATTTAAATTACAATTTTATTCATCCCTTTTTATTTGTAGCCTAATATGTAAAAAAAAAATACTGATCACATTTCCCACTCAATTTCTTAATACATCCCTACCTTAAAAAAATAGATTGAATAAATTCAAGTCCTATTACCAATTACATTAATTTTAATATTTACTTATTTATAAATAATTCTTTATATAATTAAGAGGGTGAGATACTATTATTTTTGTTGAAACCGTACTGAATCCTATTATTCTATAAAATAAAAAACCAACTTTTAATCCTACTATATCCTAGTTAGAACTCCACTAATTGAGATCTCGTTATAAGAAATTATAATTTCATTTTGTGACCACACTCTATTTGCACTTATAAGGTCTTTAACAAATACAATGGTTGAAAAATTAGCATGATTATCAATTGCAATTGCTTAACTAAATTATGATATAAATACTATGATAAATATATTTTTATATTAACACTTATAAATTATTTAATTTTTGAATATTTTTAAAAAAATTTAGATAAGGTAAAAAGTGTGATTTTGAAGGGATTGAGAATCCTGTAGAACCAAAAGAGAAGCGTCAAGCCATAGTCATGAAACCAAGTGAATAATGTTCCAAGAAAAGAAATGAAACAAATTGAAACTCCACCCAAAATGTCATGGCTAGGATTGAAGAAAACATTCGTAGGAGAGGCAAGAAAAAAAAACTTGACCAACCTAAAAACACACACATAAACCAACCCTAACCAAAATCAAAGGGTAGTTTACCCATGAGAAACCCCTCCATGAGATCTTAAGTTCATCTTCAGTGGAATATTTGACATTTTCCTTTTCTTTTTATTTTTCACAACCATCCAATCCTCCCCCTTGTTTTGATCCTTATTTTCATTAGGATGGATTGGTAACATGATTTCAAAAATATCCTTATTAGAAGTAATGGAATCTTTCTTCAAGTTAAAATTTTAAATGAGATAAGGGCCAAACCTGAAGGGAGAAACAACTGAAAATATTGCTTTAAATAATTTGAACCCTTAACCCTAAAAACTGAAGGAGAAACAAGGGTTCCATCCATATGATGAATCTCACCTTCTTCCATCTCAAAATCCTTCGAATAATCATCTAGATCACTCCCCAAAACTTACATACTAGGATAAGAAGACCTCCACCAAGAAACCTTTTCATTCGCTTTATGTTTAACACTCTTACAAATAGAGGCTAAGTAACCTAAAGCAAAGCATTTTCTGCATCTTAAGAGTAAACCTTCGTAGCACAGTTGGGTCTAGATCCTGTAAAAATAAACTAAGTCCCATAGCAGTGAAAGAGCAACTATGGTCTTGAGATCCACCAGAATACAAGCATAGGTAGTGTGGGTTTACAATTAAATTTTAGTATTAATATCCAGACATTTTCCCATAGCATTTCCAATAGAAATAAGAATTTCCTCCCCCCAAAATTGTAGTGGAAGATGAGACAAGCATACCCATTCCGGCTTGACATTAAAATTTTTTGCGGTAGAATTGAAATAGGGATACTACAATTTCATAAGAAGAAAGTGATTCTAGAGTTCCTAAATTTTAGAAAAAATTATATCTCTATCTTCAAGTAGCTTTAAAAAACTATGAAAACCCCACTAACATGGGTAAATATCTACTCTACCTACATAATAAGTTTCCATTTCAAAGAGATGTAATAATGTAGAAATAAAAGTCCTAGCCACAATCCAAAAAAGTGGAAAATCAAGCCATGTTTGATGAATTTGTTTTCTGCATCAATCATCTATGCTCTAAAGGTAACTGTTATCCATATTTTTCCCCCCAGAAAAAATTGGATCAGCCACGACCCCGCATAGAATAAACCAGAGAAATCACGTTCAAATCCTACAAATAGGTTACAAGGGGACTCTACAATGGAGTGACGGGGCCTACAAAAGATCAAATGACCCTGTGCAAGAAGAAATTCAAGAAACAGATATGTTGATCGAATTCATGCTTCAAATCCAACAAACAGATTACAGGTGGTCTCATAAATGGAATAATAGGGTTGGGGAAGGAGAAAATAGTGTCAAAATAACTAGAGGCTCAAAGGTGAATAAACGGTGAAAGTTTGAAGTCTTAAGGCTTTGAAATAGTTCAGAACGAGCCAAACAATGACTAAGTATGGAGGAGACAATGGACATTGCCAAATGTCTAGAAAATGCACCTCCAAATATTGAATCTAAAAGGGGAGGCTCAAACAAGCGCTAGTTTACCATGTGTCTTAGGCCCAAAGAGGGGCAGAGCCAACACCTAAAAGTAAAAAAAGTAGATGGGGCAGGCATAAAAAAAAGATAGACTAAGTATAAAGGTGCTAGTGGAAGCTGCCACGCGTCAGCTTGTTGCATGTCCAAAGGTAAATCCAAAAGTAGAGGTGCAAATGAGTGTGGGATCACCACGTATTCCAAGTTGACAAAATAGGACAGAGCGGGCCCAAAATCGACTAAGTATGGAAAGAGCGCGCCAACTCACCATGTGTTCAGGGTCCGAAAAGGTAAGAGAGGCCATTGAAAAGTCCAAGAGCCTGTAGAGGATTCCACGTGTCAACCCGATGCTCCTTCAAAGGTAAAATCCCGAGCGGGGTTCCAAGTGAGCATGGAGCCTCCATGCATCCAGTTTCATAAAGGGACAGGGTCAGGGTTGAATAGTCAAAGCATTGAGACAGGCCAACGGAGGGTGCCAAGTGTCAGCAGCGTGCTAATTTAAGAGAAAATTTTGGGGAAGGTTTCCAAACAAGTGCCCACCCTTCGTGTGTCCCTGGTCAGATATATGACCCCGCTAAACAAAATACTTAGCCAAAACATGAAGAAACTAAGCAAGATGTGGAAGAAGCCACATGTCAGCCCACCACAACTTCAAAAACAAAATACAAAGGCTGCCCTCCACATGTTTGGTTTAAAAAAAGGAGCCTATTTTGGTAGCTGGTTCGAGCCATTTTGTATGGACCCAATTCAAACTTCAAAGGGGCATATCGTTTGACTCAGTGCTTGAAATATGACAAATCTGGTGTCGTTGGAAATATATCGGCCTCGTCTATGCCATAGAGATCTAAAAATTTAATTTTGGAGAGGTTAGGTGGGGGTAAAATGAAGAAATGTATTCGTGCCATTAATCTAGGATATATTTTCCCTAACAACTAGATCGTATTTGATCTCATCCATTGTTCCTCCTCCTTCAAGGTGCCGAACAAGTATTAATATAGATATGAAAGTTTTGGGGTAGATTTTTAGGAGGCATTGATGATGGTGGTTGAGCTTTGAACTAGTTTTCCCACTTTTCTCTCTTTCCTCCCTCTATGCTGAATCTATAAAGGAAGGGTTAGTGCTCATTTTAAAAGTTTGGACGTTTCTATTTTGCACCCTCCCTTCTTATTTTGTTTATAGAAGAATTTGTGGAGCTTTTCTAACCTCTCCTTCAGGTTATAATGTAGGTTTTGCTTCTTGGCTACTGCAGTATACTGTATCAACTCCTAAGTAATAATATATATATCTATGGATGTTTCTCGACCCTCTCATGTATTCGTTATTGTCTCTCTGATCTCTTATTGTGATTTATTCATCTGTGCATAGTATTTGTATTACATTTCGTGGTCTGTGTTAAACTACAAAATGAGCATCGAACATTCCTTTAGTGTATCACCTCATTAGCTTAGGTTTATTTTCTTGTATCTCTTTAACCCTGTCTCCTTAGTGGATAGAATAGACTTAGAATAGATCCTTTGTAATTTGTTTGTGTACACCTGAATAGAGGGATAGGAACCGACCTCAATCCAGAGAGCTCTCTCAAATCAAAATGTCTCATATCTTGAGAGATGCTCCATGTTGTGCAATCAAAATGAGAGTCTCAACCCATCTGGTTGTAGACATTTAGGGGTGATGTGATTCTACACTAAAAGTTTTGGCACACCCAGTGGGATAAGAGGTCTTCATTTTTTATTTACAGCAAGATTGATGTGCACTTATTGCAAGTTTTAGATTTTAAGAAGATATGAAAGTTACACATCTGGTGACTCCAAAAGGGAAAGAATTCACTGGTTTAAGTAGTCCAAGCTTTCCAAGTTCATGAGAAGAATAAAAACAAGGTTAAGAACCAGAGAAAAGAGACTATTTGTCTATCAGCACTTGTCCCTAGATAGATGGATAGGAACCGGCCTCACTCTCGAGAGCTCTCTCAACTCACAAGGTTCCATACCTTGAGAAATGCTCCATGTTATGTAATCACATTGAGAGTCTCAACCCATTTGGTTGAAGAAATTTAGGGGTGCTGTGATTCTGCAGTAACAGTAACTATAGAGGAACTTTTTGCAGCTAAGATAAGTTGTACACTGTGGCACTTCACCATTATTTCTGTAGCATCCTGAAAGGAGCATTTCAGAAGTGGATTTTCCAGAGGTAGAGGCCTTTATTCCAATTACTAAGCCCAGGCTCTAGATCTACCTTGGCCACATCAAGGTAGGATATTTTAGGCACATTATTTGGTGAGGAAACTGCTCCAGCCAAACATGTAGCCCTAGTAATCACAGTGATCCATAATGGAGCATGGCTAAGGGAAAAGAATTACCACTAGCTGATGCAGAACTAGTCACAATATTCCCAGATTAAGCTCATCTAAGGTTGGGAGAAACGCCTTGTACACTATCCCCCATAACCACAATTTCTGCCCTTAGAGCGAGGACATATGAACAAGTAAAGAAGGACAAGGAACACGTCTCCAAGTTTTTGACCCAGAAATTGGAACTTGCAATCCCCAAAACAAAAAAGATGCCCATGTTTGTGTTGCCTTAGAGTATACCAGAGCCTCAACTATGAACAATAATTTTAGGGGTTTAGTTGCGAATGGGAGGGGATCTCTGAGCACCATAGTGCCCTAGAGGGGATATAGTAACACCATCAGAGGAAACATCCCCACACACATATCTTGTAGTGTCATTACAAATACACTCGCTTGCAACTTCATTGCTCAGAAAAAAGCCATCGCTGCCGCCAGAACCACTAGGGCTAGGTTTATCTCAAGCAGGAGAATGCAATGCCATTATGTAAAATTAAACTAATTATCGAGAATCTTTATTACTATTTTTCATGTTCAATACCTAATTAATATTTTTTACCATTTCTTATATAAAGTTGTAAATCATCTCAAGGACTAAAAACACACATAAAAGTTTCCCTATAAGTTCCATCTAGATTATACATTTTGATATAAAAAAATGGATTCAAACCATCAAATAGGAATAATTAGAAGTGTATGACATCATAAATCTACAAATTCCTTTGAGAAAATATGTGGGAAATCCTTATACATAATTCGAAACGACATGTGGAATGAAAAAGAGAAATGAAGGAAGGTAAGAAATGTTAGTTAGATACCTCCTATTATTGATCTAATGGTAACACCCATTTAAAGAAAGGTTGTTGATGTCATATGTAAGAAATCTCTTGTGATATCAGATCTAAAAGAGCATCTCTAACTATTGATTTTTTAGCTAAGATTAAAGCTTGATTTATTGATATTAGGGCCAGTAAAACGAATATTTCTAAAGATAAATTCAATAATTCCATCTACCATGGATGTGATTGAAGATCTAATCATAGGATCTATTTTGAGAGGAGGAAACTAATGTGACATCTAATATTTTATATAAAAAACATTTTCCTTTTATCATGCTTTCTAGCTCTAATGGAAGCTCAAAAATACGTAGTGAATAAATAGATAAGATATTTCATTAGTTGTATCTTTTATTATAATCATCCATTCTAAATGAGGTATCAATTTCCAGAATTGTTATGAATTTTTATTTCCAAGAATATTCTAATCATACCAATTAGAGCATGGTCCCATGCTAGGGTGACTACTCTTATTTATTTAGAAAATTTTGTGCTACGTAAAAAACATTATTGCTACTGCTAAAATCCAACAAAGTTCTTGAAATTTCTCCGTAGTTATACTTTAGGGAGAGGATTCCAAGGCCCATAAATTAGTCAGCGGTAAAAATTTAATTAGTTTCCTAATAACATTTATGTTTAAGATTCCCTCTCAATTTTCCATCCAAAATTTTATTTGGGATTCATGGGACCCTTATTTTGATAGTGGTAAAGCTTCCTATTTTATCTCTACATAGAAAAATAAAAAATCATAGTACCCTATTAATGCTAAAATATCCTATTTTGTCTCTCCCACGTCTGCGAATTTTTTTTTATCTTTCCATTTGTGCAAACATGCTCTTAGATGGGCTATTCTTCTATAAATTATTATTAAAATGTATTTGCAAATGGGATAATTGAATCCCAAGAAATTATGCCCTAAAAAATGTATAACTTATAATTATATCAATACATGTCTTGTAATATATGTTCAATTTTATTTTCCTAATACACTTTTGTTTTTGTAATATAATGGTGATGTTTGATTGAAACTAGATTTCACTACTTGAGGGGACCCTACCCCATAATAAAATTTTCCAATGGAGAAAAATATCTAATAATTAGGATCAATTGGATCTGACTCTTCGAATGGAAAAGAGGAACAACAAAAAAAGAACCAAATAAACAAGAAAACAGAAATAGAAGAAAATAAGCTACTAGTTTATCCCTTAGACACCTTACTATATGAGATTAATTACATCAAATGGGGTTGTTAACAAATTTCACTTTATTTTTTTTACCCATGGTAATCCATTCAACATGGCTATTCGGATTTGCATTTTCATTAGTGTGTACTAGTATGATGATTTCTATATTGTCCTTATCCCTAAGAGTGTGAAGCTCCACCGAAACAAGATAAATGGAGATAAATTCCTCAACATAAAAAACAAAAGGGAAACCTTTTCTACAAGAGTAGGGGAAGGAATAATCTCCTAATTATTCTAACCTAAAACATCATCGTTCTTTGAATCTTCCTTTAAAACACTATCAATAACTAGGTGACAAGAGAAAAACCTGATCTCTCAAGGACATGTGTTTTTTTCCGCACTCTAATTTTTTGAATTTTTGAGTCCCCTAGCACTGGATCTGATCCCGTACCCTTCTGGTCCAAATCGGGGGTACTTCCCTACAAACTCTGGGGGCATGTATCCCTGGCCTCCTCCCGAGGCATGGAAAAAAATAGTGGAGGGGTCCTCTTCTATTTCCCATTCAGAGAAGTAGAATCCCATGCTCTCTGATGGGTCCCTCTCTCTCCACATACCTTATCACATCACAGAGGCTACTAATGCCTCTAGAGATATATCCCTAGTAGGTAAGCTGATGGATCCCAGACCCCCCTCGAAGATATCAAAAATTGGGTCCGCATGAAATAGAACCCTTGTGGCACCCTGTAAATAGCTGCGATGCCAAATGGATTTTTCCTCTTCTCTTTCAGTATGAAGGAAGACTTTACTCGAGCTCTTCTGGGTGGTACTTGGTTCTTTGGCAAAAGAGGGTTCTACATCAGGAAATGGTCTCCTGGCTTCAACCTGCTCACATAAATAATCACATAGGCTCCAATATGGGTTCGTCTTCTAGGCCTTCCTCTATATCTTTAGCACCCTATGGTTATAGAAGGTATTACTCTCTCTATGGGTTCTCTAATTGCAATAGACTAGGCCAAAAAGGCCAAAACTAGATTCATTCATGTTCGTTTTTGTGTCAACGTTGATGTCAGTTGCCCACACCCGAAATCGATTGATCTCTTATCAGATTTTGGAACCTGGTCTCAAACCATTGAATACGAATATATTCCACAAACATGTTCAATCTGCAAAAGCATCGGCCATAGATCTATTGGTTTCCCCACTAAGCCTCAGCCTAAACCCAAAACCCAGGTAACCTCTCCCAAAAAAAAAGGAAAATATATCCCAAAGATCATTCTTGAAGAGACCCTGGTCATCCCCACTGCCGAATCCAACTTGGTCACCCCTCTCATTCCCCTCCCTCATTCCACTTTGTTCTGTATCCCCACAAAGGTCTCTCTGGCCTCCCCTCCCCCCTCTCCATATCTTACTTCCCCTCTGTGGTTGCTGCTACCCCCCCCTCTACCTTCTTACTACCACCCCTCCAACCTTCTCCTCTCCCTTCCCCCCTCTCCCCGGTCTTGGCTAAGAGTTTTCTCTTGCTGGCTCCACTTTCCTTGGTCCTCCTTTCCTCCCCCCTTGATTCCCAGATCTCCCCCTCCACACAATACTCTGAAGACAATTTGAACCTCCACATGACCCAAAGTAGTTGTAAGAAACTTGATATAGGAAAATAGAAAGTTCATGGGTGTACCCCAAGAAATGTTAAGCTACAGTAAGAATAATCCCTGAATGTGGCCCAAGGAAAACACAGAGCACCATCCCTATGGTTGTGGGGAGTAAACCCAAATCCAAGCAATGAAGGTGATCTCATGGAATATAAGATGGATTAACTCTCTAAAAAAATAGGGGGTCCTCAAGGATATGATATTTAACCACTCTCCTGACATTATCATAACTCAGGAAACCAAGCTAAAAAAGGATGATAGTCTTTTGAAAATTTGAGAGGCTTATGCACTCTCTGGGACCCCAAATACATCAAAGGTGACTACCTTCTTCAGCACCCCAATTTTTTGTGCATTCTCTTCCAAGAGGTAGATTCTGACTCTACTTGGATTACAATCAATGTTTATGCCCCTAATTTAGAATCTCAGCTTAAAAGACTCCAGCAGGATATCTCAAATTTCATAAAAAATTACAAAAATCTCCCTGTGCTTATCATGGGATACTTCAATTGCACTCTCTACCCTTTCGAAAAGAAAGATGGAGCCCTTGATAATCCCAACAGTATGGAAGCTCTGGTTGACTTCATACGTGGGGATACTCTCTTTGATATGGACCTGCATGGTACCTCCTTCACTTGGTCCAATCATAGAGTGGGTAGAAATCACATACAAAGCAGATTCGATAGGGATATGGGATATTTGGATTGGATCTCTCTGTACCCCAATTTATTTCTCAGTTCCTTAACCAGAGTGGCATCTCACCATAGCCCCTTAATTCTATGTGCCAACAACAATATGAACATAAAAAATCCTCCCTTTAGATTTGATCTTTTCTAGCTAGAAAATAATCATCTAGACCTTTTTATTAAGAGCTCGTAGGATATCAAAATTTAGGGCTCTGATATGTTTAAGTTCTCCCGCAAACTTAAGGAAATAAAAAATTATCTTAATATTTAGAAGAGCAAAGTGTTTAGCAACATCAAACTTCATAAAAAAAATCCAACTCAGGGAATAGTTAACATTTCAGTTCTGATGGAGATAGAAAGAAGAACGAAACAACTCCATAAACAAGAAAGGCATATTCTCAATGACTTCAAAAATAATATAAAAGAAGAAGAGACCTATTGGAAGCAGAGATCGTAGGTTCTTTAGCTAGGTCAAGGAGACTACAACACCAAGTTCTTCCACATTACAACATCTAAACACAAAAGAAGGGACAAAATTAGAGAACTGCTAACTCTGATAGGTAATATTTTAACCTCTAACATTGAGATCTCTAATGAATTGGTTTCTTTTTATTCAAAGTTGAACTATTTTTTGGTCTCAGCGATCTTAAGGGACTACGCCCAAACAAGGCAGGCTAGAAGCAACGATGTTGTCCCACACCGAAACAATACCTCCTCTAGTGTTCACCTGGTCACCCAGACGTGTCGGTGTAGTTCGTTCGATGCCATGACCCACCCTTTGCAAAATATACCATTTGACATCCTTACAATGTCTCAAACTATACGATTTGGCACGTTTGCAAACAATAGGGTAGTGAGAGAACCAATTAGAGAAGGAAAAAACTGATATACGATATTGCAGAGGCTTCCTATGCCAAGGTTTAGGATCAAATGAGACATCCTTATGTGCCATAGAGTGCGTGTAGTCACCCGTCAAAGTTGAACTATTTTTTGGTCTCAAGGCTCCTAAGGGACTATGCCCAAATGAGGTAGATCAGAAGCAATGATGTTGTTGTGCACCAAAACGATGCCTCTTCTAGCATCCACCTAGCCACCCAGATATGTTGGCATATTCGGTTTGATGACACGACCCACTGTTTGCAAAATAGTACAATTTGACAGCCTTACGACTGGCTCAAACTGCACTATTCCGCACGTTTGTAAACAATAGGGTAGTGAGAGCACCGATTGGAGAAGGGAAAAATTGAGATGGCAATATTATAGAGGGTCCCTATGCTAATGTGTAGGATCAAACGAGACATCCTTAGGTGCTACGAAGTGTATGTAGTCACCCATTGAAGTTGAACTATTTTTTGGTCTCAGGGCTCTTAAGGGACTACGCCCAAATGAGTTAGCTTGGAAGAAATGACATTGTCATGCACCAAAATGAAACCTCCTATAGCATCCACCTGGCCACTTGGACGTGTCGGAGCATTCGGTTTGGTGCCATGACCCACCATTTACAAAAATACCATTTGACATCCTTACACTATCTCAAACTACACTATTTGGCATGTTTGCAAACAATAGGGCAGCGAGAGCACCGATTGGAGAAGGAAAAAACCGAGATAAGCTATTACAGGGGGTCCCTATGCCAAGGTGTAAGATCAAATGAGATGTCATTAGGTGCCACGGAGTCATAATTGTTGAAAAAGTCATAGATTCTTCTCAGAAATAGAAAAAAGAAGAAAAAGAACAAGAACAAGAAAAAGAAGAAAGTTGTAGATTCTTCTCCTTTGTAATAGGTTCCTCTTCAAAAAACTCATTCTGTTTTCAACAAATTTTTCAAATTTTTCAACAATTACAACTTTTTCAAGAAATTGTTGAATCAGAAATTAAAAGAGAAGAAGAAGATGGTTATGCAATTATTGGTTATTATGAATACTCACCCAACAAAGCTCCTGAATAATCCATAGATGATATGAATATTTACTCTTGTTTAGTGTTCACCCACTCATAAAAAAATAAATAAGCCTCTTCTTCTAATTACCAAGCAAAACACTTTAATCCTCAAAAAATGGCAGCCATGCAACTGATTTGGTACTGAACATGGCTGGTTGGATGAGTGAAAAACTAAGTACACGCTGATCTTCCACCCAAATCACCAAAGTATCAACTGAAGACAAAATAAATACCTCTTTTAGTTTCTCTACATTTGGATTGAAGAGGTATGGCAGCTGATCCTTGGTGCTTTATAGCTCATCCTCATGCCCTGAAATGTGCATGACTAGATTTGGCTTCTCCTTTGGCTCCAATGAAGCCAAATACCTGATTGGTCAAGGTTTGATCCATTTGATATGCCCATTTCTCTGATTTTCCACTCCAAAAATGGAGTCTTCTTGTAGAACTCTTTGGGTGAATGGCATGGAAGGAATGGTGGAACTCTTATGATGTTTTTCTTCTTCTTCTTGTGAAGATCTTGGAAGGTTTAAGTATCCCAAACTAGATTCCAAAAGGCTTCTATAAAGTACAGATTACTGCAAATGAGAGCTCTCCTTCATGACAAAAGGTTCACATATTTGAAGGTTGAATGAAGAAGAAAACAATAGAAACTCAATTGCTTCTTCTCCATCAAAATAGTCCTTCAAATCAGACAAGTACTCTGCTTCATTGCTGTCCTACAAATGTTCAACCTCTTCCATGGTGTCTTTTTGGTTTGCAACTTGTTCACCATGGTTTCTTTCACCCTCGAACATGAAGTTTGAAATATCAAACTCTTCTCCAACGTTAGAACTCGAGAAAGATGAAGCGGAAGGAAGAATTGAAGGTTATTATATAGCATGTTTTGTGTTCAAAGCCTTTGGATCTGCATTTTTCTCCTCCACAGCTGGAATGTTCTCCTATTCTTTTGGATTTGGAGTAGCTTCTCCTTCCTCTGTTGTTTGAAGACCATATTTCTCTTGATTGAACTCTTCCACTAGCATGAAGTTTTCCATATCAAACTCCTCAAATTTCTTCTCTAGAGGACAAGTTGGGACTACAATATTTCTTTTAGAACCTTCCTCCAAAATGGATTCATCAACCAAAATAGGCCCTTCAAATGAAAACAAGAAAACACCAATAATGTCTTCTTCTTCTACTGCTACAAACTTTGATTCGGTCTCATCTACTTGCTCCTTTCCAATGGGAATTTGAGCTGATTTGTTTTCTCCTTCCTTGGCTGATTGGGTAGTTTGAATTGGATCAACATTCTCTTCACTTAAAGTGCCAACATGGACACTAGATTCTGAGTAAACTGACTGCTGATTTTCTTCTTCCTTTTCTTGTTCTTTCTCTACTGCAAATTTAGTCTTACCCACCACTGGCTCTTCAACTTTCTTCTCCTCTGAAGGCTTGACCAGCAAAGGAATCTTTTTTATCCCAAACCTAAGAGCTAAGCTCACTAAGCTTTTAACCATTTATTCTTCTTTCACTTCTTCTTCTTGTTGTCCTTCACAACTGATTCTTTAAATTTCTTCTTTAAAACTTGGAATTGGGATGGCAAGAGAAGGAGTGGGTTGGGATTCAACCATTTTTTCATTTGTTTTTGGTGGTGGAAGAGATGAAACTTCTTATTTCCCTAGAGTGGAAGGTATTTATTTTTGCTCTTGTGGAGGGGATTTCGATTTGGAAGAGAAGCTGGTAGAAAAGCTGAGATGGGATGAGAGACTAGGGGATGGAGGGATGGTTTTTACAACTGGAGTAACATTGGCTAGGTTCACAACTTGACATTGTTGAAATGGTAAAGCTTGAGATGAAGAAGAAGAAATACAAGGAACTGCTGAATGACTTACCCATTGACAAGGTTGATTCAGACTCTGCTCATATGCTTCTATCTCCTCTATCCATTGTGAAAGTTGGAGCAACATCTCAATTATGAAGTCCATCTTCTCTCAAGGGATGTAGTGTCTTGGAAAAGGGCCTTCCCATGGACAGGGTTCCCTACAACCAATTCTGAATGCCTTCATTTGAGTTGTAGCTCTTGACTGTACCATGGCAATCTCCATTTTTTGGACCTTCTCCAGTAGACCAACATATTGCACTTGATTTTCTTCATTGTTTGCATAGCCCTGCTCTTGGAAATCTCCACAGCCAAACTGATTTTGGCACTACTGCTCATAGGGGTAACCATGCTGATTTTGGATTTTCTCAAAATTATGATTTGAAGGATTTGTAAAGCTTATTGGAGTTAGAATGTGTTGTTGCTTTTGTAGATGTGAATTCCATGGTGGAAATGAAGTCATGATTGCACAACTTCATGGAATGGAAAGAATGAAATAATATGGAAAGAAGAATGAATGAGTGTGAATGGAAAATAGGTCTGTAACTCAGAGAATGAGTTGTTTATTAGATGGAGTTTCCAGATGTGCAAATTAAAGCTTCTAATAAGCTAGAAATTACAACAAGTGTACATCAATCTTTTTGTAATGAAGTGGAGACCTCTAAGGTCCCACCGGGCGTGCCAAAACTATTAGTGTGAAATCACAGCACCCACAAAAGAGCTCTAAAATATTTTCTTTTCTAAGACAGACTCATTTGGTGTGATTGCATAACATTGAACTTTCCCAAAGGTGTGGGACCTTGCAAAAATAGGAAAATCTCTCCAAATTGAAGGTTGGTTCCTCTTCCTAATCTACCTGCCACAAGCTATTCCAATGCATGCAAGCTAATATAATCCTAATCTAACTTCCAAGGAGAAAAGGAGAGAAAGAAAACAAGAAAAAATAGAGCCTACACTAAAACGGTGATACACCAGAGAAGGAAAGTGTTGATCATCTATTAAAATTTCCATAGAACGAGGAGAGGTGAGCAATGGAAAGGATAAACAAGGGCATCATAGACCAGAGATGGATTTCACACAGAAAATTTTCCTAAATCCATGAACACAGCTCCCAAATCTTTAAATAAATATTCAAAACATACACAGGTACCCTGTAAATGAAGAGAGGCAAGAAGATGCAATAAAAATGAGCAAAAGATGGACAAATGCATCAAAAAAACATGTTTTATTGCTTGATACGTTTGCATAGAACATCATTCATGAGTAAAAGGAAAAAAAAACCATTTACAGAGTGTTGGAAGAGGTTATAAATTCATTTCAACCCCGGGGAAGAAAATAAGGGAGAGGCAGAGAAGAAAAATGAACAACCCTTGAAAAATGTGCCTCTGTTTACATTTTAAAGAAGAAACGTGAGAAGAGAGGAAAAAATGTGGTATTTGTTCCATATACCTTAAAAAATGCATTTTAATTCTTCACTTTTTGATGGGCTCGATGCAAAAGCTCATATTTCCATGTATCTACTTCATATACCAAAGAAAATGACCCATACTTCATTAAATATGGTAGTTGAAACTGTTTTTTTTGTCTTTTTCGTGCCAAAATGCGTTTTGAATTTTTTTCCCACAAATATCTACCAAAATACAAAATTGAAGACTCCATGATGAAGAGAATCTCTAGATCTTTCCATTAGTACCAAGATTGTCAAAATGGAGCTTTGGATCAAAAGATATGGCCTTCTGCATTTTTTCCTTACGTTTCCTACAAATTTGGCTTCGGGTGAATTTTGAAATTTTTCCTCACAAATCTACTGATGACGTGGCATCCGTTGGGGTTAGCCAAGGCAGGGGGCTTCCTTTTTTCCTTTTTACATTTTTTGACAAAAAGTCAAAAAATACAATTTACCTCTGAAGTCCTGCATCCCCGCATTAGCTTTTTGATGGGGCCGTAGGTCGCATTTTAATTTTATGCATTTTGGAAGAAAAGATAATTTTTCACTTTTTCTTCCGACCGGTCCAAGTTGCTTTGGAAAAAAACTCTTCCAATCTCCACAATTCCACCTTGGGAAAATGTTCCCTTCTAACTCCACTGAGCCATAACTCAAAACATACAAGGAGTTAGAAAGAGTTCTTTACCTTTCTGGAAAGGGGAAGAAATTCTCTATCTGATGGAGCATTTTCCAAAAACCTTTGTATGCTTTAAATGTATGAAATATTGACTGAAGCACAAACGGTAGTAAGATAACCCAAAAATAAGGGGAGCTTATTTTGGTTAAAAATTAAATTTCAAATTAAATATTTGATGTATAAAATTTAATATTATAGATTTAAGTAATAATAAATAATTACTGAATAAATTTAACAAATTTGAAAAATTGTACCTCAGTTAGTGGATCTACGGATGCTATGGCAGTATCTACAATAGTCTCCATAGTCTGCATATATGGAGGAGTCTCTCTGACAGTCATAAGCCATATAAAAAACATGTACAAATAAATATTAATCTACATGACTGCCACATAACAGAGCCAAAGAATAATCCACGTGAACTTCCACAATTAGAAACAAAGTGTAAAGAGAAAATAACCTACGTAAAATTCACGTGAGGCATGCCAGTAGCCTCAGTTCCCAGAGCAGATGATGACCCGCCAGGATCCTGCATATAAAAGAAAAACATATATTAATATGTACATGTACAAGTGAAACAATATAATAATAAAAGTGCACAATAAAATGAGATTTAAAATTGAAGTACAACCTGAAACGTACGTTTGTAACATGCCCAGCTGCAGTAGCTACCATGTCGACGCCAGATGTTTCCTTCACCGGATCTTACTATTTAAAATAAAATAAAAAATTAGTTTTTACATGTATGTACATAACGTACAATCAAATACATATACTTATATATTAAAATCTCAAACATGAATTAAAACATTGTATATAATATATATATATATATATATAATATTTATTTTCCATTTACCTGTGAAAGACCAAGATCCTTTGCACCAGTTCCAAAAACATCCACCATTATCTCATATAGAGAAAATAAATCATGTGATCCAACAAATGTTGTCTCACCCGCAGTGCATGTGGCACCACATGATCCACAGTGGTGTGGTGTGCTAGAACTGGTGCCTCCACCAACATCACTAGATGCAATATGCTTATTATGCTGGGTCAGAGTGTCAGTGAGCTCCCTCAATGCATGTAGTGTGTCAATCTCCACAGCCTCCTTCACTGTAGGAGGGATAACTGAAGGAAGTGGGGGTTTTGGGGCATGGGGAATATATATATATATATATATATATATATATATATATATATATATATATATATATTATTTATTTGACATTTACCTGTGAAAGACCAAGATCCTTTGCACTAATTCCAAAAACATCCACCATTATCTCATCTAGAAAAAAGAAATAATGTGATCCAGTAAATGATGTCTCGCCCATAGTGGATGCGGCACCACATGATCCACAATGGTGTGGTGCACTAGAACTAGCGCCTCCACCAACATCACCATATGCAATATGCTCACTATGCTGGGTTAGAGTGTCAGTGAGCTCCCTCAATGCATGTAGTGTGTCAATCTCCACAACCTCCTTCACTGTAGGAGGGATAACTTAAGGCAGTTGGGGTTTTGGGGCATGGGGAATCCTTGGTTGACCTACGCGTGCACCAGGTCTACTTTTTCAAGAGCCACCACCTCGCCCAAAAAAATCAGAAAAGTAAAAATAATTTGGGATCTCGTTAAGCATGAACTCGCAATATAATTTCTGCAAAAAATAGAGAGGAACCTCATTGTTGTTGCATGGTGGATAATAAAAAACCATCCACCATCAGTCCCAAAAATTGTTCTTGATTCGGTCATCGTGACACCAATGGATTGGGAACCGTTTGTAAGTAGTTGCAGGGGGCATTGGTTCTTGGGTCAGTAAATAATGCACAAATGTTGTATTTTCTATTTTTTTGTCTTTTATGGCTGCATGGGATAATTTATCTACATACCATTACCTACAATCACCTCTAAAGGTATTCCATCTGTCTATTTCATAGGTTGCGGAGTCAAATTTTCCAATCAATATTTGTAATGTGCTGGCTAAAGTCATGCAGGATGGATTTGTGGCATGATTTTGTCATCTAGTTTGAATAAGGTTCTCAATGACAATTTTATTTTTTCAGATTCTTCCAACGATATCAGCTTTGTTCCATTTGGTTCCGTGGGGACAAAAGGAGCCATAGGAGGTGGATCTATGTTTGGAGGTGGGTTTTGCGAAATGTTTGGAGGGTCTTATGATTGTTTGGAGGGTTTTGAGGATTATTTTGATGGTTTATAGGATTACAATCTTACTGAGAAATTGACAAAACAAAAAAATTGTATACATAAACAAAAAATTGAAAAACCCATGAAAATCACAAAAAAACCTAAAATGCAAACAAATTGATCAAAATCGAGGGCTTACCTCTTTATCTGGTGGCATGGTTGAAACTATCATGATCCAGAAGTCCGAAGAGTAATTTTTAGGGGGTATTCAAAGCACGAGTGCCAAAGGTTTAGGAGAAATTGGGGTTGGAAAGGAAAAATGGTGAAAATGAAGAGTCACAAGTCTACTTTTTTGTCTCAGATGCCTGCGATCGCAGTTTTAGGTTTGGAAATCACCAAACCTATAAAAAACAATTTCGTGAGCATGGTTTATAAACCATGATTACGGTGCCTAAATTTTAGGTTTTTATGTCCATTTAATTGTCAACCAACTTGGTGCACTAACTCGGATGTTAGGGTTATATTTTGGCATATTGATGGATACTAGAATTGTTGAATGTTGAATGATGAATTTGGAGTATATATATATATATATGATTTATCAATGTTGTTAATACGGATGAAAAGCCAGAGAGGTATTTTTTGTGTGCGAGACTTTTATCACAAACATCGAAGGGGTTAGGATACCAACTAAAGAAGGATGTTGAGCATTGAGCAATGGGGCCAAATTGACAACTAGTGTAATGTTGTTTTGTTGTGTCTTGCTTGTCTAGTTTGGAGGTCACCCATGGGGGGATGATTTCACATGTATGGCCATGGTGTGAATTGTGTTCCTTTATTTATTTTTTGCGTGTGCTTATTTAAGTTTTGTGTATTTTAAATTTGGAGAATTTGTCACTTTATTAGCATGTGTAATTGTGTGTTTATGAGACTTAATCCCTCTTGTTTAGTTTAAACAAAGTAGAGATGTGACTTATAGTAATGATTTGATCTTGTATTCCTTGTGTAATATGAATTTATGTTGATTTGGGATTATTTTACTCCACCCCAAGTTCAAAATTCAGAATTTGACTTAGGGTCACTTTTGGAGACTTTTGGAACAAGTAACGCTTGTCCCATGCCTCTTAATATATCCCAAAAACCTTACCTATGGGTTGGGAAGCTCAATTCAGAATTCTTTGTCCATATTTGAGTGTATGAGAAGGAAACTCATTGCACTTTCTCTCTTCCCAAATTTATTCTTGTCCCTTGAAATCATGGTGTGAAAGTTTTGATCTATGTGGGTTGTCATATTCCTTTCTTGTGCATTGATGTTTATTGGTTTTGATGTTTTAACTTGAGTGTGAGTATGGGGGATGATGAAGTGGAATCCTACATGAAGTAACCTCGTCATCCTCACTTTCCAATTCTATTTAATTGTGACTTTTGGTTGGAATGTGGGTTACTTGCTCATTTTGCTTCTTGTGCACTTTTTGATTTGGGAGATTTTGGAATTATTGGCTTGCATTTGAAGAGGATTTTGAATGTTCTTCTTGGATCTTGATGGAGAGGTAGGGTCTCCACAACTTTATTATTATGTTACTTTGTTTTTGTAAGCAATGTTGTAATTGTTAAAACTATTTTTGTATTGTGATGGTGTTGTGTGGGTTGGTTGATTAGTTTTCCTTAGTTGGTTGTGTTGAGAAGGTATTATGGGACCATTGGGGAGGGAAAAGGGAGTGTATTTAAGGCATGTTAATTTGGTGGGAGTGTGAATTAAAGTCTTTCCTATGGGGAGAGAAAAGGGATTCATGGATTTGGTTGCTTGATGCAAGGGAGAGATAAGAAATTGTGTGATTATTTTGTGCACTTGGAGGCTTAGGGAAATACTCCCACTTCACTTGGGAGGCATCAGGAGGTGGACTCCTAGATCCCTTGCTCTACCTGGTTTGATTCTCAAACCTTTGTTTTATGTGTATGTGTAAACTTGGGGGTTATGTGAATTTGGTGGGGTTTCTTGTCATTTATGTGTGTTTTGCTGAGAAGCCTCTTTGTGATAGTTATCAATGTTGCTTAATACCCTTCATGGTTCCTTTGTTAGGGCTCAGGGGTAATTAAGGGAATGGCTTCTTCCCTTAATGGATTTAAGTCTAGGAGGAGAGTGTTGCCTTCTCCCACTTCTTTATTGTGATTGAGCTTTGTAAAGTTGAATAATGGCTATGTTGGAGCTACCTTTGTGGAGAGGCCATATATTTTTGAAGATTTTAAAGTTATTGTGGATAGTCTTGTTGTAATTTATCTTCAAATTCATACTTCCCATTTTGAGGGGATGTATTGTAAAATTGTAAATTTGTGAGAAATTTGTTGTAGTTTTTGGAAATATTTTTATCTTGTAAACTCCTTTAAGAGTGAGTGGATGTATAAAATTGAAAATATCATATGTGTAGTGTTGCGGAATTTTTTTTTTTACAAGATTGCATTGTTTTGAAGAAAAGGGAGTTTTTTTTAATGAGTATGGAATGGATATACCCTTCTTAATTTCCCAAATACTTTCATCTCCAAAATATAGTAATGTTGTAGGTTGATGTATTCTCATTTCCAAAGTAGTTGATATACTTTTATATCCCAAAATAATGTAATGTGTTAGACTCTATTTTGAAAGAAACAAATATTCTTTTAGTTGCACTTGTTGTGAAATGACAATGGTTATTTTGTGCTTCTTGAAAGGATGTAAGTTGAAGTTTTGTTTTAACTATGAATGTAATTTTAAAACTAATTAAAGGAAATAATAGTTAAGATTATAAGGATTGAATGAAAGCACTCTCTTGATTATCTCTTTTGGTCACAAGTTGTGTAAGAAAACTTACATTTAGCTTAACTCAACTTCAGATGAAATGGTCAAAATAAAAGTATGAATGTATAATTATTGCATCTCAAAAGGATGTATTAAAAATGATAATATAATAGTATATCAACATCCCTTTCATTTACTTATGTAATAGTTAAATAAAAATACTCTTGACACACACACACACACACACACACACACACACACACACACATATTAGTATGTCTACTTTGTTACCTCAGTAGTATTAATAATAAATGGTTATTGTTAGTATCAATAATAAATGGTTTTATTATTGCTAATAATAAATGTTTTATTATTATTAATATCAAATGTTATTAGTATTATAAATAATAAAAGTTATTATTAACAATGAATATTGTTTTACAAGTTTGATATAAGAAAAGTTTTGTTCAAAAAGAAAATGCATATACTAAAATGTGGACTTAACGGTTGGGCCGCGGCCTGCTTCTTTTCGTGTTAAGGTTTTGCATGCAGTTTGGGTGGGAGTGCCAACCCCACCCAAACACACATTTATTTTATTTAATGTGGGGTGGGGTGGGGTCGACACCCCCCATTTTTTTTTGAGATCTATGTGGGTGGGGGACAAGCCCCACCAAACAATAATTTAAAAAACCCATCCCCTCTACCCTTTCCATGGGAGTTTAAGCAGTATGTGAAAACTTAAAACCACGGCCCTATATTTTAAAATCATCATTACAAATTTTATATATATATATATAATATGTAAAATATCCAAATGGGCATTCTTCTAAAATCATGGTTACAAAGAAATGATAAATTTACAACCCTAGAAGAGGGTAATATTTGAATGTAAAACAAATTAAAATGAATAATATTGGGGGATGTGTGTATCCATCCCCAAGATCCTTCCCTCTCATCCATGGCTTCCCCCTCTTCCATCTTCCTCAACCTGCAAATCAAACACAAATAAATGAACAAAGAATAAAATAATAAAAGTATTAAGGATTTTTAGGTTTGTTTTGATTTCCTTCATCTAATGGCCTTAATTGGATTCACCCAATGGCCAAAAATTCCTCCTACAAAAATTAGGTGGGGGGAAGGTGAGGTGATCATTTTATCACATGGGTCCACTTTTGAATGGGGCCACTTGAGTGAGTTGAAAGTAACGAAGCTATTGGTTGTTGTATTTTGTTTTAATTTTATACTCTCTTTCTGTTTAGTTAGACTATCCCTTATTAGAAAATTAAATAATTAGTTTAGCTTTCTCATGCAATGGAGAATTAATTTAATTAACTTAGTGTAAATGAAAGAGCTATTTTGACTTGAACTTTAATTATTCATTTTGACTTGACCTTAGGTACCAATGTATTAAATTAATGCTGGATTAATCAAATGAAATATTTTAAACCCAACCACAGAATTGTTCGATTATTTTATTTAATATTATTATTTATTTTATTTTGTGATGATTGGTTATTAACTAAGGGTTTAGCTAAATGTTGCATTCATCTTGAAAACAAATATATTTCATGATTTTACTAGTATAACCTATCTTTTATGCTGGGTTTATTGGGTGAAAATTTTTGGGTATTACATTTGGTATCAGAGTCGTAGTTACAATGCTTGGACCTCAGTCACACCTAGAAAACACGAAAAAAAAAGTATTAAACCTAACACAACTTTAAACCTAGTACACACAACTATGCATGATGATTTGAAATATAGAAAATTTTAAAAATTGAAAAGAAAACCTTAGATTATTATTATAACACCCATCTAAAAACAACCACTTGAGACCAAAGAACATCCTAGGTTTAGTTAGTAAAATTATGGAATATATTTTTTTTCTTTGTTTAAAAGTGCCTACAACAAGGCTTCAATAATACAGTAGTCACAAACAAGATTCAAGGTCAAAATATATTTAACAAATAATGTTTTCCAATTACAACAACTATTAAATTCACAAGGTCTAAAACATAGGGTTAAAATAATCATTTAAAAATAGAAAGGCAATTTCTCATTGACCTACTCTCTAACTAGCTTATAAGGTTCAACCTAATTTTTCTCACTATTAATGCACTCAAAACTTCCTGGAAACATTCCCATTGGATAGGAAATTTCCTCCCCATTCCAGTGATATAAATAAGTCATCCTAATTCTTCATATTTCTCAAGTTATGGGCCGATGGGCCTTGGGAGGAAATTTTTCCCAAAGGTGGGCCTGTGGGCCTGGGGAAGAAATTTTTCCCTAAGGCGGACAGGTGGGTCGTAGGAAGAAATTTTTTCCTTAGTGCTTTTGGGTGAAAGTGCACTTTACTCCTGTGCACTCACAAGCCCACAGTGGGGCTTCACGCCTGAAGGGGAAATTTTCTGAGTCCGCGAAGGGACATGTGTCCAAAATCCAAGCCTAAGTGGGAAGGTGGGTTGTCGGAGGTAAATGGGATTCTAGACTTTTTATTAGAAAAGGGAAAAAAGGATCAAATTAATCCACTCCACCGAAGTGTGAAGATTCCACGTGTTAACCAATGATTGTCTACGGGACATCGGGCTGGCAGAAAGACTTAAGAAATTTTTTCCCAAAAGTTTTCTGAATCGTTAAGGTTTAAAATGATCCGCTCCTCTGCTGACGCCTCGTTAGGCCACGTGGCAGCACCTATTTGGCTACGGGCTGATGGGGCCATGGAGGAAACTTACTGTTTTTTCCTAGATTTATTTTTGAAATCTCTTAAGGTTTAAAATGCTTCCATGACTCCTTCGTTTCCTCGCGAAGCCATGTGTCAGTCAATGATTGGCTGCGGGGCAGTGGGGCAGAGGAGAAAACTAGGAAATTTTTCCAAATTTTTTAAAAGGCTAAGTTAAGGGTTGCGGGTCAGTAGAGTGGCAAGGAACTTCATGAATTTGCAATTTTTGGGAAAAAAGTGAAAAAGGAAAGTCTTAGCCCATGGGTCCGCTAAAGAATATTTTCTTAATATAATTTTGATAGTTTTTTTTTTAAGACAAATGAAGTAAACATTTCAGAAGGCCATAACTTTAGAATAGGAACTCAATGTTTTGCAAACAAGGAATTTTTGGAAATATCTTAAAGTCCTCTTTGCACAGGAACCCTAAAAAATTGATTTTGATAAATTTTGAACGGTAAATTTTGAGAAAACGTTCTGCATGCTTCTAAAACGTGAACTGGCATTTGTAACTTATAAAACATTTTTTCAAATTCGACATTCTTTCTTTCTCAACATGTCATACAGACATGGATGATTTAATTTGGAGGGATTACAAGAGTAAATTTGTTATATTTATTTTTTGATTTTAAAATTTCCCAATTTGATAGCAAAACGACTGAAAAAAGGTTTGAGCCCGATTTTGCAAAGTTTTGAAAGATTTTCCTAAGTGTTAAAGTCTAATTAGAGTCGTTTTGATTGTGCAACTTAAATTTAATTGTTTCATTTCAGTTTCCAAGGTTACAGGGTCATTCTGAATATTTTTATTTAAAATTTTCCAGTTTGAAAATTATCTAAGAGAGCTCTACAACTTCTAAATCGAATTGATACATTTACATTTACCAAATTTAAAATATTAATTAATTCCATGCTAGTTTACTTCATATTTCATCTTCCTTCAACCAAATCTTGAGAGAAAGGATGCATTTCAAAGAAATAGAGTTATATAACATTCCCTCATACGTATTTTTTTTCCAAACAAATATTTCATAATGCATTGCAAACACAGATTTCCAATGAAGACAATATAATTTTAACAAAACAAAATAAATTCTATTGACTTGGATGATTCTTTTACAACTTTATTTTCCATTCCATTTCAAAGGACAAATTACAAATATTTCTTTCCTTTCACAGAATAAAATTAAAAAGTATGTCCTTTCACCTTCAAATGGGATTTCATTTCCAAAACATAGTACCTCTTGAGCACAAAACACATTACATTGTCATCCACTTGAAGTTGGAAATGGTTTTACAAATAGAAATCTCACAAGGAACTGTCAAACTGTCTTCTTTCTTAGCTCCAGAACAACAATATGAATTTCTGTCATTCTACAATTTGATCACAAACGAACAGGGGGAAAGGCAACACTGTCCACCCAACAAAGACATCTAATGAAAAGGAGAATTCATCCTTCTTCATTGGCCCCTGAGCCCTAACCACAATGCAATAATAAATGTGTTTCAACTCATGGCAATAATAGGTATCCACAACACACATGTAAATTTCATATTTAAAACACATTCCAAAACAAAACATCAATTTTAGCAACCAAAAGATAAAAACACAACAATACTCAGGCTTCATCAAGCAAGCCAAAGGAGCAAGAAAATATGGGGTATGCTGATTATGCCTCCCGAAGGAGAAATGTGTATCACCATCTGAGAACAAACCACCAAAAATATATCATTTCAAATCCCTGACATGCCCTCATGCCTCCCCCAAGTACTCCTTATTTCTCACAATTTCTTATGCCTCCCCAACCTCTTATGACACCCCATAACGAGTAAAGAAATGCAAGCCATTTCTTTTTTTACCAGGTGGAACCCAATTCCCAACTCCCTCCACACTTATGACTCCAACAAGAATACCCCATAGTATTCTCCTACACCATTCTTAGGCCATCTACCCATCTAGCCAACAAGTAAAACAACACATTCAAACATTCAACCATTCACATATGCATAAAACTGAAATGAGAGAATTTCCAAGAGCTACGCTCTTACCTCTCCATGATGGAGTTTGTTCCAAGTTTAAAACAACTAGCTCTCTAATACAAAACAATCCAAGAGATCAACAATCAACAAGTGTGCAAGAATCTCCAATCTCCTCCAAAAGCAAGAATTCTTAAAACCAATAGAATTCGCCCAAAGTGAAGTAATGCAAGTTGAAGTAACCCCAAAACAAGCCTAGGAAATTCAAATATAAAAAGGAGGTAAGAGAAGAGGATGAGATGGATCCATGTAGGATGCCACTTCACACATCCTCAACTCCACCTCATAAGTCAACTTCAATCTCCAAGGAATAATAATTAAGTAGGTGAATAAATGACAGTTTCACTTACACACTCAAATCAAGCCCACACCTCATAAGGACTGAAATTGAAAGCATGTAAGAAAGTGTAATTAAAACATACAACTTGACGTACAAAAATGCATAATGAAAGTCTAAATTTAAATCTCCAACCATAGGTAAGGTTGGTAAATAAATTTAAGAGGTGTGGGACAAGTTTAACTTGTCCCACAAGCCCCCAAAATCAGCCTCCAAGGAAAAATTCGAATTTCAAATAAGGTGGAGTGTTTCATACTCCAAAATCAGCTTACATATCTCTTACACATCACTTACACATTTCTTACACCACTTTAATTTTAGGCCAAAAACTCTAATAATTACTTTCTTATTACCCAATTTGATTAATTAATTTTAACAATATGATTACCCACATTATTTACCACCAGTTAATTAAATAAAAAGGGGAAACACATCACTTTTAAAACACATACTAACTTAAACAAAGGAACCAAATAAAATAAATACATAAATTCCCTTGGTCAAAAATGAAGGTGATCCCCCCCATGGGAATCCCTAACAATAATCAAACACACACAAACAAATACAAGTTGCCATGGTGACCTTATTGAATTCATCTAGAACTCCAATGTGGTTGGTCTCCAATCCCCCCAGTGTGTGTTGTGATATTTTAACATGTAAAACACCAATACCTCCTTCAGCCTCGTGGCCATATTAGAACATCCAAATGACTATAAATATAATTATGAAATCATCAATATATATATATATATATATATATATATATATATATATATATATATATATATGAATCACAACAACATCAAGACATTCAACAATATCACTTACAATTTCATCCACAACTATATCATTATCAATTTTAATTAAATTTTCTTGATCTACTCAATATATCAACATATCACATGTCCGAAAAACATCCATAATATAACCATATTAAAAAACATGTCAACATCTATATAAAATGTCTCTAAAAATCATCATGCAACATATATAAATAAAAGTCAGCTATAGTCTATGATCTAACATCATACTAAATAAAAAGTCACAATAATGTTCATAATATAGTCCACATGATTGAAATCCATATTAAACGGTGTAGAAGGGAAGTAGGCACTACATCTAACTCTCTCCTTGGTCTGTGCAGGAGGCGTGAACCAGATGAGGGCTTCCTATAAGTGGACCTAGATCTACCACCCCTAGATCAGGCAGTAGTGGATATCCTACCTTAGATATTGTAGATGTTATAAGAGGTTAATGCCATTATACACGAAGGATCGATAGGAAGGAGACCTAGCAGGAAGGACAGGGATCCATCAGTGGAGGCTCATGCACCTTCTTTTCATAGTGAAGAAGAGAGGGCATAGAACTCCCACTTGGAGTTGGTTAGATAAGAGACACCTCCTAGAGAGCTTAGAGATCGATATGTGATGAACAAAGATAGGTCTAGGAGCCCTAGATCGAGAGATGATCATGCAAAGAGGCCTCAAGGGTGGAAGCCATCTGCAATGGAGCACATAAGAGAGATACTCAAGTTTCTCCCACCTTATTTTACTAGAGACATAGGCAGATTTCAGGCCAAGGCATGGTTGGTTAGCTTGAGAGGATGATTCAAGCTCTGCCCTTGTTCTAGCAATATGAAAGCTATAGTTTCCATCCACCTTTTGAGAGACGGATCCAAAGTATGGTGGAGGACTGAGGAGTAGAAGCTCCATGTAGATTCTGAGATAGTCACTTGGGAGATCTTTGAGGAGAATTTCAAGAGTAGGTATATTTCTAGGAGGTTCATTCAACAACAGATTGATGAGTTCCATGATCTGCAACATGCCTCCTTGATGGTAGCAAAGTATGAGGGAAATTTCTTGGATCTACTTTAGTATGTGGATTATATGGAGGATGAGAAGGTTCGAGTTCATAGGTTCATCAGGAACCTAAATTTGGACTTGGGCAAGGAAGTGCAGATTCACTATCCACAAACACTTTCAGAGGCCATGGAGAAGGCCTATATTGTAGAGGAAACCAGGGTGAAGATGCAATAGGCATGTGATAGATTCAGGAGCCACATACAATAGTTGCAGGATAGTAGATTGAGGGTATCAGCCCCCCCTCCTCGTGGTGGACACACATCAGCGTATTCTTCCTTTCGGCATCCTCCACCTCCTGAACAGTAGTAATAGTACCATAATCGACTACACTTTTGACCTCCACCTCGCCATAATGTTAAGAAGGGGCATAGCATGGGACCTCTAGCTAGGGTTTCGAATGGGACACAAGCTCCACCTCGATCACAGTTAGGAAGAGCACATCCATTGTAACACCTAAAGAGATATATGGAAGGATCATCAGGTCCTTCTATACATTCTACTAAGCCACATAGAGGATTATCTTTGCAGTGGAGAGGACTAAGCTCTTTTTATGGATACAACGTGCACAGTCATCATTAGAGAGAGTTCACTAAGAATCCCACTAATCAGGGTAAGGCACCTATTTCTGAGCCTACCTCTGGGGACATGGCTAGGAGCCACTAGATTTATGCAGCGGTTGAGAACCACTAGAAAGAGCACTAGGGAACAGTGATAGAGACCATAGGTAGCATTAGTGGTATTTCTACCCCTATATTATTTGACTCAGGCTCATTAGATTCTTTCATTTAGCAATATTTAGTAGAGTGTTTTAGGCTAGTGGTAGTTAGGTAGGGTCTTAGTTGGGATGTTGAGATGGCTTCTGGAACCAAGATCTCAGTTGAATCTTTAGTCAAGGAGTGTGTGGTGGACCTATGACTATTTACCATTACTTTGGATCTTTACATTCTTCCCTTGGGTTTTTATGGTGTTATCTTAGGCATGGATTTGTTGTCTACACATAGAGCCAAAGTTGATTGATACAATAATCTTGTGCAGCTGATTTGGGTGTGGAGTCAGTGATTTTTGGAGTTAGGAGACCCATCTTTATCAGTATTATTTCTACTCTGCAGTTAAAGCGGTTTACACGGAGGGGTTGTCAGCTGTATGCTATTACAATTAGTGATAGGTGAGAGGATGAGGCTTGTGGAACTTCACTCGATGATCATCCCATATTGCAAGAGTTCTCAGATGTGTTTCCTAGTGAGCTATCAGGGATGCCTCCCATGTGTGAGATAGATTTTCACATTAACTTGGTTCTAGGAGTGGAACCTATCTCGTGAAATCCCTATAAGATGACCACACCTAATCTATGTGAGCTACAATTTCAGCTTGAGGGCCTTCTTGAGAAAGGCCTAATCCATCTGAGTGTATCCCCTTAGGGAGAACCAGTGATATTTGTGAAGAAGAAGGATAGATCCTTGTGGTTGTGTGTGGATTATCGTCAGGTGAACAAAGTAATGATCAAGAATCGTTACCCCCTTCCTCTTATTGATGATTTGTTTAATCATATGAAGGGTGCTACTATATTTTATAAGATTTATCTTAAGTTAGGATACCATCAAATGAGGATTGTAGAGGTAGATATCCATAAATCAGGTTTTTACATGAGGTATGGCCAGTATGAGTTCACAGTGGTGCTATTTGGTCTTACAAATGCCCCTACAGTATTCATGAGTTTGATGAATGGGGTGCTTAGGACCTTTTTATATCATTTTATACTCATTTTCCTTGATGACATCTTGATGTTGTCACTTACACATGAGGAACACCTTCATCAGGTTTTGCAATGTCTTCGTCAACAACAGATTTATGGTTACCTGGAGAAGTGTGTGTTCTTTTAGTTAGAGGTGTAGTATTTGGGTCACATCACTTCTGGGGAAGGTATCATAGTTGATCCTTCCAAGATAAGTGTCATTATGGATATACCAACAACCACTAGCATGACCGAGGTGCGCAGTTTCATGGGGTTAGTAGGATACTACAGGATATTTGTTTAGGACTTCTCTCGGGTTGCGCAACCCATCACTTCCCTTCATAGAAAAGGGAATAACTTCATCTGGTCTGATAGATGTGAGTAGGCCTTCAGGAAACTGAAGGAATGCCTTATTAAAAGACCTATTCTTGTAGTACCGGATCCTTAGGGTGAGTTCTTCGTTTACATAGATGCTTCTTTGGCAAGCTTAGGAGGTGTGTTGATGCAGGGAGGGTTGTGTTGTAGCTTTTGAGTCTTGCAAACTCAAGGATTATGACTTGAATTATCCAACTCATGACGTTGAGATTACAATAGTTGTTCATGCCTTGGTTTGATGGAGACACTTTCTTCTTGGCTGGAGATTTATACTAAGGACTGATCACTTTAGTCTTCGCCACCTCTTCACGTAGCCCAATCTCAACGTGCATCAGGGGCGTTGGATGAAGTTTGTTTGTGAGTATGACATGGAGATAAAGCATGTGAAGAGGAAGGAGAATGTGGTTACAGATGCCTTGAGTAGATGAAGACATGTGGATATGACTACCTCAATGATTATAGATTTACCGAGCATGATCTTGTAGCAGCTTCCTCATGATAACTTCTACCTTACAGCCATATCAGAGATTGAGTCTCAGAGACCCCTTGATGGGAAGTTTGATGGATTCTCATTAGAGTTAGATGGTATTCTTAGACACAGAGGTTGGATATATGTTCCTAGAAATGAAGGCTTGAGATAGGATATCTTGACAGAGGCTCGTCATGTACCCTATTCAGTCTATCTAGCGTTGAAGAAGATGCACACCACTTTGAGACAAATTTATCTTTGGAGAGGCCTTCGGCGGGATGTACCTTAGTTTGTGTCACACTTTTTAGAGTGTCAAAGGGTGAAGGCTAAGCATCATCATACTACTGGAATTCTCTACCTACATGCCATACCAGAGTGGAAATGGGACATCATTTCCATGGATTTCATTGTAGGGCTACCAACGTTACGATACCACCATGACGCCATCATGGTCACGGTGGATAAATTGATGAAAGTGGCTCATTTTTCTCTGGTGAAGACCACCTATACAACTAGTGCAATAGCATGAGTATATCTTGATGAGATTGTCAGATTCCACGGGATTCCATGGAAGATCATTTGTGACTGCAATCCATTGTACACTTCTCACTTCTGGACTACCATGCACCGAGTTCTTGGTATGAGTATCAAATTTAGCACAACTTATCATGTAGAGATAGATGGGTAGATAGAGCAAGTGAATCACATTTTGGAGGATATGTTACAAATGTATGTCATGGACCAATATTTTAGGTGGGATTTGTACCTATATTTTATTGAGTTTTCCTACAACAACAATTTTCAGAGTTTGATTGGCATGGATCCTTTTCAGGAATTGTATGGAAGAGAGTGCAAGACACCCTTGAGGTTGGATAGGTTGGAGGACATGGTTTCTGTTGGGCCAAATTTGGTATAGGATAGGGAGAAGTAGGTTGTCTTGATTTTTCAGAGGCTTCAGGAGGCTCAGGATAGGTAGAAGAAGTATGTAAATTTAAGGAGGACATATTTTAGTTTTGAGGTGGGCACGAAGGTTTTTCTTCATGTCAGGTCTCATAAGAGTCTGATCCATTATGGAAAAGGCTCTAAGTTATCTTCGACATTTTTGGGCCTCTTTAAGATCTTGGAGTGTATTGATCCCTTGGTCTACCGTCTAGCATTTCCACCCAACTTGTCTTGTGTGCACGATGTTTTTCATATATTTGTACTTAGGAGATATATTCCAGATCCCTCTCATGTTTTGTATTGGACCACATTGTAGGTGCAAGAGAAGGGGCAGGTGTCAGTGGAGCTTGTGCGCATCATAGAGTGCAGGACCTTGGGCCTTCAAGGATACAATATTGACTAGGTGCGGGTCCAGTGGGATAGGTACGATGAGATTATAGCCACTTGGGAGGATGTTACTATGTTGTGAGCTTAATTTTCTCATCTATTCTAGTGACTCCCAGGAGGAAGTCGAGTCTAAGGGGAGGGGGATGTAGTGCCCACTCCTCTTTGACATTGTTCTATCTTGATATTGATACTACTGGACTAATGTTAAGACATTTGATTATGATACATTGATTAGTAGATGCTAGACTATACTAATATGTGGATTATGGACACTATGATGTTTATGTTTTATCATGATGAACTAGATAGTGATGTTAGATAGTTAGATGCATGTTGATTTTTAGGATCTAGATTTTATACTGACATGTTATTTTTTGAGATGTTGGAATATAATTGTAATTCAATGGATGTTAGGGTTAGATTTTGACATATTAATGGATAATAGAATTGTTAAATGTTGAATGATGAATTTTGATTTTATATATATATATATATATATATATATATATATATATATGATTTATTGATGTTGTTAATACGACCGAAAGGCCGGAGAGAAATTTGTTGTGTGCAGGAATTTTATCACAAACATCGAAGGGGATAGGAGACCAACCATGGAAGGATGTTGAGCATTGAGCAATGGGGCAAAATTGACAACTTGTTTAATGTTGTTTTGTGTTGTGTCTTTCTTGTCTAGTTTGGAGGTCACCCACGGGGGGGATGATTTAACATGTGTGGCCATGGGGTGAATTGTGTTCCTTTCTTTAATTTTTACATGTGCTTATTTATGTTTTTTGTATTTTAAATTTGGATAATATGTCACTTTATTAACATGTGTAATTGTGTGTTTATTAGACTTAGTCCCTCTTGTTTAGTTTAACCAACGTAGAGATGTGACTTATAGTAATGATGTGATCTTGTAGTCCTTATGTATCATGAATTTATGTTGATTTGGGAGTATTTTACTCCACCCGAAGTTCAAAATTCGGATTTTGACTTGGGGGAACTTTTGGAGACTTGTGGGACAAGAAAGGCTTGTCCCATGCCTCTTAATATGGCTCAAAAACCTTACCTATGGGTTGGGAATCTCAGTTTTGAATTCTTTGTTCATCTTTGAATGTATGAGAAGGAAATTCATTGCACTTTCTCTCTTCCCAAATTTATTTTTGTCCCTTGAAAGCATGGTGTGCAAGTTTTGAGCCATGTGGGTTGTCATAGTCCTTACTTGTGCATTGATGTTTCTTGTTTTTGATGTTTTTACTTGAGTGTGAGGATGGGGGATGATGAATTGGTATTGTACATGGAACCACCTCATCATCATCACTTCCCAATTCTATTTAATTGTGACTTTTGGTTGGAATGGGGGTTACTTGCTCATTTCTCTTCTTGTGCACTTTTGGATTTGGAAGCTTTTGGAGTGCTTGACTTGGATTTGAAGAGGCTTGTGAAGTTTCTTTGAGGATATTGATGGAAAGGTATGGTCTCCACACTTTTATTATTATGTTACTTTGTTTTTTTAAGCAATGTTGTGCATGTTAAAAGTATTTTTTTCCTGTGATGGTGTTTTGTGTGTTGATTTAGTAGTTGGCCTTAGTTGGGTGTGTTGAGAAGGGATTATGGGACCATTGGGGAGGGAAAAGAGAGTTTATGTGAGGCATGCAAATTCAGTTGGAGTGTGAATGAGAGTCTTACCTATGCAGAGAGAAAACAGATTCATAGATTTGTTGCTTGTTGCAAGGGGAGAGATACGAAATTGTGTGATTATTTTGTGCACTTAGAGGCTTAGGGAAATAATCCCACTTCACTTGGGAGGCATAAGGAGGTGATCTCCCATATCCCTTGGTCTACTTGGTTTTATTCTCAAACCTTTGTTTTGATGTGTATGTGTAAACTTGTGGGTTATGTGAATTTGGTGGGGGTTTCTTGTCTTGTATGTGTGTTTCGTTGAGAAGCCTCTTTGTGAGGGTTTTCAATGTTTCTTAATTCCTTTCATGGTTCCTTGGTTGGGGATGGGGAGCCATTAAGGGAATGACTTCTTCCCTTAATGTAATTAAGGTTGGGTGGAGAGCGTTTCCTACTCCCCCTACCTTGTTATGATCTCTTTGTGAAGTTGAAGAATGCCTATGTTGGAGGTACCTTCGTGGAAAGGCCATATATTTTTGAAGACTTGAAAGTTGTTTTTGATAGCCTTGTTGTAATTTATTTTCAAATTCATACTTCCTATTTTGAGGGGATGTATTGTAAAATTGTAAATTTGTGAGAAATTTGTACTATTTGGAAATATTTCTATCTTGTAAATTGCTTTAAGTGTGAGTGGATGTAAATAATTAAAAATGTCATATGTGTAGTGTTGTGGAAAGAAAAATTATCAAGATTGTATTTTTTTGAAGAAAGGGGGAGTTTTTTTTGAATGAGTATGGAATGGATATACCCTTCTTAATTTCCCAAATACTTTCAATTCCAAAATATAGTAATGTTGTAGGTTGATGTATTCTCATTTCCAAAGTAGTTGATATAATTGTATATCCCAAAATATTGTAATGTGTTAGACTCTATTTTGAAAGAAATAAGTATTCTTTTAGTTGCACTTGTTGTGAAATCAAAATGATTATTTTGTGCTTCTTGAAAGGATGTAAGTTGAATTTTTGTTTTAACTATGAATGTAATTTTTAAACTAATTAAAGGAAATGTTAGGTAAGACTATAAGGATTGAATGAAAGAACTATCTTGATTTTCTCTTTATGTCACAAGTTGTGTAAGAAAACTTACATTTGGCTTAACTCAACTTTAGATGAAATGGTCAAAATAAATGTATGAATGTATAATTTTTTCATCTCAACAAGATGTTGTAACAATGATAATATAATAGTATATTAACATCCCTTTCAATTAACTAAGTAATAGTTAGATAAATAAATAAATGTATATATATATATATATATATATATATATATATATATATATATATATATATATAATACATATTAATATACTATATATTAGTATGTCTACTTTGTAACCTCATTAATAGTAATAATAAATGGTTATTATTAGTATCAATAATAAATGGTTTTATTATTACTAATAATAAATATTTTATTATTATTAATATAAAATGTTATTAGTATTATAAATAATAAAAGTTATTATTAACAATGAATATTGTTTTAAAAGTTTGATATAAGAAAAAAAAAATTTAAAGAGAAAATGCATACAATAAAATGTGGGCTTAACTGGTAGGGCCGCAACTTGCTTCTTTCTGTGTTAAGGTTTTGCATAGAGTTGGGGGGAGGGTGCCCACTGTCGACCCCACCCGAACCCACATTTGTTTTATTTAATGTAAGGTGGGGTGGGGTCGGTACCCCTACATTTTTTTTTGAGATCTATGTGGGTGGGGGCCAAGCCCCACTAAACAATACTTTCAAAACCCCGTCCCCTCTGCCGTCTGCGTGGGAGTTTAAGTAGTCTGGGAATACTTAATACCGTGGCCTTGTATTTTAAAATCAACATATATATATATATATATATATATATATATATATAAGGTTTATTTTCTTTATAGTATTTGCATTTCTTTCCTTTTCTTATCTAAATAGATACACACAATTTAATTTTCCCTTTATATTTACAATATATATATATATAATACCCGAATGGGCATTCTTATAAAATCATGGTTACAATGAAATGATAAATTTACTATATATATATATATATATATATATATATATATATATATATATAAGGTTTATTTTCTTTATAGTATTTGCATTTCTTTCCTTTTCTTATCTAAATAGATACACACAATTTAATTTTCCCTTTATATTTACAATATATATATATATAATACCCAAATGGGCATTCTTATAAAATCATGGTTACAATGAAATGATAAATTTACAACCCTAGAAGAGCGTAATATTTGAATGTAAAACAAATTAAAATGAATAATATTGGGGGATGTGTGTATCCATCCCCAAGATCCTTCCCTCTCATCCATGGTTTCTCCCTCTTCTATCTTCCTCAACCTACAAATCAAACACAAAGAAATGAACAAAGAAGAAAAGAATAAAATCTTCAGGATTGTTAGTTTTTTTTTTATTTCCTTCATCCAATGGCCCAAAATCCCTCTTACAAAAATTAGGTTAGGGGGTAGGTGAGGTGATCATTTGATCACATGGGTCCCCTTTTGAATGGGGCCACTTGAGTGAGTTGAAAGTAATTAAGTTATTGGTTGTTGTATTTTGTTTTAATTTTATAAAATCTCTTTCTATTTAGTAAGACTATCCCTTATTAGAAAATTAAACAATTAGTTTAGCTTTCTCTTGCAATGGAGAATTAATTTACTTATCTTAGTATAAATGAAAGAGCTATTTTGACTTGAAATTTAATTATTCATTTTTGTTTGACCTCAAGATCTAATGTATTAAATTAATGCTTGATTAATCGAATGAAATATTTTAAACCCAACCATAGACTTGTCCAATTATTTTATTTAATATTATTATTTATTTAATTTTGTGATGACCAGTTATTAACCAAGGGTTTAGCTAAACGTTACATTCATCTTGTAAAAAAAAATTATTCCTTAATTTTACTTGTATAACCTATGTTTTCTGTTGGGTTTATTGGGTAAAAATTTGCAGGCGTTACACATAAAATTATGTATCTTGATATTATTGTACAGTATATCCCAAAATCGTATTTCAAACTTTTTATCGTAGGTCCTTTCACGACTTAATGAATATCGAAATTGGAATTACTCCATACATGATATATGGCCTTGTGGCCATCAAATATATCAAGCTACCATTAGAATAGTATATTTTGTGATGCGTTGTTGTTAAACATCCTAAATTTTTTAAAAGCATCATTATATATTTCATATGGCACATAAAAATACCGTCCTATATTTAAATGACTTGGATGCCAAAAAAATACTTCATAAGACCTATATCTATATTTTAAAATTCATTTTTCATTGCATTATTGAAACTATCAACTAGTAAATTTCTTGTGAAAATAAGATCATCAAAAATTAGTCATACGACCAATATTTGAATTTTTGCATAGATCTATATATAATGTAGGATTTGAATCATTGATTCCACAAGAATTGACCGTATGTCCCAATGATTTTCCTTGCTAAAAATTAATTAGAGTGTGAATTGAATATGTTTCTAGAGATGGATCTTATTGGTTTATTTTACTACCTTATACACCATTTTCAACTAGTTCATCACCATTTTTATGTATCAATGAAGTGATTTTTTCTTCTGAATTATCAATTCTTCAATCCCATATTGCTTCCTCAATAAATTGAACATTTCTTATTACAATTTATTATTTCATAATCAGATTATATAGCTTGTATGTCTCTAATTATTGTTCACACTAATAAACAAAATTGCACTTATTTCCATTGTGATATACATTTTTCCTTCTTTCTTCGTGCACAAGTATGTATGCTACACAATAAAAGACTCTAAAGATATGCTCTATGTTATTTTTGGCTCAAACTCTTGGCTAGCTTCTTGATCATTAGTTGTTTGTAGATCATATTATTTTTGTGTAATACACTTAAACCTCCCAAAATAGAGGTTTCCAAACCTTAAATGTGATGACCATTTATGGTATTTACAAATGCATTCAACACATTTTGAGTTATTGCTTTATGGATTATTCAATTTTTTTCTTCGGAAAAAATTGTATTTTCCATGATGTTTTTATTTTTTCCTTAAATTTTCACTTTAACAAGACATATGGAACATGTAGGATTTAAAGTGGACTGAGCATGCATGGATTTATATGAACTCACTATAGTGACCTCACTGTGACATATTTAACTCTATATTTTAATGGAAACATCTAATTTCTTGAAATTTAACTTTTGTGATATATATTTCACTTGGATTTCAATCCAAAATAACACATGATTGTTTTCAAAATAAAATTTATACCTCTTTTGTGTGACATTCTATAAGCTCATTAAATTATTCTTCAAACTAGGAAAAATTAAACATGGGAAATAAATTGCCTTCCATCTTGTTTTGTAAAAAACCTCATATATACCTTTCCCATTATACACTTTGTTTTCATTAAGGAATTTGAATTTTGATTTTACTGATTCATCTAAACTTGCAAACATATATGTGTTCCTTGTCATGTGATTACTATAACCATTACCTAAGAACCAAATGTCATAGGATCTCTTTTTAACGTCATTGTATGTTATGGACATAGAGCCATGACCGAACTCTGACTGATTTTCTTTGAAGAAGTGTTAATTTGTCCTACTCAAATCCAAGTATTTTTTCCTCCATTCATTTGCATAATGACCAATTTTATTTCAATAATGGTACTTTGATGTGCCTTCTTAGCTGAACTTATCTACCATGATGAGCATATCATGGTCTAATAATAAACTTCAAGCCACTAGCAAGTAAGCTTTCGTTCCTTGTTGTTAATGCATACACTTGTTTATGTCCTTATATAAGATTTATTACTACTTTACACTCATATATTTAATGAAAAATACTTCAAGTCTCAATTTTCCATGTACTTACCTTGTTCATCCTTCTATATAACCTCTTTGCTTGCTAGTTCACCTACTATAAGACTGTATCTTGTGCCTTTAAAACTTCATCAGGTGGCCTAACTCACTCCATCTATATAGCCTTTTGAACCACTCTTAGATACTCTACCAAAAGGATACCAAGACTTCAAAACCATGACATTCAAGTTTCTTATTTCCCCCCACATTTCAGATTTCAGTCCACAACTCTCTCATGAGGTCAAAAACCTTGTCATACCTTGCTTGAGTTATATAATCACCCTACTCATATGGAAAGAAGACGTTCACTACACCTTCATCGATCTTAGACCACATGTATGCACTACAAGATCATCAACCAATCATGTCAATACTGCCCTATTTTATGCTAGGCCCAAATTTGGATCCATAAGCTCATTCCATTATAGTCACTAGGTATAAAGGGTACTAATTATCATCTTGGAAAGTTGTAATCATGAATCAGTGCCTTCTATGAATGTTCAAGCCTTCTATTTTCACATGTATGACTATTTCATACTACAAAATTCATTCATTTTTTGAAGTTACTAACACAAATGCCATTGATACCCTCTAGCCATTCTTTACCCTACAATGAGATATAATGCAAATAGAATCTCAAAACCATTCATACCTAGTCATACATGTTGGAGGAATCATATTACATATTTAGGCTCCTTAATGAATGATCTAGCATTGGTTATCAATAATGTTTTGCCCTAAGCTTCATATAGCTCATGTATGTGTAATTCAAGACATTAGATGCAATTAGAAGGTTTTCATGGCATGCTTCCATGTTCTATAGAACTCTCTCACCATGATTGGAGTGATACAAACATTACATGTAATAAAAATTTACACATTTCTTCATCTCATCTTTCTTTGTAGCCTTTCCTAGTGACTTAGTACAATCTTAAACCCTGTATAGTCAGTCTTGTATTAAAATGATGAAATATTCTTTGTATAATTCTCCATAGGATCATTTAAAAACTTCAACTTAACCCTATTCCATCTTCCGTACTAGTATAAATTCTTGACTATCAAGCATTAATAATAACTTTTTATTTTTCTCTCCTTACTTGTACAATGTGCTTTCTCCATTAGAACTCAAAATTACTGTTATCGATAAATTCTAATGTATTGAATCAATCACCATGAAAATTTGAGGGTTTCTAATTCATGCTAAGACAAAGATAGTTTGATAATTTGATCTTATTCTATTAGTGCAAATAGAATATCTGGGAGGCTCTAATTTGAGCTCGAGACCTAAAAAATTGCTATAAAAGCCAAATTACACATTGTTAAGATTTGAAAAAATAATGGTTGTGTTACTCGTCACATAAAGAATCTCTCTATATTAACAGTCAAGAGATTTTAATACTTAAATGGAACTAAGGGTTGGTAACTCACTGTCCTTGTAGTCATTCTTCATACCATCTGTAATGCCCCATTTGATGTTTACCACTAGTTCTTGTCTCGATGACCCTGTTGTTGAGTTTTAAATGGTTGTCCATGCTCTCATTAACTGTTAATCGACTTAAACCTTATCACAGTGAATGATTAGCATCATTCCTCTCCATCTTTCCTTCTCTTGTCATTTTCGTTGCCTTTGGTTGTAGACCTCGTAGCGTCCTTTACAATTACCCTATTAAAAGAAAATTGTGTTCTCGTATTGTAGAGCTTGAATGTCAATCATGTTCGTGTAGGTTACTGTTTATCCTTTTATTTATTTATTAGGATAATTCTTACATTTTTGTTAGCCCTACACTTGTTGGGTTAGCTTGCTTAGGTGTACTAGTTGTGTTGAGTTAGCTTACTAGTCTTTTGGAGTTAAATTTACTACCAGTATCAGTTAGTGGAAGTTCTTCACCACTGATTTAGGTAGTAGTTACACTTCCCTCCTCCTATATGTACATCTTTATTATTGAATAATTCAAGTCATTCTATTTTAATGTATTGAGCATTATTGATTATGATGGATTTCCATATATCGTATTTTAGCTCTTCTCATTTGCAAATCTAATGTGGTGTGTTATTATCATCTAAGATTGTGGCTTGGAATAATATTCTTATAGTTCCTTTCATGGTATCAGATCTATAGATGATGTAGACATCCATTTGTAAGTTTTTCTTTGCAAACAAGGGTTTTTTTTTTTCATGTATTTGAAATTTGTTAGCAATTTTCTACATCATGCTTTTTTATGAAAAATGGTGTACAAAATTGGATTTGGAAGGTGCCAAAACCCTAGAATCGACTATAAAATTGACCATATTTTGAGATAGTCAAATCTGGATGTAGATCTGTACCCTATGGGTGCATTATTTTATCCATTGGATATAAGCATGTACCTTCCGGATGCATTCTTTTACCCTCTAGATAGTTTGGTTTTGGATGCAATCTTTTATCCATTAGATACATATATTTACCCTTTGGGTTCATTCTTTTATCCATTGGATATAAGTGTGTACCTTTCGGATGCATTCTTTTACCCTCTGGGTATTTAGGTTTTCGATGTAGTCTTTCATCCACTAGACGCAGAATATGTACCCTTTGGGTGCAGTCTTTTAGCCATTGGATATAAGCGTGTAGCTTCCAAATGCATTCTTTTAGCCTCTAGATATTTGAGTTTTGGATGCATTCTTTTATCCATTGGAAACAGATCTATACCCTCTGGGTGCATTCTTTTATCCATTGGATATAAGCGTGTACCTTATGAATGCATTCTTTTACCCTCTGGATATTTTAGTTTTGGATGTAGTGTTTTATCCACTGGATGTAGATCTGTACCCTCTGGGTGCATTCTTTTATCCATTGGATATTGATGTGTACCCTCTGGATGCAATGATTTACCCTCTGGACATTTAGGTTTTGGGCGCAAGCTTTTATAAACCTTTGGTCACAATTCTATATCATGTGGATGCACTCTTTTACCCTTTGGACATTTGGGTGTCACGCATACCTTTAAAAAAAAGATCGACACTAAAATATTATTTTAATAGAAAAACCTTCTAGAGCTCATAAATTTTGATCTGTAGCTCGGATTAAGGTGATTATTTTTTTAAATTGTGTATTTTTTTGAGATATACGCATTGGAGAAATTTTTATACACATATTTCAAATGTAAATCGTACTATTACTCATTGTAATATTTACATGCACTCAATTATAAAGTGCCAAATTCGGGAGGGTGTTGTGATCACTTGTGGAAGTAATTTTGGTTGAGCCCGACGTCCTAAACTTTTGGGTATTGCATTCTTGTATCTATGGGTGTATACATTTATATCTCTTTTGTTTTGTTGAGATATTTTGGATCTATATTTTTGACAATTTTTTTGGCATGTTGACAATCTCTCTTGTGGGGGAGCTATCTTGGTGGAGCCCAGTGTTAGTTTTTTCAGTGTTCGAGTAGTTGATTTTGACAACTCATAGAGATTTGTGGTGTCACTCTACCCATTTTGTATTATGGAAGGGTGTGGTGTTGATACTGCTTCTTCAGGTTTCGTGTTCTTGCCTTATTACCTTGGATTTTCTTGGATCGTGGCACTACTATTCATTTGGATCTCATGTCCGCCTTGGTTGTTCTTGGGTCATGGCACACCTATTTGTAGCAGTTGATCAAATTATGTTTGGTGTTTGTTTTTCACTTTCAACATCACTCCATTGACAGTCTCCTTGCACGGAGCTATTCTTGTGAAGCCTAGTGTCAGTTGTTTTTGAGTTCTATGATCGAGCTGTGGATCTAGACCATAGTGTGCACCACACTTCTTCAACATTGTATGAGTTTTTGGAGCCAAGCTTCTGAGGATATCTTGTAGCAGGAATTTTCCTCTCTACTTTGTTATACTGGTTTTGGGTACCTTGCGGTGTCCAATTTTCTCAGTTATTGTACGTGGGTGCCTCATAAGGCCATGTTGCTGGGACCCACCTTTTTTTTCTCCCAACTAAGCTATACTTACGGGAGGGTGTTAGTGTAGGTTATTATTTATCATTTTATTTATTTATTACGATAATTCTTACACTTGTCTTAGCCCTACACTTGTTGGGTTAGCTTGCTCAGGTGTACTAGTTGTGTGGACTTAGCTTACTAGTTGTGTTGAGTTAGCTCCTCAGTTATGTGGAGTTAGCCTACTAGTATTTGGAGTTAACTTAACTACCAATATCAGTTAGTGGGAGTTCTTCACCACTGATTTAGGTAGTAGTTGCACTGCCCTCCTATATGCACATCTTTCTTATTGAATAATTCAAGTCATTCTATTTTAATGTATTGAGAATTATGAATTATGATGGATTTCCATAAATGGTATTTTAGCTATTCTGTTTTGCAAATCTAATGTGGTGTGTTATTATCATCTAAGATCGCGGCTTGGAACAATATTCTTATAGTTCCTTTCAGGTCATTGTTAATATGATTAATAATTATTTTAAGTTTTAATAATAATAATAATGATGATAAAAAATATTATTATTTTAATTATCAATCGACGATTACTTCATTATTTTATTGTTAATTATCGATAAGTGATTTTATTGTTTTGTTGGTCACTTTGTAAATCGAGCCTTGATTCACGCAAAGAAGAGGGTACCCTGTTGTGACGTCGTGGTTGGTCATTGTCCTGTGTTCGTTTTGGAAACTTCTACCACTATTTTTCCCCCTAGGTCGACCAGAATTTCTTACGTACTTATTTTATTTGTCTAATTAAAGGTGAATTGATATTTCTACCATCTTGTCTGACCAAGCCTCATATCGTGCCTTGTTTATAAAAAAAAATTAATTATAAAATTTGGATGCATTTACCCAGCTTTGGACACTTTTGTTCATGCCCCACCATTTAATCCATCTGCAAGCTACATGCGCCACTTTTATTGTTTTTATGACCTATTGGCCCTTCATGGAAATGCGTTTTACTTTGAAATATGGTCACTCCCTTTCCCTTATTTATTGTTTCATTAAATTTTCTCAGATCATTATGGTGGTGTTGGTACCCAAATTTAATATCCTTCAAAGGCCAAGCAACATCATGAATTTAATAGGACACTCAGAGGCAGATAGATGATTATTTATGTCATTTTTCAGCTAGGAAAGCAATCGATCTGACTTTCTAGCACTTGGGATTTGAAAAGGAATGGGTAGCACCTTAAGAGGATTTGATCTATCCTCACTATTTTAGGTTGTGCATTTCAACCATGGTAAGAGGAACCTTTTGTAGCCAGTTGTTTATGGAGGAGATGGGGATATCCTTCCTAATGAAGTTATTAAGGAGACCTCGGAGAAAATATGATCAATGCAACAAAATATAACGCTCACGATTTGTCACTATAGATAGTGGATATATTTTCTAGGCAAGGTTCAGGCTACTAAAGACATTTGAAATCTAGATTGTTTCTGCATGCTTTGGTAATGGAAATTATGCTTTTGTGCACACACATGAAAAATAGGGTAGTATGGGTAGGATTAGTTGTTTTAAATGAATTTTTGGTGGGAGGTGAGGCATAATGAACTTGATTTTCCAAATCTATGAGAACTCTTACAAAATGGAAAGTATAGATAATAGAATGCTTTAGAATAGCTAAAATGTTCCTTTAACTAGAATATGTGCTTCAATGGAGGCCCATATTAGCACTTTTTCACACAATCTATAAGATTTTAACATGAAGGCTAGAGTTAGAAAACCCAAAAAAGTATTGATATCTAAACCCAATCATGCCTGAGGTACACCTAGAGGCTTACAGACAATCTCTATCAACAAATGAAAGAAAAGTGATTTTAAATCATTTATTTCATTTCCAGATGAAAGATCTTCTTGGAAATGAAATTGCAGATGCCACTAAAATGTCACAAGGATTGAGACCCATGTGATTAAGACAAATTTTGATACAAGATTGCAATAGGAACAAGAAAAAACTATCTGTATACATTCAAAAATAAAACAAACATATTTGGCTTAAGATCAACATAGAATAACTCGAGTTTGATTAAATTTATCAGCAAAGGAAATTTTCTAGAACAATATCAGAGATTTTCAACGGTTGTACACTCACAACCACCTTGACATGATCAAACTTAATACAAAAGAGATAACCAGGTTTCTCAGAAGGCTTCTCAAAAGATCGAATTTGTCAAATTTTCCTCTTGGGAATTTTCTTTGACCTCTAACACTCCAACCTCCAAAATTTGCACAAAAAATTTGTGCCATTTATAAATTTTACAATAGATCTCCTTTTCCCATGAAAAATCACGACATTGAGTGCTATTAGTGCTCGCCATGATCACGATCGCGATTCCTAGAATTGGATCTGTAAAAAGTTGTCATGTTCTCATGGGGCAGATCTCTTCAAAAATCTGAACATTCAATTTCTCCTTCTAGTAGATGACTCTTTCTTCAACTCACCAAGCACTTCCACCCCTATTTTGTCAAATCTGGTTCCTTGTGTGCTTGGGAGAAGAAAAACAATAAATTATATTGAGCCCGAGAGTCAAACCATTTTAATGGCAAAAGACATCTCTAGATCTCCTCTAGCAAACTTAGATATCAAAATTAACTCTCTTCTCTGTTTGGCGTGTAGGAAATACCAAGAAATCATGAAGACTCATACTTCCAGGAGCATTCCAGTAAAAATGGGGGGGAAAATCAGATTCAGACTCACATTTGTCATTGATCTTTACTTTGAATTCGACCGTCTGTGTGGGAGATCTAATTTTAGAGCAGGCTTGCAGGTTCCTTTTCTCCTTTTACAAATTTTGAAAAAATGTAAAAATTTTCACATTTTTCTCCGCACCTCTGTCCTTGAGAAATGAGCTTGACATGTGTCCTAAGGTGGGTCCCAAAGGAACCATGGCCAAATTCTGCCATTTCACCTCATTTTTAGAAAAGGGAAAATTTTCCAAATTTCCTCCGCAACTCCACCCCTCCGCTGTTGACTAGAGCAAGTTTTGACTTTTCTCTATCGGGCCTGCGGGTCTTTTTTATGATTTTAGTAATTTTAACATCAAGGGGAAAAAAACCAAGTTTCCCTCGATGACACACCTCCCACCTCTTAACATTTTCAAAGCCATCCTTGACCTCCTTGTCGGGCTTGCAGGCCATTTTGAGATTTTAATCTTTTTGATGATAAGAGGAAAAAAATCCAATTTGCCTCCGATGTTCCACTTCCCCACCCATTTGAATTTTCAAACTTCCACGTGTCACAATGGCACATCTTGAGATAATCCCCAAAGGTTGAAACCTTGAATGAGCGCGGGCTCACCACGTGTTGTTATGGCACAAATTCAAAAACCTTAAGGATTTTAAAAATGATTTGGTGGGGGCGCGCTTCCATTTTAGAATTTTATTCCATTTTTTCTGAAAGGGGAAAAACATTCATCTTACCTCTGAAGGCCGGCATCTCTACAATTAGCTTTGCCATGTGTCCTCTTGTGGGGTCAAAGTAAGACTTTTTCCCTGCCACTTAAAAATTTGATTTAATCAGAGCATGGTGGGGCTGTGGGGCGAGTTCAAACCTTTTTTCAAAGTAAACAAAATGAAAAAGTTCAAAAACAAATACGCCATGCCCCATCCAATCAGAAGAAGCCACGTAAGCACCAAAAGGACAAATAAGAAATGAGCAGAGCCACGGGACCAATTTTTCCTTTTTTCCAAAAAAGTAAAAAGCGATAAGTTAAAGAATTTTCCCACCATCCCCTGACCAACCAAAATAATCCATGTGACCTCCGAATGCTAAGGAATAAATTTTACAGGAAAAAGACACCTATCAGATTGTCAAAATACAGAAAATCACCATTCACGCCCAGAACCTGATTTTTCGCTAAGGATGATTTTTTTTAAAACAAAAACAAATGAATCACGGTTTCGAGAATCCCCACGACCATGGATTTTGGATTTTCAAAGGAATAAGAATATAGATTAAACATTCTCGAGCTTCCATGGTGAAAAATAGGAAAAACGACAAAGCCCGCAGATTTTGAAGAAATTAGGGAAGAAATAGGACAAACTCAGAGACTTTTCAAGGGGGGACATGACAATGGATTTTGCAAACAATTCGAGGCATTTCAAGTGGAGGTATAAACTTTCACAACAACCATATCGGGAGATAAAATGTTTGAGAACACGCAAATCAGAGGAAAATATTGGCAAATGGGGTGAAACAAATCTAAGCACCAACATTGGCTCCAACTCGGGGATGGGCACTCCCTGCGAGTGCCACAAGAACAAAGGTAGAGTAAGTGCCAAAATATCTATTCGGAAAAGAATTTGTCTTGCAAATCATAAAACCAGGACCATCCCCCCAAAAAATGAGGAGAGAAACCAGCAAAAACATACCACTGGGGGCCAGAACGAACAAGAACACGAAAGACAAAAAACAAACAAACTATAAATTGTACAGATGATATTCACCTTGGTTCTGGGGAATCAATCCAAGAAATGCTTAAAATTCCTGCTATTAATAGGAAATTCAAGCTATTATCCATCCAAATCCTTCAAGAAGAAGGTATGCTCACCAATCCAAATATCTATGGAGTAAGGGCCAATCCACAGTGCATCAAATTTACCATGCTTGCCCTTATCTTCATTCCTACTATTCCATAAGAACAGAAGATCTCCAACATTGAAAGCTCTTTGGGTGATCCTCTTGTCAAACAAATTCTTCAGCTTCTCTTTGAACTTTAAATGCCTTTGGTGGGATGCCCTCCTTTCTTCATCAAGTTCAACAATTTGGTTAATGTGAGCATCATATGGACCTACTTCTTGATCTTCTAGTTGTTGAATGAATTGATATGAGGATAATTGCATATGTAGGGGCACTAGGGCCTGAGTTCCATACACCAACTCAAATTGACTCTTTCTAGTGGCTCTTTTAACAGTGATTCTATCAGCCCAAACATCGAACTTCAACTTTTCACCCCATTTTCTCTTGTTTAGTTCCAAGGTTCTTTTGATAATCTTTAGTAAATATCTATTACTGGATTCATCTTGTCCATTTCCTTGGGGATTGTAATTAGATGTATATGTCAATTTGATCCCATATTCTTTACACATTGGCACCAAAGGTTTAGCTGTGAAGCTCTGGGCATTATTAGCTACAATCTTGAATGGTACCCCAAACCTGTAAATAATGTGGTTCAACACAAAATCCATGAAAATTTGGTGTGTTTCCTTCTTGGTGGGGATTGCCTCCACCCATTTAGTAAAATAATCAGTTGCTATAAGAATCCACTTGTGGCCAGCACTTGAAGGGTCTAAAATCTCACCAATTAAATCCATTCCCCATTTCTTGAATGGGGCTTCAGTTGATACATGATGCAAAGGGAGGGAGACTGAAGCTTTCAGTCTTCCAGAGAAGCATTGGTAACTCTCACATCTTCTAACCAAAAGAGTTGTATCCTTGAAGAGAGTTGGCCACCAATAACCAGCCCTCAGAATCTTGTGTAATGTGACTCTTGCAGAAAAATTCCCCCCACACACTCCTCCTTGGAGATCAAAAATTATCTTTGGGGATTAATCTTTAGTAATGCATCTTAAGAGGACTCCCTGTGGGTTCTTCCAAGCTAACCCATAATCAGTAATGACATATTTCTAGGAAGCCAACTTAAGGTATCTTTTTTGGTTGTTACTGAAATACTTAGGGTAGTATAAGTGTTTGAGATAAAAAATCACATCCTTGTACCACTCAAAACTCATCAACCTTTCAAATACACCCGCCCTTTATTCCTCTACCTCATTTACCTCAATAGTTTGCAAGTTGCTCCCATCCGTAAGCTTAGCCAAGCCTAAACATCTCACTAAATTTGTGGTTTGGATATCCATATCATATTCTTGCAACTTGCTCACCCACCTACACCTTTTTCTTGAGACTTCCATCTTTGATAAAATGTCTTTCACCATGGTGTGGGGAACATAAGCCACAATCTTAGAACTCAAAATGTAAGTCCTGAAAACCATTTTTTCTCTTACCAAGGAAAATGATTGTTTCTCCATAATAGTGTACCTTAGCTCAGCCCATTGCAAGCCCTTACTGAAAAAGGCAATTTTCCTTTCAGCCCCCTCATCATCCTTCTACATCATGATAGAAGCAACATTGTTCTTTGAAGTAAAGGAAAACAGTTGGAAAGGATTCTTATATTCTGGAGCTGGTAGAATAGGGGCATGCTTTAGTGCCTCTTTAATCCCATTAAAAGCTTGGATGGTAGATTCCTCCAACTTGATGACCTAGTCCTTCTTTAACATGGAAGTGATTGGAATGGTCAACTCAGCAAAGTTTGATATGAATCTCCTGATGAAGTTTATCTGCCCAAAGAAAGAATAAATTCCTTTCTTGGTTCTTGGAATTGAAACTTTGCTGATGGCCTCTACTCTTTCTAGATCAATCATCACCCCATCTTTTGACACAATGTGACCAAGAAACATTTCCTTCTACACTCCAAAATGGCACTTCTTTGGCTTGAGTGAGATGCCATATTCTCTACATATTATCAGCATCTTCTCCAAGTGCAGTAGGTGATCATTTCTCTTCCAGGAAAATACAGTCACATCGTCTTGATAAACAACAATAAACTCATTGATGTAACCAGAAAAATCAACATCAATTTCTCTTTTAAAGGTAGCTCCAACATTCATCAAACCAAAGGGCATCCTGACATATACATAGGTTCCCTGAGTAGTAGTAAAGGTTTTCTTGATCCTTTCGGATTCCTTCACCATAACTTGGTTATAACCAGAGAAACCATCTAGGGTGGAGAGTAATTCATAACCAGTCACTAATTGCAACATGTTTTTCATATTTGGTAAAGGATAATTATCCTTCATTGATTCTCTGTTTAGATTCCTGAAGTCTACACATAGCCTGATATCACCATTCTTCTTTCTTACTGGTACTAGCTTTACAACAAAAGAAGAATACCTTGTGGGCTGAATAATCCCTCCATCTCTTAGCTTCTTCAGTTCCTCTTGCATTTTAAGAGATAAGAGTGGATTGATTGACCTCTGTTTCTACATGAATGGATTTACATTGGACTCCAAGGGAATCTCATGTTGAAAAAGATCCTCTCTGTATGCTTTTAGTTCAGAATAGGTCCAAGCCATGAAATCTTGGTATTTCTTCAACAATTGGATGTATGACTGCTTCTCCTCTTTGCTAATATTTCTGCCTAACCAAATTTTTCTTGGCTTCTCCTTTGTACCAGGGTCATGCTCCACAATATCCCTAGAGGCTTTCATGCACCAATTAGCAATGCGATCAACATTATCAAAATTAGAATCAAGAGTAACCAGCCCTCTCGGAATAGTATTAGTCTTTAGCTGGATGATGCCCTTGCCAAACAAGGTTTCTTTCCCATCTGCTACACACACCATTGGCTCCCAATCAATACTTTGATTAACAAACTCTCCCTTGCTCTGCAGAAATCTTCTGATATGAGCATCATCATTAAAAACCTGTCAATGTTTAATGTTTTCAGGAACAAATGGCCTTGTTAACACCTCAACATCATATTCACATTATGGGGATATTGCATAATTGTCAAAACGAGACCCCAAAACTTCAAGCTTTTCTACCAACTCATTAAACCTCCTATCATGATGCACAATGTTGAATGAATCAAAACTCTCAATGAAATCCTAAACTGCATGCTTGTATTTTTTCATTCGTTGATTCTTTGTAGCATACATTTTTCTGACTTTTTTTACAATTAATTCTGAGTCCCCTTTAACAATGATGTCTTTGACAACATATTTCTAAGCAATTGTTAAACCCAACAACAGTGCCTCATACTCATAATTTTTGTTCATGCACTCAAAGTTCAGTTTGAGGAAAAAAAAAAAATTCCTAACCTGGGGAAAGTAGAACAACACTAACACCATTCCCAAACTTAGAGCCAGTTCCATAAAAAAATAGAGTCCAAGGAGAGCCTGCTTGTTTGAGACACTTGCATTCCTCAATCTTGTGCTCCTTTCCATCAGAAAATCCTACAAAGTTATCGGCATCGACATTTATGTACAATACTTCATAGGATGCACTGTTGGGATCTTTAATAAGATGCAACATCTTCTTTTCCCCATACAACTTGACAAGGCTTCCCTCAACTAGGATGGTGGCATAGGACATATCTATTTGAACACTCCCATAAACACTTACAGCCCACCTTCTAGATAACAACATACCCCACTTGGTTGGGCAGTCAACAATAACTACATCAAGTTTCAAATTCCTTCCTAGATAGGCTGCAAGTTGCACCACCAGACCCTTCACACACCCCACCACTAGCACCTTTCTGGAATCCATAGCAGTGCACTTCCCATATGCAGTTTTTACTTTGATATTTAATTCATTCATAACTTCTAGTGGCATAACATTACATGATGCCCCTGAATCAAACATACAGTTGTGCAACAATCTATCGTTAATGATCAGGGTAGTGAAGAGTGGGTCCACATTTAGCTAAGAATCTCCCAAGGATGTTCCCAAATAAACCTAAGGTTGTTCATCTAGCTCTTATGATGTTGGTGGTGCCTCTAATTCCTTTATGACAGGTGGAGTCTCCACAATGTTTATATTTTTTCTTGAGGCATTCTTCCCTTCCTTCAGTCCCAATTATTCAAGTGCTCTTTTCTTGTGCTCAGGAATCCTAAGCAACTCAACAATTGGAATAGAAAATTTGATTTGAAATAAAACTTGGGCAATGTCATATGGGACATTCTTTGGCAAAGCAGTATCAGAAGGAAAGCTAACACACTCACCAGGCGATACCGCATTTTTGATAGCCTGGGCATGAGGAGGGGTAAAATTTTTGTTTGGAACTGTAGGGCTTTTAGCAGATGCATCCTTCTTAGGGGCCTTTTTAGGAATTTTTGAAAGTAAGGGAGCTTTTGGCTTGGGTTAATGCCCTGTCCCTTTGATAGCCTTACTCCTTGTGTTATATTCCGTCTCCCGAGAAACAACAACATTCATTAGTAATTGTCTATCTTCCTTAGATGGGATTCCTCCATCATACTTATTTATCATTAAAGCCTTTAAATATTCAAAGTCATTATTGGGAAATTCAAAAGCTTGTATAGTATCTACTTCTAAATTATGAGAGGGAGGAGGAATAGGTACCCTATGAATGTAGTCACAAAAAGTGGCAGCATTCTGCACACTTATCACTTCAGTTGAAGTTGCCCCTTGTTGTGAGATTGTGGAGCAACCCATCATGCAAACATCATCATCATTGTCATCATAAGATGCTTCTTCTTGTTGTTGATCTTCCTTACATGGAGCATGGGGCATGAAACATCTGTCACACCAAATGACATTTTTCTCCTCCACAACATCAACTTTGGTAGCCAAAGGATCAGGCAACATTCTATTTTCCTTGCCTTGGGCTATCTATTTCCAAATCCGACAGGTCCCTTGCCTTTGTCATCAGATCTTTGGTGATTTTTGAACCTATCTTGGCCTTGTTGCTTGTGTTGAACTTGTGAGCTCTGCCCAATCCCGTCCTCTTCCTGGGCTAGTTTGTATGATATTTACTTGACAACCCCTGCCAAAGTTTTCACAACTTCCTCCAAATCAACAGCCTTGCTTGTCTGAGGTTTTTCTAGGTTAACCATCTTCACACCCTCCCTTTTTGGAGGCTTTCCAATTGCCTTGATATTGTTCTCTATTTACAAATCCATAGTGAAGTTCTGCCTCAAATTATCAGGGTTTTTTTCCCTCAAGTAGTAAGCATCCTTTTTATCAAATGTATCTGAATATTTGATCAAACATGATTCATCACATGGCCTTATCCTAACAGGAAATATCATCAAGGTCTTGTTAAACCTTGTGTTGAAATCATGTACTGACTCATTAGGATTCTCTTTGATGTTTTCAAATTTTGTCAAAAGAAACCTAGGGTCAATTCTATCACCATACTGCAATTTAAATGCATTTCTCATCTCATTCCAGGAATCAATAAAGTTATCTGGCAAAGCTTTATACTAGTCCCTTGCATCCTCTTCCAGAGTATGGATAAAAAAATTGATATATACATCTTCATGTTCAATCTCAAAGTATTCCATCATATTGATAAAAATCTTAACATTTTGATCAACAGTTATAGTGTTGTTTACTTGGAACTTTGGTAGTATGTTTCTTACATCTTGAGGAACTGCATTTGGATATCCAACCATCCCTAAAAAATTTATAGGTCTAAAGGTATTTACAACAAATTGAGGCCTAGGTGGGGGAAGGGCCATGTTGTTTTGAGGAGGTGACCCTAGAGAGTTGACAAATTGATAAGGGGCAGAGGGTCTCTGAAACATAGGGGTATAATTTTCAAAATGGATATCTCCTAAAGGCCTTGTTTCTTGGAAATCCCTATCAACTTCTGAAAAGACAGGGGTAGAATGAGAAGAAAACTTTTAAAAATCAAATTAAGGTCCCTCTCCAGTTGGAGAATTCAATTGTAAAAAGAGGCTACTTGATTCAGAAGCACTTGAATAGTAGTCTTTGATGTTAGGCATACATTCAGAAATAAAAAAAACATATTTGACTTAAGATCAACACAGAATAACTCGATTTTGATTAAATTTATTAGCAAGGGAAAGTTTCTAGGACAATCTCAGAGCTTTTTAATGGTTGTACACTCACAACCACCTTCACACGATCAAACTTAATACAAAAGAGATAACTAGGTTTCTTAGACGACTTCTCAAAAGACCGGATTTGTTAAATTTTCCTCTTGGGAAATTTCTTCGACCTCTAACACTCCAACCTCCAACTTTGTGCCATTTATAAAATTTACAATAGAGCCCCTTTTCTCCCAAAAAATTATAACATTGAGTGCTACCAGTGCTCACCATGATCACGATCGCGATTCCCAGAATCAGATCTACAAAAGGTTGCCAGGTGCTCATGGGGCAGATCTCTTCAAAAAACTTAGCATTCAATTTCTGCTTCTGGTAGACCACTCTTTCTTCAACTCGCCAACCACTTCTACCCCTAATATGTCAAATCTGGTTCCTTGCATACTCAGGAGAAGAAAAATGGAAAATCATATCGAGCCCGAGAGTCAGACCATTTTAATGGTGAAAGACGTCTTCAGATCTCCTCTACCAAACTTAGTTATCAAAATTAACTCTCCTCTCTATTTGGCATGTAGGAAATACCAAGAAATCATGATGCCTTGCACTTCCAAGAGCATTCCAATAAAAATGGAGGGAAATATTGGATACTGACTCACAGTTGTCATTCATCTTTAATTTGAATTTGGACCATCTACATGGGAGATCTAATTTTAGATTGGGCCTATGGGTTCCTTTTCTCCTTTTACAATTTTTGAAAAAATGTAAAATTTTCACATTTTTCTCCGCACCTCTGCCCTTGAGAAATGAGCCTGAAACTTGTCCTAAGGTGGGTCCAAAAGGAACCGCAACCAAATTCTACCATTTCATCTCTTTTTTGGAAAAGGGAAAATTTTCCAAATTTCCCCGCAGTTTCGCCCCTCTGCCATTGTTTGGAGCAAGTTTTGACTTTTCTCTATCGGGCCCACGAGTCATTTTGATGATTTTAGTCATTTGAACATCAAGGGGAAAAAAATGAAGTTGCCCTCGATGGCTTGCCTCCCACCTCTTAACATTTTCAAAGCCAACCTTGAACTCCTTCTTGTCGGGCTTGCGGGCCATTTTGACATTTTAATCCTTTTGATGACAAGAAGCAAAAAATTCAGTCTACCTTCGATGGTCTGCTTCCCTGCCCCTTTGACTTTTCAAACTGCCACATGTCACAATGGCACATCTTGAGATAATCCCGAAAGTTTGAGACCTTGAATGAGCACGGACTCGCCACATGTCGTTATGGCACATCTTCAAAAACCTTAAGGTTTCAAAATGATTTGGTGGGGGCACGCTTCAATTTTAGAATTTTATTCCATTTTTCCAAAAGGGAAAAACATTCAACTTACCTTTGAATTTCTGCATCTCTGCCATTATCTTTGCCACGTGTCCTCCTGTGGGGTCAAAGTAGGACTTTTTCCCTGCCACTTAAAAAATTTCTTTAATAAGAGCTTGGTGAGGCCGCGGGGTGAGTTCAAACCTTTTTCCAAAGTAGCCAAAAGGAGAAAATTCAAAAACAAACCCTCCAGACCCCATCCAATTAGAAGAAGCCATGTAAGCACCGAAAGAGCCAATAAGAAATGAGCAGAGCCACATGACCAAATTTGCCTTTTTTCCAAAAAAGCAAAAAGCAATAAGTTAAAGTATTTTCTCGTGTCCCTTGACCAACCAAAATAATCCACATGACCGCCAAATTTTGAGGAATAACTTTGACAGGAAAAAGACACTCGTCAGACCGTCAAATTACAGAAAATCACCATTCACGCCCAAAACATGATTTTTCGCTAAGGATGATTTAAAAAAAAAAAACAAAAACAAGTGAATCATGGTTCTGAGCATCCCTTCAACCATGTATTTTGGATTTTCAAAGGATCAAAAATATAGATTAACCATTCTTGAGCTTCCATGGTCGGGGAAAAATAGGAAAAATGGCAAAGCCCACATATTTTGAAGAAATTAGGGAAAGCTCAGAGAATTTTCAAGGAGGGACATGACAATGGATTCTGCAAATAATTTGAGGCATTTCAAGTGGAGGTAGAAACTTTTAGAACACCCACATCGGGAGACAAAATGTTTGAGAACATGCAGATCAAGGGAAAATAATGGAAAATGGGGCGAAATAAATCTCAGCACCAATAGGTGGTTTTGAAAATGACGGCTTTATCCTGGCCACTTACTGGGTATTAATTGTTTTTTATGTAGTTATTTCTTATTTCCTGGTCATTTCTCACTCTTTTTCTTTCATTCCTCCTTGGGCGTTGTAACTTGAACTTGGGCAAAGTCTTTTCTCCTGATGCTTGGGAGGACGTCTATTCTTGTTCTAAGGCTATTATATTTGTCTTTCGCTACATGAATGTTGTCGTGGGAATTTTGATTACACCATTTTTTAGGTCGTTTTGTTTTGTTATTCCTTGTTGTGCTTATCCTACAATCGTGGTGTCCCTTTTTGAGAGCACATCTCCTTGAAGCATTTTGTTACACTTCTCTCGCCTTGGTTTTATCCCTCCATGTTTGTATTCACAACTCCTGTGATGTATGTGAATTCAACTTATAAAAATTTGTGTGCTCCTTGTGCTTCGATGGATGTGATTTCCCTACCCTAATTGTCGCATTCTGACGTAGGCTAAGAGTATGTTTGTATGGTTGTGGGGTCTAGATTTTTCCCCTATCTCTCATGGGTTCCGGAGGCTTTTCCATTAAACCCATTGTGTGTATTCACATCTATCATGATAGTCCTTGGGACCTCATTCCTTTAGATAGATGCACTCATGGTTTTGGGAGTTCCCTGCTTATGCCAAAATGGGAGCATGTGGAGCTTTTAGCACCCATCATGTTTGTGGATAAAGATTCAACCTAGATTTTTATTGTTGCAGGTCTATGTAGTGTTTAGGCGTCTTGTAGAAGATGGAAGATCAGACAAGATAATTCTACCATTTCTAAAATTGCTAAAATTTAAAAATATCATGAAATATAACCTTCCCTTCCCTAAAATTGGCTTGTCTCTACTACTTTTGATGTGGGTTTGTATGCCTTGCTGGGAAAGATCTCCTTTCCTCTTGAAATATTTTCTTTTTTTAACTATACTGGTTATCAGTGTTAAAGTGGAAAGAAAAGATGTATTCCTCTTCTCTAGCTATTGTGTATTCATGCTTGAATGATCGACCTTCTAACATTATTAGCTGCATTTCAGGGTTTAAGTAACAAGTTCATTTTTTTTATTACTAGAGTTTTTAGTTATGAAAACAAGCCTACTGTACTTTAAACCCCTTGCTCTTCATACAAGCTTATTTTTTATAGATTACATTTTCCTTCTAGATAGTCGAGTTGTTCTTGTTTCAGTGACTCTTGATTTGGCTACTCAAGTAGTTACTCTATCAAAGGATGTCTCTTCTAGATATGCGAGATTTTTTGATCTTCAAGGTTTATAACCATTTTCACCTTTCTTTGCTACTCCTTAAATCAACTGGATTAGTGGAACCAAATACAATATATTTTTACCTTCCATTTACGGGTATGTTGAGAAAAATTTTCTTGGGTCATGATAACCTTATTTCAGCGAACAACCACTAGGTTGAACCCAATCTGGGTTGACTATAGTTTTATAGACACTAAATCCACCCTTTGAGTTAATGGCAGCAAATTTTGTAATGTTAGTTGTTTTCCTTTGGTAATTCACAACCACGAAGTCATGTGGTTTTCGATCTTTTTCTTCATGTTATCTTGTTGATAGGGAAGCCTATGTAAATGGTGCTTCATTGTTCCAATCTCATAAGGTGTCACTCATGATATCCTTTACTTTGTGTTTTTGTAGTACTAGGGAAGAATTTTATAATTGTCTAAAATGAATAGTATGAAAGTTCTAAGGGACTTGCATTACTCATATCATGTTTGTTCCGTATGAATCTATTTAGATAATTGCTATAGGATACTAGATTTTTGTAAATTGCTCTGATGGTCATCGATTTTACCATAGTGAGAGAAAAAGAATTTTTCCTGGTAATGGAAGACTTTGAATGTCCCTCATGAACATGTACCATCAGACTAAATTTCTTGAAATTAACATTTGAAGTATCATATGTAATTTATGGATAGTACTCATTTATATTAAAATTTTTCCTAGAAAATTACGTGATGACTATTGGTAGGTTCTAAAACTATGTGGAGATGCATCTTCATGTATTTTGTTGGTTAATAAAAACTTTAGTGACATTGGAGCTGTTCCTGCATATTGAGAAATCTGAAAGTTGACTTATGTTGAAGTCTTTCCACATATTATTAAGAGATTTGGGAATAATTACATGTTATAGATGGTAGTAAATTCCTAATGGAAACTGTTGACCGAGATAATGTTCTCTAATAGCTCGATTCATGAAACTATGCAAATTCCTTCGAAAATTGTAAGAATCATTTGGTTCCCGATAATTTTAACTATTGAGTTCTTTTAAAAAGGTTGAATTCTGATTGCAAAATGAAAGCTTCCATCCAATTTTCATTTGTTATTCCGAAACTCTAAATTCAATTTAGAAGGTTGTAAATCCAAGTATTACAAAATTTGGATGGATACTTAGAGTGCTAGTTCCTATATCGGAACTCTCCTATTAAAGTCAAAATATTTGTCAGCCATAAAGCTTCTTGGAAGCTTGTTTTATAGGATTTCAAGACCTTCGTTTTCAGGGAAACAATACTAACATAACTTGAGGTCTAATGAATTTCCTTCCTAGATTGACATAGAAAATTTTAAATAACTGGGGAAGTTGTGTAGGGTTTTAGAGGATCTAAGTTTGGAATAGAATGTTTATTTTTTTGACATTGTTAGATCTAAATAGCTTAGTGTGTCATTAGGTCGAGAATAGTAATCTAGAAGGAAAATTAATTGGAATGGAAAAATCAGTTTGGGAAATGAAATGTTGCAAATGGCTTTTTGAGTAGATGGGGGACAATACTTAGTAGGATTTTTATTTTCAGTCTTAGATATGATAGTTATTCTTAAGTACAAATTGGATGGTTTTGACTCTGTAAAAGTCTGGAATAGGTTGATGTGGAAATTTAGAAGAAAACTAACATTTAAGTTTATTATAAGATAATTAAGACAATGCGACAATAGTAACAAGTTGTCGTAACTTTTTACCAACTTATGATTAAATTGTTTTTTAACATGGAAAATAAAAATAAAAGTTGATTTTGGTTAAAGACTCTAAATGTATTGTTAGAAATTATAATAAATATGTATAGGCGTCATGTGACCAATGTTTATTCTTTACATGCTCCCTAATGTATTCCATCAGATTATGTGTTACATGGTCTTAGGAGTGCTTTGGATGGAATGAATTTGATGTGACCTTGTATAGTGTTCATAATTCGAGTAATGGTGGAAACTTTTCTCTTGGGATAAAATGTTTGACCATTGTAAACCCTTCTAAGACCCCTATAGTAATAATGCATTTCTAAGCATAATAAAATGGTTGGTTGGTCATTTATAACGGTTATAAAGGTCAAAATAAAATGCCATATATAATTATAAGGGTGAATTAATGTAGATGTGATCTTCCTGAAAACATTGAGCCCTTAGGTGATCCAAGAGGAAACTAGCTATTGTAAAATAATTAAATAAGAACCATAAATATATTTAAACCTTGTTTTTTCCCCGAAGTTAAACAAATAAACATTATGTCTATTATGGTGAATCCTTAAACGAACTTAAGGTGAAATTCTACGATTAAATTTTGAAAGATAATAAGGTCTTAATAAGTAGAAGGAGATTGATTTGAAATCATTCAATCTATCTCACCCTTTTGAAAAAAAACAAAATTTGTAATGCCCTTGTCAATCTGGCCATTGTGAAAACTTTAATCATTCTGGATAGATTATTATCCCAATAAAAATCCTGGGTTGATATCTAATGAGATCTTAAAGATGAATACAATTCGATATTCTTCCTCTAACCTCTCTTGAATACATAATAATCTCTCTCAAGTGTTGTTAACATGTTTGATCCTTGAGAAAAAGGATATTATAGTTCCTGAGCTAAATGGTACTTCCCTCAACTGGACCGTGAGCTCATCACCTTGTGAAATGGCCAGAAAGGAATGCTAGTTCTGTAGCTTGAGTATGACTAATCAACCTTGTGAGAATTTAAATAATGTCAACTATTAATAAAAAAAATTCAACCAGTTATTGACATATTCAAAGTTGGTCTTCTTTCTGAAAACTTGATCTTAAACAAAATTAATCTATAGGATGAAAGAAAGAAGTTCGCTTTTGTAAGAAGAATTGTATGAATCATAACATAAATATTCGACATCGTAAGTCATGTTTAGGAAGACTTTTTTAATAAATCAATAACCTTAAAATATTTTTCCCTGTGGCCATGTCCTCAAAACTGTAACTGTGTATTGAGGTTGAACTTTTATGTTGGGCCTTGTCGAAAAGACAATTGATTTGTTCACATTGGGTGTTGTATCTGTTCCTTGTTGCACTCTGTGGCCAACGATTTGTGTCAAGATTATTGAGAGTTCATCGTAGCCTCTTCTGGTCACCATGTGTCTTCCCTTTGTAAATTCCAAGTAAGTCAGCAAAAATTTATCTGAGTTTTTCAGAGTTGTATTTGGTGTGTGTGTTTTAGCTGGCATTACACAGTACATAAAAAACATGCAAAATTCATTTAAACAAAGGTATATTTTCTCTTCTAATCATCATACATACTTCATACATCATTACACACAACTATTACATGCTCTCTCTTTCTAAATTCTTAACTCAAACATGAATAACTGACGTATTCTAACTCCTTAGGAAGCTCACCTAGCTCCTTATTTGACTGGAGTATACCCTAGGAAAGCTCAACCATACCTCCAATCATAGAAAATGTGGAAGATATTAATCCTAAAAACCTCACAACTCATTACAAACCTTGTTTTATGGTCTTCATGACCTTATCTACCTCATGACAACTCATTTCTACCTATTCAAACCTCTCCTACTTGTCAATTTACCACTGTAACGACCCAAAAATCACACACACAAACAACACAGTGAAATACAGGATAACTTTTTTTTTTTACTAGCTTGACACATAACATGATGCAACATGTCGTCACCAAGGATACAACTAACACTGTGAACAACTTGATACAAGGATGGCCATAAAGGCAGCACGGAAACGTCCACACCTATCAAGGACAATTTACTTTTCTTTTATAAAAGGACATGACAACAAAAGACCAACCACATTACATAGTTATAGCTGATGACATCCCACCGTGAAATCTTCTTAAGATTACTGATTTACTAGAGACATCTTACAATTCTTAGCTTACGTTCTAGAAGGTTCATGATATGTTTCATACCATTCTTCTTATAGGATTAAGTTTCTTTCCTTTTATATAACTTGAGGACTATCCTAGGATCACCTATAATATGAAAATTCCTTGATTAATTTGTTTACAAAACCAGGAGGTAAGCAATTCCACAAGGCTATCTATCTAAACCCCCACTACTGAAACTCGTTTCATACCCACATTGCATAAGGAGGCAAGCGTAAGATCAAAAGGAGAAGAGTATCGTTAAGGTTCAGAACCCTAATCATCTTTGATCAAGAATTAAAAATTTAACATAGCTTAGACAAGGACTACAAGGTACCATGGTAATGGTTAGAGAGAGAAGATAAATTTATTTTATTATGATCTATTTAGTTATTAACCGGTCTTTTAATGAGTCTTAAGAGTTCAATTGAATTTTGGTAAAAGCTTCATTTAGAAATCATCTTGATTAAGTTCTTCGGGGGATACAAAGGGGTTCCCAACATGGAAGCATTATACTTAATGTGTTTTTTTATTCAAACTCCTGTACTAGATAAGATCTACCGATATCCCCAAATTCCAACAGTGATATTACTTTTAAAATTAATTAACGTTTCCCAACAAGAGGACAATGTTTAATCCATAGCTTAAGGTTAGCAATGGTAGGTATTTTTTTTACATCGTTAGATAAACACTTTCTTTCCAATTAAAGACTCTTAATTTTATCAACCAAATACAACTTCATTATTATCTTCTTTATTTATTCATCTATGTATTCCTCTTCTTTTATCTTTGATTATCTTTAGAAAAAAAAGGGTTTCAACCCACTAAAATATGCCTAGAATAACATTGATACTAGTACCATGGAGGGTTACTAAACCAATAAGAATTATGACCTGAAAGAAGAAATTATCGTTATTTAACAAGAACGCAAACCACAGTTATAACATTTCCATTCAACATGGCACATGAACCAAAGGAGTCAAGAGATTGGATTTCACTTGGGTCAAGAACAAGAAGGTAACAAAATAGGCCAAGCCATGCTACAAAATTTCCATGACTGTAAATGATATCACCAAAAGAATACTCATAACAAGGTCAAGATTGAATATTATTTCTCACAAAGGTAATTTACCAGTTAACCTACAGAAGGACAAGACAACATCATCACGAAATTTCAGAACAACCCAAGGCAAGAGGTCTTCTAAACTCCTTTGCAAGCACTATTACAAAATTTACCTCACATTGGACATTTTTACAAGGAACTTCATAAATTACACTGATGAAACCTTTACAACTCTTTCCTTTAATCTACTCGCATAATCCATCTGCACAAATACTAGCTGGAATCAGTTCGCGAGAACTGAGCATGTTAAGGCTACTCATTGCAACAGTAAGCTAACATTTAACAATATCAAGAAAGGAAAGTTCTAATTCAAAAATGGATTAAAACACAACCCACAACTCCAAAAAATTATTCGCATGAGAAAGAAATCTAAACCATCCAGCAAGGAGAAAGTCAAAATACCAGTAAGAACAAAATCACATAAATCAAGGCAAGACCTTATGGGTTAGGAACAAGAAGGTCAAGAGTGTTGATATCTCCTTCATGTAATCCTATGGATTACGTGATTGGAATCCAAAACTTACTCCATCCAACTAAAGGGGTCCAAGAGAAGACAAAACATACTAATTATGATCGTAGGTGCGAAACAAAACGACGTTATCCAAATCTCCCAAGGGGAGGCTTCATAGCAATAATTAGGGTTCGACGCCCTTAAAGGAAAAACAACTATAGTTTCAGTTTTAACCAAGGAGCTTTACCACTACCTTCATGTAGGATTTTTTAAACGTAGGACCAGTTAACCAAACAATTCCACTCTTTCAAAGCGTACAAAAGAGACACAAAAAGGGCCATTATTCTACCAACAACCTTATCCTAATCGTCAACCTCTCTACATAATATAAGGGGAGGCTAAACCCAAAAGTCGTTAGTAATTTTTATATATTTCCGACAATGTCAAAAAAGTATTTTAAAATAAAAAAAATAAAAAATTGATTTCCTTAACAAGGCCACAAAATGGGACTTTTAGTAACCAAGTTCGAAGCATAAGATATTCGAGTTTGAAAACAAAGGGATTCGATACACGGTGGGTAATACACCAGCGATGCCCCAGACTCAAAAGACCTTACCACGAGTACAAGCACAAAATAAGAACCAACGCACATATCCATCAGGAAGGTTACGCAGCGCAGTCAGGCCTAGAAGTTCTATGAACTCCTTGCCAATGGTATAGAAGATGGAAATTTTACCCGATCCATGTGGGCTTATCAAGGAAAAGTCTAGCAAATATCAAACAGATAAATATAATAGTCACCTATTATATTATCACTGCAATCAGCTGTCATCTAACAGGAAATGAGTTCACGAGTCCAATACCATGGATTCACCTACAACTTTTGTTTCAGTCCAGCTATTAATAGCTTTCTCCGACCCTTAAATAAAAATTGTAGAGATTTCATTCAATAAAACTTACAATGTTTCCCCCTTACTTTAATCAAACAAGAGTTTGAACCAGGAAGTAGGTATAGTAATTCTCTCAACACGTAGAGGCCAAAATAGATGTCAGGTTATTCATCCTCTAGAACTGGGTACAAAAGTCAACCATGTACAGTTCTAAAACAAAACCCTAATGCCATTTTCTAATTAAACAAAAAGTAAGGAATGCCCACAGGCTTAAACAAGTTTTAGAACACAACGTCACTATTAATGTACCTTTTAGCAAAACAGGAGAGCCCTAAACAGGAAATACGTATTTATTCAACCAAATAGAGATATGAAGGCTTAACCTTCCATATAGTATGCCTTCAATTATAAATACCATCACAGAATTCTTTTAAAAGAGAGTCATATAAGCAAACGAAACTCTAAAATGTTTCCTTCCCTACGAACTAGACTGCATCACTCAATATTGCAGTAGCCCATTTAGACAAATATAAATAGAGTAAGCTATAAGAGAGGAAAAGAACATTCCAAGCAAAACCAGCGAAATTGGAACGAGATTTAAAAGAACAGCCAACACAATTCAGGCAGCGATATAAACAACCACGAAAACATTTTGTCTAGGTGCCATTCAAGAGGAAAGAAAATTCATTTCAAGATACTGAAAGAAGGTAGAAAACTATTACAAGGAGTAAAGTTAACATGCCTGATTAGAATTCTTCCAACCAAGCAACCACGTCGACTCAGGGCTCAGGCATACAGGCAACTTGAAGGCAACATTCTCTTCAACATCTGAGCACCATTGTATTCCTCATGGGAAGCATTGTTTTCTCTATGGTCTGAATCCATGATCTAATCTTCAAATGACTTGGAGAAGGTTCTCCACTTTTATAGCTTTTTGATCCATCCTCTGTTTCCAACTATGAACCGAATTCTTGCTCGGGATTTGCTTTCTTCAAATTGGTTTGTTGTATTTCAAATGCAAAAATCTTGAGTGCTTGGAGGCATTTCTTTTTGAAAATGTTCCATGCTAAAAGGGGTGAACCCAATCAAAAGCCCAAGAACAAAACCAGGAAAAATTGAGGTACCTGGCCTTTTTCAAACCTTGCACTTTTACCTGTGCATCTCTCTGAAGACCGAGATAATTTTCATGGGTGAATGCCTATTAGAAAGGCACGAACATAAGAAACCACAGCCCAAACTGGAAGAAAACCAATTTATGAGAAACGGAGGCCGTAGTTGGTGGAGCAGCTGAAGTGGAATAACTCAACGGAGACCAAAATTGTGTGAAGGCGAAGAAACAGAAAAAATATCTCCATTTTGAAGAGAGCGTTCATGATCGTTGCAGGGGATAATGCCTTCTCCTAAAATGATGGTTTTGGAGTTGAAAAGCCTTCAGCATTCCATAGCATCCATTTTCAGGTTAAGGCTTCCAACATTAGGTGAGTTCGGATCCTCATTCTCCTCACATCGTTTCTGTCTAAATTTACTAGCAGACATACCTGCAGGTTTTGCTTTCCCTGGCGCTCTTGTCCCTGCCTTTAATGATGGAGCAGATAGTGGAGCTGTTTGTTCTGGTCTAGATTTTCCCTCCATTGTTGGCAACTTGGAGATGCAATTAACAGATCTGGATGCTTGAGACTTCAGCAAGTAAGAATGATTAGGTGTCTGCTCCAACAATGTACCGTGCTTCTGACCACATCCAGCTCGAATGCAGAACCAAACATTTTCATCAGCATCAGGCTCTTGGGGGCGATCCAAGGGTGAAATTCCTGAATCCACTTGGGAGCTTGAATGCTCTCATAAATATCCTCCTTACAGAAACTCGCAGATTCTTCAATCCAACATTCTTGAAAAGCCTCCACTTCCATCTTACTTACCTCTGCCTCCCAATCTTTAAGTCCTCTCCAAACCAAAGAAACGCACGCCTGTCGGACGCTTCAACTCTCTCTTGCCATACGTGAAAGAGAATGCAGAAAATCCACCATTTCCATTTTGGGAGCCCAAACGAGCCAAAGTGTGACCGAAGTCACCGGAATCGGACACAAAAAGGAGACAGATACTCATCTACGGGCAGAGAGGAAAAAAAATGAAACAGGCAAAGCTCAATTTGTGCTTCGTGAATATTCTTCTACTAAAAAATAGATCCACCTGTATGAGATACTCTTCCATGAGTTACAACGTAAAACAAGCAAGAAGTCAATAGAGAATATTAACAATAAATTTCATCAGGTCTTCTGGTAACACTCTTACTGTCACTTAATCGATTTTGATGAACATATCTTGAAGGAGAAATCCGAAATGACCTGTTGCAGGTCGTTGCAGTGGATCCCTGACAAGAACACACCTCGCAACATTCAAGAAGGTGGATGCAACACACCTGTTCCACTAGCCATCAAGTAAATTCTGTCTGCGTCAGTGCATTGAATGAAAGGATCAAAACAAAGATTTAGGTGAAGAAAACAGGCCTCCACCGACTCCATCTTTCTCACACAAAGAAGAAAAACACAGTGGTCATTACAGCTTGCAGGTTGGGTGGTTGGGTGGAGACCAAATGCATCCACGTGCGAACAGGACCTGCCTGGTCAGCCAAGGTGGCAGTGGAGGGCAGGTGGTAGAAACGGGATTCGATGCCCACGGGGGCATTACATAGATATTATTTTTGAAGATTATGTGGATAATCACTCCCTACTACATTATTTTATTGCCTGCCACACTGCAAAATTCTGTATACCACATCTAAATTCAAATTAGACGTAAGAAATGAATTTTAGATTAATTTAAATAAATCTGTAGTTATATGTAGGATATTTTTAAATATTGAAAGTTCCTTTAAAATTCAAATAGGCATTACATTCTCCTCCCCTTAAGAAAGCATTGTCCTCGATGCGACATAACACAACGGAAAAGAAATGGTTCGCAACCAAGAATAGGTAAGGAAGAAAGTACACTTTATGGTTTAAAAATTTTAGTTGATTAAAGCACGGTCACAAGAAGCCTTAGGAACATTTGGTAGAAATTTTAACTTTCAAGGTTCTGTGAAGATTGGAAGTTCCCTCTTGTTTGTTATTTTCATTAGTCTCTTTCCGTTAACATTATTCTTAGTTTAATTCCTTTTAAAATTTCATCATTGAAGAGTTTTAGTTTATTCTTTATTGTGGGTGCCCAACATGAACTGCTAACACAACACCCTATCAGGTTCACAAGACCCTACAGATTCATAAGCACACAAGTATAGACTTCATGATTGTATCACACCACAAAAAGGTTACTCAAATACGGAATGGAATAGGCACAGTCCACATAACATAGTACTTGTCACACATCAATGAATAACATAAAAAATAATCAACCAAAAGAGTACTACAATCCACCAGACATTTCCTCAATTTGCATCGATGAAACGAATTCACATAACACCAAACAAATGCTACAGGTACATAGTGTCCACAAGGGGATCAATGACATGTCCACAACATCACAACACATATCCATCTTACATGAGTAACACATACATCAAAAGACCACTACCAAACATCACAATAACTCAACATATATCTTGAAACATCAACGATACAGACAAATATCATAAGCCTCCCTCAAACTCTTATGCCTCCCTCAAGCTCTTATGCCTCCCTCAAACTCTTATGCCTCCCTCAAGTCTCTTATGCCTCCCTCAAACTCTTATGCCTCCCTCAAGTCTCTTATGCCTCTCTCAAGTCTCTTATGCCTCCCTCAAACTCTTATGCCTCCCTCAAGGAGGCCGGTTGACCCTATGGTCCAAGACACATAGAGTTCGAACACTCCTAACCCAAGTGACATAATAACGCGTGGTTCAACAACCCGCTAGTTATATGTAACTCCTTGGGGCGTACCCCATACAACAAAGTGGGTCCATAGGTCCAACCAATCCATGGTGCATCCTATGACCCTATTCCACACATCACGACAATAGAACCAGCACAACAATCCAATCAAAGTGCCAAGTGGCAAAGTACAAGCCTTGGGCAAGGCGGTAAAAATTCCAAATTTAAAAGAAGACCCAAATCAAGCAAAAATAAATGGCCAAATAGCCATAGTTAGTATCAAAATCCCCATGTTAGTGCCACAAACCAAGGAAATGCCCAAAATTGTAAAGCATGGCAATCAAGAAAAGCTGCTGGTCCTTACAAAATAAAGTAAAAAGCTCAATTTACGAATAAAATCAACTTATAATAATGTCACATTACGATAACTGTGTGGCCTTATCTAGCCACCAAAGGGGTACTCAACGAGTTGCTAGCACTCGGAACATCGAGCCTCAGCTCGTAAGATACATATCAATAATACAACTGTCATCACCTCCATCTGAATCATCCCGCCACCACTTCGACAAGGCTAAACATAGTCATAGTTGCACTTAGGTTGCATACATACAACCACATAGGGAGAGAGGAAGGATTCACATGTTATCTACTAAACCGAGTTTCGGCTCGAGTTATTGACCCATGGTACACCATTCCTCACTCACAACATACACTTCTACCGATTACCCTCAGGGTCGGTTAGCGTAAGGTTCACAACATAACATACAACAACATCACTAACATAACGGTGGCACACACATAACTACCATAACGTCTTACATATGGTACATATACAGGACAAAGGAAGCACGGAAACGTCCCACACCTATCAAGGACAATTTACTTTTCTTTTGTGAAAGGACATGGCAAAAGACCAACCACATTACATAGTTTTAGCCGAACACATCCCACCGTGAAATCTTCTTAAGATTACTGATTTACTAGAGACATCTTACAATTCTTAGCTTACGTTCTAGAAGGTTCATGATATGTTTCATACCATTCTTCTTATAGGATTAAGTTTCTTTCCTTTTATATAACTTGAGGACTATCCTAGGATCACCTATAATATGAAAATTCCTTGATTAATTTGTTTAAAAAACAAGGAGGTAAGAAATTCCACAAGGCTATCTATCTAAACCCCCACTACTGAAACTTGTTTCATACCCACATTGCATAAGGAAACAAGTGTAAGATCAAAAGGAGAGAAGTATCGTTAAGGTTCAGAACCCTAATCATCTTTGATCAAGAATTAAAAATTTAACATAGCTTAGACAAGGACTACAAGGTACCATGGTAATGGTTAGAGAGAGAAGATAAATTTATTTTATTATGATCTATTTAGTTATTAACCGGTCTTGTAATGAGTCTTAAGAGTTCAATTGAATTTTGGTAAAAGCTTCATTTAGAAATCATCTTGATTAAGTTCGTGGGGGGATACACAGGGGTTCCCAACATGGAAGCATTATACTTAATGTGTTTTTTTATTCAAACTCCTGTACTAGATAAGATCTACCGATATCCCCAAAAACCAACAGTGATATTACTTTTAAAATTAATTAACGTTTCCCAACAAGAGGACAATGTTTAATCCATAGCTTAAGGTTAGCAATGGTAGGTATTTTTTTTACATCGTTAGATAAACACTTTCTTTCCAATTAAAGACTCTTAATTTTATCAACCAAATACAACTTCATTATTATCTTCTTTATTTATTCATCTATGTATTCCTCTTCTTTTATCTTTGATTATCTTTAGAAAAAAAAAGGGTTTTAACCCACTAAAATATGCCTATAATAACATTGATACTAGTACCACGGAGGGTTACTAAACCAATAAGCATTATGACCTGAAAGAAGAAATTATCGTTATTTAACAAGAACGCAAACCACGGTTATAACATTTCCATTCAACATGGCACATGAACCAAAGGAGTCAAGAGATTGGATTTCACTTGGGTCAAGAACAAGAAGGTAACAAAATAAGCCAAGCCATGCTACAAAATTTCCATGACTGTAAATGATATCACCAAAAGAATACTCATAACAAGGTCAAGATTGAATATTATTTCTCACAGAGGTAATTTACTAGTTAACCTACAGAAGGACAAGACAACATCATCATGAAATTTCAGAACAACCCAAGGCAAGAGGTCTTCTAAACTCCTTTGCAAGAACTATTACAAAATTTACCTCACATTGGACATTTTTACAAGGAAATTCATAAATTGCACTGATGAAACCTTTACGACTCTTTCCTTTAATCTACTCGCATAATCCATCTGCACAAATACTAGCTGGAATCAGTTCGCGAGAACTGAGCATGTTAAGGCTACTCATTGCAACAGTAAGCTAACATTTAACAACATCAAGAAAGGAAAGTTCTAATTCAAAAATGGATTAAAACACAACCCACAACTCCAAAATTATTCGCATGAGAAATAAATCTAAACCATCCAGCAAGGAGAAAGTTAAAATACCAGTAAGAACAAAATAACATAAATCAAGGCAAGACCTTATAGGTTAAGAACAAGAAGGTCAAGAGTGTTGATATCTCCTTCATGTAATCCTATGGATTACGTGATTGGAATCTGAAACTTACTTCATCCAACTAAAGGGGTCCAAGAGAAGACAAAACATACTAATTATGATCGTAGGTGCGAAACAAAACGACGTTATCCAAATCTCCCAAGGGGAGTCTTCATAGCAATAATTAGGGTTCGACGCCCTTAAAGGAAAAACAACTATAGTTTCAGTTTTAACCAAGGAGCTTTACCACTACCTTCATGTAGGATTTTTTTAAACGTAGGACCAGTTAACCAAACAATTCCACTCTTTCAAAGCGTACAAAAGAGACACAAAAAGGGCCATTATTCTACCAACAACCTTATCCTAATCGTCAACCTCTCTACATAATATAAGGGGAGGCTAAACCCAAAATTCTTTAGTCATTTTTATATATTTCTGACAAAGTCGAAAAAGTATTTTAAAATTTTTTTAAAAAAAAAATTTGATTTCCTTAACAACGCCACAAAATGGAACTTTTAGTAACCAAGTTCGAAGCATAAGATATTCGAGTTCGAAAACAAAGGGATTCAATACACGGTGGGTAATACACCAGCGATGCCCTAGACTCAAAATGCCTTACCACGAGTACAAGCACAAAATAAGAACCAACGCACATATCCATCAGGAAGGTTACGCAGGGCAGTCAGGCCTAGAAGTTCTATGAACTCCTTGCCAATGGTATAGAAGATGGAAATTTTACCCGATCCATGTGGGCTTATCAAGGAAAAGTCTAGCAAATATCAAACAGATAAATATAACAGTCACCTATTATATTATCACTGCAATCAGCTATCATCTAACAGGAAATGAGTTCACGAGTCTAATACCATGGATTCACCTACAACTTTTGTTTCAGTCCACCTATTAATAGCTTGCTCGCGACCCTTAAAAAAAAATTGAAGAGATTTCATTCAATAAAACTTACAATGTTTCCCCCTTACTTTAATCAAACAAGAGTTTGAATCCAGGAAGTAAGTATAGTAATCCTCTCAACACGTAGAGGCCAAAATAGATGTCGGGTTATTAATCCTCTAGAACTGGGTACAACAGTCGATCATGTATAGTTCTGAAACAAAACCCTAATGCCATTTTCTAACTAAACAAAAGTAAGAAATGCCCACAGGCTTAAACAAGTTTTAGAGCACAACGTCACTATTAATGTAGCTTTTTGCCAAAATAGGAGAGCCCTAAACAGGAAATACATATTTATTCAACCAAATAGAGATATGAAGGCTTAACTTTCCATATTGTATGCCTCCAATTACAAAATACCATCACAAAATTATTTTAAAAGAGAGTCATATAAGAAAACGAAACTTTAAAATGTTTCCTTCCCTACGAACTAGACTGGATCACACAATATTGCAGTAGCCCCTTTAGACGAATATAAATAGAGTAAGCTATAAGAGAGGGAAAAGAACATTCCAAGCAAAACTAGCGAAATTGGAACGAGATTTTGAAAGAATGGCCAACACATTCAGGCAGCGATGTAAACAACCATGAAAACATTTATTCTAAGCGCCATTCAAGAGGAAAGAAAATTCATTTCAAGATACTGAAAGAAGGTAGAAAACTATTACAAGGAGTAAAGTTAACATGCCTGATTATAATTCTTTCTTCCAAGCTCTTCTTGCTCCCTCCCATAAGGTAGCTTGAAGGCATCATGCTTTTCAACATTTGAGAACCAGGGGCTGTATGGCTGTCGGAAGCATTGTTTTCTCTATGGTCTGGAATCCCTGATGTAGTCTTCAAATGACTTGGAGAAGGATCAGAGATCTCGGGTTTTTGATCCATCATCTGTGAAGATGAACCCTGCTCTAGCTTACCAAACTGGTTCTTTTGTAAGTCATATGCCCCTGTTGAGGATGCATGCATTTATTTTTGCAAATGTTGCTGTTGCTCGTGATATAGTTGTCTTAGCCTTGACACCTCCTTTTTCAATGCTTCACAGTGTGCATCCTTAAAAAGCTTGTCTTGTGCAAAAGCAGCAATTCTTTGCTTCAAAGCACTATTATCAACATTCAATAAAACTCATTCATGATCCAGAAATGTCACTTGAGGAGACAGCGTCGAAACTTCTGTGTGCAAGGCATTGACGCTTCTTTCAACCTCTGAAATGTATTGCAGCTTTCTCACTCTAGATCTTTGCGCAGATTGCCTATTCGCTAAAATTTGTTTGACCTGTTTTGGATCCATGTTTGGGTTGAGTTCCATTGCTGATGATGAAGGCATTTCAGTCTTGGCAGTCTGGAGTGGTTGGTCACTTTTGTTGACACTTTGTACTTCTAGCTCACTTTTGAATTGGCCCGATACAGTCATTAGTTTCTCTTCCATTGAAGGCTCATTGATGCTATTGTGATCAGATGGAGTGGAGGGGTTCTCGGAAGTTGCTTGTTTCTCTGAACATCTGTTATCCAATGCAGATGCCTGATGAGTAGGAGGATTAGAAGATTGATTTGATTGACTCTTATTAAATGGCTCAACATCAGCAAACATTGACATGAGCTGCTCCTCATCCAATCGGTCAAAGTCTTGAGATCCTTTGGATGGTATAGATGCTGCACTCCTGCAATCATATTCATCTTCCAAGATATTTTCTCCAACATTGCATAGATCTCCTATGCCCCTCCTCTTTCTTCCCTCCACATGTTCATCGCCACACCTGAAAATAGGTGGAGGTGTCCTGCTTCTGCTCCTTTTTCTCCTCGGTGACCAACTGAGAGATCTTCTCCTCCTACCCTTTCTCCTCCGTGGACTCGGACTCCTCCTCCTTCGAGATGTTTTATGTGCCTTCCCACCATATAGAACACCACCTGGACGGAAGAGACTTTCCAAAATGAAAAGGCAAGACAACTCAACTAAAACTTTATCTCATTCTTCTACTACAGCTACAAGATTTTGCAACAACTGATCACGACTGTGGTCGCGTGCAACCAGAACAACAGGATCAACACCAACGTTTCCTTGGGATCGCCCTACGGCAGCTGTCGCACTTAACTCTCTCTGGAGGCCACTGATTTTCTGAGATAAGTTTACTTCTCTACCCTGTAGCTGATGCATATAGCCAAATACTTCCTCACGGCACTCTCCTAGGAGAATTTCAGTTCTACGCTCCACTGATACTGCCTGTGCAGCACGATTTTGAGAAAAATATCTTGAAGGAGGAACCTGAAATGACCTGTTGCAAGTCGCTGCAGTGGATCCCTAACAAGAAAACACCTCACAACATTCAAGAAGGTGGATGCAACACGCCTGCTCCACTAGCCATCATGTCAATTCTGTCTGCATCCAGTGCATTGAATGAAAGGATCAAAACAAAGATTTAGGTGAAGAAAACAGGCCTCCACTGACTCCATCTTTCTCACACAAAGACAGACATGACAGTCTTAAAAGTTGGCAGGTTGGGTGGTTGGGAGGAGGCCAAGGTGGCAGTAGAGGCAGGTAGAAAAGGAGTCCGATGCCCAGCGGGGCATTACAACCACTTATTACAATGATTTTCACCTTCACTATTACAATGCATATACAAACTTGAATTTGAATAATAATATAATGGAGGGAAGCCTTTTACAACTCCTAGTATATGCTCATTGTCTTTCAAAGGCTTATTCAAACTTTATTGCCCATCAAAGCTACCATGATTATGCTCCTGCATCATACTTAATGTAAGATACGTCATAACTTTTTCTTTGATTTTCATTTTTATTTTCTTAATGTTGTGTCCTCTGCACCATGATAATTGACTTGTTTTATAAGGCCCATAAGATGGATATACAAATGATCAATTGTTTTTGACTCCTTCATGCTCAAATTTTAAAAATTCCTTCTAAGTATTTGTAATTTTTCACTTTTTACCTTTGTAAGACCAATATATTCAAGCTCTAAGCTATCCCAAGATTCTTTAGACCTAGATGTTTTTGCAAACCTTGGAAATATGTTGTCTTATGTTTCTTGCCGAATTATAAATATAGTGTTCACATATTTTTTCAATTTGTTCTTAATTCATCCCTTTCTATCTATGTTAGGGTCTTCAAAGCTACTTATTATGGAGGCTCATCGACCCCATTCTCTAGCAAATTGCATAAATGTTGAGAATTAAAAACAAGTTTTCAATTTCATAGTCTTATTCTCAGAATTCTTACCTATGAATAATGAAAATTGAGGATGAGTGAGCTTATTCCCTATAACTCCGATAATTGAATTGTAACAATAAAAAATGATTCTAATTTTCTTTAATACTAATTTGAAGAATTGGATGAAGCCGATGAGCATAATGATGGTGGGTTCTCTCAAGAAGTAAACTAGAAAAAAAATCTACAATAGAATAAAATGAGAAACACAACACAAACTCAATATTCTAAAATAAAATTGCTATTATTAATTTGGAATAAACTTTGGCACTATTAAAAATTACAAAAAGTTCTTAATTTTAAACTACACGCTTTAAAAAACATATATTCTTAAAAAATTTAAAACGAAACTTTTATAAACAAAACTGCATGTATGCATGTACTGCAAGCAATGTTTTAAAAATAAAGTTCCTTTTTCTACTTTTAAACGACAAACATTAAAACATGATTTCCTTAAAAACAGCTAAGCTTTAAAGGTTTTCTTAATTTAAAAAGAACAAAACTTGCATGTATGCATGTACGGGTGGAATCAATGATTACTAAGAGCATTTAAATGAGTTGAGCTTTACATTTTCACAATGCATATCTAGTTAAGAAATGGATCTAAAAAACTGCAAATATGTGTAATTTTCTTAGTGGGCAATACCGGGCCCTTGCGCTAAGAAAGGCTCAGCAGCTATTGTGAATAACTGGAAAGATTTGTAGGCAATTCATCAATTTCAGGCATGCATTTGTCAATAAGCCATTCGAGTGCTTTACTAGGTTGGTCAAAACCAAGTCTTTCTTGTAAAGAGAAAAATTTGACGGCAGTCTCATGGGACAATCTGATTCTTCTGTCTCTCACTCCTCTCGAGGTAGAAACCTTTCTGTGCCCATCTTTTGTAGCAGAAGGCTGAGTTATACCGAACGCCTTCAACACCTCCATTGCACCCTTGTTATAACTATTAAGAGATTTCTTCAGACATTTTCTCCTTACGCCGTTCGTTTTCTCACAGTGCACGGTTTTGGTAGAACCTTTGTTTAACGACTCCAAAGGGTCGGGCAGCTTATCTTTCGATCTAGAATGATCGTCCAAAGGATCACTAATAAGGGTTTTGGGATCTGTGATTTCATTTTCGATTACGGAAAGAGGAGTGAAACATCCAACCATTGTATCAATATTGATTCCACAATCTTCGTTGATTGAGCTATGTTGCATACAACAAAAATCAGATTCTGTTAAGATGGAGGCGATTTCATTGCCAATCGCCCAAGAACAGCCATTATCCTGCGCTTCAGATGTAACTGCGGTATTCAGTACAGACATGTCTTCTTAGAGATTCCGATTCCGGTAAATGATCTGCAAAATAAATTAGTTTCTATTACTGAATAAATGCTTTAAATAATTAAACGGTTTGTTCTTGTATGAGACATTGAAACCCAGATGTAGGCGGGTGTACCAACTCTTCCTCGAAACAGAAGATTATCGCCTATGCTGGAGATCTAGTGATACTGTCCAACCATCTCAGGTAAGCTCAGAAATACAAACCCAAATTTGAATCTCAACATAATAAACGTATCCATAACGGTTAAATAATATTGAATATTAAAAGAGAAAAATGTATTAATGATTAATGTGTTTCATCCCAAAGAAGATTAACGGAAATACTTTTAAGAGGTTATTTAATTTGAATAAACGTTATAGATGATTGTGATACAGAACTAGCAATCGGACGTGAAATGTACGATGGGAATGCCGAAGGGGTTCTTTTGAAGGATTCATATTGGAAGGAGAGAAACATTGGGAGAGGAAGAGGGGTGAAGATGACCTATTATCATTTTTTTCTTAATAGGACAAGTTTAATATAGGAAATTTAGGGTTTCGAGTGGTAGGCCAGATTTTAAATTTGTTTTTAACGGCATTCGGTATATATATTCCTTAGATTGATAAGATTGCAGTTTAACATATATGATATGAATTGTATAGCCTTAAAAGGATCATATTTGCAGTTTGGTTCTCCATCTATTTAATAACAAAATAAAAGTTGAGTGGGAAAAATAGCCCCATGTCGAACAAACCCACCAACCACGTTAAGCACTCTTTAAAACCCAAAGCATAACATGCAGAGCGACACCTCCTAAATGCCCTTTCACACATGCCATTTTCCTTGCATAATAATAAAAGCACTTTATTTGAGGTCCGGAGGTGTTAACCACGGAAACCAGAGTCAATGTTGTAAATTTAGCAGCATTGGACTCTAATGCTTTTACAATGTAGAGAATAACTAAAATATTTGAAGTTAAAAGTTATCTTTGTTTGGGAACAAGGTAAAATGTGATGGGTGTGGTGAGTCTTCGTAACAAAAAATCAACTGACATCCATCCAAAGATGAAATTTGGTGGAATCTAACAATGGTCTACCAATTATTTTTGCTTTTATCGAGTTTTCTAAAAGATAGGAACAATGTTGGACTAGAGATATTGTAAATGCCGAATGAAGGAGTTAACCTTTGCCTACTCTTTTTGAGTATGTTTGATTCAAAAAAAGAATAAGGAGAAAGGTAACTTAGGCAGAGTCATATGTCGAATACCGAAGAATTCATTGAGTGAAGAATTCTCTATTGAAGAATGGATTTCTCGACTAAAAACATGATCTATGTGAGTTTGAGTCAAATCCCATATAAGAGGAGGAAAAACAAATAAATTAGATGATACACTATCTAATGATAAAAAAATAGTTTGTGGCATGTGAGGTAAATAGAAGAACCATTGCAAGTGGAGTATTTTCTACTTGTCAAACTGACCACCATAGAGTGAAGAATGAGCCTTATTCAATAGGAATTAATGGTAATCGTGAGGCATACATAGCTTATACAAACCTTCCTTTATGTGAAGATCCTGAAAAGGTACCAAATTAAAAGAGGTTTGTGTATTGCCCACATTTTATAGCCTCAGTAATTTGCTGACTTCTTTATTCATAGTTATGATTTGATAGAGATTTTGACATATTTTAGACATTATGTTATGTTATTTGATCTTCATGGACATGTATGGTGATTTGGGCGCGTAGCACCAATTTAGCTTGATTAGTATGTTGGCACCTTTTATTAGATGTTTTGGATACTAACATATTGCTATGTTATTTGGGCCTAATTGATATATGTTGGATACATAGTTTAGTCACACGTCTTGATGATTTAGATTATTCGATTATGGATAAGAACACATGATAACATGGATATATATCATTTATATGTATTGCAATGGCTAACACCTAGTGAATTTGTGTGGAATCATGCATGTTTCTCATTTATGATTCCATGTAGAGGTTGTGATATCATAGATTTCATGTTTAGACTTGATCGTTTGCTGAGTAGTTGATTTACACTTGTTTTAGGAAGATGTGTTTAATGTATGCATTGAGTGTATAGGTTACAGGGCACAGGAGAATTTGTGTTTTAGGGCAGCTACACAAATTGTGCACAAGCAGCCCATGTGACTAAGTCCTAACCATGTTAGTTGTATGAGGCCTTATTGTTTGGGCACCATGAGTGACCCTTATTTGTAATGTTGTAATTCATGTAAAATTAATTATGTTTAGGCTGTTTTATTTTGTTATGTAAACTAGGTTGGGGGACTTAATGGTCCCCTCTTGTATTAAGATTGTATTTATGAACGTGTGTGTTAATTAGGGAGGATTGAGGTCACATGAGCACCCTTGAGTGGGCCCTACATTCTCTACATATGTACCCAAATATGCTAAACCCGAAATTGGGCTATTTTTGGCATTTTAAGTGGCCCCTTTAAGTTTTGGGAGTTCACTTAGCATGAAAATAAGCCCTTGGATGCTACCTATTAGGTATGGGGCTTAATTCCAAGGCCTGGAGGGATTTTCCCTCCCATTTAGCCTCTCTTTTGTCACCATCCATGTAAGATGGGTTGGAATATGTGTGTTGTGAAAAATTGCATAAGCTTTTCTCTTTTTCTCTTTGGGTAATTTGGGACAAGGTGTTTAAATGCGAGTTTATCTATAATGCACACACAAATACAATAGTAGAAATAGTAGGATTTTTTTTTTTGACTTACATTTCTCACAACACAACACCACAAGGGCTCCAAGTAGAGAAACTCAACCATGCATAAGACACTCAGATAAGTCATCGACTCACATAGACACATGAAAAAAATATATACATGTCAATGCCACACTTTCCCCAATGAACGAATACTAGCAATGACTCAACCATAAGAAAGAGACCCAAGGATTAGCAAACCCACAACACATCATTACCATGATTACATCTTAGTTACGATTAACATTCTAAGAACATTATTATGCAAGGAGAATTTTATCCCTTTTTCCACCTACAAATTCTTAAATTCATTTTGCATTCAACTTACTATTTGAAAATTTAAGTTGGCTCCCTTATCCCTTACGAAAATCTCCATAACTTACATAATGATTTTCCATATTTCAAATTGCATACAAAGTTCCTGATTCTCTTTTTCTTAGGTTAAGCTTATGTTTCTCAAACGTTTATTCAATGTTTAAATTTTACCCTTATTACAATATTGAATTTGACGTGATTTCAAGACATAAATCTTAGCATTTGAGGCAGATTTAGATTCAAGATACATTTTTCCAAAGCATTGTTTTTTATCACGATATCTTTATTTCCCTACCATAGTTAATATAGTTCAATAAATTGTTAAATCCATTCAACATTTCCAAGTCAAGAAATTTTACTTAGATTTTATAAATATCTTTTGTTTTCTCGAAGTTGATCTCACCAAGACAATTCATATTCTTTTTACTCAAGGAAAAGTCTAATTGAGTTATAAGGACTCCAAGAGTGAAATTATTCTAACCTCAAATCTCGTTTCAATCTTGTATGCTGTTACTCTTACATCACATTATGGTCTCATTATTAGCATTGTTTTATAACAAAAGGAGTTACAAAATTATTTTCTAACATCTTGCAGAAGTACATGATTGGAAGCATTATAAATTACACATGATCCACAAGTGATTTGTGTTCAAGGTAAGATCCCATGTTTTTGCATTTCACAATTCCGCATGTGAAATTTATTTTATTCTTAATGTCGTAAGCAACATAATACGAAATTGCAAAACCAAGTTTTCAGTTTCCTGATTTCTCTTAAGGCAACATCTTTCAAATTAATTTTTTTTGCAAAGAGTTACTCAGAATTTTCTTCCCACCAGTTAACCTCCATAAAAAATATGGTTTAGTTTAATTTCGAATTACACTCAGGGATCTGCGCCCTATAACATATCAAATTAAGGTGTAAAAAACATATATACCCAATAAATCCTCTGCAAAGCATCCGTGTGCTATACTTTCACTAGCCAAGATAACACATTTAGTTGAGAGGATATAAAGAGGTCATTATCAAGAGTTTAAGTAATAGTACAACTATTACACTAGCTCCATTGTGTCATCTGGATCCCACAAGAAAAACATTTGATGAAGAAATTTACTTCTAACTCTAACTTCAGAAGACAAGGTAGTCCATTAGGATACGAAGGAAGTGTTACTTCTACTTACTCCAGATAAATTTTGACCGTGCCACTCCTATCTATCAATTTTATGATGATTTCACTAAACATACCGACAAAATGATAAACCCATTCTTGGGCTCTTATCTACCTGAACTAGGAGGTGTCACTAAGTGCAAGGTTCGTTTAAATGTCTCAATTTTCTATGCTAAGGGATTAACAATGAAAGTTAGTTATGCACAAAATTGAACTAGGGTTGACTATTTCGTTTGGATTTCTTTATTACATTTTCAAGGTAAGAAAAACATGGCATTCCAATTAATTAATTGTCTATGAAACTTCAAAAAAAAATTTGTCCCAACGGGCATGCAAGAAACTGTTATCTAGCTGAAGTGCCACTGTGTTGAGGGGTGACAAATTTGTAACTTTTCTTCTCCCTCACTTCTGCAAATACAATTGAAACACCTCACATGCTGTGGGTCTCCCTGGTTTTAGGTGAATCTCCAGATTACTACAGTTGGTTCCTTTTTTGGTGTATCCATAAACTAGATCTGTGGGGTTAAGGTCAGAAAATGAATTGTAAACTATTTTTTTTGAAATGGGGTGATACACCAAGGGTTTTTGATATTTCTGATGTAAAGACATACACAAATTGATAATGGAAATGAAAAAATTACACGATCCAGAAGTATCTTGGGTAAAATTTCAAGCTAAATAAGTAGAAATTTGCCAAGGGATGAATCGCAATATAGAAATTTTGCAGGCATGCACACTAAAATAACACAAAATGGATAATTTCTTTCAACAAGAAAACATAACATAATCAAGTAGCTCTAAATATTTTAGAGAAAAACACAAGAAATCAAATAACTTTATACACAATGTTGCAAGAAGTTTCTAATAAGGCAAAATCAGTCTGATATCAATAAGGCACTTGATGCAAAAATTTATGCAGCACTCTATTACATCAAAATCCCTCTCCTTAATGCTTGCAAAACACACAATATGTATCAATTTACCCATTCCCCTAAGGTGCCCAAAAAGAACATGCATTTAATAAGACACCTCATTTACATGCGCAACTTCTTTAAGAAAAGCAAAAGGCTAAAAATAGCCTTGTAGTTGTCCTTCTCCTGGTCAAAGTGGGGTTGACTGCCTCCTTGGCAAGGAAAGGTTTTTTTTGCACGTATTATTAGCTAAAAAATCTATTTTTGACATCTTATGGAATGCATGTATAATTAGCATTCTAGGCTTATCTCCGAATAAAGGTTAAATTTGTCTTATATGCTTTTGGATTATATGCATCATTTAGGATCTCTTGGCAAAATAATGACACTCTTGACTTTGGACCATGACATGATTGGTTGGTATTTGAAAACTTATTTTTTCTAAGCATGCAATTTTAAATCCACGAGAAATTTTAGTAAGAAATCGTTATTTGGAACAAGGTCTAGGACCCCTTCTCCTTCACATCCAAAATCATATGATTAAATTATGGTCGACAAAGAACCTTCTCGATCATGGCATATGGACTAACACATGGTAGATGTTTAACCAAACTATGGTCAACCCTCACGTTAGGGTTCGTGCCCTAAATGTCTCTCTCTTGCCATTTTGGTCATTTTGATAAGCCCATAATAGGGGTGAACTCTTGCAATATTTTTTATGGCTGCCATGTTGTCATACTTCGAGTCCTCTATTATCTGTTTGCTACTTTCCATGGATGTGTTATCTCAGTTGTGCCTATTGTCATTTGGTTTTCATTTTGGAACTAGAACTAGCATCACATTTTTGGGGCTTCCTGATTTTTCTTGTTTTTTCTACTTACCGAACTCGTGGCTCGCTTTATCATTGTGGGTCGATGTCTGGAGGGTTATTTTCTGGAGATTCCATCTTTGTGACTTGCATTCTATCATTCTATGGAGTTTTTGTTGAAAATTTTCCACTATTTGGAAAGAGGAAGACCACCATGTTTTCTTTTTTTGCTTCTAGGTGAAAGGAAAATCTAGCATTTTCACACTTGGCTGCTAAGGATACACCACACACTTTGTATGTTCTTGCTTGGGTTTTCACAAAGTTCTACCATTTTCATCTAATTTGGACACCATTTTGGGCTTCATGCTTCTAGATTAGCTTGCTGTGGAGGCTTTACCAGTGTTTGGGGGTTTGTATTTAAAGTATTTTCGAGCTTTTCTTTGTCTATGGACAAAATTAGCTGTTGCAAACTCTGGTTTTCATATTTTCTTCCATCACACTGGGCCATCATTCTGAGAGATCGTAGTTGGTGCTCAAGATTTCAAAAACTGGTAAGCCTTCCTTTGGTCATACATTTCTTTTGATTCAAGCTCACTGCTTTCATTGCTACAAATCTGGGTATTCTTTTATTTTATTTCATGCCAAGCTTATGGCTTTTGAAGGGTTCTTTGCTTTAATGGCTTGAATGTTTCCTGAATGCAAATCTAAAAATTGCTCTGTTATACGAGAAGAGGTTTCTGACTTGGTTGGCGTGATGGATTTCCCTACCTTTGGTCGCCATTACTAGTGAGCTTTGTATTTTTCATTTTGAGCTGCTAGAAACCTCCATTACAATGGTAAGCACTATTTTTTTTTCCCTTTTTGGAATGGTTGATGACATTAAATGATCAATTTTGTTATCCAGAACTCTGTATTTCCTACTGGCTCGTGATGTTTTTGTGAGCTCATAATACTCTATTTGATAGTTGGGTAACATTAATCTCTAAGATCTCTACTTTGCTATAATCTATTCGCCATTTGCTATATTTTATAAGAGATGAGTCGATTTTTTTTAATCATTCATGGCTCCATTTAATGTGTTTATTTGTATATTTGGGTGAGTATTCTGCTATACAAATCTCTGTGTTACCCGTAGCTTACTATATCTTAACCTGTGTTAGCTGATAAATAAGATATGCCATTACTGGGTTGTTGTCTACTTTTGATAGAATTTGTGTTCACATGCCAATGTCAAAGATAACTCCATCCATAGTTGATTGCTCCATGATTCAAATAACAACCTTAAAGTACTTAAATAGTGTAAAATGCATGCTCCCAAAGAAAGTTAAAAAAACAAAAATCTTAGCAAATGCAACAATCTTGAGTATTGTCCAAAGCTTTCCTCCCCGTCAGCAACTCTAGAAGAATTTTTTGTAACTATATACATCACATTTATCGATAAGCCTTTATGTTCTTACATGTTCAGGGTCAATGTAACCAATGTTACCCATAACAAGATAAAGGTATGGGTCTTGGCAAAGGAAAAAACTCCAACTTATTTGGGTTGGCCATTTTGTGCTTAAATGCCTTCCTTTGCAAGTTGCCTTCTCTTTGTTCTATGAGATTGCTCTACTCAAATACATGTTGAAGCTACTATTTATAAGATCTTGAATAATCATTGTATTCAAATGTGAAATCTTCATTTCCTTCATACATATGGATGTACTCTTTTTCCTAGTTTTGCAAAATTGTACTTGATGAGCTGATTGTTTCTTATATTTTAGAACTTCTACCTCTTAAATTTGTAACTTTTGAAACATGCTTTAAAATTATCAATGATGTTCCAAATTTGAAACATGTCATCATTCTTTAGTTAATGATTATGGTATTCTTTCAGTTTGACCTTAAATTTTCCTTTTACCCTATATATACATCAGAAACTTAAAATACAACGGGATTAAAGTCACCCTGAGTTCTAACATAAAACTTTTCCCTCTTTCTAGGTACACAACAGCATGGATGAATATGGAACAACAACACTGCACGAGAGGGAATCATGTCATCAGGAAATGATGGGTCCCTTCTGTCCTTTTATTTTTATTTTTTCATTTGTATGCATGCTTGTGTGAGAAAATGTACAATTATTCCTTATAACTAAATGAAAAATGCCTTTGTGTAATGAGTTGTGTACGTTCTTTTGCATTTTTTTTCAGTAGCATAGTGTGAAATGAACCTAAATAACTCAATATATAGATGCATTTTCACTTAAATATAAGGAATAGAATGATTAAAAGTACCTTTTCTTGTTATGAAACTGATAAAAAATAAGTTATCACCCGTGCAACTGTACCTTGTCCTTCAAACCTGTAACTTGATTACAGTTTCACAGTGTGATTTTTGATACATGATGCCCTTTCTACCTTCCTTAGCGCCTTATAATGGTTTTCACGACTATTGCATAGTTCTGAAGAGGGTAAAAAATTGGAATGGCTGCATCTATGAGGCAGGACATTCTGAAACTGCATTTGAGTTGCTGTTTTTATTTAAATGTCACTCCCAAGACTATGTAAACTGAGAAAAAACAAATTTTTTACCTCCATTCTGATGACTACCCCAAAATAATCAAACCCTTAACCCCTCCATACCAAGAAACTAAAATTTTTGATTTGAATTTCTCACACGGGTGTGAGAAATGTCAACATTAGGGGTTACCAAAAGTGATTACCCTTCAAATTTTAGACCTTGAGGACATGCTACAACCTTATTCAGACCCATATCCATTAATTTAGGTCTCTCGATCACCTAATAATTTTAGCTATTGCTCAGCTCCATCAGTTGGGAAGATGTAGCGAGCAACACATATGTCAAAGAACTGGGGCCCAATACCTCTAAATTAGCAACCAAATGTGGTGCCACCAAAACCAACACATTTAAAATACGCTCAAAGTCTCCCTTCATCTTTCTCAAATGTTCCACGGTGGAATTGTTCACCTAATCCAGCAACTGAGTAATAAATCCTGTTGTGCTATGTCCTAATTCCATGCATTTCTCACATAATATATTTGATCCTTCATAAAAAAACTCTTAAACCTAAACCCCATCCTTGGAAATAACTCAAATAGATGCAGGGATGAGCTTTCTACTCTACACTAATGCAAAATCAAACATAAATCATTCTAGAGCACTAATTGTTGGATAGATAGGAAAACCTATAAATCATTGGCAATAACTAGAATCACATCGGACTCCAAAAATTCTAGAGGAAGGGAAGACAACATTACCCAGAAAGGAAAAGCATAGGGAAAGGCTCCCCCTTGGAATTTATAAGGATCCCATTTATCCATATTCAATACTATTTTTTAATAAAACCATGCCCCCCATGAAAACCTGTAAGGAAAGGATCCCCTTTGGAAGTTATAAGGATCCCATTTAGCCATATTCAATACTTATTTTTGATAAAATCATGCCCCCCATGAAAAACTGTAAGGAAATACTTTGGATACAAAAAAGAATTCGCGAGATCTGATAGGGGAGGATCAAAAGCAACACAATATGAAGTCATCCAGTTGCAAGGTCTGAAGATAATGCGTCTGTCTGTTGAGATTTCACGTCAACAAAGCGTGTCCTTACAAGACAAGATATGTTGCTATTTATTCAGGTATTGCAAAAGACTACTAGAGATTATTAAGATAAGCAAGTGTATATCTGGAGTGTCCGACTCCAAGATGTAGACATCAATTTCCAGCTAGTCAACAACAATTTTTTTATGAGTGTCAAGCAGTAAATCGATCCACCCACAAGTCATGGAAAATCGCTGCATCACGTCTACGATCATCCTAGAGAAATCCTTTCAACTGGAGTCAAAATAAAGAGTCCCTCCCTTCCATGGATTTTCACACTCTGATACCATCCATGTAAAATTTGGTTCAAAAATGACATTATCAATTTAAACACACTTAAACTCATCAATTACTATTCATTCTAGCTCTCCACTATTTGTAAGCGATAGTTTCAACAAACTGTATACAATATCTCTCGCCTAATTATTATTCATGTGGGAAGTTATCAACCGCTTGTAAGGAATCAACATATTACTCGCCTAATAATTTGTATAATAACTCAGGTACAACTATATTCTAAGTGAAAATCATTGAATGATGATACATCTCACTATTAGTTCTCATCCAAAGCTAGGATAATTTGCTCAGTTATCCTAAGTGGAAGTCACTAATATAAGTTCCTAATAGTACATGTAGCATGCCTATGAGCATTGTAAAGAAGATGATGACATGAATGGATAGGAAGAACTTGGTCTCCATTACAAGTTGGAGGTCTCAACTCTTAGTAAACTCATGAATTATTTTTAGGCAATTACGTATGAACTTCAAGTAAGTTAGTTTGCCATATGATCGGAAGATTTTGTAAAAATAACTTTATTATTTGTCACACATCAACTTCAGTAGGGAAGCAATCCATCCACATCATTAATTGGGACTATATTTTCAAAGTAGAATGTCATTTAAAGTCTACGATTTATGAGGCTAAGAATGAAATCAAAGTGAACAGTCATATGCAATAATAACATTGTCTAACAAAATCGTCAGTTTCCGCTACCGAGCATTTCGAAAATAATCATGTATAACCTCTATAAATTACTTACACAATTACTTGAGTGTGATCTCAATTGTATAAATACTACCACCTATGATTAATTGACACATCTAGACTCATTGCATAAGTACTATGATTGTAATGGTTATTGCAAATGGCAGGTAGATGAATATGGATCCTCTAAAGGTAATGTTTTTCCTCATGAAATGGATAAAAGCTTCAAGATTTATACGGTTGATAACACCATGTTATGGAATTGGATACACATGGGGGATTCATTACCTAGGAAATATCCCAGCATGTTCGGGTTATATATTGAGGTAATTAAAATCGATAAAATCAAAATCAATATACCGGTAGACATTAGGGGGTGAAAGAGGTTTAATTTACCAATATTTTGAATTAGGTGCTGGGGGGTAGGTTAGAGATGTGGGCCGAAGGAGAGAGGTGGGATTTGATTTTAGATATTAAAGACTAAAATATTTGACCCCTAGTTTTTAACAATAAATACCTTAAAATTGCAAAAGGAGCACGTTTTCATGGACGTTAAATTGCTAATCTCTTTTTGAATAAGGAAATATGCAATTAGGAGATTATCAACCAATGAAATAATAATATTATAGAAAACTAGGATTGAGTATGCTTTTCAACACAAATGATATTATTTCACCATCTTAAGTTATTTGAATAACTATTGATAAACTGATTAAAGTATTAACATTTATACAGGTAATTCGATAATATGTCTTGAATGGACTTCGAAATATTTTTTTTAGAGTAAAAAGCATATTAAGAAAAGTCATAATTGAGTGAGAAATACGTGATTATATTTCTATTTGATATATTAGGGTAGAAATAAAAAGAGGATAAATAAAAATTGTAATGGAAAAATGGGTAAGTAAGGTACATGGAAAAAATAGGGGGTATTTTCATTCTAATAATCTAACAGGAGGGGGTATTATTAATTGAATAATGAGAGGTAAAAAACTAGAATTAAGGGTATTCTTTAATACCCTTCGAACGCACGTGCTATACCATAATTTTGATAAGTAACCCCCCCGTGGTTCTTGGTGGGTCTTATTAGTTGTTGCGAAGTGTGATGCCATAAAAACCTCCAATCTACTTAATAATTTGCAATGTCAGTTCTTTTATAACCTTTTCATCTATCAACCAATAAGAATAATACACGTTATTTCACATTTTACATAACTAATCTCAGTTAAGACTTTTTCAGAAATATTCGGAAGCGATCCATTACAACAACTCCATGTGGTTTTGAAAAGTGTAATGTCAGTCCTCAATAATACTTTTGAAGGTTTAATAATTTGAATAACATACAAATGAATAACTTCTATGTAGTGTCCTTTCTTAAGAGAATTAAGGGTTTCTAAGATTTTGTGAGCTACTTGTCCTTTCAATTTGAGTATAATGAATCAATCAACAAGCTCCACATAGTTTTGTAACTACATAAAATTTTGAGGCTTGAAAAGTATATGTTCTAGAGTATTATATGATCTTTCAATTAGGTATGTTTCAAATTGATGTATGAACCAATAATAAACACCTTGTGTGTTTGGTTTTCTAAGTGACATACTGTAATGCCCAGAGAAAAGGGATATAATATAAAAATAAATAAATACAGGTGTGTAGGCAGTTAGGCAAGTGGTTGAGTAGGGTAGGCGACCCCCCGCGTGAAGGCATATGGGAACCCATAATAACAATGCAAAACCTGTCTTTTCCTTGGCAAAAAAAAGAGTTTAATTAAATTTGAGGTCCGCGGGCATTAACCAACTGAAACCTAAGTTCGTATTGAAGATTTAGCAGTATTGGAGAGTTTCAATGATGGAAGATATGCCTAAAAAATGTGGAAGCATGCACTTTGCATGTGAATTGTTCTCCAAAATGCCTGAAAGAAACGTGGGCATCCATTAAGCATAAAGTATTGGTAGTTGTAGGATTATGAGGCATTTAGCAAGGTTGTGGCCTATGTGACAGGGAGGTGGGTGTCATTTGGAGAGGCATGTAAATGCCAAGGTTGTAGGATATACACAAAATGGGTTTATTAAAGGATTATAAACTTCCAAACAAATGCATTTACAGGTCTAAAACCGGATTTCCACACACCTTGTATGCATCCTCCCAGCCTATGTCAAATGGGATCTTAGGAACAAGGTACAGATATCAACAAAAGTATAAAGGATAGAGGGATAGTGTCAGATGTTGTAGTTGCAAATTCTATGGTAGACGTGTATGCAAAATGAGGAACCTTACACAAGACAAGTGAACTATTTAAAAGGATATCTTTAAAAAAAATGATATGTATCTAAATTTGAAGTTTCTATCATCCCTAAGAGTAAACTAGACTGCTACCTGCCGTTGTTTTGATTTTCTATGCAAAGGATGAAGAAGAAATTGAATTCCAAACCCATCATTGGTCTGGCTATAGCAGAGAAAGATGAAAACGTGTATATTAAAGTTTTTTTTACCCCACAAGAAAAACAAAGTCTTGCTTATTCAGCAATTGGGGGAGATAGAAATGTCTCTAAAACATGAATTTTGGTACATGAGCTTCCAAATCAAGTGAATGTCATTGGAGTTGCGACTACAGACAGGATTAAAGAAAGAGTTACTTTAGTAATGTTTGAATGAAGCAATGATAGAATGGTTGAAACATTTGTGTAGTTTACGAGTTGGGATTGATGCCCTCATGACCCTATACCTACATTACCCAGTGCTTATCACGCAAATAGATGAAAAAAAGGTGGATATAGGTTGGTTGATGATAAAGTAATACATCATTTAGATGTGCAAAATAACCTTCGACAGCCGTGGATTCACCTTGTAGATCCTCGTATTCATTCTTCTAGGGGCATATGAACTGTGTCGACTATATGTCCTGAAGTGTGGCCTCATGGATATGCGATGATAGGAGGATATGTACAAAATGGGTTTGTTAAAAAGGCCTTTGAACCTTTCAAGAAAATTCAAAATGGTGGCATTGTGGGTGCTCACGAACTATTTGATAAAATTCTAAAAGAGATTTGAAGCCTTGTGGAGTGCGAGTCAAACTACCTGGACTACGTCATACTCTTCAGACGTTAATATTGTTAGGCATGGTCTTCCTTGCCTTATCTCTTATAATTTTCACATATTTTGGTTATCCATTTGTAATAGAATAAAAATATGAAACCATTAGATACAATACAACTGGATATTATGTTCAAGTGATTAGTGTGAAATATTAATACTCTTCCTTATGATTTACCTTATCGAACTACAATTTTCTTGTCATATGTGTTGTTACTGCAACCTTATACGTTGCTATCTAATGTATCAAAATTAGAAGCTCGTGTCCACCGATATTGGTGAGTGTTAGATGATTCGTCCTTGTTCCTTTCTTTATGGGGAGTCAACTTAAGCCTTAGATCATCCTTGATTGACTATTGGTAATCCCTTTTCCACTCCCCTAGAAGCCCGATTATCCCGTTTTTGAACTATTAGGAAGCTTTCAAAACTAAAAAATTGGCTTTCATTTTGACCCACCATATGAACCCACAACAACAAAATGCCTAGCTATCTTCGCAAACCTCTAGTATTTTTACTAGACAATTTCCTGGAACCTTCAGTTTGGGGAAAAAGACATTTCTTGATAGTTTGGCAAAGCCACTTTATATGGCCTCTAGTCGCAGTTTGACTAGGTCAAACTGGACCAATTATGATCGGTGGCTCCAAAAAACTTGTCGCTGTTTGAAAACCATTTGCTAGTTCTCAGTCCCGTCGACTCTGGTGAATTCTCCATATATAGGGGAACTTGTAGGAAATTTATCATGCACATTCATCCATTGAATGCTAGTTTTGGATGTGATTTTTATGATCCCTCAAGCTAACTTTTGATCATTTGCAACTAGGCCAATTACGACCAATGACCTCAGAAAACTAGACCGCCAGTTGTAAACCATTCGCTAGTTCCGAATTTCTGTCAATTCTTGTGAATTCTTGGTTTATGGGAGGAAACATATAATTTTACTTGTGGTATGTTTTCTATTTGAAATAAAACGTTTGAAAGTGGTTTCTTAGCCTCCGAAGCCTGATTTGAATGTTTTTGTAGCTAGCAGGAAAATGTAAAATGAAAGTTGTAGGACCCCTGTCGGGTTGCCAAACCACCATGAAACATTTTGACACATGTAAATAACTGTTTGAAACTCTATAGTGTAACTTGTTGTGTGAAATAGAAATTTTGAAAAAATGGTGTTTCTCTCTCTTCCTTTCTCTTTCTCTCTCCTTGGTTAAGAAATGAAGTGAAATGAAATGAAATGAGTACATGTTTTCTAAACCTTTTCTTTGAATGAAAATTATAATTATTATTATATGTAAATGGGAAACTAAAGACATTAATTATGTTAGATTAGGGTGGATTCCATGCCAGTGATTTATTGCTGATTTCATGCTCACATGGTTTTGTAGGATACAAGAGTGATGGCGAAAAGGTGATGTGTAATTCATTGTTTATTATTGTAATTTACATAGGTCATTGTAAAATGAATATATGTATAATGTAGTCTCATGTTACAGGAAAGTTATATTTGAAATTTATTAATATGTATGAGATGCTAGTTTTAGGGATATATTAGGAAATGTGCATTTAATCATAGGTTCAATTTGATACATAGTTATGTATGGTAAAAAGGTTTGATATATATATGGTAAATGAATTTGAAGTTAATATCTTGTAGTGCATTTTCAGTGTTCAATAAATGATTAATTAATTAACATGTTGTATTCTTACCTTGTAAATGTAATAAAGAGTTTTAATCGAAACACTCAACCCTAGTATAAGATTTGTGCATAACATGTCTTCATGTGTGATCCTTTTTACCATAGAATAAATTGAAAACCATAGAATGAACTTAAACTTTGCACTCGATGGAACCTCCTAGTTTAGGTAAATAAAACCCCTAGTTTGAGTTACCATCATAGTCATTATGTTTAGCGACATTGTCGTGAACCCATCTTTTAGGAACGACATAGTCCAACTTTATTCGGAGTATGTGGTTTCCTTCAAGTTTTGGTAACTGCGAGGAGAATGTCTTCTCTTCAGGTATGACACTGTGTTGAGTGGTGAAGACCACCTTGGAAGTCACCTTACGAGTCCTTGTTTGAAGCAACGACTATGCGGTGTAACCTTACCATCTGTGGAGTAAGTCTATTACTCCCTTAGTATCATATTGGATTGCAAGGTCTTACGAAATTATATCTAGCGATTATCTTCATCAACGAATGAAATCCTTGTTGGATCCTGACGACATAAATGGAGAGAGTGAAATAGTTGTTCTATGTCTTAAAATCTTGTAAATGAACTTCTTAGTTCCTCTCAGCTAAATGTGTTACCTTGGTTTCTATCAACATATCACTTTGGTCTTTCATGAAGGTTATTTATCATAAATGTATGTCCTTTCACCTTAAACTCTTTTATAGTTGAGGCGTAGATTCTTAGGTGTAATTGGAATTAAACTAAACCTCAGTTGATTGGGAGGTTAACTGGAGGTTTGTGTGCAATTATTGTTTTTCCAATCATATACTTCTTCAAGATGTTGGTCAAATAATTTCATAACTCCTTCTGTTATAAAACTATTCTAATAATCAGATCATAGTGCGATGTAAGAGTAAATCATATAAGATTAAAACAAGATTTGAGGTTAGGAATAATGTCACTCTAGTTGTCCTTATAAATTAATTAAACATTTTTATGTGTTACAAAGAATATGAATTTCCTTGGTGTGATCAAAATTCGAGATATAATATAAAATATATATATATATATATATATATATATATATATATATATATATATCTAAATGGAATTCAACAAGTTATTGAACTATCAATAACTATGGTAGCGAAATAAGTATACCGTGATCAAAGAATGTTTTTCTGAAAAAGCTATCTTGAATCTAAGTGTCCCTTAATCCTAAGATTTCATCTTGACATCACGTTAGGTTCACTTGTGTAGAAAGGGAAAATTTTAAACATTGAATAAGCATTTGGGAAGCATAATCTTAACATAAGAATGTGAGAATTAGGATCTTTGTATGCAATTTGAAATGTGGAAAATACTTATGTAAGTTATGGAGATTGTCATAAGGGATAAAGAGCAATATTAAATGGTCGAACAATAAGTGGAATGTGAAACGAATTTAAGAATATGTAGGTGGAAAAGGGAGAAAATTATACTTACATAATAATGTTATTGGAATGTTAATCGTAACCTAGATGTAACCATGGTAATGATGTGTTGTGGGTTTGTCAATCCTTAAGTCCCTTCTCTTGTGGTTGAGTTATTGCTAGCATTTGATTCATTGGAGAAAGTGTGTCATCGACATGTATATGGTGTTGTTGTGTGTCTATGTGAGTCGATGACTTATGTAAGTGTCTTGTGATTTGTTGAGTTTTCTTTACTTGGAGCCGTTGTGGCATTGTGTAGTGAGCAATGTAAGTAAAAAAAATTATCCTGGTATTTTTACTGTTGTTTTTGTGTGTGTAAAATGTGGGCGTTACATTTGGTATCAGAGTAGAGGTTCATGCTCTCGAACCTCTTGGGAAGATTGGAGTTGTGATGGTTTTTCCATGGTGGTGGTAGGATATTGGAAGAGTAATGTGATATAAGCATGATGTGAACTATGTTGTAATTATGAAATTGTGAATGCACATGTTGTGTATGTCACTTAGTGTGTATTTTTTACCATGTTGATGTGCTTGTGATGAGATTATTCTCTCTCCTTTTCATGGATTCTATGAAGAGTTCGTGTGTGTTGTACCACCTTATTGTGTGTGAAAAAAGAATGTTATTGTGGATTGTGAAGTGTTGGATCATTTTGTCATTATGTGATATGTAGGTGTATTGATGTATTGCATGAAAAAATTGGTGTAAAGTGAATTAGATTGTATCATGATGTCATCATTGTATTGTGATAAATCACGTGCATCACCATGTTGTATTGCAATTGAATATATGTTGTAAAGTTAGACATTGTGTTCCTCATACGTATAATTCATGTAATATGTGATGGTTCATGTCGTGATTTAGGGGCATATGGTGAGCGTATGATCCCTATTGTATAGTGATTGACTTTGGGTGTAGAATGTGGTAATGTGATGTATCGTAACCGTGAAAGTAATGATTGTGTTTTACCCTGTATATATACCATGCGTAAGATGATATGGTTAATTTATGTGAATCACCATTGTGTTAGTGATGTAGTTATGTGTTATTTTGTGGACCCTACACTAACCGACCCTAAGGGAAATCAGTAAAATGTGTATGTTTGGAGTGAGGAAATGTGTACCATTGACCAATCACTTGAGCCGAGTATGAGATAGGAAGTGGAGCCTTACATAGGCTGAAAACCCACTTTTGTTCGTTTGGTATGTGTGGCACTTGCTCAACGGGTGTCATGCATATTGTGTTTCGTGGACACCTTAGGCTCAGTAGATGGCGACTTGTACTCCTTACTCTCTCACGATATGGTTATTGTATGGATTCAACCTATGTGATTTTGACTATGTTGAGCCTTGTCAAAGTGGTGGCAGGATGATTCAGATAGAGATGATGACAGTTGTATTATTGATATGATATTTTACGAGCTGAGGATCGATGTTTCCGAGTGCCAGCAACTCATTGAGTACCCCCCTTGGTGGCTGTATAAGGCCACATAGTTATTGTAATGTGTTATTCCTATACATGTATTTTATTCGTAAATTAAACACTTTCCTTTTCTTGCTAGAACCAGAATTTTCTTGACTGACATGTTCTTATATTTTTGTCATTTATTTGGTTGTTGCACTAAAATTTGGATTTTGCACTAACCATGGCTAATTAGCCATTTACTTTTCTCATTTTTAAATTACGTATCAAGTTTAAATTTTTTTATAGCCTAGCCCAAGGCTTGGGATTTTTGCCACTTGGCATTTGATATGGATTGTTATGCTGGTTCTAATGTTGTAATGTGTTGGAATAGGGTCATGGGATTCACCATGGAGTGGTGGGACCTATGGACCCACTTCATTGTATGGGGGTACACCCCAAGGAGTTATAGATAACTAGTGGGTTTTTGAACCATGAGTTATTATGTCACTTGGGTTAGAGGTATCTAGACTCTATGTGCTTACGGCCATAGGGTGACTGACCTCTTTTGGGGATCGAAAAGGAAAATTTATCTTTATTTTATTACTTGAGGGAGGCATAAGAGACTTGAGGGAGGCATAAGAGATACTTGAGGGAGGCATAAGAGACTTGAGGGAGGCATAAGAGATTTGTGTGGGTATGATTGATGCTTTGAGAGGTATATGGAGTTGTTATGTATTTGATTCTTGGGAGGTATATGTATTTGTTTAGTGATGCTTTGGGAGATATATGGAGATTGTTTTTATGAGGTGTGGAGTTGGTATAGTGAGTTATGTGTACATTTGTGAGTCTATGGCTGTTTTGTGATGTTGCTTCCATCTTGACACTTTGTAGCTATAAAAAAATGGTCTGGAGTTTTGTGAAACCTTCATATGTGTACATGTTAGGAATTCCATGTTGTTGTAGTCTGCTTATGTTACAAGTACTATTGGGTCGGGGGCATGTGCAATAAGTACTATGTTGTGTGGCTTGTGTATGTTCCTTCCATGGTTTGGTTGAGTTCTTGTGATGTGATATAGTCGATAAAGTAAGTAGCAAGGTTTATCATGGGTTGTTTGTGTTGTGTTAAGTTTTGTGTGCATTTTGAGGCCAATTCCTATTGGGCACCCACGAAAATAAATAAAGTGAAATGTTGAAATAATGAATTATTAAGAGCTTGAGAATAAGAAATAAAGTAAAGGAAAAGACTAACTAATTAATAAAGTAAAAGAGAACTGCCAATCTTCATAGAATATTAAAATTTAAGATATTGTTAAACTTTATTGACCTCCTTGTGGTCATGTTCTAACGACAAGATTTTATCCCTAGACAGAACTTGTCGCCATTAGCTTCCTTCATTTCTTATTACTTTTGCTACTTTGATGTTATGTCACATCGAGGATGATGCTCTTATAAGGGGAGGGAATGTAATGCTCAGATACAAAACATTTATATAATACAAAAAAATATAAATAAAGGTGTGAAGGTAGGTGGGAAAGCATGGGGAGTGGGGTAGGTGACCCCCCCCCCCCCCCCCCACATGAAGGAAATGGGAATCCAAACCTAAAATAAAATTTTTAGTATTGGACCTATCCTTTAGTCATCAGGGAAAATAAAAGATTTTAATTAAATTTGAGGTCTGCGGGAATTAACCAACTGAAACCTAAGTTTGTATTCCCAGATGTGCCAGCAGTATTGGAGAGTTTCAATGACATAAAATATGCCTAAAAAATGTGGAAGCATGCACTTTGGATGTAACTATTCTCAAAAATTCTAGAATGAAACATGGGCATCCATGAAGCATAAAGTGTTGGTAGTTGTTAGGCTTATGAGGCATTTAGCAAGGTTCAGGCCTACGTGACAGGGAGGTGGTGTTGGAGACCATGTAGATTCAAGGTTGTAGGATATACACGAAATTAGTTTATTGAAGGTTATAAAATTCCAAACAATTGCATATACAAGTTTAAAACCATATTTCCTGTGTGACACCTTGTATGCATCCTCTCCAGCCTATGTTAGATGGGATCTTAGGAACAAGGTATGGATATCAAAAAAAGTATATAAAGGATAGAGGGATAGTGTTAGATGTTGTAGTTGCAAATGATATGGCAGACGTGTATGCAAAGTGAGGAACCTTAACACAAAGAGGGTGAACTATTAACAGAATGTCTCTAAAAAAGGATATGTATTTACATTTGAAACAAGTTTCTATCATCTTTGATAGGAAACCATACTGATACCTACTGTTGTTTTGTTTTTGTATGCAAAGGATGAAGAAGATAGAGGATTCAAAACCCATCATTGGTCTAGTTGTAGCAGAGAAAGATGAAAACATGTCTATTACAACTTTCCCCACAAGAACAACAATTCTTGAATGATTCAGTCATTGGGGGAGATAGAAATATCTCCAAAACATGAATTTTGATACATGATCTTATAGATCAACTTAATGAATGGGCATTGGACTTTTTGACTACAGACATGGTTAAAGAAATATTTACTTTAGTAATGTCATAATAAAGAAGTGATAGAAAGGTGGATACATTTGCACAGTTTCAGACTTGGGATTCATGCCCTCATGACCCTATACCTACATTACCCAGTGGTTATCATGTAGATAGATTAAAAAAGGTGTATATAATATGGTTGATGATACAGAAATTCATCATTCATATGTACAAAATTACCTTCATAGCCGTTGATTCACCCATATATCCTCACATCCATCTTCTAGTGCCATATGAACTGTTTGACTAAATTCCTGAAGTGTGGCCTCATGGACCACAATGATAGGAGGTTATGTACAAAATATGGGTTTATTAAAAAGGCCTTGGAACCTTATAAGAAAATGCAAAATGGTGGCATTGTTGGTGCTGGTGAACTGTTTGACAAAATGCTAAAAGAGAGTTGACGCCTTGTGGAGTGCGAGTGAAACTACCTGGACTACGTCATACTCTTCGAACGTTAATATTGTCAGGCATGGACTTCCTTGCCTTATCTCTTTTAATTTTTGCATAGTTTGGTTATCCATTTGCAATAGAATAAAAATATGAAACCATTAGATACAATACAACAGGATATTATATTTAGGTGATTAGCGTGAAACAATAATACTCTTCCTTATGATTTACCTTTACCGAACTAGAATTTTCTTATCATCTGTGTTCTTACCGCAACCTTATACGTTGCTATCTAATGTATCAAAATTAGATGCTCGTGTCCACCGGTATTGTTGAGTCTTAGATGATTCATCTTTAAAATTACCTTTTTTGTCTACCTTGTAAATTTAAATACAAAAAGCAATATTTGAACACTAGCAAAAGACCTTCTGGACCTCGGAAAAGAGAAGTGAAGTTTCATCCTTGTTCCTTGCTTTGTGAGGAGTTGACTTAAGCCTTAGATCAGCCTCAATTGACTATTGGTACTCCCTTCGCCACTCCCCTAGAAGCCCGATTATCTTATTTTTGCTATTAGGAAGTTGTCAAAACTAAAAAATTGGCTTTCGTTTTGACCCACCATTTGAACCCACAAAAACGAAATGCATATCTGCCTTCACAAACCTCTAGTATTTTTACTAGACAATTTCCTTGAACCTTCAGTTTGGGGAAAAAAAAATTCTTTATAGTTTGGCAAAGGAATTTTATAGGGCTCTGGTCACAGTTTGACTAGGTCAAAATGGACCAATTATGATCGATGGCTCGAGAAAACTTGTCCCTGTTTGAAAACCATTTATTAGTTCTTAGTCTCGTCAACTCTGGTGAATTCTCCATATATAGGGGAACTCATAGGAATTTTCTCATTACACGTTCATCCATCGAATGTTAGTTATTGAGGTGGTTTTGTGAGACCTCGAGCTAACTTTTTATCATTTCCAACTAGGCCAATTATGACCAATGACCTTGGAAAACTGGCCGCCTGTCGTAAGCCATTTGCCAGTTCTAAATTCCACCAGTTCTTGTGTATTATTGGTTTATAGGAAGAAACATAGAATTTTACATGTGGTATGTTTTCTCTTCAGAAGACAACATTTGAAAGTTGTTTCTTAGCTTCTGAGCTTGATTTGAACGTTTTTGTAGCTAGCAGTAAGATGTAAAAAGAAAGTTATAGGACCCCTGTCAAGTTGCCAAACCACTGTGGAAACTTTTTAACACATGTAAATAACTGTTTGAAACTCTATAGTGTAACTTGTTGTGTGAAATATAACTTTCCAAAAAATGGTGTTTCTCTCTCTTCCTTTCTCTTTTTCTCTCCTTGGCTACGAAATGAAGTGAAATGAATACATGTTTTAAAAAAATTCTTTTTCAAATGAAAATTATGATTATTATTATATGTAAATGGGAAACTAAAGACATTAATTATGTTAGATTATGGTGGATTACATGCCATCGATTTATCGCTGATTTCATGCTCACGTGGTTTTGCAGGATGCAAGAATGATTGTGAAAAGGTGATGTGTAATTCATTATTCATTATTGCAATTTACATAGGTCATTGTAAAATGAATATATGTATAATGTAGTCTCATGTTATAGGAAAGTTATATTTGAAATTTTGTAATATGTATGAGATGCTATTTTTAGGGATATCTTAGGAAATGTGCATCTAACCATAGGTTCAATTTGAAACATAGTTATGTATGGTAAAAAGGTTTGATATAATGTATATGGTAAATGAATTTGATGTTAGATCTTGTAGTGAAAATTTTAGTGTTCAATAAATGATTAATTAATTAGCATGTTGTATTCTTACCTTGTAAATCTAATAAAGAGTTTTTATCGAAACAATCAACCCTAGTATAAGATTTGTTCATATCATGTCTTCATGTGTGATCCTTTTCACCATAGAAGAAATTTAAAACCGTAGAATGATCTTAAACTTTGCACTCAATGGAACCTCCTAGTTTAGGTAAATAAAACCCCTAGTTTGATTTTACCATCATAGTCGTTATGTTTAGCGACATTGTCATGAACCCATCTTTTAGGAACGAGATGGTCCAAATTTATCCAGAGTATGTGGTTTCCTTCAAGTTGTGGTAACTGTAAGGAGAATGTCTTCTCTTCAGGTTTGACACCATGTGGAGTGGTGAATACCACCTTGGAAGTCACCTTAAGAGTCCTTGTTTGAAGCAACGACTATGTGGTGTAACCTTACCATCTATGGAGTAAGTAGGACTATTACTCCCTTAGTATCCTATTGGATTACCAGGTCTTACAAAATTAGATCTGGAAATTATCTTCATCAACGAATGAAATCCTTGTTGGATCCTAACAACATAAATGGAGATCATGAATTAGTTGTTCTAGGTCTTAAAATCTTGTAAATGAAATTCTTAGTTCCTCTCAGCTAAATGTGTTACCTTTGTTTCTATCAACATATCACTTTCGTCTTTCATGAAGGTTATCTATCATAAGCATGTCCTTTCACCTTAAACTCTTTTATAGTTGAGGCAGAGATTCTTAGGTGTAAGTGGAATTAAACTAAACCTCAGTTTATTGGGAGGTTAACTGGAGGTTTGTATGCAATTATTGTTCTTCCAATCATATACTTCTTCAAGATGTTGGTCAAATACTTTCGTAAGTCCTTCTGTTATAAAACTATGCTAATAATGAGACCATAGTGCGATGTAAGAGTAAAAAAAAATTTGAGGTTAGGAATAATGTCAATCTTGGTGTCCTTATAAATTAATTAAACATTTTTATGTGTTACAAAGAATAATAATTTCCTTGGTGTGATCAAAATTCGAGAAAACAAAAGATATATATATATATATCTTTTGTTTTCTCGAATTTTGATCACACCAAGGAAATTCATATTCTTTGTAACACATAAAAAAGTTTATATATATATATATATATATATATATATATATATATATATATATATATATATATATATCTAAATGGAATTGAACAAGTTATTAAATTGTAATAACTATGGTAGGGAAATAATTATACCATGATCGAAGAATATTTTTGGGAAAAATCTATCTTAAATCTAAGTCTCCCTTAATCCTAAGATTTCATCTTGACATCACGATAGGTTCACTTGTGTAGAAAGGTAAATTTTAAACATTGAATAAGACATTTGGGAGCATAATATTAACATAAGAATGAGAGAATTAGGATCTTTGTATGCAATTTGAAATATGGAAAATACTTATGTAAGTTATGGAGATTGTCATAAGGGATAAAGAGCAAAATTAAATGGTCAAACAATAAGTGGAATGTGAAATGAATTTAAAAATCTGTAGGTGGAAAAGTGAGAAAATTATACTTACATAATAATGTTATTGGAATGTTAATCATAACCTAGATGTAACCATGGTAATGATGTGTTGTGGGTTTTTCAATCCTTAAGTCCCTTTTCTTGTGGCTGAGTTATTAGTATCATTTGATTTCATTGGAGAAAGTGTGTCATCGACATGTATATGGTGTTATCATGTGTCTATGTGAGTCGATGACTTATGTAAGTGTCTTGTGCTTTGTTGAGTTTTATTTACTTGGAGCCCTTGTGGCATTTTGTAGTGGGCAATGTTAGTAAAAAAAAAAAATATTCTGGTATTTTAACTGTTGTTTTTGTGTGTCTAAAATGTGGGCATTACACATACGCTAGACGTTTCATGTGTATAAATATGTAATTATTACTAACTTGTTTTTGGTGAATTTGGGAAATGAACAATATTATATATTTTTCATTGTTATATTCATGGAGATAGTGGTTATAAAAATTTACTATGTTTAACCAATGATCCTTCAAAGCTTATTTTAAGAAATATTCATTTCTAAAAAAGTAATGTAATAAGTAACAAGTTTAGATAAGTTATCATTAAATTCATATGAGTTCCCTCTGTTAATAACTCACACAGGGGGTCAACAAAGCTTTATTGTAAAAATGAAAATTTGTTTACTGGATGGGAATGAGAGATAAGTTGATAGGGATTATCAAATTCAAAAAAGATATGGGTGGGAGGAGGAAATACACCCCTCAAATGGGGATCTTGAAAAAAAAATTGGAAAAAAAGAGTAACAAGTATATCATGTCATGGTCTGGGGTTATGAAGGGAGATCTGTCATGGACAAATGGATCTCAGTCCATAGTGATTTATCTTCCCCCTTCCCTCGACTAATGGAACCCCCTATTTGTCTATGTATGATCTGGTGTTGTATAATGCAACCGAAAGGTATGGGATAAGTCTTATTAGTTTTTTATGGTTTCAGACCAAAAATAGACTAAGTTACGGAATGGAGAAAAAGATAATGGAGGATCAAGGGTTCCTTGGAGGTCATTTCTCTAGCCAATGAAACTTTTTAATTCATTTTTAGTTTAGAATGTGATATTTTATATGTGATATATAGGGGGGTGGTTTTACAGAAAAACATCATTAATCTTTGCACGTGGAAGCCAGGGGAATCTGTGGATTCTTTGGTCCCCTTGCTAGCCCATTTGGGTATTCCTTCCTCCCCTCCTCATAGTGTTTTTGGATTTAGAGGTTCTTATGGGTATAGCTAAATCCTGTGGTCACCTCCTATCCAATGACCCCACTACACTAACTAAAACCAGAATGATGTGTGCTAGATTTTGTGTTACTATGAGTCAAGGAAAACCCCTCCCTAAATCTATTCACCTTATTACCTCATAGGGTATCATAGATCATAAGATCAACTCTGAAGGATCCTATTTTTTTCTCCAAATGTTTTATGGCTAGGCATGACATGGCTACATGCAAAGTCTCTTTCCCAAAATCGTAAATCAAGAGTAGAAAATAGGAACCCGTTTTAGGGAAATAGGATTTGAGAATGGGGGACCTTGTTTTATCTAGCTAAGATGTGAATTTCGTTCCTCCTTCCAAGAAGGGGTAGACGGTAAATATGGAGACTTGTTCTCAGAATATATTCATTGACGATGTTGATGATCCTCCAGATATAAATGGCTCAAATTTGAGTGGAGGGAAATTTGACCCTATGAAGGAACACAACACTAATTAAAAACTTGAAAGATAAGCGTCCTTTGAGGTAGATTTTGATGATTACAAATATTTAGAAGACTTTTATGAAGATCCAGACAATGAAGAGGACGTAGAGAATGCATATGCCTGAAAAAAATGAATTTATTGAGCCAAATTTGGCTGTGGACAGGTATTTTGGTTTAAGAAAAGATATCATTTTTGGGTCATGATTGGTGTCATCATGGAAGATGGATGTGTCAATAGGGAAAAATGGCACAACTGGAGTTGATTGATACAAAAGAACCAATTGTCACGAAAAATGCTATGCATATTGATCCCATCCTTGGCACTGATTGGACTATCCTAATAGTGAAGGATCCATCGGTTTGGGAAAATGTGCTTGAGGAATAATTCAAAGAAAATAATTGGAAGGTGGGAGGGTTGAATGCTTTTTAAAGGGTGAATTAGAAATTTTTCTTCCTGTCATAAAAATTTCCTCATTCCCCAATCAACCCTCACTCCCTCAAGATCCTAGACTTTTGAGAGGGAGAATGTTATAGGGATTATTTCAATTTGACATTTGGGGGAGGTGTGATAGATGAAGTTAATGATTGAAGGAAGACAGTGCGTTCCAAAAGAGATAAATGTAAGCAATATGTTCCAATATCCAATAGAATCACTATGAGAAGGTACATAGGGTATCTCGATCTTGTGCTCTATTGATTCTATTATTTTATCTTGTTTCTTTATTGTTGTTTAGCAATGTTTATGATGTGTTTTTACCACGTTTTTGTGGATGGTCTGCTTCTTTCTCTTTAGTTGGTCTTGTTTTATCCTTTCTTGTTCTTGTTAGTCCCCATTTCTTTTATCTGGGTGTTTTGACCCCTCTTTTGGTTGTACCAAAATATGGCCCCTACCAAAAAACCTTTATCCTTAAATAAAAATATCTCAACCAAGGGAAGATTGTTAACAAACCCATGGTGATGGCTGCCAACACCCCCCAGTGTAACATTTGAGTATGAGGTGATGTAGTAAGAATGTTTCAATCAGGATCATTCCTTGATATGTAGATTCAATGGATTTTGGCCTTGTGCACCATTATTCCATGAATGGATCTCAAAGGATTGGATTCTACACCTTGCTGGTAGGTTAGAAATTTACCCTTTCAAGGGGAACTTTCATTGTTATTTTTAGTTTGATTGATAATAAGGATGTTATTTGTGAAAATATATGGGTATGTCAATCCCACTACCTTTTCATAAAACCCTGGTACCCATTATTCAACCCAATGTCTGAATCCTTCACTTATAAACTGACTTGGGATTCGATTTCCACACCTATCGCTGTAATTTTGGGACCCTTATTGTCTCATATTCATTGGAAACACTTCGGGTAATATTTTAAACATTGAATCCCATACCACTGATTTTACCCATACTACATATGCTCGAATCTTGGTTGATCTTGAAACCTCAAATAACCTAGATTCAAATATCAAGCTTATAGTTCAAAACAGAACTTGGACTCAGCCTATTAACCATGAAGGTTTACCTTTAGGATGTTTTTCCTTGGGACATATCACTGCAACTTGTGTGGTGGGAAAACATAAAAATGAGAAAGTAACTTGGTGGGAAAATGCTCTCCTAGAGCATTTTTTTTATACTAAGGATGATTTAGATTCAAATATTGATTTCAAGGATGTGGCTGAAATCATCCCTTGAAACTCCTATTAGATAAATTACATGCGAAGGAAACAAGAAAATCGTATATGTTGAAACTTGGATGAACAAAATTGTCGAGACAAATTTGAGTAAAATAGCTAAAGAAAAATATTCTCCCTTAAAAGATAGTTCATATAGGCTGATTTAAGATCTTGAAGTTGTTCAACATATTGAAGATTTTTCAGATGGGTTGAAAACAATGCGTAGCAAGAAAAAATCCTCCCTCAAGAAAATTGTTTCTCCTTCCTATTTTTTGTTGTTGGCAAGCTGTTCCCATTTTGTTTCTTGCAGTGTTATACTTTGATATGGGATTTTAGGCCTTTTTTGTACCTGGGTATGGACCCAGAAAAAAATTCATCCTTTATCTATTATAAAAAAACATCTCTTATGAGTTATCATTAATTTCACCAGCTACTTCGATTATACATTCATTGAATATTGTATATATAGGCCCTAGGGATGGTTCGTCAAAGGTACATTTTTTAACTGTATGTGAATTTGAGTTCTAAATTTCTTTTCTCATTTTGTGGTATTCCTAAAATTGTCTTTCCATGGTCTATATGTTATAATCACTCACACTCACTATGGACAATTTCCCAAGAATTTTATTGAATAAAATTTTCTATTGTAGTGATTCTAGACTATAATTGGTATGTCATGCTTTATCTTTTCCCATTCCTATAGAGTCAGTTGAGGATTTATCTGAAATTGATAGTATCTGATTTGGTTTTCTAGTTCAAGGTTAGCAAGTATTTTTCAAAATTCAGATGTATACAAATTTATTTCTCAAAATATTTTGTTCAAAGGGTGTAACACCCTTATCGGTGGCTTGAAACCCAATTAGCTCAATTATCACCCTAAAATTAAAGTAGAGGGAAGCAAAAGTCCTTAGAATGATTTTCTATTAGAATCTGTTCATAATTTGACAAAGAAGGTTGAAAGACTTGAAGAAATTTTAGATAAGTATTTCAAACATAAGACTATCACTATTTTATGGCTGAAAATAATTAAAAAGTGTGTTGTGGTGGAAGGAAAACGAACATGACCCTTCTTTTATGGTAGAATATTGTTGAGAGATTGATTAGCAAATGATGAAGGAAAGAATAAAAAATTTAAGGTTTTAAGAGGGCATCGACCCTCTGATGGGATTTTGATCGCTATGAGAGTGTCTTCATATTGCATTCGTTAGATTATGTATATTTTAGGGGCTATGGATAAATATCATGAGTTTTCCATGAGAGAAGAAATAAATTTCTCTGCACCTTCTACTCTCTAGCTTTTCCCTTTGTTCCACAAGAGGAATTTGGTGTAAATGAGGAGGTGAATCTATCGAGTGAGCAAGTGTGTGGTCCCTCTCACTGAAATTTGAAGATCCATATTTTCCAAAGTGTTTATATTTTGGGGTCATTTGTTATGACGTGTCAATATAATTAATTGTGTCCCACTTTTCGCAGTCTTTGTACCTTCAGTAAAATATGCCTGATAACCAAAACATGACCAAAAATATATTAAATCACCAACCATGTATTTTTAAGAGCTTATAAAATTCTAAGGTGCATGACATCCAAAATTTACTTGATTTTAAAAAGTTTTTATAATCATTTTTTAAATATTTATTTAGTATTAATATTTTTTTTTAAAAAGGCCATCAAGTGGGAGACACTTATATGCTTTGACCCTGTACTTATGTTTTCCAATATTCAGTCATTAATTTGTAATAATCCCTTTATTTGGCAACACGATGTATGTAAGTTTCTAAGTTCCAAGGGTGAGGGCCCTAATAGATCACTCAATTTATTACGCAATAATTTCTTACTCCTAAACTAACAATTTGTGTATAATTTACATTTAAAACTATCTTACTCCTAAACTACCAATGTTAATCTGAAGATGGCGGATGAGTCCACATTCTCAGATAACTCTTATGTCATCAAAACAACAATTTTAATGAAATGATATATAATAAACTTCAATAAAAAAATAGTCACTTATCTAAAGCTAATATGTACTGACATCAAAATTCATAAGTTGAAAAAGAAAATTTCTATTCGCCATTTTTCCTAAATTTAGTACAAATTATTTAACAGTCACCATTACATTCACAACTTAATTAGAAAACTATACTCTTTTTCACCAATATGACGACATGTAATTTTAGACAATTCACTAACCCTTTGAATCTGGCTTTCTATAAGTTTTTAGTATGGATTCTTTAAAATTTTCCTTGAAGATATCTAACTTTTCAAGAATTGAAAAGTAATTAATCTCTCATAGGTATCACCATACACCTTTACAGTTTAAAATTATCTCCACTCCTAGCAATGCCACATAATACATCACTTTACTAGATTAATGAAGCAATAGTGAAGATAAAAATAGGGTAAGAATTAAGTAAAAGGTGTATAGACCTTAGTACATTGGATTATAGCATGGATGAGATACCAAAAAAACTAGAGGTACTATTTTTGAAATTTAATAGGAAGAAATGATTAAAAATAAATACTATGAAGTTATTACTCGTTTTGAAATTAAGAACAATAATACCGCAAAAATCATTTTCAAATGAAATGAATGTATTTGTAACTTATATATGTATAAAAATGACTAAATGAGAGTGAATATAATAGGAAACATTGAGGTTTAAGTGTACTTTGGGTGTAATCAGAGAGAATTAAAGGCCTACTGTCAGAATTTCTAAGGTTCAAGATACAAGAAAGTACCCTCTTCAGAGTGGCCTACAACTACATTTTTGTTTAATAAATATCTACTACTCATGTATGCATATATTTATTATTTTTTCTATTGCCATGTGCTTCCATGATATCATGCTTATATTGGAGCAGGGGTTATATTTAATTTTGGTATCACTTATTCTATCTTGAATACTTAAAGTACGTTTATATGTTACACGTACAATAATATTTTCATTACCTATCAATTTTATATACTTTTCTTATGACTACATTGTTTATATTTTCAACATTCAAGAATTTTTCTCACTAATTAGTATATCAAATTATTACACCAAATGATATATTTCCTACCTAGAGAAAATAGTCTATATTCGATCTTATAATCAATACAACTATCCCACATTCTGGCAATATCTTAATTCCTTTAAAATATATGTAGACCAATAATTATATATTTATCTAATATAGGTATACTAGTTATAAAAACACTTTAATTTATATGCTTTAAAATTTAGACTATGAACTATCTTCGACCAACTGTTGGGAGAAACCTACATAACCATAGGATTTTCATATTTTTTTTGAGAAATTAATCATAAACTCTTTAACATCAATGAATAAAAGATAAAGGCAATTTCATTCTACCAATATCCAGATATTAGACATATCCCATAGCATCAATCAGACCAATTACGAATCTGAAGTCCTTAATTGCAATTTTTTTATATACAACAAAACTATATATCATGTTGTCATAGAACTACATCTAATTTTCCCTTTTCCACCGTTTCACTGATCTAATCATACTCCTAACCAAATAGGAAAATGGATTTTATATAATAACACACCAAATTTCGGACAACTGTCCATAATTCAATTTTTTGGAGCAGCCCACATAAAAGTAAAAATCAGTGAGGTGTATCTACGAGAATGCATAGACACAATTTTGGAAAATATTACATATCTATAAAACACTGTATGCAGCAAGCCTATGACAGTTAATACTCTATAAAATACTGTATGTAGCAAACCTGTGATAGTTAATACTCCATAAAGCACTGTATGTAGCAAACCTATAATTGTTATTGCTAAAGGTTCAAAGTGGGCAAGCAGGTTTGTAAGCCTTGCACCTCTGATATTTGTGGGCAAGCAGGTTTGTATGCCTTACAAATATGAGTTTTGTGGTTAAGCAGGTTTCTATACCCTTTACACCTCTGATATTTGTGGTTAAGCAGGTTTTTATGCCGGGTCAATGGCGTTGAAGGCAGATAGTCACTGTCAATACTAGAGGGAGAACGATTATGCCAATTCCAAGGGCACATCTAGTACGCATAGAAATGTAAAATCAGTGAGGCATGTCTCAAGAATCCATAGACGTCATTTTTGCAAAAAAATACATATCTATAAAACACCGTCTGTGCAAACCTATGACAGTTAATACTCTAGGGCCTTGCACCGCTGAGCTTACACGGTGCGAGTCCAACTCGAATGATTGCTCCTCCGGTCGGGCACACGTAAATTATATTCTACTTCCTAACTTAGCAAGAAAGGGGCTAGACTGTGACAAAAAGCATGATTTTTGCTTGTTATATAAAAGAAAGGTGAAAGGCTTCTCCAATATGAAATTACGCCCTGATTGATACTCAAATTTTAGGTTATCTCAACAAACATCTCAAACAACCTTTACCCGACACAAGAGCGAAATGAGTCTAAAAATATACGAAGAGAAATAAAACTTAGAGCTGAGGTTGAGCAAAAGCCCAACAACAAAAACAATTAAGTTAGACATTCTAGACCAGAAATATATCTATAATATTATGGACTTAGAAATGGAAAAGGAGAAAAATAATGCCATCACCAAATTGCAATCCTAATGTAATGGGCTGAATCAAGAGCTGTTATTTCTATATTCTGTGTCTTATACATATAGATACCTCGGTTTACAATTTGTCATATCAGAAGAGCTGATTGAATATAAGAATGCGACTTTAGCATACAAACCCTAATAGCATGATAGAAACTACGATCTATTAAAAACGCAACGTATCCAACAAAAAAGAAAAGTATAAATCCTAATAAACATTTGAAAACCCAGAATGAAATGGATTTATATACGCACCAATCTGAACAGACGCTGTCGTAGCAACACGCATGAAATATGGAAGTCGACTTGGGGAAGCAAGTTTCAATGATATTCCTCTTCGATAGAGGGTTCGGATCTTACATTGGGAAGCAAGTTTCAAAGATATGCTCTTGGATAGAGGGTTCGGATCTTACATTGAAATGCTCTTCTTCCACCAATCTCTCCGCATTATGACCAAAATACAGTGCCAAGCATCATAATGGTCGCAGCATTATCTTCGGTGAAACAGGTACGGTACTTTCAGTATCTTTCCATATCTTGCCCATCTTGTGTACGCTCTAAACCCTAGGCCTTACCATTTTTAATACACCCCGAATGAACATGATTTTGACCAGCAATGAACTATAGTTGGGTAATTACCAGTGTACAAAGGTACTGGACTCTGCCAAGACCGTGCATAAGGGGAAAAACAAGACAAGTGTCGCTGAATTGATGGAGCTCACAAAAAAGTTGTACAAATAGTTGGGAGATTAAAGTGATAAATAAGATGACAGATGTGACATTAAAGTTATGTACATGGCGTGGAAATTGATAGGCTGTGGGCCGTTTGTTTTTTTAAGCCATACTTCAATTATGGAGGGGGGGCACGGCCAACGGGCAGCCCACGCAGAGCTATATAGTCTATGAGACCCCCTGTATTCTCTCGCCGGAGAGGAGGGGAGATCTGATAGCTATCAATTTACATCAGATCTATTTTTATTACATATATAATAAAGTAATAAATTATGAAACTATAGAAAACCATATGTTAAAAATTTAGAAAATTGTATTATTTTTTAAACAGTTATAAATAAATATACATACAATTTATATAAATATAAATTGTGTGTGTGTGAGAGTGAGTGAGAACAAACATTAGAAATATATATATAAAATATTGAAATTTACAACCACGGAAAAGAGTTAAGCTGGTGGTGAAGTTTGATTGGCAAGTCCTGAAAATTTTAACATCTAATCTTGAATAGGGCGATTTTTGGGAAAGATAAGAGCAAACCAACATGAAGCATCTATTTGAGAAGGTACCTTAAGAAGTAGAATGATGCGCAAGGTATGTGCCATTTATCTAAGACACCATGAGAAATTATAGCACACCATACATGCATCATCTTAATTATGTACTGGGTACTTTTGTTGAGTTGGCGGATAAGTACGTGGTGGATTCTTCCAAAAGCTTGATCACCCTGTAGTGTGTGCAACATGCAAGTATTCCACTCCCTAAACACATTTTGATGTCACTGATGGATTGAATGATTGAACGATGGAAATTAATTGTAAATTTAAGAAACAACAAAAATCATGAGCCATGAAACCAAAATCAGGATAGCTCAAATCCACAGGCCGCCTCTATTGTTAACCCATAGCAAATCCAAAGCAAGTTACGACAAGAAGAAGCATGACATTAAGAGTAACAAGGAGCCCAAATCAGGTTCCTTTTATTAATTTATTTCAACTAAAAGTTTTACTATTTATCTTATCCAGACCACATGCCCTTGTCTATTGTCATTGTACATGAGGAAAACACTATGTTTGTGGTTCAGTTGTAGAAATGTTCACAGAATTATGCATTTAATTTCCCTCACCTCTGCCACCACTAACACCTTACCTATTAAAGTAAGGCCTATTTTAAAAAAAAGGTTAAAAATTATTATAAAATAAAAAATTTCACACATTCGGGAAACATATTATACTCTATGGAAGAGGCTATTTCCTATGAAAAAAAAGGGTTACAACTTCCTCTACACATAATTCCATGGTCTTTATCCTGCACCTGTTAGACAGATATTACGACACATAGGTCACTATTACATGTTTGATTCTTACCACCACACTTAAAAAACACAACTATATGACCTTGTTCATATCACTCTTTATATTCAACACCTCTTGTGTTTACTCATTGCCCTATGTAATAAATATTACATGTAATAGCAAAGCACAAAAAGATCTAGGAAATCTTGTTTTTTATCATTCACTAAGATTTATAGTAGTTTTCACTCTGTGTAAAATAAAGAAGTCCTTAATGATCATATGATGCCCATCTTAATCGAATGTATTGTACATTTGACAACCCTCAATCACAGTGAAGATGAGTACACTATACAAGTAAAGAACCAATCCATTTGTAAAGGAAATCAAAGAGAAGCTTTTTCATTCATAATTTTTCTTCTTGAGAAAATAATGTATGAAATATTACCATAGATCACATAACATGCATTATAATTATTATTTTTATATCATGTAGATTCATAATACACAATATTGTCATGTATTAATCATACCCAAAATAGGAAAAAGAAAACATAAATAATCCATACGTAGACGTGATCTCATTTTTTTGTTGAGGTGATTACCACATTGTAACCCTAGCAACTAAAATATAAATGCCTTCTCATCCTAACAAACATCACAGTACTAATATTCCACTTAAAATAGTCCTATCATGTTGATGCCGACATTTGATCAATGTATAAATTTTTTACACTAAGGAAATTGTAAATTTTATCCTTAATCCTGCTCATCCACTTGGTTTTCTCTAAACTCCCCATGTGGCTTCGATTTCCATTTTTCTTTCCAAAGTCTCTAAATATCATAAAATTTTATATTTAGATTAAAAAACACAGGGCATGGATTCCATTAAAAATATTTTAGGAAGATAGAGTCAATGAGAAGGTTCAATATAGCTTAAGCCACCACCACTATAAGTTGCTCATATGCAACACAAGGGATAATACTTATTAATAAAATATCAAAATATTGTTTGATACCATAATTTACACATTACTTTGTGAAATGTTCCATATGCATAGCTTTTGTGCCATCCATCTTTTAAATCATATCAAAAGAATGATCCTAAAAACAATTCCCTATATTATTATGAACATCTCTCCTTAATTTATACCACTTGTTTCTTTACATTTACAAGCATTTAGGTGTCATTATATTAAGTATAACGAAGTTATTAACATTTATAAAAACTTCAAATGAAACATATAATTTCTCTAAATAGTTATTCTATTCTTGATAGTAATTATTTCTCCTATTAAGAAGTTACATATTTTAGTTCCATAATTCTTATACAATGATGGTACAAAATGGATATGTAAATTATTACACTGGATTTTGATGTTTTTGCAATTTTCTTAAAAAGAATAAATTTTAATAAGTATTTTTATAAAAGAAGAAAATTTTAAGATGAGATCATTTTTATAATATTAACACTTCAACAAAATTGACTCTTTACTTTTTTCAAAAGCTGACCCTTTAGCAACATTCACATGCTAGGTGATAAGAATTCACACCACAATAAAAACTAATAAGTTAACTATGAAGCACTTATCGCGACCATTGTTTTACAATACAAACTTTAGACAAAGAATTTTATTAAAATCATACAACATTAATAAATGAAACAATTTAGAAATGATAAAATGACATAACCTTATCACTCAGAAAATTTTAAACATTTTATTCATTTCAATGTATAGTCTTGTTCCCCAATGGTATAATTGTAAACATGGCTCACCATTATACTTTATAGTGTTAAATAGTGCTTGTTTATCACATCCACCTACCTCAACATATAAATAATGCATTTATGGATAAATAAATTTATTTTATATCTTTTATCACAAGTCTAATACAAATGTTTTCCATACAGATTCACCTAAATACAAAGTTGATCAAATCAAACACAAAACATGTAAACTGTAACGCCCAGTAAAATCTCCCACTTGAGACCCATGAACAACCTAGGTTTAGTTACAAAATTATGGAATAATTTTTTTTAAAGTGTTAACAACCAAAGTCTCAAGGACAATTAAATTCAACTGATAAATTTTCCCATTATAATAATTACTAATTCCACATTATAAAGCAACAAGTGTAATAAGTCCACACCTAGCTCAAATCTCCTTAGGGATTAATTTAATCACTGATTACATTGACATTTTAGCTAAATATTCCCTGATTAAAATTTTAGGGTTAAGGGACCAAAACAATTAAATACCCAAGGTATTTAATTCCACAAGATCTAAGACAAGAGCAAGGTTTAATTACAGTGGGGGAAAAGAATACATATTTAAAATCATCAAAGTAAATTCTTACTTACCCACTCCCAGAACTCGGTTAAAGATTCAATTTGATTTTTTTTCCATGATTAATGTAATTAAAACTTCCTGAAAACATTCCCATTAGATAGGAAATTTCCTCACCTTTCCAGTGATATAAAGAAGTCCTCCTAACTCCTCATATTTCTCAAGTTATGGGCCGACGGACCTTGGGAGGAAAATTTTCCCAAGAGCGGGTTTGTGGGCCTAGGGAAGAAAATTTTCCCCAACTCAGGTCTGCGGACTTCGGAGAGAAATTTCACCCGGAGGAGGAATGGACCGGTGGGGCAGGGAAGTAAATTTTTCCCATGTGCGGGCCAGCGGAGCGGGGAGAAATTTAGCACTTTTTCCCCTTTTGGGACAAAAGAGTGATTTGCCCCCATGCGCCCATGAGCCTGAAAGGACACATGTCAGCATTTCCCAACTCTGGTAGAAAGTCGGGCCACCGGAGAATTTTTAGACTTTTCTCCTTTTCACCAAAAAGTGCTAAGGGATCAAAATGATCTGTGCCTCCGCCGACACCCAAGGAACCATGTGTCAGTCATCCATTGGTCATGGGTTGGCGGGCCAATAGGGAGAACTTAGAAAAATTTCCTCAAAGAAAATTTCAAAGTGCTAATTTTTTTAAAGGATCTGCTCCTCCTTCCAATGCCTCGTGATGCCATGTGACAACACCTGATTGGTTACGGGCCGGTGGGGCCACGGAGAAAACTTATAAAATTTTCCAAATTTTATTTTTGAAAACACTTAAGGTTAAAACTAGGATCTAAGTCTCCCCTGCCATTGCCTAACAAAGCCACGTGTCAATCATGATTGGCTGTGGGGCAGGTGGGTCAGAAAAAAAGGAAAAATTTCCCAAAATTTCTTTTTGGACTTAGATCATTTTTAGATAAAATGAAAGGCTTGAGGATTAGCGGAGCGGCGGGGAAACTTTATGACTTTGCATGTTTTTAGTCCAAAAAGGTGCTAAGGGAAAATTTTAGCCTGCAGGTCCGCCAAGGAATATTTTATTCATTTAAAATTTGACAGTTAGATTATTTTGAGCCCGAAATGAAGTAAAAACTTCAGAATGCCATAACTTTTGATTGGGAACTCATTTTTTGGCAAACGAGGACTTTCTGGAAAGATCTCGACCTCCTCTTTGCACAGAAACCTTAGGAATTTGATTTTGATAAATTTTAAAGGGTAAATTTTGAGAAAGCGTCTTTATGTCACTTAGAAAGTGAACTGGTGTTTCTAACTTATCAATTTTGTTCAAATTTTTTGTTAATTATTTTTCCACTTGCCAAACAGGCATGGAGGATTTTACTTGGAATATTTTAGGATAGATTGCAAGGTTAAGTTTACTTGATTGATTTGCATTTGAAATTTATCAATTTTATACAGCAAGAAGTATGCAATTTTGCCTTTGTCTGATTTGAAAGGTTCTATAAAATTTTCATAAGTATTTTGGTATGTTTGGGGTCATTTTGACCTTACAAATAAAATTTGATATTTAATTTTGTCTTTTTGATGTTGCAGGATAGATCTATGCATTTTGATAAAACATTTTCTAGTTTTGAAAACATCTAACAAAGATCTAAATTCGAAAGGATTTATTTTCCATTTATCGTCTTCTAAGTATTAGAAATCATTTTAGATCCAATCTAACTCATTAAGTTGATTCGAATCAACATATTCAAATGCCAAATTACAATTCTAATTTTCAAAACTTTCATTTCTAAAGAACGGAGCATTATGACATTTCTTCATACGTATTCACTTTTTCATCTTTCCAACAGAGATTTCAAATTACATTCAACAATTAAATTTCCAATGAAAGCAATATCATTTGAATAGAGTAACCACTTCTATTTATATAGATCAAATACAACTTTACAATCACAACTCTTTCTCATTACATTCCTTTTTACAAAGATAATACAGAGTAAATTTCTTTCACATTCAAAAGGGATTTTATTTCCAAAACATAGTAACTCTTCAGCACAAAATCTATATTAAATTGTCATCCACATCAAGTGGGGAAATGGTTTACAAAATTAGTTTCGCAAGGGACTATCAGAACTTTATCTCCTTCCTCAATTACAATATACAAAATACAATTTCTTCCACATTTATTCAAAAAAAAAGAACAAAGTATATCTCTTTCACAATTCAATTTACAACTTTCATAGCCCATACAAGCCATCTTTCCATCACAGATAATGTACAAGTTCATCCACTTCAAAGTGGGAAGGGTTACAATAAGTAATAATCTCAACAAGGACTGTCAAAATTTTTTCTTTTTTTTCCTCTACTCCAGAACAACAACATGAATATCCTCCATTTTTCTTTATTTCAATTTTATCACAACAGAACAGGGGGAAAGGAAATGCTCTCCACCTAACCAAGACATCTAATGAAAAGGAGAATCTGTCCTTCTTCATTGGCCCATGAGCCCCAACCATATTGCAATTAGAAATATTTTCAACACATGGCAACAACAAGCTTCCACAACACAAAGATATATATCTCATTCAAAACATCATCCCAAACAAAAATGTAGTTTTCCACCACAAAACAAAACAAAAAACAACACTTAGGCTTCATCATGCAAGCCAAAGGAGCAAGAAACTATGGGGGATGCTACTTATGCCTCCCAAAGGGGAAATGGGTATCACCACCTAAGAACAAACTACCAAAATATATATCATTTCAAATCCTGACATGCCCTTATGCCTCCCCCAAGTACCCCTTATTCCTCACATTTCCTTATGCCTCCCCAACCTCTTATGGCACCCCATAACGAGTAAAGGAAATGCAAGCTATTTCTTTGTAAGGTGGAACCCAAATCCCAACTCCCTCCACACTTATACCTCCCCAAAACACTTATGCCTCCCAAAAAATGCCCCATAGTCTTCTCCTACACCATCCCTAGGCCATCTACCCAACTAGCCAACAAATAAAACAAACATTCAAACATTCAACCATTCACATATGCATACAAATAAAAGGAGAGTATTTCCAAGAGCTAAGCTCTTACCTCTCCATGATGGAGTTTGTTTCAAGTTCCAACCAACAAGCTTTCCAATGCAAAATAGCCCAAGATCAACAAAACACAGGTTTGTAAAAATCAACTTTCTCCAAAATCAAGAGCTCCAAATAGCAAAAGAATTCACCCCAAAAATAAGTATGCAAAAGTACAGCAGCCAAAAGAGTGTAACCCCCAAACAATAAAATGAATTTGAATATATAGAAGGGGGAAGAGAGGAGGATGAGGTGGATCCATGTAGGATGCCACATCACACATCCTCAACTCCAACTCACAAGTCAACTTCAATCTCCAAAACATAATAAATAAGTAGGTGAATAATATGACAGTCTTACTTACACACTCAAATCAAGCCCACATCCCAAAGGACTGAAATTAAACCATGTAAGAAAAGTGCAATTAAAACATACAACTTGACTTACAAAAATGCATAATGGAGGCTAGATTTAAACCCTCCAACCATAGGTAAGGTTGGCATGAAAATTTAAGAGGTATGGGACAAGTTTAACTTGTCCCACAAGCCTCCAAAATCAGCCTCCAAGGAAAAATTTCAAATTCCAAAGAAGATGAAGTGTTTCATACTCCAAATTTTACTTACATATCTCTTACACATCACTTACACATTACTTACACATATCTTACAACATTTAATACAAGATTCAACCACTCCAATAATTAATTTCTTATGACCCAATTTGGTTAATTTATTTTAACAATATGATTACCCACATTATGTACCACAATTTATTTAAATAAAAAGGGGTGAACACATCACTTAATAAACACATACAAACACCAATAAAAAGGAACCAAATAAATAAATACACATAACCCTTGGTCACATTTAAAGGTGATCCCCCCATGGGAATTCCTAACAACAATCAAACACACACACACAAACAATACAAGTTGCCATGGTGACCTTGTTGAATTCATCTAGAATTCCAATGTGGTTGGTCTCCAATCCCTCGATGTTGGTTGTGATATTTTAACCTACAAAACAAAATACCTCCTTCAGCCTCGTGGCCATATCAAAACATCCAAATTAATATAAATATAGTTTCAAAATTATCAATATATATATGAATCATAACAATATCTAGAGAATCAACAATATCACTTAAAATTTCATCAACAACTATTTCATCATCAATTTTAATTCAATTTTCTTGGTCTACTCAATATATCCAAATATCATATGTCCTAACAACATCGATAAATATATATAACCATGTCCAACAACATGTCAAATTCTATATAAAATGTCTCTAACAATCATCATGCATCATATGGGAATCAGAGTCAATAATAGTCCATGATCTAACATCTAACACCATACTAAATCAAAAATATAATAATTTCCATAATATAGTCACCAGTATCATGATCAATATCAAGATGTGTTGAAGGAAAGTGGGCACTACATCCCCCTCCCCTTAGACTGACTTCCTCCTGGAAGTCACTGGAAGAGAGATAGGAACAAATGCAACAGAAAAAGGATCACTCCCATTATGGGATTGCTTGCTTCAAACAAGTGTGGGTCCACAGAACCCAAGTTTGGTCCAATGCAATTCAGCAAGAAGAAGGGAGATTGTAAGGGATGAGTTCTAAAATTTCTACATGCAAGGCTACGAACCTTTAAATCTAGAGAGTAACTTTACGCTATCAACCAAGATACAACACGTAATAATATAACATGAAGAGTTCAAAAGAGTCTTAAGAGTAACCACCAAGTAGATAAATAACAAGGAGAATTCCATGAGTTTGAGAATGACCACATAGTTTCCCAAGGAATACAACATACTACAGTAACAAAATTTAAGGTTTCCACCAAGGTTAAATTATGCTTTCATAGTTCATTGTTTAGACAAGGCTAGCAGAATCAACCAAGGCCAAAATTTTGTACGAGAGACATGTTTACTCAAGGTCCCACAATTTGAGGTCACACAAGATGAGGTTAATCAATAAGGAAGGAAACCTAAATCAATAACACATTTACAATCAAGGAACTATTCAAAAGAAGCACTTCCATAACTAGAGAGGGTACAATTAAATTTTCATGGTAATACTAAGAAAATTTATGACCATAAGGTTTCCTATAGTTTGATTTGTTTTACACTTTTGTTTTAAGAATTGAACACACCACACCAACCAAATCTAGAGACGTCAAACATTTAGTAAACAACTCCACTAGCAGCTAACATAATAATGCAAGAAGCACCATACACTATAACACAATGGGATTTATTTATCTTATTTCCTACTCAAGCTCGAAATAACCATAAAGAGAGCACAAGAAACACCAAGGAGCACTCAAGATAGCTAGGGAGAAGAACAAGTAACAAAGGGGTCCAACTACAATCCAAGGTGCATCGTGACAAAAGTGAATATCATCATCTTGCACTTTCCATCCTAATGGTAAAGGGGCAACAATAACAAGGTGACACAAGAAAATATGAAGAAAAGAAGACTTCCCAAAGTTATTTTATATCCTTAACATATGTTTCCTTAAAATTACAATAACTTAGGTCTCCAAGGACAAGATAACACGCAAGGAGGTTGCTTCTTAAACAAGAGGTAAGTCTCAATCCAAAAAGACCACAACTCACACTCGTCGAGCTACGGGACGATAAGGGTATGATGACCCAAAAATTCCACAAAGAAAGGCACATACATCTATGAACAAGAAGGTACTAAGCAACTACAACACATTACTATCCACCAGGTGTTTCACAATTTTGGGTAGGCGACAGAACTACAGGTTCAACTATACATTGCACTCAATACATATAAATCTTACTTATTTTATAACTCAACTAATTAAGTCAAAAGTTGTAGTTTCATTTCCTAAGCACACTCCTTTACGAGTTTTCTTAATTAAACTTCCTCCTATTATGACATCACAAGTTTGTGTTATAAGGACCACTAAGGGGGCATGATATCTCACCATTCTATAAAGGTAGAAAAGAGAAAAAAAGTATTTATTTTACTCCTAGGGGAGGTAGATGGACAATTTTTTTCCCTTTCTATTCTTCTACATGGTTTTTTTTCTTCTATTAATCTACCAAGGTTAAAGCAAGGACCATTTTCTCTTTCTATGTTCTAGTTTATTTGTTAAGCTTCAAGGCCAAATCTCCTCAATTATAGTTTTATGATGTTTGGGTGAGTCAACTTGTCAATTAAAAATTTAATGAGAAGGAAGGGTAAACATATCACACTATTACTTTTATGGGAAACAACATATCACATTTTTTTAATTTTAAGGAAACAAGGGACATTCAACATAGCAAACACATTATTAATTTTGTAAGAACTAGGAATCTATCAACCAACATGGATCACAACAATATTTCAAGGGTTTTCCAACTAATTACAAGTATCATAAAACATTTCTAGTGGGTCTCTACAAGTTCTCAAAATAAGTTACAAGGAAGGCCCATTAAGGGAACATAATTACTTTTACTGATCTACTAGGGTTTAACAATGTTTGTTGTTTTAGTGAAAAAACATTTTACTCACATGATAAGAAAAGGAAAGTTTTCAAATCTACACCCATATTACCACAGGATACCACCAACCAAGAAATCAAAATGACAAGGAAATATTTTAACTATAAGAACACCACATACTCATTAGAAAGCATCAAATGTAAGCAGCCAATCAGCTATCTATTTAACATGGCTTTATGACCAAGAGTTACAGCTTCGCAAGAAGAATCACATTATAAAATACCACCGAGATTAAATCATCAAGGTCTAATTACACTAACATCACCAGTGGCATGATCCAAAAGTCTCAAAGCATCCATAAGTGTCTCCACGTAACCCCAAGATTGATAGGTCAACGTGAGCAAAACAAACACACTTAATTAAACACACTACCCGAATGGGCTTAAATCTAATCATAATTACCAAGATGCATACAATCCACAAGTCAATACTTTTTATAATGAAACATGGAAACCATGATAAAACTTAGCATGCCATCGATGAAAGGTCACTACCAAACAACCACTTCTCCACTAACATCTACAGTCAAAAATCAATCCGATCCTAACACAATCCAAAAGCCCATAATTAAACACTTCTACTTTGACAAGGATCAAGCTCTTACCAGATTGTAAGAGAATCACCACCACCACTAATAGATTGCCAACTAGAATGCACAACACAATGAAACTTTCTATCTAGCAAGGTCGAGCAATGAAAATTCACTCTAAGATCATAGACACACTCAAGGTTCTGTGCATCCAACACCAAGGCACAACTTAGAACACCTAAGAAGACATTCAAGACACCCAGGGTGTACCCCCATATGATGAAATGTCACAATACATACAGCGTAGAACCAGCTCATCATTAAGCAAGAAGGAATCACGTAACGTTTAGCTAAGTAGCCAACAATATCAACGAGCTCCGAGTCATCAATCAAAATAAAGTCCAAGAAATATCGGCAATCAAGGAAAGTGGCTAAGTAGCCACATTGCAAAGTCTGAAAATTCTCACAAAAATAAATATAAATAGAAGAGCCTCAAAGCTTCTCAAATCAATCATAAAATAAGATGCTGGTCCTTGATAAAATAACACAAGATTATGAATGTAAAATACAAAACGTTAACACCACATTCACTTCGCAGCCCTTCATGGCCGCCAATAGGGGTACTCTACCTCAAGGTCAGTTCCAAGGACACATACGTAGGATTGGGTCATAAACGACACCCAGACTTAATGTCCACTCTCCCATGTGGGTAACAAAATGAAAATCTGACAACCAAACCATCCTTCCTAACCACTGAAGGAAGGAATCTCTAAACAACTTCTAATTAACTCTTCTCGACCCCAGAACACAACCACTATTGTCCAACCACAAGAATCACACCATACAATTTATCATTCCAACAACTCCAATAAGGAAGGGTCTCAAAATGGCTCAATGCATCATACAATTAAATCAAGATTTAGGACTTGTAAAACAACACATTTTCAAAGGAGAACCAAGTTTCCACTACACTAGAAGTTCACAAAAATCAATTTAATTTAACATTCAGTTACCCAGGTTTAGAAAAAATGCCACTAAGTAAGCACAACAACTCAAACAACTTATTATTTTATTATTATTTTAATTCTGGTAGTTCAAATGAACAGAGTAATGTAATATTTTTATACGTGTTTCTTTTTTTCAATTTTCAAACAAGGTTGTTTTCTAGATTTAAAAGTGTGCTAGGTTTACAGTTCATGTCTCAAGTTTTCTAGTGTGCCCAAGGGTCCAAGATTTGAACCCACGGCTCTGATACCAAGTGTAACGCCCGCTAAAATCTCCCACTTGAGACCCATGAACAACCTAGGTTTAGTTACAAAATTATGGAATAATTTTTTTTAAAGTGTTAACAACCAAAGTCTCAAGGACAATTAAATTCAACTGATAACTTTTCCCATTATAATAATTACTAATTCCACATTATAAAGCAACAAGTGTAATAAGTCCACACCTAGCTCAAATCTCCTTAGGGATTAATTTAATCACTGATTACATTGACATTTTAGCTAAATATTCCCTGATTAAAATTTTAGGGTTAAGGGACCAAAACAATTAAATACCCAAGGTATTTAATTCCACAAGATCTAAGACAAGAGCAAGGTTTAATTACAGTGGGGAAAAGAATACATATTTAAAATCATCAGAGTAAATTCTTACTTACCCACTCCCAGAACTCGGTTAAATATTCAATTTGATTTTTCCCATGATTAATGCAATTAAAACTTCCTGAAAACATTCCCATTAGATAGGAAATTTCCTCACCTTTCCAGTGATATAAAGAAGTCCTCCTAACTCCTCATATTTCTCAAGTTATGGACCGGCGGACCTTGGGGTGAAAATTTTTCCAAGAGCGGGTCTGCGGGCCTAGGGGAGAAAATTTTCCCCAACTCGGGTCTGCGGACTTCGGGAGAAATTTCACCTAGAGGAGGACTTCGGAGAGAAATGGGGAATTCAGCCCATATTGCAAATTCCCATGCGGGGCTGGTGGAGTGGGGAGAACTTTAGCACTTTTTCCCTTTTGGGACAAAAGAGTGATTTTTCCCCCGTGCACCCGAGCCCGAAAGGACACATGTCGGCATTTCCCAACTCTGGTGGAAAGTCGGGCTGCTAGGAGAATTTTTAGAATTTTCTCCTTTTTGCCAAAAAGTGCTAAGGGATCAAAATGATCTACTCCTGTGCGCCTCCCTGACACCCAAGGCGCCATTGGTCGTCATTCATCCATTGGTTGCGGTCGGTGGGAGCCAACGAGAGAACTTATAAAAAAAGTTTTTCCCAAAGAAAATTTTTGAAGTGCTAAGTTTTTAAGGGATCTGCTCCTCCACCGATGCCTCATGATGCCACATGGCAGCACCTGATTGGTTGTGGATCCATTAGCGGGGCTGCAGAGAAAACTTACAATTTTTTCCAAATTTTAATTTTGAAAACACTTAAGGTTTAAATGGGTTCTGATGCCTCCCCATTGCCTCATGAAGCCACATGTATCAGCATCTGATTGGCTGTGGGGGTAGGTGGGGAAAAATTAGGAAAATTTTCCCAAAAATTTCTTTTTTAACTTAGGATCATATTTAGACAAAATGAAAGGCTTGCGGGTTAGTGGAGCAGCGGGAAATTTCATGCCTTTGCATTTTTTGTCCAAAAAGGTGCTAAGGGAAAGTTTTCAGCCCGCGGGTCCGCCCAAGAATATTTTATTCATTTAAAATTTGACAGTTAGATTATTTTGAGCCCGAAATGAAGTAAAAACTTCAGAAGGCCATAACTTTTGATTGGGAACTCATTTTTTGGAAAACGAGGACTTTCTAGAAAGCTCTCGACATCCTCTTTGCACAAAAACCTTAGGAATTTGATTTTGATAAATTTTAAAGGGTCAATTTTGAGAAAACGTCTTTCTGTCACTTAGAAAGTGAACTAGTATTTTTAACTTATCAATTTTGTTCAAATTTGTCATTAATTATTTTTCCACTTGCCAAACAGGCATGGAGGATTTTACTTGGAATATTTTAGGATAGATTGCAAGGTTAAGTTTACTTGATTGATTTGCATTCGAAATTTATCAATTTTATACAACAAGAAGTCTGCAATTTTGCCTTTCCCTGATTTGAAAGGTTCTATAAAATTTTCATAAGTATTTTGGTATGTTTGGGGTCATTTTGACCTTACAAATAAAATTTGATATTTCATTTTTTCTTTTTGATGTTGCAGGGTTGATCTGTGCATTTTGATAAAACATTTTCCAGTTTTGAAAACATCTAACAAAGATCTAATTCAAAAGGATCTATTTTCCATTTATCATCTTCTAAGTATTAGAAATCATTCTAGATCCAATCTAACTCATTAAGTTGATTCGAATCAACGTATTCAAATGCCAAATTACAATTCTTATTTTCAAAAATTTCATTTCTAAAGAACAAAGCATTATGACATTTCTTCATACGTATTCACTTTTTCATCTTTCCAACAGAGATTTCAAATTACATTCAACAATCAGATTTCCAATGAAAGCAATATCATTTGAACAAAGTAACCACTTCTATTTATATAGATCAAATACAACTTTACAATCACAACTCTTTCTCATTACATTCCTTTTTACAAACAGAATACAGAGTAAATTTCTTTCACATTCAAAAGGGATTTTATTTCCAAAACATAGTAACTCTTCAGCACAAAATGTGTATTAAATTGTCATCCACATCAAGTGGGGAAATGGTTTACAAAATTAGTTTCGCAAGGGACTGTCAGAACTTTGTCTTCTTCCTCAATTACAATATACAAAATACAATTTCTTCCACATTTATTCAAAAACAGAGAACAAAGTATATCTCTTTCACAATTCAATTTACAACTTTCATAGCCCATACAGACCATCTTTCCATCACAGATAATGTACAAGTTCATCCACTTCAAAGTGGGAAGGGTTACAATAAGTAATAATCTCAACAAGGACTGTCAAAATTTTTTTTTTCCTCTTCTCTAGAACAGCAACATGAATATCCTCCATTTTTCTTTATTTCAATTTTATCACAACAGAATAGGGGGAAAGGCAACGCTCTCCACCCAACCAAGACATCCAATGAAAAGGAGAAGCCATCCTTCTTCATTGGCCCCTGAGCCCCAACCATATTGCAATTAGAAATCTTTTCAACACATGGAAACAACAGGATTCCACAACACAAAGACATATTTCTCATTCAAAACACAGTCCAAACAAAACTATAGTTTTCAACCACAGAACAAAACAACAAACAACACTCAGGCTTCATCATGCAAGCCAAAGGAGCAAGAAACTATGGGGGATGCTGCTTATGCCTCCCAAAGGGGAAATGGGTATCACCACTTGAGAAAAAACCACCAAAATATATATCATTTCAAATCCCTGACATGCCCTTATGCCTCCCCCAAGTACCCCTTATTCCTCACATTTCCTTATGCCTCCCCAACCTCTTATGGCACCCCATAACGAGTAAAGAAATGCAAGCTATTTCTTTGTAAGGTGGAACCCAAATCCCAACTCCCTCCACACTTATACCTCCCCAAAACACTTATGCCTCCCACAAAATGCCCCATAGTCTTCTCCTACACCATCCCTAGGCCATCTACCCAACCAACCAACAAATAAAACAACACATTCAAACATTCAACCATTCACATATGCATACAAATAAAAGGAGAGTATTTCCAAGAGCTAAGCTCTTACCTCTCCATGATGGAGTTTGTTTCAAGTTCCAACCAACAAGCTTTCAATGCAAAATAGCCCAAGATCAACAAAACAAGGTCTGTAAAAATTCTACAACTTTCTCCAAAAGCAAGAGCTCCAAATAGCAAAATAATTCACCCCAAAAGAAGTATGCAAAAGTACAGCAACCAAAAGAGTGTAACCCCCAAACAATAAAATGAATTCGAATATATAGAAGAGGGAAGAGAAGAGGATGAGGTGGATCTAAGTAGGATGCCACATCACACATCCTCAACTCCAACTCACAAGTCAACTTCAATCTCCAAAGCACAATAAATAAGTAGGTGAATAATATGATAGATTACTTACACACTCAAAACAAGCCCACACCCCAAAGGACTGAAATTAAACCATGTAAGAAAAGTGCAATTAAAGCATACAACTTGACTTACAAAAATGCATAATGAAGGTCTAGATTTAAACCCTCCAACCATAGGTAAGGTTGGTAAATAAATTTAAGAGGTATGGGACAAGTTTAACTTGTCCCACAAGCCTCCAAAATTAGCCTCCAAGGACAAATTCGAATTTCAAAGAAGATGGAAGTGTTTCATACTCCAAATTTTACTTACATATCTCTTACACATCACTTACACATCTCTTACACATATCTTAAACATTTAATACCAAGAGTCAACCACTCTAATAATTACTTTCTTATGACCCAAGTTGGTTAATTTATTTTAACAATATGATTACTCACATTATGTACCACAATTTATTTAAATAATGAAAGGGGTGAACACATCACTTAATAAACACATACAAACACCAATAAAAAGGAACCAAATAAATAAATACACATAACCCTTGGTCACATTTAAAGGTGATCCCCCCATGGGAATCCCTAACAATCAAAAAACACACACAAACGAAAATACAAGTTGCCATGGTGACCTTGTTGAATTCATCTAGAATTCCAATGTGGTTGGTCTCCAATCCCCCGATGTTTGTTGTGATATTTTAACCTGCAAAACACAATACCTCCTTCGGCCTCGTGGCCATATCAGAACATCCAAATGAATATAAATATATAATTTCAAAATATATATATATATATATGAATCACAACAATATCCAGACAATCAACAATATCACTTACAATTTCATCAACAACTATTTCATCATCAATTTTAATTCAATTTTCTCGGTCTACTCAATATATCCAAATATCATATGTCCTAACAACATCGATAAATATATATAACCATGTCCAACAGCATGTCAACTTCTATATAAAATGTCTCTAACAATCATCATGCATCATATGGGAATCAGAGTCAATAATAGTCCATGATCTAACATCTAACACCATACTAAATCAAAAATATAATAATGTCCATAATATAGTCAGCAGTATCATGATCAATACACATCTTGTATTTTGGTATGTACTTTTGAGAAGATCTATTGGGGGTTCATATTGTCCTCTCATGGATGACATTCTGTCAACCTAATTTTTATTTTTGGGAACACCTTGATGATTAATTGCATTAAAGTTTTTAAAGAGATCGCAAACTCTATGCTTGTAGGCCTTGAGTAAAGGATTTTTAGCAACACATTGTGTTCTTACTTGATGGATGACCAACTATGTATCTTCAAAAATCATCAATTTTTAAGTCCTTTCCTCTTAGCAATGTGCATTCCTTATATTAGGGCCTCATATTAAACTACATTATTAATGCAATTGAATTTGTGTCCATGAGAAAAGAAGGTATTTCATTTTCTTATCCAGATCAACATAACTCCTACACCAACACCAATGCTACATTTAGATCCATTAAAATACATTTATTGTAATCCTTTTACATCCTCTTTCTTTTATCAAGGGAAGGGTCTAACATCTCTTCAAAGGGCAATAAAGATCAAATTTATACTTAAATGCAATATATACCCAAGCTCGTCTCTTCAAAGGCACCATAAAGATCAAATTTATACCTCTCTTGATCCCACTCATCTAGTTCATATGGAATCTTTGTTCATGATTGATCTCTTTTAGTTTGTAAGAGTAAATGGTACAATTGGCTTTAATAAGTCTTGGATAATAAGCTTCAACATTGAATTTAGAAATTGTCTGCTTTAATGATTACTTTGGTTTTATATCTAGTTTATACGAGTATATGAGACTAATAATAGGATAATTATGGTTCGACATGTGTGATGAATTTTTTTGACAAACATAACACAAACACAGGGGGAAGGTAGAAGTATACATATGCTCTTATTAGTCCAATATGTTCTTAATTAGAGGATATGTATCCTTCTACCTTGTGTATTCAATTGGTCTGAGTAAGTAGGGAAGGTTTTGAAACATATAATCCTTTGTATTCATTGTTCCATTGCTATCCGTAAAGTCCACTAGAACTCATTCAAAGATGTCATGACTATGCCATGACATTGTAGAATGATCCATACAACATTAGAGACATTTTATCGATAGTCAGATGATGATATCTATTGGTGACCATGGTTATGATAGATTTAAAAATGTTTGTATTATGAATTACATTGAGAAAATAAAATTGAAATCTTTGGTGGTGGTATAGATAGATGGTTACAATCAATTTAGAATGCCAAACAATTTGAGAACTATGCATAATTAGGTTAGGGACTATAAAAGATAGTAAAAAATAAGCATTTATTGTTGACTTGCAAGAATTTTAACTCTCTTATGTACAAGTCGTGAGCGATTATATTGAAAAGGAAAATTCATCTCAAAGGACTGTCTTGAATAGAGATAGTGAAGAGTATTCTAGATTTCATGCTATACTACACTTAACAATGAGACCAAAGGATCCCAAACAATTGGGAAGATGTCTTTGCTAGATGTGTACATGATCTTAACACAACAGATAATGAAAAATAGATGAGGACAAACATATGTAGATCAATAAGATCCTATTGGATTTTAAACAGTGAATATATGTTCTTATTAAAGAGAAGTTTTAGATTCCCTTTCGCACAAGAAGGCTATCATAGGTACTTTGTGATTCATTTATTTGTGACTCATACAATAATGATGTGCCATAACCAAATGTAAATCAAATTGGCATCATTTCATGTCTTTGTCCAAATGAAGTCGTGTGAACATTCACTTGATACTCTAAAATATACTCATCTCGAGTTCAAAAGTGAGAATATTTTGAATTCACAACTTTACTCTCATTTGGTGTCACTATATCTTACCACTAGACAAACTTATGAACCATTTAACAATTCTATGTGTTTTTTACAAAGGAAGACAAATGCGATGAGGTGATGAATATTTTGGTAAGTGTGTTCCCTTTGTTCCTACAATGATAAAAAAATATTGTTAGATGGGCCAGGTTCTATGTCGACCCATCTAGCATGACATCACTATCGCATTGCATCATGTGAGGAACCTGATAACTATTCCATTTGTTCTCTAGTTCTATGTTCTACCCGAGAAACAAAGGTTAAGTGCTTATTTAGGTATCATATTTCGAAATGTGGCTTGACACCATAAAAAACTTCATTGTGCATTCAACAAGTTTTTCTCAAAATTCCTTGTTACATGATGAGGGATAAACAAAGTGAATGATTTAGTTGTTCTGTTTAAAGAAGTTACAATGTATCCTTGAACAAATATATTTGTAATCTAACAAGTTGAGCTGCTCAAAGATGCTTATAGAATTGAAACTTCATGACCCTTTTTTTATTCATACAGATGTGTGATGTAATAGGTGAAGGCGAACCATGTTGAGGAAAACCATGTTAATTGCATAGGTTGATATGATTCACCATTTATTTCAATCAAATTTTTCAGTTGTCGACTATGATGAAGAGCTTGTATGAACGACATAATTGTGAAGAGCTTATATAATTCATCATATGTATGAATGGTCTACATTGATGAGATTCTTGTTCCTATTGAGTTTATCTACCTTTTTGATGGTCTTGGAAAATGCTTTGGTCATATCAACAATTTTAATGTAGATAGAAGCTGACAAATGTTGATTTTTACATTCTTGCAAGTCTAGATTTTTGGTGTGTGATTATATTTCCACATCATTAGTTGGGAGTCATCTCACTTAGGTGAGATCGTAGGTCCATGTGTCATTTAGGGGTCATTATGAGATTCTTTTATGAGTCAGTGCATCAGTGCGTCATTGCGTCATTGGGAGTTACACATTCTATTCTAGGAATGTAACTCCCTCTCTCTACTCGAGTTGTCATGATTACAGCACTGGGGGTTACTTAGCACCTCCTATATGTACACCCCATTTGATCTATGAGATAGAGGAGAGTTTTATGGCTTAACCAGGTTCTACCTGTGTTTCAAATCTATTTCATGCACATTCGGTTCATGCTTGCTTTCCTCCCGAGATCTCTTCACACTATCGTTCGCACTTCTGTTGATGTGCATATCGTCCCTCATGATTCTCACTATGATCGGGATTTTAAACCCTGGATTCATTGGTGATCCATTCAGTTGTGATGCTTGTGTGATTACGTAGAGACATTTTATAGTGTTGATCGTGTGTTTTCTGTCTTCCGACATGGTGATATCCGGATCTCGTTGGCATGTGTCGATATTTAGATATTCTGATCGTAGCCCTTTTTGAAATTGAAATTATTGGCATTATACCTCTAGTTCATAGGTTTGATAAATGGTATCATTTGGTTGTTTTGAGTTTCTAGTTGTGATTCATAGTATCTAGATGTATTTGACCACTTGATTCTCTAGGATTTCATATGCGTTTGGAGTTTGAACTCATGGTGGGTTTGGCGTTTTGAACTTGCATCAGTTTTTATACTGTCTTGGCCCTTCGTGATTGTTGAGCTCGTCATTTTTTCTATGCTCAACCTTTGCATCACGTGGTCAAATCTTGTTGTGATTCCATTTAGCTTCCCTGGTTTGTTGCTCCCCGCTTGTGCTCTACTTGAAGATCGACCTCCACTTGGTTTGTGGCTTGCCTCTCTTCCTGATTCGTGGTTTGCCTCTTAGTTTGTGTCTTGCAGTAATCTTCATGTGGCACCTCTGCTCCACTGTTGCTCGCCAATTGGACACCTTCCTCCTTGTGGTTCTTGTTTGACTGGCATCTTGGTCTTCCTATGAACGCACATCCTCTGCGACCTACGTTTTTCTCCTTTGTAGACAGTTTTGGGTGGTTCGCTCATCGTTCAATGGTTACAAGCACGTTGCATAGCTACACGTTGCTCTGTCGCCCTGCCCACCCTCCTGCAAAACTATACGTGGACTTGGTCTCTGACGATGGTTTCAACTTGCTTCCAACGACCTCTGGCATGTGGACCACCTGTAGACCAACTCAACACATCCAATCTGCTCACTTTGCATACCTGCACGTGGAATCAGCTGTATAGAATTGACTTAACAAGTTTGTTTCACTCCTCACGGGCCATTCCAACCCGACCGAGATCTCAATCCAGCTCCTGCTCATTGTATTTCTTTTGCACAGCCAGCCTATTGGCTCAAACAAAACCTTCCAATGCCCTTTACATGTCACATTTCATTTGCATAGCAACTACTCGTTGCATAACCATGGCTTGACACCTCAACGTGGGCCCATGCATCCCTTTTAGACATTGTTTGTAGGTTAAAATAATCAATTTTTTGATGTTTTGGGAGTTCTTTCTTGGAAGAAGTTTTTGGGAATATTGTTGCATGCTTGTGCTTGGCTGATTTGGATTGCTTTCATTGGGATAAAGCTTGTTGTTTTGAAACATGGAATAACTCCATCATGGAGAGGTAGGAGCTTGGCTCTTGAAATGCTTCCCTTTTTTTTATGAAATGGCTCCTTATGTGAATGTTTTGTCATGTTGTGGTATGTTGGGTAGGTGGCCTAGGAATGGTGTAGGAGAATACTATGGGGTTTATTTTGTGGGAGGCACAAGTGTGTTTGAGGGAGGTATAAGGGTGTAGGGAGTTGGGATTTGGGTTCCACCTTAGAAAGAAATAAATTGCATTTATTTACTCGTTATGGGGTTTCATAAGAGGTTAGGGAGGCATAAGGAAACGTGAAGAATAAGGGGCACTTAGAGGAGGCATAAGGGCATATCAGGGCTTTGCTATACTATATTTTGGTGGTTTGAAATCAAGTGGTTAAACCCATTTCCCCTTTTGGGAGGAATAATTAGCATCCCCCATAGTTTCTTTCTCCTTTGGCTTGCTTGATGAAGCCTTAGTATTGTTTGTCATGTTTAATGTAGTTGTAAACTACATTCTATTTTGGACTGTGTTTTTATTGTGAAAATGTTGTTTGTGTGTTTGTGGAAGCCCATTGTTGCCATGATATGGATCACATATTTTATTGCATTATGGTTGGGGCTAGGGGGCCAATGAATAAGGATGGATTCTCCTCTTCATTGGATGTCTTGGTTGGGTGGAGAGTGTTTCATTTTCCATACTCTTTTTGTGATCACAATTTGGAAGAATGAGAAATCTACATGTTGCTGCCCTAAAGCTGAGATAAAGATAGTTTGACAGTCCCTTGTGAAATGAAATCTTAATTTTAACCTTTCTCAATTAAAGTGGATGAACTTGTATATGTTTGTAATGGAAATATGTTGTAGTGGTTATGAAAATGTAAATTGAAATGTGAAAGAGACATACTCTGTCTGTTCTTTTGAAAGAAAGAAATTGTGTTCTATATGATGAAATGGAGAAATAAAAGAAGGGTATTACAAAGTTTTCTTTTGGAATCAATAAATGATGTATTTCCTTTCTCAAATTACACTGTGGTATTAAATCTGATCTTTTAAATATAATTGAAATATCTGTTTGAAAGAAATAAATGTGTATGAAGGAAATGTAGTACTCTATTTTGTGAAGTGCATGATTTGAAAAGAGTACGAGTTTACATTATTTTATTTATCATGTGATTGAAGGAATGAAACATTTTTGAAACTAGCATGAAATGAATTCATTTGTTAGGCAAGTAAAATCAATACTATTGAGCTATTTTTTTTGTTTCCATTATTGCTTCACGTTAAACTCTGTAACTTGAATCATAAATGAACAGATCAAAACTACCATCAAGAAATAATAATGAAACATTAAAAGTGAACATGCCAGGATATAAACAAGTTCAATTAGACAAAAATACTTAAAATAAATCTTTCAAAACCTAGAAAAACTGAGTTTAAAGCTTTCACATTCGTTTTGTATCAAAGTTGTAAAATTTCAAATTGGAACTTAATAAAATAGATATACCTCCAAAATGTATCATAAAACAACCTAAGAACAATTATACATGCTTATTTGACATGTTGAGAGAGGAATAAGATCAAATTAAACAACTTTTATAAGTTAATTTTTACCAGTTTGCACTATAAAAGCCTGCAGTTCGTTTCCTTGAAATTGACTCCTTACAACCTTATCAAAATCAAAATTTAATGATTTTGTAGTAAAGAGGACGTCGAGAGATTTACAGAAAGTCCTCGTTTTCCCCAAAACTGAGTTCTCTATCAAAATTTATGGCCTTGAAATTTTTTTCCTTCAGTTGGCATAAACAAAACTTGCGAAAATTTTCCTTGGCGGGCCCGCAGGCCCGAATTTTTCCCCTAGCACTTTGGAAATTTTTTGGGAATATTTTCCTAACTTTCCCCGCCACCCCACTGGTCTGCAGCTAATCAAAGGCTACCTCGTGGCACCATGAGGTGTTGGCAGAGGGGCGGACCCCTTTTTAAGCTTAGCGCTTTAGAATATTTTTGGGAAAATTTTCCTAATTTTCCCCACCGCCCCGCTAACCTACAGCCAATCAGAGGCTGCCACGTGGCACCACAAGGTGTTGGCGGAGGGGTGGATCCATTTTGTACTTAGTGCTCAAAAAAATATTGGGAAAATTTTCTAAATTTTCTCCACCACCCCGCCAGCCTGCAACTAATCAAGAGCTACCATGTGGCATCGGTGGAGAAGTGGGTTCCTTTTTACCTTTTGTGTTGTTAGAAAAATTTTGGAAAATTTTCTAAATTTTCTCACCGCCCTGCTACCCCCGTAACCAATAAGGAGGTTCCACATGGCATAGTAAGGTGTCGATAGAGGCATGGGTGAATTTTACACTTTCACCCTTTAGGGCGTTAAAACTCTTTTATCCCTACCTCCCCGCTTTCCTCGCATTGGCTTAGGAGGTGTCACGTGTCCCTTGCGGACTCGTGGGAGCACGGGGCATGAAGTTGTCTTTTTTCCCCACAAGGGAAATTTTCCAAAATATCTCACACCGCCCTTCTGACCTAACTCCCCCTCCAGGAAATATTTCTCCCCCCCGGCTTGGAGACCCACCCTTGGGGCAAATTTTCTCCCTTGGGCCCCACAGGCCCATTCTTGGGGAAAATTTTCACTACAAGGGCCCGCTGGCCCATAACTTGAGAAATATGAGGATTTAGGAAGACCTCTTTATATCAATGGAAATGTTAGGAAAAATTCCTATCCAATGCAAATAATTTAGGGAAAATTTGAATGTGATAAGTTTGAGAAAAATCAAGTTGAATCTTTAAGCCTGTTAGAGAGTGGGTTTGGTGAGGAAGTACCCTCTGAACCTAATTGAACCTTATAACCCTAAATTTTGGACCTTATGACCTCTAATAATTGTTAATAAAAGAAAAGTCTATTCTAGTGGATTAGAATTGTTCTAGAACTTGTTAGTGACAATTGTTGTCCTTTAACCCGGTTGTAGATTCTTTTTAATAATAAAAAATTATTCCATAATTTTCCTAACTAATCCTAGGTTGTTCTTAGGTCTCAAGTGGGTTGTTTTAGCGGGCGTATCAGAGTGGTGGTTCAAATTCTTGGGACATTATGCACACTATAAAATTTGAGACATGAACGTTAAACCTAGCACACTTTTAAATCTAGAAAACAACTTTGTTAAGAAATTTTCATATTCTATTAAACATGGAAACTAAATAAAACTTAGATGAGTTAACTCTCACCTTGGTCTACGCAGGAGGCATAGATGGGACATAGGGTCTTTTCACATAGACGTCGACTTACCACCACCAGATCATGTTGTAGCAGTAATCCTAACCCAAATTTTACAAACTCTTCAAGACATTAATGTCACTCTACGCAGAGGATCAATAGGAGGGCATGCAACTAGACATGATAGAGTCACTTCCATTGAGGGTCATGTATCTCCTCAAACCAGCAAGGACAATGCAGGAGAGAACTTCCATGCAGAGTTAGCCAGAGTTGAGTAACCACATAGGGGACAGGGTGACCAAGTTTCAGGACATAGAGAGAGGTCTCGTAGCCCTAGGCTTAGGGATGAGCATACAGAGAGGCCTAGACTCCGTTAAACCACAGTTGCAGATCAGATTAGGGAGATCTTAAACCTTCAAGAATCACATTATTCTGGTGACATAGGTGGATTTTAGGTAGAGGCCTAGTTGGTGAGCTTGAGCGGATGTTGAAAGCTCTGTCCTTTCTCTAGCAACACAAAATCTCGTGTTGCAATCCATCTACTGAGGGATGGAGCTAGTGTCTAGTGGAGGACAAAGGATTAGAAGCTCCATGTTCATTCTAAGATAGTTACCCAAAAGCTCTTTGAAGAGCGTTTTTCGGAGCAGATATTTGTCACAAAGTTTTATACAACAACAGATAGATGAGTTCCATGACCTTCGATAGGCATCCCATATAGTGGCTGAGTATGAGAGTAGATTTCTGGATCTACTCCAGTATGTTGATTACATGCAGGATGAGTAGGTATGGATCCACAGGTTCATCCGGGGCCTAAATCTAGACATTGGAGGTGCAGTGTGGATCCATTGTCCACAAAAATTAGATGAAGCTGTTGAGATGGCCTATATAGCAGAGGAGACTCAGGGAAAGACCCAACAGGCTAGAGACCAAGTCTGGAGCTGCATATAGTAGATGTAGGACAACAGATCGGGGGGGTTAGTACCTCTTCCTTGTGGTGGATAGGGTTCAACACAGTCATCTTGTAGACCACAACAACAGCAGCAGTAGTACCAGTCCTGCCCACCTTATAGACCTCCACAGAGATTTGATGCACAAAGAGGTCAGAGTATGAGGCCTCCTCCTAGGGTTCCCATCAGGACACAGGGTTCCCAAATAAGCTCATTCAGTAGGATCTCACTAGCAGAGACCTCAACATACCACAACCGGATCATCAGGATCCACACCAAAGACTTGTAGAGTACCGGCCAGACCTGCTACACAGGGGAGAGGTTTAGGCGGTTATTTTGGTTGTGGTGTTACTAGAAATTTTTGGAGATACAACCCATAAAACCCTAATAACAAAGGTAAGACACAGACCTCAGAGCCTACTATTGGTGATATGGGGTGAAATCATAGAATGTATGTAGTGGTCTAAAACCACTAGGCAGAGCATCAAAGTACAATTATTGATACCACAGGTAGCATTAGTGTCATTCCTACCTCCATTTTTTTAAATTCTGGTTCTTCTGATTCTTTTATTGCACCCTCTTTAGTAGAGCGATGCAGGCTGGTGGTAGTTAGGTAGGGTCATAGTTGGGATGTTGAGATGGACTCTGGAGCCAAGATCTCTGTAGACTCCTTATTTAAGGAGTTTGTGGTGGATTTGGGACCTTTCACCACTACCTCAGATCTCCCTATCCTTCCTTTGGCCTCTTATGGAGTCATCTTGGGTATTGATTAGTTGTCTACACATAGGGCTATAGTGGATTGTTATCACAAGATTATATCTTGTTTAGATGATTTGGGAGTTGAGTCGATGATTTCAGGGGTTAGGAGACCCATTTCGATTTGCACCATCTCTGCTATGCAGCTTAAGTGGTGTGTGTAATGGGGTTGTCAAATGTATGATGTTACAATCAGTGATAGATCAAAGGATGGGTCTAGTGGACCATCACTAGATGATCAGCCCATTTAGAGAGAGTTTGTAGATGTCTCTCTAGGGGAGCTACAGGGGTTACCACCCCAACGTGAGATTGAATTCACATAGATCTAGTTCTGGGAGCAGAGCCTATCTCACGAGCACCTTATCGGATGACCACACCAGAGCTCTGTGAGCTCAAGTTGCAGCTTGAGGGCCTTTCAGAGAAAGGAATTATCCATCTTAGTGTATTCCCTTGGGGTGCACTGGTGATCTGTGTAAATAAGAAGGACAGATCCTTATGGTTGTGTATTGTTTACAGCTAGTTGAATAAGGTAACAATTAAGAATCGTTATCCCCTTCCATGCATTGATGATTTGTTTGATCAGATGAAGGGAGCCATAAATTTCTCTAATATAGACCTTAAGTCAAGTTACCATCAGGTGAGGATTTCATAGGAATACATTCATAAGACCACCTTCCATACGAGATATAGCCACTATGAGTTCACAGTGGTGTGTTTTGGTTTGACTAATGCCTCCATAGTATTTATGAGTTTGAGGAATGGGGTATTTAGGACCTTCTTAGATTGCTTCATGCTCATCTTCCTTGATGACATTTTTATTTACTCATGTATGCGTGAGGAGCATGAGGGGAACCTTCGCCAAGTTCTTCAGTGTCTTTGGGAGAAGCAACTTTACGGGAACTTGGAGAAGTGTGCATTCTTTCAGAAAGAGGTGTAGTATTTGGGTCATATAATTTCTAGGGAAGGTATCACCATCGATCCTTCCAAGATTAGAGCTATTATGGATTGGCTAGCACTCACTACTGTGACTGAGGTGCGTATATTTATGGGATTAGCACGTTAGTACTAGAGATTTGTTTATGACTTCTTTGGTATTGCACACCCCATCACTTCCCTTCAGAGGAAAGGGAAGAAGTTTGTTTGGTCAGACAGGTGCACATAGGCCTTCAGTACACTGAAGGAATGTCTCACTATAAAACCTATCCTTGCAGTACCAGATTCATAGGGTGATTTTTTCATTCGCACGAATGCTTCTTTAGCAAGGCTTGGATGTGTGTTAATGCAGAAGGGCAGAGTAGTGGCTTTTGAATCTCAAAAACTCAAATATTATGATCTTAATTATCTGACTCATGATCTTTAGCTTGCGGCAGTTGTGCATGCTTTTGTTCGATGGAGGTACTTTCTTCTTGGTCAGAGATGAACACACTCATGATATATCACCTAAGTCTTCGCCACCTCTTCACGAAGCCCAATCTCAACACTCATCAACAACGTTGGATGGAGTTTCTTTGTGAGTTTGATATGGAAATAGAGTATGTGAAGGGGAAGGAGAATGTGGTGGTAGAAACTCTCAGCAGATGGAGACATGTGGCTATGGCCACCTAAGTGAGCATAGATTTACAGAGTAGAATTTTTTGGGTAACTTCCTCTTGACAACTTCTACATTGCAGTTCGAGAAGAGATCAAGTTTTAGATACCCCTCGAGGGTAAGTTTGCTGGTTTTTCTTAGAGGCAGATAGTCTTCTTAGGCACAAAGTCTATATTTATGTTCCCAAAGTTAGAGGCTTGAGGTAGGACATCTTGGCAGAGACACATTGTGCACTTTATTCAGCCTACCCTGAGGTGAAGAAGATGCATGCCACCTTGAGACAGTTGTATCATTGGAGATGAATTCGTAGATGCATGGCCCAATTCATGTCACGATTTTTAGAATTTTAAAAATTAAAGGCTGAGCATCAACATCTAGCTATCCTTCTATTTCCTCATGCTATACCGGAGTGGAAATGGGACACCATTTCCATGCACTTCATTATTGGGCTACCAATGTCGAGATATCACCATGATGCCATCATGGTCATGGTTGAAAAGTTGAAAAAAGTGGCTCACTTTTCTCTAGTGAATACCACTTATACAACTAGTGCATTGGCACGAGTATATTTGGATGAGATTGTCAGGTAGCACAGGATTCCGCATATGATCATTAGTGATCATGATCCTTTGTACACTTCCCATTTTTAGAATACCGTGCAGTATTCCCTTGGGAAAAAGATCAATTTCAGTAAAGCATATCACCCCGAGATAGATGGATAGATTGAGCGGGTGAATCAAATTTTAGAGGACACGCTTAGGATATATGTGATGGATCAATAGTCCAGATGGGAGGAGTACCTGTACTTGGTGGAGTTTGCCTACAATAATAGTTTTCAAAGTTTTATAGGCATGGCTCATTTTTAGGCTTTGTATGATAGAGAGTGCAGGACACCTCTTAACTGGGATAGGCTAGAGAACAGGGTTTCTCTTGGACCAGCTTTTTTGCAGGACATGGAGTAGCAGGTGGTTCTGATCAGACAAAGACTGCATGAGGCACAAGCTAGGACAAAGAAGTATGCAGATCAGGTAAGGACCGACCGTAGTTTTGATGTGGGAATGAAGGTATTCCTTCGTGTCAGGTCACATAAGATCCCTATTCATTATGGAAAATGTTCTAAGTTAGCTCATAGATTCATGGGTCCTTTTGAGATCTTGAAGCGTATTGTCCCTTTGGCCTACCATCTAGGTTTTCCACCTAGCTTGTCTCACGTACATGATGTGTTTCATGTTTCAGTTCTTAGGATATATGTTGCAGATCCTTCTCATGTGTTAGATTGGACATCATTGTAGGTGCATGATTAGGGTCAAGTGATGGTGGAGACCGTTCACATCCTAGAACGTAAGACCCTGGGCCTTCAAGGGAGAAGTGGTTGATCAAGTCTGGGTGCAGTGGGACATATATGATGAGACTGTAGCGACATGGGAGGATGCTACTTTGCTAAGAGTTCAGTTTCAAAATTTGTTTCAGTGACTTCAAGAAGGAAGTCGTGTCTAAGGGGATGGGGATGTAGTGCCCACTTCCCTTTAACACTTTTTTGGATACTAATCATGACACTGTTGATTATATTATGGACATGATTGTGGACCTTGATATAGTATGATGATAGATGTTAGATCATGGATTATTGTTGACTCGATTCAGTTGTGATGCATGGTGATTATTAGAGACATTTTATATGTTGATGATGATATACTATTTGACATGGTTATATTATGGATGTTGTTCGGATTTGTGATATTTGGATATTCTGAGTAGACCCAGAAATGGAAATTATCGGATGATGATATAGTTGTTAATAAAAATATAAATTATATTGTTAGATTATTTTGATGTTGTTGTGATTCATATATCTAGATGATTTTGGGAATTATATTTATATTATTTTGATGTTATGATATTGCAACGAGGCCGAAGGAGGTATTTTTGTTTTGCAGGTTAAAATATAACAACAAATATCAGGGGATTGGAGGCCAACCACATTAGAAATCTAGATGAATTCAACAAGGTCACCACAACAACTAGTAGTTGTTTATGCGTGTTAGGGATTCCCATAGGGGGGATCACATTTAATTGTGCGCAAGGGGTTTTATGTATTTATTTTATTTTGGTCCCTTTGTTTATGTTTTCGTGTGCTTATTTTGTGGTGCTTTTTACCCCTTTCTTTATTCATTAAATGGTGTGTAATTTTGTGAGTAATCATGTTGTTAAGTTAATTAATCAAAATATGTCATACAAAAAAAAGTAATGTCGTTGTTGGCCTTGAATTAACGTGTTGTAAGAGATGTGTAAGTGATGTGTAAGTTAACTTTTGAGTGTGAAACACTCCAACTTCTTGGAAATTCGAAATTGTCCTTGGAGGTTGATTTTGGAGGCTTGTGGGACAAGTTAAACTTGTCCCATACCTCTTATATTTAATTACCATCCATAGCTATGGTTGGAGACTTGAGATTATACTTTTATAATGCTTTTTGAGAAGAAAAATTGTAGGTTTTAATTGCACTTTTCTTACATGATTTAATTTCAATCCTTTAGGGTGTGGGTTGGATTTGAGTGTGTAAGTAATCTGTCATATTATTTGACCACCTATTTATTATGCATTGGAGAATGAAGTTGACTTTGGGGTTTGGAGTTGAGGATGTGTGATGTGACAACCTACATGGACCCACCTCATCCTTTTCCCTTTCGTCTTCCCTTTAATTCGAATTCCTTGCCTTGTTTTGGGGTTGCTTCATTTTTGGAGATTTCATTCTTACGTGAATTCATTGTTGTTTTGGGAGCTCTTTCTTGGAAGAAGTTTTTGGAAGATTATTGCATGCTTGTGCTTGGCTGATTTGGATTCCTTGCATTGGGATAAAACTTGCTATTTTGCAACTTGGAACAACTCCATCATGGATAGGTAGGAGCTTGTATCTTGAAATGCTTCCCTTTTGTTTATGAAATCGCTATTATTGTGAATGTTTTCGCATGTTGTTGGATGTTGGATAGATGAACTAGGAATGGTGTAGGAGAATACTATGGGGTTTATTTTGTGGGAGGCACAAGTGTGTTTTAGGGAGGTATAAGGGTGGAGGGAGTTGGGATTTTCGTTCCACCTTACAAAGAAATAGCTTGCATTTATTTACTCGTTATGGGGTGCCATAAGAGTTTCGGGAGGCATAAAAAAATTTGAGGAATAATGGGTACTTGGGGGAGGCATAAGGGCATGTCAGGGCTTTGTTATACTTTATTTTTGCGGTTTGAAAAAAAGTGGTGATACCCATTTCCCCTTTTGGGAGGCATAAGTAGAATCCCCCATAGTTTCTTTCTCCTTTGGCTTGCTTGATGAAGCCTTAGTATTGTTTTTCATGTTTTAATGTAGTTGTAAACTACAATTTGTTTTGGACCATGTTTTTATTGTGAAAATGTTGCTCGTGTGTTTGTGGAAGCCCGTTGTTGCCATGAGTTGGATCACATCTTTTATTGTATTGTGGTTGGGGCTCGAGAGCTAATGAAGAAGTATGGCTTCTTCTCTTCATTGGATGTCCTGGTTGGGTGGAGAGCATTTCCTTTCCCCTACTCTTGTTGTGATCACAATTTGGAAGAATGATAAATCTGTATGTTGTTGTCCTAGAGCTGAGATAAAGACAGTTTGAAAGTTCCTTGTGAAATGAAATCTTATTGTAACCTTTCCCACTTGAAGTGGATGAACTTGTATATGTTTGTAATGGAAAGATTTTGTAGTGGTTATGAAAGTGTAAATTGAAATGTGAAAGAGGCATACTCTGTCTTTTCTTTTGAAAGAAAGAAATTATGTTCTATATGATGATATGGAGAAATAAAAGAAGGATGTTACAAAGTTGTCTTTTGGAATAAATAAATGATATATTTCCTTTCTCGAACTACACCGTGGTATTGATTATGATCTTTTCAATATAATTGAAATATCTGTTTGAAATAAAGAAATGTGTATGAAGGAAATGTAGTACTCTGTTTTTTGAAGTGCATGATTTGAAAAGAGTACAAGTTACATTATTTTCTTTATCATTTGATTGAAGGAATGAAACCTTTTTGAAACTAGCATGAAATGAATTCATTTGTTAGGCAAGTAAAATCAGAACCATTGATATAATTTTGTTGTTTCCATTGTTGCTTCACGTTAAACTATGTAACTTTTATCATAAATGAATAGACTGAACCTGCCATCAAGAAATAATAATGAAACATTAAAATTTAACATGCCAGGATATAAATGAATTCAATTAGAAAAAAAAAATTAAAACAAATCTTTCAAAACCTGGCAAAACCGAGTTCAAAGCTTTCACAGTCATTTTGTTGTCAAAGTTGTAAAATTTCAAATTGGAACTCAATAAAATAGATCTACCTCACGAAATTATTCTAAAACCACCTAAGAACAATTATCCATGCCTATTTGACATGTTGAGAGAGGAAGAAGATCAAATTCAACAAATTTTATATGTTAATTTTTACCAGTTTGTAATCTAAAATCCTGAAGATCATTTTCTTGAAATTGACTCCTTAAACCTTATAAAAATAAAAATTTAATGATTCATGAGTAAAGAGGATGTTGAGATATTTCCATAAAGTCCTAATTTTCAAAAAACTAAATTCTATATAAAAATTTATGGCCTTATGAAGTTTTTCCTTCACTTGGCGTAAAAAAAAAAATTGGGAAAAATTTCTTTGGTGGGCCCGCGGGCCCGAATTTTTCCCTTAGCACTTCAGAATTTTTTGGGAATATTTTCCTCATTTTCCCCACTGCCCCACAAGCCCAAAGTTAATCAGAGGCTGCCACGTGGCACCACAAGGTGTTGGCGGAGGTGCGGACCCGTTTTTAAGCTTAGCACTTCAGAAAATATTTGGGAAATTTTTCCCAATTTTCCCTGCTGCCCCCCGCTGACCCGTAGCCAATCAGAGGCTGCCACGTGACATCACAAGGCATTTCTGGAGGGGTGGATCCCTTTTTTTACTTAGCACTCAAAAAATATTTGATAAAATTTTCTAAATTTTCTCTGCCACCCCACAGGCCCGTAGCCAATCAGGAGCTGTCATGTGGCGTCGCCAGACATCGGTGGAGGAGCGGTTCCTTTTTACCTTTTTTTGTTGCCAAATTTTTTTTGAAATTTTTTCTAAATTTTCTCTTCCACCCCATTAGCCCTCAACCAATCAGGATCTGCCACGTGGCATTACGAGGTGTCGGTAGAGGCATGGGTGAATTTTATGCTTTCTCCCTTCGGTATGTTAAAACTCTTTTATCCCCACTGCCCCACTTTCTTTGTGTTGGCTTAGGAGGTGCCACGTGTCCTTTGGGGACTCGCGGGAGCACGAGCGCGAAGTTGGATTTTCACCCCACACGGGAAGTTTTCCAAAATTTCTCCCACCGCCCCACTGACTTGACTCCCTGTCCAAGAAATATTTCTCCCCACGGCCCGCAAACCCGCCCTTGGGGCAAATTTTCTCGCTTGGTCCCGCAGGCCTGCTCCTGGGGAAAATTTTCACTGCAAGGCCCACTGGCCCATAACTCGAGAAATATGAGTTAGGAAGACCTCTTTATATCAGTGGAAATGTGAGGAAAATTCTAATCCAATGGGAATGATTTAAGGAAAATTCGAATGTGTTAAGTTTGAGAAAAATAAATTTTAATCTTTAAGCCTATTAGAGAGTGGGTTTGGTGGGGATGTACCCTCTAAACCTAATTAAACCTTCTAAATTTTTGACCTTATGACCTCTAATAATTGTTTATAAAAGAAAAGTATATTCTAGTGGATTAGAATTGTTCTTGAACTTGTTAGTGACCACAGTTGTCTTGTAACGCGGTTGTAGATTCTTTTAATAATAAAAAAATTATTCCATAATTTTCCTAACTAATCCTAGGTTGTTCTTAGGTCTTAAGTGGGTTGTTTTAGTGGGTGCTACACATATTCATTGTCTATATTATTCCACTTGATCAAGTAATCAATAATAACTCATGTCCTCAATCTTTTAGTTCATTTTTGAAGGATGTATTCAGGTTCCAAGATGAATCTCCCCTCCTCATCGAGATCAGGTAACACTGTTTGGGCTGATACTCTCTGTCCAATTACTTTCTTCAAGAAAGAAACATAAAAGACTGGATGTATTCTAGTTAACTGTGGAAGTTCTAATTTGTATGCTACAATACCAATCTTCTGCAATACTTGATAGAGGCCATAATACTTCATTGAACATTTGTTATCATTTTTTTTGTTGTTTCAAATACATTTTCTTATATGGTTGTAACCGCACAAAAACCCAATCACCAACTTAAAAATGTCTTTCCGTGTGATGTGTATCAACCTTTTGCTTCATGTGGTTTTGAGACATGGCCAAGTTATCCTTGATACTAGAGAGGACCTCTTGTTGATACTAAATGTCTTCTTTTACTACTGTAACCGGTGGTTGTCCTTGCAATGATGATGTTATGGATGGTGGATGGTACCGATAGAGTGCAAAAAAAGGAGACATTTTAGATGAAGTATGGAAGGAAGTTTTATACCACCATTCTGTAAGTGAGAACCATTGGACCCATATTGCTTGTTTATCTGACGTGAAGCAACAGAGATATCCCTGCAAACATTTATTTCAAACTTCAATTTTCCCATCAGACTAGGATGATAAGAACTACGAGCTAACTGAGTACCCAAACATGAGAATAAAATAGTCAAAAAATTACTAGTAAATATAGGGTCTCGATCACTTACTATAATATTTGGTGTCCCATGAAGCTCCTAAACTATGTCCATGAAGGCTGTTGCTACTGTGCTTGCAGCAAATGGGTGTGACAAGGCACAAAAATGAGCATATTTGGTGAGTCTGTCCACTACAACCATGATGAAATTTTTTCCTTTAGACTTAGGTAATCCTATGAGAATGTCCATGGAAACCTCTTCCCACCACCGGTTAGGAATAGATAGAGGTTGTAGAAGACTTGGGGATCTAACTATCTCACCCTTATTTTGCTGACAAACCATGCATTTTACCACAAAATTTTGGACATCCCCTTTGATCCCTTCGCAAAAGAAATATTGTTTCTCTCAATGATAATTCTTCAAGAATCTGTAATGCCCCCTACTAGTGAAGACTGAAGCTCAGATAGAATCCTATTTTTAAGAGTGGAGTTCTTACATAGGTATAATCTATCTTTATACCATAAAGCATCCCCTTTCAAGTCAAATTTTTCAGATATGCTTGGATCATTCTGGAGATTATGAATGAGGTTTTATAAGGTTGGGTCATTTCTACTTTCAAACCTTTCTTCATCTATCCAATCTTCCTGCAATATGGATATGGCACATAACAATGTTGCAGTTGAGTCATCTTTCCTCGACAGAGCATCCACAACTACATTCTTCGTCCCTTTCTTATAGATAATATCAAAATCATATCATAACATATTTGTGACCCATTTTTATTTTTCTTCAGATGATAAACACTGCTCCAAGAAATATTTTAGACTATCATGATCTGTTTTCACTTTAAAGTGTCTTCCTATGAGATATGGTCTCCATTTCTTTACTGCATGAAGTATGGCTAGCATTTTTGTCTCATAAGTTGGCCTTGAAATATTCTTACCTTCAAATTGATGGCTCAAAAAAGCAATAGGATGTCCTTCTTGGATGAGAACTGCCCCCATACCACCCCTAATGCATCACATTCAACAATGAATGTTTTGGGAAAATCTAGAGTAGCCAAGACTAGAGTGGTGCACATGGCCTCCTTTAGTTTCTGAAATGATTTGGTTGCATCCGCAATCCAATGGATGGATTCCTTCTTTAATAAATCTATGAGAGCTACTGCTATTATTCAATAATGCCTTACGAATCTTTGGTAATAACCTATAAGCCCCAAAAAACCTTTTAGATTCTTTAGTGTTTTTGAAACCTTCCACTCCATCATGGATTTGATCTTATTAGGATCCACTTTAACCCCTTCATGAGAGACAATATGATCCAAATATTCAACCTCCTTGAGTCCAAAAGAACACTTAGAGGGCTTTGCATAAATTTGATGTTTCTCAAGGGTTTCCAAAACCTTATTTACATGATGCAAATGTTCCTCCCATGTTTTTCTATAAATTGATATATCATCAAAAAACACTAAAACAAAATTCCTTAGGAATGACTTAAAAATACAATTCATCAAACTTTGAAATGTAGAAGGTGCATTTGTGAGTCCAAAAGGCATTACTCAGAATTTATAATGGCCTTCATGTGTCTGAAAGGTGGTTTTATGAACATCCTCATATTTGATTCTAATTTGGTGGTATCCTGAATGAAGATCAAGCTTTGTAAAATAAACAACACCATGCAACTCATCAAGCAAATCATTAATTATAGGAATAGGAAACTTATCTTTGATTGTGTACTTATTAAGTTACCTTTTATCATGACACATGTGCCACATGTCATATTTCTTCCCTTCCATCACTACTGGAGAATAATAAGCACTCTGACTATGACAGATGATTCCTTCTTCCAACATCTCTTACACAATCTTCTCAATTTCACTCTTTTGCACATATGGGTACCTATAAGGTCTGATGTTAGGTGGTTGGATCCCTTGTACTAACTAAATAACATGATCATGATATCTCTTTCGATGCAATACCTTTCATATATTTTAAAATACAATAGAGTGTGCATCTAGTACTTCTTGCATATATGATGGTATAATCTCCTTAGAATGATGAGCCTCCAATGAAAAGAGTTGTGCCACAAATCCACCTGCACCCTTTTTTTTAACATTTTTTTCATTTGATGAGAAATTAATATCTATGAAGAATTTTCTCTTAATCTTCTTAGCTCAAAAGTCCTTCCTTCAGAGTGAAATCGCATGAACAAGTCTTGGAAGTTCATCTCAATGATTCCCAAAGTGGTAAGCCATTGAACCGCTAACACAATGTCTTCTCCTCCCATAGAAATGGCATACATGTGACTATTTAGTATGTAATATCACATGGAAAGCTTAATGTTATGGAATTTCTATAACAAGTAAGAGTACCTCCATCATCAATCGTTACTTGACATTCAGGAGATGAATAAATGAAATAGTTTAGGTGCATTGCTAACTTATGATTGATAAAGTTGTGAATACTTCCTGAATCAATAGACATTGTGACCCTCTCTTTTTTAGGAATCCAACCACCTTGAGGGTTTGGGGGGTAATAATACCTAAAATTGCATGGCATGAGATTGTTGGCTGGGTAACTCCTGATTCCTCCTATGGCTCGACCAAGAGCGCTAACTCTACATTTTCATTCTTCTCTTAATCTTCATTAGGCCCATGAACGTAGAACTTATTCTCAGCACATTTATGTCTGGGTCCAAATTTACTATCACAATTAAAACAAAACCCTTTTTCTCTTTTTTCTTTGATTTGTTGAGGTGTCAATCTAATTAGCCGAGAGAGTACTGGGGCCAAGGTGTTACAATCTATGGTATAAGTGAAATGTTGTCTCCTACTTGAAAATAATTTCTCCTCTACCCTTCTTTCCATAATCATAGAGTCAGAAAACTTATGAGGATTAAAAATACGCACCTCATGCTCAATGTGATCCTTAAGACCCCCAAGAAATAGATCATTCAGATTCTCTTTAATAATATTTTCCACCCACAGAGAAAGGTTTCGGAATTGATGAATGTAATCCTTAAAAGATCCGGTTTGTCTCAAATTTTCTATTTGGATGAAGTAATTATCTGATACACTAGAACTACAGTGTAATTGCAACTCTTCAGTGAAGACTGTCCATGTAACATTGAGACCATTGTTCTACCTTTGAACACATAACCATCGATACTAGATGAATTGGTCAATTTCGAGATACAAAGATGCCATGGTCACATTTTTTCCTGATGGAATATGATGTAGTTCAAATAAATTATCCATGGTTGATCCAATTGAGTGGATACCTTCCATGAAAATTTTTCATCTCTACTTTTGGAAACATATTATAGGCTCGCAGAGTGCTTGTATTTGGATTGGGAATGCTCAAAGATCCACCCTGACTCATGTGTCTATTATTTAGACTTGACAATCCAACTTGATTGATAGAAGTATGATTACCCATCATATGTTTACTAAAGTTTTGCATGAAATCCTCAAATCTCTATCCAATCATATCAACATCTTCTTTGTTGTCCACCTAAGATTCAAGGTCTCTCAGGTTAAACTCAAGTTGGCTTACTTTATGGTCCGTTGAAGTAAACCCTAACCCTGAGGAATCTGTGGTTATCTCCTCTGTCTCCAACTCCACTACTATCTCATCCTTTTCTGGTGTTTTACCCAGAGTGATGGGATTCTTTTTGCCTCTTGTGGGAGGCCCCGCCATGATGCCCCAAAATAGTAGGATGTAGGGATCAAAGTCAAATTTTAAGGTTTTACACTTCGATACGAGTTAGGCAAAATATATAAAAATAAAGAATAAACCCCATCTCTTTCCAAAAATGTAATGAACTTGAAAACATTCCACAATTTGCACCCTAGGGAGTGATTTTATGAAAAACCTTACATTTGTAATAAATTTTGCAAAATAAGTCAAAAAAGTCTGAAATTTTTTAGGGAACCATACTTGAAATGTTTTGCAACTTTGGTAAAAATATCTCCCACCAATTCACTTTGGTTCGCAATATATTGTGGAAATAAAAAAATTAGGGTTTTTCCCTAATTTGGGTACAGATCGCAGCTCTGATACCACTTGTAATGGAATTACTTGAACAATTTTGATTATAACCAACAATATAACACCAATAAGACAATTTTAAGATAAATTATCTCAATATGAAGTATAGTAGCTTAGCCACTTCGAGAGGGAAACCTCCAAAACATATAATCCAATACTACCTGCTAACCCCTATTTATACTCTCCAATGCTATGGCAATCCCCAATGCCAACCCATGCATGATAATATAACATATATGAAAGAGATATATAAATATATGAAGTTATGATAGCCACAAGTGATCTATATACATCAAATGTAAGATATATGCTTAAGGGTGTAACAACCACCAAGATGAATACATGTCATTTATACTTTTCTTGATGAGGAAAATCTTATTGAGGTCCTAAACATATCTATCATGTCTCGTAAGATGATTTTATAACTTAAATGGCTTGTGTTTAGCAGTATAATAATGCCATATTTCCTCTCTATGACTTTGAGCTATTGATTGTGCATCTTTATATGATAAATTTTCACATGTAAATGTTAAGGTAGATGATTTTATTTTTCCTTTGTTTTAGAATGTTTTATTTAACACATATCTAAAAAGTATGAATCATGTTACAGGTGAAATTTTTATTTAATTAAATTACAACATTAATTGCAAAAATTATAATAATACTTTTAAAAGTTACTAGCTAATTAACAAATGTCAAAACAAAAGGGAGACTGTGTACCTAGCTTATTTTGTGTAAATATGGAGGATTTTTGGTGGTCTTAGTATAGGAATAACAAGATATGGAATTAGAAATGATTTGTATTTAAAATTATGATTTGAAAATTAACCTGGTAAAAACCATAAAACTCTTTCAATAGCATTTGTATAGTCCCAAACCTTTTGTACAGTCTTGGAGCTAGTTGAAATTTTAGTCTTTAACTTCCTAAGTTCTTCTCTTGCCTTGGTATATGTGTCACAATATGTTGGTTTTCTTCATTCACCTTAAGAATGTCTCTGTAATATCTATTCAAACCCAGAAATCCTTGTAGTATAAGGAGTTTATACATAACAAATTAGTTTGGTTGTGGGAACCCATATGCACTGCTGACATACTCACTACTAATAAGAGGAATCAAACCACATGTCATTCTCCTAAGATGTGATATCTATTGTAGTGTATTGAGAATTTGACAGTTGTTCTTTGACAATTCCTTTATTGAGTTTCACACTTGCTCAAATGATTGGGAAAGGTTATTTTTCTTTTTTGTAGGATGATAATCAAGACTCCTAAACATTGAAATATAATTTATAGTAGTAGAGTGTGATTCCCCAATGCATGTGTACATGATGTATTTAGTTGTTTAGTGATATTTAGGTTGCTTTAGTTTTGTCGTTTACATGAGGAATTCAGAAAGTGATAGGTATATAAATGAGGTATGTTTTACCTTCTTATATATTATTTTGAATGTTTTTATGACATGAAATGATGAAAAAAGGGGTAAATTTATTCATATGAATGTGGTGCAATTGAAATAATTAATGAATGACATGTTATTCCAAAAACATACAATAGGGCTGATATGTAATATCACAACCTAATTGAAAACAATGCTTTTTTACTAAAGGGAGATAAACACATTTTGAATTCATGGGGAAAAGCATAGATATTTGTATTTGTATTTTGTGTAATTAAATTTCAAAAAAAGATGACATAGAAATGTACAAAGATAAGTAAATACATGAACTACTCTCAGGATGTGATAAGCAAGATTGAGGAGAGTGCATTTGTCCATATAAGTTTACAATGTCAAAGGAGAGATTTTAAAATTTGAGTGTCTACTTTTTCCCACTTTTAAGTATCAAATTGAAAATAACATTCTTATAAGGTAAATATATTTGAATATGTAGACATAATATTTGAGTTTCTCATAGAAATCGTTTTTGCAGAGTGTTGTTGTGTTGGTGTTGATATGTTGTAAGATAAAACCTACACTATAGATTTTAGTCAGTGTCTAATATAATAAATTTGAATGTGACTAATTTTTTTAAAAATTAATGTAAAGAAATGTGTAACAATAAATTCAAAAAGAGATGCAAAACATAGAAGGAATACACTTTTTTATTTTACAAATTGAATGTGCTATTGTTATTGTGCTTTTGATATTCTAGACTTGTTGAATCTTAATGGAGAACTTGGAGTGGTTAGTCCCCATTTGTTTTGTGGATATGTCCATGCATTAGGTGTACCAAAATCAAAACATGAATTCCAAATAGAATAACCCAAAAATGAAGATTCGTAGTACCCCGCAAAGGAAGAATAATATGTATAAAAGTTATGAAGAAACTATGATATCTTCTCCTTAACTGATAGAGTATAATAAGTAATTAATATGAATAAATTACCTACTTTGATATGTTTTATAACCCCATGGATGATACAATTACACATAGATATAAGAACAATTTTGAAAATTAGGACACACAAAAAAGAGAATAAATGCCAATATACTCTTCATATGTGTCGAACAACTGACTAAAAATGAGTAAAACGGATGCAAATTGTTATTTTATCAAATTAAGAAGACCCATGCCCCCAATGTGTAGTTCCCACCCCTCTTAGACACTAATTTCATTATGTTGATATTACTTTTGGATTGATACTTATACATTTTGATTATGATACATTGATAAGTAGATGATAGACTATGTAGATATTTGGACTATTGATATGTTTTGATTTACATTTTGATTATGATACACTAGATGAAATTGGTAGAAAATTTGATATATGTTGATTTGCATTATTTGGATTTTATAATGACACGTTATACTTTGGATGTTTTGAGTAGAATTATGATCTCATGGATGTTAGAATCAAATTATTTGATATGTTGATAGATGATAGAATTACTTAACTTTGGATGATGATTATTGATTTCTATGTATATATTATTTCTCGATGTTGTTGATGTGGTCATGACAGGCTAGAGAGGTATTCTATTTATGTTTGCAGGGATATTTTATCACATACATTGAAAGGGGATATGGGACCAACCACGGAATGATGTCGTGTGTTTTGCAACATGGCCAAATTTGACAACTTGTGTCTAATGTTTATGTGGTGTTATTGCATGCCTAGTTAGGAGGTTTCCCATGGGGGTGACCTCACATGTGTGGCCATGGGTGTAAATGTTTTTCCCTTTCTTTTAATTTTGTGTGTGTTTTATTTTGTGTTATATGTATTTAATTATTGGAAATTGTTGTCACTTTATTAGCAATTATTAATGCATCTTAATTAGCTAATCCAACTTAATTTGTTAACTAAAATAAGGATGTGACAATTGGATAATTATGAGGGTAGATGGTCCTTGAAATCTTGTGGATGTAAGTTGGATTTTGTGTTGTGTACTCTTCCCCAACATCAAAATTAGGATTTTGACTTGGGAGTCTTTTTTGGAGGCTTGTGGGACAAGCTAAGCTTGTCCTATGCCTCTTAAATTCACCCAACAACCATACCTATGGTATGGAGAGTTAATTTTAGACTTATTTATGTATTTTGGAGTGTAAAAAGTGAAAATAATTGCACTTTCCTACTTACCAGAATTAATTTGTCCTTGGTAGGCATGGTGTGCAAGTTTGAATGTCATGTGGGCTTGTCATAAGTCTTACATGTTCATTTATTGTCTTGGGCATGGTGTTTGACTTGTGTGTTGGAATGGAGGAATGATGAAGTGTCATCCTACATGGAGCCACCTCATCATCCTCACATCCCATTTCTATTTATTGATTGAATTTGAAGGATTTTGGGTTACTTGTTCATTTTTCTTCTTTTGCACTTTTGGAAATTGGGAGCTTGTTGGAGTTTCAAAGATTTTGGAGTGTTCTTGGCTTGAAGGTGTCAAAAAATATTTTTGGAGTGAAGGCTCTTGGAAGCTTGATGGAGAGGTAGGATCTCCACCTTTTGTATTTCTATTTATGCATATTGGATGTGAAAATTGTGCTTATTGAATATTGTATGAGTGTTATGAATGTGTTTTTGTGTGGTTGGGTAGTTTTCCTTAATAAGGGAGTGAGAGATGGAAATATGGGACCATTGGGGAGGGAAAAGGGAGTTTTGAGGAATGAATTTTTGAGGGAGTGTGATTGGGAGTTTACCCTATGGAAAGTGAAAAGGAAAACATGGACATATTTTTGCATACTTGCAAGGGGAGAGATAAGGATGTTTTGTTGTTTGTATTGTGCACATGGAGGATTTGGGTGAAACTCCTACTTCACATGGGAGGAAAAATAAGGTGGTTCCCATATTCCTTTCTCCTTTTGGTTTGATATCAAGCCTATGTGTTGTTTGCGAAAGTTGTAAATATTGTTGAGTGTGTCCATTTTGATGTGTTCAATGTTTATGGATTGTATGTTTTTGTGGAAGCCATTCTTGTAAAAAAGTTTTCAAATGTTGCTCAAGATCCTCATTGTTCTTTGGTTGGGGCTTAGGGGCCAATAAGGGGATGGATTCTCCTCTTATTGGATTAAAGGTTGGGCCAAGAGCATCACCTATTCCCCTTCTTTATATTGTGATCCAAGTTTTTGAAAGATTGAGATTGAAGCTACAAGTTGGGAGAAGACATGAAACGAAGACTTTTGTTTTGACCTTATTAAAGAATATCTATGTTGTAATTTGATCATATTATTATTCCCACTTTGAGTTGAAGTTTGTAACATTTGTATGTTTGAAATAAATTTTGTAGATATTTCATTTATTCCAAGTTGAAGTGATTTAGTGAATGTAGAAAGAACTATTAGTTGTTTACCTAATTGGAAAGGATAAGTCTTAGTGAAAGAAATGGATTTGAAGTCCTTGAATTGTAAAATAATGATATGAAAACTTGTAGTTTTCATATTTGTATTGTATGTTATAGTGAAAGGGAAGCTTAAGTTGTTTAATTGAATGAAACTCTCCTAAAGTGTTTTTTAAAGTTACAATATATGTTGTATTTTCTGTTGGCAAAATTGAATATGTGAAAGAGAATTAATTGTAGTTAATGTTATACTCAATTTTACATTTTATTGCAAAGGAAAGAATAGAGAAATGAGTTGATGTTTATGTAATTTTGAGTATGAAACTAGATATTATCACTCTTGCCAACCAATGAATGGAAGACACCCTCATTAAAATTAATGTTGCATTAAAAATCAACTTAAGAAGAAAAATTGTTGAAAAAAATGCATTGTATGAAGGTTTTGTTTTCGGAGAACAAAACCGCCTCACTATGCAGAGAGGCGGTTTCAGAACCACCGTTCCAGCATAGAGTGGTGGTTGATGAACCACCCCCCAGGCAAGGCGGTGGTCACAGGACCAATGACCTGCGTAGGGCGGCTGTTTTTTCACTTTTGATGGAAAAATAAAATATGTCCATGCAAAAAACCTAAATTTAAAATTAAGTGAAATCTAAGCTTAAAACCATCAAAAGAAATCTACCAGCAACTAGTAATTAATTAAATTTAATTGTTTAAGCCTTCAATCTCTTTTATGGCACCCAAATGTGTAAAAGTCATAGATTTAAATGAAATGGGGTTTTTCCCAAATTGTTGAACTCAAAATATGATTTACATTAAATATCAAAATAGATCCATGGTAGGATCTCTACATTAAACAAATGAGAAACATTACAATAGTAAAATCTTTAAAACTAAAATCATGGAGAAATTTTTTTCCATGGTTTATCTTCTTTCTCTCATGGCTTCCTCCTTCTCCTCTTCAAAAACCCGCAAACAAGAAATGAGAAAATGAGGTTGTTTGGGGAAAATAGAAATAAAAAGAGAACCATAAGGAAATTTAGGGCAACCTAAATTTAAAGGATAGATTCAATCCTATTGGCCAAATTAAACCCTACCTCACTTAAGTGGGAAGGTATTTTTGGGAATGTAATTTAAATAAAAGAAAGAACATGGGTAATGGGATGAATGGGGCCACTTAGTGGCTAGGTAAATTAATTAAAACTTTGAGTTAGAAAATAATGATAATATAACCTTGGTGCTTGATAATTAATTAAACAAATGGAGCTTAGTAGATGCTTTAAACAATAAATATAGCTTAGGAAGTAAATTAATAATATTTAACTATTAATTTAATTTCGTTGTTCACAAGCTTGTGTAGAAAGTATTTAACCAAGAAATTTATTAATTGTGGAAATGTCCTAACCTTGCAAACCACTTTTAAAACAAAAAAAAAAAATTACCGTAAACTTGACTATTAATTTATTAGTTCTTTTTTTTGAGAGTAGAAAATTTTGGGCATTACACTTGGTATCAGAGCCATGGGTTCAAACTTGGACCCCGGGCACACTTGGAAATATGAAACACAACAAGAAAACCTAGCACAACTCTAAACCTAGAACACACAACATTGCATGATGTTTTAAAACATAGAAAACTTAGAAAACTGAAAAAAAGCCTAGATGATGATAAACTAACTCTTGTCTTGGTTTGTGTAGGAGGCACAGAATAGACGAGGGGTCCTTTCATGTGAGCTAGATCTACCATCCCCATATCAAGAAGTAGCAACCATATTACCTCAGATACTTCAGACACTATAGGATGTTAATGTCAGCTTTATGCAGAGGATCTTTAGGAGGGAAACCTACACAGACAGGACAAAGATCATCAGTGGAGGCTCATGCATTGTCATGTCACAATGCCAAGGATAGGGAAGAGAAATCCCAAGTGGAGTTCGGTTGGACATGAGTCACCACCTAGAGAGAACAAGATAGAGCTTTGGGACATAAAAAAGATCTAGGATCCTAGGCCGAGGGATGTTCATGCAGAGAGACCTAGGGGCCGACAGTCTTGACAATGACTAGATCACATCAGAGAGATACTGAAGTTACACCAGCCACATTTTGCTAGAGACACAGGAGGATTTCAGGGCTGAGGCATGGTTGGTTAGCTTGATAGGATGCTTCAAGCTATGTCCTTGTACTAGGCAACACGAAATCTTATGTTTCTATCCACCTTCTGAGAGATGGAGCCAGAGTTTGGTGGAGGATGAGGAGAAGAATCTCCATGTAGACTTTGAGACAATTACTTGGGAGCTCTTCGAGGATCACTTCAGGAGTAGATACATATCCAGGAGATTCATCCAGTAGTGGATCGATGAGTTTCATGATCTGCAACAGGCCTCCATGATGGTGGCAGAGTATGAGGGTCAGTTTTTAGATCTGCTTCAGTATGTGGACTACATGCAGGATGAACAGGTTAGGGTTCACAGGTTCATCAGGGGCCTGAACTTAGACTTGGGTGGGGCAGTGTGCATTCATTTCCTGCAAGACTCTATCAAGAGGTCGTGGAGAAGGCCTATATTATAGAGGAAACCAGGGGGAAGAATTAACAAGCTCGTGACAGAGTGAGGAGCCGCATACAATAGTTACACAGATTGTAGGTTGAGGGGATTAAATTCTCCTCCTCTGTGGTGGAAACACTTTAGTATAATCTTCCTTTAGGTCTTCTCCTCCTTAGTAGCAACAGTAGCAGACTTGACCATCCTTTCAACCTCCACAACACCATGATGCTCAGAGAGGGTGTAGTATGGGATCTCTAGCTGGGGGGCCCAATAGGACACATGCTCCAACTTGAGCATAATCAATAGGAGTACGGTCCACTGCGTACACCCACAAAGATCTATAGAAGGATCATCAAGTTCTACAACATGGACTACTGGGCCACTTGGAGGAGTATCTTCTCAGTGGAGAGGACTAGGTAGTTGTCTATGGGTGTGGTGTACATGGTAATCATTGGAGAGATAGTGCCCTCAAAACCAATTTAATCAGGGTAAGGCACCTGATTTACTAAGCCTACGTTAGGTGACATGGACAGGAGCCACATGATTTATGTTGTAGTCAAGAACCGCTAGGCAGAGCACTAGGGCATGGTGATTGAGACCACAAGTATCATTGGTGGTATTTCTACCCCTATCTTATTTGATTCAGGATCATCAGAATTCTTTCATTTCTTCATCTTTAGTAGAGTGATGCAGGCTGGTGGTAGTTAGGTAGAGCCTTAGTTAGGATGTTGAGATGGCTTCTGGATCAGGATCTTAGTGGAATCCTTAGTTAAGGAGTGTGTAGTGGACCTAGGACCCTTCACACATGAATTTGGATCTTTGTATCCTTCCCTTGGGTTCATATGGAGTTATCTTGGGCATGGATTGGTTGTCTCCACATAGAGCTAGAGTTGATTGTTACAACAAGGTTATATCTTGTGCAAATGACTTGGGAGTGGAGTCAGTGATTGTTGGAGTCAGGAGACCCATATCTATTCACACCATATCCTCTATGAAACTGAAGAAGTGTGTGCGACAGGGTTGTCAGTTATTTACCATCATTGTTAGTGACCGATCAAAGGATGAGACTCATGGACCATCACTTGATGACCACCCCATTTTTAAGGATTTTTTTGATGTCTTTCCTAGTGAGTTGTGAGGTTACCTCCCCCATATGAGATAAAATTTCATATTGATTTGGTTCCAGGAGTGGAGCCTATCTCACACGCACCATATAGGATGACCACACCTAAGATATGTGAGCTCAAGTTACAGTTGGAGGTCCTTCTTGAGAAAGGCCTAATCCATCCTAGTGTATCTCCTTGGGGTGCACCAGTGATCTTTGTGAAGAAAAAAGATGGATCTTTGTTTGTGTGTGGACTACAGGTAGTTGAACAAAGTAACGATTAAGAATCATTACCCCCTTCTATGGATAGATGATTTATTTGATCAGATGAAGGGGGCTACTATATTTTATAAGATTGATCTTAAGTCAGGCTACCATCAACTAAGGATTGCAGAGGTAGATATCCACAAGACAGTTTTCCACATGAGATATGGCCACTATGAGTTGTTGGTGGTACCTTTTGGTCTAATGAATGCCCCTTTAATATTCATGAGTTTGATGAATGGGGTGTTCAAGGATTTTTGGATCGATTTCATGATCTTATTTCTTGATGACATTCTGATATACTCACATACGTGTGAGGAGCACGAGGAGCACCTTTGACAGGTTTGTAGTGTCTTCGTGAGAAGCAACTATACGAGAACCTGGAGAAGTGTGCCTTTTTCTAGTCAGAGGTTCAGTACTTGGGTCACATCATTTCTTGGGGAAGGTATCATAGTCGATCCTTCCAAGATTAGAGCTATTATGGATTGTCCTATGCTAACCAATGTGACCGAGGTGTGTAGTTTCATGGGGTTGGAAGGTTACTACAGGATATTTGTTCAGGACTTCTCAGATTGTGCACCCCATCACTTCCCTTCAGCGGAAAGGGAAGAAGTTTGTTTGGTCTGATGGATGTGAGCAGGCCTTTAGTACAACTGAAGGAATTCCTTACGACAACACCAATTCTTTGTAGTGCCAGATCCTCATAGGGATTTCTTTGTGTGTATGGATGCTTCTTTGGTCAGGATTAGGAGGTGTTTTGATGTAGGAGGGCCATGTGGTTGCCTTTGAGTCTTACAAAATCAAGGATTATGAGCTCAATTATCTGACTCATGACCTTGAGCTTGTGGTAGTAGTACATGCTTTGGTGCTTTGGCATCATTTCCTTCTTGGCAGGAGGTTCATTCTCAGGAAAGACCATTTGAGATTACGTCACCTCTTCATGTAGCCCAATCTCAATGCTCATCAACGACATTGGATGGAGTTGCTATGTGAGTATGACATGGATATAGAGCATGTGAAGGGGAAGGAGAATGTGGTCGCATATGACACTTTGAGTAGATGGAGACATTTGGTTATGGCTACTTCAGTGGGTACAAATTTATGGAGTAGGATTTTGTGACAACTTCCACATGCTTCTACCTTGCAACTAGATCAAAGATTGAGTCTCAGAGACCCCTTGAGGGGAAGTTTGATGGATTTTCATTAGATTCAGATGGAATTCTCAGACACATAGAGGCCAGATCTATGTACCTAGGGATGGAGGTTTGAGATAGATATCTTGGCAGAGGCTCATCGTTCACCTTATTCAACCCATCCAGAGGTGAAGAAGATGCACACCACCTTGAGACAGTTGTACCATTGGAGAGGTCTTTAGAGAGATGTATCTCAGTTTTGTGTCATGTTCTTTAGAGTGTCAAAGGGTGAATGCCAAGCATCAACATCCAACTAGCCTTCTCTACCCACATGTTATACTAGAGTGGAAATGGGACACCATTTCCATGGATTTCATAGTAGGCCTAGTGATGTCGAGATACCACCACGATGCCATCATGGTCACAATGGATAGATTGATGAAAGTGGCTCATTTTTCTCTACGGTGAAATACCACCTATATCACTAGTGCAGTGGTGTGAGTATACTTAGATGAGATTTTCAGACTGCACGGGATTCTGCAGAAGATTATTTGTGACCATGATCCCTTATACACCTCTCATTTCTAGACTACCATGCAGCATGCCCTTGGGATGAGTATCAACTTCAGTACAACATATCATCTAGAGACAGATGGATGAGACAGAGTGGGTGAATAAGATTTTAGAGGACATGCTTTGGATGTACATTATGGACCATCAGTCGAGGTGGGAGGAGTATTTGTACCTAGTGGAGTTTTCTTATAATAACAAATTTCAGAGTTCTATTGGTATGGCTCCATTTCAGGAACTTTATGGAAGGGAGTGTAGGACACCATTGAAGTTGGGACAAATTGGAGGATAGAGTATCTCTTGGGCCAGCTTTGTTATAGGACATGGAGTAGCAGGTTGTTTTGATCAGGTAGAGGCTTTAGGAGGCACAAGATAGACAGAAGAAATATGTAAGATCATAGGAGAGTTGACTGTAGCTATGAGGTGGGCACGAAGGTGTTTCTTGATGTCAGACCTCATAAGATCCCTATCCATTATGTGAAAAGGCTCTATGTTAGCTCCTAGATTCATGGGTCCATTCAAGATCTTGGAGCGGATCGGTCCCTTAGCTTATTGTCTAGCCTTGCCACCTAACTTGTCTCGCATGTGCACGATGTATTTCATGTTTATGTTCTTAGGAGATACATTCTAGATCCCTCTCATGTATTGGATTGGACCACATTATAGGTGCAGGAGTAGGGGAAGGTGACTATGGAGCTCATGTGTATCATAGAGCATAGGACCCTAGGCCTTCGAACACTGTGAGATTGACCAAGGTGTGAGTCAAGTGGGATAGGTATGATGAGACTGCAGCCACATGGGAGGATGCTACTTTGTTACGAACCCAGTTTCCACACCTATTTCAGTGACTTCCTAGGAGGAATTCAAGTCTAAGGGAGAGGGGGATGTAGCCCCCCCACTCCTCTTTGACACTATTTTCATTATGTTGATATTACTTTTGGATTGATACTTAGACATTTTGATTATGATACATTGATAAGTAGATGATAGACTATGCAGATATTTGGACTATTGACATGTTGTGATTCACATTTTGATTATGATACATACTAGATGAAATTGGTAGAAAGTTTGATATATGTTTATTTACATTATTTGGATTTTATACTGACACGTTATACTCTGGATGTTCTTAGTAGAATTATGATCTCATGGATGTTAGAATCGAATTATTTGATATGTTGATAGATGATAGAATTACTTAACTTTGGATGATGATTATTGATTTCTATGTATATATTATTTTTCAATGTTTTTGATGTGTCTTTGAGGGAAGAGAGGTATTTTGTTTGTGTTGCAAGGATATTTTATCACATACATTGAAAGGGGATAGGGGACCAACCATAGAAGGATGTCAGGTGTTTTGCAACATGGCCAAATTTGACAACTTGTGTCTAATGTTTATGTGGTGTTATTGCATGCCTAGTTAGGAGGTTTCCCATGGGGGTGACCTCACATGTGTGGCCATGGGGTGAAATTTTTTCCCTTTCTTTTAATTTTGTGTGTGCTTTATTTTTGTTATAGGTATTTAATTATTGGAAATTGTTGTCACTTTATTAGCAATTATTAATGTTTCTTAATTAGCTAATCCAACTTAATTTGTTAACTAAAATAAGGATGTGAAAATTGGATAATTATGAGGGTAGATGGTCCTTGAAATCTTGTGGATGTAAGTTGGATTTGTGTTGGATTTTGTGTTGTGTACTCTTCCCCAAATCAAAATTGGGATTTTGACTTGGGAGGATTTTTTGGAGGCTTGTGGGACAAGCTAAGCTTGTCCCATGCCTCTTAAATTCACCCAACAACCATGCCTATGGTATGGGGAGTTAATTTTAGGCTTATTTATGAATTTTGGAGTGTAAAAAGTGAAAATAATTGCACTTTCCTACTTACCACAATTAATTTTTCCTTGGTAGGCATAGTGTGCAAGTTAGAGTGTCATGTGGGTTTGTCATAAGTCTTACATGTTATTTATTATGTTTTAAATGGTGTTTGACTTGTGTGTTGGAATGGAGGAATGATGAAGTGGCATCCTACATGGAGCCACATCATCATCCTCACATCCCATTTCTATTTATTGATTGAATTTGAAGGATTTGGGTTACTTGTTTATTTTTCTTCTTTTGCACTTTTGTAATTGGGAGCTTGTTGGAGTTTCTTTTGGATTAGTGCTTGGCTTGAAGGTGTCAAAAATTTTGTTGGAGTGAATATTCTTGGAAGCTTGATGGAGAGGTAGGATCTCCACCTTTTTATTATTTTATTTATGTTTTGGATGTGAAAATTTGTGCTTGTTGAATATTTGTATGAGTGTTGTGAATTTGATTATTGTGGTTGGGTAGTTTTCCTTAATAAGGGAGTGGGAGATGGAAGTATGGGACCATTGGGGATGGAAAAGGGATTTGTGAGGCATGCATTTTGGAGGGATTGTGATTGGGAGAGTTTCACCTATGGGGAGTGAAAAGGAAAACATGGACATATTTTTGCATACTTGCAAGGGGAGAGATAAAGATGTTTTGTTGTTTGTATTGTGCACATGGAGGATTTTGGTGAAACTCCTACTTCACTTAGGAGGAAAAAGGAGGTGGTTCCCATATTCCTTGCTCCCTTTTGGTTTGATATCAAGCCTATGTGTTTTTTGAGAAAGTTGTAAATATTGTTGAGTATGTCCATTTGGATGTGTTGAATGTTTGGTGGATTGTATGTTTTTATGGAAGCCATTTTTGTAAAAAGTTGTCAAATGTTCTCAATATCCTCATTTTTATCTTTGGTTGGGGCTCAGGGGCCAATAAGGGGATGGTTTTTCCTCTTATTGGATTAAAGTTGGGTGGAGAGCGTCGCCTATTCCCCCTTTCTTTGTATTGTGATCTATGTTTTTTGAAAGATTGAAGAATGCAAGATTGAAGCTACAAGTTGGGAGAAGACATGCAAATGAAGACTTGTGTTTTGACCTTGTTGAAGAATCTCTATGTTGTAATTTGATCATACTATTATTCCCACTTTGAGTGGAAGTTTGTAACATTTGTATGTTTGAAAGAAAGTTTTGTAATATTTCATTTATTCAAAGTTGAAGTGATTTAGTGAATGGAGAAGGAACTCTTGGTTGTTTACCTTGTTTGAAAGGACTAGTCTTAGTGAAAGAAATGAATTTGAAGTCCTTGTATTGTAAAAGAATGATATGGTAACTTGTAGTTTTCATATTTGTATTTAATGTTATAGTGAAAGGGAAGCTTAAGTTGTTTAGTTGGCTTGAAATGAAACTATCATAAAGTTGTATGTATTTAAAGTTACAATAAAGATATATATGTATATTTGGAAGAGAAAGATGTATTGAAAAGAAGTTTTGTTGAGTTGCTTGTTGTTTTTTGTTGGAAAAATTAAATATGTGAAAGAGAATGAATTGTAGTTAATGTTATACTCAATTTTACATTTTATTGCAAAGGAAAGAATAAAGAATGAGTTGATGTTATGTAATTTGAGTTATGAAACTAGATATGTTATCAATCTATCTAACCAATGAATGGAAGACACCCTCATTAAAATTAATGTTGCATTAAAAATAAACTTAAGAAGAAAAATTGTTTAAAAAATGCATATTGTTGAAGGTTATGTTTTTGGAGAACAGAATTGCCACTCTGCACACCCTGTGCAGAGTGGCAGTTTCGATGAACCACCCCAACACTAGAGTAGGTGTCGATGAATAGGACCCCCTAGGCATAGGGTGGTGGTCACAGGACCGTTGACCTACGTAGGGTAGTAGTTTCGTCACTTTTGATGGAAAAATAAAAATACGTGCTGTGAAAAGAACCCTATTTTAAAATTAATTAAAATCTAAGCTTAAAACCATTAAAAGGAAAGCTTCCAGCAACTAGGAATCAATTAAATTTAATTGTTTAAGCCTTCCAATCTCTTTTATGGAACCAAAATGTGTAAAACTCATAGATTTAAATAAAAATGGGGTTTTTCCCCAATTGTTCAACTCAAAAACAAGATTTTCATTTAAATAAAAAATAGATCCATGGTAGGATCTCTATATTAAACAAATGAGAAATATTACAATAGTAAAATCTTTACAACTAAAACCATGAAAATTTTTCCATGGTTTCTCTTCTTGCTCTCATGGCTCCTTCTCCTTCTCCTCTTCCAAAACCTTGCAAATCAAGATTGAGCAAATGAGGTTGTTTCGTGGAAAATAGAAATAAAAAGAGAACCATAAGGATATTTAGGGGAACCTAAATCTAAGGGCTATGATAGATTCAATCCAATGGCCCAAATTAAACCCTACCTCACTTAAGTGGGAAGAATTTTGTGGGAATGTAATTTTTATAAAAAAAAAAAAAGATGGAACATGGGTAATGGGGTGAATGGGGCTACTTAGTGGCTAGGAAAAACAATTAAACCATTTGAGTTAGAAAATAATGTAACCTTGTGTGATTAATCAAACTTAGGAAGAAAATTAAAAATAAATATTAGGAAGTAAATTATAATATTTAAATATTCCATTGTTCAAACAAGCTTGTGTAGAAAGTCTTTAACCAAGAAATTTATTAATTGTGGAAATTCTTAACCTTGCAAACCATTTTCAAAACAATTTTTTTTTATTAACGTAAACTTTGACTATTAATTTATTAGTTCCATTTGTTTTGAGAGTAGAAAATTGTGGGCATTACACAATGTGTCTAAAACATAAAATGAAGTTGAGTACCATATATAGAGAGAGAAATATCTCATACCACTGAATCTATACCAAAATGAGTCAATATATATATATTAAAACATATAAAAACCTTGTGCCAATCGTGATAAATATGAAACTTTTAAAAAATTGTAGAAAAGTCCCCTTTAAAAAACCGTATAATAGGGTCAAAACCATTTCTACGATTCTGGCCAGAATGTACATTTCTAACCATTTGTATACTTTTCTAGATTTTTCAGTTTGAGTCCAATTATGAGTCATTTATGTATTCCTTTGCATATGTATTTTCCCATAAACATGTTATTGTCTATTGGAAATGTAGAAAATCTAACATGTTTTCCCATATTTTTTGACACATACGATCAAGAATTTGATCGCGTGGATTAAAATAAAAGATATATACCTGTATCTTAGAATTTAAAAATATTTGTATAAAGTCTAAACTTCTAATGTTGTGGACACCAAGATGAAACTATATCTGGAAGGATATGCATATGGGAGAAACAATGATGTAAACGAAGAGAAACTAATAAAAAAGCATGATAACCATAACAATGTCAATTCATCAAAACAGTAATATCTACAATAAAAACCATGAGCTAGTAGAAAATAAGTGCATACGATGTAGAAAAAAGTGTAAACATATTTTAAAATATCACATTAGATGTGAAGTTCCTACAAACAATGGACACATATATTATTGCACAACAATAAAGGCCCTTAGGAATAAAAATAAGAGATGCATAGCCAAAAAAAAGACATAATATCACAAACATGGGATAACTATAGCTTCAAAAGTCAATCAAGGCCCTTAGGCCATAAAAAGAGTAAAAAACAAGCATAAAACAACACACACACAACTATAAAGCATGTATGAGAAAAAGTGTATCAAAATGTGATGAGAAATTCATAGTATATGATACAAAATATCATGTGGATTATTAACTTTAAGCATTACACAAGACACACTTCTTAGTCCTATTAGTCCAAAAGATAACAGATATACAATATATGCAAAAAAGTGTAATGAGAAAATAAATGAACAATAATGAAAATATAGCACATGGATATAGTATACAAAGGTAGATTCCCTCAAATGTTAGAAGTATGGGTAAGGGTTAGGCAAAAACCTGCCATCATGTATCATTCTATGTATATCTTACATCATGCTCAATATACCACATAAAAGTATGTGTGTAAAGAAGAAATTTTATCTATCAAACCAAAGGAATAAACAACATTTATAATATAATGTGTCAATGATGTATGTTATTAAAAAGTGTCATGATTTTGTATTTTTCTAAATATTTGAATGTTTTTGAATTTTGAAAATATTCTACTATTTTTTAATTTTATACACACTAAGGGAAGAGATGAAAACCTATCCTTTAAAGAGAAGATAGGGTGATCCAATAATTCCTCGAGGGGGGGGGGGGGGGATATAGAGAGTATGTAACTAGAGATGGGAAGCATTAATTACCCACGGTGTGTGTTTACAACATGAGGTTTGGATAGGTAACCACTCCATCAACAACAAATTTGAACATATCAACAAATTGTTTCATTAGGAAATGAGAGGGGAGGTAGGATGCACCGCATGTATTGTAGAAGGGATAATATAGTGGATTTTTTATAGGCATATTTAGGATTTAGCCTATAGTTTACCATGCATGTAGACATCCACAGATCATCAGGTGATTCATTGATACTTATTTTATGATAATATTTAATAGACGTTTTCATCCCAGTAACAAGTGTAAAATAATTTTTACATCTATATCAAGTTACTCTAAAGAAGTATTGATATTTTTAAAATCCGTTGTTATGATCTCCCTTGATTGGGTTTATGAATACTTGAGTGGTAATAATTTCATTGTCAGTAGCATAATATCGAGATATAACTCTTATATTGAGATTGGTTGTAATTATATGAATCTTGTTTTATTGCATAAGTTACATTAGTTGATTTTTATTATGTTTACTAAATATATCTGGACAATATTTAGTCTTACTGATATTTGTAAACTCGAGATGAATTCGTAGAAGGATGTTGTGTAGATAATGAAATAAATCCATTATACTCAAGTTAGATTTTTTGTTGTAAAACATACTAGTCACCATGTGGATTAATTCCATGATAATTACAAAATGGTTCACCTAGGATTTTTGTAAGATGATAGGTGATAGAAATGACGAGGTGAAAAATTAATTAACCTCTTATCTAGTAACTCATACAGGATATCAATTTTTTAGTAGTGTTCCTCTCAAACTGGAGAGGTTTATTTTGTAGTACATAAGCATTGTCGACTCTATAAAGGAATTTCACCTCACTTGTATGGGAAAATATAGTAGAAATAAAAATTGTATCACATTGCATATCTTTGGTCTTATAAATATCACGATGCATATAAATAAATCTAATATGTGCATTGGAAATATCTTTTATATATTGTATCTCATCCTTGAGATATGTAATCATAGTACTCATATCTTTACATTTATCTTTAAAATAATGGTGTAAAGTTTGAATATAATATATGATATCCTTATGCGATGTTTCATCATTACTAATGGAAGGATATGAAACGTGACTCAAAATTGAATTCATATGGGAAGGTGTTGTACTACGAGGGAGATTGATTTTGGGCACTGGTTTTGTGAGATAATCTCTACATGTTGGTAGCCATTAAATTAAATGATACAAAGATACTTGAAAAACCATGACATGTGCTATGATGAATAAAATAGACTGAAGACCAGAACTAAATAATGAAACCTTAAGGCTAGTAGGATAATGTCTACGATGTTCGATTAACGAGGGCTGAGTTCACCAAATGATTGCCCCATTTATGATTTTAGAATGTTTTTTTAACATGCATAAAAAATGGTGAATGATGTTATAGGTGATTATTATGAATTAACTAATTTCTAACATTAATTACACAAATCAAAATCATACATTTAAAATTGATTTGTTGCTTAACAAATGTGAAAATATAAGGGAGAGAGTTAACTAGCTAATTTTTTTATAGATAGTGAGAATTCTAGGTGGTCTCAGTGAAGTAATATGAAGATGTGTAATAGGAATTTATTCTTCTCTGAAACTATGATTTGAAATTGAGCCTGGTCAAAACCATACATTTTAGTAATGTGTTTCATTGTAAGTTAATTTTCCACATAACTTCAAAATGACTTTATAAACTTTATTTGAACACTTAAAACCTTATAGTGAAACAAAGAGTAGCTGTAAAATAAAGTTAGTTGGGTTATGGGTATGCCTATGTATCACCAACATATGCATTAATCCATAGTGCACAAAAAGAACACATTATTCTCCTATCATATGATATGTACTATAGTGCAATAATAATCTTACAACCGTTCTTTGCCATTACCTTTCTTCAGTTTCAAACTTACCCAAATACTTGGGAATGGTCACTTTTTTTACTTGTATGATGACAATGGAGAATCCTAAACCTTGAATAAGATATTATATGAGTAGAGGGTGATACCCTAATGGATGTGCAAGAGTTATTTTGATGTTTATGGATCTTTGGATACCTTTAGTCCTTTCTTTAACATGACGAGTTCATAAATTTCCAAGTCCCTAAATGTGGTATCTTTTTGTTTCTTATATATACTTCAAAATGTTGTTATTAATTTAAAGGAAAACCAAATTGTTATTTTTGTTCAAATGAAGGTGATGGAATTTAAAGGATTAATGCATAACATGTTGGTCTAAAACCATATAGTAGGGTTGATACATAATTTTACAACCTAACCGGAATAAAAAAATTTTAGAGAGGAGGGGGAAAAACAAATTTTGAATTTTTTGCCCTAAGCATGTATGTTTCTAGATGTATCTTGTCCAATTACTTTTCAGAAAGTGATCACAAAGAGATATAGAAATATAAACAAGTACATGCAGTGCTATTAGGGTGTGCTAAGAAAGAGTGAGGATAGTCCATTTGTTCATATTAGTATGCAATGTCAAGATAAAAATGTCAAAGTATAGATTTCCAAATTAGTGTGTCTATAGCAAACAAAAGTAGGATAGGTACATGTTAAATATATAATGTAACTATAAATGATAAATTTACATATTTGTTAGTGCTTGATATGGAGGTATTTGTAATATCAGTAAACTAGTTTTTAATTAATCAAAATGGTAGTTCACATAGTAAAACTATGGTATAAAAAAATAATTCAAAGGGTATTAAAGAATACCCTTATTTATAGTTCTTACCTCTAATTATTCAATTCATAATACTCCCTCCCATTTAATAAATTATAATGAATCATTGTAGCTTACTCACACAAATTTAAATTACAATTTTATCCATCCCTTTTTATTTGTAGCCTAGTATGTCAAAAAAAATACTTATCATATTTCCCACTCAACTTCTTAATACAACCTCACCTTAAAAAATAGATTAAATAAATTCAAGTCCTATTACCAATTACATTAATTTTAATATTTACTTATTTATAAATAATTTGTCATATAATTAAGAGGGTGAGATAGTATTATTTTTGTTGAAACATGTATTGAATCCTATTATTCTATAAAAGAACAAAACCAACTTTTAATCCTACTATATCCTAGTTAAAAATACACTAATTGAGATCTCATTATAAGAAATTATAATTTCATTTTGTGACCACACTCTATTTGCACTTATAAGGTCTTTAACAAATACAATGGTAGAAAAATTAGCATGATTATCAATTGCAATTGCTTAAGTAAATTATGATATAAATACTACGATAAGTATATTTTTATATTAACACGTATAAATAATTTAATTTTGGAATATTTTTTACATTTTTTAGATAAGGTAAAAAGTGTGATTTTGAAGGGATCGAAAACCCTGTATAACCAAAAGACAGGCGTCAAGCCATAGTCATGAAACCAAGAGAATAATGGTCCAAGACAAGAAATGAAACAAACTGAAACTCCACCCAAAATGTCATGGCTAGGATTGAAGAAAACATTCCTAGGAGAGGCAAGAAAAACAAACTTGACCAACCTGAAGAAATGCACCTAAACCAAACCTAACAAGAATCAAACGGTGGTTTACCCATGAGACACCCCTCCATGAGATCTTAAGTTCATCTTAAGTGGAATATTTGACATTTTCCTTTTCTTTTTACTTTTCACAACCATCCAATCCTCCCCCTTGTTTTGATCCTTGTTTTCATCAGGTTAGATTCGTAGCATGATTTTGAAAATATCCTTATTAAAAGTAATAGAATCTTTCTTCAATTTAACATTTTAAATGAGATTAGGGGCTGAACTTGAAGGGAGAAACAAATCGAAAGCTTGCTTTAAATAATTTGAACCCTCAACCCCAAAAACTGAAGGAGAAACGAGGGTTCCATCCATATGATGAATCTCACCTTCTTCTATCTCCAAATCATCCGAATAATAATCTAGATCACTCCCCAAAACTAACATACTAGGTTGAGAGGAACTCCACCAAGAAACCTTTTCATTCGCTTTATGTTTCACACTCTAACAATCAAAGGCTAAGTAACCTAAAGCAAAGCATTTTTTGCATCTTAAGGGTAAACCTCCATAGAGAAATTGGGTCTAGATCATGTACTAAAAAAATAAGTTCCATAGTAGTCAAAGATCAATTGTGGTCTTGAGATCCACCAGAATACAGGCATAGCTAGTGTGGGTTTACAATTAAATTTTAGTATTAATATCTAGACATTTTCCCATAGCATTTCCAATAGAAATAAGAATTTCATCCCCTCAAAATTGTAGTGGAAGAAGAGACAAGTGTACACATATGGGCTTGACATTAAAATTTTTGGTGGTAGCATTGAATATGGATACCCTGGTTTCATAAGCAGAAAGTGATTATGAAGTTCCTAAATCTTAGAAAAAAATATATTTCTATCTTCAGGAAGCTTAAAAAAAAAAAAAAAACCCCTCTAACATGGGTGAATATCCACTCTACCTTGCATAATCACTTTCCATTTCAAAGAGATGCAATAATGTAGTAGCAGAAGTCCCAGCCACAATCCACAAAAGTGGAAAATCAAGCCATGTTTGATGAATTTGTTTTCTGCATCAATCATCTACGCTCCAAAGGTAACTATTATCCATATTTTTCTCCCCAGAAAAATGGGATCAGCCATGACCCCACAAAGAAGAAACCAAAGAATTCACATTCAAATCCTGAAAACAGGCTACAGAGGGACTCTACAATGGAGTGGCGGGGCCAACGAAAGATCAAACGACCCCGTGTAAGAAGAAATTCAAGAAACAGATCTATTGAGTGAATCGGTGCTTCAAATCCAATAAATAGATTACAGGCGGGCTCAAAAATTGAATAATAGGGTCGGGGAAGGAGAAAATAGTTTTAAAAGAACCAGAGGCTCAAAGGAGAATAAACGATGAAATTTTGAAGTCTTTCGGCTCTGAAATAGTTCAGAAAGAGCCCAAAAATGACTAAGTATAGAGGATACAATGGAGGCTGCCAAGTGTCCCAACGGCGCACCTCCAAATATTGAATCTAAAAGGGGAGACTCAAACAAGTGCCAGGCTCCCACATGTCTCAAACCCAAAGAGGGTCATACTCAACAGCTAAAAGTCAAAAAAGCAAACGGGGCGGGCATAAAAAAAAGATAGACTAAGTATAAAGGTGCTAGTGGAAGTTGCCACGCATCAGCTTGGTGCATCTCCAAAGGTAAATCCAAAAGTGGAGGCCCAAATGAGCGTGGGCTCACCACATAATCCAAGTTGAAAAAGTAGGATAGAGCGGTCCCAAAATCGACTAAGTATGGAGAGAGAGTGCTAACTCACCATGTGTTCACAGTCCAAAAAGGTAAGAGATGTTGTTGATAAGTCCAAGAGCTTGTGGAGGATTCCACATGTCAAGCCACTACTCCTTCAAAGGAAAAATCCTGAACGGGTTTCCAAGTGAGCGCGGAGCCTCCACTCATCTAGTTTCATAAAGGGATAGGGTCAGGGTTGAATAGTCAAAGCATTGAGACAGGCCAACGGAGGGTGTCAAGTGTCAGCACAACACTAATTCAAGAGAAAAATTTGGGGAAGGTTTGAAAACAAGCTCCAACCCTCCACGTTTCCCAAGTTAGATATATGACCCCGCCAAGAAAAAGACTTAGCCAAAACATGAAGAAACTAAGCAAGCTGCGGAAGAAGCCATGTGTCAGCTGGACACAACTTCAAAAGAAAAATACAAACGCTGCCCTCCACATGTCTAGTTTAAAAAAAGGGGCCTATTTTGGTAGCCGGTTCCCGCCATTTTGTATGGACATGATTCAAACTTCAAAGGGGCATATCATTTGACTCAGTGCTTGAAATCTAACAAATTGTGCCATTGGAAAGATATCAGCCTCGTCTATGCCATGGAGAACTAAAAATCTAATTTTGGAGAGGTCGAGTGGGGAAAAATGAAGAAATGTCTTTGCGCCATTAATCTAGGATCTATTTACCCCAACAACTAGATCAGATTTGATCTGATCTGTCGTTCCTCCTCCTTTGAGGCACCGAACAAGTATTAATGTAGAAATAAAATATTTGGGGTGAATTTTCAGGAGGCATTGTTGATGGTTGTTAAGCTTCAAACTATTTTTCCCGCTTCTCTCTCTTTCCTCCCTCTGTGCTGAATCTATAAAGGAAGGGTTGGGGCTCATTGTAAAAGGTTGGACGCTTCTGTTTTGCACCCTCCCTTCTTATTTTTTCCACAGAAGGATTTTTAGAGATTTTCTAACCCCTCCTTTGGGTTATAATGCAAGTTTTTCTTCTTGACTACTGCAGTATACTGTATCGACTCGTGAGAAATTATATATATGTCTATGGATGTTTCTTAACCCTCTCATGTATTCGTTATTGTCTCTCTGATCTCTTATTATGATTTGGTCATCTGTGCATAGTATTTGTATTGCATTTCATGGTCTTTGTTAAACTAAAAGATGAGCGTCTAACATTCCTTTGGTGTATCACCTTGTTAGCTTAGGTTTATTTTCTTATATCTCTCTAACCCTGTCTCCTTGGTAGATAGAATATAATTAGAATAGATCCTTTATAATTTATTTTTGTACACCTGAATAGAGGAATAAGAACTAGCCTCAATCCGGAGAACTTTCTCAAATCACAATGTCCCACATCTTGAGAGATGCTCCATGTTGTGCAATCACACTGAGAGTCTCAACCCATCTGGTTATAGACATTTAGGGGTGTTGTGATTTTACACGAACAGTTTTGGCATTCCCGGTGGGATAAGAGGTCCTCATTTTTTATTTGCAGTAAGATTAATGTGCACTTGTTGCACGTTTGATATTTTAATAAGATATGAAAGTTACACATCCTACAAATAAAAAAGGGATAGAATTCACTGGTTTAAACAATCCAAGCTTGCCAAGTTCATGACAAGAATACAAACAAGGTAAAGAACCAGAGAAGAGGGACTATTTGTCTATCTACACTTGTCCCCAGATAGAGGGATAGGAACCGGCCTCAATCCAGAGAGATCTCTCAACTTGCAAGGTACCACACCTTGAGAGATGCTCCATTTTGTGTAATCAACTGAGAGTCTCAACCCATCTAGTTGAAGACATTCAGGGGTGTTGTGATTCTACAGTAAAAATAACTACAAGGGAACTTTTTGCAGCTAAGTTTTACACCAGGGCGCTTCACCATTATTGCTGTAGCATCCTAAAAGGAATGTTTCAGGAAGGGGATTTTCCAGAGGTAGAGGCATTTATTCCATTTACTAAGCCCAGGCTTTTGATCTTCCTTGGTTGCATCAAGGTAGGATATTTTAGGTGCATTATTTGGTGAGGAAAATGGTCCAGCTAAACATGTAGCCCTAGTAATCAAAGTGATTCGTAATGGAGCATGGCCAAGGGAAAAAAAAGTACCACTAGCTGATGTAGAACTAGTCACAACACTCCGAGATGGAGCTCATCTAAGGTTGGGAGAAACATCTTGTACACTATCCCCCATAACCACAATGTCTTCCCTTGGATCAAGGACATATGAACAAGTAAAGAAGGACAGGGAATACGTCTCTAAGATTCCAACCCAAAAATTGGAACTTACGACCCCCTGAACACAAAAGAGGCCCAAGTTCGCGTTGTCTTGGCTTATAACAGAGCCTCCACCATGAACGATAGTTTTAGGGGTTTAGTTACGAATAGGAGGGGATCTCTGAGCACCATAACACCCCATAGGGGATCTAAGAACACCTTGAGAGGAAAAATCCCCACCCACATATCCTATAGTGTCATTGCAAATAAAATCGCTTGCAACTTCATTTCTTGGAAAAATTACATCCCGGCCGCCACAACCACTAGGGCTAGTTATATCTCAAGTAGGAGAACGCAGTTCCATTATATAAAATTCAACTAATTATCGAGAATGTTTATTACTATTTTTCATGTTCAATACCTAATTAATATTTTTAACCATTTCTTATATAAAGTTGCAAATCATCTCATGGAGTAAAAACACACATAAAATTTTCCCTATAAGTTCCATCTAGATTATACATTTTGATAAAAACAAATATGGATTCAAACCATCAAAGTGGAATAATTAGAAGTGTATGACATCAAAAATCTACAAATTCCTTCAAGAAAATATGTGGGAAATCCTTATACATAATTGGAAATAGCATGTGGAATGAAAAAGAGAAATGAAGGAAGGTAACAAATGTTAGCTAGATGCCTCCTATTATTGATCTAATGGTAACACCCATTTAAAGAAAGGTTGTTGATGTCATATGCAAGAGGTCCCTTGTGTTATCAGATCTAAAAGAGCATCTCAAACTATTGTATTTTTATCTAAGATTAAAGCATGATTTTTTGATATTGGGCCCAATAAAATGAATCTTTCTAAAGATAAATTCAAGAATTAGATCTACCATGGATGTTCTTGAAGATCTAATCGTAGCATCTATTTTGAGAGGAGGAAACTAATGTGACATATAATATTTTATATAAAAAACATTTTCCTTTTATCATGCATTCTAGCTCTAATGGAAGCTTAAAAATACGTAGTGAATAAATAGATAAAATATTTCATTAGTTTTATATTTAATTATAATCATCCATTCTAGATGAGGTATGGATTTTTAGAATTGTTATGAATTTTGATTTCCAAGCATATTCTAATCATACCAATTAGAGCATGGTGCCATGCTAGAGCCACTACTCTTATTTATTTGAAAAATATTGCGCTGGGTAAAAATCATTATTGCTATTGCTAAAATCCAACAAAGTTCTTGAAATTTCTCCCTAGTTATACTTTAGGGAGAGGATTCCAAGGCCCATAAATTAGCTGGGGGTAAAAAAATTTAATTAGTTGCCTGATAAAATTTATGTTTAAGTTTCCCTCTCAATTTTCCATCCAAAATTTTATTTGGGATTCATGGGACCCTAATTTTGATAGTGGTAAAGCTTCCTATTTTATCTCTACACAGAAAAATAAAAAATCATAGTACCCTATTAATGCTAAAATATCCTATTTTGTCTCTCCCACATATGCTAAATTTTTTGTATCTTTCCCTTTGTGGGACCATGCTCTTAGATGGGATATTCTTCTATAAATTATTATTAAAATGTATTTTCGAATGGGATAATTGAATCCAAAGAAATAATGCACTAAAAATGTATAACTTATAATTATATCAATACATGTCTTGTAATATATGATCAATTTTATTTTCTTACTATAATTTATTTTTGTAATATAATGGTGATGTTTGATTGAAACTATATTTCACTACTTGAGGGAACCCTACCGCATAATAAAATTTTCCAATGGAGAAAAATATCTAATAATTAGGATCGATTGGATCTAACTCTTCCAGCGGAAAAGAGGGACAACAAAAAAACAACCAAACAAACAAGAAAACATAAATAGAAGAAAATAAGCTACTTGTTTATCCCTTAGACACCTTACTGTGGGAGATTAATTACATCAAAAGGGGGTCGTTAACAAATTTCACTTTATTTTTTTACCCACAATAATCCATCTAGCACGACTATTCAGATTTCCATTTTCATTAGTGTGTACCAGTATGATGATTTCTATATTATCCTTATCCCTAAGAGTGTGAAGCTCCGCCAACACAAGATAAATGGAGATAAAGTTCTCAACATAAAAAAAGAGGGAAAAATTTTCTATAAGATTAGGGGAATAAATAACCTCCTCATTATTCTAACCTAAAACATCATCATTCTCTGAATCTTCCTCTAAAACACTATCCAACTCACTATAAATAACTAGGTGAAAAGAGAAAAAATTTATCTCTCAAGGACATGCTTTTTTTCCACCCTCTGATTTTTTGAATTTCTGAGTCCCCTAGCATTGGATCTAATGCCGAACCCTTCTGGCCTGGATCAGGAGTACTATCCTGCAAACTCTGGGGGCCTGTCTCCCCGGCCTTCCCCCAAGGCATGGAAAAAAATAGTGGAGGGGTCCTCTTCTACTTCCCATTCAGAGAAGTTGACTCCCGTTCTCTCTAATGGGTCCCTCTCTCTCCACATCCCTTATCACATCTTGCAGGTTACTTCTACCTCTAGAGATCTATCCCTCGAAGGTAAGCTAATGGGTCCTAGACCCTCCCTTGGAGATATCAAAAAATTGGCCCGCATGAAATGAAATCCTTGTGGCACCCTGGAAATAGTTGCAATGCCAAATGGATTTTTCCTCTTCTCTTTTAGTATGAAGGAAGACTTTGCTCGAGCTCTTCTAGGTGGTCCTTGGTTCTTCGGTAGAAGAGTTTTCTACATCAGAAAATGGTCTCCTGGCTTCAACCCACTCATAGAAATAATGACACAGGCTCTAATTTGGGTTCATCTTCCAGGCATTCCTCTGGAGATTTGGCACCCTATGGTTATAGAAGGTATTACTCTCTCTATGGGTTCTCTAATTGCAATAGACCAGGCCAAAAAGGCCAAAAATAGATTCATTCATGCTCATTTCGGTGTCAACACTGATGTCAGTTGTCCACTCTTGAAATCGATTGATCTCTTATCAAATTTTGGAACCTGGTCTCAAACCATTGAATACAAATATATTCCACAAACGTGTTCAATCTGCAAAAGCATCAGCCATAAAGCTAATGGTTGCTCCACTAAGCCTCAGCCTAAACCCAAAACCTAGGTAACCTCTCCTAAGAAAAAAGGAAAATATATCCCAAAGATGATTCCTGAAGAGACCCCGGTCATCCCCACTTCCAACCCCTTTTCCCTCCTTGAAGAAGGAGAGATCACTGCAGACTCCAACTTGGTCACCCCTCTCAATCCCTTCCCTCATTCCACTTTGTTCCCTATCCCCATGGAGGTCTCCCTAGCCTCCCCTCCCCCCTCCTCCATGGCTTCCCCCCCTCTGTGGTTGCTACTTTCGCCCCCCCTCTCCCCGGTCTTGGCTCAGATTTTCCTCCTGTTAGCTCCACTTTCCTTTGTCCTCCTTTCTTCCCCCTTGATTCTCTGATATCCCCCTCCATGTAATCCTTTGAAGATAGTTTGAACCTCTGCATGACCTGAAGTAGCTGCAAGAAACCTGATATAGGAACATAGAAAGTTCGTGGGCATACCCCGAGAAATGTTAAGCTGCAGAAAGAATCAACCCTGAATGTGGCTGAAGGAACACAAAGCACCATCCCCATGGTTGTGGGGAGTAAACCCAAATCCAAGAAATTAAGGTGATCTCATGGAATATAAGAGGGCTTAACTCTCTACAAAAACAAAGGGTCCTCAAGGATGTGAAATTTAACCACTCTCCTGACATTATCATGCTTCAGGAAACCAAACTAAAAAAGATGACAGTCTCTTGAAAATTCTAGAGGATTATGCACTCTCTGGGACCCCAAATACATGAAAGGTGACTACCATCTTCAGCACCCCAAGTTTTTGTGCATTCTCTTCCAAGAGGTAGATTTTGACTCTACTTGGATTGTAATCAATGTTTATGCCCCTAACTTAGAATCTCAGCTTGAAAGACTCTGACAGGCCATCTCGAATTTCATAAATAATTGTGGAAATCTCCATGTGCTTATTATGGGAGACTTTAACTGCACTCTCTACCCTTCTGAAAAGCAAGGTGGAGCCCCTGATAATCCCAACAACATGGAAGATCTGGCTGACTTCATACCTAGGGAGACTTTCTTTGATATGGACCTACATGGTTCCTTCTAAACTTGGTGCAATCGTAGAGTGGACAAAAATCACATACAAATCAGATTAGATAGGGCTATGGGATATTTGGATTAGATCTCTCTGTACCCCAATTTATTTCTCAGTTCCTTAACCCGAGAGACGTCTTACCATAGCCCCTTAATTCTATGTGCCAACAATAGGATGAACATAAAAAATCCTCCCTTCAACTTTGAGCTTTCCTGGCGAGAAAATAATCATCTGGACCCTCTTATTAATAGGTGGTGGGATATCAAAATTCAGGGCTCTGATATGTTTAAGTTCTCTAGTAAACATAAGGAAATAAAAAATCAGCTTAAGATTTAGAAGAGAAAAGTGTTTGCCAACATCAAACTTCATAAAAAAAAATTGACTCAAGGAATAGTTAACATTTTAGCTCTGATGGATGTAGAAGGAAGAACAGAAAAAATCCATAAACAAGAAAGGCATCTTCACAGTGACTTCCAAAATAACCTAAAGGAAGAAGATACCTACTGGAATCAGAGATCTGGGGTTCTTTGGATGGATCAGGGAGACCACAACACCATGTTCTTCCAGATTACAACATCTAAACACAAAAGAAGGGATAAAATTAGAGAACTGCTAACGCCGGAAGGTAATATTTTAACCTCTGACTTTGAGATCTCTAATGAATTGGTCTATTTTTATTCTAATCTCTTTCAGGCAGATGACCCCCCCAATGAGCAAGCTATGTCCAAGATGCTCCAACACATTCCCAAATTAATATCTTATGACATGAATGTTAATTTAATGAAACCCTTCTCTACGGAGGAAATTCATAAAGTGATCTTCACTATGAAAGGTGACAGACCTCTAGGCCCTAATGGCTTCCCTACTACATTTTTCCAAATATTCTGTGAAATCATCAAGCATGATCTCTTCAAGGAGGTTAACTAATTCTAGTCCAAAAACTCCCTTCTAAAAGAGTGGAACACCACCTTCATATCTCTTCCTCCCAAAGCTCTTAGATCTGAGTCTGTTTCCAACTTTAGGCCAATTAGCCTCTGCAACACCTTCTACAAAATCATCACCAAAATGTTGGTCGCTCGGCTTAAACACCTGATGAACGACCTCATCACACCGAATAAGAATGGCTTCATCAGTGGATGCTTTATCCAAGGGGGTATCCTAATCGTTCATGAAGCCATCCACTTTTCCTAATACTCGAATTCCGTGGGGATGATCCTCAAATTAGACATGTAAAAATATTTCGACAGATTTACCTGGACCTTCCTTATTCGAGTTCTAAAAAGTTATGGTTTTGACAATAGATGGTGTAATTGGATTTTTTGTTGCATTTCAACCCCTTGCTTCTCGATCCTCATAAATTGAATCCCGATAGGATTCTTAAAAAATAGTAGAGGTATTCGACAGGGGGACCCTCTGTCTCCTTCCCTATTCCTATTAATGGCAGACTCCCTTAGCAGAGCTCTTGAGGAAGCTAAGAGTAAATCTATCATTTCTGGTATCAAAATCACTTCCAGCTCCCCAACTACCACTCATAGCCTATTTTCAGATGATACTCTACTCTTGAGTTCAGCTTCGGTTATTGAATCTCGTTCCCTCAAATAAATTTTGGAAAACTATTAAATTTCCTCTCAGCAACTGATTAACTTAAAAAAAAGCAGTATATATTTCCTAAACACCATTGCTCAAACTCAAAGAAGGATTGCTGACATATTTGCTTGTAGAATTGTGGACTTACCCTCCTCTTATCTTGGCATTCCCCTTTTCCATGGCAAGAAAACCAAGCATCTATGGAATCCAGTCATTGAGAGATACCAAAAAAAATTGGCCACTTGGAAAGGAGCCATTCTTAGTCAGGTTAGAAAACTTCAATTAGTAAAAGCAACTCTTCATTGGTTACCTATCTATTTCATGTCTCTTCTCAAAATGTCTTCCTTAGTGATTTTGGTTGTTGAGGGAATCAAAAATAAATTTCACTGGTTAGAGGTGGAAGCCAAAAAATGGATACCCCTTGTCTCTTGGAATGAAGTTTGTAAGCTGACCAATATGGGAGGGCTTGTTGTCAGATAGATTACTGATATGAATGTTGCACTGCTGGCTAAAATTGGCTGGGAAGTTGCTCAAGGTAACTTGCACTGGGCTCATATGTTGAGATCTAAATATTTGACGCAAGATAAATATTTCCTTATCTCCTCCCTGCCCTGTGGCTCAACTATTTGGAACATGGTTACTAGCTCTATTTCTCTTCTTCGTACTGAGACCAACTAGAGGGTGGGTAATGGTAGATTACTTAACTTCTGATCAGATTGGTGGATAGGTGATAAAACTTTATGCCTCAACCATGTTTGGGACCCTATCAAAATAATCCTCATCAATTTCCATGACAAGAAATTTTTTGGTTACTGGACAGATTATAATTCAATCCCATCTTAGTATTTACCGGATTGGTTGGGCATCAGTGAACTTCAGAGTCGACTTTTGAAGTAGTTGAGATTTTCCCTTTCCTCTCTCTATATTCCTTTCTCCTCCCCTGTTGATGATCGTATCTGGCCCCTCTCCCCCTCTGGTTCCTTCTCCATTAAAGATGCATACAACTCCAAGCTTCAGACCAGATCTGGACCTCCACTCTACAAAAATTGGCCCAAAGAATCTATTCCCAAAATTGGCTTCTTTGTCTAGCTCTCCTTCAATAATGCTTTCCTCTTGAGAAAGAACTTAAAAATGAGAGGCTTCTCACTTCCCACATGCTGTGTTCTTTACTGCAAAGCCTTGGAGTCCTCCTCTCATCTTATTCACTACCCCTTTGCCCAGGCTATCTAGAATTGTCTTTTGTCACTTTTTGGAGTTGTTTGGACTTAACCAGATTCTATTCATGATACCCTCATTCAATGGTGTCCCCCCTTCTCTCACCTGACCCTTTTGCTGGCTTGGAAACTTATCCTCCCCCATGGCCTCTAGGGCATTTGGAAAGAGAGAAATAGGAGAATATTTAAAGACTAGTGTTGGGATCTTGAGTGGGTGGCCAACCATATTGATATTCTCTTCGAGGATAATCTCAATGGCTACTTATGGAAGAAATATCAGCAAAAAATATAGTTATGCAATAGCAAGGACTGGTGTCAGTAGATGGAAATTATTCCCATGGATAAACCCTCTTCTTAGGCCCGTTAGGTTTTTTTGATGGCTCCCTCCTCCACTGGGATGGATGAAACTCATCACAAATGGTGCTTCTAAGGGTAACCCAGGGAATTCTTGGGGGGGCGATCCTCTAAAATTCTGTTGGTTCCCCTCAAGCTACTATTGCAACTAACTTTATCTTAGGTAAAAATCACCGCGCTAAAGCCCTAGCTATCCTTAAGGTGCTTGAGCTGAATCTTAAATTTGGAAATGATCCCTTAATTATGGAAAGTGACTCTCTCAATATTGTAACTATCCTCAACTTAGAAGACCTAGGTCAATGGACTATTAAAAATATTATTGCTGACATCTGTCTCCTCCAAAGGATATTTTAGCAGATCGAATTCCAACACATTCTCCAGGAAGGAAATAAGGAAGAAGATTGTATGGCTAACATTGGTGTCCTCCTTGATACTCAACAAATGTGGTTAGAAACTTGTCCAGCTAATCTCCTTAAAATTTCCCATAATGACTGCTCATTTTCTAGCTAACACGTGGCGGTGAGAGTCTAATCCTTATGTCAGCAAGCCTAGTAAAAATCACTACACCCTTGCCACTAACGACAGTCATGATTTTCACATAAATTTGAAGCGACACTATATGGATCCGAGCACGTGGGATGAAAATTAATCCATTTGTGTGGATCTAGGTTTGAGATACACCCCTTTTCATCATAATTATCATCGGTACAGAAGGATGGGTGATGTGGAAGAATCCCATAGAAATTGCAAGCCTTTTAAAGCCAATCAGTGTCTCCTCAGATCGATACACTTTCATGGATTCCTCACCATGGGAGGGAAACTCAAAATTATTGAACCTACTTCTAAGGGACAATGGTGTAATGAAATTCCTAGAAAGAAACTCCAGGTACTTGTCTTTGGTTTCTTATGGAGTCTTGGCCACCTGGTCTTGCGGTAGGGTCCATATTGGCAACACCTACTTCACCATCTCCACCAATGCCATCACCGCAGTGACTAGCCTTCCTTCCTCTGGGGATGTTTACTTCAATAGGTCTCTACAAGTGGAGCTTCAGGATTTTATTTCCAAAGGGGAGAAGCTGACAAAATATGTTTTTGGTTATATTTAGGAATCTTGCTTCCTCCCTAGGACAAATATTAAGAGGTTATTATGAGATATTTCACCATTGATGGGTGTTACAGGTTGGTATTCAGTCCCCACTTCTTCATTCTCTCTCACTTACGTTGGGGGAATAAAATATACCTTGTTTCCTTTCTATTTCAGTCACTCGAACACACCAATAATCTTGCTAGGGAGGGAGAAGGCCCCATTCTACATCACGACATTGTTTACCTCCTCATCAATTTCATTGCTTCCCCTCCTGAGTTGACCCATTTTTTCCCAAGCATGGTCGGCCCCACCGTACCCCCACCTCTTTGCCCATTCCATCCCTATTTTCTTCTCCCTCCTCTATCCATCACCACCACCGGTAACTCTCTTGTGACTCTAACTCTGATGTCACGAACATGGGTTCTTCCTTCAAAAGATTTTCTCCCCCTGTTTCCCATGTTTGTCCTCCACCCTCCCTAGGCCAGACCTATCTTGAAGACCCTGTTGCTATTATGGCATTCAATGCTTCTTATCTTGCCTCTAGCTCAGAGCTCCACCTCTTGGATGCTCTGCTTTGTCTGGCCAAGCTGTATCCTAACTCCCTCGATTGTTGTCTGATTGGCTTGGATGTGGAGATGAAGGAGGAGGGGCTTATTTTCTAGTGGAGTTCCAAAAATATCATCATGAAGGATCGCGATACCAGCCCTTAGGATGTTCAGATGGATGCTTCCCCAAATTTCAAAGACACTGTGACTGGAAACACATCGAAGGATAATATTGCAACTACTGCTGACACTAAGAACCATTCAAAAGATTTCCATGTCGAGTTGGTGACTTCCATCCTGGCCAAGTTGCAACATTCCTTCTCGGTTCTCAAATTTTGGGAAATTTTCACTGAGAACACCAAGGTGGCCATCACCAAAGAATGCTCGGAGTTGTTAACTTTGGTGGATCAGCTTGCCGATGAGTCAGGTTCTATCCAGGCTAAGAATACTATTATTGAACTGAAAAAGATCCTTTGATGTTTGTTTTTCTTCTCTTGGTTTTGTTTTATTTCCTATTCTTTTTTTGGATTTTCATGGGTTTATCTAATTGTAAGCATGATTGGCTAATCTAGCCACTGGGATTTTTGTACATGGTTGTGGGACCTTTTAAAACCCTAACATTACCATCTTTTCAAAAATAATAACTAGGTGACAAGTAGTTCTAACAATTTAGTTGTACAAAATGGTGCTTGTTGCTGAATCGTGGACTCCCCGTACTATGGAAAAACCGTGGGAAACTAAATTATTTTTGGACACGAATAGAGAATATTTGAAAATATTACTCTTGTGGATTAGTGATGACCCTCGTCTAGATATCCTAGAGGTGGTGGTGGGATTGGGTCAAGAGAAGATTAAAATGTGAAGTGGTTGGAATATTTGGAGGGCTTTGTCCAACTATTTATTTTATAAGGGAATGGTGCAAGAGGAAATTAAAATGCAAGTTAGAAGTGAAAGAACTTGCGAGGGATTTCTTTCTTTTTTTCTTCCAGGCTAAGGAGGACTTGCAAAGGGTGATGCTAGGAGGACCATGGTTTTATGGGAAATCTACCCTCAGCATGTGTAACTAGTGCGTTACAGCTAAAATATTACGTGTCTCTGGTCCTTCTACTTTGGATGCATCTATCTACTCTCCCTTTGGAATTTAAGAAACATAAAGTTATCCTTGGCATGAAAAGATCAATGGGAGTGTTAATCACAGTGGACCCAACCATGAAGTAACAAAAATGACTAGTCTTTGCTAGAATGTGTATCAACGTTCTTGAAGGAGCCAAAATATCAAAAATATAGTTTTTGAAATATTCAATAGAAAAATGTGAACAATATATTATGGTTTAAAAATCACAAATCATCTGTGAACACTACAGGAAAGTGAATTATAATGAAACAACGTGTTGTAGAGCTGCTCAAGAAATGACAAACAATTAATAGGACTTGTATATTCTAGTCACCCAGCTCGAAGACATCCTATCTAAGGAAGAGGTGAGTGAGAGTGATAAAGTATAAAAATAAGATGGCGAATCTCTAGAGGTGACAAAATAAATAGTCAAAGGATTGGACGAGTAGATGTGACATGGTGCAGACATGGTGGGAATTGGGGGAGGTGTGATGGTTGAATTATAGGGAGCAACAGGTTCCCTATCTGATGTGGGGAGGCTGGTGTGCCATGTTGGGTAAGGGAACCCTAAAGAAATAAAAAACTCAAATATTGTCTTTAATTCTCCTAAGCAAAATCTGGGCATTTTGGTGGAAGATGACATAATGAAAGATACATGGGATTTGTACCTTTCCTTGAATGGTGCATGCTATGAGTAGGAAAATCCTCAATGTGAACTAATTTTAATATGGATGAATTCTCAGGTGAAACGATGATAGATCCACTCAAAGTTGATGGTTTCACTAACAACATTTTTGGCAGACACAAGGGGAAGATTGAATTTCCTTCGAATGAGACCCTTTCACTTTAATGTCCACGTCACATTTCATCTATTTAGCACAAATTTAGATGAAATATTTTTTCTCTTGGGAGAAGGACACATGAAAATTTAAATGGGAAATTAGATGTGGTCCTCAGTATTGATGTGGCTGAGGGTCCTTGCCCCAAAAAAAATTGATGGTGATGGATGGTCTAAGGTCTACCATAAAAACAATACCATTGCTAATATTGATTGGGTTTTACAGAGTCTCTCTTAGGAAACCACTTTTGATTAATCTTATTATTTTTTACAAGGGTTTGACTGAGGAAAAGGTTGGTTTCTCGACTGCCTTTTGGTTAGTTATATTTTATAGTCCTTGTAGGCCCTCGATTGTTTTCTTCAATCGCAATTGGGATGCTTTTTTTGTTTGGTCCTTGATGTTAATTATTACTATATCTGGGATTTAAGGCCTTTTTGTACCTAGGTAAGATCCCAGTCAATTTTTTTTTACCCTTAATAAAAAAAATAATGAGGTGATAAGTTCCTGAAATTTTCCACCATGATGCTCTACTTTAAACCCATTTTTTTCTCATTTTCTAATCCAAAGGTAAGTGGCCAAGATAAAAACAAGTCTCACATCTAAAGGGGAAACCTTCATAATCTAGATTTTGAGTCCAGATTCAGTCCTCCACAATGAGATCAATAGAAGCTATAAAATCAATAGAAGTATTCATATCTACCAATATGTGAACATACATGGTAAAATCACAAGAAGACATCTTTGGGTCAATAGACAAGAATTTACATAACGAATCCCCTATTGAAATTAAACATTTCTCACTCAAAAATTAGAACAATAAATAAGGCAATAAGATTAAATATGGTTTGACATGGAAAGTATTAGTCACAAAATTAAATAAGGGGAACCACAGTTTCATAAGAAGAAAGTGAGAGTGACAGTATCAAACTTTTCCAGAAAGTGGTTTTGTCAAAGAAAATAATGAAAAAACCTCTAGGTGTGGGATAAATGTCTAATTTATCTTCCATAATAGGCCTCAAATGAGTCAAGATCCACTCATGAAGAGCAGGAAAAACTAGGCATAGATTATTAAATTTACAAATGAGCCTATTTTTCTTGTATTATGCTTTTGATTTGAGAACCTCTTCTCTAAACGTGGCTGAAGGTGATGTCTTTGAATTAGCCATTGGCTTGGAAGGAAGTCTTCTAGATTTCTTAGAAGCTTCCCAAAATATCCTACCTCCAAAAATATACATTGGTTGTACCAATGGTTTTGAATCCAAATACTGCAGAAGACATTTCCTCTAAAGAAACCGTATTTGTAAATTTTACTTGAACAGTTTATATATATATATATATCCATAGTAATTAATTTCCAGTATTACGATATCAGATACTAAATAAAAATAATAGTCAATGTTTTCAAAATGCTTCACAAATATTATCTATTTTCTTTTTTATATACAAGGGAAATAAAATGGAAGATATTATTTAATGGACCCTACCAAATACTGTTATCACCGAATCACAGTACCCCTGGATGTTGATCAGATTTCTAGTTTGATCACTCTAAGCATCCAGTGTGATTGGATAACATGGGTACTATCTCCAAGTTGTGGGACTTGTTGCTTGAGACAGACCTCCAGAGAAAGCTAGTTCTTGCTCCTAAACTACCTGCCACAATCTACTCTAATGCAGGATAAGCTAACTGTTCTAATCTAAATTTCCAAGGGACCAGGGAAAGAGAATGCATAAAATGAAAGCCTACACTAAAGCGGTGATACACCAGAAAAGGAGGGTGGGAGAGTAGTCTCCAAATGTGTGAAATATAGAGGCAAAGTGCACACTAGAAGAGGTGACGACAGTTCACCATAATCTAGCAAAATGCATTCACAATAATATTTCAAGCATACACAATGATAATGAATCCCTGCAAGAACATAATAAATAGACACAATATACTTGTATAAAGATTAAAGGGGCAAGAAGAATGCAAGGAAACACAGCAGGGGAAGATATATCCACAAACTGATATTTTATTGCTTCATGATATGCACAGTTCAATCTATCACAAGATAAGGGCCTGGATCACAATGCAAGGAGTCCACTACAAGGGCCTGAAACACACTGGCTTCACAAAGCAATTTTGACAGAGCTTTGTTACCTAAAAACTCTCCTCCTTTACAATAAGCCCAACACTCCAATTTATAGAAAAAATGAGAAGGAGAAGAGAAGGGAAAGTGGAAATCCCGAAATCTGTCCTTCAACCACCTATAAGAGGCATTAAATTGAGTGGAATGGGTATACATTACTTTTAAAAGGCTCCCCATACTGTCCCATGTGCTGCAGCAGAGAAAGAATGATGACCATGCCTCTTAAATGCACTCCCAGCTACCAAATAAAACACTGTTCTGAACCCGGCCACGTTTTCTTAAAAATATGAATCAATTTCTGATTAAATCCAGAATTTCTTGATTTTTGTGCATCGGGCTCGGAAACACGATTCCAACGGTACCAATTTTGTGCGATTTCGTTGAGAAATGCAAAATTTATGGCCTTCTGAGTGCAGGCAGCTATTTTGGGCCTGGCAGGCGTTTTCTGTCATTTGACGGGAAAGAGCATCTAGAGGACGTCGTGCCCGTTCCAGAAAGTCCAATTTTATCAAAATCGGAGTTCGGAGTCAAAAGTTATGGCCATTTGAAGTTCCACGGGTCAAATGTTGACTTTTTCCTCCTGTGACACGTGTCATGATTTGATTGGTCCTCGGATCCTTCAGGTTTTTCGCGTACTTCGCCTCCATTTGTCCCGGATGTCCCATTTGACTAGTGCTGTCTGTGCTCATTTCGGCCGGTTCGCCCGGTTCGGGCCCATTTGCCTTCGTCGTCCCAAATGCCTCTTTGACCGCCTGTGCTCACTTCGGCCGGTTCGGCCGGTTCGCACATTTTTGTTCCTCTTGGCCCGCTTTATTTTGGACTGCCTTGACTGATTTCGGCCGGTTCGGCCGGTTCGCGTCCATTTGTCCCGCTTGTCCCATTTGCCTTCGGACTGACTGTGCTCATTTCGGCCGGATCGACCGGTTTGCGCATCTTTGTTCCTCTTGTCCCGAGAAACACTTGGCCAACTTTTCCTCCTTCGGCCGGATCGGCTTTTCGCGCCCGCCGCGTACTTTTGGCCCGATTTTCCCAAATGCAATTTGGACTGTTTGTGCTGATTTCGCCTGGTTCGGCCGGTTCGCGCTTTTCTGTCCCACACGTCCCAGATGCGACCTTGAGCAAGACTTAGCCAATTTTCACGATTTTTTCTGGATCAACCTATTTTCCTTCTGCAACCCCTTTTTCACATTTTCTCAGGACTTACTCTCTTCCTCTTGGACAGGGGAGTTAGAAAAATATGAGGGGACCCTAGAAACATGACTTTTCGCCCTGAATCAATATAACTGCTTGCATGTTATCAAAATTACCTTGAGGGGTGAATTTTGGATAACAAATACATTTTCAAATTAAATTATTTTTAGTTTCCATTCACTAGAAGATATTACTCTAATAAATTATGATTAGAATCTAGAAGAAAAAATAGTTTGCATATAATGTATAATAGTTTCAACATAAACTTGAAATTCAATTTGGGATGTTAGTGTTGAAGTAAGAAAAGAAAATTTAAGTATTGAAAATACCATCCCCGAAGTAATAATTAGTATATCCTAAATGACATATAAAATAATTACAATCCTCTATACATTATAGGAAACTTCATTGAACAATTATAAGGAATATTGTAGTGCCAACTCCTCTTCGACACTTATTATATTTTGATTTTTATTATTGTTGGCTATAGACATAGATGTTATTAAATCATTTTGGTTTAACATGATCTTAGATGATGGAGATAATCTAATTATTGATGGATTGTGATTCATAATATCATTTGTGTGGATTCTTAGATACATAAAGAGACATTTTTATATTTATGATGATGATGATGTGTTGTTAGTGTGTATATATATATATATATATATTACTAACATTCAGAATTCTCGTCGTGATGACTATGAATTTATCTTTTTGAATTAATCTCGTGATCTTGTTGATATTGATAAAAGATAGAATTGAGATGTTGTTTAAATTTTAGACAAATAATAGCATTGTTTAGTCTGAGATGATGAATTAATTATATGTGGATATTTATTGATTGATCTATGTACATTTTACCTGTTAGATGTATTTATATGCTGCCACAAGACCGAAGGAGGTATTATGTGATTTTGTAGGTAATTATATCACAAAAATCAAAAGTGGGATTGGAGGCCAACCATTACGGAATACTAGATGGATACAAAGAAGGTCACCATGGCAACTCGTGTAATGTTTGTGTTATGTTTATTTTATTTTGTTAGGGGGTCCCCATGGAGGGGATAACCCTCCAATTGTAACCATGGGCTATGTATGTGTAATTATTCCCTTTTGTTTTATTAATTATAGAGTATGTGGTTTAATTGTGATGTAATTTATTTAATCATTGTTGATTAATGTGTTTTTATTAAGTAAATAAATCATGTTATTAATTTCTTTGGGGTTGTGATGAAAGGGTTCATTTATTAGAGTTGTTGGTCTTTTGGACTATGTGATTTTGATTGAGTGTAAGTGACTTTGAGTGTTATACACTCTACCTTACCTTGGAATTTCGGATTTGGGCTTAAGGGCCATTTTTGGAGGCTTGTAGGACAAACTAGGCTTGTCCCACACCTCTTAATATCTTATACCAACCCTACATATGGATTTGAGGGTCCAAAATAGACCTCTATTATGTGTTTTGTAATAACCAAAATTGACATTAATTGCACTTTTCTTACATAGGCTTTTAAAGTTATGTCCTTAGGGGGTGTGGGTTTGGATTGTGTGTGTAAGAGACTTGCCATTCCTCTCAACCACTAATTTATTGTACATTGGGGTTGAGGTTTGACTTGTGATGTGAAGTTGAGGATGAGTGATGTGGCAATCTTACATGGAGCCACCTCACCCTCCTCTTTCCTTTTTCTATTTATGCAAGTTTATTTGTTTGTTTGGGGGTTACTTCATTTCATTTTGTGCTCTTGTATTTTGGGAGTTAGAGATTTTTTGGAGTGTTTGTTGAATTATTTGAGCTTGTTGGAGTTGGACTGAGCTTGAAGGATCTTGGAGTGTGATTATTTGATCAAGTTCTTACCATGGAAAGGTAGTGATCTACACTCTTTTTACTTGTTTGTTTTATTATGTGTGTATTGCATGTATGTGAATGATTTATGTGCTTGTTGGGATATTGGGTAGAATGCCTAAGAATGGTGTAGAAGAAGGCTATGGGGATTTTATATGTAGGGAGGCATAAGAATTTATTTCATGTTTTGGGAGGGATTTGGGTTTTGTGCCCCACCTTGGACAATATAATTCTTGCATTTCTTACTTGGTTCTTTTGAGAGAGACATAAGAGATTGTAGGGAGGCATAAGAGAAGGTGGGAGGCATAAGAGGATCTTGAGGGAGGCATAAGAGTTGTGTAGGGATTTTTAGATATATATTGGAGGGTTTTAAGGTGGGAACCTAATCCCATTGGGAGGCATAAGTGATCTCCCCATAGATCCTTGCTCCATTGGCTTTGCATTTTCCACGCATTTTCAAGCCTTGTATATTTTGTAAAGTTTCTTTCTTGTGATTGTATTTTGCGTTGAATGTGTGTTGAAATTGTTGTGAAAATTTTGTATTGTGATGTGGAATCATTATGTAATAGTTTTCATGAGTTGGATCCATATCGTTTATTACATTTTTGTCTGGGGCTCGTAGTGCCAATGAGGAGGATAACTTCTTCTCCTCATTGGATTATTGGTTGGGTGGAGAATGTTGCCTCTCCCTCATTTTTTGTTGTTGTGATTCAAGTAAAGAAATATGGATCTCTTTTGGAAGACTTGGGACTTGGAATATTTGTTGAAATCAAAATAAATCCTTTAAGGTAGAAATTTTATTGTAATTCCCACTTAAGTTGGAAGACTAGTAGATTGTATTGAAAGAAAAGTGGTATTATATATTTTGTTATTAAGTTGTAATATCATATTTGAAGAAATCTCATTAAAAGAATGTGTATAATTTCCTTTCTCTTAAAATTTTTGTATGTAAAGGAATGAATTAGAATGGATATCATGTTTAAATTTTACCTTGTGTTGAAAGAAAAGAAAAGTTGTAAATTTTATATGTTTGATCACAAATGAATTGGAAATGTTGTCAACATGAAAAGTGGAATTGGTGGAAAGATGCACTCCCAGAGCACCTAATTTTTTGATGCTAAAAGGGATCTTGAATCAAAAGTGGAAACAGATGGCTATATCCAAATTTGCCCTTGAAACCCCTCTTTCCAAAAATCAAACTGTTAGCAACTTGAAATTTGCTCAAGTTGTTGAGGGTAACACGGAAAGTAATAAGTTTGTGGTTGTCCCATTTGGGACATATGCGACTAAGGAGAATACCCCTCCTTTGTCTCCTCCTTCAGCAGTGGAGATTCCAGTAGGCTAGGTCACAGTTAACAAAAAGAAAAAAAAAATTACCCTGAAGGAGTGCTATTCGTCTGGATGATTTCTCCGTTAGTGTTCGACCGGAGTACATTGTTTTCATTTTTGTGGCCAGATCACTGTGTTTTTTCTTTCCATGTGTGTTGTTGTACCTTTGTTGTTTGTTCGCTGTTCAGCAGTTGTTTATTTGCTGCTGAGTTGCTGGTTGTTGCTTCTTCTTTACAGACTGCGTTCTGCAGTTGGTCCTTATTGTTATATCAGGATGTTGATCCTTTTCTTTGTACGTATTTTTTCTATTATGGCTTCTGAGCCTTGTTGTACAAGGATATAGTCCCTTTCAAAAAACTATTTGCCAATAATAAAAAAAAAAAAAACTTCTATTCCGGTTGTAAAATAATTAAGCACTCTATGGTTTTGATATATGTAAAGTTAAAGTTATCTCTTGATATCTATTTTCCTTCAAACATTCATTTTAAGAGCTCTCTGGCCTACGCAGTGACTGGCACCAGTCATTTTAAACTTGTGTCGGTGTACACAGTACCGACAATCGGTCACTATTTCATGTGTACAATTTTGAAATTTTAACTTCTAGCTTGGATTTCAAATTAAATGATATTATGACTTGCTCAGTAAACCTTAAATTTAATGGTATAATTGTCAGAAATAGTCATTAAGATAAGTGTGAACCATAAAATGTGAAAGATGTTCTAAATTTTATAAAAATAGACTCAATTGACAGTAACCAGAATGTCAGCAACTGAACTGCCGTTGGTATTCCTGTGACTTCGACATCGGTCACTGTACATACTGCATAAATTGTAATTCTTCAAAATTGAAAGACATTTATGGTGCTTTTGTTTGAATCAGATACCTTTGAAACTGTTATGCCATCATGAATTTGAATAATAAGTTGCTCCTGGTATAAATCCAACATCCTTGGCATTTAAAATAATAATCTAAATTATACTGATTCCACAGGAAGCGAGCGCTGGTAGTGGAACCAATGTTGGTAGCACTAATGGATACCGACGGTCGGTCAAGGGATACCATCGTCGGTCACCTATGCGTGGACTATTTTTTTGAAGACGTATTTCTGGTCCAAACCATTTGCACTTATGGATCTAGACTTCACCTAAATGCATATCCAACCTATGTGGCCCATGTATGATTGTTTGGACAATACTCCAACCTACATATGGGGATTTAAATACATTAAACTCTTGATCTAAAAAATGGTGTTTCTTCCCCATCAATGAAAACCAAAGAAAATGGAGGACTAATCAACAATAGATCTCAAACTCAGATCTAGGATAGTATGGTTTGCATTGACAATTAGATAGCTAAGAATACATGATTTAATCTAAGACTCAACTATGTCTAAAGGAGGAGCCAATTGGATGGAATCCCTTTCTTCTTGAACATTGGATCCAAGAAGACTCCTATCATGGCCTTCCCCTAGAACCATGGCATCCACTCCTTCAACCTGACAAATAAAAAAGAAACAAATGAATGAGCTTAGGGTAACAAATTCTTAAGAAGACTCCCTTAAGGATGGTTAGGGTTTCTTTTAGGGTAGATCAAATATTATGGTCCTTATTGTTTTGATCCAAGGGTTAAGCAATCAACCCTACAATTGTGAGGTGAGAATGGACAAATATTATGGTTTTTTAAATAACTTAATGTATGTGTAAATGGGTGAATGGGGTTATTTAATACCCTTGTATGTTAAGTTACTTATCTAGTTCCTAGTATGTTTTAGAAATTATTTAAATGAACTTTAAGGAAAATGATTTAAGAGAACTAAGATAACTATGAATAAGAGTTGATTAATGTGATCTAAATGTTACTTCCTAAGAAGGAAACTATTTGACCTAGTAAGATAAATTAATGGACACTTATCTAGTAATGATAATTAAATTGACATTAGGACTAGATTAAGAATAATTAATTAATAATCTAAATTGGATCTATCCTATGAAATGTGAAATTGTTGGTAGGAGATAATTAAATGTATATTAGGGTTTGACACCCTTGTAACTTAAAAAAATAAAAAAGTTCACAACTTTTTAGATATTTTTTTAAGGATTAATGTGGTTTTAGAATGTCGAAATTGTGGGCGCAGTTGAGAATTGTGTTAAATCTTTCCTGGCTGCTACCAATTTCGGTATTTTTTTTGTTGTTAAACCCGTGGCCTACAGAAAATAGATGCCTAGGGTTTATTTTGGGGTTAAGGTTACAAAGACTATAGAGTACTTTCAATAGAGGGGTTTGATTTACAAGTTCAATGGGGGATGTCCTGGGCTCCTTGCTCTTCACAACTGGATATCTAAACATTAGAGACCTCTCACTGAAGGTAAAGTTAATATTTAACCTTCTTCCCATGGATTGTTTTTGTTGTGTTTGATAGTTCCTCTGATAAGGAGATACATTTGTTGAAAATAAGGGAATTTTAGTCACATCTTCTACTCATGAATCCATGGTTCCCCAAATTTAATCCCTCCACTAAAAATTTTAATACCAGACCTATTTGGGTATTTATTCCCTACCTACCCATATATTTCTCGAGTGAGGAGTGATTTTGAGTTATGGGTAATGTATTTGGTAAGTTCTTAACTATTGACCCCAAAACTGATTCTTTTGATCACACCAAATATGCCCACACATTGGTGGGTATGGATATGACTTCTGATTTTCCAGCTACTATGGATCTTAATGTCATGTATTAAATATGGAAAAAAAAATTAGATTATGAAGGGTTCCCTTTTAGGCATAGAACTTACTTTTCTATAGGACATATTGTTTCCAATTTTAAGATGTTTAAAAAATAAATCAAAAGACATGTTTCTTGGTGGAAGGATTTTAATCTGGATAATCTTGTGGTCTACAAACATCACGAAAGTGATTTTGAAAATGAAGTAGTTACCCTTAAGGATAAAAGGAGGAGAATCATGAGGCTAAGTTGTGTGAATTTTCCCGCTCTCCCACTGGTATGGATAATTATTCAAATCCTTTAGCTGGTATGAGTGACTCCAAATGATCAACCATTATTTTATCCCAATTTTCTATATGAATTTATTTTATCCTATTATTTTATACAATTATCTTAGGATTTCTAGATATGGTCATATAGTAAATGTACAATATTTTATGTTGCACATCATTCTCTGTAAGTTCATGAACTTTTCTATCCATGACCGTTTTATAACAATTATTTTTTGAATAATAATTTTTTTCTAAAAAATAACATGTCCATTACATAAAACACATAAAAAAAACAAACTAAACACACAAACCCTCATAGCCAACAACCAAATAAAGTGTATCAATAAAAATTCGCAATGATCAACCAATAATGTTACACAAAATAAATTATTATACAATCATTTATCGTAAAAAAAACTTAAAATATCATCATTTTTGTATGTGATTTTTCAACCTTCACAGTGAATGGAATATGAGGATGAGTAATGAGAAAAATTGAATAAATATATTGGTATTTTACATGAGAAATACAACAAAACTTTCAGCACTGTTGTGCACTCATTATTCACTTATCTTTTCCTCTTTCCTTAAAAATCAATTACATGTTCCTCATATTTATAGATGTTTGAACTCTAAAAAATAAGCATAAAAAATAATATTTTTTAATATTTGGATTTTCCAAAAATTAAGAAACAACTAGACTTAACTATTTATTTAATACAAAAGCTACAAACTTCTATAAGAAGCTAAATGCAAACACTAGTTTTCGTAAAAATAGATTATACGAGAGAAATTATCTTCTATTATAACACTCCAATTTTATTTTGGATTTCTATTGTTTATGATTCCTGAGCTATGTCCAAAATATATTTTTAATGCTTTTTTAGAGCTGGTTGTTTATCTCCAGATATAGATGGTATATCTACAGAGCCAAGCTATATCTCTCTCGAGTTAGGTGGTTATCTCTCTCAATCTAGGATTTAGCAGTTCAATACTTATATAACCTTGATCAAAGAAACCCAAAAAAATTCTCAAATACTGACATGCTTCTTTTGGTAAGTTTTGTAAAGATACAAGGAAATTGAATGTGATATCTACAAAATTTTATACACATCTCTTTATTATTAACCAACTCTTTGATGAAAGGATATGTCATGTCTATATGTTGAATTTTCTTGTGAAATACATGATTTTTAGACAATGTTATAGTTGAGTTGTAATAAAACATATTTGTAGCCTCTTTCTGATTCTACATCAACTCCTTCAATATTTTTCTCATCCATACAACATGACATGTGGCTCCTGTGGCTACCACATATTCTGTCTTGGGTAAAGAAAGAGATTTTTTATTAGATAGGGTAAAAAAGCAAGGATGGGCTCCTAGAGGCCAGAACAAAAAGACAACATCGTGAATTCATAAGAGAAAGTCAAAAAGATGAATAGGACCAGAAGGCGTTAAATAGGATTAACTCCAATACAAGAGAAGGTCGAGAAAAAAATAAAAAAAGAAACCTAAACCAAATAAGAAAGAAATAGAGACAGTTATCCCAAAGTCTACTAAAATTTTAGGAACAACTCCATTAGTTTTCCTTACGATTATTGGGGGTTTGACCTCCTTAGTCTTAGCCTTCTTGGTAGTCTCCATCTTTGGCTTCTTCAGGAGAGGCTCCTCATATTCTTCATCCACATAATCCTCCTCTGTTTTTTCCTCCTCTTCTGAAATGGAAAAACTCCTTTTTCATTGCTCCTCTTCCACTACTTCCAACTAAGAACCCAAATCCCAAACCAGTTTGTACTTCCCCTTGATGTCCACCCTAATACTCTTCTAGGTCAAGAAAATTTGTGTAGTGGCTTCAATGTTGATAATCATACCGTTCCTAACCACCAAGTTCATCTATTCCATGACCTGATCCATAGTCTCAAAGTACTGCATATTGTTCTTCAACATCTCTAGGCTTTTCTCATCTTCCACAAGAACCTTATCCTTACCCGTTGAGGGGCCAACTTCCTACTTTTCCATACGTTCTGAATTATTCTCATCTCCCACTTTCTTAATACCTAAATTAACCTCACGCATTTTGGTCATACATTACACCAAAGTAATATCCTCCTCACCCCTCGATTTGGGGCATAGGTTTATCTGGGGTTGGTTTACCATTTCTAAACAGGAGTAGAATGAGCCCCTCATGAATAGGGGTATCCAACTTGCCACGTTGGAAATCCTTCACTGAAGTGGTTAGAGACATGAATAAAAATATGGGGATACTAAGCATTTTTTTATGTCTGAACATGTTTAGGAAGCAAAAGTGATGAGTATAGATCTTGCAGAATTTAGCTTCCAAGGTAAGATACTTTATAATATGCAAACATAGCTCCCACCACACCCTAGGGATGTATGGCCAAGCAATGCCATCAATGAAGAAATGGATTGTTTCCTTTCCCAAGAAAAAGGTTTTGATTTTTCATGCTCATGTATGTTCCGGTCCTTAAAATTTTTTTAGACCTTCCATTGACAATACAAGTGATTCAAGCAATGGCCTCCTCTGAAGTCATAATTTCCATACCCTAGACCACCACTGTACCATCTTTCCATGCCCTCCTAAACTCCATAGTTAGCAAGGGATCATGCCCTTGGAGCTAGGTGATATAATTCCTAAAGCCCTCAATCCTTAAAAAATTCCACATTGAATTGTCATCCCTAATACTCCCATGACTAAACGGCTTGGATCTGGTTCTATCTCCTCCCATGGTGATAATTTTTTTCTTGATACTCAACCAGATTAAGCTTACAAATTTTGATGCTAGAATTTCCTTTCCATGAAAAGATAAAGCTAGAAACAATGTCGAGGTTTTGGATAATCAGCCAATTAATTTCACTCGCTCGACTTAAGGTAGAGTCATTATGATTTTTCACCATGTATAATATCATAAATATACTCGAGGAAGACATCACCTTTATCTCAAACCTTTAAATCATTATAATGAAATCCCTCATTTTCAAATCTATCCACACATTTGTTGGCAATACGAGGGGTATGAGTGATAATAAAGATTTCAAAACTTTTAAGATGCTCTTTAATATCATGAATAATATTACCTAAAGCTGAATTTTGGGAATTCATCTTGCTAGTGGAATTTATGATGAGAAGAGAATCCCCCTCAATTAGAATATGTTTTGATTCCTTTTTCCCTTGCAAAACTGACCCCCCATAGAAGAGTTTGACTTTTTCCACACTATTTATTTGAATCCCCAAAGGTCCAGCATAAGACAGGATCCAATTGTCTTCATGGTCCCTGATAATGCCACCTTCCCCGGAAAGACAAGGGTTACATTTCGAGGCCTTTTAAGAATTTAGTTTGACTCTTACCCTTTCCGGTTTAGACCACTTAATGATTATATAAGAAATGATGACCTAAGAAGAGTTAAAGGTGAACTGTTTATGAAATTCCTCTTCTTTGCTAGAACAAGCCTTTTTAATCTTCACCTTAAAGAGTTTAGAGTTTTCTTCAATTTTAGAGATCAAGAAAGAACTAACATTTTTGATGTTAGATTTCTTGTTTCTTAAGATGAGACCATTTATTTCCTTCCATAATCTCTAGAGGAAATGGGGGAGGGTTATCTTCTAGGCTGTAATAAGGAAGGGAAACCTAAAAGGACAATCCCATTTCATCCAACAGTCCTCAGTCGAACCAGGGAAGATCCATTGCACTTTGAAAATATCCATCACCTTAATTAAAATATCTTGAGAGAAGTGGTATGATATGAGGAGATGGTTAAAAATTTCCTCTTCTCTATTGCAAAGGGCACACTTGTTGGGGAGGACCATCCCCCGTTTCCTCAAATTATCCACAAGGAGGATTTTGTTCCGAGAAACCAACCAAAAGATAATGTTAACTTTTGGTAAGAGGTCCTTCACCCAAAGTTTACCCCAATAATATTTTTGAAAAGAGTCCTTGAAATTTACGAAATAGGTAGATTTAACAAAGAAATTTCAAGAGTATTCGTCCTTCCATATAACGAAGCACTCATTCTATTGGAAAAAGAAATATAGAAACTCTTTAATTTATAAGTGAGATTATCAAAAAAGTGCTTAGCTTCGATGAAATAAGGGGGGATTCACATTCTCCCACGAAACATTATTATTAGAGAAGATCCAATAATCTCTATCCCAGAATTTCCCTAGGTCTTCAAAGTACTGTGCCACAAATCTCCCAGGCTCTTTCGACACCAGTGGCTTATCAGTAAGCCAAAAATCCCTCCAAAAATGAATTATGTTTCCTTTCCCAATATTCCATTTAATACCCCTACTCAGAATCTCCCCAGGGATAATTTTAGTTGTGAATATTGGTAATATGGAAAAAAATTCATTTTAGGAAAACTTGAAAAGGTGATTTTTTTTTTAGCAGGTCAGTTTCCTATTCACCTAAAATTTAATGTATATATGTTTTTGGGGTCAGCTTCACCTACATTTGAAAAAATATCCTATAATAACATAGGTGATTCACCGAATAGTATACTACCACCAATACCTTACCAATACCGTGAAGTTGTGAGCTTGCATACTCTAAGCACCAGAGAACAGTAAAAATTTATCATTTGATTACTTAGTTGACACGTGACTATAATATTTCTTGAGGCACGACAAAGATTTTCTATGGATGGGTGACAAGGAGATCTTCCTGACGGGTGACAAAGGGTTTGGTCCAACAAGGATATTCATTGATGTGTGACTCATTGCATTCACTGACGTGTGATAGGACTAAGTTTGTTGACGTGTGACTTAGTTTTTTGCTGATGCGTAACATCAGTTTATTTGACGCATGACTCACTGTGTTTGCTGACGCGTGACTATAATATTTACTGATTCGTGACTATAATATTTACTGATGCATGACTTAGTGTCTTTTTCTTACGCATGATATAGATTTATTTGACGCGTGAATCACTATGTTTGTTGATGTGTGACTCAGTATACTCTAACACACGACTCAATTTTCTTTGACGTGTGACTTTGTGCTTTTGTTAATGCATAAATTAGTTTAGAATAATGGAAGGTGCTAGTGCTCAAAATGGGAAAACCCAAAAAGTATCTAAGAAATCTTAGAAGTCGCTTTTCAAATATTTTGGAAACTCTGCTACTACAGATGCTTCAACCACTAGCACCCATATAGCTACCACCGAAAAGAATAAAATTACTGACTGCGTGGAAGGGTAATATTGAGTTGGACATGCATTCTACATAGTATCAACCAAATCACAACTATGATGATACCATGTAAGATCTTGAATATATACCACATTGAGATGACAGATCCTGAAGATATTATTCCTATTGGGGTGTAACCAGGAGTGCATCAAGATATCGCAAATACAAATACTCAAGCAAAATGAAACACAAAAATAGTATTCCAATTATGTTTCACGAAAGACGAAACCAGGTGATTGTAATATTTCTCAGAATTCTACTCAAAAAAGTAAAACATTGAAATTGAAGAAGAATATGTGGACAATTGGGAGGAATGATAATTTTGATTAGGCTATCAAATTTCCGTATATTGAACCTGCACAGTAATCTAATTCAAAAGAGATATAATTTAAATGTACATATACAATAGTGTAACTGTTGCTCCACATCTTATCTTACAAAGTTCTTGAGACGTAATCTTATTATGTTTCACTCCTCTGCTCAACTAATATGGCCCATCTCACCCAAAAGATTGAAATTACAATGAGAAATTTTGATGTGACTGGATCATCAATGTGTCAATACATTCTACAGATAGGAAAATTCAAACTTCAGAACTGCATGCATGTCCAAGATCTTATAAATAGAGTAGGACAGAACTTGTGCAGAAAAAAGCCTACAACCTCTGCACCAGTTAAGGGAGAGAATCATAAGCATCGCAAATATGGTCAACAATCCATTTCCAAAGCATCTTCAAGAAAATAGCTCATATAGTCCTCGTACTAATCTGTAAATATCACGCAGTGCCTCCTTCGACATCAGGAAGATCTTGATTTCCTAGTTTCTCATACTGACATTTATCCACCAATCATTTCTTTTTCTGATCATGATTATCATGCTACATTATCTTCTGATCGGACCTGCAGGCATTATCGCTCTATATCAGATCCACCCCTATGGGACAATGGACCAAAATGTCTATCCATCATGGAGTATTAGTGCACATTTGAAAGAGAATGTAAAAAAAACCAAGTTTATCTATCTGTTCAATTGGCTAAATGAAAATAGTCAACAACACTGCATGGGTATCATATCCAATGTCCATAACTTAGAATATGGGATACGGACCAACTTCACGTTACTGTTGGATCCTCTCACCATGGTTGAAAACGTGTAATGCCCGACAACCTACATCAAAGTAGTTGTTTCTCATTTGAAAGATATTGTTGGAATGACTGATTATGAAATTTATACGAAGTTAGTATGTGTCGGATCATATGGTGCAATTAGTCATACAGGTTCACTATACAGGGTTGTGTGTTAGATTGCAAACAACACTGGCCCCTTATATGCTAGCAATTCACTGTATGGCTCAGAAAATGAATTTAGCGTATGAAACGGTAAGAAACTACAAAAAATGTTGCTAAAGTAGAAGACCATATAAGAGAAATTCACACCTATATGGAAAGCAAACCAAAGTGATTTGAGTTCCAAAAATTCACAATTGGAATTACAAATGGTAAAAAAATTCTGAAGGATGTTGAGACGAGATGGATTTATTTGTATGAACCTGCATACATAGTTCGTGAGGAGTATCCTCTGTTGGTTGGTTTCATGCACAAATATCATCATGAAGTTGATAGGGTGAGGGACTTGTTATTTTTTTAAACTTATTTTGACACATTTCTTACATTGGTTGGTATTATTCCAATGTTGCAGGAGATCAATACACTCATGAAGCATGCATAGGGGAGATTAATCTGTATTGTGGATTGTATACGGATGAGAAAAATCGTATATCAAAGTATATATGTCTTTTAATATTCCCAAGATAGTTTTGATACACCTGCTTTTGAGAATTCAAAATCTTTATTAGATCTTTAAAATACCAGTAACTATTTGAGATTTAATATCCAAAATCACCTCTGCATCAATGTTAATGGGAGGGAAATACCACTGCACATTTTTTGAAAACGTCAAGATATTATAGGATCGGAAAAAGAAGATGTTCCTATGACACATAATCTCTTTGAGTCTGTTATATTTGAAACAACAGTAAAGCTTAAAAAAATATTTAGAATGCTTATCATTTGAAATTAGAGAAATTTTCTCCAAAGATCCAAAATTCTTGAAACAATGGGTGTGATGAATCCTAATTTTTGAAATACTGAAGGTGCTCATGCAGACTTTGTAATAAAGCATTTCCCATAAATCCATGGGTACAATAATGGAACATTTCACAAAGAATTTAGTTGCCAAGGGTATGGAAGTCAAAGGTATACTGCAAAACATGTTAATTTATTAAAGTCTCAATCAACAAATTTTGCAACAACAATGAGGAACCAATATAAAAATTTAGACGAACCTTCTAAGAGTGGTGATATTATAAGGCTCTAGTGAGGATTCTATCAAAGAACTACCTTACAAGAAAGACATCAGTGAATATTTCAGATTATATGAGTTATGCCAAACAATGATTTTGGGGTCTGTGGAGAATGAAAGGGTTTTTCAGTGCTTTATCATTTATAAAATCAAAACTGAGAAACAAGTTAGATAAAAATATGGAAAGTTGCACATGAGGTGTTATGTTTCTCGCTACTTCGTGGAAACATTTCCTTTTTGATAGAGAAACTTCACATTGGAATTCCCTTTTTGAAAGAATGTAAATAATATAGTTAGAAGTACAAATTTTCCCAATGATGACACTGGAATTGGTGTGTCGTCACATTCTATTGAAGAGAACATCAACGTTGAATCAGATATTGATAATGGATTTGTTTCAACTTTGTAATGAAATTACTTGTATAATTTAGATTATAAGTAGCAATAGAACACAAAATAACAAAATATTTCAGAATAATGATATCAATATGCAATTAGAATAGATTTTCCACTTTGAGGGGGAAACCTCCAAACCATAAAATAAGACTCAAATGCTCCAATGATGATGAACTACTACCTATAATATCCTATATATACTACTCATATTCTATGGCCATCACCAAGGCTGACCTACTATGCCTAAGAAAATATAAATGATATAATAAAATGATATGGTAAGCCATAAGTTGGATACTCATATCATAATACAAGCAATAGGTTAAGGGCATAACATGCCCTTCCCATTCAAACTAATGTTTTCCACAATGTTGAATAATCTTGGATGTTGATGTAGAAAAGCTTCATCCTCCTACATTGCATATTCTATGCTAATATTATTCCAGTTGATCAGATATTCCTTAATGTCTCTAGTTCTCAGCCTCTTAGTACATGTTTACAAAATATTCTTTGGCTCCAAAATGATTCTTCCTTCCTCGTAAAGTTATGGTAACTCTGTTTGGGCTTCAAATTTCTGTCCAGTAACCTTCTTCAAGAAGGAAACATGGATTATTGGGTGTATGCGTGAAGATGGAGGCAACTCTAGTTTATAAGCAACACTGCTAGTTTTCTTTAGAACCTGATAAGGGCCATAATATTTAGAAGGAATTTTGTTGTCCTTTTTCTGTTACTTTAGGGACATCTTCTTGTAAGTCTGGAGACGTACAAAAACCCAGTCACCAATTTCAAAATGTTTTTCACTACGGTGATGATTTGCTTGTTGTTTCATCTTATTTTGTGCCAAATGCCAAATTCTCCTTTGAACTATCAAAAACCTATTGTTGATGTTGAATGTGTTCCTCAACATCTCTGACCTTAGTTTTCACCCTCAAGGAATAAGTGATAGAAGTTGGATGATAACCATATAATGCTAAAAATGGGTTGATTTGAGAAGAAGTATGAAAATATGTGTTATACCACCATTCTGCAAGTGGTAGACATTTAATCCACCTTTCTTTCTTATCTAATACAAAAAAACATAGATACCCCTCTAAGCATTTGTTGACCACTTCCATTTTCCCATCAGTTTGAGGATGATAAGATGAATTGTGAGCTAGATGAGTACACAAACATGATAATAATTCCATCTAAAATTTACTTGTGAAAAGAGGGCCATGATCTCTTACAATTATCTTCGGGGTTCCATGTAGCCTTTGAAATGTCTCAAAAAAACTATCTGCGATTTTACTAGCTACAAATGGATGTGATAGGGCAAAAAAATGAGCATATTTTGTGAGCCTATCCAAAATCACAAAAATAACATTCTTACCCTCTGAACAAGGCAATCCGGTGATGAAATCCATGGAGACCTCCTCCCATCTCTGGCTAGGAATTGGTAAGGGTTACAACAGACTTGGTGTCTTAATTGTTTCCCCTTTGTTCTGTTGGCACACTAAACACTATGATACAAATTTTTGTACATCCCCCTTGATTCCTTCCCAAAAGAATTCTCTTTTTACTTCTATGACATGTCTTCAAAAACCCAGAGTGTCCTCCAACAGGTGAGGCATGTAGCTCTGCAAGAATCTTATGCTTCAACTTAGAATCTTTACTCAAGTATAACCTATCCTTGTACCACAGGGCATTACCTTTCCACTCAAATTTGTTAGATGTCATAGATCCTTGCTTGATATTCTGTATTAGAGATTGTGTATCCTTATCTTGATTTCATTCTAATCTTGCTTCCTCCAGCTCAATCGGCCGTCAACATGGACATTCCACATGGTAAGGTCATCTACAGATGTATCCCTTCTAGACAACGCATCAGCTACTACATTTTCTTTACCCTTTTTGTATATGATTTCAAAATCATAACCCAACATTTTTTGTTACCCACTTTTGTTATTCCTTCAGATGATAACCTTTGCTCCAAAAAGTATTTGAGATTATCGTGATCGGTTTTTACCTTGAAGTGTCTACCCATGAGATAGGGCCTCCATTGCTTGACTGCATGAAGAATAGCCATCATTTCTTTCTCATAAACAGGTTTGAGAAAATATTTTCCTTTGAATTTATGACTCTCAAATGCAATTGGTCTTCCTTCCTACATTAGAATTGCTCCCAATCCTGACTCCTGAAGTGTCACATTCAGACAATGAAGGTTTTTGAGAAGTTGGGAGTAGCCAAAACTGGGGTGCTACACATGGCTTCCTTCAGCTACTCAAAGGATTTAGTGGCTACATCTGTCCAATGGAAGAAATCCTTCTTTAGCAATGTAGTGAGTGGGGTTGCTATTCTACCATATCCCCGCACAAATTCTTCTGGCAGTACCCTATTAGTCCTAGGAACCCACGACAGATTTTTGAGATTTTTGGGCCTTGGCCATTCCACCATAGCTTTGATCTTCTGAGGATCAACTTTGACGCCTTCATGGGATACAATATGACCCAAATACTCTACCTCTTGTACACCAAAAGAACATTTAGATGGCTTTGATATATATAGTATGTTTCTCCAAAACTTCCAACACTGTTATTTACATGTTGTAAGTGTTCTTCCCATGTCTTACTGTAAATCAATATGTCATCAAAAGAAAACTAATACAAATTTTCTTAAAAAAGGCCTAAAAAATAGTGTTCATCAAGCTTTGAAAGGTTGAGGGTGCATTTTTAAGACCAAAAGGCATTACCAAAAACTCATAATAGCCCTCATGAGTCCTAAAAGACGTTTTATGAACATCTTCCTCTCTTCTATCCTAATTTGATGGTACCTCAAACGAAGATCTAATTTTGTGAAATAAACAGCACCATGCAATTCATCAAGTAAATCATCAAATAATGGAATAGGAAACTTATCTTTGATGGTGTACATGTTGAGTTCTCGATAATCTAGACACATCCTCCATGTTTCATCCTTTTTACGTACCATGACCACTGGTGAAGAATATGCACTCTGGCTATGCCTGATGATACCTGCCTTCAACATTTCCTCCACCATTTTCTCGATCTCTACTTTTACTGGGAATATGGGTATCTCTATGGTCTGATGTTAGGTGTTTGTCTCCCTAGAGTCAACTGAATGGCATGATCATGATCCCTAACTGGTGGTAGTCCCTTTGGAATTGCATCAAAAATAGATGAGTGAGCATCCACAATCTTCTGAAGATCGGGTGGCATTGAAGACTCTATATTTTGTACTTCTATGGAAAATAGCTTTGCTATAAAGCCATCCACTCCTTTTCTAAGAACCTTCGGCATCTGATGAGAGCTAATAATCTGTGGAGACTTAGCTACCATCCCATTCAATTGTATTGTCCTTCCATCTGAATGAAATCGTATGAACAATTCTTGGAAATTCATCTCTATAGTGCCTAAGGTTGTGAGCCATTGGACCCCCAAAACAATATCTGCCCCTCCCATAGAAATAGAAAACATAGGTCTGTCTAACATGTAGTCTCCCATGGAAAGACTTGATACTATGGCACTTCCATGTGCACTTGACTATCCCACCATCCGCAATCATAACTTACAATTTTTGGAGCTGGGTAAATAAAACAATTGAGGCGGGCAGCTAACTTACTATTTATGAAGTTATGAGTACTCCCCGAGTCAATCAACACTGTCACCTTTTATTTTTTGAGATAGCCAATAACCTTGAGTGTTTGAGGAGTACTAATATCTAACAATGCATGGAAAGAAATTGTAGGTTGGTGATCCTCTACTTCATATTCTACTGGTTCCTCAGCCTCTCCTATAATTTAAGATTCCTCATTATCTTCATTACCTCCATCAATATAGAACAACATCTTCTTACCACATTTGTGTCCTTTTAGGTTTCAGAATGGAACATGGGTTGAAACCACAGTCAGAGGACAAGTCCCTCATCTGTAATGGGAGAGGTTTCCTTATTGAAATCTGGAAAAACAAATGTATAAATATACAATTATCAATGTTTTGATCCTGGTATCCTGGTATATTTTCATACTCAAAAGATCATCAATCAGAAGGAATGGAAAATAAAGAGATGGGAGAAGGAAGAAAACAACAATGATTTTGGGAAATATAGATATCAGAGTATCTCCTTACTCACATTGAACCAAGAAAATATAGAAAATGATCAATTACTTCACCATCGATGCAAATCTGCAGACACAAATTTCTGAAGATTACATAGACTAGAACACAAAGTTTCTATTGAATGCAAAACAAACGATCCATTGAATCAGGAAGAGATAGAGAGAGATAATAGAGGAAATAAGAAAGAAAGAACTTCTGTATTGAATTACTTCAGAATTTACAACCTTCCAAGAAAAACCTAGGATCCACTTTTATGTGTCCAAAAACATGTTCTTATAACAATATGTGTACATCCATAATTTTTCCCCAAGAAAAGAATATCCAAAAGGAATAATGTTTGTTGCAGATGTGCTTTTAGAAAGTGACATAAAACAAGCGCACTCATGAAAACTGGAGGATCAAAAAGGTGAATATTTCATCAGTTTGAGCATGATTAATTTAGCAGGGGGTATCTCATGATTTTCTTCTTCATGTGGTCCTACCATTTCTACCTTTTAATCACTTTCATAGTAATCAAGTGCTTACTAGTAAGTTTTCCCCCTTTTTATCACTTATGCCCAATAAACTCCATTTTCTGATGATCAAATTTACATTCCTTTAAACTTATCAATTTGGCTCCACAATAAACCAAAAGTGTATCTCATGGATAAACGATAAGGATAAAGAGAAAAAAGAAATAAGAATGATCCATTTTTGTGTTTTGCAAAGATCTAGTTCGTTAATGGTGTTTAGAAACCCGATGAGTACATCTGGCTATCTTTTCCCCATTTTCTTTCAAATTTGGACCCTACACATGGTAAGATCCAAGCAATGATGACCCTGGGGGAGAAATATGCATTTCGTGACATTTGGGAGAAAAAGCGCAATTTCTCATTTTGTTCTGCACCCCGCAGCTCCATCAAATGCCAGACATGTGGCGTCATCTCAGTGGCTGAGGAAATGTGGTTCAAATTTGCCATTTAAACGATTTTTAACAAAAATATCAAATTCTCAAAAACCTCCACCAGCCTGCTTTGACTTTTTAACGTGAACACATGGAACACCACGATTGGAAATGGGATCACGCCTCAATTTGCAACATTTTAACCCTTTGGTGAAAAAGGCTCAAATTCTCAATTTCCCCCACAGGCCCGTTGTTCTGATTTAATTCAACACATGGCATCATGTGATTGGTTGTGGGAATGTTCTTTATTTTTATACTTTATCCATTTTGAAAAGGGGAAAAATTCCAACCTTTCCATCGAAAGTCCATGCCCTTGCCGTTGACTTTTCAACATAGGCCACGTGTCCCTTTCTAATTTGCTGCGCGCCGCAACTTAGAAATTTTCCCTTCACATGAGTGGGTCTGCAGGCCATTTTAGGAATTTTCTCCCTTTGTGGAAACAAGGATAAAATTCCTAAAGTCCTCCTCAGGTCTGCGATAGCACATATGAAAAGAAAAATGGCCATGTGTCCCTTTCTAATTTACTACGGGGATGCGGGTCATTTTAGGACTTTTCACCCTTTCACGACAATGCCTCAGAGAATAAAATGGATCCATTTTCTTTAACTTCCACAAAAAGTGCTCCAACCAATCTGGTACTGGCGGGGATGTGAGGCAAATCTGACATTTTTTCCAAAATCACGAAAAGTGAAAAGTTCAAAAAGAAACCCATTGGGCCACACCTAATGAGAAGTAAGAACGTAGCTGCGCCTTCTGGGAAAATGAGTAAAATTCCATTCTGGTTCCTGATAAAGAATTCCTTTCTCTGTAAATGGTTAAAAATGAAAGATGCAAGGTCCGACGCATTACAAATGCATAAAAGAAGAACTAAAATAATTTCCCATCCATTAAAAATAGGTAAAACGTTTTGATGACAATAGACTCAGAAAAATTTGATTAAAAATGTCATGGGAAATGAAAACAAGCATTTTAGGAGTTTAAAACTTGAAATTCTTCTATGGCAAGGCTCTAATTTTCATGAAATTAGATTCAACAGGGTGGGGAAAATTGAGAGGAAAACAACTAACTCCTTATGGGGATGATTTGGCAGAATAAAGAGGAAAAATCAAGAACCTTAGAGAATTCTAGGTAATAATATTGAATAAGTGCCTTAGCCAGTGCGCAACACATTTCAAAAACCTATAACAGCCTGTAACACTTGATCCTGTAACTTGTAACCTATATCACATTTTTGAACCTGTAACAGCCTATAACACTTGATCCATTATGGGGAGAGGATAATTATCCTTCAAAGAGGATTGATTCAAATTCCTAAAATCAACACAAATCCAGATCTCACCATTCTTCTTCTTGACATGCACAATATTAGAAATCCAAGTTAAATGGTGAAAGGGGAAAATGATCTTAGCCTTCAATAACTTTTGGATCTCTTGAAAGATTGTATCATAAATTCTAGGGTTATACTGCCTCTACTTTTGTTGGAAGGGCTTGATCACAGGTTTTAGAGGATTGAAATGTTGCATCTCTTTTGGCTAGAAAGCCTTGAGATCATCATAAGAATATGCAATAACATTAGCATACCTTTTCAACAAATTCACTGCTTTCTCTCTCTACTCTTATTTGGAGCACTTTCCAATGTTTACCAGTATGGGTTCATTAAGACTCCCAATGTTTACCTTTTCATAGTCAATAGACTGTTGAGTTCCTTTGGAAGTTTTGGATTTGCTATACCTATCATGTTTATCAAATAACTCTTCCAAACTTAGCATCCCTTTAGGTATGTTATTACCTTTCAGTTTTATGCAGCCATCATGATCCATTTATTCTTTGTTATCTTCTTCATTTGGGGGAACACACTCTCTAGGCAGATTTCTACTTCCTTCACAGTACAACTGGTCAAATTTATCTCTGAGTTCAAGGAAGGAAAGAAATTGCTAATCATCATTAAAGACCTGCCACTTGTTTGCATTATCAAGCACACTAGGCCTATGAATCATCTCAATAGTGAATTTATCTTGGGAGAAATATGGATGAGGGATCAGTAGAGACCCCAAGATAGCCAAGGAATCAGCCATGGTGTTTCTTTCGCTTGGCATGGCTTCAATGGAAAAGGCATCAAGGAACTCAATAGAATCCCAAACCAGATTCTTGTAATGTTTGAACCTTCTATTCTTAACTTGAAAGAGATCTCTAACCTAATTTTCAATCATCTCTACATCTCCAAGAGCAAGGAAATTATTGATCCCCATCTCTTTTTCCATCCCTAAAAATGAGGATGAGAGCCTCATACTCAGTTGTATTATTTGTGTTTTTGAATTAGAGCTTGAAGGAGAAAGGATGAATTTTACCTTCAAGAGAAATAAGCACCACACTAGCTCCAGAACTAGCTGAGGAGCAGCTCCCATCAAATTCCAAAATCCAAATGCCATTATGATCAAAAATAAGTTCCATAGGATGGTTTTCCTCATCTTGTGACATGATCATGTATTTACCATGACTAATGTGCTCATAAAGTACTTATGCCTTTGGGTCATTTGTTTTTTGCATGATATATTAAGTTTTTTCCTCTGGAAATAGCTTCTTCATTTTCCCATTCACTGAAGTAAGAGCATGTGACCAATCCATCATGATTTCTCCTCCAACATATTTGCAAAAAATTCTACTCAGCAACATAACGTAGGAAGGGGGAATATCAGCTACCAAAATGGTGGCTAAAACTCTCTTCTCTAGCAAAGCAACAAAGGCTACTTGTGCATCCTTGATCCTTCCAACCAATGGAACCTCTCTACTTTCCATTGAGTAACACTAACTGAAAGTGTAGGTTAGTGTTAAGCCTAGGGCATGAGATACCTTAGCAGGCATCACATTATCTGAAACACCAAAATCAATAACACAATTTCTGAGTTTGTGGCCAGCTATAAGGAGAGTCACATAAAATGGTTTTATCTTCTCATCAGATGAAGTGACTACTGCCACAAGGATTAGTTGAGATGAAGGAGAGGGAGTGGGAAAGATACCTTTAGAACTAGGGGATGAAGGCTTGGATTTTGAATTTACAAAGTCTACCATCTTAGCAAAGGCCTTGGGATGGGTTTAGTAGAATTCAACTTTTGAGATCTAGATTTTATTTTTCTTGAGATGTTCAATAATTTTGAAAGAACCAGAGGTAGATGGAACATCATTTATAGTATTAGATGAAAATTTTGACTTATCCACTCTATCATTTGTAGGGAAAGAAGTTTTGGGAGAAAAAATAGAGGAAGAAGGAATAACGTAACTTACCTTGGGTGTGGAAGAAGTTATTATAGGAGCTCCTCTCCTTGCAATCAGTGAAATGACCATAGGAGGCTCCTTAGATATTTTAGTAGGGTTCACCACTTTCTCCTTCTTGTTGGCTTGCTCATGAGTGATGACAACATATGATTCATTGTTCATCTCTGCAACTCTTTCTTCATAATCATCCTCTCCATCTATACCTTCAGTGGTGAGAAAATGGACATTAGATCCAATCAAGTCTTCTAATTCTTCATTAGCTTCCTCTTTATGTTCATCACATATTTCATTATCCTCCTCGTCATCAACATCCAACACTTTACATGTTGCATTGACTGGAACTTTAACATGTGGGCCTTCAATTAGCAATCTGGTCTGAGGAGGTGGTAACAGATTCCTGGGATGAAAGTTCTTCCTAGGAACATCCTGATAAGGAGCATGTTGGGATAACTGCTTCTTGAGCACAATAAGATCATTACAAATTTTATGTACCAACGGATCTACATTAGCTCCAGGAGATGCTTTGGATTTAGATGATTCTCTCCTTATCTTTCTAGACATGATCAGATCATCTTCCACACTAACAAAAAATCTCTGATCAACATCTAAAGTGGCAAGATTAGCTCTTCTAAGTGCATAGCTCACTTCAAGCAGTTGGGCATTAAGATAAAAACATTTCTAAATCTGATCCACATGGCGTGTGTTATGTGGGATCTTGTTAACAAGTCTGTTGAATTTGGCCACAAATTCCCTCATGGGCTCATGTGAATCTTTCTTGATTTGAGAAATATTTGCCAAGAGGGCATGTACATCCTCAACAGGTTTGAAACGCTACTCAAAATGGGTCATCACGGTGTTCCAATTGGTGATGGATCCAACAGGGAGATGATAAAACCAATCAACAAAATTATCTTGCAATGTCTCCAAAAAAAGTCTAACAAAGATATCCTCATGCTCAACTCTGAGAACACCACAAGCAACAATGAAGGCCGCAATATGCTCATCTAGATGAACCTTCCCATCACCTTTGAATTTCGGGAAATTCTTTCTATTGCCTCTAGGTAAGTCATGCAATAGCTGGGGAAGAGAAAGAAGCCCAGCCCTTTGGCCCCAAGGCAGATGAGATGCCATCATTGGAAAGATTTTTTGGAGGGGAACTGAAACACTAGAAAGAATCAAAGCATGAAAATTAGGACTGATTTGATCATGAGGGATGTCACTCCCAGAAATTTTGTCTCTAGTAGGAGGAGTGCTTGCAGATCTTGTTCCTCTTATTTTTCTTAATGAAGGGAGAGAGAAACCTTGATGATCCACATGTTAGAAATGAGGGTCTTCAAGTCCCCAAGGGTTATTCTTCCCTGAGTGTATCTTAGAGTCCTCAGATCAAAGATGATCAAGAAGTTGTTATTCAAAAACGTGAATCCATTTGCAATGAAATCCCTAGCAGAGTCGCCAATAACTGTTGGGTTTTAGAATTGAACATGGGTTGAAACCACAATCAGGGGATAAGAAGTCCCTCCCCTTTAAGGGGAGACGTTCCCTTATTGAAATCTAGAAAAACAAATGTACAAATCTACAACTATCAATGTTTAGATCCTGGTATCCTGGTATATTTTCATACTCAAAAGATCATCAATTAGGATGAATGGAATATTAAAGAAATGGGAGAAGGAAGAAAACAACAATGATTTTGGGAAATATAGATAACAGATTATCTCCCTACTCAAATTGAACCAAGAAAATATAAAAAAGGATCAATTACTTCACCACTGATGCAAATCTGCAAACACAAAGTTCTGAAGATTACACAGACCAGAACACAAAGTTTCTATTGAATGCAAAACAAATGATCCATTGAATCAGGAAAAGATAGAGAGAGATAATAGAGGAAATAAGAAAGAAAGAACTTCTATATTGAATTACTTTAGAATTTACAACCTTCCAAGAAAAACCTAGGATCCACTTTTCCGTGGCCAAAACCATGTTCTTATAACAATCCATGTACATCCATACTTTTTCCCCAAGAAAAGAATATCCAAAAGGAATAATGTTTGTTGCAGATCCACTTTTAGAAAGTGACATGAAACAAATGCACTCATGAAAACTGGAGGTTTAAAAAGGTGAATATTTAATCAGTTCGAGCACGATTACTTTAGCAGGGGGTATCTCATGATTTTCTTCTTCATGTGGTCTTGCCATTTCTACCTTTTAACCACTTTAATAGCACTCAAGTGCTTACCGGTAAGTTTTCGCCCTTTTTATTGCGTATGCTCAATAAAATTTGTTTTATGATGATAAACATTACATTCCTTTAAACTTATCGATTTGGCTCCACATTAAACCAAAAATGCATCTCATGGAGAAACAACAAGGATACAGAGAAAAAGGAATGAAGAATGATCCTTTTTTGCATTTTGTAGAGCTCTGGTTCGTTAATGGTGTTTAAAAACCCAATGAGTGCATTTGGCTATCTTTTCCCCATTTCCCTTCAAATTTGGACCCTACACGTGGCAAGATCAAAGAAACAATGGCCCTGGGGGAGAAATTTGCATTCCCTGACATTTGGGAGAAAAAACACGATTTCTGATTTTGCTCCGACCCCCGTAGCTCTGCCAAAATTTGAACACGTGGTGCCATCTGAGTGGCTGAGGAAATTCAGTTCAAATTTTCCATTTAAACTCTTTTTGAAAAAAATATCAAATTCTCAAAAAACCTCTGCTGGCCCTCTTTGACTTTTCAATGTGAACATGTGGCACACCACGATTGGAAATGGGTTCGTAAATCAATTTGCAACATTTTAACCCTTTGGTAAATAAGGCTCAAATTCTCAATTTCCCTAGCAGGCCCGCAGTTCCAATATCATTCTTCAACAGGTGGCATGATGTGACTGGTTGTGGGAATGTGCTTCAGTTTTATATTTTATCCAATTTGAAAAGGGGAAAAATTCCAACCTTTCCCCCGAAAGTGCATGCCCCTGCCATTTAATTTTCAATATAGGCCATGTGTCCCTCTGTAATTTTCTATGTGCCTCAACTTAGAAATATTCCCTTCTCATGAGTGGGTCAGCAAGCCATTTTAGGAGTTTTCGCCCTTTACGGAAACAAGGCTAAAATTTCTAAAGTCCTCCACTGGTTTGCCACAGTGCATATGAAATGAAAAACAACCACATGTCCCTTTCTGATTTTCTCAAGGGACGTGATTCATTTTAGGAATTTTTTCCCTTTCGCTGCAATGCCTTAGAGAATAAAATGGATCCATCGCCCCCAACTTCCACATAAACTACTCCAACCAATCAGGGACCAGTGGGGATACAGGGAAAATTTGACATTTTTTCCAAAATCACGAAAGGTGATGAGTTTAAAAATAAACCCATTCGGCCGCACCCAATGAGAAGCAAGCACGTAGCTTCACCGTCTGAGAAAGAATTTGATGGGGAGAAGAACGTAGGAAGTTGCAGGAAATAGGGAAAAATCCATTCTTGCTCCCCATGAATAATTCCTTTCTCTACAAAAGGTTAAAAACGAAAGATGCAAGGTCCCATGCATTTTAAATGCATAAAAGAAGAACTAAAATCATTTCCCATCCATTAAAAATAGGTAAAACGTTTTGACGACAATAGAGTGAAGAAATTTTGATTGAAAACGTTGTGGGAGATGAAACTGAGCATGTGAGGATTTTAAAATGCAAAATTTTTCTATGTTAGGGATCTAATTTTCACGAAATTAAATTCTAAAGGGTGGGGAAAATTGAGAGGAAAACATATAACAACTTCATAGGTGACTCTAACATGTAGTCTCCCATGGAAAGATTGATACTATGGCACTTTCCTATTCACTGGATTGTCCCACCATCTGCAATCATAACTTACATTTTGAGCTATGTAAATAAAGAAATTAAGGTGAAAAGCTAACTTACTATTTATGAAGTTATGAGTACTCCCCATGTAAATCAACACTGTCACCTTTTGTTTTTTGAGATAGCCAATAAACTTGAGTTTTTGAGGAGTACTAATACTTGAAAATGCATGGCAAGAAATTGTAGGTTGGTGATCCTCTACTTCATCTTCTACTGGTTCCTCAATCTCTCCTATAATTTCAGCTTCCTCGTTATCTTCATTACCTCTGTCAATATAGAACAACTTATTCTTAGCACATTTGTGTCCCGGTCCATATTTGGTGTCATAGTTAAAACATAATCCTTTTGTTCTCTTTTCTTCCATTTATTAAGGAGTCAGTCTAATTGACCTAGCAAATGAAGGGGTGACCTTCTACTAAAAAGAACTTTTTTCTATGCTTGACGTGCCATGATAATAGAATCAGAAAGCTTGATTGGATTAAACATATGTACCTCATGCTCAATGTGGTCCTTAAGGCCCCCAAGAAACAAGTCATTCATATTCTCTTCTAGAATATTCTACACCTTTAAGGATAGGTTATAGGATTAATGTACATAATATTCGACTGATCCTATTTTCTGTAACTTTTTTAATTGACTAAAGTAGTTCTCTGAAACATTGGAACTATAGTACAATTGTAACTCCTCAGTAAAAATTTTCCAAGTGACACTGAGACCATTCTTATGGCTCTAATCACATAACCATCGATACCAAACAAATTGGTATGGTTCAAGATACAAGGATGCCAATGTCACCTCTTGTCCTGATGGTGTTTGATCTAACTTAAAGAATTTCTCTATTTTATTTATCCAATTCAAGGGATCCTTACCATTAAATTTACGCATATCCACTTTCGACATCATGTCCTATGGTTGCAAATAAGTTTGATTTTGATTGGGTTGGAAAAGTGATACAACATGGTTATTTTGTCCATTATTTTGAACCGAAGATCATCCTTGGTTGATATGGGGCAGATTTGTGCCATACTGTTTACCCTTTACATATTGCATGATATCATCCAACCACTGATTGATTTGGTCTATGTCTCCTTTAGAGGCCATCTTAGACTGTACATTTCACATATCATACTCAAGTTGGCTCACCTTATGATCAACTGAGGTAAACCCTAGTGGTGAGGAATCTATATTTACCACTTCTTACTCCAACTCTTCAATCAGTACCCCATCTTTATCTGGGATTTACCTGAAGTGACCGGATTTATTTTTACTCTTATGGAAGGCCCCACCATGATGTAAAACCTTAGGGTTTAGGGTTTTGATACAAATTTGGCTGAACATGAAACAACACAGAGAAGATACTAATACTAGTTTTTTGAGATATTTCTGAAAAATGTAAAGAACTCTGAAAAATTCCACAAATTTCGGTCTAGGGAGCGTTTTTATCTAAAAACCTAAATTTGCAATAAATTTTGCAAATGATATGAAAAAGGTCTGAAATTGTTAGTGATTTTTACTTGAAATGATTTGAAAATATAGTAAAAATATAGCCCACTAATTTTATGTTGTTTTTAAGATAGATCTGAAACAAAAAATTAGGGTTTTTGCCCTAATTTTGGCCTGAATCGCAGCTCTGATACCACTTGTAATGAAATTACTTGTATAATTCAGATTATGAGCAGAAATGGAACACCAAATAACACAATATTTTAGAATAATGATCTCAATATGCAATTATAATAGCTTCGCCACTTCGAGGGGGAAACCTCCAAACCATAAAATAAAATTCAAATGCTCGAATGATGATGAACTACGACCTACAATACCCTATATATACTACTCGAATGCTATGGATATCATGAAGGCCAACCTATTAAGCATGAGAAAGTATAAATGATATAATAAAATGATATTGTAAGCCACAAGTTGGCTACTCATATCCTAATACAAGCAATAGGTTAAGGGAGTAACAAGCTTTAAATAGGTATCTCCTTGACCTTACTTGTATTGTTTAACTATGGTTATTTATTCAATTATCAACCCTACAGATGTAAATATTGACTGTGGTTATTTATTCACTTCCATATTAACTCTATAGATGTAAATATTGACTGAGGAGGTTTTTTATCAAATTTTGTTTCAGCTCTTGTTATCATTAAATATGTTACATGTATATATATTTACATTTATTTAAATAAAATTATTTATAAAAAATCAGTTTTATATAATTATTGTTTTGGATTTTTCGAATACAAAATTCTGTTTTAAAAATTTGTTTGTTACATGCATTTTTCACATACAAATTTGCAAGACCTTTAGAGTTCAGATCTGAATATTCTTCCACTGTTAAACTATTCCAGAATTCTACTGTCCAGACATGTACAAGTTATCATTTTCATTTTTCTTTAATATTTTATTTCTTTGTTAATCTGATCAATCATTATTTCATTTTTTTGAAAACATGGGTTGACATCCATGCTAGGAAGATCTCACTTCTCGGGAATGACAATGTCAGGAAAATCACCCATCTATATACTAATCTATTTCTCGTGTTGAGTTTTCTTGAATCGAATATCTTCTAGCATGCAACACGCTATGAAGGATGATTTCTCATTTTCCTTCGATATGCTTTGTCACAGCCATATAAAAGAGAAGAGGTAACTTAAACCCTATCATATGACATTTCTTGAGTTTTTAAAATTATGTTTAATTTATTTTTTTATTTGCAAAATTCTTTGATAAAGTGTTTAAACTTTGTTGGATAAAATCACACATTCGAATTTTACAAGTAGAGAGAGGTAGACTTTTCCATATTAAGATGTTTGTGTCATAACACATTCCAAATTTTCTTAAACAATTCATCATCCATGATCATACTTGAAACTAATTTCATCATATCATTGATTCATTACAAGTAGAGAAAAGAAAATTTTGAGAAGGTTTAAATGCATACCTCATATAGAGTTCTAATTTTACAAGTACATAGTTCTTAAAACAATTATCCATTATCATCATCCATGATCGTACTTGAAGCTAAAAATATGTCCACTCAATTTATCATAATCCATATCTATTTTAATGTCTCCATGCACATTTGATGTCATCATAGAATATTTAAGTCCTAGTTCAATTGACAAGTAGAGAGAATAAGATTTATTTTAAATCAATTATTTATCCATTATCATCACAATTTATCATCATCCATATCTATTTTAACATTCCAATTTTACTTAAAACAATTATCCATTATCATCATTCATCATCACCTACATCCATTCTAATGTCATCAGATCAAATCCATTAGAAGATTTTGAGAAAGTTTAAATGTCTCTATCCTACCACATTCCAAATTTTATTAAAACAATTATCCATTATCATCATCCACACACAATTATCCACATACAACTAATGATAATCCATATCTATGATTCTATTCTAATGTCATCATCCACATCTATGTAATCATCATTACAAGTACTAAGATGCCTTTTTCATACCACATTCCATATTTTCTTAAAACAAATAATTAACCATTATCATAATCCCATCACATTCAAATGAATGTATCTAGAATTTCTATACATAATATATACGAAGATATAAAATTCCAAATTATAAAGTATTTCAAATTTTCAAATCCCATCACATTCAAGTTTCAAATTTCAAATCCAAATAATAAATTATTTCAAATTTTCAAACATCATGACCATCAAACTCAACTTTCAAATTTTCAAATTTAGATTATAAAGTATTTCAAACTTTAAAATTTAAAGATTCAATTTTTCAAGTTTTAACCCTCAATCATGAAATTTTTCAACCGTCAACTTTTTGTACCCTTTTCACCAATGGCTTCCACTCCTGTAGTTGTACACATTTTCCCATTGTCTTATCCTCCTGTACCCCTTTCCCCAATGGATTTAATAATTATAGAACTAATCAGATCTTCTGCAATACTGTATAAGCTCTTTATAACCCTTTGTTCTTCCCTTGTCACATCTCCATGGGATAGCAAAATTGGATCTGCATCTACCTTGGCTTTGAATAAAATTTATAGGTCGAATCCATGCTCTTTAATTATCTGCTTTAGTGTATTTTTTTGTTTATTAACTAAAACAATATTTTCTTTCAAATTCTTTACTGCGGATAAATTGTTCTTAGCGGTTTCGAAGTGAACATGGAACACCTTTGCTTGACTCTTCAAATTTTCATATTTCAACTGCATAGAAAAAAGATACCTCAATTAAACATATTACTAAAATATGAAAAAGTAAAATTAATAAAAAATATTGTTTCAAAGTGATAATACTTACAATCGCTCTATCTCTCATGGCATTTGCGATTGCTACCAGATCCTTTTCCTTAGACAATTTGTTAAAATATGCCTAGGCTTCAACACTAATATTTTCCAATTTTTTTAATGCTTTATCCAAAATATCATCTTTATAGTTGTTATACGTGACAATCCCACCTCTTTCTTAGGTAAGTAATGAATCGATCTTCACAGGTTATATCTAGACTGCAGCATATAAACTTTCCCTTTACCAATAATTTTCATAACGACTTATTATTTCATTGATTAGTACTTTAGCTCATCTCTCCCATTCTATAAGATGATTGATATGAGGTAAAATAAACTCTGTGACATGGGATTGAAAATCATTACCAATTAAGTTCTCTAAAGGAAATGGTAGCAATTGTTCACCATCTGTATCTAAAGCAAATGATGTAGCTGGAGAGGTATGGGGGATTTATGGTTGATCATCAACTGCTACCTATCTCTACCTTTGGGTGGATTGATCCTATTTGCGATTAAAAAAACCAATATTCAAATACGCAAATCTAAAATGAAAAGTAATGAAAGTTGAAATTGAAGTATACCCACTAGCCTTGAATCATCTCATGTGTATTAAAAAATTCTTGTGGGTTATTACTATCAATGCCTAAGTAATCTTCATCTAAATTTATATTATTTAAAATTGATATGCCTATTGCGTTGTGCAAGCCACTCTGAGAGAGGGTTGGAATTCAAAATGACGAGGTAATTTTTAGTGTCCCATTAGGGGCCAGAGGAATTGGCATGTGTTTACCAATGTTATTTTTCCCTGAACCTCTAGTTCGAATTCTGAATCTTATTGGTGGAGGGGGTGGTGCCACTATTTTTATAGACTGTGAAGGACTGCAAGTGTTGAAAAGTGTAAGAAAAATTATATGAAGAATTGTAAAACTATTGAAAACATGAGTCTTGAATTTAAGAAATTATATGATACCTTGTTGAGGGGTAATGTGTCACAGAGCTTGAGGTGGTCGTGTTGGAGTAGTAGTTGGTTGTGTTTGAGTTGTGTGTTACTGGGATTATGGTACTAGTTGTTGAGAAGAGACAATTGCATGTGACTGAACTGAATGAGTTAGTGAAGACGGTTGAATTTGAGAAGCCATAGTATTGTCCAAAGTTCCTGTAATGTCAACAAAAATCGATTGTATGTCAATTCAATATGGTAAATGGTAAATTGAAAATACAAAATGGGAATTTATAAATAGTAAATGTTAGGGTATTACGTCTCTGGAGTTTAACAAATTCAAACTCTTGGCAGTTCAGAGATGAGTAAACTTCCATTTTAGATTGCGAATCTGCCAACGCCTCAACGTGTTGTTGGCCTCTTCCTCTCGATGTATATTTTTTATATAGAAGGGCCTCCAAAAATATTTTCTACAAATGGTAAATAATTAATCAGATTCCAAATGAACATAATGTTAGTCTTATGTTGAAATACAAACTTATGCCTGTTGTTCTCGAAATGGAATCAAAAAATTCTTCTTTGTCTCATATGTGCAAGTAGGAATTGGTTTGTCATTTAAATTAAAAATATCCTCATAATAAAGGCCCAAGAGATAGTTTGTCGAGTGAATAACTGGTTTGTTGGAAAGCGATGCATTTGTAATATAAATTTTTATTTTATTCGATAAAAACGCGCATCAATAAAAATTTTGCTTTTTGATAGTTGCAAGATTGTATGCAATAGCCCAGTTTGGTATATCTATTTGCTGACCCTAAAAAAAAATTATGGCTTAAAAGAAAGAAATCAAACCAGAAATAAAGTGGTTTGCAATTCCTTGCGTATCAACACCATGTCTTGATTTGTTGACATGAGATGCAAAAAGCCAAAAAGCAAATTTAATTAATATCAAAAACAAATTATAGGTTAGAGATTACATATTACAGATTAATAATGAAAATTGAAAAAAAAATATATGTAGAATCAACATGGAAACCAAAAGTCGATTTGAGGTACTTCTTATCGGTTTCAACGAGGGTTGCTTTCATTAGGAAAATGGGGAAATTTTTATATGGAAGGCTTGTTAAGTGATGAACATCAACTGAATCGACATCGGATTGAAACATATGACTGTCGTCCATAGTAACAGTAAACATATTATCCTCTATATTGTAAGAGGAGAGTAGGTAATTAAGAATATCATGATATATGTCAAACTAGGGAATATTAATAATCCCATCAAAATCACATGTATCGACAAAATCATCGTATTTCAAATTCATTTGCAAAACTATCTGAATGTGGGGGTACAAGAATTTACTATAGAGTATATTTCCCTTGGAATGGGCTTGGGGGTTAACTAGATTTTCTGATTCATTTTGGTCTTGAGCTTGGCCTTAGGTTGCACTTGTAGTCACCATTGTACTTATCCTTGAGCTTGATTTTACCTCAAATTGATTCCTGTAAATGAGAAATTTCGGGAGACGGAGAGTTTAAACGGAAAAATGATTGGCAGAAGTTTATTTATAGAACAAAATCCTGACATGCGAAAAAAATCCTTGTTGTCGTGCATGAAGAAGATTTCCCCACGTATGACAGAAGGTCTTGTTTTCACGTGTCAGGAAGACTTCTTGACTCGTGAACACAATGCTTATTTTTGTGCATCAAGAAGACTTCTTGACACACAACAGAAGGCTTGTTGTCATGTGTCAAGAATCCTTCCTGATGCATGACAGTAAGACCTTCTATCGCACGTCAGGAAGGATTCTTAATGCGTGATAGAAGGTATTTTTGTCACTTGTCAAGAAGGATTCTTGATAGGTGACAACAAAACCTTCTGTCACGCATGAAGAAGCCTTCTTGATGCGTGTTACGAAGGATTATTGATGCACGATAGAAGGTTTTTTTGTCGCATGTCAAGAAGCATGCTTGACACGGGACAACAAGACCTTCTGTCACACGTCAAGAAGCCTTCCTTATGCACAACAAGAGGTCTTGCTAGCATGCGTTAGGAAGGCTTCTTGACACACAACAACATGGCATCAGTGCCTGAATAAATTTTTCAATTTGTGTAGGTGAAATATCAGTTCTTAAAAAAATGGAAAATTCACCTTTATGGGAAAGTGGATCCACATATATTCGTCAGGGATTTTCCACCTCCATTTTACCACCTACTTCTTAAAATGAACCCTGAATCTCCCTAGAACAGATAAAAGAATTCCAAAAAAAGGTCCCCTAGAGAAATTGTCCTACAGGAAGAAAGTTTCACTTCTGCTAGTATTCCTTAAATATTTCATTTTGATGATATCTATCCAGATACCTTCTTCCTTTATCACCCTCCATCCCATGTCTTTCCTGACATGCGAAAAAAATCCTTGTTGTCGCGCATGAAGAAGATTTCCCCACGTATGACAGAAGGTCTTGTTTTCACGTGTCAGGAAGGCTTCTTGACTCGCGAACACAATGCTTATTTTCATGCATCAAGAAGACTTCTTGACACACAACAGAAGGCTTGTTGTCATGTGTCAAGAATCCTTCCTAATGCATGACAGTAAGACCTTCTATCGCACGTCAGGAAGGATTCTTAATGCGTGATAGAAGAACTTTTTGTCACTTGTCAAGAAGGATTCTTGATAGGTGACAACAAAACCTTCTGTCATGCATGAAGAATCCTTCTTGATGCGTGTTACGAAGGATTATTGATGCACGATAGAAGGTTTTTTTGTCGCATGTCAAGAAGCATGCTTGACACGGGACAAAAAGACCTTCTGTCACACGTCAAGAAGCCTTTCTTATTCACAACAAGAGGTCTTTCTAGCATGCATTAGGAAGGCTTCTTGACACACAACAACATGGCATCAGTGCCTGAATAAATTTTTCCATTTGTGTAGGTGAAATATCAGTTCTTAAAAAAATGGAAAATTCACCTTTATGGGAAAGTGGATCCACATATATTCGTCAGGGATTTTCCACCTCCATTTTACCACCTACTTCTTAAAATGAACCCTGAATCTCCCTAGAAGAGATAAAAGAATTCCAAAAAAAGGTTCCCTAGAGAAATTGTCCTACAGGAAGAAAGTTTCACTTCTGCTAGTATTCCTTAAATATTTCATTTTGATGATATCTATCCACATACCTTCTTCCTTTATCACCCTCCATCCCACTTTAGCCATAAGAGCTTCATTTATGAGTCTCATATTATTTAACCTGAGCCAACCAAAAACCTTGGGTTTAAGAAATTTCACCTAGGCTACTAGAGGGAATTTGAACTTCTCCTCAGCGCCAACCCACAAAAACCTTTTCTTGATTTTTTCTAGAGTCCAAAATCTCAACTGGTAACCTAAATAAAGACATAACATAAATGGGAATTCCTTAGAGAGAAATCTAGAGCAATTGACTTTTGCCTACTTGTGAGAGAAGAATTCCCTTCTAAGTAATCAGTTTTTTATTAACTCTCTCCAAAATAAAGTTCCAGATGGAAAGATTTAGTTTCTTATGGATGAGGAGCATTCCCAGATATGATTCTAGGAATGTCTTTATCTCGCATCCAAAAATAAGGGCTAGTCTCACTTGAAATTTCTCATCCACATTAATTAAGAAAATAACACTTTTTTTAAAATTGATGAGTTGTCCTGAGACCTCCTCGTAGTCATTCAGGATGCCTTTGAAGATAGAGGATTTTTAAATAGAAGCTTTCCCCATCAAGAAATTTTATCCAAAAATGGATTAAGGCAAGTAGGCTGGAGACCATTTGAAATTTTGAGACCTTGCAAGAGATTTAGGGAGACCACGTGGTTATAAAGTCTACTTAAAGCCTCCGCCACAATAGTATAGAGGAAAGGGGAGAGATGGTCACCTGTCTGAGTCCTCTACCATCTTGAAAGAAACCTTCTAGTTTTCCATTGACAACAACAAACAATCTGGTAGAAGAAATGTAGACCATAACCATATTGATAAAGAGATCATCAAAACCCACCTTGGTCAATATGGCCTGAAGAAAGGCCCACGAAACCCTATCATAGGATTTTTGCAAATTCAATTTCACAAACATAGAAGATCTTCCCAATATTTCAACAGAATAAATGGCCTCTTAGATAACCAAAATGTTATATAGAACTTGTCTACTAGGAACAAAGGCCCCTTGATTAGGAGAGATGAAATGTGCAAGAACCTTCCTCAGAATGAAATCTAAAATTTTAGTAATCAGTTTGTAGCTAATGTTGCAAAGGCTAATGGGTCTGAAGTATTTGACATATTTGGCCCCAATAATCTTTGGGATGAGGACGAAGAAATTATTGTTCATTTGTTTAAGAAGCTGACCATTACTAAAGAAATTCTGGATCATTTCAATGACCTTAATCTTCACCACTTCCAAGAAAGGTTGGAAGAAAAAAATCAAGAACCCATCAGATCCATCAGATTTATCTAGTTCCATGTCAAAAACAACAAATATGATCTCTTCATCTCCTGGAATGAGAATAATATTTCTATTATCATGTTGCGAGATGACATTCTAAAAGATCCCTAAAGCTTTATCCCACGCAGTCCTATTTAGATCTAACCTAGGAAGAAAAAGGTCCTTGAAATAATTGATAATAGTTTCATTGATTTCTTTTTCATCAGTGTTAAGTGATTTTTCATTTCTCTTGATTTCCTTGATTTTGAGATGATTGGTCTTGGAAGTAGTAGAGAAATGAAAAATATTTGTGTTTGAATCACCCTCCGTTAACCATTTAACCCTATGTTTCTGCTTCTAGTACACTTCCTCTTTATCCAGGATGCCATGATATTCAATGAGACGAGTTTTTTCTTGACTTTTAAGCACTTGATTTAACCCATCTTCTTCCATCAACTCTTGAATGGTTCGTAAAGCTTCCTCTATTCTGATTTTAGATTGAAAAATGTTCCTAGAAATCTCCTTGTTCTAGATTCTTAGGTTTTTTTTTAACATGTTTCATCTTGAAGATTAATATAAACATTTGAATCCCATGGAGCGGAGCCCACCCACCATTCCTGAATTCTCTTGAATATGTCCCAGTGTTGGAGCCAAATTTTTTAAAATATAAAGGGTCTATATTTCTTAGGGATAGTCATACCCAACTTGAAAATTATTGGGTTATGGTCAGATCTAATTCTTGGCAAGGTGGATAGAGAATAATTTGATTAACCATACAAGTATGTCTCACCAAAAACATGTCTAGTTTAATCTAAATAAGATCCTTTCCAGTTCTTTTGTTTTCCCAAGTTAATTTGGAACCTCCTATCTCCAGATCAAAAAGATCATTATTCACCAAAAAATTAGCTAGATCATCCATACTGCCAGTATAAGAAATGTTCCCCCCATTTTATTCATCAGGTGAAAAAGGGTTGTTGAAATCTCACCCAAAAATTCAATCACAATCCTTAAATAAGAGCCTAATTCTTTTGAGTTCCCCCAAAAGAATCCTTCTACCACCCATGGAGTTGGGAGCATGGATATTTGAGACAATCCAAGACTTATTTGAAGTTAAATCAGTGAAACACATAGTCAGATGATTGGATGAATAAAAAAGCACTATACCTTAAATAGTGAGAGGATTCCAGAGGGTGAAAATGCCACCAGAAACCCCATCTAAACTCACCCCGACCTAGAGACCATCTTTCCAAATCGATATACATACATATTTAAATATTTTACTACTCATTGTAGTTTCTTGGACCATCAAAATATCATATTTATATTTATCCATTAAGACCCTCATGATTCTACGTTTACTGGGGTTATTCAACCCTCTTATGTTCCAGGATAGTAGGATCATTTTTTTTTAATGAGGAAACCTGAGGGGTTTCTGAAACCCTTCATCCATATATTTCTTTGTAGAGGTATCCCTCTTTTCCTAGTTGGATTTTCTCCCTTTAGGAGTCAATTTTTTACCCACATCTCCTTGGAAATTTCTTCTAGTAAAAGGCTTGGTCCCCGTGACTAGGGTAATAGGTAAAGACACTAGTTCCATAGAATCTTGGACAATACCTCCCATAGAGAGATCAAAATAATTTGATGTCGAGATTAATTCCTCCTATCTTTGTCCAAAATAGCTTTTCCCTATTAAATAAACCTCCTCTAAGGAAGGCCCTTGAGCCACTTTCAAAGCATATTTACCTTATGATTCAGATAAATAATCATCTCGCTTCTGTTTTAGATTTGGTGATGTAACCTCCTCATCATTCTTCTTATCATTGTCTATTTTATCCCTTTCATTCTTATTCTTTAAGATTCTTCTTCAGCTACAACTTGTTTCTCTAAAACCATAGTATCCTTTGGAACATCTTGATCCCCTCCAAGGTACTGACAAATGATTCATCCATTTTCCCTACTTTTCTCCATTCTAAAATATCCTTATTGGGAGCCACAAATTGGGGTTTTGGACCTATCTCTTGATTTTTCTTCTGTGTTGGACAACCTCTATGATAATGCCCAAAAATTTTACACTTGCTACAAACAAAAGGGGATGACGCATATTCTAACTTCTGCACCCAATCCAAAATTTTTGAAAGCAACTTGATAGATTCTTGTAGAGTAGCTTTTTGTTTCATATTGATGCAGAATCTTGCATATGTTATCCTTGTTTGAGATTTAGTCACAAGATCTATCGCTATCAAGGAGCTCGGGATTTTAGAAATACCAATAAAGACATCTGGTTCCTAGAACTCAGGAGGTAAACCTGAAATATTTAGCCAAACAAGATATTAAAAGACATTTTTTAATAAGGATTGAATGTTGGTTCCCATTGTTGAACCACCACATGGGAATTTCTAATAAACCAGGGCCCACAAACCAAAGTTCTTGTAACATGTTCTTTTCTAGGTAAAGAAATTAATAAGAATCCATTCACATAAGTAGTTACCTCAATAGAACCGTTGCGATACTATCTTCTCTTGGACCACCTACAAAAAATTAATTTTGGGATGAGTTCCCAAACATTTAGTGAACAAATCTCCTTCCATATTATCCTTAGCTTGTTCCAAGAGAGAATCTGGTATTTTAAGGGATAGGAGACCCTTTTATTTGGAAGACTCCAATCCCTCTAAATCATTTGCGTCCAAATTTTTCTCGACCAACCTTTCCGCCCATGTGGATTCCACCTCTAGTTCCCCTCTTTCATCCTTACCTGGCTCAGCCACGTGCTCCTGCACTGGACCATAAGAAATCATCAGGATCAACAGATTACGTAGAAAGTTGGCATTTACTCCCACTTCCATCGTTCAAACTAGATTTTCCCACTTTGTTCATAATTAAAATGTCCACATCCCAGTCCCACCGCTCCCATTGATTCTGCTGAAGAAAAAGTGATTATTGGTTGTTTATTTTATTCTTACGAAACTACCCCACTTCAAAAATTAAAAACATATCCGAATGTAATTTTTATATCATCTATACTACCAAAATAGTCATTATATGTATATCCTATGAGTTTGAACTCATCAGATGTTGAATACAAGATTCCAAAATTTTAAGGTGTGCATATATACCAAAAAAATCATTTTCCAGCCTACCAATGTGAATCTTTAGGAGACTCAATGAATCTTGATATGAGGCTCATACCATAAATAATATTAGGCATTATGTCCATATAATATGAGATTATAAACTAATCTTTTCAACAATTTTGAACTATCAATTGACATATTGTCTTGTTTTCTTAATTTTAGTTCTTATACAATTGGTTTTGGGGCTAGCTTGCAAATCAACATGTTAAATATTTTCAAGATGTCATTAGCATGGTTTTTTCAAATAAAAATTCCAGTGTTTGATTTTTGAACTTCAATACCTAAAAAATATTTCATAAGGCCTAGATCAGTGGTGACCTCAAATTCTTTCTACATGGCCGACTAAAATGAATCCATAGATAGATCTCTAGTAATGATTAAATCATATGCCTATAAACATACAAACATAACTTTACCTTATTCATTTATATTTTTGTATAAAATATGCTCAATGGTACACCTACTTAAGGAAATATGAGGAAAATAAGTATCAATCCTATTATACCGTACTCTAGCAACTTGCTTAAGTCCATAGAGTGTTTTTCGCAGCTTGTACACTTTTCCTTCATGGCCTTTAATCTCATAACCTTATAACAGTTTCACAAAAACTTCCTCTTGAAGAAATGAATATAATTTTTTTTATTTCTCATCCATCTAATATAGATGTAATTTATTTTGAGATTCTATCGCAAATATTGTCCTTATCGTGTACAAATGAGCTAGTGGAGCAAATGTTTTGTTATAATCTAGTCCATATCACCGTATAAATTCTCTTGGAAATAATATTTCTTTATGTTTCCTTACTTTTCCATCTGAAATATACTTGGTCTTCTACACACATTTCACACCTAGCAAATCCTTCCCTTTAGAAAGATCTGCCGACTCCCACATGTTACGAATTGGTCCAAACATGGGTGCATTAGATAGTCGCCCACATTATCAAATATTAATTAGTGTGTGTATATTTAATATGTGGAGCATATTACTGAAATAATGTAAGCGAGTTGTTAATACAACTCACGTAGAGCTTATGTGAGAGAAAACAGGGTGAGATAGTTTAGGGATTGTTAGTGGTTAGGAGATAATCTAAGTGGTTAGAAAAACCATCCTAGATTAGTGCTAGGAGTTAGTATCATGTCCTCTATTTATATCTAATCTTTTTTGTTACTTAACGTTGTTGAAATTGACTAATTTGTGTGCTTGCACATTTGAGCTTTGGCTCTCACTAAATATGAATGATTTTTATATTTGATATCAGAGTAGGTTCCCTTGGACCTCTCTTTGATTTTTGTCATACCATTCGTTTGTCTTGCATCCAAACGGTTCACACAATAGCTTTGCAGAGTGGACCTCGTGCAAATGTCAGTATTGAGCATTCACCCCTGCTTGCATACTTTCAACAAATTATAGTGAAGACCATGTGTACATTTGTTGACTCCATCGTTAACCTGCATTTTATACTCCCTTTTCCACTTTGTTCATCCTATTCGCATTCTGAACTCTACATCTTGTTCTCTAAAAATTCAAAAAAAAAATATAATTGTGTTTGATTTTTTTTTGCCTATGTATGTGTATATTGTTTTTGTTAGAACTATTCGTTCTATGTATCTAGAAAAGAAAAAACATGAACGGAAAATAAAATATATATATTATTATTGTATAATGTCTTGAGAATTCAAATCTATATTGGAGACCATCTTGCATTTTCTCTGCAATTTCCCCACAATCTAGTATGAATTGACGGTGTAGTAGAGGTTTCCAACCTCAAGGCTTTAACAAAATTGCAGAGCTCTGTGAGAGTGCAGAACATATTTTTTCTCGAGAACTAAGTGTTTTGTAAATTAAAGCTCCTTTGAAGATCTTTGGGGACTTACATGGTCAATTTGGAGATCTGATGCGTTTGCTTGATGAGTATGGTTCTCCATCAACAATTGGAGATATAACATACATCGATTATCTTTTCTTGGGGGATTATGTGGACATAGGACAACATAGTTTAGAAAAAATTGCTCTTTAACTTGCCCTCAAGGTTGAGCATCGAAACACAATGCATTCAATTCGTGGCAATCATGAAGTCGCACTATTCGGTTTCCAGATTGATTGCATTGAACGATTAGGCGAGAAAGAAGAAATATGCATGTGGCAGTGCATTAATCAAATATTTAATTTGTTGCCTTTGGCAGGTGTAATTGAACAAAAAATCATCTGCATGCATGGTGGGATTGGTAGGTCAATCAACCATGTGGAGCAGATTGAAAAATTGCAATGCCCTATCACTATGGTCTGATCCGATGGAAAATGACAGCGTTGACGGATTGCGGACAAATGCTCGAGGTCCTAGTCTAGTGACCTTTGGGCCTGATCGAGTGATGGATTTCTACAAAACCAATCCACCTCAACTCAAAACCAATGGCTCAATCCACCTCGGTATTCTTATGTAGAACCAGCGGACCGTTCCTTCAACTTGGCACCACCAACATCAAAATCTGATCGACCTTGAATATTGGCTTTCGCCTCCTTTTTTGACTCGGGAACACCTGATTCAACGTACGTCTTATCTCGCCTCACCTCTCGGCCATGGCGGTTGCATCAGACGGACATTAAATAAATATCCACACATTTGGTATTCATTACAAAATATTTGGCGGTGGAAGATCCAATGCTAATGGATAAAGCTTTATTATTATTTTGATTGTCATGCCTTAATTTCACACGTAGGATAAATAGACCAAGCAGTGGAAAACGCTTATTTCAAGCACTTAGGTTTAAAAATAGGTTGAGACAACCAAAAATAGTCTCCTTCAGTATAATAGGTTTATGAACAGGGTGATATTTTTTCAAAAAAGGGGGGAACAAATTATATTTTCGAAAAATTGATGATGGCCCATTTTTTTTTATATAATTCGATGCATTATCGGTCGAAACAAAAATCCAAAGTTCTACTTTTGCATTGAGGAGGGAAAATAAAAAACAGATGGACATCAATCAATTGCAGCATCCCAGAAGACGGAGGCAATGACCGACAAAGGTCAACCATCACTATGTAGTTCCAGAGAGTTCCTCAACACCTGTTAGAAGTAAGGAGGGGAATGTTAGCAATTAGTAGTAACATGGGTGCATTAGATAGGTTAGAACAATATTAAATATTAATTAGTATGTGTATATTTAATACGTGGAGCATATTATTCAAATAATTTAAGTGAGTTGTTAATAAAAATCACGTCGAGGTTATGTGAGAGAAAATAGGTTGAGATAGTTTAGGGATAGTTAGTGGTTAGGAGAGAATCTAAGTGGTTAGAAATGTTAACCTTTAAAAACTACCTCTACAAGAAGATGCTTTCGAAACATTGTCAAAATCCTTGAACCTACAGAAAATGTTTCTTTCCTGAAAATGTTATTAAAATTTCAAAGTTTTCTAGACTCCGAAGTCTGAATTTTTAGACTTCAGAGGTCTTCTTATTTCAAAGTTTTTGTCGATTGCAAAGAATTTTATTTATTTAGAGTCCCAAGATCTAAAAACCCAAAGTTCAAAAATTTTGGAACTTCGGACTTTCAGGTTTCGGAGTTCTCCTTGGCATTCTCGTTATTTTCCCCTGTCAATCTCTGAACTCCGAAACTCTGAAGTTCTAAAATTTCAGAACTTCATACTTTCGGGTTTCGGAGTCTCACGTTGCCTTCATGGATATTTTCTTTCCTGAAGTTCTGAAATCGTAAATCCCAAAGTTCTAAAATTTTGAAACTTCGGCGTTTCAGAGTTTCGGGGGTTGGAGTTTCAGAATTCCGAGGTCTTCAAAATTTCAGAAGTTAGATATTTAGAGTTTCAGGGTCTACAAATTTGGACCTTCCACAAACATTTAATTTCTAACAACCCCGAAACGTGTCGGCTTCTGAGCATTAATTCCAAGGTTCCCTATATAAACTAAAAATTTTACCTGTCATTTTCCCTTGGTTTTTTTCCTTGACACCCTGATTTTACCACATCATTTTGTACTTTTGAGGCATCACTTTCAAGGTAATTTTTTTTGTTTATGATTAATCAGGGTTTTTCTTGTTTGTTTAATTTTATCAGTTCTTCTTTTCTTTCTTGGCATGAAAGCTCCTATCATCCACTATTCATATTTAACCATGTCATTTGATTCATTTTTCAACACTACAAGCTTCAATTCATGCAGGCATCTAGTATCATCAAATCCAAGGATTGTTGAACCATTTGATTTCAGATCTTTAAAATATTTGATTTTTTCTCTCTCAAAACTGCGCCTTTTAGCAATTTCGGAAGTTCACTTTTCGGAGTTTTAGAGTTCGAAGTTTCAAAAGTTCACTTTTCTGAGTTTCGGAGGTATGAGTTTCCAAGGTCGGAGATTCAGAGTTGTAGGTGCTTTCAAACTTTCGGAGTTTTGATTTCCAGATGTTTTCTTTCCAGGGTTTCAGAACTGCAAAGTTTTTGCACTTTCAGAGGTTTCTACTTCAGAGTTAAAACTTTTTCAAAGTTGCTATTTTAAGACTTTCACACTTCGGTATTTCGGAACCTTTAAGGTTTCTTATCAAAATTTTAAAGATAAATCAGATTTTGAATTCCAAAGTCATGTCAACTTCCTCATCAAAGGGAAAGGAAAAAATTAAGTACACATTCTTAAGAGTTACTCCTGACTCATGCCTATCTTTAGATTTGGGGAATATTGGAGATACTAATCTTTGACAAGTGGATATGCCAGATTTCTGGGAAAGATTACAGGCCCCGAATAAGGAAACTTGGATGAAGGCCATATTTGACAGTGGAATCGCTCTTGCTACAATTTTTCCTTCATCTATCCACCTTAGTGGTAAGAAATGTTATGAGTCTATCATATCAAAGATTGGCCTTTGAACGTAAGACCCTAAAGGCATTGCATGATTGATTGTTCTAAGGGTGAAGAAGGTAACATGATCATGAAATATCACATTTACGGGGTGTCCTTTCAGTAGGTAAGAGATTAGAAAGTAAATATGGTGAGGTGAAAGAGGTTGTTTTATCATAACCCTAGTCTGAGACAACATGCCTCTTCTGCAAGATACCCAAGATAAAAATAGGCAAGTCCATGATGGAAAAGTTATCTTTTTCTTTCTTCTTTTGTTTTATAGACAAATCGATGTGGGAAGTCTATGTGGGATGAATTGAATATCTCCTTGAGTTCTTCATGAAGCTGGTCGATGTGGGAAGCTTCAACATATTTTTATTTTATTTTTGTAGAAATATTCTTCTTATTGGATATAATATGTACAATATGGCTAGATTTTTGTCATTTTCCCTCGAGGGAGCAATCTATTTATAGCAGCAAGATAGAAAGATATATGTCCTATTTGAGGGATTCATCTTTTTGCTAGAAGTTTGACTCAAGGAGTTTGAATTTGAAAATCCCGTATATTACTTTTGAATTTGTTTTTGAACTTTTATGTAATGGAAAAGACTATAGAGAAGTATATGCTTCTTTTATGAAGACAAAACCATAGCACAAATGTGTTAGCTATGAAAGAGAGGTTTTAAGTGATGAACGACCATGAGATTCCATCTTGAAAAGCATGAAAACTATCCCTGAGAATCATGCCATGAGTAGAGACATGGTACTTATATTGAAGATAAGGTTGAAAGGTGACGGGTAATCAGATGATTCTCTTTTAGTTAGTTATCCTTAAAATAGGTAAGTAGAATGTGGATGATGCTCAAGGGAAAAGTGTTTAATAGACAAAATATGATGCAAGAATTGATTCAACAATAGAATGGTAGAAGATACAAGGCATTGGGGGGCTTAGGTTTGGGTTTACCTTTGAGTGAAGATAAACGATAAGCACCTGATGCATAGGTATGAGTAACAATATAGGGTCCAAGCCAATTAGGAGCAAACTTGCCCCATTTACTTGTCTTCTCTTTTGTTACATGTTGATTTTCCTTCAGGATGAGGTAACTGACCTAGAAGGTTCATTTTTGGGAGAATTAGAGGTGATTGAGAGTATTTAGAAGAAGTTCATCTAATAACTCAAGTTGTGCCAAACGATCCTGCAAAAAAATCATCATAGTTGAGCATATATGTGAGTGAGATACAAAGAGATGGAATTTGGATTTCGATAGGCAAGATAGCCTCTATACCATAGACCAAAGATAAATGTGTGGCAGCAGTTGAGGTGTGAATACTAGTGCGATAAGCCCATAAGGTAAGAGGAATGTGCGTGTACCAATCCTTACCAGTATTGTCAACCACTTTCATAAGAATTTTATTTAGACTTGTTTTAGTTGATTCATCTTGGCCATTTTTTTAAGCATAATAAGGTGAAGAAAAACTGAGTTGAATGTCAAAGGCATCATAGAGTTTTCATAGGTTTTTGTTTTTGAATTATTTTCCGTTATCAATGATGAGGTGGTGAGGAACACCAAAGTGACAAATAATGTGATGATTGATGAATTCCCATATTTTCTTGTCTTTTGTAGAAATAAGACGTATGGATTCCAACCATTTACTATAATATTTGGTAGTGGTAACAATCCATTGATGACGTTGGGAAGAATGAGGGTTGATCTCTCTAACAAGTTCCAAACCCCATTAAGAGAAAGGAAAAAGGTCTCGTGCAACTAGTAAGGCATGACTAGGGGTGTGATGAAGATTATCATGGTTCTAACACTTCATAAAATGCTTGACATAGTCATAATAATCATGGTTTATGGTTCGCCAGTAATAGCCCATGTGAAGGATGTGTTTAGCGATAGCTAAGCACTAAAGTGACCCCCACAAATCCCATCGTGAACTTCCTTGATGGTGTATGAAATTTCAGAACTCGTAAGGCATCGTAAGAGAATAGTGTCAAAGCCTCATTTATAGAGATGACCACCCATGATACCATAGTGAGAGAATGTTTTGATAAAGGCTCATTTTCCATTGTGAGTAAGATCTTGAGGCAGAATTGAAAGGGAAAGATAGTCATCAAACCACTTATACTAAAGGTCACGTGGGTTAGTTTCAATGTTTCCTACAAGGTTAAATTTTCGGGTTAAATAAGAAGGTGGTTGCAACCTTTGTAATGTAACAAATATTTTCAATTCGGAGGGCGAAGTGAAGATTTGAGACATAAGATAGGCCATGGTGTCTACAAATTTATTAGTAGAACGCGAGGTGGTTTGAAGTTTATAATGGTCAAAGGTAGTCAAAAACATGTCAACATGATGCTTTTACTTTTGAAGTATCTCGTTAAGACACTGTTATATACCATTAACTTGCTTCAAAACCAGTTGAGAGTTTCCAAAGATATTAATTTATTTAATTTCTAAGGCTATGTTGGTTTGAAGACCTAAGACGAGTACTTCATATTCGACAATATTCTTAGTACAATAAAAATCTAGTTTGAAAGATAATGGCATAAGCTCACCGTCAAGAAGAATGAAGATAACTTCGGAACCACCCCCACACTGACATTTGGAACCATCGAAGAATAAGGTCATCTAGTAAATGATATTGTCTAGGGAGAGGGTAGTGATCGATTCATCAGGGAAATCAAAGTTATAAGATTGGTTTCTGGAGAGAGGTGCATCTGTGAATTGGTTAGCAATTGTTTGTCCTTTGACAAAATTTTTATGAATGAATTCAAGATCTAGGTTTGCAAGAAGCACGATCCAATGTGTAACACGTTGATGTTGGTAGGGCTTAGCGTACATGTGATGTAAGGTGTCAGTATTGGTGACAAAAAATCTTTTATGGTTGAGTAGGTAATGGCGAAGTTTAGTGGTGACAAAAACTAAGGCTAAGTAGAAATTTTTAGCGTGATTATATCTAATTTCATAGTCTAAAAGCATATGAATTAGATAATAAATGAATTTATCCCTATGTTGCTCATCACAATGAGTGAGCATGACACTGAGGGAATGGTCAGTAATAGAAATGTAAAGGTAGAATGGTTGTTCATCCTTAGTGGGAATGAGCACAAGTGGTTGGAGGAGGTATTTTTTTAAGGTGTTGCAGGCTTTATCGAATTCATCATCCCATTTGAAGGAGACATCCTTTTTTTGGATATGATGAAATGGATGGTAGTGGTCAAAAAGTTGAGAAATAAAGAAATGAATAGATTGCAACTTGCCTTGCAAACTACGAAGTTGAAAAAGGTTAGTAGGTGAAGGAATTTTGAGAATAGCCTTGATTTTAGTAGGATCAATTTCTATGCCATACAAAGAAACAATAGAACCAAGGATTCTTCTAGGTAGAACAATAAATACATACTTCTTAGGTGAAAGGAAAACTCAATATTTGATGAGACGATCAAAGAAAACATTAAGGACAACAAGGTGCTTGCCCCGATGTTTATATTTGACAAAAATATCGTCAATGTAATCTTCCATTATGGTATACATGATGCCATGAAAAATTTAATTCCTAAACCATTGATATGTAGCACCAGTGTTTTCAAGGCCAAAGGGCATGTCACCATAATAGAAGGTCCCCTAAGGAGTAATGAAGGTGGCTTTTTGTTGATCTTCTGGGATGAGTAATATTTTGTTATAACTCAAGAAACCTTCCATGAGTGATAACATATCATGGCCGGTTGTGAGATCAAATAGTTGGTCAATAATAGGTAGAGGAAATTCATATTTGGGGAAAGCTAAGTTAAGGTCATGGAAATCCATGTAAATGCAGAGTTCCCCTCTTCCTTTTGTGATAAGAATGATGTTAGAGATCCATTGGGGATAATCAATGCGTAGCATGAAGGAAATTGAAAGAAGTCGTTGGAGTTCTTATTTGACAAGAAGAGTAATGAGAGGATGCCTTTTTTCAGCTTTTGTTTCATGGGTTTGCATAAGGAATTATTACGATATTGTGGACCACAATGTTTGGGTCACTAACAGGCATATCAACATAGAACCAAAGAAAAGTTTTGCTATGATCCAAGATGAAAGAAGTGAAATCTTCCTTTTCAGCAGCATCTAAATATTGACCTATTTTTAGAATGTGCAGGTCATCCTGATTGTGAATATTTATTTCAATCGTCAATTCATTCAAAATGGTTTGTGTCTTAGAAGGTAATGATTGTTGAATATAAGGATGTTCCGTACCAAGGTAGGTGATAATAGACTCATCGTCCTGACATTGAAAGATGTTAATAAAAGGGATATCATCATCGATAATGTAAGGATACAAGAAGGGAAGAGAAAAGGGAGCCTTACCATCATGATGATAAATTCGAGATCCTATGGAAATGGTGTTCAGAAGCAACAAAAGTTAAGAGGATTCGATTCTGGGTCCTTAAAATCTATAGGTGAAGATGGTGAAGATGGTGAAGTTGGTGAAGTTAGTGAATGGGGTGGGGAATGTTTATCCTCCTCAATGATTTCAACTCGGGACTAACTAGAAGGTGGTTTGACAAATCCAATACCATTGCGTTCTTTATTCTTACAAGTGGTGTAAGGAATAACAATATAGCATCCTTGTTCATAGAAACCAAATCCAAAGCCCTTCTAAGCACAATGAAGGAGGAAGTTGTGGGTGAAGTGGGAGTTGGTGAGAGATTAAATGTCAGAGGAAAATGTTCAAGTTTGGGAAGGTGGCTTAGGCAAGTAGGTATAAGTATCAAGTTCCCCACATGTAAATTTGGTGCGATGGTGGGGAGGACCGTATGGAAAAACCTCACCTATGTAGTGATCATAGTGGGGATGTTAGTGAAGCTTACCATACTCTTGAGGAGTAAGGAATTTGTTAATGTTATAAAGGTGGTACTCCCCCAGAGTGAGGCATTGAAACACACCTTCTAAGGGATCATTAGTTGATATGTAGGTGGCGGGAAAATAGGAAGGGGGTGAAGTGGTGAGAGAGGCCACATGGTGAGTTGTGATAATGGATGCAACAGAAGTAGGGTCATTAGGTAGAACCTCAATAGATTGTAGAACCTCAATGAGAGATTATCAATGAGAGTCATAGGTTTGAAAAATGTCATACAAAGACATTTTGAGAGGAGACTAGTGTAATTGTTTAAGCATTGTATGATGGGAAACCCCATCATAAATAATGTATGTGGGTTCATAGATGGTGATTTTTGGTACAGGTGTAGATGGAATATTGGGTAAAGGAGTAGCAGATGAGCTGGTTGTTTTCTCCTTTCTTTTTTACTTCTAGGCTTGAGTGGTAATTTGAACCATACTAATATATTGTAAAGGAGAAAGTGAGTCATTACAAGATGGAAAAAAATAAGGTGAGAGCATATGCTTGTTTTTTGAAAAAAATGCAGCACATTGACATTTTGGTGGAGGTTTGGCTAGCTCTCTTATGTGGACCATATTGATCTCAATGTTTGAAGGGGATAAAAGGGTTGTTGAGGTGGAGATGAAGGTCACTGAATAGGTAAGAGATGAGGATGTGTGCTAATAGGTCAAGGTGGAATATAGTCCTCATCTAAAATATCATCATCTTAAAATATTTCTTTGAGAGGACATAGTCGGAGAAGAATAGTCTTAAGAGCCTTACAACTTTCCACATCATGCCCTGACACATGATGGTAAGCGTAAATTTTGGTGTCGTAAAAACCTTCTTATTTATGTTTGAGTGGGTCATAAGGTATAAGTGGTAGCAATGTGATAACATAGGCTTCCAAAAGGTTAGATAAGATGTTGGCATAAGACCTTTCCAATGGATCACAATGTGAAGTAAGTGTGGGTCTGGATGGAATTTTGTTTGACTTTTGTGGGAGAGGTGCCACTGGAGGTGGAATCAAAGGTTGAGTAAGTCTGACCACCTATTTGGTAGATAGTACGGTTTCAGGTTTGGATTTCACCTTCTTGGGTAAAGATGTAGGAGATGAACTAATTGTTGAAGATGGTTTAGGTTTAACTACCTCTTTGGAGGGTAGTGGGTTCTTTGGATTTGGTTGCACCTTCTTAGGTAAAGGTTAAATAGAAGTGTTATATGTAGAAGGGAAAGAAGATGGTCGAAGGTGTTTGGTTAGCCAAGGCGATAATGGAGGTCCGATGAAGGTTGTAGTAAGATGAAATATGGAAGGTAATGGTTAAAGTGAAGGGAATGGCATAGGTAGTGATGTACGTATAGGAGGTACAAATGATGTAGTTGACAGTGAAGGTGTAAGATGTGTAGATAATTTGGGTGTAAACATAGGATTGTGACAAGGTACGCTACTATGCTTTTTGTTTACTTTGGGTAGGAGGCTGCTTGGCCAAGATTGATGGGTGGGGACCTAGGATAGATGGAAGTGGTGAATGTGATAGAGGGGTAGTGGGAAAATATGGTGTATGCGGCCTAAGCGGTTGGGTCTTTTTATTACATGGGGGAATAGTCTTTATGATGGCTTTTAAGGACGTGGCTAAATATAGTTTGACAGGAGGATGGAATAGGCTTAATTTCGGCATGACTCCTTATGTGGTAATGGATATAGACACAGAGGAAGATATAGTTGTAGGTAAGGTTTTATGCATAGTAAAAAGTTCATTTGATGGTAAAGGTTTAGGTGTGGGAGAGGGTTATGAATAAGGGGTTGCTACAACTGGTATGGGCATGGCAGGTTTGGTTGTCTAAAATAAATTTCAATCGATTGTGGAAGTATCAGCAGACAACATTTTCATTTGAGTTTAGGCAGGCAACTGAAGGTGTCCCCAAAACATGGAATTGTCAACATAATCCAAGTGGTCAGCCAAACATGAAAATGAAACCACTGTAGGGGGGATGATGTTGATTTGGTAGTAATACCAGTAAAGTATGTTTATGAGACATGAACATGGTTCACTTCAAACTTTGCGATAAAAGAGATGAGATAAAATAAAAAAGATCCTTGAAATCAAATGGATAATTGTCGCCAATAGGAAGGGACACTGGTAATGCATCCCCTGTAGTGCCCACTTCCCTTCGACCTCATTTTGTTTTGTTGTTTTTGAGACTGATTACTTCATTATGGATTTATTATGGCTTCTTGATTTAGCATGCTAGTAGATATCATAGACATTGGACTGTTATTGATTTGATCTTTATATGATGCATATGGTTTACTGGTGGAAATTGGATGACGATATTTGTATACTTTTGATAGGGTTATTTATCTTAATTATGACATGTGATATATTTAATCATATTGAGTAGAACTTGATAATTTGACTAATGTGATGATCGTTTTGACATAAATGAAATGTGGAATAGAAATGTGCTAGAAAGTGTAAGTGATATCATACTTGCATAGATGATAGTAAATCATGTGTCGTTTATTTTATATTATATTGTATATTTGGCATGAATGTTTTAATGCAGCCAACAGGCCGAAGGAGGTATTTTCTGTTCTACAGGTATATTATATTCACAACAATATTGGGGAGTGGAGACCAACCACATCGGAATTTGAGAAGAATCCAGCTAAGGTCACCATGGCAACAAGTAATTGTGTGTGTGTTAGAATTATCTGGTTAAGGGAAAATTGTGACCTAGGGGTCATGTGTTGTTTTGTTTTAATTTTCCCTTTTTATTATGTTAGTATGTGTTGCTCTTAGTAAGTTAAATTTTACTTGTGTTATTATTCATATTCTTTGGATTGGAGTTTACCCCTTTGTTAGCCATGGGTTGTAGTGGCTTAATTAAGTTAATTTGAAATTGTCCTAAACTAATTAAAAGACGTGACCAAAGAGAGTTCATTTATTAGGATTTGATTTACTTGGGATTTTGTGTGGATTGATGTGTGTTTGAGTTTTGAGTGTAGCACACTCTACCCCACATGGGAAACTCGAATTTGGCCTTACAGGCCAAATTTCAAAGCTTGTGGGACAAGTCAAACTTGTCCCACACCTCTTAAAACCCCATGCCAACCCTACCTATGGGTTGGAAGGCCAAATTTAGGGTCTTTTAGGTGTTTTGGGGGGATAAAAGGGTAAACTATTAATTGCACTTTCTTTCAAAATTTAATTTTGTCCTTTGAGGGAGTGGGCTTAGTTTGAGTGTGTAAGGTGCTTGCCTTTCTTTCAACCACTTATTAATGGTGCATTGGAATTTGATGTTGACCAAATGATGTGGAGTGGAGGGAAAAGGAGATGGCATCCTACTTGGAGCCACATCATCCCTCTATCTCTTTTCTCTATTTATTTGATCCTCTTGTTTGTTTTGGGGGTTGGAAGTTTCATTTTTAGTCCTTTGTATTTTGGAGAGGAGAGGATTTGGAAAGAGTTTGTGGATTTTTGGAGCTTGTTGATACTTGTGGGAATTTTGTTGGAGCTTGTGGATGCTTGCTTGATCTTTGGAGGGATTTGAGACTTCATACTTGGAACAAGCTCTACCATGGAAAGGTAGGAGCTTCACCTTTGTTTGTATTATGTTTTCTTCTTTTTGTTATATGAATGAGTACATATGTTGTGTTGAATTTCGTTGTTGCAATGCTTGTTGGGAATTGGTAGAATGCCTAAGTTGGGAGTGGGAGGAGACTATGGGGAGTTTAATTGAGGGAGGCATAAGAGATCATTTTCTTGAGGAGGGAGTTTGGGTTGGGTGCCCACCTTGTAAGAGAAATGCTTGCATTTTCTTCTTGTTTTTACTTGAGGGAGCCATAAGAGTTGAGGGAGGCATAAGAGTGGATGGAGGGATAAGGGGTACTTGAGGGAGGCATAAGAGTTGTTAGGGGTATTGTGTTTTGCTTTGGAGGCTTTTAGGTGGCACCCATTCCCATTGGGAGGCATAAGAGGCCTCCCCATAGGTCTTACTCTCATGGCTTTCTTGATAAGCCTTGTGATTTGTTGTTGTGATTGTTTTCCCTCTTGTTGTGTTCTAGATCTTGTTTTGAAAGATTATGGAATGAATGTGAAATGTTATGTTTAGTTATGTGGAAGCTAGTAGTTGCCATGAGTTGGATTTTCTCCCATTGTGATGTGGTTGGGGCTCGGGGGCTAATGGAGTGGATGGCTTCTCTTCTCCATTGGGTATCTTGGTTGGGAGGAGAGCGTTGCCTCTCCCCTTATTTTGTTCTGAATCAAGCAAACTATGGAGGAGCCACCTTGTTGATATTTGGAGCATTGGAACCTTGTTGATGAAAATGTGAAACCACCATGTATTTTTACCCACCTTGAGTGGAGGAAAAATGTAATATTGCTTTGTATTTTAGCTTCCATCATTGTAAATTTTGTTCCCACATTAAGTAGAAAATGTTGTAACAAGATGTTGAAGGAAAGTTGTTTTGAACTTCATTAGTAAGGTTGTAATGTGGATGGAATTAAAAGTTGAAAGAAAGACAATCTATTTATTCTCCTTTAACCTGGCTTGGAACCTCACATGAGTATGTTGATCTTGTTGACATGATAGTAGATCTTGCTTTAAAACTTAGTGGAAATATTGTTGGACTCTTTTGTGGAATGTTAGGAAATTTACAAAAAATATATACATATTAGATTTCATTTTGTTGCTTAAAAGAGATGTATTGAAAAGTGAGAACATTAGTGCATATTCTCTTGTTGTATTGTGGATGAAAGACTTAAGTTTTAAATGGTTTCCAATATGCAAATAAAGTAAATTATGTCCTAGCTCTATTATGTTTATCTTCATTTAAGAATTCATTGTAAAATTATTTGCAAATTAGTAAGGGAAAGGAAATCAAATCTAATTGAAATCCCATACAAATGCCCCTATTAAAATATGTAGAAGGAGATTTTAATGTAAAAGTTCCAAGCTTATTTAGTTCCTTACCCACATTTCAGTAATAAGGAAACTAATATTCTTAACATTATTCATAATTAAGTGTTATTAAAACTAATGGATTTACTATTATTAAATTCTATTTATAACAATATACTATTAGTATTCCCTTTATATTAACAAAGTATAATATTATAAACTTCAGCCAAGACATAATATTAATTAAATATAAGCATAGGAACCTGCGTATGTATTAGTGTTTACGACGCTTCCCAAGGTCTCGAAACGTTCATACTGTTGTTCGTCAAATAGGACTTTTTAGAAGAGCAACAGTCAGGGGACAAGAAGTCCCTCCTCTTTAATGGGAGAGGTTCCCTTATTCAGAAACGAACTTATTTACAAATATACAAAACGTGATTTTATAGTTGAACTTGGATATTACGAAAGTGTTTTCCACAAGGATCATCAGTTATAAAAGGACTGAAGAAAGGGGATACGAGGATGAGCAGAAGAGCAACATGCAGAATTATAGATAGTAGAATAATTCTTTATGTATGCAAAGTTGCAGTGGATTTAAAACAAATCGTTTGCATTGGATGAACAAGATGAGATTTCCAGATGCAAAGTTCTGTAAATGACCTTCTTCAGATTCATCAATCAAGGACACAAAGTTCCTTCTTGGTTTTACAAGATCACTATACTCGCAATATTTGAAAAATATGCAATCGGTGAGACTAACGAACTAGAAACAAATGATCTTCACGAAATTAAATGAAAACACAGAGATAACAGAGATAGATAGACAATGAATGAAAAGCCCTTTTGTATTGATTTCTTTATGATCTATTTACACTTTCAGAAAATATGCCAAGTTATTCCTCCTTAAAATGGCATTAAGAAGGCCATTATATAGCTTACAATTCAGTTACTCTTCGTAATCGTTTCTTTTAACTAAAGAATAGTTAAGGACCGCCAAATCGCAGTACCTCAACCTATTACAAAGAAAACTGAAAAAGAAAGGGAAGAAGAGAAACGTATGGGGAAGAAGACAGGTGGCCAATCACCGAGAGGGACCCACTGACTTCAGAATCCACTGCCTGAATTTCTTTAACGCCTCAGCTATGTCTCAGAAGTTTCATCGTTCTGCCAGCTGTCCTTGGAATTTGGTCTTCAGATTGATAGTATCAGAGCCGCAACTTAAATTCATATTTTAGTTTGAAAAATATATTTAGCATATTCAGGTAGAGCGGGAAAAACTAAGTATGAATTGCATTAGGTTCACTTGGGACATGTGAGACGCGAATGCGCGAAACACGCGGCTCGGACGATTCGGGTGAAACAGGGAGAAGATGCATAAATGCATTTTGGGACATTTGGGACGAAAACGCGTGAAGTACGCGGTTCGGGCGAATTGGTTGAAAATGGAACGACTTGCACTTTTTGATTTGGGACAAAGAGCTCTGAAGTACGCGACTCGGCCGGTTCGGGTGAAAATGGAACAGCTCGCACGGAAAGTTTGGGACACTTGGGACAAAATTGCGCGAAGGACGCGATTCGGGCGAATCGGCCGAAAATGGAACAACTTGCACAATTCTATTTGGGACACTTGGGACAAAATTGTGCCAAGGATGCGGTTCGGGCGAATCAGCCGATCGAGGAACAAAGTGCACTTTAAGTTTTGGGACACTTGGGACAAAAACTTCCGACGGGCCTGAAAATGGGACAACTTCGGGGATTTCGGCTGATCGGAGAACAGAAGACCCGTTTGAACTTGGGATAGTTGGGAAAAAAATGTCCGACAGGCCCGAAATACTTACAAAATGACCCAAAACACAGATTTTCTGAATTTCACGGCCTTTTTCACACCACCAGCTCGACAGAAAAGACACTTAAACTCAAAATTTTGAATTTTTTACTTTTATCAGAGCGGGGGAATTTTGAGTGGACAACAGCTGGCTCCTTCTGGGGATGACTTGGCATAAATTCAAGGAATGAGACAAGGCAAGAACTTAGACAAACTCGGTGAAGCAGACCAGTGCCTTATCCATTGGGCAACAGAGTCAAAAACAGACCAATACAGAGGGCAACACACCAAAACAACAGAAGGGAAACACACCAAAAGAAGAGAAGCAAAAACACTGTACAAAATATACAAAGGACTCCCTAGTCACCTAGGACTTGAATAACTTGAGATACTACCCACTATAAGGAAGTGGGAGGGGAGAACCATCCATGTAATAAAGATAGAAAGAATTCTTACCAGCAAAGTGCCTGATCCTGAAAGGCCCGAGCCAAAGGGAATCAAACTTTCCATGGCTGCCACGAGGTTCATGTCTTTTATCCCATAGCAACACAGTGTCTCCAACTTGGAAATATCTGAACCTAGCTTTCTTGTCAAACAGGGCCTTTACCTTTTTGCTGGTGAACAGATATCCTATCAGCAACCATCAATCTATCCTCATTCAGTTTGTGCAGGTACATAATTCTCTTATCCAGAGCATCGCTGAAACTAGTATCCTCAATGGCCTTCATTAGGTGCAAGGCTGGCAGTTCCACTGTCACTGGCAATTGAGCTTCTACTCCATACACCACTTGAAAAGGAGACATTCCAATAGCTCTCTTTAGTGTAATCATGTCTACCCAAAGAGCATCATAGAGCTTCTTGTGCCAGTTTTGTTGAGACTCATTGACCAACTTCCTTATGATAGTCACCAGGTTTTTGTTTGTGGATTCTGCTTGCCCATTTCCCTGGGGGTAATAATCTGAAGAATGAGCCAGAGAGATGCCATACCCGTAGCAGAAGTCCATTATCTCAGTTGAGGAGAAGTTTGAAGCATTATCTGTTACAATCTTGTTAGGTACACCATACCTAACCAAGATGTTCTCTTTGATGAAGCCGCATACCACTTCAGAAGTAGTGCTCTTGACCGGAATAGCTTCCACCCATTTGGTGAAGTAGTCAGTGGCAGTTAGCACATGAGTGTGACTAGCACTAGAAGCAGGATTAAGTGTACCAATGAAGTCCAAACCCCACTGTTGAAATGGCTCCTCAATCACAACTGGCTTGAGAGGCAAAGAAGCCAATTTAGGTCTTCCTACAAAAGTCTGACAAGCCTCACATTTATCCACCCACCTAGATGCATCTCTGAACAAGGAAGGCCAGTAGTATCCTCCACGGAGCATCTTATGAGCTGTAACCGTTGATGAATAGTGCTCTCCACATGCCTGATCATGAAAAGCTGAGAGCAACTTTCTCTGCTGTTCCTTGTCTACACACTTCAAAAATCTCCCATCTAAGCCACGCTTGAACAAAGCATTTTCCCACAATACATATTGCGCTGACCTCAATTTAACAGTCCTCTTTTCCTTGGCAGTTAAATGAGAGGGGCATTCCCCATAGGTGATAAAATTGGCGATGTCAGCATACCATTCATCGACTGAGCTAAGGAACAGAACAGTAGGAATGTCAGCTTTCTCCTCCAGCAACTCATGTTTGGCTCCTTCAGCAATGAGCTCACAAAGACCTTTTCCACGAACCAGCTTGGTCGGTTTGATATCAATGTCATACTCTTGGACCTTAGCCACCCAGTTCCCTCTCTTGGATCCAAATTCTTGCTGTGTAAGAATTGACTTGACAGTTGTATCTGGGACCAATACCATGGAATGAGAGTTGAGGATGTAAAAGCGAAACTGCTTGACAGCTTTGACCATTGCAAAAGCATGCTTCTCCATCATGGTGTGTTTCAACTCATGATATTTCAGAATATAGCTCATGAACGCGATTGGTAGCTCATGCTCATTAGAGTCTTCTTGAGTTCAAGACAGCAGCCAGGGTATTATCTGTGGCATAGCAATAGATGATGAAATCCTTGCTGAAATCAGGACAGGCCAAAACTGGAGTTTTAGCAATAGCTCTCTTGATACCTTCAAAGGATTCCTTTCCTTCAGAAGACCAACCAAATGTTTGCTTCCCTTTCATCATTTGGGAAATATTCAAAGTTAACTCTGCAAAATCAGGGATGAACCTTCTCAAAAAATTGATCTTACCGAAGAAGGAGTGCATGCCCTTTTTACTGGTTGGGAGAGGAATTTGCTGGATGGCTTGAACTTGTTCAGGATCAATCTTAATACCATCCTTGGAGACAATGTGCCCTAATAGTTTTCCCTCTGTAACACAGAAGACAGATTTTTTAGGATTCAAAGAAATCCCATGCTCTCGGCATCTTAGCAGAACTGTTTCCAGATGATCAAAATGATCTGCTCTTGTCTTGGAGAACACTGTCAGGTCATCAAGGTATATGACAATACACTTCCCTTTCAAGCTTCCAAAAGCCAGATCCATAGCTCTCTGGAAAGTGGCACCAGCATTAATAAGCCCAAAAGGCATTCTCTTGTAGGCAAAGGTACCCCAAGGAGTGGTGAAGGTTGTCTTGTGTTGATCTGCAGTATCGACCTCTACCTGATTGTATCCCGAGAATCCATCAAGCATAGATAACATTTCAGATCCTGTTACTGCTTGCAAAATCTGATCCATCATAGGAAAAGGGTAATTATCTTTCAGAGAAGCCTGATTCAGGTTCCTGAAATCAACACAGATGCGGATCTCACCATTTTTCTTCCTAACAGGCACAATATTTGCAATCCATGTTGAATGGTGAATGGGAAAGATGATTTTAGCCTTCAACAATTTCTGAATCTCCTGAAAGATGGTGTCAGCTATTTTGGGGTTGTATTGCCTCTGTTTCTGCTTGAAAGGCTTAATTCCTGGTTTGAGAGGAATCGAATGCTGCATATCTTTTGGCTTGAAGGCTTTTAGATCCTCATAAGAATATGCAAGAACATCCTTATACCTTCTTAGAAGATCAATTTCTTTTCTCCTCTCATCTGCTGTGCAACATTTTCCAATATTTACTAGCTTAGGGTCATTAGAACTCCCAATATCAATCTTATCATACTCAGCTGATTGCTGAGGTCCAGTAGAAGCTTTAGATTTCACATATCTGTCATGTTTATCAAACAATTCCTCCAAACTCACCAAACCCTTAGGAATCTTATTCCCCTTGAGTTTAATGCACCCTTCCTGATCTGTTTCTTCTCCTTGGGTGACAGCTTGGTCAAAGGACACACTTTCACGAGGCAGGTTGTCACTTCCCTCAAAATACAGTTGTTCGAAATTACCCTTGAGTTCCAGGAAGGAAAGAAAATGCTGATCATCATTGAAAACTTGCCAGTTATTGGTATTGTCAGGTACACTAGGCCGATGGACCATTTCAATAGTGAACTTATCCTGAGAGAATTCAGGATGGGGAATCAGTAGTGACCCTGAGACAGCTAGTGAATCAGCCCTGCTGTTCTTTTCCCTAGGTATTGCCTCAATAGAGAAAGCATCAAGGAATTCAATGGAATCCCAAACCTGATTCCGGTAATGCTTCAGCCTCCCATTTTTTACCTGAAAGAGGTTTCTGACCTGCTTTACAATCAGCTCTGCATCACCACGAGCCAGAAGGTTCTTCACACCTTGTTCTTTGGCCACTTGCAGTCCAAGAATGAGAGCCTCATACTCTGCTGTATTATTAGTGTTTTCAAACTGCAACTTAAATGAAAAAGGATGTAGGCATCCTTCAGGTGACACTAGCAGGACACCAGCTCCAGAACCAGCTGAGGAACAACTTCCATCAAATTCTAAAATCCAAACACCATTAGGATCTTTAGGTGACATGCTTTGGGGGGTTGGATTTCATCAGGGGACATAATCATGTAATTGCCATGACCCATATCCTCATAGAGTATTTGTGCTTTAGGATCATCCGTTTTCTGCACAATATACTCAGACTGCTTTCTCAGGAAACAACTTCTTCATTTGTCCATTGACAGGTACAAGTGCATGTGACCAATCCATTTGAATTTCTCCACCCACGTCTTTACAGAAGTTCCTACTTAGCAACATTCCATAAGAAGGAGGAATGTCTGCTACTAGGATGGTAGCCAAAACTTTCTTCTCAGGTAAAGCAGCAAAAGCCACTTGTGCATCTTTAATCCTTCCAACCAAAGGCACTTCCTTACTCTCCATAGAGTAGCAAGATCCATAAGTACGAGTGAGGGTCAAGCCTAAAGCATGAGCTACTTTAGCAGGCATCACATTATCTGAGGCTCCGGAATCTATGACACAATTACTGAGCCTATGGCCAGCTATGAGAAGTGTTACATAAAATGGTTTAATTTTGTCACCAGGCGAGGTGACAGCAGCTACCAGACTGGGCTCGTGGTGCAGAAGGAGGAGTGGGCAAAAGGCCTTTAGAGGTGGTCTTGGAATGGGAATTTACAAATTGAATCATCTTGGCAAAAGCTTTGGGATGGGTTTGATAGTACTCAGCTTCTGAGATTTGGACCTTGGTCTTTTTCAGGTGATCAACAATATCAAAGGATCCAGATGTGGACGGGCCATCATCACTTGAAATTCTAGGCTTATCAACTTTAGGAGAAAAAGAAGAAGCAACTTTAGTAGCATTTACAGGACTCACCTTTGGTGCAGACGAAGTAGGGATAGGAGATCCTCTTTTTGCAATTATAGGAATAGTTGCCGGCTGCTCCTTAGATTTCTTGGGGGGCTGCGTCACCTTCTCCCTCTGATGTGTCTGCTCTCGAGTCATGACAGCAAATGATTCACTATTCATGTCTGCTACCACTTCATCATAGTCATCTCCATCATCAATGCCCTCAGTGGTAAAGAAATTAACCCGAGATCCCTCAAGTTCCTCTGCCTCAACATCAAATTCCTCCAGAAACTCCTCGCAAGCTTCATTATCCTCCATCATCATCTGGCTCTTCAACTTCACAGGTTGCATTCACAGGAACTTTAACAGGAGGTCCTTCAAGTGCTAGTCTTGTTTGAGGAGCAAGGAAAATGATTTCTGGGCTGAAAATTTCTTCTTGGAACATCTGCATACGGGGCATGCTGAGCCAATTGTTTCTTTATAGCGACAAGATCATTTGCAAGCTTCTGGACTAATGGATCAGTATTAGGTCCAGGGGTGGAAGAGGAAGAAGAAGCAGACTTAGATTTGGGAGGGTCTCTTCTCAACTTCCCTGACATGATCAAGTCATCCTCGACACTAACAGCCAGTTCTTGATCTAGAGCTAACGTTCCGAGATTAGCCCTTCTTAGTGCATAACTAACTTTAGGTGATTGGGCATTTAAAAAGAAACATTTTTGAATTTGATCAACCAGTCAAGTGTTTGTTGGAATTTTATTTATCAACCTGTTGAATCGAGCCACGAATTCTCTCATGGGCTCTGATGAATCTTTCTTTATCTGAGAAATTTGGGCAAGCAAGGCATGCACATCTTCTGCCGGCTTGAAACGGTTTTCGAACTGAGTTCTCATTGTGTCCCAGTCGGTTATAGCACCGGCCGGAAGGTGGTAGAACCAATCAGCAGCATTATCTTGTAACGTCTCAACGAACAGCCTTACGGAGACGTCTTCATATTCGACTCCCAGAACTCCACATGCAACAACAAAGGCTGCGATGTGTTCGTCGGGATGCACTTTTCCATCGCCTTTGAATTTGGGGAAGTTCTTCCGGTTACCTCTGGGTAACTCATGCAAAGGCTGAGTAAGGGCCAGGGGCCCGACACGATGACCCCATGGCAATGGTGCCGCCATTCTTGGAAATATGGCTTGGAGAGGAACTGTAACACCGGCAAGGATCAAAGCTCGTAGATTGGGACTAGCAGGCTCTGAAGGAATACCACCCGTAGGACTTCTATCTTGAACAGGTGGAGTGCTTGTCGAACGAGTCCTTCTATCTCTTGTTGAAGTTGAAAGGAAAGGAAAACCTTGTCGCTCTAAAAGCTGAAACTGAGAATCTTCAATACCAAGGGCCCTTCTCCCTCGAGTGAAACGCGGAGTCGCCAGATCAAAGGATGATCAAAAATTGCAGAACTTGAATGCGATTTTCCCCAGCGGAGTCGCCAAAAAAACTGTTGGTCGTCAAATAGGACTTTTTAGAAGAGCAACAGTCAGGGGACAAGAAGTCCCTCCTCTTTAATGGGAGAGGTTCCCTTATTCAGAAACGAACTTATTTACAAATATACAAAACGTGATTTTATGGTTGAACTTGGATATTACGAAAGTGTTTTCCACAAGGATCATCAGTTACAAAAGGACTGAAGAAAGGGGATACGAGGATGAGCAGAAGAGCAACATGCAGAATTATAGATAGCAGAATAATTCTTTATGTATGTGAAGTTGCAGTGGATTTAAAACAAGATCGTTTGCATTGGATGAACAAGATGAGATTTCCAGACACAAAGTTCTGTAAATAACCTTCTTCAGATTCATCAATCAAGGACACAAAGTTCCTTCTTGGTTTTACAAGATCACTATACTCGCAATATTTGAAAAATATGCAATCAGTGAGACTAACGAACTAGAAACAAATGATCTTCACGAAATTAAATGAAAACACAGAGATAACAGAGATAGATAGACAATGAACGGAAAGCCCTTTTGTATTGATTTCTTTATGATCTATTTACACTTTCAGAAAATATGCCAAGTTCTTCCTCCTTTAGAATGGCGGAAAGAAGGCCATTATATAGCTTACAATTCAGTTACTCTTCGTAACCGTTTCTTTTAACTAAAGAATAGTTAAGGACCGCCAAATCGCAGTACCTCAACCTATTACAAAGAAAACTAAAAAAGAAAGGGAAGAAGAGAAAAGTATGGGGAAGAAGACAGGTGGCCGATCACTGAGAGGGACCCATCAACTTCAGAAACCGCTGCTTGAATTTCTTCCACGTCTTAGCTATGTCCTTTGCCACGAGGGACACACCAGAATTTTCATCTTGAAGATGACAATGAACATCTTTGAAAACTGATATAACTAGCGTCTTGAAAGCTTCGTCTTTCTGCCAGCTGTCCTTGAAATTTGATCTTTGGATTGATAGTATCAGAGCCGCAACTTAAATTCATATTTAGCATATTCGGGTAGAGCGGGAAAAACTAAGTATGAATTGCATTAGGTTCACTTGGGACATGTGAGACGCGAATGCGCGAAACACGCGGCTCGGCCGATTCGGGTGAAACAGGGAGAAGACGCACAAATGCATTTTGGGACATTTGGGACGAAAACGCGCGAAGTACGCGGTTCGGGTGAATCGGCCGAAAATGGAACGACTTGCATTTTTTGATTTGGGACAAAGAGCTCTGAAGTACGTGACTCGGGCGGTTCGGGCGAAAATGGAACAGCTTGCACGGAAAGTTTGGGACACTTGGGACACAAAGTTCCGAAGTACGTGGTTCGGGTGTTTCGGCCGATCGGGGAACAGAGGCCCATTTGGAACTTGGGACAGACAATTTGGAACTCGGGCTGGTTCAGCGAAAATGGGACAAAATTTGGAACATGCGAAGGACGCGGTTTGGGCGAATCGGCCGATCGGGGAACAGAGTGCACTTTAAGTTTTGGGACACTTGGGACAAAAACTTCCGACGGGCCCGAAAATGGGACAACTTCGGGGATTTCAGCCGATCGGAGAACAGAAGACCCGTTTGAACTTGGGACAGTTGGGACAAAAATGTCCGACAGGCCCGAAATACTTACAAAATGACCCAAAACACAGATTTTCTCAATTTCACGGCCTTTTTCACACCACCAGCTTGACAGAAAAGACACTTAAACTCAAAATTTTGAAATTTTTACTTTTATCAGAGCGGGGAATTTTGAGTGGACAACACATACCAATTCCAATCAAACTGTGCAAGAATACATATAAAATCCTACATGCATGTAGTAAGACTGTCCAACTTTGCACTGAAATGTTCGCACTGATTCGCAAGCAGACTGTAATAAAGATCACGCAGAAATGCTCATATAAGTGCCAAAACAAATTATGCTTCATGAATATTCTGATATGAAATAGATCCACCTCTGTGAGCCTCTTCCCCAAGAGCTCTACCTTAAAACTGGTAAGATCACTATAGAAAATCACTGTAATAAGCTTCTTCTGTTCTCCTTATGACACTCTCACTGTCCCTTAATTGATTATGACATAAAAATACCTCAAAGGAGACGTCCTGTTTGAGGATACAGTCGGCGCTGAACAGAATACAACAGAGTTGGACAACCTTCTTGGTGTAAGTGCTCAAAAAGGGGGGGCTTGTTTTTATCCCTACTGCCTGGCCGTCCTTCTGTGCAAGCCGTGGCCAGGACTCGCGCCAGGAGCACTCCTCGCAGCACCCAGTGAAAGTGGAGGTAACACGCCATTTTCACCGCCTGCAGATCCACCTAACCACCATCTACAACCTTCCTATCTGCAGTATGCGTAGCCAGGGCCAGTTAAAACGAGCCTCCAGTTTTGTCCCCTCTATCCCGTAGTTCACCTCTCTCCACCATCCTCTGTCCACGCGGACAGGGAAAAATAGCTCAGTCAATACGCCTTTTCTCACTAGGCTGCAGCTACATCTTGAACCTACACTTCTCCTACGTGGCATGGGGTAGAGTATTAATGGAGGCTAACCATAGTGGGCAGACCAAACGGTAGCACAAGATCCGTGAATCCTTCTTGCCATGAATGAAGGTATGCGGACCCAGCAGGAGTTTGTCCATCATGCAATACAATGGAATTTCAATGTTTGGCGGGTGGCCATTAAAGCCACCCACCCCCCCATCCATAATTTCAAATTTAGGTTTAATCTTATAGGTTCATATAATGTAATTTTTGCTAAAATACTTATTTCGTTGTTTATATTGAAATTCAATTTCAATCCTCTTATACTAAATTAACAAATTAATAGATAATGATGAGTATCCAATCACCCCCCTTTAATGTTCATTTGTAGAGTTACGATCATGACACGAGAATAACTATTACACCGACACCGACTCTTAATGTTGGAGAGGCTCTATTTGACCTGACTAGACTCTATTTTCAGTATCCAGTCCTAGACACAATATCAGAGTGACCCGTTCCAAATATGTAGCAATTATAAATTTGTTCTCTTAAATCCCTGATCCTCATACAAAAAAAAAATTAGTTTTGGTTTCGGTTATGTGTTTCGTGGAAGCAAATCGTCGTCGTCATCGTCGTCGTTTTTTTTTTTTGCGGCACTACATCCCCTGTGGGTAGGAGAGATGAAAAGTTATATGAGGTAAGTTAATCTTTTGGCAAAGAACAACGTAATCATGAACTCTCCAGTGAGTATAAGAGTAAGTACTATGGATTTTTCATCATGTTGAGAGGTGAGTATAGAAAGTGCATTGGAAGATATGGTGGAATCCTCCGTGGGTGAAGGAAGAGACAATGGAGAATCCTCTTTGGGTAAAGGAGAAAATGAAACAATTTCCCTCCTTTGATGAAGGAGCTCGTGCAAGAATATCCTCATTAGATGGAGTAGGAGGAAAATTGAGCAGGAAGAGTTGGTATGATGTTGAAAATAGTATGAATCTCACAAACGTTACTATCATTTTTCGAGGTTTCTCCAATTTTTTGTTAGATGACGAGGTGTGATTTGGGAACGAATCCTCAAAGATGTGAAGGTTTCTAATTAGTTGGTGCATTAGGATTATGCAAGATGATATATTCATTATCTAAGATTTCTTGAACGATATTTTTAAAAGGTTATACAATTACTATTTCTATGAACTCTAACATGAAGATAGTTACATTAATCATTTTCTTTGTACCATGCCGGCATAAGAAGAGAGGGTTAAAAACCAATATGTGATTTGGTAGGTGGAAGAGTAACTACTCCGAATTTTATAAGTTTTTCTAAAACGAAAGAGTAGGTTTTCTCCTATGGGAGTATATTTTCATTTTTCCTACTTGAACTGGAAATCTTGAATAGGAGAAAGATTGGAAGAAGGATTTGATTTGTTAGATGGATGAGATGGGCCAAATTTCAAAACTACTACATTGGCAAATCCTTTTTCTTTAGAATAATTATTTTGCAGTTTGGAAGAAGAAGTGGTATTGTTTGGCTTCAACATAGTGTTATTGTTACGTAATTGTATCTTATTCTCTTCAATAGCACAAATTTCAAGTTTTTGGGCCGTAATGAATGCCTCGTCAAACGTGCGGAAGGTTTGAACTTGGAGAGTTGGAAGTTTGTGTCTAGCACAAGCTCTAGTGAACAAATCTATTAACTCGGTTTGAGGAAGTTGGAATGTCATATTGTTGATTAGGATCTTCAAACGAGTGACAAAATCTACAATTGATTCATCTTTCATATTGGTGTGTTGCTTATAAGTTAGTCATGGTGATCTTCTTGACAATATTGATAGAAAAGTGATCTAGAAAATCCTGAGCTACCTGATTGAATGAAAATTTGGAATGCATAGGTAGAGCACTACACCAATCTAAAGTCAGTCCTTTCAAGGACATTGGGAATTTTTGCAAGAGCAAAGCATCATTATGAGCGATCAGATAACACACATGTTTAAAAGACAACAAGTGTTGTTGCGGGACTTCTTTGTTGTTAAATCAGTTCAATTTAGGCATTTCTCAATGGGGAGGGTAAGGATGAATTGGAATGGATGGGTGAATGGGATCATTGCAAATATTATCAGATGTTTGAGAGTTACGTGAGCTGGAGGAAAATTCTTCCAATGTCTGCATCTTGTCCATCATAATTTTTATAATATCATTGGTATGTTGTGATGACTGGGCCACTCCCTGCAATATAAGGGGGTAGATATGGAGGGTATGAACTAGCTGGTATCCCAGTATGTGGTGGTTTTGAGTAAGAAAATTGTGAGGAAGGAATGTAGGATGAAATATATGTAGATGAAAAGTATCCAGAATAAGTGATAGAGGAAATAGTGGGCTGATGGTGATAAGTGTAGGGACATGGAGTGGATGTAAAGACTTTCGTACAAATCAAAGGAAGATACTGCATGATGGAGAGGAAAATGTTTTGGAATGGAGTATGGGCTATCGCCACCATTGGTGGTTGAGATGAAATAGGTATATGAGAGGTGGTGGATGCAGATAGAATTACACTCAAGGCAGTTGATACAGGAATGGTTAACATTGTAGGAGCGATAGACGTCAAAATCATGACAAATGTTGTAGGTGCATCCGATATCAATGAAATGTAGGGTCAAGATGGGAAACCATAGGTGGTAAGGTGGAAGAGGGTAAGGTTAAGCTAGTAGTACTAGATGTAGAAGTTGGCATGAGGGTAGGAGGAATGGATGCAGGCATACATATGAAAGCTTCCCTGATGAATCACAGGTAGATGAATGAGTGAAATAATTACTACAAAGCACTGGGTTTATGATCAAGGACTCTCATGAACTCCTAATAACCCGTGGGTATGGAAAGAGCCTTATTGGTGTCCATCGGTGATGAGATTGAAGGGGGCCAATGGGATAGGTGGGAGTGAATTGCGGCTAGTGTGAAACATGAGAGTGTTTAGCTTGTTTATGAGTCAAAACCATGTGACTGATGATAAAATAGGTATTATGAGCTTCGCTGATGCTGCAGAAACACATAAGTAATGGGGGAAAAATAAGAGACTCGAAGATCTAGAAATGAAAGGTGAAAATGGGTCAACCTGGAATCTGAACATGATATCAGAGACCCAAAAGTTTGATAAAATGACAAAAAAAGAAATGAAAAGAACAGAAAGGTGGAGAATACTATTGTTGGCTAGATTTTTTGCACAGTTGAAAAACCTAGTAAGTCATGAGATAAATCTCCCTCATTTACTGGCGAGGCTCCCATGTAATATTTTTTTCAATTATATTTCCTAATATCTATCTGTTGGTTTTAATTTAACTGCGTAGCTCATGAACCATAGCTAGGCAATTTTGTAGCAAGTAAGCAACTGTAAGCAATATGTGTGGGAAAGGGAAATAATTAAATATCAGAAAAAGGAAAGGAGATGTGCAACCTAACCAATAGGTGATAGAGTTGGTCACATGCACATAGAAGAACCAAATATATCTTGAAATACAAAATTTTAAAGCAAAGGAAAGTATCAGTTCCAGATCTAAGATAACACAAAGTTTATGCAAATATCTTAAAATAAATAAGAAACAAATGCCACCGTTGACACAAAGTTATCCAGTAATATACCTCCTCTCTATTCCTCAACTTTCAAAAAGCTATCAAGGGTTTCATCTCAAAGTCTGGAACATAAGAATGTTGATTACAAATTTTGATCCTTTAAGCATTAGGTTCTTCCTATTATTTATAGTGTATAGAGGAAAATCACAAATAGGAATATTTTTTAATGAATCTCCACATGTTGAAGCTATGAAAAAGGGAAGCGGTTAGAAATGTTTCCTCCTAGAATTCCTCTTTGCGTGACATGCATAATTATATAACTGAAAATAGAACATTCTATTTTTCATGTCTGCCACCTATTTCCAAGTAATTGACTTCTTCTAGTAACTTGAAGTAATGACTTTTAAACCGATCACTTAAGCTTTATAATTAAATTGATTACTCAATTATTTTTTTTAGAGAAAAAATAAGAGAAAAGAAAAAGATAGAGAAGACATTAGAAGAAAGCTGCTACACTCCCATTCTTGTTCTTTTTCCATATTCTACATGTGGTTGAATCTTTTTCCTTTGATTTCTCACCAAACTAGATCTGGAAGTAGCTGACTACGATTTTCCTGCAAGTGCTACCTCTAACATTTCTTCTACTTTCATCCTTGAAGTTTTTGTAATTATTCTCCAATATATGCACCAGTGTAATGTTTGTTGTAAATAATTCAGAAAAAAAACTCATCATCTTTTATTTTTAATTGTATATGAGCAATTTTTAAATTCTGGAAAAGCACTCTGGGTGAAGTCAAATACTAGTATAATCAATGAAGGATTCAACAAGAAGATTCAGATCACATGTACAAGATCCTTGAAGTAATTTTCCATGTAATGACTTCTACTTGGGATGCATTAGAATAAAGAGGATAAATTTTCATCAGAATCCCTTAGAACTATGAGATCTGGATCTATTTCTCCCTCTTATTCTGAAGATATATTCAATGTATCAGATATTGAAATTCTACTTTCTTCACCAGTATGGGGATCTGTGATGAATACCTGTAATTGATTCAGAAAAAATATGGAGTCCATGGCATGAATACTGAATTTTCATCACAAAAATTTGCTTATAAATCATGTTTCCCTTTATTTTTTAGACTTTTTCTTGCATGCCAAGAAAGCTAAAAAAATATTATTTTATTAAATTTTGCACTCACATCAACATGAAGATGATCTGAATAATAAAAAGAAAGATTTTTCCAACCCTAGGCACCAAAACTGAAATGATTCCTGACAATTGAAAAAAACAGCTTTTAGAAATTTAGCTATGCCAAAATGGGTCACACTTTCTAGCTAGAAGTCATGTTAAAAATAAGAAGTCCAATCAATGGGAATTTTCACCCTGCAAGGTAGGCAATAAAATTCCCCGCTTTAACATAAGTGAATTTACTTTCATAATCGGAATTTTCACCATGAAAGGCAGGTAATAAATTCTCACTTTTTTACTTAAGTGACTTTACTTTCATAATGGGAATTTTCACCCTACATGGTAGGCAAGAAATTACCACTTTTCACTTAAGTGACTTTACTTTCATAGTGAGAAATTTCACCCTCCTAGGCAGGTAAGAAATTCTCATTTTCCTGCCACCTCCAAAATTCCCATTGGTAGCTTAAGTGATTAGACTTGATGGGAAAACGTAACCTGCTAGGTAGGTACGAAAATTCCCCCCTGCCTGCCATTGTCAAAATTTCCAATGGAATCTTAAATCCTTCCTTCCAAAAAGTGTGCCTTGAATGGAAAATAGCTATTTTCCAAAAGTGTGACTTGCATTGTGACTTCTATATAAAAAATTGTGTGAAAATTCATCACTCAAGGCAACGTCAAAATTGGACGTGAAAGGAAGCCTTGAAAATTGTGACTGGGACGAAGACAAAATTTCTTTCCTTTTTTAGATTTTTTCTAAAGGAAAAACAAGTATAGATTAAAATTTGTTAGTTTTGGAAAAGGTCCGGGAAGATGTAGCAACAAAAACTTGCATGTGCCATAACTTGTATTATGTGGCTCTGTTTTAGGTTTCGTTTTCTCTAGCAATCTTCTGAAAGAATCCTGAGCTTGGATTTCTTGTAGATAGATTAACACTGGATAGATTTTCAAAACCCTAGGTCCGGGGAAAGATCTGGAAAGAAGAATGAATAGGCTATGGGAATTTCCAGAGAAAACAAACCAAAACACAAACAAAAATAAAACAAAACAAAAACACCTGCGGGTAATTGCTCCAAAAAATTCTCCGCTTAGGTGATCTGCAAAAATTCTTCCCCTCGGGTGAATGTTCTGTGGTAATAATGATGGGGTGAAGTGCTTTATCTAACCTAAATCCTCCAATTTTAGCTCAATCTATTTTTAAAAGAACTTTATTTATTTAATAAATAAATAAATAAAATTCTCTCAAACAAAACCTGGTGAAGGGATAGAGTGAGTTTTAGCATATGGGTATTTTTGGAATTCATCTTTTATGACTCTTTGGGGATATCTTAGAGAAATGGAAACAACTACAGGAAAAAAAAACACAAAATGGCTCGTTACTTTAAAAAGAATGAATTTTTAAAAAGAAGTAGTCCCATATTTCAAAGTGAAATCTCTGGGACACCAACTATTTTGGTAAAAATAACCAAAAACGCATAAAATCGACGTCATTCAATTAACTTATGGTGGTGATATTATGTAACTGATGGTAGTCACTAGAACGATATCGGTTACTGTGAAAGCTAGAAAGAGAAGTAAAAATAAAGTTTTGGTAATTTAGATCAAATAAAAGGGCCAACCAAGAGACTAAGTATGGCTATGAGGAGTCCTAATAAATATAGAATAAAACTAGAATACACAAGTCGTGATGTGGGGCATAAAAGGATAAGAAAGAATGAAGAAACAAAAATCTCACCTCAAAACGTAAGCAGACGAAAACCTAACAAACATGAAATCCTAAGCTATAGATTATTTGTCTTGGGTTATTCCATTTAAGACTGATTGTAAGCATGATAGAATTTTTAGTTAACAAAGGTTCCCTATAAAATCTGACAACTATGGTTGGTTTTAGGTATGTTTTGGTGTGGGAGATCCTTCTCTAAGATGATGACTAGAAAAATAAACCAGCTAGAGCCCACAGTCAATCCTCTGATCGTGTGATCTTTGATAGCTTCTTCCAGGAAATATGTTGTTCAATAACTATGTAGTTTGTTTTTAGTGATTTCATATACAAAGTGTGCAAAATGTGTGCTATGGTTCAATTTGTCAACCATCAGTTGGGCATGACTTCTAGGATATAGGTTTCCCATAATTTAGATGAGCTATAATGCAACAAACTCAAAGATGCATGTGCACAAGTTTTAAAACCCAAATCCATAGATTATATTTGATGAGAAAAAATTATGAAGAGGATAAGGGTATGAATTTAACTAAGTGCAATGCAATAATAAGAAATAAGAGTTCTTTTTAAATCCAAAAAACAAGTGTCACTGAGTCAATTAATAAGAAAAGATTATTTCTAGAGAAGAAGATTATTGTGAACTTGTTTGTAATGAAAATAGACACAAAATTTTTTCCCTAGGAATGAAAAATGCAATGAAGCCCAGATGGGTCCCATAAGGACGTGCCAAAATGTTTCACCAATTAGTTTTACAATTTCTAGGAAAAAATATATAGAAGGTAAAATGGTTAACGAGGAATAGCTATGAGGAAAAGGTAGAAGATAAAATGCAGGCATTGTATAATTTTGATCCAAGTTGATTGTGTGAGCTTACCTTTAGCTAGGAGGAACAACCTATATAAGAAACACAACAGACCACAAAATAGTATTAATAATATAGGTTAATTGGAATGCCTAGTGAGTGCTAGATCCAGGAAGCAAGGTACTTCCTAGAAGGCTATCAATCCACTTTCAAATACAATTTAATACAAAAAAATATCATGAAATAAGGAAATCCTACTATAGTTGAACGATTTAGGAATCTCGTGCTAATACAATAAGTAAATCTAATATAATAGGAAAGGTTACAATTAGATTTGGAGGTTTGGTAGGTTTTTCCAGGTTTTGTAGGTGTGATAGAGGTTTGGTAAGGGTCTAGGGCTAATAAGTTGAGGTCTAGATTTGTTTTAGGTGAGTGGGAAAATTTTTGGTCTAAGAATATGAAATGACACAGAGACTGGTATCGGTTTGGTGATCGATGCCAGTATGGGGACTAAACTGACATTTCTCAAGGAATCAACATTAGTAGGGGAAATAGGTAATAAACTATTAAAAATGAGTTTTTAGGCTCTCTGTGATTACACAGAGAGTGAGGGTAGTATGGTATGGGTCGTAATATGGCCGAGAAGACTCAGGAATACTAAAAAGGAGGTTGAGAAAGTTAGAAAGGCTTGGGGTGGTTGAATAGTGGTTTGGTGGGAAGAAAGGGATGTACAGGTAACTGTACAATGGAAAAGTGACATGCGAGCATGGGAATCTACAAGTGACTCTTCCTCGCACCCGACCACCTGAGGTCGTGCCGAGACAGCCGATGGGGATGGAATACATGCAAGATCCAGGTAAGCTAATTGGGTAATCTTTATGTCTTCAACATCTAATAGTGGGATCGGTGAATCTAAAGCAAAGAAGGCCCTCCTGACCTGAACCAGTGTGATAGATCATTCAGTGAGGATAGCTGCTCGAAAGGCTCCAATCAATATCAAGCTCTACCGTTATTTGATCTATGGGTTGTGGGATACATGGAAGATGACATGTGGGTGCTTCGTATATATATCCTGAAAAGGTCATGAAAATGGAATGGCCAAATGTGTAGTGGATCTTTTGGTTCTTATGGATGATTCTCTGGTCTAGTCTAGAAATCTTTAGCTTGATTGGCTGCTACCTTAATACTGATAAATTGTGTTATAATGTCTGTTGGAAGTGGAGAGGACCTAAACACTAATGTCCGCAAAATAACATCAACATTGGATTGATTTGTAGGCCTGTTGTTGTTCGTAAGACCAGAATTCTGAGATTTTGGTCTATGTCAGTTAGTGCTACAATAAGATTGGGTTGAGGCACGATTGGCTCAAAAACGTATTCCCTGGGCTCTCTAGGTCCCATGATTTTCATACACAATCAATATAAATTTAAATGAAACAAAATAAACTAATTATGCAAGATATATCTACAACATATGTATATTCCTCTATTTTTGATAGAATTTTGAAAAGAATTAAAAGAACAACTAATCTAATATATACAAAAAATTACAACTAAACTAATGATAAAATTAAAACAAACAAGATAACCAGGTGTAGCTACTTGCCAGTGTAGTTGTGAGTTTATCCTAAATAACTAGATAGTTGATTAACTTAATTGAAAGATTTTTGATCCTACCTCAGAAGTGAGGAATGAGTCATTGTTTCATAGAAACTATCAATCCCCATAGCTTCCCTGGCAATATTGAAAATGAAATTTAACTAAAATGAAATGTTTCACTACTCTATTTGATATATTTTAACTAGAACTTTGACAGATAAAACCTAGAATTTGCATAATAGTGGCAAATCCAGTAGTGTATGACTTTTTCCCCTCAGAATGATCTCCTCGTTCCTTTATGTTCACGTGAATCCGGAAGAGCATGTATATGCTAATATCAACAGAAGAAGGTATTTGAACAATGGTAGCTTTGGATATAGACCAAATACAATGCGAGTAGGAGAGGGATAGCGCAAGTGACAGAGCTTGGTGTATGTAATTCCTAGCAGGATTTATTGTGGGAATACAACACAAGTGTACCGATAGATTCTAGAATCTACCTTCTGTGAATAACACAACCTGCAACTCTAATGAATTCAATCTATAACTGACACTACTCTGCTCTAGACTAATTTGTATGGACAGCAATGAACAAGACTGAAGCAAGAAGGTCAAATGGATTCTAAAAGCAAAGGAAAAACTAGGATGGATGAAAACATGAAAACAAAATGAACTCTAAGCAAGGATTGAGAGATTAAACAATGGAAAATGAAAAGTTGAGAGGTAGTTTTAAGGGGCCATTTTCTTGAAAACAAGCTGGCTATTTTTAGATTTTACATTCATCCAAAGGTAATTCCTATTAGAACTCTTTTACCATTAAACAATGAAGAAACACTATTCCAGGAGACATAAAACATTAATACAAGCTAAGGCGGTTGAGAAAAGCTGGTGAAAGTTGAAAATTTACGCAAGTCGTGATTGAAAGGAACATGCTGGAAAATGCGTAAAGGACTGCTGCCCTGATCAAGGCAGCAGTTACAAGACCGCCACCTTGCCAGGGTGGCGGTTTCATTACTAAAGGCCAAAAGGCTTAGAAAAGGAAGGCAGAGGAATAAAACAAAGCACAAGGAACATGGATAAAGCATTTGGGATGCTAACATATACTTCGTGAGCTTCTCTAGATCTGAACACCTTGTGAGGCGACTTGTATCATCATTGGGGCATGTGTAACATCGTTCCGGCAGTACAATACCCTACAATTTTGGGTATGTATAGTAACAGAAGAAATAAAATACTAAATGAAGAAAGAGATGTACAATTGGATAATCCCAAATCATTAAAATCATAATACTTGGTGTCTTTTAGACCTTGTGAGTTGAGATGGTTGATGGTTGATTTGAGGAGAGGTGCTTAATTCCAGTGCCACGATAGTACAATCTATGTGCTTTCATGATTATTCCAACGCTTTATAAGGAGAACCAATTTCTTTTCTTGCAAAGTTGTTGTATGTGTTTGTCATCTAGATGCAGGCGGGATTGAAGATTCATGCTTGAATGCAATAAGTATCCAATAAATGAATGACCAACCCATGTAAATAGTTGTAAAAGTGTATATAAGGTGATCGATGATGGTTAGGTAAGTGGCACCGGTCAAGGAAAAACCAGCGTCGATTAGGGTGAATTAGTCCTTTTTACCAAAAATAGAAATATCTCTTTAGATTTGGCATGTTTTCAAAGTTGAGTCTACTTAAGGAAGTGGAGTTCCTTTTAGAAAAGGGAGGAAGGTAAGAGAAGAATTCCAATCAGTTTTGAGAATAATTCTTAGTTAGTTAGGTCAAGTGGTGACTCAGTACTGAGAGTGATGACTCAGTGCTGAGGTGGTGCTGAGAATGATGACTTGCTCACTGTGAGTTAAATGCCCTGGGAATGGGTCCAAGGTGAGGTGTAATGATGAGGTGGAGGTGTGAGGATGAAATTAACTTAATTAAAATAATTAAATCAACTAATAATGTGAGAATGAATATTAATATGAGATGAAAGGGTCATGATTAGTCAAATGTGTTATCTTAATTAATTGAAGGGGACTAAAGGGTGTGTGACCCAAATTTTGTGTCTTCAATAGGCTCTTATACTTCTATTTAGAAATTCTTGTTTATGACTTATGTTGCAAATTTACGGATGCAATGTGATTTTGTATGGATTTTGGTAGAGTTGTCCATAGGGATGTTGTGTGGAGAGAGAAATGGGGCCTTTTTTGTGGAGGGATTGTTGGAAGGGTGATCAAACTATTTTGAGTTAAAATAAAACTACATCATTGTATCTTGCATGAGGGAGAGATAAGAGACTTGAGGGAGGGATAAAAGACTTGTGTGTGTGTGTGATTTGTGTTGTTGGAGGCTTGGGTTGACCCGTATCCCACTTCGGAGGCACAAGGATATGGCTACCATATTCTCTTCTCCTTTGGCTTATTTTTTGAGCACATGTGTTTATGATGTGTTGCAAATTTACTCTTGTGTTATTACTTCTTGAGCCTTTTATATTTATGTGTATGTTATGTGAAACAGTTTTGTGAAGCTACCATGGCTGTAAACATTCTTTTTTATTCCATTGTTGGGGATTGGGGGCCAATGAGAAGGTCGACTTAACCTTCTCAGTGGACTAAGGTTGGGAGATGTGTGTTGAGGATGGAGGAAAGCTAATGGAGTTTCAAGTTAGTCTCATGGAGGAAGTAGTAGTTATATATTTGAAACAAAAGGAAAGAGAGAGTTTGTTGTAAACATTATCATATTGTCTCCACCTTTGACTGGAGGAATTTCGATACTTGTATTTAAAGTGAGCTTTTGTAATTGAATTATCAAATCATGTGTTGTAAATGGTTGAAAGAAGGAAATTGTAAGTTGTATTTTAATGGAAATGTAACCCATTTAAATCTCGAATTTAATTTAAAAGTTTGCATTTCATTTTAAATTTAAGAGTGATCTCCTTGAATTAGAGATGCATGTGCATTGTAAATATTCTTGTCATTCTTGTTATAGAAGAAAAAAGATGTCTATTTATTAATGTTTACATTTTTTTTAAATGGATGTAAAAAAATATTAAATTTTATTATTGTTGATACAATTCACACAATACTTCAAAAATATTATACAATTAGTTCCCTTTTTATCAAATGAAGAAATTGTTTTCATTTCATTGTGTAATTCTATAAAACCCACAAATTTACTTATATATATTTAAGAAATACTACTAAATCTGTGAAATTTTTGTTATTTAGTAAAGCAAATTATAAAAGAAGAAAAAAAAACCCCCAACTGTTTCTCATTTAATTAAAAATATATATATAAGTTTAGGGGGCCGAAACACCCCCCTCCCAACCCCCCCCACCGAACCTATTCCCCAACATAAACCAATCATGGCCCTTGGGCTGACCCATACGCATTTTGCGCAACCCTTTGGGCCAAATCATGGCAGTATACCCGGTAAAATTAATATTTTTTTCATATATATACTCATTCAAATAGGGTTCCCCCATATGGTTAACCAAATGAACAATGACGGTAAATAAATACCTGTAACAAGTAAATCTGGTCAAAACTCTCACAAAAAAATTATATACTTCAAACCCTAGGGGAAAATGAAAAGGCAAGAAAAAGTAAAATGGGAAGAATAATCTTCCTCATTTGTAGATCTAGAGCCAGAAATCACCATAGCTTCCCTCAGTCTCCATGGCCTCCATCTCCTCCTACCTGCAAAACCCATAAAGAAAGTGAGAGGACTTAGGGCAACAAAAAAATAAAAGAGGAAAAATAACAATGTTTAGGGGCTTTTTAGGAAAACCTAAATCTAAGGGCTCTCATTGATCTAATCTAAGGGTGGAGAGTTGATCCTACACATTTTAGGTTGTGGGTAATTTGATGGGAATGAATATTTTAAAATTTAATGTGTGGGTATTTCACTAGTGAGGTCACCTAGGGTGTTCTAATCTAAGTAACCGCATTTGCCGAATCTGAAGGAAAAAAATCGAAATTTTGCGTATTTAAAACAACACACAAAAAAGTCGTTGAAAATCGTGAATTTATTTGGACAAAAATTAGATTCAAAGTTTTAATGGTAGATAACCCCTTGCCGTGGCCCTAATCTTCACATATCTTTGTTGTTTGGAGCCTAGACACCATTATTTACAGCTAGTTGTTTAGACGCCATTATTTACAACTAGTTGTTTGGGTGCGTAAGTTTGTTGGAGGGTTCGTGAAGGGTTGTTGGTCCACCATAGGGTGCTGGATGCTGCTACTACTGTTGTTTGAACACAATTGTTAGCCAAGCACAGGATGTTGTTTGGATGCTATACCTAGCTCGTAGCCTGTAGAAATAAAACACGCACAAACTTCCATATTCACGATTTAGGTTTAGTTATATAATTTTATTAAGTCTTACTTTTTATAAAGTTTTAGTTTTATTAAATTTTACGGTTTGAACTTTGCTAAGTTCTAGTTTTATTATTATAAAATATAAAGTAGTTATAAAGTTTGAAGTTTTATAAAGTAGTTTTAACTTTAACGATTTAAATTTATTAGTTTTAGTTTTATTATTATAAAATATAAAGTAATTTCAAAGTTTTACTTTTAAAGTTTTATTAGGGTTTAATTTTTATAAAGTAGTTTTAACTTTTATACGGTTTGGGCATTTAAAAATCCATCGCGTTAATATATTTAGTTTTCTATAATAAAATGTATATAATATATAAAATTATATGCATATAGTATATATGTATATATAGTTTTATATATAAAATATATAATGTATTTTATAATTTTTTTATATATTATATTATATTATTAAAAATATAGATTTGAATATACATATTTATAAAGTTGATAGATTATAAAGTTTTAGGTTTTAAAAAATAATTTTGTTAATATATTCAATTTTTTATAAAATATATAATATGAACTATATACAATAATATGTATGTGTGTATGTGTGTGGTATTATCTTTCTATTTTTAAATGTGATATTATCTTCTGTTTTTATATATTTAATTTAAATATATATTTCTTATAGTCAAATTTAATCACAAATTTTATTGTTGATTTTTTTTAACAACGAATTTTTAGGAATTTAATCCTTGGTGAATTCGAACACGAATTCAAATGCGGCTAGATAGATTCTAACTAGTGGCTTAGGTAGTATTGTGACTTTTGATTATGGGCCAATATATAAATAAATGACATTTTGATAATGGTTTAATTAAATAAATATTGTGCATGAGCTTTTAAATAAATAAATTATTTAAAGGGGGATTAAAATGATTAAAGTTAAATGTGTAATTGAATAGGTGAATGAAAGGTATGGGGTATGATCACTTAGGGAAAGAAATTTTAATAAAATTTTGGAAAGGATTTTGATAGTTGTAAGAGGAATTCAAATTGATCAAATAAAAAATATTAATTTAAGAAATATTTAGATAAAATTAATGAGAACTAAGAAGGGGATTTAATCCTGCAATAAATTTTGGGGAATTAAACAATAGTATTTAATTATTAATTTGGATTCGACCTCTTTTGGGGAGTGTAGTATTTGATAGACGAGTAATTTAAATCATCGAAACTAGTGTACTTTGACCTTGTATAAACGCAATATATGTGTGATTAAAGAAAAGATAAAAAAATTGTCGTAATTTTTCCTAAGTGATTGGTGGAGTTTTGGGCATAGTTTTGTGTGTCAAATTGTGGGCATTACTACACGCGTGTTAGTTATTTCTATTATGCATCTTAAAAGAATGGTTTGCTAAGGTGTTTGTATGTTTTTTAAAAGTGAAACATGTTTAATGATAATTTCATATTCAAGCATAGTTGTCACCTGTTGTTGGTATGAATAAATGTTTATGTTTTTGTAATAATACAATAGCTTTTTTTATAATAGTGTGACGTTCAAGTCCCAATAAAATTTTTAAAAAATGGAGATGAAGAAAATCATTGGAACCTCGTTTGGATGTTTAGGCTCAATATTGACCTTTCCTCTAATCACAATTTCCCAATTTTTTTTTGAAATAAGTATTTAGTTTCATGCTACCATGTTCCCATGCTGGTTTTATGCATTTCATTCTAAAAATTAGCACTCATGTCAGTCTCAGCAGAGCCTGGTGTACGCATTCCCCTTGATCTCGATGTCAGGGCTCGAAGGAATGCACTTCGTAGAATTAGTTACCGGGAGCAAAGAGATACCCTTAATAAATGACAACGTGAAAGAAGACACATACATATAGAAACTGTAAATATGTCATGCATAGTCAGACCAACCCTCTTCTGTATTTCATCGCTATGCTTTCCTGCCATGGCTACAATGCAAAACAACGGAAACATTTCCCCTGCTTGTGCTCTAGTTTGTTATTTATATCCTTCCCATGGGAATAGAACATCCTTTCTTTCTTGTCCTTTCCCTAAAATATGATGTCAGCATCCTTCCGTACATTCACTTAGCTTATTTTAATCCCAGGGCCGGTTTCGTGTTCAGATTGAAAGGATTTACCTAATGGAAACATGTATTATGTTCATGGAAAAAAAATACTGGCATAAAAACAAGTATATCGCAAGGCAGTTCCACGTGTGTTAACATTACAATGCTGAAAAAACAAGGCATAGTTTCTCTTTGTGGAATAACATGGACCGCGAGGACTAACCCCCTCAATTGTATTGCTTGACACAAGTTGAGGAAATGCTTATAGTACGTCTCAAACCTATTGTGCAAGTAAGACATGCTTGTGGTGACGAGCTCAAGTATATTGGCCACACGATAAACTTTCCTCAAGACATCATCTCCATCGCTCATGACCTTCCCCGCTGCATTTCTGAATTGGATGTGCTTGTTGTCAAAAGACAAGGCTTTGACCAAAAATTATATGATTTCTACGTTTACAGGAGCCAAATTATGGTAACTTTACAATACAAAATTTGACATGATCCTTATTACAGTGACATCTGAATTGATACCGATGCCACCACTTCTTTTCCTGCTAGCCCATCAGATGTTTCCCACTTGTTTCGACATACCATAGTTGATGTTGAGGCCACTCACATTGTACATGATTTGCTTGTCTTCACTGAAGAATTTTTTCTACACAAATTGCAACAATACTCATTGTCATTTGTTCCACTCTTGCCTAATATTCCTACCGAGATGTAAATTATATGTTTCTTCTTGGAATCCAGCCCCGATAACATGGTTCCATCTCTATCTTGGCCTAAGATTGGTTCCTCTCCAATTAATGAGTATAACACAAAAGGTTTGTTTACAATGGCCTTTCCTTTCTTATTTTCTAAAGTGTGGGCCATGATTTCACAGGTGCGGTTTAAATATGTTGAAATTCATTAGTATCCACTTAATTTAATGCATTACAACAATGGAATATTTGGTAGGCACCTCAGGTTTCATTATTTCCTTCTAAATTTGGTCATGTGGCATCGTAGCCGGGCCACAAATATAGTTTTTGTCAAACAAAATATAGAAAAGAGTATAACAAGAAGAATAACAGACCATTGTGGCCGCTTGTGCGAACTCCCCAATGATAAATTTGCTGGCCGACATATGCGATTTTCTTCCACATTGTGAGGCACTAGGTATTATTGGAACGAATGTCATCTTGAAATTTCTGACATGGTTTATCAATTGGTTTCTCCTACTTTATTTTTTCACGATGAGCACAACATATACAAAATGGCATGACTAACACAAAATTCTGCCTGGAACACGGTGTATGTTGCTACACATGTATAAAATAAGTTGAAAAAGAGGACACAGCCAGCTATTGTTTGTGTTACTCCACGTATCCTTGTTTTCCCTCGAGCTGATTCAAGTTCATACGAAGATTTTTTCATGGCTGAATTGTTGCTTTACAAACCATTTAGAGACATTTCTCGCAACATTGTCTCAAATGTAGAATACATCATAGATAATTGGGATATTATGGCCAGGTTTACATACCTTGGCATGTTGATAGATCCCAACAGGAAATCAGCTTTCCCTCAAGTGAGGAGTTGCTTGATGCTCATGAATAAAACCATGATAAATTTGAAAGGTATGAAGTTCTATATCAACTACGACAAGGGGATGAAATGCGACAAAATTACATTAAAATGCTTGGAAAATGTGACTTTCATGTTATACATAATTGGTCTACCTTCCATTTCAGTACGTCCCTTGAAAAACAGGAACTACGTTTGTGGATACGAATCGGCAAACTCACGCAAGCATAAATCCTTTGGTAAAATTTGGGTCCCCTCCCGATTCAGTTTCCAAAAAACAATGCCTGGAATTTGACATTGTCATAAACCACTTTTCGCAACAACCTCTACAGAAACCTCTCAAAATGTAAATTCTTGGGACTGCAGGAATATGCAAATCTTATCTCATAAAAAGCCAAAGACATTCATTGTCTACGTGCGTAGAGAGTAGTAAGTTACCCATATTGGTTCTTGCACCAAATGGAATATCTGCATTCAATATAGATGCTACAACTGTGCATGGAGCCCTACAAATCCCGGTCAAAAACACAAATTCTTCAATTTTTATTTATGTAAGAGCAAGGCTCCATTACAGTATTTCTTGTTTCTCACAAGATTGCTCAGAATAGCACTCTAAAACATGCAATTTCATCGCAGCAACCTGAGCCCAAGTAATTGCTTTGGACCAATCAGGACAGGGTCCTTGGGAACTCGAAGATATACTGCTCTTGTCAGACTGAGAGCTTTCTATCTTATTTACTGCAGTGGTTAGAGCAGGAAAATTCTATTCAAGCTCTGAAACAGAAAAACATAACTCATTTACTTTATTATTGACAGTCTGGATACTGTCAATAACTTTCTTTTCAGTTCCTTCAGAAACAACGTGTATTGAATCTTGTATTTGCAACTGGAGGCTATTACTGACTTTATCAGGAACTTGCTCTAAACTAGAAGATAAAGAATGAACATTAGTAGATAAACTATCTACCTTTTTATTTAATAATGCAACAACAAAATGAATGTCTCCCTGTTGTTGAAGTTCCATAACTTTCAGCGTATCTTGCATACGCTTGAGTCTTTCGTTTTGGGAGAGAAATTGATCGTGAATGGCTTTGGTAGCTCTATTTTTCCAGTTGAGCATTCTTGCAGACTCAGACTGTTCAATCTTTGAATCCAGCTAACGCTGATACCAATACTGTCGGCGTTGTTGTCGATCATCCGTATAGATTTCAAAGTCTTTGGTAACTGGAAAATCTATGTTGTCAGCTTGAGAAGACGTTGCTTCTTTTGAATCCATTGACACTTTGGCTCTGTTAAGCACAGATCTGGCTTGTACTAAAGTCTGATAAAAGGAACACGGGGAGTAACTATTCATACTGATATGTGGACCATTCTTGGGAATATATTTCTGTTGAACTAAGACCTGGCAGTGTTCACACCATAAACAATCAGTGTTGGGATCATGTACAAGGGATGGATGGCTACATGGAGGTACTTCATGTTCAGGACTTTTTCCTCTTTCTGAAATGAAAGACTGAGAGGAAGAAGATGTAGATAGTCTGGGTTTATAAGAACCAGATTTCCTAAACGAAATAGTAGCCTTGCCTTTATCTTCTATGACCTTGGAGGCAGATTGGATGGAAGAAGTGGCTGTAGAGACACACTTAGTGGAAATCATCCATTCTCTAGGTACTCGGATTTTATCTCAACTGAAAACCTCTAGTTCAATCTTCTGGGTTGTCAAGCTTGCATGCATAACAACACTGCTCCCTTGTGAGGGACCATGTTTAATGGTAGGATGTGTGGTATTGGTTAATCTAAAGATTATCCTATAAAAAATTGGAAGGGGAGAAGACCCTGGCTTCATGTTTAGACCCATAGTCTGTAAGTGGAGCTTAAGCACTTGATCCAACAAATTGTCGGTTTGAATGGACACGGGGTAATTTGGAAAGACATTAAAATGTATCGGTCTGTTGCTAAGGCTTGTCTGCAGAGCAGGTAACAGACAATCTTTGAAGCTCTCATGACAGGTGTCAAGCAAACAGCATAAGACTGAACCATTCAGGCCTTGTCTAAATAAAGGGGTAATCCCGATCTGCACACAACCTATATGAACAAACTTATATGTAGACTACTTTTTAAGATACGCTAAATCTTTTGGAGATATTAATGGAATATCGTATTCTAATTTAGCAGACGTTTTAACTTGTATACAAGACTCTCTAGACCTTATAGCAGTATTGGCAATCAAATGAAAGGAATTTGATTTCTGATAGACTTCATTGTAAGGGAGTTTAGGGATTTTCCAACCTGGAAGCGGATTCTCCTCTTCTGTGATGTCCGTGTCTTCATTTACCGGAATTAGATCCGACAGATTGATGAAAGCTTCATCATCGTCATCGGCTTGCCATCGAGAAGTCGACGCAACCCATTCCTCAGTGTCCATGTCGTATGTAGTAATCTTATTTCCTTCACCGCGTCTTACTAGAAAGTATATGACCACACACACGCCTCACCCGAGCAAAAAAAAAGGTCCGCTTTCCCTCTTGCCCATCTTACGGGATTCAGAGATTCAAGTAGATGAAACACTGGCAACAAAGAGAAATAATACAAAGTCGAAACTAGAAAACAAGAAAATAACCAGCTCTGATACCACAAATTTCTCTAAGCTTATTTAGGTCTTAAGCTATTAGGGTTTTTTTTTAGAGTCTGCATGTTTTAGAGTGCTATTCTGAGCAATCTTGTGAGAAACAAGAAATACTGTAATGGAGCCTTGCTCTTACATAAATAAAAATTGAAGAATTTGTTTGAAGAATTTGTGTTTTGGATCCTCAGAGAAATTTGTAGTTTATGAGATAATCTTCATAGGGAAAAAAATTGTTATGTTCTGTTGACCATCAGTTACGGTAGGATTTATCACATCAAAAGAACACACACTTTGGTGGCCGTTCCGTTATTCTTGTAGGTGATCTTGGTCAGCTTCCTCAAGTCATGGTCCATGGATGTGCCATTATATGCAAGAAAATCATAAGGGTCCTTCCTTTAGATAATTTTTATTATTGTTGTTTTTTTTGACATGATTTTTAGGTAATAAGGAATAGATCCCTCTCAAATATCTTTCCGTAATATTTTTCTCAATATAAAAAATGTTGATCCTTCCATTCAAGATTGGAATCTCCTAATGAGAAGCACAAATTCCTGCATAAAGGGTAATTTGAAAAAGATGTATTTCACTCTAGCATGTACTGAAAAGGTGTTATCCCACTATAAAGATATTTAAAAATCTTTAGGATTTCATATTGCATGTTACAATGCATAAATCTCAAAAAGGAATAATGAAATTGACTCTGATGATGAGCAACTACAAGCCAAGTTGTTGTTAAGCTATGATAAAAAAATATGCTCACTTCCAATCTTTAGGTCTCAGCAGGCCTTCTCAATGGCTCTCTTGGTGAGGTTGTTGGAATTGTTTACAAGCCTTGTTTGTCTCTCCCTTGCTTTCTGATGTTCATGGCGATTGAATTCCTTAACTACAAAGGCCCGCCCTGATGTAGTGAAAATCAAAGATATGTTGCCATTGTTCCAATCACCTGTAGTAGCCGTAGGTAGCTAATTCCCCTCAAAATGTATTGGGCACTAACTATACACAAATCACATGGGCTTACCTTAGAAAAGGTTTCAATTGATATTGGGATAAAAGAACCTTAGGGGCTGACATTTACAACGCTTTCTAGAGTTTGAAGATTGATATACCTATAATTCTCGCATCATTTACTTTTCAAAGGTTCAAAAAAATGAAAATTGGCCCGTACGTTCTGATAAAAAAATAAGAATAAAGTAGGCTTCTTCCATTGGGTGACTAAACTGCCACGTCGCTTTTGGTTTATTGATTTAAGGAAAAAAATAGATTTTCTATTCTTCCTTCATCTACAATTCCTTGCATATTGTAATACATAATATAACATATAACACTTTCACATGTCTTTTCACTTCTCTTAGTATTTTTTATAACTTCCTGTTACTAAACATCTTACCAAAAGTGTTCAGATGATTATAGTTTTATTACGTTCTATATTTTTTATCCATTGTCTATTGGAAACTTATATAGCCACGAAAAGATTAAGCACAACTAAATATAAAGTGAGTAAACGAAATTAAATAGCCAAACAAAGACACAAACCATAAACACAGATTTACGTGGTAAAACCCTCAAGAGGGAAACATCCACGGAGCAACGGTATCAATTCTCTTATTGTTCAAATCTGGAAATTACAATCAGCACAGCTCTTCCTCTTACAACTCTACTTTTCTTGTGTGTTTAGCCTCAATGGGCATCCATGGATTTATAGCATTCTCACAAAACTGAATTCATTAATGCGTTCCTATCCATATTCTAACTAAAGCTGTCTTGTTACAACAGCAAGCTGAATAATAGGATCTTGATCCACAACAAGAGGAATGGTTGTCATCTAATCTCAACAATCTCCACCTTGACAACAATTAACCTGATACCTTGTTCATTGCTCATCACCTTTTTTGTAAGCCAAGAGAAGCCAAGCACCACCGCAGCTTCTCTAATATAACTGGTTTCGTGAACATGTCTGCACAATTCTTTTGAGTGTGGACCTTATCAAGAATCACCTGTCCTTCATCAACAACATGTCTTACATAATGGTATTTAACTGGAATATGTTTCGACTTACTATGGTAAGCTGGATTCTTAGCCAAATAAATTGCACTTTGACTATCACAGAAAATTTTTACACTTTTCTGAAACTGTCCTAACTCACCCAATAAACCTTTTAACCATACTCCCTCTTTGCAAGCATGTGAAGTAGATACATACTCTGCCTCAGTAGTGGATAAAGCAACAATGCTTTGAAGCTTTGACATCCAACTAATAGGACCACCTGCAAGAGTAAAGACATAACCTGAAGTAGATCTTCTTTTGTCCAAATCACCTGCAAAATCAGAATCAACATAACCACAAACCTTATCACTGCAACCATCAAAAGTGATACAGTAACTACTTGTGCCTCTAAGATACCGAAGCACCCATTTCACTGCTGCCCAATGTTCTTTACCTGGGTTTGCCATGTATCTACTGACAACACCAACTGCATGTGAAATATCTGGTCTAGTACTAACCATCGCATACATCAAACTTCCTACTGCATTAGCATACGGTACACGAGACATATACTCCTTTTCTTCATCATTACTAGGACACAAACCTGAAGAAAGTTTAAAATGCGAAGCTAAAGGGATATTCACTGGTTTCACTTTATCCATATCGAATCTCTGAAGTATTTTCTCCACATACTTCTCTTGTGATAACCACAGCTTGCCTTTCGTCTTGTCTCTGTGTATCTCCATGCCCAAGATCTGTCTTGCTGCTCCTAGATCCTTCATATCGAATGTCCTAGCCAACTGAGCCTTTAACCTGCTGATATCAACCATGCTCTTGCTTGCAACAAGCATATCATCAACATACAATACCAATATAATGAACATGCCATTATCTAACCTTTTAAAGTAAACGCAATGATCATATTCACTCTTGGTAAAATTATGGCTCACCATGAAGGAATCAAACTTCTTGTACCATTGTCTTGAAGACTGCTTCAAGCCATACAATGATTTCTTGAGTTTGCAAACAAACCTCTTGTTGCGATTTTGAACAAACCCTTCCGGTTGTTCCATGTAAATTTCCTCATCTAAATCTCCATGTAGAAATGCAGTTTTAACATCTAGCTGCTCTAATTCAAGATTATGCAATGCAACTAGTGCTAACACCATACGAATAGAAACAATTTTTACAACTGGCAAAAAAATCTCATGAAAGTCAATACCTGCTTCCTGAGAAAACCCTTTTGCGACCAGCCTCGCCTTGTACTTTGAAATAACATCATCAGCACCTTTCTTCAACTTGTATACCCACTTACAACCAACCGATTTCCTGTTCTTAGGAAGTTCCACCAGATCCCATGTTTTGTTTTTAATCAAAGCATCAATTTCCTCTTTCATGGCATGTTTCCATTTGTCACTATCTGAAACCTCTATTGCTTCTTTGTAACAACTTGGTTCTCCTTCATTAGAAATTAAAGCAACAGAAGTGACAAAATCATCATACCTGCTTGGAACTGATCTGATCCGTGTAGACCTTCATAGAGCTTGTTGTGGTATTTCCTCAATTTCCTGAGGTGTTTCAATCTACTCATCCTCCTGAGTGATTTCCTCATGAATATCCTACTCATGGACATCTTCATGATTTTCACCGGCGTGGATGAATGTATATCAAATTGAATTTGCTGTGACTGTGGTACATCAACCTGTTTCATAACATTCTTTCCATCTGATTTCATGAGGGAAATTTCATCAAATATAACATCTCTATTTATGATGATCTTATGGGCAGTAGGATTCCATAATCTATACCCCTTCACACCATCACCATATCCAACAAAGACTAATTTCTGTGACTTAGGATCTAACTTGGAACGCTGACTCTTCGGAATAAGTGCATAGGCATCACAACCAAAAACTCTAAGACTAGAATAATTACATGGTTGACCTGTCCATACCTCTTGTGGAATCTTGCAGTCAATTGCTGTCGATGGTGATCGATTAACCAGGTAACAAGCTGTAAGCAAAGCTTCTCCCCACAATTCCTGCTACAACTTTGCATTACTGAGCATGCTCCTTGCTCTCTCGAGAAGAGTCCTGTTCATGCGTTCAGCAATGCCATTCTGCTGCGGAGTGTACACAGTGGTTTTATGCCTGTCGATCCCTTCATTCTTGCAATAATTCTCAAACTCCTTAGAAGTAAATTCCCCTCCATTATCTGTTCTAAGACATTTAATGGATTTACCTGTGCTCTTTTCAACCAAAGCTCTAAATTGTTTAAAAGTGTTAAATACATCAGCTTTCCTCTTTAACAAATAGATCCAAACTTTCCTCGAGTAATCATCTATAAAACTAACAAAATATGATGATCCTCCATATGAGAGTTTCGGAGCTGGACCCCATAGGTCTGAATGAATATAGTCTAGGATACCTTTACTTGTATGTTTTCTAGGTTTAAACTTCTGTCTAGCTTGTTTCCCATAAACACAATGCTCACAGAACTTTAAATCTACAGTTTTTAAACTAGGAAGAAGTTTACGATCAGCAAGTACCTTAATTCCTTTCTCGCTGATATGACCCAGTCGTTGATGCCATAAGTGAGTGGATTCACCTGCATCCTCTGATGCGACTCCTGCTTGATCAATTTCTGTCCTTCCTTCAAGTTTATACAGGTTCCCGACTCTGTTAGCTTTCATGACTATCAAGATACCTTTTGATATCTTCAAAACTCCACCTTGAACTGAACCCTTATGTCCACTAGAATCCAGAACTCCCAAAGATATCAGATTCTTTCTCAAGTCAGGCACATGTCTCACATCTGTCAGTGTTCTAACAATCCCATCATACATTTTAATTCTGATACTCCCTATCCCAACAGTTTTACATGTAACATCATTACCCATGTAAACTACCCCATCATCAATAGATTGATATGTAGAATACCAATTCCTATGCAGACACATGTGATGGGATGCCCCAGAATCAATTAACCAGTCATAATGGTACTGTGAGACAATAGACGTAGATAATACCTCATCAACCATACCTGAGTCCTTCTCGGCTATGTTAGCCTCCTTTGTAGAGTCCTCCTCCTTAGATGCCTCTTTACGTTTCCAGCAATCTTTCTTGAGGTGTCCTGATTTGTTACAGAACCAACACTTCAACTTGCTCTTTTTGCCCTTCGACTTGGATCTAGCTGGGCCCTTCGAATGCTGTCCCCTCTCAGTAGTTCTGCCTCTGGCCATCATAACTTCTGTTGTCGAAGTTTCCAGAGAAGATCTCTTTCGAGTTTCCTCAGATATCATAGCTCCAACAACAACATCAAAGTCTAATGACCTCTTTAGAACTAAAACTAATAGAGGTTACGAAATGATCCCAAGATTCAGGCAGAGAACTTAATAATGTTACCGTCTTATCTTCATTCGAAATTTTGTCACCCGTGCTGTCCAATTTACAAATAAGAGTATTAAAAGTATTTAAATGTTCCGAAATTGTCATACCTTCCTTCATACGCAAGGTATACAGCTGACGCTTCAAGAGGATTCTATTCGTCAAGGATTTAGTCATATACAAGCTTTCAAGTTTTGTCCAGAGTCCTGCTGCTGTTGTTTCAGACACGATGTTGAATAATACATCGTCGGCCAAGCATAGGTGAATAGCACTGAGAGCACGAGTTTCCATCTCGTCCCAGTCATCATCATCCATACTCGAGGGTTTCTTTGCCTTTCCTGCGAGCGCCTTCACAACTCCCTGCACACACAGTATATCCCGCATCTTGACCTTCCATAACTCGAAGTTATTGCTACCGTCAAATTTCTCGATCTCGAATTTAGCACTCTCTATCTTTTCCATCACGCTTCAATGCAGCGAATGAATTCGCCCTTCAAACTCGCCCCTTGTGGCCTCCCTCCAACCTTGCTCTGATACCACTTATTGGAAACTTATATAGCCACGAAAAGATTAAGCACAGCAAAATATAAAGCGAGTAAACGAAATTAAATAGCCAAAAAAGACACAAACCATAAACACAGATTTACGTGGTAAAACCCTCAAGAGGGAAACATCCACGGAGCAACGGTATCGATTCTCTTATTGTTCAAATCTAGAAATTACAATTAGCACAACTCTTCCTCTTACAACTCTATTTTTTTTTGTGTAGCCTCAATGGGCATACACGGATTTATAGCATTCACACAAAACTGAATTCATTAATGCGTTCCTATCCATATTCTAACTAAAGCTGTCTTGTTACAACAACAAGCTAAATAATAGGATCTTGATCCACCAGAAGAGGAATGGTTGTCATCTAATCTCAACATTGTCCTCATCCAAAATGCATATTCTCTTTCCATATGCCTTTCCTTTGTCCTTCTAATCCTCCAGATGCCTAGATCTCATTCACGTAAGAAATGCAAAAAGATGAAGAACAAGAACACTATTGTTGCGTGTGAGAAACACATCATGCCGCCAATACCAGAAGAAGGAACATAATTTGAATTAAACTCACTTAAAGTTTTCATTCAACACGTGCAACATGAATTGCCTAGGAAATATCCTTAAGCTATTTGAGACTTCCCTCCTGGTTGTGGATTGTTCACAAATGACTTGGGACATCCATTAGTGCAATACATTGAAGAAATTGTCACGAGGAAAAGTGAACCTCAGGAATCAAAGTAAGAAGAACCAGAGCCTTATTACCATCCTCATGTACAATCTAAAAGACACTATCTTCCTATTACATACCCAGGGCATGGCTTGGATGGCAATCCCTTCAAGCAAACCAGTGCCTCTGACATATAGGTTCTTCAACTTACAAACCTATTAAACTTTTTTACCTATCCTTGCTTCAACCTTTCCATTATTCGACGATAAATTAAAAAAAAAACAATAAACGATATTCCAATTGATTTACATAATTATCATCTTCCTATTTCTTGATTTCTTTTTGCAGGTATCCAATGTCAATGTTTGAGTTGAGACAGACGTTTAGCTCCCCACATACTTTCCTCTTCTTACTTATTCCGAAAACAACTGCCCCTTTATTTTCTATATCTTGTTAATATACTCCATTACAGACTTAATCTGTAATTATAACTTCTAAGGTTTGTCTATGGATTCTAGGATTCGTTATCACAGGCTACTAGTTTATTTTTGAGCTTACTAGGCATTGGACCGCCTCACTTTAAGTAACCTGCATATAAGACAACTAAAACTACCATGTGTTTTTCACTTTGAATAGGGTTTCCTATTCCTATTCTTCAAAACATGTTCGGATTTTAGATAATTATCTAATACAATAGAAAGGACTATATTCCTTTCATATAAACCTTGTTGTTTAAGTAGCTATCATTTACCAATTACTTTAGTGTTCTTATTTTATGTTTATGTTAAAATCGTTTTTTCTTTCTTTCATTCGAAATTGCATTACAGATTACTTTGCAATTATGATTTGTTTCTGTCTTCCGAAATTGAATTCCTGACTAGCAAAAAAACATGAAATTCTTTAGCATATTTGAGTATCCATAACTTGTGTCTGCACTCCTCCAAAATAAATGCTTGCTTCGGAAAAAAAAATTTAATTTTTTTTTGTTTCGCCATCTTCTACTTGTCTAATTTAAACAACTACATAGAGTATTGTATTTTATTTCTTTTACTTGACTAATTATTTCTTCTTTTTCATTCAATCCAACCTTTTGTTTATTCAACAAAAATAGAAAAATTTACTCTTGGATATGTGCTTGTTAATGTTAATGCCGTTATGAATCATGATCAAGTTAGCATGTTTATGAAGTTATTGTTTTGTTATGAATGTTTTTTTATTATTGGTAAATAGTTTTTTAAAGGGGACCATACCCCAACACACTAAAAGGGCCAAAACCAAGATACAGAAAAAAAGTACGGAATGAAAAGGTATAACAAACCAGATATACAATAAAGCACATGTTATCCCTTTTTCACACCCCACTTGCAAAATGGATCAACCCTACAGGTCTGGGCATTAATAGTTAATGGGAGAAATTCACACGGTATCTCGCGGTAAGTTGGTTTTCCGCGGCAAAGGTTTGGAGATGGATTTGCATTAATGGTCAAGCTGGGAAAATGTACAGATTGTCACCTCCTTGACATGCGTCAAACACCCTTTATTATCGCATGTCAACTTCCTCTTCTTGTCATGCATTAACTCCCCCTTCCTGTCACATGAAAAATCCCCCTTCCTTTTTGTGTGAGAACTTCCCCTTCCTTTCGCACGAAAAACCTTATTACTATCGTGTGACAACGCTTCTTCCTATTGCATGATAAATGACTTCTCCTGTCACATTACAAATGTCCTTTGCTGTCACGCGAAAAATGTTGCCTCGTGTCATGCAACAACAACTTCTTCCTATCATGTGACAACCGATACCTCGTATCGTGCGACAATTGCCTCTTCTTGTTGCACGTCAACTCCTCTTCCTCCTTGTCATGTGACAACTATCCCTTCTTTTTGTGCATCAACCTTCCCTTGCTGTCGTTGTGTGACAAGTCTTTCCCTCATCAGCGGCGACTCTTCACTTCTTTTCGTGCATCAACTAGTTGTTTTTGTCGGGATACAAGGAGTTTCAGGTACGGCTAAGCATTAATGACACCGTATAGGGTATCTCAACAACTAGATTAATGAAGCATGACGCCCATGTCTTTTCTGACGTAAGAGTACCATTGGAAAGTGGACCGGTATGGGTGCCCATACCTCTGTATAGGAAATTAATGAGGGTTTTTGGTAGGTGAGACAAATTTTCTAGAGATAATGTATTCCGGCCCCTCATTTTTAAAGAGAGACATTCTGTGAGTTGGGGAAAGTTTTGAAAAATTTCCCCTCAACTCTATTTTGAGTGGTGAGCTCTCTTGGGGCTAGAGCAATGTACTTGTGGCTTTGTGCATCAAATGTAATGGTCTCTGCATACTTTGGAGCAATACAAATCATGTTTTGTAGTGTTTCTTCAACCCTAGCTCATTTTTATTGTATTTTCTTACCTCTCCATGATTATTGTTGTATTGTGTGCATGTTCTTTCACTTGTAGGTCTATGATGTTGTGTTTCATGGATTTTTGATGGCGAACTAGGCTTTGGGTCTGTGTCACATTTGTCTGACCTCCCTCATCCACTTTTTCTCTGTCACATCCTCCCTCAAAAGAGTATCTCACCTCTTTTTCTAGTGCTACCACCCCCTTAATTTTTGAATTTCATTTTCTGCATCTCTTTCTTCCCTGGTCCCTTGGAAAATCTAGGCTAGTGTTAGGAAAGTTGCATTTCACTTTCTAGGAGTAGTTTAGCAAAGAATAGGACAGGAACCAGCCTTCTCTGGAGTTTTGTCTCAATTGTAATGGTCCCAAACCTTGAGAAAATCCCATGTTAGTCAAAAGTAGGGTTGTGTAATGTGAAAATCCTAGGGTACTACTTTTCCGACATAACAACACCAAAAAAAGGCATTCAAACTTCCCAATAGAAACAAAACACAACACAAAAGGCCCACAACAAGACAATGAACTTGTGCATAGCATGATTACAACATAGAAACATAAGGCCTCCATCCTAGATAAAATTCTACAAAAAAAATTAGGACAAGGCTCATGCCTTTTCTAAAATGACAGTGGGTTTTAGTTTTTTATGTCCTTTCCTTATCTTTTCAACCAATTTCCAATCCTTATTATCCTCTTCTGCTATGATCAAAATAAAAAATTCAAGAATATTGATAGGAATGTGACCCTTAACAAGGAGTTGCAAGGCATAATCCATCATATAATCATAAATGATCTCTTGAGTGGAAGAATTTTGATCTTTCCAAGAAGGGAAAAGCTGAGTAGGCTCCTTCTCTTGAGGGGTAGCGTCAAACCTTGAAGGGTTTGATATTTCCTAAACCGGTTCTGAATGGGGGGTATTCGTAAGATGTTTTAGCGAAGAGTCCTTCCACCACACATATTTTTATCTTCATCTAGAGCACTCGCAATCATTAGAGAGATTCCCTATTTCAAAACATCTCCGACATCTGAAAGCTAAAACCTCATAGTAAATCCTTTGAACCTAAAATCTGTTACCTATTTACAGGTTAATTTTCGATGGAAGAGGTTGAGAGGTTTCAATATCTACCAAAATTATTGTGTATGTTGTTTGAGTTTGACCTGAGGTTTAATCATCAAATTTAACAGTAGAACCTAGGGTATATCCTATAATAATTAGAAAAGATCTATTCTAGAGCTGAAATGGGAGTCATAGCAAGCAGATCTAAACATGGTAGGTATCAAAGGAGTATTTTAGAGGATCAAAAGATGGATACCATGGTTTGGATAGGAGACCAGGTTTAACCCAAACCCAATATTGATAAAATAATTAAATCCATGTCCTTAGGGGTTTCAAAAACAAAAATAAAATAAGCTCTAGCGCAGGGGTAAAATTCAATCTTACCATTGATTTTTTCCCTCCATCTTTGAGAGATCCAATTGTGAAGCTAAGTTAACTTCGGCTAGATATTTTGGAATATGTAGATGAGGCCTAACTAAGATATATTTTCCTCTTCCTTGAGAACCATTTGCAGTAGGTCCTCTTATAGCTTCAGCACTGGCATCTTTTGTGATGAATTTAATATCTTAATAGAATTTCTCACACTATTCCTCCTCTGGGAGACCACATCAGTAAAGGATTTTGCAGATGCTCCATGTTTCCCTTGAGTGATGCCAAATCCTGCTCTGAAACTATTACCAATATGCACAGTTTTGGAACCTTGTTTCCAGTGGTATGTAGCATCATATCTATCTTTCGTAAGTCCACTGCAGACACATACGGAGCTATCATCTTCACTAGGATTCTTTATTTGTTATGGATCAGACATGAAACTTTATTTGTTATCGTTTCCATGTGTAAAATGAGATAAAAATGATTAGAACTCCACTCTTTAAATTTATGGCTTATTGATATGATTTTATTATGTCCACAAATGAAAGGATTTTATTTCCATCTTGGCTACAACTATTTGATATTTGGCAACAATTTTTAACTCCCAAAAAATATAGTATCATAGTTGTTGTAATTACACTAATATAACAAGGATGACAAATAAATTATTTTTTATTGATGAATTTTCTTATAGAAAGCTTGATGATTATAAGATGCATTTGGTAGTTCAAAATTCATTACACAACCCATTATCTTAAATGTTGCAAATCATGAAAGTTTAGGTTGTGTAAGAGATGTTGAATCATGAAAAAATTTCAGCTCGAATGACGCATGTGAGTGGGCATGATGAATGCTTCAAAGATGTACATTTTCTCTAATTTTATAAAAAAGTGTCAACAAATATAGGTATAACTTATCTATTTGTTGTGTCATTTTATACATTCCCTTGAAGTTTTTTTCTGTACATAAGTTCGATATAAAATGTTGTTGGTTACATATTAAGATATTCGTTAAATAAATAATGAGATTTTATGTTTTTTTCAAGACGTGGATCACTCGTGACAACAATTATGACATATTTTTTTCCAAATACACTCTAACATTATATATTACAAATGGTGCTTGATGGAAGTAACTATTAATAGGTGAGTGTGTAGATTAAACTAAGTTAGTTACCTTTATAGTGAGAAATTATGGAAATGTAGACATTATATTCCAATTTTTTTAATTAAAGGTAAAATAGGGTTAAAGGTACCCTAACCCATACAAAAAGTGGAGCAAAATATGTAGCAATTAGGAACAGATGAGGAATCCTCTATGAATGGCACAAAGAAACAAAAACACAACACATCCAAACCAGCAACACAATCAGACTAGCAATAAAAAAAGATATAAACACTCAAAGAGCTCATTCGTGAGATCCCTTCCCATGATATCTTAAGTGGATCTTAAGGGAATTATTATTCACTTTCTTTATTTCTACTCACAACCATCTAATCCTTTTCAATATTCGTGATTTCATTTTCATTATTATGGATTAGAATCATAACTTCAATATGATCCTTAAAATTTTAGATCTTTGATGAAACAAGAGGAAGGGAACATGTTTCCTTTTTTAAATCCACTAAATCCACTAAAAATGAATATTTTATTACAATGGATCCTTTTGAATAGGATGATGCACTTCCTCAAATTATCATAGTCTAAATCAAAATCTTTCTTAGATTCAGAATCTAAATCACAATTTGACGGGTCATTTATAACTAGGTGGCTAGGATTTTAATTCTTTGACCAAGAGATTATACTTTTAACATGTTTTCTTCCCATATAACAACATAAAGCTAAATGAATACTAGAAAAACAAGTTCGACACCTAAAGGGAAACCCTCAAAATTCCAGATTTTGTGTCCAAATTTTATCCTCAATTTTAATTTTAATAGTGGTTGGAAAATCTTCAAAAGTATCAATATCAACCAATATTCACACATATATAGTGTAGTTATAATCTGCAGTCTTTGGATCAATAACCAAACATTTTCCTAAAGTGTTACTCATAAAGATTAAGGAGCTAGAAATAAAAAATTGGAGGGGTAAATAAGGTAGACGAATCAAAATCGACTTGACATGTAAAGTATCAAACACCGGGTAAAACAAAGGGAACCACAATTTCATAATTAGCAAATGGGATTAAACATACCAAACTCTTCCAAAAATCAAATCTCTATCTGAGATTTTAGAAAAAACAACTATGATAACCCACGTGAAGTAGGATAAATATCAATCTTACCTTCCGTGATGGGGCTCCAATGGCTTGACATCCATTTATGAAGAGTGGGCAGACCCAGAGAAAAATTGTTGAATCTGCAGTTCAAGCCTTTTTCATTAAAAAAAATTCATATTTCACAAAATCTACCCCAAAACTAACAGAGAGGGTGGATTTTGCATAATCCATAGGATTAGAACTAGATTTCTTAACCGCATCCCAAAATATCTTCTTGGGATCCACCTTTCCCAAGAGGAATTCTATTCCAATTTTTAATATTCATGTAGCAACTCAAATTATAGAATCAACTAATGATCAAATCCGGATATACTACATATCAGATATCGCAAGTGGTGCTTAATATATGTAAACAATAACAAGTAATTATGAATATTAAACCAATTATGAATACATATCCTCTCTTACATTTGTAGAACCATTTAACTTTTTCATACGGTCCCAATTCTATTTTTTTCACTGTTTTTAATTTTTGCAAGTGGCATCTATTAAACACTGCAGACATTGAGCTTCTCACCACTGTTATTTCATCTCTCACTCTTTCATCAAAAGAACCTTGATATTATTCCATCATGAACTATTATCTCCTCAAATATCCCAACATCTTGTTATCCTCTCCCATTTAATTTGTTATATTGTGGTAAATTTATGATTAAAGATTGTAGATGTTCAAAGAATTATTTTCATTAAATGTAGTTATACTAAAATGGTGACATTTCTTCTTTTCTCATTTTTTCATTTTGTACAAAATATTTCACTCTCTTCAACATACACTTCATGATCATTTCCTGGACTGTCTGCCTCCCTTCCGTGTCTTCCTGTCAACATTCCCATTGCACACTCATGGTGCAATTTCTAGTTTACGTGCCACTATGAAAAATCCCTCATCCCTTTACAGGTGTTGATTTCCTTCACGATAAGGGAATCCTTAAAAAAAAAATTCTTGGGATTCTTGTTCTGTGTGCAACTCTAGTGCTCTATAGTCATGTTCCATGATGTGGTCCTCATGCCTTTGTCAATTTATTGCCCCCTTCCTTGCTTATTACTTTTTTTATTGACCTTACAAACCTCTCAATAGGACATCTTGAGTGTGCTTAAGATAAAAAAAAACATCAATTATATATATATATATAACGTAATTGATTATTTTAGTAGAATTCAAATTGTAAAATGAACAATACTTCTTTATTGTGATAAAATTTTGCCCTCTTATCTAGATAAGCTCAACGTTTAGATTTATAATGAGAGAAACAATGAAAGAAATTTTAATATAATTTTAAACAAATAAGTTTGCACTTCAATATTAGTGATGTAATAAATATATTGTAATTATAGCTATCCAAATTTATATGATCTTATCATCATCATTCACATTTTTAGGTTGTGTGTTTTGGAAAAACAAATAAAAAGTCAAAGTCTAAAATTTGAAAATAAATGTTAATGCTGAAAAAAAATTATTTAAGAATAAAAATAAATAACTTCACTCCCTCAATTATAATAAAATAAATCATATTGAAGTGCCCACTTCTCTTCGACACTATTTGATTATGATTTTTGTTACTTTTGATTAGAGACTTTGACATTATGATTATTATACTTTGATCAACGGGTGATAGACTATATAGATATTTGGATTATTGATATGTTGGGATTCATATTTTGGATTGTGATATGTTAGATGCCACTGGTGGATAGTTATATACATGTTTGTTTACATTGTTCTGGTTTTATACTGACACGTTATATTCATGATGCATTTCCTATGTTGAATATTCTAAATATTATTGTGATTTCATGGATGTTAGTAAAATGGTGGAATCATATTATTTTGATATGGTTGATAGATGATAGAATTGCTTAATTTTGATGACGACTATTGATTTATATGTATATGTTATTTCTCGATGTTATTGACGTGTCTGTGAGCCCAGAGAGGTATTTCTATTTTTGATTGCAAGAAAATTATATCACTATACACTGAAAGGGGATAGGAGAAAAACCCTAGAAGAATGTTGGGTGTTTGCAACATGACCAATTTGAAAACTTGTGTTCTATGTATATTTTGTTTTATTGTTATGCTTGGTTAGGAGGTTTCCCATGGGAGTTTACCTCATGTGTATGGTCATGGGTTGTGATGTTTTCCTTTCTTTTAATTTGGTGTATTTTATTTTGTGGTGCATGTATCTAATTTTTGGGAAAATTTTGTCAACTTATTAGCACTTGTTAATATGTTTTAATTAGCTAATTTAACTTAAATTGTAAACTAAAATGAAGACGTGAAAATCAAGTAATTAATAGAGTATATGGTCCTTGACTTATGCTTGATGTTGAATGAAATTAATTGCATTTTAGAGGTGTTTACTCTTCCTTCCTTCCCAATATTGATTTTTTCCTTGTAGGCCACTTTTTGAGACTTACATTGGATAAGTTCACCTTGTCCCTTACATATGAAACTCATCTACCAACCATACTTATGAAGTATGGAGCTAATTTCAGCCTTTTTAATGCATTTATTGAGTTTAAAAGAGTAAATAATGTCACTTTTCTACTTACCACATTTAATGTGTCCTTGAAAGGTATGGAGTGCATGTTGGAGTATACATTTTTGCATGTCATAACCTTACTTGTTAATTTAATTGCATTGAAATTTGTGTGTTGAATTGTTGAGTTGGTATGGAGGGATGATGAAGTGTCATCCTACATGGTGCCAACCCATCATCCTCGCCTCCTTTTCTATTTATTGAGTGAATTTGGAGGATTTGGGGTTACTTGTCTCATTTTCTAAACTTCCACTTTTGGAATTTTGACTTGGGTTGAATCCTTGGATATTTTTGGAGTTACATTTTGCGATTGTGCTTGGTATATATGAAGGAGTGGATGATTTTTGAGTTAATATTTTTGGAAGCTTAATGGAGAGGTAGGATCTCAACTTATTGTTATTCCTTAATTTATGAATATAGATATGAAATTTGTGTTTGTTTGAGTTTATGTATGTGTGTTGTGAAAGTAATATGTTGAGGAGAAAGAAATGGAGTTCTTTTTTCGGAGGAAAAAGGGAGTTAGTGAGGAAATTTGGAATAGGTTCTCTACCCATGTGGAGGTAAAATGGTTTATATGTTATTTTACATAGGAAAAAGGGAGAAATAAGGTGTTGTGTGTGCTCATTGCTAATGCACTTGGAAGTATTCAGTGGAACCTCTTTCCATATAGGAGGCAAAAAGAGAAGACTCCATGTTCTTGTATCTATTTTGGCTTGCTATTAATCCTTTGTGATTGTGATAAAAATGTAAATTTCATTTATATTGTTTTGGAAAAGGTTGTAAACTATTTTGGTGATCTTGCTTGGAAAATTATGTTTGAGTGTTGATATATTGCATGAGCGTTGGAAATTTCTATGAGTGTTGTTTTGTGGAAGTGATTTTTTGTGTGAAGTTGTAAAAGTTGTAAAGCAAACCTCATTGTTCTATGGTTGGGGCTTGGGGGCCAATAAGGAGGATGGTTTCTCATCTTATTGGATTATAGGTTTGGTGGAGAGCATTGCCTACTCTCATTTCATTGTATTGTAATTCAAATTTGATTAGATAAGAAGAGTGAAAAATTGAAGCTATGAAGTTGGAGGATGGCATTGATATGAAGACCTTTGTATTTAAGCCTATGAAAGAGTCCTATTTTGTAATTTTGCCATGTTGTTTCCACTTAGTGTGGAAGGCTTGTAATTCTTGTACTTTAAAAGAATATTCTTGCAAATTTCATATATCAAATTTTAATTGTATAGTTTGAAAGAGAAATCTCAAAGTTGCATTTGTTGAAAGAGGACTTACATTTTACCTTGTTGTAAGTTTTATGATTCAATAGAAATGTTAAAAAAAAAGGAGACCCCTGTTCTATTAGTATAATTTTTCTATTTACAATTGGACAAAAAGGAAAGTTAGAAATGTTTGAAGTTATATATCATGTTGTATAAAAAAATATTGAATGGTTCCTTATAATTACTTGTGAAGAAACTTGCATAAACTCATTTGAAAAATATATTTTAAAAAAAAGGTTACTAGTTTCATTTATCTTCACATATTTGAATAGAATTGAATTTATAACAACTTCATACACCCTTTATAGTTGCTATAAAAACAAGTTGAATTGATAGTTTCTCTACAATAGATCAAATAAAAATAAAGAAATCAACTAAATATATAAGAATAGATACAAATATTTATAGAATTTTATATTGATAGATTATAGTGCCCCTCCGTGTCTACTCCTTGATCCGCACACCTGTCACATGGAAGAGCTTGAGATGAAACATCCTAGACGACCTGTCATTTACTTACAGAATAATACAAGCACTTTGTTCAAGATCTAGAGGTGTCAACCACAGGGAAACTCAAGTTAATATTATAGGTTTCCCAATAATTGGATCATCGCAGCAAATGCAGAGGGTGGGATACACACTCAAAATTTAAATAAATAGAAAGTTAGGGGAGATGTGCTGAGCGAAGGTCTCTGAAGAAGCTGTCTAAAATCAGTACCATCATGGGTTAAATCAGTCCCACGCACACTAATAAACCTAACCTAATCTCTCCTCATTCTACTACATGCAAATTTATCTTTCCGGATCTGTATCTTCACTCAAACGGGTTTATTTGTCTCTGAGAGGAAACTTCTTGTTGCTGCATTGTGTTTTGTATGTGGAATACAAGAAGAAAAGTGAGGATTCAGAGTCCATAATGTCTAGCTGTGTTGATTTTGCTTCTTCCATTCCTAAATTCCTATGCTACATGCACTGTAACCTTGCAGGCCATTTTCTGTCTTGTCCTTATATCTATTATTGCAAGTAGCGGTTGTAGTGATTAAAGACCTTGAAAGTGCCTCACCTGCAACCCCACTTATGCCTCTATAAGATTTGTTTCTTTTAGACTTCCTCTGCGTGAAACACTTTGTTCTTTCTCCATTTCTGCATATGCATGACTGGGGGGTGGGGGGGAAATCTTTTTGTATTTTTGTTATAATCTGTGCACTTATGGATAGCACCCATGGTTCTTTTGCCAGCATATTCCCAGCTTGTGCAAAAACAATAGATTTGGAACAGGTATGAGTGCCAACGAAAGCACAAGGGGAAGTTATTTTTTTTGTTTGAAGATGAAGTCATCTAAACTCGAGATGTGACTAAGATTTAGGATGGATAAGCTTTGTTGGGCATACACGATCCTTACCAACACAAACAAGATTATGTGGATCTCTTAGCCAACAGTTGCCCTCGTTGAACAACTCAAGAAAGATATAAATGGGCAGGTGGTCTATTCCAGGGTGCATGATGTTCTTTACACATTAGCAAGACAGTTTACTGAAATGGACAAGAATTGCCTTTTTTTTAGTTCAGGTAGAGGTTTACAAGAGTCCCAGCCAAGGAGTGTTAAGGAAAAGTCAGAATTTATTTGATGAACAATAAGTTGAGGTGCCTTCTCAATACATTCAGAGCTCTACATATCCTGTCGTTACTTGCCAACAATCCTGATTTTAAAGAAATTCCTAAACAGAAGATAAAGAGTATGGTCTCTCTCAAGGTTCTTGATCTATAATCCGCAATTATCTGGTCATTTCCAGAAAGCATAAGATGTTTGAAACATTTGTATTGCCTGAGATTAAGCTTTACGCCTCTCAAGAGACTGCCCAACGAAATGGTAAAGATGTATGCAAGCACAAGGCATACATACTAATTTTGTAAAAATACTTGGGAGAAAACGTGGGTCTAAGGACCATTTTTTCGTTCCATTTGAAGCGGCAATATATAGAAAGCATGTGGACTATTTGACAAAATGGGTGGGAATGAAGAACATAGAACTAAATTCACTAAATGTCATGGTTGTTGGATATGCGCAATATGTATTTGTGGAAAAAGGCATTGGAAACTCTCAACCAAATGCAATTCTCTGGTCAAAGTCCGTGAAAAAAAAAAAATACCAAGAAGATGCCTCCTTCAAGCATCGAAAATCGTATGAATCTTACAAATTGATATTAAATGTTGATTCTTAGGAAATGTAACCCCAAACAATGATAAAACTTTACTTTTTTTGGAAGTGTAAAAAAAAAAAAAAATTATTTGACCCGAAAGTGACACACATGGAATGCCAGACCCAAGTATACCACAAACCCGAAATTCCTAGCATGACCCCTGGTAACGTGGAACACCATGGAGTAACTTAGCCAAGTCATTTGAATTTATTTAGCATCCTTGCAAATCGAATTCATAAGACACTTAACTTGAAATTCATTTGTGTGTCGTGTTTGTTTCAACAAAACGCAATCAGTTTCAACTTACAGTTGCCGCTAGTTTGAGCGAAACTCAAAACCACTGCAACCTACCCTTAGACTGCTAACAAGAGAATCGTAAACCACCTTTATTTCAATGAAAACACTTTCGGAAACTAATTTTTTGCAAATGTGTTTGGGGGCCCTCCGGTAGCTGTGCGACAAGAGTTGTTGCGCGATTACGATAACTGGCCTCGGATTTACGCCTATAACTAGAGCTCTGCTCAGCGTATTCGATTTTTGTCAGTCACGATAAATTATCTATATAAGGGGGAGTAAGTAGGAATCACCCAACTCCGTGATCAAACTTGAAATGTGTATTTTTGGGACCCATTTTTTAAGCACTTTGCGATTTTGGACAGTGTTCTCAACCTTAGCTAGAATCTCCTTTTTGAGTCTTATTTGACTTTAGGCCACACGCGTGACCTCATAATATCATTGCAATGCTATGTATAATTTTATTCAATCTTTTATTTTATATAAATGAATTTTTAAATGTATGGTGATTTTCTCTCTCCAACCTCTTCTCTATCTAAAAACAACTATGTTACTTGATTGATAAAAAAAAAAAACGTAAATGAATGGGGAAATGTGAATTGGTTTGAAAGGAAATGATAATGGAAATGAAATGCAAATGGTTATGACATTGTGAATGGAAAATAAAATGTCTCTTAACTTTCTCTCTCATCCTTACTCTCTCTATAGTACCAAAATATTAAGTGCAACTAAATGTCAAAGCGTGAATGCATAAGAAATGAAACCCTCTCTCTCTCTCTCTCTCTCTCTCTCTCTCTCTCTCTCTCTCTCTTCTAATTGATTGAAAATGTTAAAAATGATGGATGCATGGAATTAATGTTTGAGTGTAGGGAATTTCCATACTCAGTCCTAGGACTGACGCAACATTGGTTGCAGGTACTCCGAACAAGAGGAATTTTCTAGATGTGATATGTTGTAATTAATGAGTTGTCATTGTAAAGTTGTATTCATCTTGCAATACATGTATTACCATAGAATAATGACATGTAATGTTGTTCGAAGAATTGTTCTTGGTATATTTTGAAAAGGGAATACCAATGTGGTTATATTTTATAGTGTCGAATTGGATGTGAACTTGTACTCAATGCTGCACCTATGTTATAATGATATTAAACAAATCTTTTGCTACGTTAATTATTGGTTTACTTCATCTCATTAAAACTATCAAAATTAAAAGAATGAGTTATAATGCCTATTGTACTTCCCCCATTTGGGTCTTTTTCTAGGGTATAAAACATTGATCGTGTTAATAAAATACTTTGACCTCATTAATCATCTCCTTGTTTCGCACCTAAGACGTCTTATTAAGGGCCTTTTACCTTAATATTTTAAGAGGTGGTGATTTTATGTTGTGAAACCTATCTTTTTGGATGAGTGAGGTGATCATGTCTAGGTGTTGTAGGTATGACCATATCATGAATAAGTTAACCCCCTTGTGCGTAATTTCCCTTAGTACCCCAGTAGGTGGCCAAAGCCTTACAAGATAGTTTTTGGTTGTACCTACGATTAGTCTCTTGTGAGATCTAAATTATGTGGGTGGAGACTACGTTTCGAATTACTCATGTATTTACCCAACAACTGAAATAGGTCCTTAGGAGAATTTTGAAATGCATAACATTGTTTGGGTTATTTCTCTTTCAATATACACTTATACTTCCATGTCCAAGAGCATTCAGACAAGTTGTCTTGTGCGAGGTCGTACTCCTTGTAGTCTTAAATCCTTAAGTGTTACATAAGTGTTATAGGAATTACATTTGTTACAAAATGATGTTAATACAAGACCAAAGTAACCATGTAATTGTAGTCGGTAAAAGGGTAAATAAGATTAAACTAAGAAATGACCACTCCAAAAATGGTACACCATTGAGCGATGTCAAAACCAACTAAAATGTCAAATATGATCATAAACTAAATGTGATAAAGTAGAGTTGCATGAATAATACAACAATCTAATAAACCGAAAACCAAATATGATGCATGGTCACATGTTTTGTTTGCATAAATGTGGATTAAACAACGATGCTAATGAAATAATAAAATGTAACCTTAAGAATGTGATACCTGCAACTGTAGCCAAGATCTTGTGAGATAAGGAGATTGCACTCTAGTTGTACTTGTAAAAGTTAGTATAACTCTTGGCGTAGTTAGGAATATAATAAATCTAGGATCACTCAAGTAGTAGAATCTATGGTCAAAAACATGTACTTAACTCGTTGCTACCATAGATGATAAAATCTAAATAATTGAAATGTGAAATTCGTCACTTAGATTGAAGGAAAAATATAGGTGTAATGTACCCTTCCATGCACAATATGACTGTGAAAATATGAATTCCTAATTAGAGCAACGGATTGTGAATCAAGAATGATACAACTTAATTAGTAAATTTACATAACTAGTTGTAATAACTTGAAGATTAAACTAATGTATTGTTAGTATTGAACACTGCTATGAAATGAACTCGAGGGATAGGTTTTCTATTGATCTAGTAACCTTCCTTTTTCTTACTGTGAATTTTTTCCCTCCTTGTAACGAGAGTACTTGTCCAAACTAAGTAAACATGGCTCTCTCAAACAAATCCTTAAGTAAGATATTAGAAGGCACATGTGTGTATATATGTTCCTAATCACAATCGTGCTTTATAAACTTATTTCCACAAGAGAAACGAGCGAATTCTAAAGGAACCACTATAGTTGAAATGTTAAACAAAAACATGCAACTCGATTGTAAAAGGAGGAAGGGCCCTATGTTATGTGTTCTTCAAACAATTATAGTCAACTAATGAAAATAGGATTTTAACAAATATTTCACCATGAACAATGATGTGTTGTGGGAAATCTCCTGTGAGTAAGTGTATATTGTCGTGGGTCGTTGTTGTACCTTGTCATTTTTGGAAATGTGGCTTTGATGTGCATCATGTGTTTCATGTTATATATGTGGGTCCATGGTTACACAAACGTCTCATGTGTTATACATTATCCTAAGTGACCCTATGTGATGTTATGCATCAAGCAATGTAAGCCAAAAAAAAAATCCTGTTATTATGTGTGTTGTAAAATTTGGGCATTACATATGGTATCAGAGCAGAGGTTCATGCTCTCGAACCTCTGGGATAGATTGGAATTGTGATGATTATACATGGTGGTGGTGGAGATGGGAAGAGGTAACATGATATATGTTGTGATGTGAATAATGTTTTAATTGTGATATTATGAATGCGCGTGTTGTCCATGTCTCTTAGTGTGTATTTGTTATCATGTTGATGTGCTTGCGATGAGAGTATTCGCTCTCCTTTTTATGGACTAATGAGGATTTCATGTGTGATGCGTTGCTTTATTGTCGTATGAAAAGAATGTTATTGTAGATTATGGAGTGTTTGATTGTTTTGTTATTATGTGATATGAAGGTGTGTTTATGTGTTGCATGAAAAAAATTGTTGTATAGTGAATTGGATTTTATCGTGATGTCACCAACATGTTGTGATTAATCGTATGTGTCACCATGTTGTATTGTGATTGACTGTATATTGTAATGTTAGTCATTGTTTTTCATCATAAATATAATTCGTGTAATATGTTGATGGTTCATGTCGTGAATTAGGGGGCATATGGTGATTGTATGACCCCTATTGTGTAGTACTTGCACCTTAGGTACATTGTGGGAAAGATGATGTATTATAACCTATGAAATTAATGATTTTGTTATACCCTATATATACACCATGCATAAGACGATATGGTTTAAATGTGTGTAAATCACCATTGTGTTAGTGATGTAGTTATGTGTTATGTTGTGAACCTTACACTAGATGACTTTAAGGGAAACAATCGGCATGAGTATATGTGTGGAGAGAGGAGGTGTGGACTAGGTTTTCATAATCTTTAGCTGAGTACGAGTGAGGAAGTGGAGTCTTATATAGTCTGAAAACCCACTTTTATCTATTTAGTATAGTTCAAGCTTACTCAGTATATTGTAGAGGCACACCACCTTAGGCCTAACTTACACAAACTAGCATCCCATTCTCTTTCCTATTTGGTTTTGTCCATCAAACAATCCTATGTTATTTTGACTATGTTGAGCCTTGTGGGAGTATGGAAGGATGAGTTCAGGAAGAGATGATGACACTTCACATTATTTGATATACTCATTTCTAGTTACATGTATATTTTTTATGTGCTGAGGCTTGACATCCAATAGCCAAAACTCGATGAGTACCCATTTGGTGGTCATATGAGGCCACATAGTGATTGTAATATGTTATTTCTCACTATGTATTTTATTCGTAAATTGATCATTATCTCTGTTCTTGTAGAAGCTAGTAATTTTCTTTATTGATGTGTTATTTTATTTTGGGCATTTTATTTGGTTACACTAACATGCATATTTTTGCACTAACTATGGCTATTTAAACATTTTTTTAATTTATTTTTAAACTTTATTTCCATGTTTTTACAATTTTTTATTGAGGATCAACTAAATGGCATTATTAACCAAGGTTTATATTAGATAAGAAATAAATTGTTGATTGAAATGGCTGGGTCTGCGACCTATTATAATTATGATTAATGGGTTGGGGGGAGGAAAATCGCCCCCACCCCCAATCCATATTATTAAAATATGGGTGGGGTGGGGGCAACTCTCTCACAACATACAATACAAATCCTCTAACATTTATATGGCCATGACCACTTCTTTCGATATGCATTATGTACTATTATAAATCCTACTAAAACCTTTAAATAACACTAACACACACATATATCTCGGCCGCATATAGTAAAATTTTCTGTTTTGAATAAACCTACCATTTATCTTTTAACCTGGTATTGTAAAATAAATCTAAATCAAATGCAAATATATATATTAATATATATATATATATATATATATATATATATATATATATATATATATATATACTATATATATATTATATATATATATATATGAAACCCCAAACCTGTGTATATACCTCCTTGTAAATAAATAAAACTGGGGCAAAATAGTACCCACAATAGAAATGGGGAAAATATCCCATTTAATACAAAATACTACAAAAAAGAATATCGGAGTTCATAAAACCCTCCATAGCTCTTATAGCCTCCATGCTTCCAAACCTACAAAAGTAAAAAATGAGATGGATTAGGGAAAAAATGTAAATAAAAAGTAAACATAACAATTTTTAGGGAATTTTAGAAAACCTAGCATCCAAGGGCCCAAAATGATTGATCTAATGGTTGAGATTATATCCTACATAATATAAAAATGATGGTATTTTCATGGGGAATGGAATTTAAATTAAAATATATGTGTAATTGGTGGAATATGGCCACTTAGTGGTTAGGTCAAGTTGTGACCTTTTTGTGGTGGGGACTAATTAAGTAATTGTACATGGTATTTGATGAATGAATAAAAGGCGGGGTTTAAATAATTAATAGTAAGGTATACTTAAAATAAATTAAATAGATTACGGTTATTAAATGGTTGGAAAATACTCTAATAAAGTAAAATAATTTAATGGAAAGATTTTAAACCATACAATATTTTGGGGAAATTTAAATTAATAATATTTAATTATTAATTCAATAAATCGATTAGTGTACGAAGGTGTGGAAATCATTCACAAGAACTTAACTGGCCGCAAGTAATGTTTATAACCCTTTTAAAACAAAATATATATACCGTAATTTTTTCCCTACTAAATTAATAGACTTTGTTGTAGTTTTGAATGTCGAAGTTGTGGGCGTTACACTTGGTATCAGGGCTATGGGTTCAACACTTGGACCTTGGGACAACATGAAACACAACAAGTAAACCTAACACAATCTACACGTAAAACACATATAACATTGCATGATATTTTAAAATGTAGAAAACCTAGAAAACTAAAAAAAAACCTAGATGATGATAAATTAAATCTTGTCTTGGTTTGTGTAGGAGATGAGAATAAGATGAAGGGATATTTCGCCATGGAGTTAGATATACCACCCCTAGAGCAGGAAGTTTCCATTATATTTCCGCAGATCCTACAGACCTTGGAGGAGGTCAATGCAGCTATATGAGGTCGAGGAGAGTAAAGGGAAAATCTAGCTAGCATGACAGAGAGCCATTAGTAGAGGATCATAACCTATCATGACACAATGAGAAGTATAGAGCGGGAGAAATCCCATGTAGATTCAACCAAACAAGATTCACCACAGAGAGGACATGGATATACGACTACAGGACATAGAAAGATCTAGTAGCCCTAGACAAGGAAATGGCCTTGAGGATAAACCTAGAGGTAGACAATCGACAATGGAATATCATATTAGAGAGATTATGAACATTTTCCCATCTCACTTCACTGGAGATATAGGAGGATTTTCAAGTAGAGCATTGGTTAGTGAGCTTGAGCAGATGCTTCAAGTTGTACCCATGTACTAGCAACATGAAGGCTCGTGTTACGATTCATCTTCTGAGAGATGGAGCAGAAGTTTGGTGGAGGATTAAGGAGTATAAGATCCATGTAGATTCAGAGACTTTTACATGGGAGCTCTTTGAGGAGTGTTTCCATAGGTGATATATTTCTAGGAGGTTTATTCAGCAGCAGATCGATGAGTTTCATGATTTGTGATAGGAATCCATGACAGTACCTGAGTATGAGAGTTGATTTATGGACTTGCTTCAGTATGTAGAATACATGCAGGATGAGTAGGTTAGGATTCAAAGGTTCATCAGGGGCATCAACTTAAGTTGGGGAGGGGTAGTGTCCATTCATTGTATGTAGACCCTTAGCTGAGGTAATTTAGAAAGGCCTACAATGTAGAGGAAACCAGGGGAAAGACACAACAAGATAGAGATAGAGTGAGGAGACGTGTTGAGAAGATGCATGATAGTAGGTCAAGGGGTCAGCTCCTCCTCCTCGTGGTCGAAATGGTTCAACACAGTCCTCTTTTATGCCGCAACAACAAGAAAAATAGTAAGAAACAACATACTTGACCACATTTCAAACCTCCAAAGCACCATGATGCATAGAGAGGATGTAGTATAGGGCCTCCTGCTAGGGGACCTAATAGGACATAGACTCCATCTCAGAGCTCATTCAACCGAGAGTACATCCACTACAACAGAAGTAGTCTGTAGTGGGGTCATCACTATCTACCTCAGAGATGGTAAGGGGACATAGAGGGGTTTCTTCCCATTCTAAGGGACCTAGTAGTTGTTAGGGATGTGGTCTACCTGGGCACATTTGAGGGAGTGTCCACATAAGCTTGTTAATTACGGTAAGACACCTATTTTCAAGAGCCTAAAATCAGTGATATGAGATGTAACCATCAGGTTTATGCAAGTGGTCAAGAACCGCCAAGAAGAGCATCAGTGGTATATTGATTGAGAATACACCCTACCTCTATATTGTTTGAATTATGGCTCTTTTGATTCATTTATTGCACCATCATTAGTAGAGTGATACAGGTTTGTGGCACAATAGACATGGTTGCTAGTTGGGACGTTGAGAATGGCTTCTAGAGCCACGATCACAGTGGAATCCTTAGTTAAGGAGTGTGTAGTGGATCTAGGGACCCTTCACCATGACCTTGGGATGTTCGTATCCTTCCCTTGGGTTCATATGGAGTTATCTTAAGCATGGATTTCTTATCTGTACATAGAGCTAGAGTATATTGATACATCAAGGTTATATTCTTGTGTAGATGATTTAGGAGTGGAATCAATGATAGTTAGAGTTAGGAATCCCATTTCTATTTGCACCATATCTATTATACAACGAAAGCAATTTGCGTGACGGAGATGTTAGTTATATTCCATCATAATTAGTGAGAAAATGAAAGGATGAGACCCACGGACCATCAATTGATGATCATCATATTTTGAGGGAGTTTTTAAAATGTTTTTCCCAGTGATTTTTCAGTCTTACCTCCCCCACATGAGAGATATACTATCATATTGATCTAGTTCCTAGAGCGGAGCCTATCTCACTCGCTCCATATAGGATAACTAGTCCAGAGATGTGTGAGCTCAAGTTGTAGTTATAGGGCCTTCTTTGAGAAATGAATAATCTGTCCTACTATATCTCCTTGGGGTGTACCAATGATTTTTGTGAAGAATATGGATGGATCTTTTTGTTTGTGTGTTGACTACAGACAAACTGAACAAATTAAGGATCAAGAATCGTTGCCCCATTTCACGCATATATGATTTTTTTTCCAAGATAGATCCTAAGTCAAGTTTATCATCAGATAATGATTTCAGAGGTGGAGATCCATAAGACAACCTTTTGCACTTGATATGGTCACTACGAATTCATAGTGGGTTGCCATTTGGTCTGAATAAATCTTAATGTAGTATTTATGAGTTTGATGAATTGGGGTTTTCAGGAAATTTCCATACCATTTTCTTTTCACATGTTCCCAGATGATTTATTTTATTTATACTCATGCATGCTATGAGCAACACAAGGAGCACCTTTAACAGGTTCTGCAGTGTCTTCGAGAGCAGTAACTTTACAGGAACCTAGAAAAAATGTGTATGTTTCTAGACAGAGGATCAATATTTAGGTCACATTATTTATGGGGAAGGTATATCGTATGCGATTCTGTCCAATATTATAGCTATCATGGATTGGCCAGTGGATAACCAATGTGACTGAGGTGCACAGCTTCATGCAACTTCATGCATCCCATCACTTCCCTACAACGGAAAGGGAAGAATATTTTTTGGTAAGATATATGTGATCGGGCCTCTTCAGGATACTGAAGGAATTCCCTTACGACATCACTTTATTCTAGCAGTTCCGTATCCACAGAGATATTTATTATGTCGGAAAAGTAGCAGCACCAGGGATTTTCCCATTACAAAAACTAATTTTGACTAACATGGGATTATCTCAAGGTGTGGGACCTTTGCAATTGAGATAAACCTCCAAAAAAGGTTGGTTCCTGACCTATTCTAATGCTAACCTACTCCTAAACTACCAATTCCAAGGGACCAGAGGAAGAGAAATACATAAATGTAAATCCTAAACTAAGGTAGGCGATAACACCAAAATAAGACTAGAGAGATTCCTAGTGAAGTGAAAGTGGAGGGAAATGGGGAAGAAGAGGGAAGATAAAATGCACAGTCCTAAAACACATTCGAACTTCCAATCTCATGGAGAACAACAAATTTAATCCCTGCAAAGGAACACAATATGCACAATATACCTACAAAATATAGTATAAAACAAGAAATGAAATATAAATCAATCTAGGGAAAGAAGAGCCAAAAAACACTAATTTTATTACTTAAAATGAGATGTAAAATCCATTACAGTATAAGCAACTAAGGAAAGAATCCTTCAAAAAATGCATAAATTTGAGGCCTGTAACTCACAAAAGTGATTAGAACAATTTTGGCAGAGTTCCTTTACAGTTTCCAAATATCTCTCCTTCAAATGAGGGGGAATTTACAAATATATAGAGAAAAGGAGCTACCAACCAACATCCTTCAATAAATATCCTATACATAGGTATGGGCACCCATGATGGTTCATTTTTAAATGGCACTTTTCTTGCATGGTGAACAGGGTTACCATACCTCATTAATCCGGTTGTTGTGTAAACCTATGTACTGTATCATTAATGTCTAGCTGTATCTACAAACTTAGTTGCGGGTCACCAAACGGAAAACCACTAGCTAATGCATGATAAGAAGGGAAGAAGTCACCACCGATGAGGAAAGGACTTGTCGGATAGACAAGAAGAAATATTGTCACACAAAAAGAGGGGAGGTTGATGCGTAACAAGAGGGTGATGCTGAAGTGTAACAAGAGGGAAGGTGGCGATGGAGGAAAGATAGAATGGAATGCATCAAGGAGGGAGGTAGACACATGACAAGAAGGCTAGCATTGACTTATTTCAATGATAACGGTTCATGTGTGACACAAGAAATAGGAATGGTTGATACGTGACAAGGAGGAAGCATTTGATGTGAATCAACAAGGAGTGGTTGATAAGGAACATGAAAAAATTGGTTGACGCAGATCAAAAAGGTGTGGTTGTTGTGTGACAGGAAGAAGGGGTTGAGGCACATCAATAAGGATTGGTTGTCATAGTGACAAGAGGAAGTGATTGACTGCACATTAACAAGGAGTGGTTGTCGTGCGCGAAACGAGCGAAAACGGTTAATGTGCGTCAAACAAGGAGTGGTTTTCATGTGACAAGAGGAAGTGGTTGATGTATGTCAACAAGGAAGTGGTTGTCACGTGACAGGAGAAGTGTTTGATGTGTGTCAACAAGGTGACAATTCATACATTTTTCCAGTTTGACCATTAGTACAAATCCTGCTCCAAACCTTCACCATGGCGAGCAAGCTCTCTGCAAGATACCTTGTAAACTACTCCCATTAACTATCAATTCGCATATGTGTAGGTTGATCCATTTTGCAAAGGGTGGTGTAAAAATGGATGTAAATTGATGACTTACAAGGTTAGTCTTCCTTCTAGATTTGAAAGACCAGTGATTTTTCATCCATTGGATATGGATTTTATTATGATTGCTAAAACTAGTATAATGTCCGAACTCCTCTTGTATTCTCTGGAACGCTACTAAGACATTACTTCTTCATCGGATCTTTTCGGAAACTTGAAAGTGCAAGAAACGAAAAATTAAAAAACTATGTGTACAAATAATAAAATCATACATATGCCGAAAATGGAACATGCAAAGAGGATATAAGAACTTATCTGAAAGCAAACCTAGCTTCAATAGAATAATGTGTTGTAAGAACTTGGAGGAATTAAAAACTCTAAACTAATATTTATAAGAAAGATACTCCCGATCAGTAATAATTCTTGAGATAGATTCCATTCACTGGGATCTACAATTATTTCTCCCAACTTCGTGCATTGGAAAGCATTATTTTCTTTGCACCTTGAAATCAAGTAGGGGCCACTTTATATTTGCATCAAACATGGAAGTGCCTTCCTAGTTTGGCTTTTCTACATCCCATTTCAGAACCAGGTTATCCTTATTTAAAATTTATGTTTTTGTCCTTTCTGTCAAAAATAATCTTGATTTGAGCTTGGTCCTTCTCCATTGTTTTCAATGTCTCTGGTTTCTTATCTCTTCGAGCTCAATGAGCTCTCCATACCTAAATTCCATAGATGGAAACGCAAACAACTCAAGCTACTTGAAAATCTCCAAGGATGGTAATTCAAGGGATATTGGTAGCCTTTCTTCCCTTCCATAAACCAACTTGAAAGGAGCACAAACCATTCATTTCTTGGGATTGATTCTATCAGCGCACAAGGCTTATTTCAATTTGGTATGCCAAGTCCTCTGATTCTCATCTAAGGTTATTCTTATTATTCTCAACAAATTCTTGTTTGTGGACTCTGTTTATCTATTACCCTGAGTTTAGTAGTTGGAAGAAGTGCTCAAGTAGATGTCATTTCTAACAAACTAATTAGATATATTTTTCTCCAATGAAAGCTAAGGAATGATCGAAAATTATAGTGGAAGGAACACCAAACCTCATTACAATACCTTCATATAATTCCATAATTCTAGCTTCATTTGCTTCCTTAAGTGCAATTTCTTCTATCCACTTAGTGAAGTAGTCTGTAGCTTTAAGAATCCATTTGTGACCTAGGATGGAACTTGGATTGATCATCCTAATAAAATAAATCCCTCATCGCATGAAAGGTTTCTGAACTGAGATAGGATGGAGTGGGAGGGTTGTTAGCTTATCTTTTCCTATGAAGAAGGCACACTTCTTGCATTTCTTGATCCATGAGTAACAATCATTGGAAAATATTAGGCTAGTAATAACAAGCGCTCAAGATTCTAATAACTATTTCTTTTGGGGAAAAAGGACCACCTGCCTCTCCATCATGAAACTCATGGAATACACTCTCTATCTGATCTGTCTTGATGTACCTTAGGAGGACATCGTTCACAACCTTTTTGAAAAAAATATTATCTAGAAGCACATATGGGATGCAATGAAGTCTGAAATACCTCCTTTTGGCCTTACTCAATCCTTGAGGATTTTGACCTATTTGAAGGAAATTTATAATATCCCGAGTCCAACAAGGAATGGATATACCACCTATGGTCTATTTTTTATTATCTTGCAACATCAAAACAAAGAAAATCTCCTCTCTTGATTAAGCATTCTAGTTAGAAGCTATATGCTCACACAACCCATTTCCCCTAACTAATTTTGTCACGTTTATATCAATATCATACTTTGTGACCTTTTTTATCTAACCAAATATCTTTTCATTAAGGTTCTTGTTAAAAATAAAATCTATTGCACCAGCATGTGAAACTAATAGATGAATTATGTTATTTGACACTAGATATCTGAATTTCTGTAGACTTATAATAAAAACAAAAACATGCTTCTCAATAAATGAATATCTCACCTCATAATATTGAAGGATTTGGCCGAAGAATGCAATAATCTGCTCCATTCCTTCTTGATTTTGTTGTACTAGTATGGCAGATATTGCATCTGTGTCCCCAAAAGTGTATAAAATAAATTCCTTCAAGAAATATGGATTTATGAGGGTTGGAGCATGTGTAAAGGATTTATTTATAGCTTCAAAGATTAATTTTCCTTCAGCAATCCATTTGAGAACCATGGTCTTCTTTAACATCATTGTTAGTGGCTTGAAAAGATGGGAAAAGTTGGGAACAAACCTCTTGACAAAATTAATTTTACTCAAAAATATTTGGAGAGCCTTCTTGTGACTTGGCAATGACAATGCTCAGATGGCTTCTACCCTTTCTGGATCAATTTCCAGCCCTTCCTTATAAATTATGTGTCTTAAGAGCTTGCCTTCATGAGCTAAGAATATACACTTTTTCAGATTCAAAGATACTCCAAATCTCATGCATATTTGGAACACTTGTCTAAGGTGAAAGAGGTGACTTAATGTGTTCTTGGAGAATACAATGATTTCATCTAGATACACAAGAACTATGTTATGGATCAGCCCTTTGAATACCATATCCATTTCCCTTTTGAAAGTGGCTCCAACATTTGAAAATCCAAATGACATCTTCCTATAAGCATATGTGCCCTACTTTATGTTGAATGTTTTCTTTAACTACTCATCTTCTTTCACCATGATTTGATTATAGCCTGAGGATCCATCAAGTAATGAGAACCTTTCGAAACTGGCTATAACCTATAGGATTTACTCCATGGAAGGAAGTGTGTAGTGGTCCTTGAGAGAGGCCATATTCAAGTCTCAAAAATCCACCCATAACCTGAGTTCCTCATTCTTTTTACTAACCGACACCATATTTTCTACCCATGAAGAGTGCTTGATTGGAAAGATGATGCTTTCTTCAATGAGTTTTCTCAGTTCTCTTTTCATGACAAGATTGATATGAGGATTGACCAACCTTTGCTTTTTCCTGATGGGTTTAGCTCCTAAATCTAGTTCAATCATGTGTTGTGCCAACTTAGGATTAAATCCTATCAAATCTTCATATCTCCAAGTAAACACATCTGGAAATTGTTGGAAAATTTGTATAAATTCAGATTTTTCTTGATTTGTGCTCACCTTGCCAACTTGGAGCACTTTATCCTCTTCAACCGAAATTGTATTTGAATCCTCGTATTTGACCTGAATGTTTGCTCTTTCCCTCCAAAACTTATCATTAGGATTGAGCATTGACTCTAGGGTCACTAAACCCTTTGGTAGCTTATTTTTCCTCAGTTGAAGCATTTGATCACCATATTATTTCTCCAATTTATCCTATTTTCTAACCAATAACTTGGCATCCTCTTGCAAGAAATTAATGATATGTTGATCATTCTCAAATACCTACCAACTCATGTTGTTTTCTTGTATAGCTAGCCTCACAATTACATATATATGTGGCTGCACTTTATCTCTTTTAATATTTTACATGACAACAAATGTTGCTCCAATTACTGTAATCCTATCCACAACCTCATTTTTCTTCCTTTATATGGCTCGAATATTGAATGCTTCAAAACCATCAATTTTATCCCATACCCGATGCTTGTAGGCTTTGAGAAGATCATTCTTAGTAGCATGTTTTCCCCTAACCTGGTTGACTATTAACTCACTATCCCCAAACACTTTCAAGTTTTTTATACCCCTATTTATTTCCCAATTCAATCCATGTCTCAAAGCTTCATACTCAACGGTATTATTTGACCAAGTGAAATGAAAAATAGAAAGCTTAGTATTATTTTATACCTTGTGGTGACAAAAACATTACTCATCCTCCAACACCTTGCCTACTCCTTAAGCCATCAAAAACTGGTTTTCGTACTTCATTATCACCCTTATCATCCAGTTTAGTGAGGCTAGGGAAAGGTGTGTTTTCCTCGTGTAAACAATAAAATCCCAACTCAACCTCCTCTATTTCTTTGTAATGATCATATCTGTGTCTTTTTTGTTCCCATTCATTGAGATTCAAATCTGAGATGCCCCCAACTTTTGTATCTGCTTCCTGATAATTTAGGAAATCCTCTTTATCAAATGCTAAGAAATTTACGTTGAATGGGCTTAGTACATGAGGCTCAATATAGAAATTAACAATAGGTTCAGACTAGATTGTATCCTTAGCTCCATACTTTGTTATGAAGAGCATATGTGACCAAACAACTGATAAGTATCCTTTGATTTTGGTAGTGAAGTCTCTTGACATGCACAAGGAAAAGAGTGTTGGCAAGTCAATCACTGATATATCCTACAGAACTGTGACATTAGGACATGCGTGCAATGTAAGGTTTAAACCTTTTATGATCCAAATAGTCCCCACTACTGTCCCATCAAACAGAACCAATCCTTTGGAAACTAGGTCGTATTTTAGGCCCAACTGATCTGCAATATGTTTCATCATTACCGACCTGCTAGCCCCTGAGTCAATCGTGAAGTTGTGTACAATATTGTTCTCAATAAGCAAATATATATATAATGGAGGAGGCTTCATGATTTTTCCTTTCTGACCTCCATGAACTCCCTCTTTTGGAGTTGTATTAGTGAGCACCTTCTCTTTATTCCTGGACAGCTCATTTGATGTTGACCAATTCTCCATGGCTACTTGTAAAAAATCCCATTGGCCTAGAATTTTCAATTATTCTTAGATAGAAATGCTTACATTGGTCTTCTTCATTTGATCATCAATGTTAAAAGGAGATTAATTCTCCTTCTTATGACATTTACGCGACATGAATTTCTCCTACACATGGGCTACTATAATCAGTACCTAAGTTGGCTTAGATGGTGGTTTGGGCTGATTTTTAACGTTTGGGGCTGCAATTGGATTTCTTATAACCCGAAGTGTGATAGAAGGTTGAGAAGTACTTAGATTAGATGAATTTCCTTCCTCTATATTACTCTTCTTATACCTCGTGTCAGCTTCCACAGTTTGAGAAGGGGATTGATTTAATCTACAAAAATCCTTAGCTTTCCAATTCACAAGTGTTGTCTCATTTGGAGGTGCTTCCTGATTAGCTACCTACTACTGAATTACTTCTTGGTTTGGTTTTTTAGGAACATCTACTGTAGTCACCATCAATGCTTGATTTAAAGCACCATTGAAGCATTTTTCTTGATTATGCAGTTGGTTGTATGGGAAACACCATTCATATTCTTGTGTTATGTTGTTTTGAGTTGGAACCAAGACCCTAGATGTTGAAACTGCATTAGGGTTATATTCTTGGAATGGCCTAGCAGCTTGGGGTTGTCCTTGGATCTTGTTAGTAACTTGTACAGGTCACCTGTTTGGCTGATATGGAGGTTTATTAGGTTCAAACTGAGGTTGATAAGGTCTATAATTTTGAACTTGCTACCTCTTAAGACTTACCAACTCAGTTCCTAATTTTTGCAATTGTTTCATAACCTCTTAGAGTTCATTTTAAGGACTAGATGAAGAAGTGGAAGTTTCATTTGAACTGTAATTTCTTGGAGCCATGATGGGAGCTATTTTAGGCATTTGATTAGGATTAGGATTACCTATATCTTGATAGAGAGACATAGGTGGCCTATGTGTGAGTTTACCAGATTGAATTACGTAATTATCAGCTCTAATGGATATGGAATAAGTGTCTGCTAGTGTTATTCCCCGCATAGATTGTATCATAATATATATATCATAATTTAGAGCTTTAAGAAAATAGAGAAATGCACCTTCAAATTTTGGTCTGACCGTGATTGGGATCCTTTCCCATGTTCTTTGGAATCTGGAATTGAAGTGTGTCATCTACTTAGCTGGTGCCCTTTTGATTGTAGTCATAATCTCCAAAAGGGATAAGTTGGCATCCCTCTCCCCAAACTGGCCATAAAGAGTTGTGTACAATTGATTACATTTCTAATTTGATCCTTCTCCCAAGCCTTTGAACCACTGCAACACTTTTCCTTTGAAATAAGAAGCTAATAACTTACCTGCAACATCCATCACAAGAATGTCATGTATGGCACAGACATTTACAATGTCTTGAATGTGGTTTATGGGATTTGTGTCATTTTCTCCAATGAAGTATGGTATATTTTTCAATGCTATTATCGGGACTGAATTTTTTGCATTAAGGGCAAGTGGACTGTTGCCTATGAAATTTTCATATGAGTTTGGGGGTGGCTGATTTGGTGGTTGTAGACGAGCCATCCTACATGACCTGATAACCCTAGTCAATTGAAGAAAGGGTCTACCTAGAGGAGGTGTTGATAAATTTATATTTAAAGGAGTTGAAGACCTTTGATATCTTCTTACCCTTCTTTCTCTATCTGGGGATAAGTGTAGATAGACAAATAGCCCCTATTCTCTAATTCTTGACCTTGTTTGGATTCCTCTCATGAACTTGATAAAATTGGGCTGCTGAAACCACTGGATTTGAGTGACAAAGTCACCAAATGTGCTGTTGTAAAGCCTCCAAATGATAGAATTTCACCAAGACACACACCCAATCTTTATAAAAAGTAATATATTGAGTTTTGTCCCACCAGGTGTGTCAGAACTGTTATGTCAAAAAAGTAGCACCTGGGATTTGCACATTACAAAACCTGCTTTTCACTAACATTGGATTATCTCAAGGTGTGGGACAATTTTAACTAAGAAAAAACTTGAGAGAAGGTTGGTTCTTGACCTATTCTAATGCTAACCTACTCCTAAACTACCAATTCCAAGGGACCAAAGGAAGAGAAATACATAAATGTAAATCCTAAACTAAGGGAGGAGATAACACCAAAACAAGACTAGAGAGATTCTGAGTGAGTGAAAGTGGAGAAAAATGGGGAAGAAGAGGGCAAATAAAATGCCATAGTCCCAAAACACATTCAAACCTCCAATCTCGTGGAGTACAACAATTTTAAGCCCAGCAAAGGAATATAATTTGCATAATATACTTATAAAATATAGTAGAAGGAAAAAAATGCAATATAAATCAAGGTAGGGAAATAAGAGCCAACAAACACTTATTTTATTACTTAAAATTATACACAATCCATTATAGTATAGGCGTAAGGAAATAATCCCTCACAAAATGCATAAATTTGAGGCCTGCAACTCACAAAAGTACTGGAATAATTTTGGCAGAGTTGACATGTGACAGGAAGAAGTAGTGGAAGTGTGTCAATAAGGAGAGGTTTTTACGAAATAGGAGGAAGCAGTTAACATGCATTAACATGGAATTTTTATCGTGCGACATGAGAAAATGGTTGATGTGCATAAAAAAGGAGTGGATGTCCCACAACAAGAAGAAGCAGTTCACGTGTGTCAACATGGAGTGGTTGTTGTGCGACAGGAAGAAGCGGTTAATACATGTCAAAAATCAATTCTGAGACCTCTAGGTTGATCCATTTTGCAAGGGGGTACAAAAATGGATAACCATATTTCTTCATAGGCAAAATTTCTTCTTTGACATGGATATGAGGTTTATTGATGAAGGATGGCCATTTAGTAGCTTTTGAGTCTAGAAAACTCAAGGATTATGAGCTCAATAATCAGATTCATGACCTTGAGCTTACAGTAGTAGTCTATGCATTTGTGCATTAGAGACATTTACTTTTAGGAAGGAGGTTCCTTTTGAGGAAATATCACTTGATCCTATGACATCTCTTCAGATAACCCAATATCAAAGCATGTCAATGGCATTAGATGGAGCTTCTCTGTGAGTATGAAATGGAGGTTGAGAATTTGAAGGGAAAGGAGAATGTGGTTGTAGATTATTTGACTTATAAGAGGCATTTGGTTATGGATACTTCAGTGGGTACAGACTTACGGAGAACGATCTTACGATAGCTTCCACATGACATCTTATACCTCTAAGCTTGAGTAGAGATTGAGTCTCAGAGACCCCTTGAGGGGAAGTTTGAAGGACTAGTACTTGAGCTAGATGGACTTCTCAGATAAAGAGGTCAGATCTATGTATCTAGGGATGGAATTTTGAGATAGGATATATTTATTGAGGCTCATCGTGCACCTTACTCATCCCATCAAGGGGTGAAGAAGATGCACACCACTTTGAGATAGTTATACCATTAGAGAAGACTTCAGGGAGATATAAATTGTTTTATGTCTTAATGTTTGGAGTGTCAGATAGTGAAGGTCGGGCATCGACATCCAGTTGGGCGTATTTACCCACATGTTATACCGGAGTGAAAATGGAACACCATTTCCAAGGATTTAATAGTATCGATACCTATGTCGAGATACCGCCATGATGCCATCATGGTCACTGTGGAGATATTGATGAAATTGGCTCATTTATCTCCAGTGAATACCACCTATACAACTAGTACAGTGGTGCAATATTGGCTCATTTATCTCCAGTGAATACCACCTATTTGGATTACATTTTCAGACTACATGGGATTTCTTGGAATATTATTTGTGACTGTGATCCATTGTACACCTCTGATTTTTGGACTACCATGACACATGCCCTTGGGATGAGCATTAACTTCAACACACTTATTATTGAGAGACAGATGGTCACAATGAGTTGGTGAACCAGATATTAGAGAACATACATATGATGTACATCATGGATCATCAGTTGTATTAGGAGTATTTTTTCTTGGTTTATTTTTCATACAACAACATTTTTTCATAGTTCTATTGGTATGGCTCCATTTTAGGTGCTATATAGCAGGGAATGCAAGATCCACTGAGTTGGGATAAGTTAGAGGATAAAGTATCTCTTAGGCCATATTTCGTACAAGAAATGGAGTAGCAGGTTATCTTGATTAGATAGAGGTTGTAGGAGGCACATGATACACCATAATAAGTATGAAGATGAGAGGAGAGTTGACCACAATTATGAGGTTGACACGAAGGTGTTTCTTCATATCAGACCTCATAAGATCCATATTCAATATGGAAAAGGCTCTAAGTTAACTCTGAGATTTTTGGATTGATTTGAGATCTTGGAGCACATCGGTCCCTTAGCCTACTGTATATCCTTGCCACACAACTTGTCTCGCATTAATGATGTGTTCCATGTTTCTGTTCTTAGGAGATATATATATTGGATCCTTATCATGTATTGGATTGGACTGCATTGTAGGTGTAGGATTAGAGGCAAGTGACTATGGATCCCGTGTCCATCATAGAGCACAAGACCCTGGGCATTTGAGGCTGCAAGATTAATTAGGTACGAGTTCAATGGGATTTAGGTATGATGAGCATCTAGCTACATGGGAGGCTTTTAATTTGTTATGGGCCTAGTTTCTACACCTATTTCAATGACTTCTAGGAGGAAGTTGAGTCTAAGGGGATGGGGATGTAGTGCCCATTTCTCTTCAACACTATTTCACTATGATTTTTACTACTTTTGATTAGATACTTTGACATTATGATTATTATATTTTGATCAGTAGGTGATAGACTATATATACATTTAGATTATTGATATGCTGGGGTTCATATTTTGGATTGTGATGTGTTAGATGACACTGGTGGACAGTTTTACACATGTTGGTTTATATTGTTCTTGTTTTATAGTGACATGTTATATTTATGACGAATTGCCTATGTTGGATGTTCTAAATAGTATTATGATCTCATGGATCTTAGTAAAATGGCGAAATCGAATTATTTTGATATGGTTGATAGATGAAAAAATTGCTTAATTTTGATGATGACTATTGATTTCTATGTCTATGTTATTTCTCGACGTTATTGATGCGTCTGTGAGGTCAAAGATGTATTTAATTTTATGATTGCAGGAAAATTATATCACTATACACTGAAAGGAGATAGGGGACCATCCCTAGAAGAATGTTGGGTGTTTACAACATGGCCAATTTGACAACTTGTGTTCTATGTATATGTTGTTTTATTGTTTTGCTTGGTTAGGAGATTTCCCATGGCGGGTGACCTAATGTTGTCTAGTCATGGGTTTGTGATTTTTTACTTTCTTTTAATTTTGTGTATTTTATTTTGTGGTGCATGTATCTAATTATTTGGGAAACTCTAGTTACCTTATTAGCACTTGTTAATATGTTTTATATAGCTAATTTAACTTAAATTGTAAACTAATAGGAAGATGTGACAATGGAGTAATTAATAAAGTAGATAGTCCTTGACTTGGGCTTGACGTTGAATGAAATTGATTGTATTTTAGAGGTGTGTACTCTTCTTTCCTTCCCAATATCGAATTTTCCCTTATAGCTCACTTTTTGAGACTTGTGGGACAAGTTAACCTTGTCCCTTACATCTCAAACTCATCTACCAACCATACTTATGAAGTATGTAGCTAATTTTAGCCTTTTTAATGTATTTTTTAAGTGTAAAAGAGTAAATAATGTAAATTTTCTACTTACCACATATAATATGTCCTTCAAAGGTATGGAGTGCATGTTGGGGTGTACATTTTTGCATGTCATAGCCTTACTTTGTTCATTAATTAATTGCATTGTTCTTTGTTTGTTGACTTGTTGGTGTTAGAATGGAGGGATATGAAGTGGCATCCTACATGGAGCCACCTCATCATCCACACCTCCTTTTCTATTTATTGAGTGAATTTGGAGGATTTTCAATTATTTGTCTCATTTTCTACACTTGCACTTTTGGAATTTGGACTTGGATTGCGTGCTTGGATATTTTTGGGGTTACATTTTGGGATTGTGCATGGTTTGAAGGAGTGGAAACTCTTTGAATGAAGATTTTTGGAAGCTTAATGTAGAGGTAGGATCTCCACTTATTGTTATTTATTTATTTATGAATATAGATATCAAATTTGTGTTTGTTTGAGTTTATGTATGTGTGTTTTAAAATAGATATGTTAAGGATGGATAGAATTCCTTTAGAGTGGTGTAGGATAAAGAAATGAAGTTCTTTTTTTGGAGAAAAAGAGATTTAGTGAGGAAATGTGGAGGCAGTGTGGAAGAGGTGCTCCACCTATGTGGAGGGTAAAAGGGTTTATATGTTATTTTACATAGGAAAAAGGGAGAAATAAGGTGTTGTGTGTTTTAATTTATAGTGCACTTGGAGGCATTGGGTGGATCCTCTTTCCATGTGGGAAGCATAAGGATAAAACTTAATTTTCTTGTCTCTATTTTGGATTGTTATTAATCCTTTGTGATTCTGATAAAAATGTAAATTTTATTTATATTGTTTTAGAAAAGGATGTAAATTATTCTTATTGATCTTGTTTGGAAAAGCATGTTTTATTATTGATATATTACATGAGTGTTAAAAGTTTTTGTTATTTTTGTTTTTTTGAAGCCATTTTGTGTGTGAAATTGTCAAATTTGCAAAACACACCTCATTGTTCTATGGTTGTGGCTTGGGGTCCAATAAGGAGTACCACTTCTTGTCTTATTGGATTATAGGTTGGGCCGGAGAGCATCGCCTAACCCCCTTTAATTATATTTTGATTCAAATTTTATTAGATGAGAAGAGTGCAAAGTTGAAGCTATGAATTTCAAGGATGAAATTGATATGAAGACCTTTGTATTTGATCCAATGAAAGTGTCCTTTTAAAAAAAAAATTGGCCACGTTGTTTCCACTTAGAGTGGAAGGATTTTTACTTGTATTTTAAAATAATGATCTTGCAAATTTCATTTATCAAATTTGAATTGTATAGCTGGAAAGATAAATCTCAAAGCTGTATTTGTTGAAAGGGGACTAACATTTTATGTTGTTGTAAGTTGTATGATTGAATGAAAATTTTAAAAAAAGGACACCCCTATTCTATTTGTATGAGTTGTTTATTTGCAATTGGAAATAATGGAAAGTTACAAATTCATGAAGTTATGTATAAGGTTGTATACACTTTTTTTTAAATGGTTGCTTGTATTTACCTGTGGAAAAAATTTCTTAAATTCCTTTGGAAAATATATTTATATAAAAAAGATACTAGTTTCAACTATCTTCACATATTTGAATAGATTTGAATTTATAACAACTTCATAGAACCTTTATAGTTTTTATATAAACAAGTTGAATTGATAGATTATTTACAGTAGATCAAATAAAAAAGAGAGAAATAAACTAAATATATAACAATATATACAAATATTTATATAAATTTATATTGATATATTTATACAAAATTTAAATTACACTTATTAAATCAAACACACACACACACACACACACACACACACACACACACACACACACACACACAGATATATGTATATATATATAGATATATAATAAGTTAATAGTAAAATATTATATTGAGGACTTGCCAAATGGCATTATTAACAAAGGTTTATATTTATTATATATATATATAAATTGTGGTTTGAAATGGTTGTGTAGACACCAAATTTGGGTCACACTCCCCTTGGTTCCCTTTAATCAATTAATGTAACATGTTCACCTAACCATGACCCCTTACCCTACATTCATTTTTAATTTAATAACTTACAATTTAATTAATGTTCATCCTTACATTATTAATTGATTTAATTATCTTAATTAAGTTAATTTACACATCAGCTAGAAACCTCACCATGAACTTATTCCTAGCCTATTAATTAACTAAGACTATGTCTTTACTTATCCCAACCAACTAGGACTTAGTCTAACCCTAAAATTAAAGTCCTATTCCTTATCCAACAACACTCCCACTTATCTAAGTGCTAACCCTCATTTGAGACCCACATCGGCAATCAAAATAACACCAAAAATAGTAAAGATCTACTTGTGTTTGGTAAACCTAGACTTACCCTCCTTAATCGACGTCAGTTATCCCTTGACCCACACTGGTCATCTAACCCCCATTGGTTACTTTATATACAACTTTACAACCTTTTACCTAGGTTGGTGATTTTAATGTTTCGGAGAAATATTTTATTCAAGAGAGAATTCAAAGCCTCTCAAAATCAAAATGACAAGAATTAATTAACCGCATAGCCATAAAAGCATTGGATTCTCCTTCCAGATCATTGGAACAATCAAAAAAACATTACGGGAGAACTGCCACAGCAAGGAATCCCAAGTCTCTTTATGGATAAACTCCCTTGCACCTTCACCTATAGATCTGTATATGCAAGTAAGTATACATGAGTTAAATCATATTATGCTTGCTTAAAATATAGATTCCTTACCTCTTTTATTATACTTTATTTCTGTCTGTATTTCTTTATCTCCACCTCCTCACCAATCTACCAGCCCAACCACATATATATTTTTTTCCCTTTCGTACATTTACCCTCTGTATCCCTGAGTATTCTTAGTAATATCACAAACCTAACCACACCCTCCTTACTCTCTGTGCAATCACGGAGAAGCCCAAAACCCAATTTTATCAAATTATTGTCAATTGCCTCTACTGATGTCGATTCCCTGACCATCGTCGATTTCACATCCATATTAACATCGGTCACCTAAGTGATATCATTCTTTGTTTCATTTTGTTCCTTTTGACCAACGAGCCTCTCGATCAATCAAAACTAATCCAGACCTTATCTTATTAACCCCAAACCCCTGTCAAACCTGTAAATACTTAAAATAAACTACTAGACCTCCATATTTAATCATAACCTTTCCTGTTAGATTATATTTTATTATTCTATTTTCACGAGATAACTAAATCATATAACTATAGTAGGATTTCCTTACTTCATGATATTTTCATTAAATTTTATTTAAAAGTGGATTGACAACCTTCTAAGAAGTACCTCGTTTCCCGGATCTAGCACTCAATAGGCAGTCCACTAACCTATATTATTAATACTCTTTGGTGGTCTTGTTTTATTTCTTATACATGTCATTCATCCTAACCAAAGGGAATCTCTTCACGACTAGGTTGGATCAAAATTTCAGTAACGCGCACATTAAACCTCTGACCTACATATTAGAGGTATTCCCCCTAACATATTTCGTATTCCATTTTAACCAAATCAAAAATTAGGTGAAACATCTTGGCACGGTTGCTAGGTGATCCAAAGGATCCTCACAGAGAAACACCGATCTAATATCTTCTCATAAATTGTTGCAGTCATTTTTAAAGCGTGGTGAAAAATTATACGACTCCGACGATAGCTTGTTTGTAGGAAACAGAGCTCATTTGCAAAATTTATAGCCCGCTGAAATTTTTGGGCAACTGGCGAAATTTGGAGTTTTGTGCAGGTTGCACGTGTGCACGCTGGCCAAGTGTTTCGATCATATTGTGACATGTGGACGAATTTTGTGTTGTACTAAAAAAATGGGTTTTGGAACACCGGTCTTGGACACTCATTCTCGGACAAATGGACCCCGCTATTTACTATCTGGGGGCCCTTAGCCAGGTTCGACACACTCGATTATGGAGGGGTTCCTTGGCCTCCTTCTCATTTAATCACTAAACCAACTTGTGTATATAAACCTCTATATTTCCTTTTGAGGCATGCATGTGGGACATTGGGCTTGAATTATTTAAATTACCCACTTTGCAATTTTCCACGCCATATTTCTCAAACTATTCAACGCATTATCTATTCCACTTTCCACGCATTAGTCTAAACTGTCCAAACTGTACATGCATATATTAAGGGATTTGGCACCTAAAATTAAACAATACGCCCTCCCCAATGTAATGCGCCAAATGTAAAGCGCCCTCCACATAGGCTTAGGCGGCTATTAAGCCACTCAAAACCTGCGCCCACCTACCATATAAAGCCTTGACCAAGTTTTAATGCGCCAAATGTGGGATTATAATCCCAAAAGGATAAGCCAAAAGCAAGGGAGGAGAACGGAACTCGAGTGGGCCAAGTAAAATGATAAGCACCCAGCCGGCATGCTAGGAGGCGCATAAACAATATAAAAAGGGTGATATTCTATTTGTAATTCATTTAGGGACTGTGTAGTAATATTGTAATGCTCATATCTTGAGCTAGGAGTGGAGTTTGAAGGAGATGTAAAAAGCAACCCCTTTTATTTTTGACAGAGAAAGACTATGAGAAGGTCAGAATTTTGTAGAATTCTTTGTAAAGAATTATTTTCAAGATTTTAATAGATCGGTCCCATTCAACCGGACCCGGAGACGTAGGCCTCAAGTGCCGAACTCCATTATCAATTCTTGCGTCACATTTCTAGTGAATCCTCTTCATTTCTTTCAATATTTGCACAGTACTTGCAATTTTTATTCTTTTATTAAAAATACAAAAAGAAATAATGCACAATTTTTACATCGAAAATCAATACAAAACAAGAAAAATGTGTGTGCACAATTGCTAGTTAAATTTGGTTTTCAGATCATTGGTATCAGAGCTGGTTTTGACTGATTTTTGGTTTAGTTTAACGTGTTTTGGATTGCAAGTTGTGTGTTGGATGTTAACAAGGTCTCAATCTAAGAAGGGTGAAGGAAAATTAGTTGAAGGAGATCCCAAAATTGGTACCAGACGATCTCGAAGTCCTACAATGGCGGATAGAGAGGAAGTGGAACAAAACTTTCGTCAATCCTTCCAATAGAAGAAGGAAATGGTGGAAGAAATGTACCAAGAAAGGAAAAGGGAAAAGGGGACTAGAGAAGGTAAGAAAGAAGAAAGCTCTAGTTCTGACATTCCAAAAAGAGACTCTTTAAAATCTGATTTTCTTTCATTAAAGTTAGATATCAAGTTTGAATTTCCTATGTATACTGGAGAGCTAAATGCAGAGAAGTTGGATAACTGGGTCAAGCAAATAGAATTATATTGCAGGGTTCAGAGAATTGTTGATGATGAAGCAAAGATTCATCTGGAAACTCTTCGGATGGGTGGAACAACACTCATTTGGTGGGAGAGTAAGCTTCAAGAAGTGGAAGAAAACAAAGGTATAGAAATCACTTCTTGTTCTGAATTTGTTTCAAATCTTAGGCAACAATTTTATCCTCTTGGTTATAAGCAACAAGCTATGATGGATTGTAAAACATTAAGACAAACTAAGGGACAAAGTGTTCAAGAATACACACAAGAATTTAGGAAAAGGGCTCTAATTCTGGGAATTTCCCTAAACACAGAAGAAACACTGCTCAAATATATTGGTGGATTGCATAGTTATCTAAGGCATATGATACTTGTTTTAGGTCCTACTAATCTTGATGCAGTATGTGTTCAAGCAACCCATTTGGAAGCATGAGGAAAAATGACAAAGGAGTCCTCTTTCTCTTCTTTTAATCAAAAGAAAAAGCAATCTGAAGGAAAAGGTTTGAAATAATAAGGAAAAGGAAAGGGTAAGCATAAAACAAACTCTACTGTTAAGAAGGAAGATGAAAAACCATTTTGTAATCATTGTAAAAAAAACCATGATGAGTCTAAATGTTGGAAATTACATCCTGAAAAGAAGCCTAAATGGATGGTTAAGAAAGGAAAGGAAAAGAAAACAAACACTGTAGTGCATGATCTTGGTTCTGATTTAGGTGATGAAACCAAAATCACAGCTATGGGTTTACAAGGTAAATCAACTCTTTCAATTTCCAACAATAGCACTACAGATGTTGCATCTTCTTCTAGTAAACAAACTATACCTGACGATAAGAAAAGAAATGAGCTTTTCCACATTAGAGTAATTTCAAAGCATATGAAAATTGATACTCTTTTTGATAGTGGATCTCAATCTAATCTAATTTCTGAGGAGGTTGTTAAAAAACTAGGACTCAAAACTAAACCACATCCCAAGCCTTATCCTTTGGGCTGGGTTTTTGATGATGCAAAACTGCAAGTAACTAAAACTTGTACTTTCAGATTTTCCATTACAGACAAGTTTATTGATGAGGTTGAATTGGATGTAGTTCCTTTGGATATTTTTGGGGTGGTTTTGGGAAGTCCTTATTTGTATGATCGTAAAGCAATCTTCTATAGGGAAGAAAATAAATATTTGCTTGTAAAGGATGGAATTGAGTTTATTATTAGAGCTCACCGTGAAAAGAATAATCTATCCTTGGTAACTGTAGGTCAAATGAAAAGGCTTGTAAACTCAAGAAAAAGTTTTGTGCTCATGGTGGTCAAAGCCAAGGAAAAATAAAATGAGATGGCTTTTGAGACTTGCGATCTAAAACATAAGGATGAATTGGTAAAAATTGTTTCTCAATTTGATGATGTTTTTCAGGATCCACAAGGTCTACCTCCAAAAAGAGGGGTTCAACATGAGATACAGTTGCTTCAGGATGCACCTCTTCCCAATATCGGAATGTATAGGTTATCAGTAGTAGAGAACGAGGAAATCAAGAGACAGGTAATGGAAATTTTGGCTCAAGGTATGATTCGTCCAATTACATCCCCGTGTGGTTCACCAATTATATTGGTTCCTAAGAAGGATGGCACTTGGTGAATGTGTGTTGATTTCTGTGTTTTAAACAAGATTACTATAAAGAATCATTACCCTCTTCCTAGAATAGATGATTTACTAGAGCAATTAAGAAATGCAATTTATTTCACTAAGTTAGACTTAAGAAGTGGTTATCACCAAGTAAGAATTGCAGAAGGTGATGTTTGGAAAACTACTTTTAAAAAGAAACAGGGATTGTTTGAATGGTTAGTGATGCCTTTTGGTTTGTGCAATGCACCGGAATCATTCATGAGAGTTATGAATGAAATTTTTAGACCATTCATTGATAATTTCGTTATTGTCTACTTAGATGATATTCTTATTTTCAGTAAATCATGGGATGAACATATTAAACACATCCAGAAAGTCTTATATGCACTAAGGAGAGAGAAATTGTATTTGAAGATGTCAAAATGTGAATTTGGAAAAACATCTTTAATTTACTTGGGGTATATTGTAGGAAATGGAGAATTGAAAATTGATCCTGCAAAAATAGAGGTTATTGTGAAATGGCCTAGACCCACAAATGTGACGGAAGTTAGAAGTTTTCTAGGTGCAGTTCAGTACTGGAGGAAATTTATTGCTAACTTCTCATATATTGCATCTCCTTTGCATTCTTTGACAAGTATTAAACAGGTCTTTCAGTGGAGAGGAAAACAACAAAAAGCATTTGATACACTGAAAGAGAAGATAAGTACCGCTCTGATCTTGGCGCTTCCAGATTTACAACATTCATTTAAGATTGAGATGGATGCTAGTGACTACACAATGGGGGCAGTTTTGATGCAGAACAAACGACCAGTGTGTTACCATTTAGAAACCTTTACAAGTGCGGTAAGAAACTATCCAACTTATGATAAAGAGTTGTATGCTTTGGTTCAAAGTGTTAAAAAATAGAAGCATTATTTAATGGGAAAAGAAACAATTATCCATACTGACCATCAACCGCTTCAATATTTACAAACACAAACCAAATTGCAGCAGTCTAGACATTTTAGGTGGATGGGATTTTTGCAACAATTTCATCTTGTAATCAGGTATAAAAAAGGTATTCAAAACTAGGTTACCGACATGTTATCTAGACCACCAGTGGTAGTAGCATCTATCCTTTTACAGCATAGTTCTTTTTCTCATGTTAGTTACAAGGAACAATATGCAAATGATGTTGATTTTAGAGAAGTGTATGAGGATTTAGTAAGTGGGAAACAAGTAGGAGAAAAATATTATCATTTACATGAAGGATTGTTATATCATTCTGGTAAAATTTGTATTCCAGAAAATGAGAGTGTGCATATGATTAGGGAAGCACATACTTCTCTTATTTCAGGGCATTTTGGTGTTAGTAAGATAGTTGCACATTTACAAAAATATTGCTATTGGCCTAGAATGCATGAACATGTAAACCGATATATTAAGGGATGTGTTCTTTGTACCACAAGCAAGCCAAGTAACAGGAAATTATGACTTTACACTCCTCTTCCCATTCCAACATGGCCTTGGGAAAGTGTTTCCATGGAATTTGTAGGAGGCTTTCCCATGACACGGAAAAAACATGATTACTTATATGTGGTAGTGGATAGATTTAGCAAAATGTGTGTGTTGGTTCCATGTACTAAACAAATAACTGGTGAGGGAACTGCACATTTATTCTTTCAGTTTGTTTGGGTTCATTTTGGTTTGCCTACTTCAATCATATCTGATCAAGATTCTAGATTTCTTGGGGAATTTTGGTCAACATTGTGGGGGTTAATGGACACAAAACTGAAAAAGAGCACTGCTTTTCATCCACAGACTGATGGTCAAACAGAGTTTGTAAACTGCACACTGGTACAATTACTTAGGGGCTATAGTAACAAACATCCTAAATTGTGGGATGAACATCTTTATTATGTGCAACATGCTTATAATCGTGCCTTACATTCTTCTACTTTGAAGTCTCCATTTGAGACTTGTTATGGATATCTGCGTAATTCTCCATTTGATATTTATTATGGACATGAAACTGTTGTTAATAGTGCAAGTGATTCTAACAAGGCTAAAAGATTTGTGCAGAGAATACAACAGGTTCATCAGTATGTCCATGAACAATTGGAGAAAATCCAGGCTAAGTACAAAGCTAGGCATGATAAACATAGAACTGATCACAAGTTCAAAGTTGGTGATTCAGTTTGGCTTCACATCAGCAAGGAAAGACTAACAGGTGAAGGTAAAAAATTAAAACCTATACGGTATGGTCCGTTCCAAATATTGGAAAAAATTTGTAACAACGCTTTCTGGTTAGATTTACCTCCATATATGCAAATCTACTCAATTGTAAATGTTGAGAATTTAAGATTGTATGAACTGCCTATGATTGTTGATCATGATGATTCTAACATTATGCCTTCCATTGATGATTTTTCTCGTGAGTATCTTGATGAGTTGCAGGAAGACATCATTTTGGACAGGAAAGTAAGAACTTCGCGAAGGGGTGATATTGAGTATCTTCATGTTGGGTTCAGAGGCATGCATCCGAACAAGGAAAAATGGATGGAAACCGGAAAGGTGAGGGAGAAATACCCTCACCTATTCACCAATTAGGTTGACTTTTGGGGTCCAAAAGTTTCTCAGTGGGGAGGAATGATCCAAAGGATCCTCACAGAGAAACACCGATCTAAGATCTTCTCAGAAATTGTTGCAGTAATTTTTAAAGCGTGGAGAAAAATTATACGACTCCGACGACATCTTGTTTGCAGGAAACGAAGCTCGTTTGCAAAAGTTATAGCCCACTGAATTTTTTGGGCAAATGGCAAAATTTGGAGTTTTGTGCAGGTTGGACGTGTGCACGCTGGCCAAGTGTTTCGATCATAGTGCAACACGTGGATGAATTGTGTGACGTACTAAAAAAATGGGTTTTGGAACGCCGGTCTTGGACACTCGTTCTCGGACAAATGGTCCCCACTATTTACTGGCTGGGGGCCCTCAGCCAGGTTCGACACACTCGATTATGGAGGGGTGCCTTGGCCTCCTTCTCATTTAATCACTAAACCAACTTGTGTATATAAACCTCTATATTTCCTTTTACGCCATGCAAGTGGGACATTGGGGTTGAATTATTTAAAATACCCACTTTGCAATTTTCCACCTCATATTTCTCAAACTATTCAACGCATTATCTATTCCACTTTCCACACATTAGTATAAACTGTCCGAATTGTACATGCATATATTAAGGGATTTGGCACCTAAAATTAAACAATGCGCCATCCCTAATGTAATGCACCAAATGTAAAGCGCCCTCCACATAGGCTTAGGCGGCTATTAAGCCACTCAAAACCCGCGCCCACCTACCATATAAAGCCTTGACCAAGTTTTAATGTGCCAAATGTGGGATTATAATACAAAAAGGATAAGCCAAGAGAAAGGGAGGAGAATGGAACTCGGGTGGGCTGAGTAAAATGATAAGTGCCCAGCCGACATTGTAGGAGGTGCATAAACAATATAAAAAGGGTGGTATTCTATTTGTAATTCATTCAGGGACTGTGTAGTAATATTGTAATGCTCATATCTTGAGCTAGGAGTGGACTTTGAAGGAGATGTAAAAAGGAACCCCTATTATTTTCGACATTGGAAGACTGTGAGAAGGTTAGAATTTTCTAGAATTCTTTGTAAAGAGTTATTTTAAGGATTTTAATAGATCGGTCCCATTCAACCGGACCCGGAGACGTAGGCCCCAAGCGCCGAACTCCGTTATCAATTCTTGCGTCACATTGCTAGTGAATCCTCTTCATTTCTTTCAATATTTGCACAGTACTTGTAGTTTTTATTCTTTTATTAAAAATACAAAAAGAAATAATGCACAATTTTTACATCGAAAATCAATACAAAGCAAGAAAAATGTGTGTGCACAATTGCTAGTTAAATTTGGTTTTCAGATCACTAGGACCCATATGGGGTTCTTTACATTGTTCATTGCTAGGGAAATCTTATGTGTCTATTTTCATTTTAAATGACTTCATATTAAGCTTCTTATCTAGAAACACTCTTCCCTTATGATTATCTCAGTGACACTTGTTTTTTTTGGATTAAAAATAATTCTTGTTTATTTTCTTGTATTGCATTTAGTGAAATTCATATCCTTGAGCTCTTCATAATTTGTTCTCATCGAATATAATTTGCGGATTTGGGTTTTAAAACTTGTGAACTTTCATTGTTGATTTTGTTGCATTATAGCTAATCTAAAATTGTGGGAAACCTATATGTTATAAGTCATGTTGAGCTGATGGTTGACAAATTGAACCGTAGCTCACATTTTGCAAATTCTCTATACCAAATAACTAAAACCAAATTACACAATTCTTAAACAACATCTTCCTCGAAATAAGCTTTCAATGATCACATGATCATAGGATTGATAGTGGGATCCATCTTATTTCTCTATCCATTTGTCATCTAAAAGAAGGATCTCCCATTCCAAAACTTACCTAAAACTAGCCATAGTTGTCAGCTTTTATAGGTCACTGTACAATGGAAAAGTGACAAGTGAGCATGGGAATCTACAAGTAACTCTTCCTCACACGCGACCTCCTGAGGTTGCGCCGAGATAGCCGGTGGGGATGGAATATACGTGGGGCGCAGACAAACTAGTTAGGAAATATTATGTCTTCTACGCGCACTAATGGAATGTGTGAATCTAAGGAAAAGAAGACCATCCTAACTTGAACTGGCATGATAGATCGTTCGGCGAGGATGACTGCTCAAATGCTTAAATCAATATTGAGCTCTGGCATGATTCGATCTATAGGTTGTGGGATACGTGGAAGATAAGTTGTGGGTGCTTCGTAGATATTCCCCGACATGGTCATGAAAAATGGATGATGGATGTATGGTGGATTCTATGGGCAGTTCTTTGGTCTAGTCCAGAAATCCTCAGCTTGACTAGCTGCTATGTCTAGTGAGGATAGTTGTGCGATAATGATTGGTGGAAGTCGAGAGGATTTGAATACTAATGTGTGTAAATATGCATCAACGTCTGATTGACCTATGGGTCCGTTGGGTTGTGGGACCTGTGGACCACAACCGTAGGTTCGTGGTCATTTTGGGCTTCCTCTGGTCATGTGCAGAATCAATCCCTAATCCCTAATATCTAGTAGTCATATGCCTTTTGGGCCTCTATGTTTACAACTAAAAGTTGTGCAATCTTCTCAGAGTACCTTACAGGCATTCTGATAACTTGAATTCTTAAGCTAGTGTCTATGTCAATGAGGATGTCTCCTGCGTATGGCTGTGAGACCAAAGGATCACATCCGAACGTTTGATCTCTTTCAAGCCCTTCTACAGTCATGCAGATATTTATTAGGGAAATCTGTAGTTTGGCTCATTTGACCAAAATATATGCATTTTGTCATCTTCTATGTTTAATCCTCTTAACTATGAGCTAATTTCTTGTAGGTCTGTTGTTGTTCGAAAGACCTGAATTCTGAGATTTTGGTCTATGTCAGTTATTATTGCAACAAGATTGGGTTGAGGCACGATTGGCTCGAATACATATTCTCTGGGCTCCCTAGGTCTCATGATTGTCATACAAAAGAAAAATATATAAATCTAACTAAAGCAAAGTAAACTAATTATGCAAATTATATCCAAAACATATATATATTCTCTATTTTTGTATTTTGGAGAAAATATTTATCACAATTAAGATAACAACTATTAATATATATAGAAAACGACAACTAACCTAGTAACAAAATTAAAACAAACAAGGTAGCCGAGTATAGCTACTTGTCTATGCAGCTATGAATCTATTCTAAATAACTAAATAACAAGTCTAATTTAATTGAAAGATTTTCGATCCTACCTCAAAAGTGAGGAGCGAATCGTAGTTTCTCAGAAACCATCAATCCCCATGGCTTACCTGGCAATATAAAAAATGAACGTGACCGAAATGAAGTAATTCACTACTCTATTTGGTATATTTTAACTAGAACTTTGAAAGCTTTAACATGGATTTTGTAGAACATTGGAGAATTTAGTAGTGTGTGGATTTTTCCCCTCAGTGTGGTGTCCTCGTTCCTTCATGCTCACATGAATCTAGAAAAGCATGTAATGCTAGTATCGACAGGAGTAGGTATTGGAACAAAGGCGTCTTTGGATGTAGACTAAATACAATGTGAGTAGGAGAGGGATATCGTAAGAGAAAAGAGCTTAGCTTATGAAATTCCTAGTGGGATTTATTATGAGCCATACAACACAAAACATCCAGAACCCGAAACTATCCTTCTTGACGAACAAAACCTACAAATCTAATTGCTTTAGACTAAAAATGAAACTATCCTACCTTGTTTGATTGTATGAAACAATGGTAACACTAAAATAAGAAGATAATGTGGCTTCTAAACAACAAAATAAAAGTAACCATGCATGCAACAAATGAAAACTATTGAATTCCTAAGCAAGAAATGAAAGACTAAACTATTGAAACGAGAGGATGAGGGGAAGTTTTTTGAAGGGCCATTTACTTGTAATCAAACCAGCTTTTTATAGAATTCCCATTCACCCAAAGGTAACTCCAACTAGGACTCTTTAACCATTAAAAAATGGAGAAACACTATTCCAGGGCACATAAAACATAAATACTAGCCAAAGCGGGTGAGAAAGCTGGTAAAAGTTGAAAATTTACGCGAGTCACGTTCAAAGAAATGTGCTAGAAAATGCATGAAGGACCTCCTCCCTGAGAAGGGGAAGGTTACAAGACTACCGCCCTGCCTAGGCGGTGGTCAAGAGACCGCCGTCCAGGTAGGGCGGCGGTTTCGTTACTAAAGACAAAAATGCAAAGGAAAAGAGGGGAAAAGAGAAAAACAAAGCACACGGAGGCTAAGGGGGGAATGCAAGATGTTAACGTACACTTGGAGAGATTTTTTGGATCCCAAACATCTTGCAAGGAGACTTGTATCATCATTGGGACATGTGTAACATTGTTCTGGCGGTGTAGTACCATTACAATTTTGGGTACGTACATATTGCCCCCTCGAAGAAGTGTTTTAGCCATGAAGAGGTGTAAAATGGTGGGTTTGAGTATGGTGGTCCTAAAATGGGAGGCTAGAAATTATACTTGACACATCCATGTGTCGAAATGACACCATGCAAAATTCCTGCTACCTGCAAAATGAAAAGAAGCTTCAAATGCAAATAGATAAAATAGATCAAAAAATAAATAATAAAATAATATGAAGTGAGGACTTACCATTTGCGCGGGGATGAGAAGTTACCTTTGTCGGCACTCCAAACCTGACAAAAGGGGCATCCAAAATGAGTCAAAATGTTATATATATAAATAATGGGCCCATTTTCCTATTCATGTGCGCATCTTGATTTGATTGATTTTGAGCTCTGGGACCCACGGTGATGGTTTTTTACGAGAGTATAGTCAAAATGTTCGTGACAAGGTAGTGATCATGCCTCCGTGAGCGAAACATCAAATCACGAGATTCTCAGGTTAGTTCTTCTTGATTTAAGATTTTAATACCTAAAATATAAAAATGATGCAATCTTCGGCATGGGAGGGACACCTAATGGGTAGGCTCTCATTTTAGTCAAAATGCTCATTTTTGTGTTTTTGAGCATTTTTTAGGGCACGTGACCCATTTGGAAACGCGGGACACGACCGCCACCCTTCAAAGCAATGGTTACGGAACTGCCACCCTGCTCAGGGAGACAGTTGTCTTCATAATGTTAAAAATACATTAATTTGAGTTTATTTTTGCAGTTTTAGTATTTTTACTTGCTTTAATGATTTTTCTAATGCAATTTTAGTACTAACTTACTCCTTTTTGCGTGTTTTTGTGGGTTTTGCAGAAGAAGGAAGAGTACATCAAATGGAGCCATGAGAGAGAGTGTGATTGTCTTCCAACAGTGTTGGATGCACTTTCTCAGGCCGAGCAGGATACTCTTAAGAGGGCCAGCATATTACATATATCATGTGTTCCTCATGTCGCACCTTCTAGTCACATACTATGTGACATATTTTTCATATTGGGATGTTGATCGGAACACTTTCTGATTTCTAGGAGTCAGGGGTGAGTGGACTATTACTCGTGAGAATGTCTACCACATATTGGGAGTCCCGATCATCAGGAGATGGCTTACACTTGAGACAGTGGGGTCGCAGGCTCAGATAGCTCAGTGGGCTACATATATGGGAGACGCAGTTATCTCCACTAGTTCAAAGAAGGGGGTGAGGGTCCGTTCCATTCCTAGCTTGCCTATCCCTTTGATTCATAAAGCCATTATGGGGATCCTAGCCTCGAGATTGATCGGGGACAACGGAGGGGACATCTTACTCTACTGCTGGTCCCCTATTATTGCACAAATTGAGTCACATGGTCAGATTTATGCTTGGGGAGCTGATATACTTAGGACCACTTATCACGACTTGTACAGGGTGGTTCCCTTAAAGGGATAGTCTTTGAGCCATCCAACCTTGGTTATGAGCTGGGTCTATGAGTGTATCATCCCTTATGGGAGAGGCATAGAGTTGGCAGATCCTAGAGCCATGAGGGCAGCTAGATGGACAGAGATGTCAGTGCTTAGAGCACCCGACCAGCCAGTTCCTTCCCTGACTACTGATGACATGGAGGCCACACCTTATCAGGCCATGGAAAGGTTATGGGGTGAGGAGACCTTCACTTTGATTTCCTGCTCTACTAATGGGCAACTTATGTATAGGATGGGGAAGGTAGAGGCACACCCCTTTGATTGAGTGCCTCAGCAGTTCGGCCTTGCCTACGTTGATATGCTTCCCCTAGTGGTGTCAGTGTTCAGATCAGTTTGGGAGGCTAGGGGAGGTCCTAGAGGCTAGGGTTGGACTGTTGTTACTTCTGGCATCCCTATTGTATCTAGGCAGGTGGTACATGTCTGAGAGAGAGTCAGTGCTCCTCAAGCACCTTTACTTCGGATTGCTTCTGGTCCTTCCCATAGCAGTGATGACCTTATTGATATAGACTCTGAGTCTAAGGAGTTCATAGGGGGAGAGATGGAGGAGGATACCGAGGTCATTGAGGTCAGTGAGTCAGGTGGAGAGGAGGATAGCGATCCCAAGTGGCATGATACTTAGGAGATCCTACAGGCCGAGATGGTAGAGCAGAGTGCAGAGAGGGTGACTCTAGTCTCAAAGGAGTTACCTTCTCAAGACTTATGCAGAGAGGATGAGTTCATAGTAGCATGCTATGTTGCCCCAGACACAGGAGGAGGACATCAGTCAGCAGTGGCATCTATTGCAGGCGTTGATCCTAGGGATCCCTCTTGGAGGCTTGGAGATCCGAGTGAGTTGTCACTCTTCTTTTAATATTTGTTTTTAGCTAGGATTACCTTAGTTGTTATCTCTCCTTTTGTTCATTTTAGTTTTTATCTTTTGATTATTTCTAATTTGTCTTCTCCTTTTCTTGCAAATACTGTTGATGAGTGGTAAGACTTGATTCGCCAGGTATGTACTGATACCCTAATGCTCCCCATGGAGAAGACTTATGGCGAGCTGTCAGTGGATATAGGGGAGCCTTCAGCAGCTGGTAGGCATAATGATGTCTTTTCCCCTATCTGACACGTGGCAAAGATGGTGACTTCCCTCTGTACCAAGTTAGCTGGGTATAGAACTACAGAGCGCCTGATGAGGAGCCACTCTCATATTTAGGATACAACCATTGTTCAGGACCGTGAGCCCTCAGTGCACTCAGAGCACTAGTGTAGGCGGAGTCCTAGATGTGGTCCTACACCTTCAGAGAGATCTCATAGGGGTTGAGAGGCCACTTGGCTCTTTTTCTAGTGAGTCTTGTTAGATTTTTTATACGATCATTTTGTATTTTCCGGGCTCATTGAGCATTTTCAACATGCCTAGCGCATGATGGCATTGTACATAAAACTTGATTATATATATATACTTCTGTTTGGATCAAACAATTGGTGTCTAGAATTTTGTGATTTATTTCCACATGTATATTAGATGCTTATTAGAATTCTTATTTTTATATGATTTTCAAAATGTATGCAATGGAGAACAAATGACACAAATGATTTCTTTCTTTTTGTATTGTGTGATGCTGATGTATGATGATGCAAATGAACTTGTGACCTTGAAATTTATATTCTATAAGCAATTTTATGGTACTTCATATTTTTTTGATAAAATGTGATGAAAAACTGGTACATTGAGTAGATGCACTTACCCCACTCCTAACTCCACGCAACTAGTAAGATGTGAGGGTTCACCACAGAGAGCTAGAAAGGGTAGAATCTATGAGGTGTGTTGAAATGGTAATGATGGGAGATAGACAAAGAGTTGGTGGCACCAAATTAGGATGCTACAAACCTACCCTACTCAAGTGACTCCATAGTTTAGAATGTGACTTGATTTGCAGTTTATCTAGACTTAGATCCGTAGATGGCCATTTGGTTGAAAAAAATTGGTTTTCAGGGTTTTGAACTCTCTTGGAATTTTGGACATCTGATCATTTGTTTTTGACTCAGGATTTCAAAGGTTTTATTTGAACTATTTGCTTATGACCTTCAACGTTTACTGTCAAGAGGACCCCCTACACCTTGCCCCATGCCACTAGTAGGAAGCATGGGCTAATCACCATGGACAAGGTACAGGTGAGTAAGGGAATTCCCATCCTTTCCCAACCCTACGTCACTAGTAAGAGATGTAAGTTCACCACCGAAGGTTGGTAGGGCAAGGAAATGTGTAAAAGTAAAATTTTTTGTTTGATCTATATTCAACTTGTTTATTTGAGAAAAATGTTACTATGTTCTTATTTCCAAAGAGATCTATATACGGGATAGATGTGACACCAAGAAGCTTCTAGAATATACCATAGGCAAGACACCTATCCTAGGAAGAAACAAAAGTGAGAACAAGCATACAGGCGTTGGTATGGTTACCGTTAAGACTTTGTCATATCTAGCTTTAATTGATGACATGATTCTGAAATAGTTGATGATGTTATGAAAATGAAGAAGTATGATTTGAATGCTTCTGCCAATACCATCAGAATTTTGTAATGAATTGCTTAAGAATAAGTCCCTTGATCACCAAATTTTATGAAACAAACGAAAAAAATGAACCTATCTAAATGAAGATGCTATGTAGATATAATTATACAAACATTGTTGATGCTTCATATGTAAAACCGTTTAAGGTGCAAGGAATTGACAGTTTCACCAAATTCCTCACCTTTTAGTGTGCACAAGAGATGCGCATCATTTCTGTAGTCCTTCATAACTCGATATGGGCCCAACCACTTGGGCCAGAACTTTCTTCCTTCGCCGATTTTCTTATCGATCTGGCTGTCTAGTCTTAAAACTAGATATCCTTCATACATTTCTCATTCATAAACCTTTTTGTTATACTGCTGGCACATCCGGTTAGCATAGAATCTATGTTGTTGTTCAGCGTTTAACCTGGACTCATTTAGGATTTTTAGTTGGGAGAGGCGTGCCTCTCTATAAGCTTCCTCACCCAGAATCCCTTGTAGTGAGATGTGGAAACTGGGTATTTCAACCTCAAGTGGGAGAACTACTTCTGCTCCAAATACCAATGAGAAAGGAATTTCTCCTATTGGTGTTCTTATTGAGGTTCGGTGGGCCCACAAGGTCGGATATAAATTTAAATGCAAATCTTGTTTGTTTTCTTTTATGGTTTTTAAGAGAATGGACTTTAGAGTTTTATTCGTAGCCTCAGCCTGTCTGTTGGCTTGAGGGTAATACAGGGAGGCCGTATGATGGTTTATTTTAAATTTACTGCATAGCTCATGGACCTCATCGTTTTTAAAGGACATGCCATTATTTGAGATAATGACTTGTGGGACACCGTACCTATAAATGATCCGGTTCAAAATGAACTCGGTGATCACGGCTCCTGGTAAAGTGGTAGGAGGCATAGCCTCTACTCATTTGGTAAAATATTTGGTGGTCGTGATTATGAAGTTATGGCCATCCATTAACGAGGGAGAGAATTTCCCTATCAAATCTAGGCCCCATGTAGAAAAGGGCCATAGAGTTGTGATTGGTTGTAGAGCTTGTGTCAGCATGTGAATCTCATGGGAAAATTATTGCCATTTATGACATCTACGTACAAACTCTACTACGTCGTGTTCGAGAGTGGGCCAAAAATATCCCATTCGATGTATTTTGCGAGTGGTGCTGTCACCACCAAAATGGCCTCCACATATTCCACTGTGAGATTTGTAGAGAATCTACTTAGATTCTTCTGTGTCAACACACCTTAGAAGCATTCCATCAAAAGCTTTACGATAGAGCAATTGTTCTACAATAACATGTTTAGCTACGATAATGTGTAACCACCTTATTTTTTGCGGTGTATGAACCCTCTGGATACGTGATGGTCTATGATAAAATTGATAATATCAGTACACCAAGGACATTCAGAGATGGGAGGTCTATTTTCGATGTAATATATGCATTCATCAGGAAAATCTAGATCTACTAGATCACCTCCAACTAACGGGTTGTCGGCTAACTAGTCTGCAATGATTTTTCTCTTAACAGACTTCTGGTTTAAAAAATTTAATTTGAATTCACCCATTAAGGTTATAAAATGTCCATCCTTTTTAGACAAAGACCCTTGCATGATGAAATTTCGTAAATGGTTTGTTTTTACAATGACCCTTGTTTCTTGATTTAGCATGTAATTTCTTAAGCATTTGGTTGCAAATACTATGGCAAGGCATTCTCATTCTGCCTACATATAACATTTTTCATAATCGAGCAATGTTCGGCTAGTAAAATAGACCACACATTCTTGTTTATCATCATCTTCTTGAGCCAACTTATAGGCTAGCGAGACATCCATAGCTCGTGAATAGAAGATCAAAGCATGATCTGGTTTAGGTGGCATTAACGTGGAAGGAGACAGTAAGAAGCGTTTAACTACTTCGAAGGCCTCATGGCATTCATTTTTCCAAATAATGAAGAAATCCTTTTTCAAAAAATTATTGATTGGATGTACAACAAAACTTAAGTGCGGAATGAATCTCCGGATTGCACCGAGCTTTCCAAGAAATGATCTAATGCTAGAGTCATCTTATGGTGGGATCATCTTAAGAACAGCCCGGATTTTGGCTGGGTCTACATCGATCCCTCGTGATGATATAATGTAACCTAGGAGTTTCCCTCCTATCACACCAAATACGCATTTTTTCTGGGTTTAGTGTGACTCCGTATTCAATCAAACATGAAAGAATGATGCAAAGCACTTCCAGGTGATCACGACACTTCCTGACCTTGGCCAACAAGTTGTCTACATTGGATTAAATGAATTTATGAATAAGATCGTGAAATATGTATGTCATTGCACGCTGGTATGTAGCGCCAGCGTTCTTGAGACCGAATGGCATAATAACGTAGTAATAAGTTCCACAAGGAGTTATAAACGTGATTTTGGCTTGGTCTTTTTCAAATATTCTGATTTGATTGTATCTCAAGAACCCATCCATGAGGGAAAAAATCTCGAATCCAGTTGTTGCATCAATGATGACATCAATGGATGGTAACGAGAAGTCATCCTTAGGGCACACCTTGTTAATGTCTCAGAAATCTATGCAGATGCATATCTTACCATTCTTTTTTAGAATGGGCACGATATTAGATACCCACTGAGATTTATCGACCAGTTTGATGAACCCTACCTAGAGAAGCTTCATTACTTCTTCCTTCACCATGAGAGCTACCTTGGGTTTCATTGGTCTTGATTTTTTGTTTAGTTGGCTTTGCATCTGATTTGGTGAGGAGGTTATGTACCGCGATGTGTGGTGCAATTCTCGTCATTTCTTTATAATTAAATGCAAAATCCTTTTGATGTTCTTTGAGGATTCGAGTGTGTATTTCTATTTCTTCTAGAGTTAACGAAGATCCTAGTTTCAATATCTTTGGTTCTTCCTTCATTCCGATGTTTATATCAATGGTTTCTTCTATCAAAGAAGCGTTACCTTCTTCAAACTCAGGCGGGGCTTGAGGTAGTTCCAAATCTTCTCCGTTCTCTACCGTGTATATGTTGAGTTCCTTTTGTGGGGGAAGCTCTACCATGGGATTTCCAAAGTAAGAAGATGAATGTGGGATTAAGGACAAATCTACCATGTGATGGGTGAGATGTAACTCTGCATAGGCATTTAGGTAATCAAGACTGGCTCTATCACTGTCAACATGATCTAAGATAGTAGATTTATTCTCAGATATGTGCGTTAGAAGAGGGTTTGTTGACATTTTCTTTACTAACGGTTCAGTACGAAGGGATACCATGAAGTGGGTGTCTTCCAACTCACTGTTTGGAGTGAAACGTGAAGCTGAGGTTGCTATCAAATCTATGAGAAGGTTTTGTTCTTGTGGGATTTCTTCAATTGATATGAAGTTAAATCCTTTGCTCAAATCTAATACTACTATTTTGTAGAGCTATAAATGTTCAGCTCTAGTCTCATACACCTCAGAGACTTGGTTTGCTACTAATTTAGAGTCTCCTAACACTTTGATGTCATTAACATCAATCCTTTTAGCTATGATGAGGCCAAGGATGATGGCTTCGTACTCAGCGCCATTGTTTGTACATTTGAAATTTAATTTAAAGGCGAACGGTAGGATCTTTCCCTCGGTAGAAGTAAAGATCACACCTGCCCTAGCCCCATAACAACATCTAGCTCCATCAAAGTGGAGAGTCCAATGTTTATTTGGGAAGATGGATGTTACGACATTCGTTACGTCTATTTCTTCTGCTTTAGTTACTTCTACCATCCAGAGTTACTCTACTAGAAGAGAACCAACTCCTAGGGTACATCCCATACATGTGGAATCAAACGGTAGAAAAATTCGTAGATCTTTTTCTAGCAACTCAAAAAAATTTGCAGTAGTTCCTAATGACACTGTTTCTAAAATGTTAGCTTCATCCTTGAGGGCTGGGATGCTCTTGACTAGGTTCGTAATCTCTAGTTCTGTTGTAGGTATTAGTTTTTCTTCTGGTTTTGAGTTGGTTGGTTTGTTAAGTTGGTGTGTTGGGAGTTCAAACTCAGAGTGAACACCTATCCTTTTCTTCAGGTCTACTAGGTGTATATAAAATGGTTTCCGATCACATTTTTCTATGAATATCTTTCCTAAGTGCAAGAATCTTATCTCCTGAAATAACGTAGAAGGGATTGCCTTCATACAGTGTATCCATGGTCGGCCGAGGATCAGATTATAGTTGGTTTCCCAATCTATAATATAAAACTTAGTGAGGATTTTTTTGGGTCCTAAGGTGACTGGTAGTATTATAGTTCCAATCAAAGTGGCTTTAAGGTTATCATAGCCTCTTAGTGTATTCCAAGTCATGGAACAGTTTGTCTCTCCATACCCTAGCTTTTGAAGAAAAGAGAAGGGGACTATGTTAACTACTTCCCCATCATCAGCCATTGCACGTTAAATATAATTGTTATAAACCCACACTTGTAAATGTAAGGTTGGATCACCTCTATGTGCAATCTCAGCGTCTGTTGGCATTTTGCTTATGTTGAATATAAACTTGTTATCCCTATCCAGCTGCCCCAGAGGGTGGATATCAAAGTCTATATGGTTTACCTGTGTTTCAGGAGGAGGAGTGATGTTAATTAAATTACCTAAACCTAATGCTTCTAAAAGTGCATCCCTATGGGTAGGAGAGTTCTACAGCAAGTCCAAAAAGGAGATGTGAGAGAAGGTCTTTGTTAGGTCATTAATTAAATCATAGACACCTACGGGTTTTACTAATGTTTGTTGAATGTTATCTGGATATAGTGGTTAATGTTTATTTGGCTGAGAGGAATATTCTCGTGTCCTTGTTATGGCTTCTAGGTGTAGCTCAGTGTCTAATTCCACTAAACCGACTATCTTGGTTCGTGGCTGATTTCCCAATTGTGGTGCGACAGGTGGATTTAGTGAAGTCGAGGCTTCACGATCATTGTTTCCTATCATTACACCCTTGTTCATCCCATTTAGATTTAATTTGTTTTTATTGTGATTTGGGAGTAGATCATTCAAGATCTTGAGGGATGTGTTTTGAGGGGAGACCGCCCCTATGAATGTATTTGGCGCAGGTGATGCAAGATCTGCTAAGAACATATCTATGAAAAGTTGTCTTTGTTCCTCTGGAAAACGTTGCATGAATTTATTTTAGTCATGGAAAGTCCTAGTGTCATGGCCTTGAATTTTGTGGAAACCACAATATGAGTTGGGAGTGTAATTCCTAGGTTGTTGGTTTAGCACGTGTTGTGGTCCAAAACTCTGATTTAACCATTGATATTTAGGATTAAATTTTTTGCATTTGTTTCCTTTGGTTTTGATATCCAGTTGAGTTTTGACTCGGACCCTGTGTCTGGATCTGCCATTGTTGTTGTTGTTGTTGTGGATTATTAAAATCCACCACGTTGATTGTTGGGGTAAAATTGTTGTTTCATTGATTGTTAACCAGTGGTGGAGCATTTACAACATTTTCCTTTTTTTCCTTGTCAGTTACTCCATCTGTTCCATATGCCTTGCGACCACTATCTATTGTAGCTTGATCTATTCGAAGGGTGCTCTCAAGCACTTCATCGTAAGTTCTTAGTGGGAACTTCTAGAATTCTTCCTTTATCTCTCTGCTGAGATAATGAAGGAATAAATCACATAGTTCCATCTGATCCATGTTTGGAGTGCTTGTTGAACAATAGAGGACTGTATGCCATCTTTGGATGAAATGAGCAACACATTCATTGCGTTCTTGTTTAATATGCAAGAATTCCCTGATTCCTGTTCTCAACAATTTGTTCATGTCGAACGTCTTGATGAAATCTGAAACTAGTTGTTTAAATGAATGTATCGAGGCTTCAGGTATTCTATAATACCAATCGAGATCGATGCCCTCTAAATTTTTGGGGAATATTTTAACAACTCCATCCAAGGGAGAAGTTCTCAAATGGATGTGGCATAGGCCTTAATATGTGCATTTAGATATCCCTCCCCTTTGTACTTGGGAAAATCGCGAAGAGGTCTTGGAAGCACGAGGCTTTGTATAGTGAATTCTAAGGGCTCTTTCAAATATTATGAATAAGTCCCTATCGCATAGGTTTTGACCATCGATGATGTCTGATTAGGGGGTAGAGGTGGAATGGGTTGTTGATATGGCCTAGCGTATGAATTTATAGGGACATAAGGAAATCCCTGTGGTTGAGCAAACATGCCAGGAGAAGAGAAATTATCTCCCTGTGGTGACTTGGAATATATGTTTAAATATGGAGGAACATTGGTCAGAAATGAATTGTTTTGTACTAAACTGGGAGGTATCATATTTTCCACTAGAGTAGCGTTAGAGAACGCATTTCTAGTTGATGTTTGTTGTGAATGCTAAGGAGGCATGCCCAACGTGCATGTTCCTGTGAGGAGGTCTACTTGGCTAGGATGATGTGGAGGATTGGAATTTCCTGTCTGCATGAATTGCAAATTTTGACTTGCTTGAGAAAGTTCCAACCCTCAAACTTTCTCAACTAAGGCTGAGATGACCTTGTTTGGTGAAGATACGGTATTTTTCCTTAGTGGTGTTTTTTGAGGTTGTATACGCATATGGTACCCAACTATGAATTTATCGGTGCCTTCCTAACTTTCACTGAGGGTATTTCCTATAGGTGGAGGAATGGAGGTGTTTTCTTGAAAAGAGACCTTGGTTTGTGTTTGTAAACATCCTATAGGTGGGTACATACTTTGAGAGTGTTGTTCACTCCTGGAATAATTCCCTAAATGTTCATCATCTAAAAAAAGATATGGATCTAATTGTCCATTGATTTGTGGTCTAAGTAACACCTGAGGAGATGAACCAGATTCTCAAGTCAACATCATGTTATTTGAGCTTGAAGGGCCTGGTTTTTGCATTTGAGTGAGTTGATCCAACTCCTCTATTTGGAAAGAAGAACTATATCTAGTCCTTTGAGGTGGAGTTTGTGTTGAAATCCGGTTAATTGAATAATTTTCACCTCATGCTGAGAGCGAGGGTGATGGCTATTTATTCAGTTGATCATAGTATGCTTCAAGACCAAGGAGAGGTATGCCATATGCATCGAATTCTAGCATATTCAGGGGGTATATGAATACCCGCAGAATAATGCGAAGAAGCAAAGATGGATGAAAGAAAATGAAAGAATAAAAGGGAAAAGGTGAAAGTGAAGCAATTGTTTACTTCACGTTGGGTTCACCAATTTTGTACGATGGAAAAGTGACAAGCGAGCATGGGAATCTACAAGTAACTATTCCTTGCATAGGAAATCTTATGTCTTCGACACGCACTAATGGAATCTATGAATATAAGGAAAATAAGGCCCTCCTAACATGAACTGGCATGATAGATCGTTTGGTGAGGATGACTACTCGAAGGCTTCAATCAATATTGAGCTCTGGCAAGATCCAATCTATAGGTTGTGGGATATGTGGAAGATAACCTATGGGTGCTTCGTAGATATTCCCTGACAGGGTCATGAAAAATGGATGATGGATGTGTGGTGGATTCTATGGGTGATTCTCTGGTCTAGTCCAGAAATCCTTAGCGTGATTAGTTGTTATGTCTAGTGAGGATAGTTGTGCGATAATGATTGGTGGAAGTGGAGAGGATCTGAATACTAATGTGCATAAATCAGCATCAACATCTGATTGACCTACGAGTCCATTGGGTTATGGGACCTATGGATCACAACTATATGTTCATGGTCATTGCGGGCCTCCTATGGTCATGTGTAGAATCAATCCCTAATCCCTAATATCTAGTAGTCGTATGCCTTTTTGGCCTCTATGTTTAGAACTAAAAGTTGCACAATATTCTTAGAGTACCTTATAGGTGTTCTGGCAACTTGAATTCTTAAGCTAGTGTCTATGTCAATGAGGATGTCTCCCACGTCTGGCTGTGGGACCAAAGGATCACAACTGAACATTTTCTCTCTTTCAAGCCCTTCTACAGTCATGCAGATATTTATTAGGTCAATCTGTAGTTTGGATAGTTTGACCAAAACGTATGCACTTTGTCGTATTCTATGTTTAATCCTCCTAACTGTGAGCTAATTTCTTATAGGTCTGTTGTTGTTTGAAAGACCTGAATTCTGAGATTTTGGTCTATGCCACTTATTACTGCAACAATATTGGGTTGAGGCATGATTGGCTCGAATATGTATTCTTTGGGCTCCTTAGGTCTCGTGATTGTCATACAAAAGAAAAAAAATATAAATCTAACTAAAGCAAAGTAAACTAATTATGCAAAGTATATCCACAACATATATATATTCTCTATTTTTGTATTTTTGACAGAATATTTAACAGAATTAAGATAAGAAATATTTAATATATCTAGAAAATGACAACTAACCTAATAACAAAATTAAAAACAAACAAGGTAACCGAGTATAGCTACTTGTCTGTGTAGTTGTGAATCTATTCTAAATAACTCAATAACATATCTAATTTAATTGAAATATTTTTTATCCTACCTCAAAAGTGAGGGAATGAATCATAGTTTCTCAGAAACTATCAATCCCTATGGCTTCCCCAACAGTATCGAAAAAATGAACGTAACCGAAATGAAGTAATTCACTACTCTATTTGGTATATTTTAACTAGAACTTTGAAAGCTTGAACCTGGATTTTGCATAACAGTGGAAAATCCAGTAGTGTGTGGCTTTTTCCCCTCACTGTGGTCTCCTCGTTCCTTCATGCTCACGTGAATCTAGGAAAGCATGTAATGCTAGCATCAACAGGAGTAGGTATTGGAACAATGGCAGCTTTGGATGTAGACTGAATATAATGTGAGTAGGAGAGAAATAGTGCAAGAGAATATATCTTGGCTTATGCAATTCCTAACGGGATTTATTGAGAGTCATACAGCATAAAACATCCATAACCCGAAACTCTCCTTCTTGATGAACAAAACCTGCAACTCTAATGGCTTCAGACTGAAAATGAAATTATCCTACCTTATTTGATTGTATGAAACAATGGTAACACTAAAAGAATAAGATCATGTGGCTTCTAAAAAGCAAAATAAAACTAACCATGCATGTAACAAATGAAAACTATTGAATTCCTAAGCAAGAATTGAAAGACTAAACTATTGAAATAAGAGGATGAGGGGCAATTTTTTGAGGGGCCATTTTCTTGTAATCAAACCAGCTATTCATAGAATTCCCATCCACCCAATGATAACTCCAACTAGGACTCTTTTACCATTAAAAAATGGAAGAAACACTATTCTAGGGGGACATAAAACATAAATTCTAGCCAAAGCAGGTGAGAAAGCTGGTAAAAGTTGAAAATTTACGTTAGTCACGTTCAAAGAAATCTGCTAGAAAATGCATGAAGGACTGTCTCCCTCAGGAGGGGGGTGGTTATAGGACAACTGCCCAGCCTGGGTGGTGGTCATGAGACCGCCACCTAGGCAGGGCAGCGGTTTTCATCACTGAAGACAAAATGCAAAGGAAAATAGGGGAAAAGAGAAAAACAAAGCACGTGGAGGCTAAGCGGGGCATGTGGGATGTTAACATAGATTTTGAAATCTTTTCTGGATCTCGAACACCTTGCGAGGAGACCTGTGTCATCATTGGGACATGTGTAACATTGTTTTGGCAGCGCAGTACCCTTACAATTTTGGGTACGTAAAGTCACCCTTGTTAAAAAAAATCATAATATACTTACATTCAGTCCTAAATGGCATAAGCCACAACATAAAATCTACAACATAGGATTTCATGTTTGTTCACTTTTTGTCTTCTTGTGTTTTGAGGTGTGAGTTGTGTTTCTTCATTCGATTTTATCCTTTTATACCCCACATCATGACTGGTGTATTCCCATTTTATTCTGGGTTTATTAGGACTCCTCATAGCCATACTGAGTCTTTGGGTTAGCCCTTTTATTTTATCTAAATCACCAAAAAACTCCATTGTTTTCTTCTCTTCCCAGATTTCACGGTAATGGATATCGATCCAGTGACTATCATTGATTTATTTACGTTTTTCTTATTTTTTATAGAATAGTATTCTTCAGCTTCATATTGTTTTTACGGTTTCTTCTACCATTTTTATCCAACTGAAGAGTCTCTGATATCATTTTTCAGGATCCAGGTTGACCCATTTTCTCATGTCATTACAAAATATTTGAACCTCTTATTTTATTACAATAGCTGACATTAGTCTGAGCTAACCGGCGCCGGTTACCCTTATACCAAAATCAGTTAACTGATTGAAATCGGTCTTTTGTATTCTTAAATTCCAATCAGAACAATGATATAATCACTTATTTTAGACTGATCTTTTCACATTACTTCATTGTTTCTACATCATCAAAGAAGCTTAGAATACATGTTTTATCATCAGTCACATGGTTTTGAATCGTAAACAAGTTAAACACTCTCATGTTTCATTGTAGCTACCAACTCCCACCCATCCCATCGCCCCCTTCAATCTCATCTCCTATGGACCCCAATTAGGATCTTACCATACCCACTTGGTGATGACGAGTTTGTGAAGCTCCTTGATCAGAATTCCTTTGCTCTGTAGTATTATCTCACTCATTCATCTACCCATGATTCATGACGACAACTTATATATGACATGCATGTGTCCATTCCTCCTTACCCTTGCACCCCCACTTCTACATTAGGTAATACTAGCTCAGCCTTACAATCTTCCACCTTAACACCTATGGTGTCCCATCTTGACCATACATCCATTGATATCTACTACTCCTTTGGCATCTGTCATGCCTTTGACATCCTATGATGTCAACCGTGCCTTTAACAACCACCTTGAGTGTAGGTCTATCTACAGCTGCCATCTCTCATATACCTATTACATATTAGCCACCCATGGTGTTGGTGCAGCCCATACTCCCTTCAAAAAAATTATCCTCACCATGCATCAGTTTATTCTTCTAATTGCTATGAGGGTTGTTATGTCCACTCCACCTAACTACACTTATCACAAACAAACCCCTATTTCATCTATCACCTTTTCAGGATACTTTCCATCTGCATCTATTCTGGCCTACATTCCTCCCTCACAATTTTTGTACTGAACACCACCGCATACTGGGAGGCCACCCACATCATACCCTCCTCATCTACCCCCTTATACTGCAGGGGTTGGTCCTAGTCATCACAACTTACCAGTGATCTTATCAAAAGGATGATGGACAAGATTGCAGATATTGGAAGCATCTCTCTTTGGATCACGTAACCCTCTGACATATGACGATATTTACAATGATCCTAATCACCGGTTTATTACCTACGCATTGGGAAATTCCTAAATTCAACTGATTTTAACAACAAAGAAGACCCACAACAGAAATTACAGTATTTTAAACATGGGTGGTTATTTGATCTCTCATGAAGAAGATTTACTCTTGCGAACATTCCTAATGTCCTTGACAGGACCTGATTTGGATTGGTATATTGTTCTACCTAGGCACTCAATTTTATCATTTAACCAAGTAGGCTCAAGCTTTCCTAGACAAATTTTCTATCAACATTATCAAGAAGGTCACCAAGACCAACTTGTATGTGTCATGCCAATACAATGATGAATCTATTGCAGGCTTTGTCGCTCGTTGGTGGAGCTTGATCAACTAACTCACATTCCAACTGCCTCAAACTGATTTAATAGATTTTATTTACTAGGGTTCATGCTAGACACATCTCACAGACTCTCCAAGTTTAAACCTTCCATATGTTTGACAAGGCTTTCACCATGGTTCGAAAACTTAAAATTTGTGCCATTGAAGAGAAGAAGATACATTTGCCTAACAAGAAATCTATGTTTAAATCAAACGATATCTATTCTTCTCCCAAACCATAAAATAATTACTCTAAAGAAAAATGATCTTCCAACATACTAGTTTTGAAATCAGGGTCATCTCACCCATCCAACCAATCAAATACTTCTTCTAATCTTTAATCCTGTTAAGTATTTTCAGTTTGAGTGGGAGAAACAAAAATATAATCGTATAGGAGAACCCTAGTCTTCAGTTTTTAGAAAAAATTCTAAAAGTCAAAGTAGTCACTCTTCCACCTATGCCTATATGGTACAAAGAAAATGATTACTGCAACTATCATCGTGTTAAAGGTCATAACGACGGTAATTATATAACTTTCAAAAATATAGTCCAAGAAATGTTAGATAATGGAGATCTCGTCTATGATAATACTAATGCACCAGCTAATCAGAACCTTCACATCTTCAATAAGTCATTACCAAATCACACCCCATTGTCTAACCCAACGAGGCGAAACACTGACCAATGACAGTAACACTCATGAGGTTCATGTTTTCTTTGACATCATACCACTTCTTCCTCAATTTCCTCCTACTCCATCTATCAAGGAGATTCTTGCATGAGCTCCTTCATCCATGAAGGGACTTGTTTTCATCTGATCATTTACCCATAGAGGAGTCTCCCTTATCTCCTCCTTCACCCATGGAGGATTTCACCATATATGTTGATGTAATTTCCTCACTCACCTCTCAACTTGATGAACAACCCACAATACTTACTCTTCTACCCACAGGAGAGTCATTCTTATCTTCTTTTGTGCCAAAATATGTACTTACCCCATCCAACTTGTCATCTCCCCTACCTATATGGAATCCATTAGCAGCATCCCTTCCTATTGGTGATAATTCTACATTAGCTTTCAAGGACCTTGTTGATTTTCTCTCGGATGTTTTACCCATAGAGTTTGAAGCCAAAAAATTCCCTGTGTCACAGACATTCTTTACAGGGATTAATACCAAATCAACATCATCCCCCAATAGTGTTGTCATTTTTACATTTGGCCGACCACTTGGATTATGTTGACAATTCCATACTTTGGGGATGCCCTTGGATTCCTATCTCAAACTCATATGAAAATATTTTCTACTGATACTTCCACGATCTATCCAAAGGTGTTTCAGATAACCAAACCCACCATGCCCATGGCAATTATAGATACTTCTTCTTCATCACCCTCGCAAAAACCTAAACCTTTATCATCAAATGAAATTTTTCCAATGCCTAAAACCTTACCTGTTCCTATATCTTCCTCTGTGGCTAGACCCATTGCCACATTGAGAGTCATGCTGACATCAAGTCTAGTCCTTCCTCTTGTCATACAAGATTATCCACATCCTCACACACTATCACAAAGAATATTCACTCACCTAAGAGAAATATCCAACCTATTAGACTGAATACCCCGGCTTCGCCCACTACCCCTCTGTCACCTTCACCACTTCCATCTATCCTAGCTCCCCACCCATCAACTTTGGCCAAACAACTTCCTACCCAAAGTATGCCAAAAACACAATAGCGTACCTCATCATGATCTTCTACAGCACCCAAATTACCTATACATATTACTCCTTCACCATCACCTATATCGTTTTTACCTCCTATACCTACATCACTTCTAGTATCCTCATCATTACCCATGCCATTCTCTTTTCCTGAACTAGTCCCTTCCAAATTTCCTCTTACGACAACCTTCATCGCACTTCCATTATCACCTTGGCTAACCTGACCATTTCTATCATCTTCCTTCCCTTCTACATGATGCACTTCTCCTCACCTTTACCCAAGAAGGTGCAACCGAAGTACAAGAACCCACTACTCTCCAAAGAGGTAGTTAAACCTACACCAATTTTAACAACTAGTTCACTTACTACATATTTAACCAAGAAGGGTGCAATCAAAACCTAAAATTGTATTATCTACTAAATAGGTGGTCAAACTTACTCAACCTCTGATTCCATATTTGGTGGTGCCTCTCCCACAAAATTTACCAACACTTCCATCTAGACCCACACTTACTTAACATTTTGATCCATTGGGAGGGTCTTACGCCAACATCCTATTTCACCTTTTAGAAACCTTTGTCGTCACATTGCCACCACTTAAACCTTATGACACACTCAAACCTAAACCATAAGGGTTTGACGATACCAAATTTTTTTCTTACCATTTTGTGTCATGGAATGATGTTTAAAACCATAAGGATGTTAAGATTATTCTTCTTCAACTATGTCCTCTAGAAGAAAGCTCTGATGATGATGATCTTTTAGATGAGGACCCTATTCCACCTGCACCTATCACCACACATCCTCATCATGTACCTATTCAGTGACCTTCATCTCCCCATCTATAACCCTTTTATCCTCCTCCAACATTTTAGATTAATATGATCCGTATAAGAGAGTTATCCAAACCTTCACCAAAATGCCAATGTACTACATTATTTTCATAAAACTAGTATATGACCTCACCCTATTTTTTCCCATCATGTTGTTACACCTATCATGAATCACTTTCTCCTTTAACAAAGATTAATATGGTTGAAATTTCCACTCAAGCCCACAAGGACAAAGGAAAGGAGAAAAAACCAACTTATACGCTACTCTTTCATCCAATATTCCATCTACACCTACACCAAAAATCACCATTAATGGACCCATATACCCTATTTATGATGGGGTTTCCCATCATAGAATGCTTAAATAATTACACTAGTGTCCTCTAAAAATGTATTTGTATGACCTTGTCTAAACCCATGAGTCTCATCGATAAGCACTCATTGACGTTCTGTAATCTATTGAGGTTATACCTAATGACCCTACTCCTGTTATGTCCATTATCACTCCTCACCATGTGGCCTCTCACACCACTTCTCCCACTTCCTCTACTCCCGTTACTACTCATCAAGTAGGAACTCTCAGTTTATCTGAGGATAAGATTTTACCTCTCTAATTAGATGATCTTGATCCCACCCTATTTATTTCCATTTACATTTATAATATACATGTTCGGCACATTACGATCGATGGAACTTCTAGTATCAACATCATTTCCTCCCATGTGTATAACTAAATGTGCATCCCTGGTAATGGCATGCATAATAACCCATTTATTCTACGTTCATTTAACAATGCCATGACTACCACCCTCGGCACCATGATTCTCCACATTCGTGCAGGCCCCGGTGTCATTCCTAAATTATTCTATCTTAGAGGGGGAATTCTAGTACAACATGCTACTTGGTCGACCCTAGATTCACTTCATGGGTTGTGTTCCTTCAACCTTACACTGTTGTTTAAAATTCTAACATGAAGGGAAAAACTATACCATTCCGGGGAAACCCTTCACCATTCAAGACCTGTAATATGTTGTATCAACCAAATGATGTCCTTATACTAGTTAAGGCATCTACCCCCACTACCAATTTTTCTTCAGCCATTGACTTATCCATCAATGTTTTCTCTACCTCTTCTATAACTAACTCTTTTATTCCCATTGCTGTCACAACTTCTACAGCTGACCCATCAGTTAACCCATCTACTTCTCAACCACCTAATGATTCTTCTTCCCAATTGACCAGCGATTCATCCATTCCCACTACCCACATACCCACTACTTATCCCCTATAAGTTGTTTTTAAATGCCTCACTATGGGTAAGTACCACCTTTCTAACATTGCCACATTCCTCACTCGTCAAGAGTATGATAACCTTCACCAACATCACCACTATGATCACCGCATAGGTGATGTTTTCCCCTATGGTGCCCCCAACCTTCGTACCAAAGTAATGTATGGGGGAGTTGATGCTTCCACCTACTCACCGAGCCAACTTATCAAACTCAACCATTTTCCTCCTATATTAAACTTTCACTAACCGTTTCTTCACCCACACCATCCTCCATCATTGTGCTTGGAAGGGCTTTGGCTTTAGTTTGTATTAACAAGGCCACCATATTGTCATCCCTTTCACCACTCTTGAGTATAAAGACCACAGTGGTATTTGATTTGCTGAACCACCTTCTAGAAAGGCCCAAGTCAAATTCATTGAGGATGATAAACATTTCCCACCCCATTAACCAACTTCACCACCTTCACCTACAGAGTCTATGGACCTTGAATCCATTCCTCAAAGTAATCACCATTTTCCTAGGACCTCTTACTTATCAACAAGATGATGAGGCTCCCTCTTCTCTTCCTTTCCTTTATCCTGACATGATTGATGACGATGAGTCTATTCTCACCTAACTTGGTGTGGAATATTCTTATATTCACCAGTCATTACCTTATGAGACACAAACCATGTTGAATAAATCGACCATCGAAATCAATATTCACACTAAGGATGACTCGCACATTTTAAAAATAGGCTAATCTGTAGACGCAAATGAACATGAAGCTTTCACTTCTTTCCTTTGGGATCATAACAACACTTTTTCTCTGACCTACACTGATCTACCTGATATTGACCCAAATATTGTCGTCCACAAGATCATAACCATTCTTTATTTCATACCCATGAAACAAAAGTTGTGAAAAATGCATCCTCACATTGCCCTTCTTGTAGAAGAATAACTCCAATGCTTTCTTTCAATTTCCTTAATCCGACCAATTGATTATCCCCAATGGATCTCTAGCATTTTTCATGTCACAAAAGGGATAGGGTGAATCCACATTTGCACGTATTTCCATGACCTTTACTTAGCTTTCCCCAAAGATGAATTTCCTCTACCTAGTATTCACCAACTAGTTGATCTCACCGTCAGCCATGAGATGCTATCACTCATGGATGGTTTCTTGGGTTATAACCAAATATTACTCACCCTACAAGATCAACACAAAATCACCTTCATCACTCTTTGGGGCACCTTTTTTATCATGTCATTACCTTTGGCCTTAAAAATGTTGGTGATATATATCAGTGGGCTCTAAATTATATTTTTCATGACATCATGCATAGTGTTGGTATCCAAAAATTTTCTCCCTTTCAAGCTGAGCAGCATCACAGATTGGGCACGAAGCTTAGAGATAGATAGATCATAATGTGTGTCATTTTGTAGTCGGGGATGAGATCTAACTATCCCTTTGTCACTCAGATTTGTGGAGAGATGGATAACACCTTCAAGAGGATTTGACATGTCCTCACTACTTTAGGTTGTGCCTCTTCAACCAGAGTGAGACGACCCCTAGTGTAACCTATTTTTGATGAAGGAGATGAAGATATCCTTCTTTTACACAAATTTTATGAAGAAAACCTTCGAAAAGTATGGTCAATACTCCATAATTTAACTCTTAAGAGTTGTCACTTCAAAAACATGGAGATACTTTCAAAACAAGGCTAAGGTTACTGAAGGCATTATTAAATCCTGATTGTTCTGCATATTTTAGTAAATAAATTTTATTCCTTTATGGATATATAGGGAAAAATAGGGAAAAATAGGGGTAGTTTAGGACAGATTCGTGGTTTTTAAATGATTTTGGTGGGACATAAAGTAGGATAAAGTTTATTATACCAAATCTTTGAGGGACTTCACAACAATGGACAACACAACAACAGAAATCTTCAGAATAGTTAAGGCATTCTTTCAACCAGAAGGTGTGCTTCAATGGAGGTCCAAATCAACATGTTTTCACACAAAATTTGAGAATCTAACATGAAGGATCGATTTAAAATACTTAATTAGACACCAAAATATCTGATCAATCACACCTAAGGTACACCCAAAGACTTACAAATAGTCTTTATCAACAAATGACAGTGCAATGATTTTAAATTTATTTATCTCATAACAGGATGAAGGATCTTGTTGAAATGAAATTAAAAATGCCACTAAAATTTCAAAGGGACGAGATCCTGTGTGATTTCACAAATATTTCAATGTAAGATTACAATAGGAACAAGTAAAACTACTTGCAAACATTATGAAAAAAAGTAGACACTAATTGCTCCAAGATTGACACAAATTAATTTCAAAATTTCTTAGATTTATTAGTAGGGGAAAGCTTCCAAATAAGTATTAGTTCTCTTCAATGGATATACATCTGTAACCAAATTGACATGATAGAAAATCTAACACATAAGAAATTAACAGGTTATCTCAGATTGGTCTCTTAGGAAGACGGCTTTCCTCAAATTTTCTCTTAAGAATTCAACCTCCGACCCTTTACAAGAGTATTCTCATTGAATTTATACATTTCAGTCACTCACTCATCCCAAATTCTCCCTCCCAAAAAATAATAATATTCGAGAGACCTTTTATTGTTACCAATTTATCTCAGAAAACGACGTTTAACAAATTCACATCTGAAAGCTTCCAGGTGGACCAATTATGAATTGATCTTGTTTCTTGGGCCCTCGACTAAAGATTAGGATGAAATGCCATAACATTTTAATAGTACTCCTAATCATTTTTATTCTGTCATGTGAGAAATCCCCTTTTTGATCATTTTGTGGAGGCTCTGCACAGTTGGGTCTGAAAGGTAATCCTTTTTTTCTCTGAAGGCAACACCTTTTTCATCTTTTGTTCCGGAAACCTTCATCATTTCATTCTTTCCCTCTCCTTCCTCTGTAATTCTACCTCGCATCCATCTTCTCTGGTAATTACCATTTTTCCAAGTGCCTGAGCAATTCCAACTTCAAAATATCGACCTTAACAATCCTTGGACTCACAAATTCAATTTTGAATCCATTCAATGGCACTTTCTAGACAAAAATGACAAGGAATTTCATCAAAGAATGATAAAAAGTAGTGTGTACTCGCATCTCCAGGATTCTTGGAGTAAAAATGGTAGAAAAATAGACGCAATACATAATAACTATTGATTCTACCCCTTTTCTACTTTATATCATAGCTGTCTATGTGTTTCCTTGATGAAACTGTAAAGGAGAAGTATAGAGGCAATTTTCCAAACAAGCATGGACCTTCCACGCGCCCTGGGCCCAAGAAAAATGCATTTTGGCCAGTGAAAAAGTCTTAGTAAAAAAGGAGCCAGCAAAAGCCTCCACGTGTAGCCTTGGCATACTTTTGGTATGGTCCTCCAAAGTGGATACTTTGAACAAGCACGGGCCCACCACGTGTCTCAGTTCGGAAGAGTTCTTAAAAATTTTGAAGTATGAGTGGAAGGTGCCATGTGTCTAGGGTCTGAGACAATTTTTCTTTCCCGTTGAAAAGTCCAAGCAAGGGAAGAATGAACGGAATCCTCCAAGTGTCCTCCTGGCACTTCTTCAAAATAAAACATAGGGGCTGGTCCCCAAATAGCAGTGGTACCTCCATGTGTCCCAGGCCTTTCAAAATAGATTTGAAAAGTTTAAGTATATAGCGAAGCCAGTGGAAGCCTCCACATGTCTCCTTGACACAATTTTTAAGGTGGGACCTTGAGGAAGATCCTCAAATGATCACATGCCCTCCACATGTCCATGGTCCACCAAAAATGTACCAGCCACATGAAAAAATTTGTCTAAGTCTGGGTAATGCAACGGCAACCTTCACGTGTCTCCCCGGTGCATCTCCAAGACCAAACCAAAAGGTTGATTTTTCAGATGGGTGTTGGCTCACCACGTGGAAAAGTTTTGATTCTGAAGCGGGCCTTAGAGTTTCAAAGTGCCCCGCCGAACCACATCCAACCAGAAAGGGCTGCATTTCCATAGATCTTGAGATATGAATTTGACCGAGAAAAATACACTCGTCAAACCATAAAATGCAGGAAAATCACCATTTGTGCCCAAAAATGAATCTTTATTCAAGGAAAGAGAATTTGGAAATGATATAAGGCCCAAATATGATTTTCTGAGCCGCATCCAATCATGTTTCCATAGATATTTAGGACAAAAATGACAGGCACAACAAAACGTGACTATGGAAAATAGAAGGAAGGGAAACAACTTGATTTTTCACCCAAGTTACAGATCTTTCGACATGGACAGAGGAATGAAAAAAAAATCTGGATTTAAAGTGATCCTTGACCAAAAGAAGGGACTGATCATGTCAACCAAATGAAGAATAGAGTTTTCATGCATCAATACGGGGAGATAAAAAACACGAAAGAGCCCATAAAATGAATAATTTCAATGACAAGTGGGGCGAGACCAAATTGAGCACCAACACATAGCATATTAGAAGATCACATTCATGATCCTCTTTCCAAATCTAAACATCAAGCCAAGAATATTTTTTTCCTTAAAGTGGTCTTTGACCATCTCATCAAATAGTGTGTTCACCTTCAACCTAAGAAGTGTGTCTTCACTGTTCTCTCTGAAAAGCTCCTTGGTTTTATTTTTTCTTTGTGTGGTATTGAAGTTGATAACGTTAAAATCAAGACTATTCTCAAAATTTCTCCACCTACTAACCTTATTAAACTTCATAGTTTGCGAGGCAAGTTACAATCTATTCATCACTTTATTTCTCATCTTTCTAAATACTGTCATCCATTTCATCATCTTCTCAAAAATTATGTCTCCTTCAAATCGGATGATGAATTCCACGAAGCGTATGAAACCTTAAAAAAATACCTCCTCCAACCACCTGTGCTCATTCCCCCTTAGGATTACCAACCATTTTTACTTTACATTTTTCCTATTGACCATTCCCTGGGTGTCATGCTTGATCATCGGGATGAGAAACATAGGGAGCAAGTAGTTTATTATATAATTTGTAAGCTTTTAGATTACAAAACTATATATACTCATGCCGAAAAATGCTACTTAGCCTTATTTTTTGTCATCACTAAACTTCGCCACTACCTACTCAATCAAAAATCTTTTGTCATCACCAATACTAACCCTTTACATTACATGTATGCTAAGCCCTACAAAAATCAACGTGTTCCACGTTGGCTCATGATTCTTGCAAACCTTGATCTCAAATTCATCCATAAAAAATTTGTCAATGGACAAATAATTTCTCGCCAACTCGCAGACGCACCTCTCTCTAGAAGCCAATCCAATAACTTTGATTTCCGTGATGAATCCATCGCTACCCTCTCCATGGATGATACTGTTTACCAGTGGACCTTATTCTTCAATGGTTCTAAATGTTAGCGTGGGGGTGGTACCATTTTTATCCTCATTCCTCTTACCTATGAGCCTATGCCATTATCTTTCAAATTAGATTTTTATTGTACTAACAATATCGCTAAATATGAAGCACTTGTTTTAGGTCTTTAAATAGTCATAGACTTAAATGTTAAATCAATTAATATATTTGGTGACTTTAAACTAGTTTTGAACCACTTTAATTCTATATATTTGTGTCGTAATGAGATAATTAAAAACTATAAGCATCATCTTGACATACTTTTTATTAGCTTTGATCGTTATGAACTTCAAACCACCCCTCATTCCACTAATAAATTCGTAGATACCATTTCCTCTCTTGCTTCCCAAATCCCCACTTTGTTGTCTGACTTGAAAATATTTGTTATAGTATAAAGGTTGCAATCACCTTCTTATCTAATTCGAGATGTCAACCTTGTAGGAAACATTGAAACTGACCCACGCGAACTTTGTATCAGCGGTTTGTTGGCTACCTTTCCCTTTCAATTCCACCTCCAGATATTACTCGTAATGGACAATGATCCTTTCAACAAAGTGTCTCTCACTATGTCATCATAGGTGGTCTTCGCTATAAAATAAGTTTTGATGCTTTCCTCTTACGATGCCTTACGAGTTCCAAAATTACATACAACATCAAGGAAGTTCACGATGAGATTTGTAGGGGTCACTTCAGTGGCTTAGCTATCACTAAGCACATCATTCACCTAGGATATTATTGGCCAACCCTAAACTATGATTGTTTGTACTATGTCAAGCGTTGTGTGAAGTGTTAGCAACATGCTAATCTTTATCATGCCCCTAGTCATGCCTTATAGGTTGCATGAGACCTTTGGCCTTTCTCTCAATGGTGTTTGGATATTTTCAGTGAGATCAACCCTCATTCTTCCTAACGCCATCAATGGATTATTATAGCTACTGAATATTACACTAAATGTGTGGAAGTTATACCTCTTATTTCTACAAAAGATGAGAAAATATTTGAATTCATCAATCATCACATTATTTTTTAGTTTGGTGTTTCTCACCGCCTCATCATTGATAGTGGAAAAAAATTCAAAAAAAAAAACCCTACGGAAACTTTGTGATGCCTTTAGCATTCAACTCAGTTTTTCTTCACCTTATTATCCTCAAACAAATGGCTAAGGTGAATCGACTAAATAAACTCTAAATAAAATTATTATGAAATTGGTTGACGATACTGGCATACACACATTCATTTCACCTTATGGGCTTACCGCACTAGTATTCTCACCTCAACTACTGCCACACCTTTTTCTTTGGTCTACGGCACAAAATTTGTCTTGCCACTCGAAGTCGAAATTCCATATCTTTGTATCTCACTCAAAGATGTGCTCAACGATGATGATTTTCACCAGGACTATTTGGAACAGCTCAAGTTATTAGATGAACATCATTTAAATGCTCTTGATAACCTAAAAATCTACCAAAAATGTATCAATCATGCTTATGATAAATGTGTTCAAGAATGAACCTCCAGGTCAGTGACCTCATCCTAAATAAAAATCAACTTGTAACGAAAGAGGGGAAAACTAAACGGGGAAAGTTTTATCCTAATTTTCTTGGACCCTATATCATTACTCATGCTTATATATTGGGTGCTTATCCTTTATGTTTACTTGAAGGTAAATCCAAACCTAAGTCCATCAATGACTTGTACCTTAGACCATTCTATTATTGAATTTAGTCTTGTATCAAGTTTTGACTATTAAATTCTTATGCCTAGAGTGGCATCCATCTTCCACTTACCTTTTTTAAGGATCAACAATTATACAAGAATCATGTGATTACCCATCATCTTTTAGCCTTATCTTCAATATGAGTATCATTTCTCTACCCATGGAATGAATCTCATTGATGATTTTCATCCTTCTCAAGATGGAATCCCGTGGTCGTTTATCGTTGAAAACCTATTGGTACCCAAATTTAATCTCCTTCAAAGGCCGAACAACATCATGGACTTGGTAGGATGCTTAAAGGTAGATAGATGATCATGTATGTCATTTTGTAGCTAGGGAAGCAATCTATCTGACTTTTTGACACTCAGGCTTTGGACAGGAGTGGGTAGCACCTTAAGAGGATTTGATCTATCCTCACTATTTTAGGTTGTGCCTTTCAATGAAGGTAAGAGAATGCTTTGTAGCCTGTTGTTATGGAGGAGATGGATATATCCTTCCTAATGAATTTGTTAAGGAAACCTTGAAGAAAATATGATCAATGCAAAAAAATCTAACTCTCATGAGTTGGCACTCTAGATAGTGGAGATATTCTGTAGGCAAGGTTCAGGATACTAAAGACATTTTTTATCCACATCATTTCTGCATGTTTTGGTAGTAAAGTTTGTGCATTTATATACACACATGACAAACAAGGGTAGTATGGGAAGGATTAGTTTTTTAAAAAAAAAATTTGGTGGGAGGTGAGGTAGAATGAAATTGATTTTCTAAATCTCTGAGAACTCTTACAAACTAGAAAATCCTGACAACAGAATAATTTAAAATAGCTAAAATGTTCCTTTAACAAGAATATGTGCTTCAATGGAGGCCAATATTAGGTCTTTTCATATAATATATGATATTATAACACAAAGGCTTGAGTTAGAGACCCAATAAAACATCAAAACCTAAGATCAATCATGCCTGAGGTACACTAAGAGGCTTACAAACAATATTTGTCAACAAATGAAAGAAAAGTGATTTTAAATCATTTATTTCACCCCCAAATGAAATCTCTTCTAAGAAATGAGATTGCAGATGCCACTAAACTATCACAAGGATTGAGACCTATGTGATTAAGAAATATTTTGATACAAGATTGTGACAAGAAGAAGAAAAACTATTTGCAGAAATTCAGAAATAAAACAAACACATTTTGCTCAAGATCAACACAAAATAACTCGAGTTTGATTAAATTTATCAGTAGGGGAAAGTTTCTAGAACAATCCCAGAGCTTGTTAATGGCTGTACACTTACAACCACCTTGACATGATCAAAATTAATACAAAAGAGATATACAGGCTTCTCAAATGGCTTCTTGAAAGAGAGGCTTTGTCAATTTTTCCTCTTGGGAATTTTATTCGACCTCTAACACTCCAAATTTTTGTATGAAAAAATTCATTCCATTTATAACATTTACAATAGATCCCCTTTCCCCCTAAAAATCTAGCCATTGAGTGCACCAATGCTCGCCATGATCACAATCACAATTTTTGGGATCAAATTTGTAAGAAGTCATCGGGTGCTCGAGGGGGAAGATCTCTTTGAATATCTCCCACATTCAACTCCTTCCTTTGATAGATCAATCTTTCTTCAATTGGCCAACCACTTCCACCCAAAAATTTTCAAATCTAGCTCCTTGCGTGCTTTGGAGAAGAAAAACAGAAAATCCGATCGGGCTCAATAGTCAGACCATTTTAATGGTGAAAGATGTCTTTCAGATATCCCCACCAAACTTAGATATCAACATTAACTCCCTTCTCTTCCTAACATGTAGAAAAAAATAAGAAATCATGAAGACTCGCACTTCCAGGCGTGTTTTAGAAAAATGGGGGGAAAAATAGGATTTAGACTCTCAGCATCCGTTGTTTTTTTCTTTGAATTTGGACCATCCACGTGGAAGAGTAAAATTTAAAAATAGACTCGGGGATCTCCTCTAAATTTTTACAACTTTTGGAAAGATGGAAAAATTTCACATTTTGTTCTGCACCTCTGCCCTCAAGAAATGAGCCTAACATGTGTCCTGAGGTGGGTCCCAAAATAACCACTGCCAAATTCTACCATCTTACCTCTTTTTTTGAAAAAGGAATTTTTTCCATTTTTTCCCCACAGCTCCACCCTTGAGAAATGCTTCTGACACATGTCCCATAATGGGTCCCAACAGAATTGTGCTTCCTTTTTTACTTTTAACTCTTTTCTCTCAAAAGGAAAATTTTCCAACTTTCCTCCACGGGTTTGCACCTCCACCTTTGAATGGAGAAAGCTTTAACCTTTCCTTCATCAAGCTTCCAGGCCATTTTTGATATCTTAACCATTTCGATCATAAGAGGCAAAAATTATAAGTTTCCCTCAATCATCCACTTCCCTGCTCCTTTTGACTTGTCAAACTACCATGTGACACAATGGCGCTCCTTGAGATGGTCCAAAAAAATTGATATCTTGAAAGATCGTGGGCTTGCCACCTTTCCTCTTGGCACTTCTTCAAAACCTTTAAGGTTTCAAAAATGATTTAGCGGGGGCACGGTTCCATTTTAGACTTTAACTCCATTTTTCGAAGAAGGTAAAACATCCAATTTACCTCTGAAGGCCCGCACCTCAGTCTTTAACTTTGCCAAGTGTCCTTCTGTGGGGTAAAAGTAATACTTTTCCCTGACACTTAAATTTTTTCTTTAATCAAATCCTGGCAAGGCCACGGGGTAGGTTAAATTTATTTTCCAAAGTAGACAAAAAATAATAATTTCAAAAAAAAACCCACTTTGCCCCATACAATTTGAAGAAGCCACATAAGCACCAAAAGAGCCAATAAAACTTGAGTGGGGCTTTGGGACCAAATTTTCCTTTTTTCCAAAAAGAAAAAAGTGATAAGTTAAAGCATTCACCCACTGTCCCCTGAGCAACCAAAGGAATCCACGTGACTACTAAACACTAAGGAATAACTTTGATAGGAAAAAGACACCTGAAAGACCAAAAAACTATGTGGATCATGGTTCTGAGCATCTTTCGACCATGGATTTGGATTTTCAATGGTATAAAAATATAAATAAATCATTTTCTATCTTTCATGGTCAACGAAAAATAGAAAAAATGGCAAAGCCCGCGGATTTTGATGAAATTAGGGAAAAAACAAGGAAAACTTGGAGACTCCTTCAAGGAGGAACATGACAATGGATTCTGAAAACAACTCGAGGCATTCAAATGGAGGTAAAATCTTTCAAAGCATCCACATTGAGAAATGAAATGTTTCACAACACATGGATCAGAGGAAAAATAGGGAAAAATTGTGAGAGGTCAAAATGAGCACCAACATCGGCTCCAACTCAGGGATGGGCACTCTCTGTGAGTGGCACGGTTCCATTTTAGACTTTAACTCCATTTTTCGAAGAAGGTAAAACATTCAATTTACCTCTGAAGGCCCGCACCTCAGTCTTTAACTTTGCCAAGTGTCCTTCTGTGGGGTAAAAGTAATACTTTTCCCTGACACTTAAAATTTTTCTTTAATCAAATCCTGGCGGGGCCACGGGGCAGGTTAAATTTATTTTCCAAAGTAGAAAAAAAATAATAATTTCAAAAAAAAACCCACTTTGCCCCATACAATTTGAAGAAGCCACATAAGCACCAAAAGAGCCAATCAAACTTGAGTGGGGCTTTGGGACCAAATTTTCCTTTTTTCCAAAAAGAAAAAAGTGATAAGTTAAAGCATTCACCCACTATCCCCTGAGCAACCAAAGGAATCCACGTGACTACTAAACACTAAGGAATAACTTTGATAGGAAAAAGACACCTGAAAGACCAAAAAAACTATGTGGATCATGGTTCTGAGAATCTTTCGACCATGGATTTGGATTTTCAATGGTATAAAAATATAAATAAATCATTTTCTATCTTTCATGGTCAACGAAAAATAGAAAAAATGGCAAAGCCCGTGGATTTTGATGAAATTAGGGAAAAAACAAGGAAAACTTAGAGACTCCTTCAAGGAGGAACATGAAAATGGATTCTGAAAACAACTTGAGGCATTCAAATGGAGGTAAAATGTTTCAAAGCGTCCACATTAAGAAATGAAATGTTTCACAACACACGGATCAGAGGAAAAATAAGGAAAAATTGTGAGAGGTCAAAATGAGCACCAACATTGGCTCCAACTTGGGGATGGGCACTCTCTGCGAGTGCCACAAGAACAAAGGTAGACCAATTTCCAAAAGAATCCATTGGGAAATGGAGTCATCTTGTAGAGCAGAGACATAGAGCCATCTCCCAAAAACAAAACAAATAAACCAGCAAAAATAGGTCACTAAGGCCCAGAACGAGCAAAGACATAAAAGACAGGGAACAAACAACAAACTATACACTTTACACAAGAAGTTTTTTTTATTCTTGGGGATCAATGTAAGAAATGTTTCAAATTCCTACAATTAACAGGTAGTTCAAGCAATTCACCATCCAAATCCTTCAAAAAGAACATATGTTCACCAATCCTAATATCAATGGACTAAGGGCCCATCTATAATGAGTCAAACATACCATACTTGCCCTTATCTTCATGCCTGCTATCCCAAAACAACATAAGATCTCCAACATTGAAAGCTCTAGGAGTGACCTTCTTATCAAATAGATTCTTTAGTTTCTCTTTGAACTTTACATGCCTCTGGTGGGATGCCCTCCTCTCTTCATCAAGATCAACAATCTGGTTAATGCGAGCATCATAAGGACTTACCTCTTGATCTTATAGCTGTTGTATAAACTAACATGAAGATAGTTACATATGAAGGGGCAGTAGGGCCTGAGTCCCATACACCAACTCAAATGGACTCTTTCCAGTAACCCTCTTGATAGTGATCCTATCTACCCAAACAACAAACTTCAACTGTTCACCCCACTTTCTCTTGTTCTGCTCCAATGTTCTTATGATAATCTTCAGAAAATTTTTATTACTAAACTTAGCTTGTCCATTTCCTTAGGGATTGTAATTGGAGGAATATCTAAAGTTGATCCCATACTCTTTTCACATTGCCATTAAAGGTTTTTCTCTAAATCTCATGGAATTGTCAGCAACAATCTTAACTAGCACCCCAAACCTGTAGATGATATGGTTCAACAGAAAATCCATGACAATTTGATGTGTTGCCTTCTTAGTGGGGATTGCCTCTACCCATTTAGTAAAAAAATCAGTTACCACAAGGATCCACTTATGGCCATCACTTGAAGGGTCTGAAATTTCACCAATGAAATCCATCCCCCATTTGCTTGAATGGAGCTTCAATTGATATAGGCTACAAAGGAAGGGAGCTTGAAGCTTTCAATCTTCTAGAGAAGTGTTGACAACTCTCACATCTTCTAACCAAAAGTGTTGCATCCTTGAAGAAAGTTAGCCACCAATAACCAGCCCTCAGGATCTTGTGTCTTGTGACCCTTGCAGAAAAATGCCCCCCACAAATTTCTCCATGGAGATATGCAATTATCTTGGAGGCTTCTTCTTCAATAATGCATCTTAAGAGGACTCTCTCTGGGTTCTTCTAAGCTATCCCAAAATCAGTGATAACATATTTTTGGGAAGCCAACTTAAGAGTTCTTTTCTAGTTCTTAAATACTTAGTGTAGTATAAGTGTCTGAGGTAGAAAATTACATTCTTGTACCACTCATAACTCATCAAATTTTTTTAAAAACCTTGCATTTATTCTTCTACCTCATTCATCTCACCTTTTTTTCTTACTAATATTCTACCTATTCAACAGATGTGTCGTAAATGAGACATTTTTTGGTCATCTGAATTTCTTCACCCTTCGAACAGTCAAATGTGCTAAGCATTTAGGATCTTCTGTTCATTAGCAAATCTTTGGTATGATACACTCGTAATGGTTCTTACCAATTAGGAATATTTTTTTCTTCTCTTATCATTCACCTCTTTTATTACTTATTGACCCTCCTACATAGGACTAGATCTTCAACACCTACATTCTAGGAATTTCTCTTCCATCAAAATCATGTATATCTATTTACCATATCCAACAACCATGCCTATTTGACCTAAATTCAACCATGCCTAAATGACCTAATTTAAACCATGTCTATATGACCTAAACTCAACTATTCCTAAATGACCTAGGCTTAATTAACCCTAAAACCGACTGACCCATTCATCTATCCTCATCTTATTCTTCCCTAGCTTATGCAAGAACTACATTGGCTTGAGGCCCCTTTTCATCGAGGCTATGTAGGGAGCACTCTAAGGGCATGTGACCCTTAGAGGTTAACTTAGAAACTTTTTTCCGTAGCCAATTTTCCCCCTTTTTATTCACATTTTACCCTAATTAGTTTCCATTGTACACAAAAATGGGAAATTAATCTATCATAACAACATACATATGTACGTACAATTTTAAAACATCAATCATTTAACATTTCCATGATATCAAATATTTGGAAATTTAAACCACAACATACATATACATCATTATTTATTTTCCACAATACCAATAACTTGGGAATTAAATCAAATGCAAAAACATGACAAAACGATGCCTATACGTAGACTCCACCATGGTTATACCTGACCTCGTCATGCCTATATGACCTCAACTCCATCATGCCTAAATCAACTAAAATCCACAATGCCTATACCTAACTCCATCATACCTATATGACCTTGACTCAAGCATGCCTAATTCAACAAGTTTTCATAATACACAATAACAAAGGAAATTCAAACAAGTACATCATCATCGAGTAAACATCATCAACTATATAAGGGGAGTGTCTGTGTATCAATACATATATACACATAAATAAATAAATATCAGTATCTCAAAAATCTCATGTACAATCTCACGTCTTTGACACACATGATGGTATATATATAAAAAAATCATACTAATCAAACAATATCACCAATCATGTCATGGTAAACCATTGTACACACACACACAATGTGATCATATGCCTGGCAATGTAACAAGAATGTGAAACACATACCAAATTTCCTCAAACTACCATAGGCCCATAGCTCCCTATACAACTTGACAAGAAAATATGGTGCCCAAGAAAAGAAGACCCGATCCTCGATCATGTCCTGTAACACCCCCATTAGTGCTCATGGAAATGTCCCACCCTTAGAATTCGTTAGAGCAAAACATCCCACTACACCATCATCAAAATAGATAGCTTAGTATCCTTTGGATATGCCACATACATATCCCCATAACTCAAATTGATAATAATGGTATAGCTTAGATACCAAATGATAGAATAGAATAAGATTGCAATGACCAAAGAGGGATGGAAGCCTCACAAATATTATTGATCATGAAATAAGATTACATAACAATGCAAGAGTTGTAATATTTATAGATATTAGACAACCTCATATGGATAGACATGACACCCTAGCAGGCACCAACTACGAGATGATAAGAACCATCTCACATGCACATGTAATTACTACTAATACCAATATTGAATGTTATCCAACATAACAATATTGAATGCAAGTCACTAAACTAGAGTGCACATGTTGCACATTATTAAATAAAAGACAATGTAATAAAATGCAATAAATATGCCTATGTTAAATTATGCTAACATTCCCCCCCTTAATTTTGCATAGTTTCCAATGAAGTGGAGAGGAACTCTCTGAACAGTGTGAATTTGTCATGTGCAAGTGACTTAGTGAAAACATCTGCCTTCTGTTCAGCTATAGGACAGAATTGGAGTTGTATGTTGTGCTTCAAGACATGCTCGCATATGAAATGAACATGTACTTCAATATGCTTTGTTCTCTCATGAAATACTGGATTGCGAACAAGCTTCAAAACTCCTTCATTATCAACATATACTGGAGTAGATTTATGTTGTGGTATACCAATTCCTTCTAGTATTTGGCGTAGCCATATTACTTCACAAATAGCTTCACCTGCAGCTCGATACTCTACTTCTGTAGAAGAGCGAGAAACAAAGTTCTATTTCTTGCTTCCCCATGATATCGGTCTAGATCTCATAAAGAAGATGAAGCCTGATGTTGACTTCCTATCATCCATGTTTCCTGCATGATCTGAATCTAAATATCTCGTCAAGAAGAAGTTGTCATTCTTCTTGTACTCTAGACCAAGGTCAACTGTACCCTTTAGATATCTCAGTATTATCTTTGTTGCTTTCCAATGACATATTTTTGGTTCTTGCATGAAGCATGATAAATAGCTGACTGTAAAGCTGATATCTGGTCTAGTATATGTCAGGTAAATGAGACTCCCGATCAACTGCTAATAGAGAGTTGCATTCACCGGTGGTGATGGATTGGAACGAGATAACTGAAGTCTTGCTTCCATAGGTGTAGCAATAGGAGTGTCGTCCATCATCCTAAATTTTTCAAGCATTGTCTTGGTGTATTTCAACTGTGACACAAAGATATGATTCTCTTTTTGCCATTTTTCTAACCCAAGACAATAGTGCATGAGCCCGAGATCTGTCATTTCGAACGATCGATTAAAATCCTTCTTTGTTGCATTGATCATCTTCACAGAACTACCTGTAATGACTAGATTGTCGACATAAACAACCACAATGACAATCTTCCCCCCTTTCTTTTTGAGGTAGATATTGGGGTCATAAGGATTCCTTTCGAATCCATGACTTATGAGATGCTCATCAATTTTGATGTACCATGCCCAGGGTGCCTGTTTTAGGCCATATAGAGATTTTATGAGTCTGTATAACATCATCTCTTTTCCTGGTATTACATAACCCTCTGGCTGAGTCATATAGAATTATTCTTGCAAATCTCCATTAAGAAAGGCACTTTTCACATCCATTTGGTGGACTTTCCAGCCAAATTGTGCAGCTAGAGCAAAGATCATCCTGATTGTCTTGATCTTGGCTTTGGAAGCAAATGTCTCCTCATAATCAATGCCTTCTTGTTGTGCATACCCCTTTGCTACAAGCCTTTCTTTATACTTGTCAATAGTCCCATCTGATTTGTATTTAGTCTTGAATATCCATCTGCATCCAATGGGTTTCTTCCCTGGTGGAAGGTTGACAAGCTGCCATGCGTTGTTCTTCATCATTGACTGATACTCTGAATCCATGGCATATTTCCAAGCTTTTGATTATAGGGCTTCCTGAATTGTAGATGGCTTAACTGTTTCAACAAATCTTCTCATTAGGGCATAATTGACCTCTTCACGAGCTTGACTGTGAGTTCTAGGTCCAGGATTGGATGATGTGCTAGGTGCTTCATCCAAATTTACATCTCTTATTAATTGAGTATACCATTTAGGTAACTTCTTAGCTGTTCCATTGGCTTGTGGTGTATCCTAGTTTTCACCATCATCCAATTCATCACTGTCATCTTCAGTGGGAACATCAAATTTTGTCTTCACAAGAGGTGTAATCTGCACGTTTGTTGAGTCATTGAGTGGAGCATCTGCTTGTTTCTTCTCAAATAACTCAACATCCCTACTTGTGCATACTTTCTTTGCTTTTGGATCCCATAATATGTACCCAAGTGCTTCTTCACTTTATCCAATGAATATCAGTTTCTCAGCTTTCATATCCAACTTGTTCTTGTTCTTCTTGGGTATGTGCATGCTAGCTTTACACCCAAATACTCTTAGGTGTGCAATTGATGGTTTCCAATTTGAGCATGATTCTTGAGTTGTCACTCCTTTAAGAGCTATTGTGCGAACTCTGTTCAACAAATAGACTGCAGTTCTTGCAGCTTCTACCCAAAATGTCATTGTTAAACCTGAGTCGTCAATCATACATTGCACCATTTCCATGATAGTATGATTCCTTCTCTCAACTATACCATTCTGCCGTGGTGTGTGAGTAGGACGCATTTGTCGATGAATCCCATGAGCTTCCAGGTAAGTATTGAACTCATTGCTTGTGAATTCCCCCCTCGATCTGAGTGGAAAGTTTTGATCTTGCGACCAAATTCATTCTCAATAAGTGCTTTGAACTTCTGAAATGTCTCAAAGGCTTGAATCTTGTTTCTTAGACAATATATCCACATATTTCTTGAGTAGTCATCAACACAAAGCATGAAGTATTTACATCCAGAATGACTTGGTTGCATGGGCCTGCAAAGATTAGTGTGCACCAAATCAAGCTTTCCCTTAGCTCTATATGTGTTCTTCTGGAAGGGTACTCTATGTTGCTTTCCAGCTAGGCAATTGTGACACTTGTCAGTGTTGTGCTTGAGTGTAGGCAATCCTTACACCATGTTGCCCTTTTGAAGTGTTTGGAGATAGCCAAAACTGATGTGACCATATATGTGATGCCATAGTTGTGCATATTGTGTGTCTTTGGCCACTAGATCTTGATCATCCTTGTGGAAAAAATCAAGTTGGAACATGCGTCGCACATTGGAGGCTCTTGCTATAATCTTGGAACCTCTTGACTTATCTCTTATCAAGCACACTTTTTCTCCATTATTACTGTCAAAATCCAACTTCAAGTTGTGATCAAGGAGTTGACTAACTGATAGAAAATTCTTGGTCAACCCAGGTACACACAATACATTTGTGATTTTACAGTCATGCTTTCCAAGAGGTAGTGAAATGTTTCCAATCCCCTTGACATTGTATGATGAGTCATCACCTAATGACACATGGTTCTTGTTCGGTGAGTCACGTAGTGTGTAGAACCAACCCTTGCGTCCAGTCATGTGTCGAGTTGCACCCGAGTCAACATACCAGATATCTTATGTGGACTTGGTTTCTTCATCAAATTGAGCAGAATACATGTGGTGTCCTTCATCTGAATCATCCTCATGTTCAGAAATGTACCCTTGTTGTTTGGGTTTTTTTGCCAATTACCATTTTTCTACCCTTGATTGTTGTTGTTGTTGGACTTCCCTTTATTTGAATTGTTGTTACCCTGTTGGTTATTAGGTTTTGAATTTTTTGATGAACCCTTTTTGTAGGAATTGTACCAACAATATTTGATGTCATGTCCCCCTCTATTGCAAATGGGACACTTCTTGGTGTTGTCTCGTTGACTTTGGTCTCTTTGTTGACTTTGATTTTGTTGGGACTTCTTGTGATTGGACTGAAATTTCCCCTTTCCTTTATGATTGGAAGATAGTGTTTTCTCATCTTCATGATCTTTTTTGTTCATTGCCTCTTCTTGTTGAAGTAGATTGATCAACTTCTCAAAAGTGATTGTATGTTCACTCATATTGATAGTTGTCACAAAGATTCTGTATGATGGATGAAGTGCTCGCAACACAATTGGTACAAGGTCTTAATCACTTATCTCTTTTCCTAATGCCAATAGAGATGCCCTCAAAGTAGCAACTCATCTAAAAAAAAACTTCAACCTTCTCATTGTGCTTGAACTTGAGAGTATGCAGTTGTGATAGTAGGTTGAGGATGGCATTCTTGTTCTTTACCTCATAGACTATGCTCAACTTATCCCATGCATCCTTGGCCGATGTGGCATCTCTAATGTGGGGTTGCACATCGTCTGTTATGCTAAACAAGATGATCAACTTGGCCTTTTGATTGGCCCTGTCAACTTGAACTTGTTGTCTTCCATCATCAATTGATCTTATTGTTTTTCCATATACAACTGTCCATAGGTCTTAAAACTCAAGTAACATCTTAATCTTCAGTTTCCATGCAGCATAGTTGTCTCCTCTAAGTAGTTGTGAATCTGGAAAGAAGAAATTTGGTGGTTGTGCACCCATTTCTACAATCTGAATTCATGAAACTCTAAATTTATGACAAAGCGTAAGGCTCTTATCACTCCAAGTTTATGGTCTCCCTCATAATATACCGTCAGGCTGATATACCAAACCTTTCTATATACGCTCCCTTCCGATATACCCATTAGTACGTGGAAGAAGATCACCCTTTCAATATACCCGTCAGTACAGAAAGAGGTGTTAACACACGTGAAAGAATTTAGTACGTGGTACTTAGACAATACGGAGAGGGGTTTGTGCAAGCACAAACGGATGGGAGGGATCAAATGTGTGTGTATTGTGTCCTTATTACTCCCCATCGATTTTATAGGGTCGATGCCCAGATGACATTTAGGCAGCTATGTTAGGCATTAAGTGCAGTAGTAGTCGCAACGGCATTACCCATAAGCGCTTCCCAGAGGCACCGTATATACCGAACGCTACTATGAGATCAAAGATCTCGTGTGATAGAATCAAACATAAAATAAAAATTTGCACTATTTTTTTTCACTTTGTGCACCAAGATTAGTACAAAATGCTCCAAAAGTACATCAAAATGAAGTTTTTTTGTCCCCTCTCTTTACAAAAAAGGGTCTAGAATCACAAAATACATAATTTAGGCTTAAAATATTTTTTTACCCCCCAATAGGTGTTTTTCCATTAAATTTAGACGGTGGCTCTAAATATGTTTGGTGAGCTTCTAAATTTGGAAATCTCCCAAAATTTAGTAATTTCTCCAAATTTTCTAAAAAAAATAATTTAATAAAAAATATGGAGAGAGTGGGAATTGAACCGCTGACCTGTTTGTTCCCAAGATCCAAAAAAACAATTTGAATATTGTTATCACCTTCACAAGCCGTGATCTCAGTTTTTCTAAAAAAATTACAGCAGCATCATACAATATTTTTCTTGAAACCTACAAACTTTCAGAAGAATCGGAATCTTATTCTTTGAGATCTTACCAATTTACCAGCTAGATCTGATTTTTTTTCATAAACAATGATCCGACTTGTACAGACTTTTCGTCATATGTATAGGTCAAATATGAAGATAATGTTAACCGAAAAGTTGTGCGACTCCTTATTATCTTTCCAACAAAAAAAATGGTACATCAATCCGATATTGTATGAAAAAGTTACGTCCCTTTTTCTAAGAGCTATATGCTGGAATTTTGTTGACGGGACTTCTTCAACCTTTGCTCCTGAATTCTTCACACCTCCAATTTCAGATCTGATTTTTTTTTTAGATCTGATCTTTTTTTTTTTTTAGATCTGCATTTTATTTTTCAAGATCTCTCTCCTTTTTTTTAAGATCTTTTTTTTTTTCCACAGATCTTTTCTTTTTTTAGATCTACAATTTTTTTTCAAGATCTTTCTCCTTTTTTTTTTAAAGATCTCCAAATCTAAAATATTCCGCCAATATGTTGGATCAATTGGCTATGCCAATGACTAATAAAAAAAAAACAATTACCTTCCAAATAAGTGGATAGGTGAAATTTTAGTTAAGGGATGCTTGGAAGAAATGGAGGCTGCGGGATGCTTCAATGGCTCTCCTTTGATGCAAATCTTCTTCTCTAATGGATCCTCTCCAATAGTGCTCCTCTTCAACCTTGCTTGGATAGAACCTGCTCTGATACCAAATGATAATAATGGTATAGCTTAGATACCAAATGATAGAATAGAATAATATTGCAATGACCAAAGAGGGACGGAAGCCTCACAAATATTATTGATCATGAAATCAGATTACATAACAATGCAAGAGCTGTAATATTTATAGATACTAGACAACCTCATATGGATAGAAATGACACCCTAGCAGGCACCAACTACGAGATGATAAGACCCATCTCACATGCACATGTAATTACTACTAATACAAATATTGAATGCAAGTCACTAGACTAGAGTGCAACATGTGCACTCTAGTCTAGTGAAAAGACAATGCAATAAAATTCAATAAATATGCCTATGCTAAATTATGCTAACACAAACTCACACTGTGATAACTCTACGTGCCCATCATCTCACCAAATACCACCACTATTGGCTCAACCAACTGCTCACTTGAAATTGAATGCACTGGCTCCCCAACAATAAGATGCCACGTGATCCTATACACATCCTCCAATGTGACATTCATCTCGCCAGTTAGGAAATGAAAGTTATTAGTCACGGAAGTCCCATATTTTGATGAGAGATACCATCAAGCTAGGATCTCGGCCTATATGCCTATAACGTTGGATCAAACTAAGTCCCACATTTGTTATGTGCTCCCACTCCTCAATTATCATGTTAGACTGTATCTATACCAATCACTACATATCAATCCTCTTAAATATGTAAAAAATTAATTGTTTAATGTGGAATTTCCACAATATTAGAATTTAATATCAATCTTCATAAAATATGTCACAAGTATAATTAGTGTGGGGGGTAATATTTGTAATAAATTGTAATATTATTTTCTAAAAATGTAGAATTTCTATATTGAAGGTTTGAACATGTGAATTTTCTACAAAATATTAACAATATAAATTTAGTATAGAAAATCCACAATAATTGAAAGCCAATAACTAGATTATCATAGAGATGCAACAAATACTCTACAATTATGCCAAAATGTGGAAAGTTTGTAGAATAATTGTGGTAAAAAATAATTGTTTTTTGTTCTTATAACCAAAGGGGGTGGTTCTCATATTTCTTTCTCCTTTTTCTTGATGTGAAGCCTATGTGCTGATTGAGAAAGTTGTAGATATTATTGACAATACCCAATTGAATATGGTTTATATTTTGTGATTATATGTTTTTTTGGATTCCATTCTTGTAAAAAGTTGTCAAATGTTGCTCAAGACCTCTCATTTTTCTTTGGTTGGGCCTCGGGGACCAATAAGGGGATGGATTCTCCTCTTGTTGGATTAAAGGTTGGGTGGAGACAATCTCTTATCCCTCCTTTCTTAGTAATGTGATCTAAATTTTTTAAGAATTGAATAATAGAATATTGAAGCTATTAAGTTGGGAGATGACCTTTAAATGAAGACTTGTGTTTTGACGTTGTTGAAGAATCTCTATGTGGTAATTTTATCACATTATTATTCCCACTTAGAGTGGAAGATTGTAACTTTCCTATGCTTGAAAGAGAGTTTTGTAATATTTCACTTATTCCAAGTTGTAGTGATTGATTGAATGAAGAAAGCTTTAGATACTTCATTATTCAAACTTGTAAGGTTGTAGTAAAATGAGAAATATTAAATTGTATAGTTTGTTGAAATGAAACTCTCCTACATTTGTATGTTATTCAAATTTACAATATATATATATATATATATATATATATATATATATATATATATATATATATATATATATATGTATATTTGGAAAAGAAATATGTTATTGAAAGTAAGTGTTGTTGAGTTATTTGTTGCGTTGTTGGCTAAATTGAATATGTGAAAGAGAATGAATTGTGGTTGATGGTATACACCAATTTTACATTTTAGTACAAAAGAAAGAATAGAGAAATAAGTTGATGTTTAAGTAAAATTTGAGTTATGAAACTAAATATATTATCAATCTAGCAACCAATGAATGGAAGACACCTTAGATAAAATTATTATTGCATTTAAAAAACCAACTTAAGTTGAAAAATGTTAAAAAAATGCATTATTTGAAGATTTTGTTATTAGGGAACATAACCACCACCTTTTGTAGAGCGGTGGTTTCAGAACCGCCGTCCAGCACAGAGCGGCAGTTGATGAACCACCCCCCAATAAGGGAAGTGGTCATAGGACCACCTCCCAGTGTAGGGTAATGGTTTTGTCACTTTTGATGGAAAAATAAAATCCATGTGTCCAAAAACCAAATTTAAATTTAAGTGAAATCTAAGATTAAAACCATTAAAATGAAACTTCCAGAAATTGGTAATTAATTGAATTTAAATATTTAAGCCCTCCAATCTCTTTTATGGCACCCAAATGTGTAAAAATCATAGATTTAATAAAAATGGGTTTTTTCCCAAATTCTTAAACTTAGAAAGAATGTTTACATAAAAATGACAAAAAAAATAGATCCATAGTAGGATATCTACATTAAGCAATGAGAATAGTACAATAGTAAAATTTTTACAATTTAAACCAAGACAAATTTTTCCACACATGCATTTCTTGCTCTCATGGCTTCTCCTCCTCCTTTTCCAAAAATTGCAAAAAAAATGAGCAAATGAGGTATTTTGGGGCAAATAGATATCAAAAGAGAACCATAAGGATATTTAGGGAAACCAAAATCTAAGGGCTAGGATAGATTCAATCCAATGGCCCAAATTAAACCCTACATCACTTAAGTGGAAAGTATTTTATGGGAATGTAATATAAATAAAAAAAAATTAAAGAACATGGGTAATGGGGTGAATGGGGCAACTTAGTGGCTAGGAAAAATAATTAAACCTTTGAGTTAGAAAATAATGTAATCTTGGTGCATGATAACCAATTAAACTAATGGAGCTTAGTAGATGATTTAAACTATACATATTTCTTAGGAAAAATAATAATAATAATTAATCATTAATTAAATTCCAACTTCACAAGCTTGTGTAGAGATAATTTGACCAAGAAATTTATTAATGGTGGAAATTTTCAACCTTACAAACCCCTATTAAAACAAAAAACAATATTATTACCGTAAATTTTACTATTAATTTGTTAGTTCCATTTTGTTTTGAGAGTAGAAATTTGTGGGCATTACACTTGGTATCAGAGTTGTGGGTTCAACACTTAGAGCCTAAGAACACTTGGAAACACAAAACATGACAAGAAAGCCTAGCGCAAATCTAAACCTAGAACACCTAACATTGCGTGATGTTTTAAAACATAGGAAAAATTAGAAAACTAAAACACATCTTAGATGACTATAAAATAACTCTCATCTTGGTCTGTGTAAGAGGTGAAAACTAGATGAGGGTTCCTTACACGTGAGCCTCGATATACCACACCCCAGATAAGGTAGTAGTAGTCACATTGCCTAAGATGCTACAGACACTACAAGATATTAATTCCACTTTACGTGTAGGATATTTAAGAGTGAGACCTATCAAATACAACATAGAGCCATCAGTAGAGGTTTGTGCACCGTCACATCACAATGACAAGGATATGGAAGAGAACTTCCATGCATAGTCGGTGGGACATGATTCACCACCTAGAGAGCACAGAGATAGGGCATCAGGACCTAGAGATAGATCTTGGAGTTGTTGGTCGAGGGATGTTCATCCTGAAAGACCTAGGGACCAAAATTCAAGAGTTGAAGATCACATTAGAGAGATACTAAAGTTACACCTACCAAATTTTTCTAGAGGCACAGAGGGATTTTAGAATGAGGCATGGTTGGTTAGTTTGAGTGGATGCTTTAAGCTATGTCCTTGTACTAGCAACACAAAATATCATATTGATATCCAACTTCTGAGAGACAGAGCTGAAGTTTGGTAGAGGAATGAGGAACAGAAGATCCATGTAGATTCAGAGTCAGCTACATGGGATCTCTTCGAGGGGTATTTTAGGAGTAGAAACATATCCAGAAGATTCATCTAGCAATGGATTGATGAGTTTTATGATCTGCAATAGGCCTCCATGAAGGTAGCAGAGTATGAGGATCGGTATTTTCATTTGCTTCAATATGTGGACTACATGCAAGATGAGCAGGTTAGGGTTCACATTTTCATCAAGGGCCTAAACTTAGACTCTGCTGGGACAGTGAAAATTCATTTCCCATAGACTCTATTAAAGGCCGTGGAGAAGGCCTATATTAAAGAGGAAACCAGGGGGAAAACTTAGAAGGATTGAGACAAATAAGGATCCAAAGACAATATTTACAGGATAGTAGGTCGAGGGGATCAGCTCATCCTCCTCGTGGTGGACACACTTCAGCATAGTATTCCTTTAGGCCTCCTCCTGACAAGAAGTAGTAAACTTGACTACCCTTTCGACCTCCATGTTGAAATGATATTGAGAGAGGGCATAGTATGGGACCTCCATCTGGGGGCGAAATAGGACTAACGTTCCACCTCGCACATAGTCAGAAGGAGTACATCCACTCCAACACCCATAGAGATCTATGGTAGGATCATCATGTTCTAAAGTATTGACTATTGGGCCACCTGGAGGATTATTTTCTCAGTGGAGAGGACCAGGTAGTTTCTATGGGTGTGGAGTACATGGTTATCACTGGAGAGAGTGCCCTCAGAACCCTCCTAATCAGGGTAAGGAACCTATTTTTGAGCCTATGGTTGGTGACATGGCCAAGAGCCACATGATTTATACTAAAGTCAATAATTGCCTAGCAGAGCACCATGGCATGATGATTGAGACCACATGTATCATTGGTGGTATTTCTACCCCTATCTTATTTGATTCAGGCACATCAGATTCTTTCATTCCTCCATCTTTAGTAGAATGATGCAGGCTAGTGGTAGTTAGGTAAGGCCTTAGATAGGATGTTGAGATAGCTTTTGAAGCCAAGATCTCAATGGAATCCTTAGTTAAGGAGTGTGTAATGGACCTAGGACCCTTATCCATGACTTTGGATATTTGTATCCTTCCCTTGGGTTCATGTGGAGTTATCTTGGGAATGGATTGGTTCTTTGCACACAGAGCTAGAGTTGATTGTTACAACAAGGTTATATCTTGAATAGATGATTTGGTAGTGGATTCAATGATTGTTCGATACAGGTGACCCATCTCTATTTGCTACATATCAATTATGCATATGAAGTAGTGTGCGCGATGGGGTTGTCAGCTATTTACCATCACTGTTAGTGATCGATCAAAGGATGAGAAACATGGAATGTCACTTAAAGACCACCCAATTTTGCAGGAGTTTTCAGGGGTTTTTCCTAATGAGTTGTGTTATATAATTTTGCCCCTCATGAAAAATTAAACAAACATGAATTTGTACACTATGAAAATGGAAATGATTCAGTCAAGAGATCTTGTATTTTGAGATAACTGAACACATTGCAAAGAATCTCACAAGCTTGAGCTATTTCAAAAAATTAACAAGTTTTGAAAGTCTAAAAAAACCAGACTTTGGAGGTGAAACTTTCAAATGTAGGCTAAAGGTGAATTTAAGGCCCTAAAAGAAAAATGTCCGAAAGTCTGAAAGTCCAAAATTTCAGAGTTAAATTTCATGGTTTCAGATATCTTGGCAAGTGCAGACATAAAACAGTTCCGAAACCAAAAATTTTCGAAAGTCTGAAATTTTGGACTTTCGGGTTTAAGAGTTTCGGAGAAAGGAAGTGGCCAGTCGGAAAAAATTAGAAAAAGGTCTAAAATTCTGAAAGTATGAAATTTTAGACTTTCATATTTCGAATTTTTTGATATTTCGATGGGTGCGAAGGGATGAATAGTGAAAAAGGTCTGAAAATGGAAAATTTCCAAAATTTTGAAGGTCTAAAATTTCAGACTTTCAGGTTATAGAGTTTGAGAGTCATCGGCAATAAAATAGGAAAAATGACCAAAAATGTCTAAAATCTCAGAATTCCAAAACCCAAAGGGGCTTGGATTTTGGAATTCGACTTGGTTTTAGAGTCATCATAGAGGTAATTTTATAGTTTTAGATTTTGAAGTTTCAAAACTCTCAAGTACTCAAAGCAATGAACAGTAGCCCGACTTCCAAAACCAAAATGTCTAAAAGTCTGAATTTTTGGATTTTAGAGGTTGCACGGATTTCGGAATCCAAAAAAAGAAAGAGCCAACCACCCACCATTTTTATAGAATGACACCTCGACCTTTAGATGGCCATACCATTTTACTGGGAGCTCAGATTTACACCAAAAAGGACATTTTGGAAATCTTACAGTATGTCGTAATTTAAGTGAGACTAAGTTATTCAAAATGAAGAAATATAGACCACCATTTTTTAGAGTGTCATACTTCTCACCTACAAAAATAATGAAGGTATGAGCTTCCTTTCTTACCCAACAAGGCATAGTACCTGGAGGCATGGGATTTGTAGTAGAACCCATCATTGTTGCAAGTGAATTAAATGAATTTTAGGGTGGTTAGAGCAAGAATTTGAATTCTTCTCTCCCCTTTTCTCTCATTCTTCATATATGTTGTAAGGAGGGGAATTTTTCAAGTGTTGGATAATTTTTCTTTGCACCCTCCCTTCTTCTCTTATCTGTAAGTGATATTGTGGAGTTGAAACCTCCCATTTAAACTATAAAATGCAATCTTACCTCTTGGCCATTGTAAAGCACTATATCAAATATTTGGAGTAATAATAAAATTCTATGGATCTTATGTTCATTGCATCTTCCCGGTCTCTCATTGTAATCTTGGTTATATGTGCAAGGTGGTTGTATTACATTTTTATGGTTTGTGTTCAATTGAAAAGTAGGTGTTCAACATTCGTTTTGGTGTAACACCTCTGTTATTTTAGGTTTATTTTCTTGCGATCTTCTTAACCTTGTCTACATGGAAATATAGAGTAGGTTTTAGAGTATATCCTCTATAATTTCTATGTGTGCATCAGAACAGAGAAATAGGAACCAACCTTCATCCAGAGAGCTTTCCTGATTGCAAAGTCCCACACTTCGGGAAAAGCTCCATGTTATGCAATCACATTGAGAGTTTCAAGCCATCAATTTGTAGACATTCATGGGTGCTATGATTATGCATCAATAATGTGTCAGGGATACCTCCCCCATGTGAGATATACTTTTGTAATGATTTGGTTCTAGGAGTAGAGCCTATCTCATGCGGACCATATAGAATGACCACACCTGAGCTATGTGAGATCAAGTTTCAATTGGAGGGCCTTATTGAGAAAGGCCTAATACTTTGTAGTGTATCTCCTTGGGTTGCACCACTGATCTTTGTGAAGAAAAATGATAGATCTCTCCATTTGTGTGGAGATTACAGATAGCTGAACAAAGTAACGATAAAGAATCATTACCCGTTCGATGGATAGATGATTCATTTGATCAAATGAAGGGGGCCACTATATTTTATAAGATTTATCTTAAGTCTAACTACCATTAGCTGAGGATTGCGTAGGTAGATATCCATAAGACATATTTTTGCATGATATATGAGCACTATGAGTTCAGAGTGGTACCGTTTGGTTTGATGAACGCCTCTGCAATATTCAAGATTTTGATGAATGGGGTGTTTAGGAAATTTGTGGATCGATTCATGCTCATTTTTATTGATGTCATTCTGATATAATCATGTACAAATGAGGAGCATGAGGAGAACCTTTGTCAGGTTCTGCAGTGTCTTTGTGAGTAGTAGCTATACAGTAACCTGGAGAAGTGTGACTTTTTCCAATCAAATGTTTAGTACTTGGGTCACATTATTTATAGGGAAGGTATCGCATTGGATCCTTATAAGATTAGAGCTATTATGGATTTTATTTCACTAAAAAATGTGACTGAGGTGCAAAGTTTCATGGCGTTCGTAGGTTACTACAGGATATTTTTTAAGGACTTATCTCATATTGCGCACCCCATCACTTCCCTTCAGTGGAAAGGGAAGAAGTTTGATTAGTAAAATGGATTTGAGTAGGCCTTTAGTACAATGAATGAATGTCTTATGACAAAACCAATTCTTGCAGTTCCAGATCCTCATCGGGATATATTCATGTGTACAAATGCTTCTTGTATAGGATTAGGAGGTGTTTTAATGCAAGAGGTCCATATAGTTTCATTTGAGTCTCGTAAACAAAAGTATTATGAGCTCCATTATCTGAATCATGATCTTGATTTTGTGGTAGTAGTGCATTATTTCATGCATTGGTGTCATCCTTCTTGTCAGGAGGTTCATTATGAGGACAGACCATTTTATCTTACGTCACCTCTTCACACAGCCCAATCTCAACGCTTGTCAATGGCACTGGATTGAGTTTCAATGTGAGTATGACATGGAGATAGATCATGTGAAGGGGAAAGAGAATGTGGTTGCATATTCTTTGAGTCGACGAAGACATTTTGTTTTGGCTACGTCACTGGGTAAAGACTTGCAGAGCAGGGTTTTTCTACAACTTCCACATGACAGCTTCTACCTTGTAGCTAGATTAGAGATTGAGTCTCAGAGACCCCTTGAGGGAAATTTTGATGGATTTATATTAGATTCATATGAACTTCTCATACAAATATGCCAGATATATGTACCTAGGGATGGAGGTTTGAGAGAATATATCTGTGCAAAGGCTCATCGTGCACCTTATTCATCCCATCCAGGGGTGAAGAGGATGCACACCACCTTGAGGAAGTTATAAAATTGGAGAGGTCTTCGAAGAGATGTAGCTCAGTTGGTGTCATGTTGTTTGGAGAATCACAGGGTGAAGACTAAGCATTACCATCCCACTAGCCTTCTCTACCTGCATGCTACACTGGAGTGGAATAGGACACTATTTCAATGGATTTCATAGTATGGCTACCACCGTTGAGATACCACCATGATGTCATCATGGTCACGGTGGAAAGAGTGACGAAAGTGTGTTTTTTTTCTCTGGTGAAGACCACATATACAACTAGTGCAGTGGTATGAGATACTTAGATGAGATTGTCATACTGGATGGGATCTACATGGGATTCTGTAGAAGATTATTTGTGACCGTGATCCAATATACACCTCTCATTTTTTTACTAGAATCACACTGTTGGGTCGAGTATCAACTTTAGTACAACATATCATTGAGAGAAAGATAGATAGGCGGAGCATGTGAATCAAATTTTAGAGTAAATGCTTTGGATGTACGTCATGGACCATAAGTTGAGGTGGAAGGAGTATTTGCACTTGCTGGAGTTTTCTTATAATAACAACTTTCAGAGTTCTATTTGTATGGCTCCATTTTAGGCACTTTATGGAAGGGAGTGCAAGACACCACTGAGTTGGGACAGATTGAAGGATAGAGTATCTCTAGGGCCAAATTTGTTACAAGACATGGAGTCACAGGTTGTTTTGATCAGACAGAGGCTTCAGGAGGCACATGATAGACATAATAAATATGCATATCAAAGGAGAGTTGACCATAGGTATGAGGTGGGCACAAAGGTGTTTCTCCATGTCAGACCTCATAACAGCCCTATCCATTATGGAAAATCCTTTAAGTTAGCTCCTAGATTCGTGGGTCCATTTGAGATATTGGAGTGGATCGGTCCCTTAGCTTATCATCTATCCTTGCCACTGAGCTGTATCTTGCATCCAAGATGTATTTCATTTTTCTTTTCTTAAGAGATACATTCTAGATCCCTCACATGAATTAGATTGGACCACACTATAGGTGCAGAAGCAAGGGTGGGTGACTGTGGATCCCGTGCACATCATAGATTTCATGACCCTCGGATTTTGAGGCCATGATATTGACCAGGTGTGAGTCTAGTGGGATAGGTATGATGAGACTGCAACCACATTAGAGGATGCTACTTTGTTACGGAACCAATTTTGACACCTATATAAATTATTTCTAAGAGGAAGTCGAGTCAAATGTGAGGGGAATGCAGTTCCCACTCTTCTTTGACACTATTTTCATTATGATGATATTACTTTTGGAATGATACTTAGACATTTTGATTATTAAATATTTATCAGTAGATGACAGGCTATGCAGATATTTGGACTATTGTCATTTTGTGATTCACATTTTGATTATGATACACTAGATGACATTGGTAGATAGTTCAATATATGTTGATTTGCATTATTTGAATTTTATACTAATACGTTATACTCTAGATGATCTGAGTAGAATTATGATCTCATGGATGTTGGAATTGAACTAAATCGAATCATGATAGATGATAGAATTTTTAATTTTGAATGACGATTATTTACTTCTATATGTATATCGGTCTCAATGTATTTTGATACGACCGTAAGGATGGGGAGATATTTTATTTTTGTTGCAAGGATATTTTATCACATACATTGAAAAGGGATAGGGGACCAACCACAGAAGGATGTCAGGTGTTTTCCATCATGAAAAATTTGACAACTTATGTCTAATGTTTATGTGGTGTTCTTACATGCCTAGTTAAGAGGGTTCCCATCAGGGGGTGACCTCACATGTGTGGCCATGGGGTGTAATGTTTTCACTTATTTTAATTTTGTGTGTTTTTTATTTTGTGTTATATGTATTTAATTAATGGGAAATTTTAGTCACTTTATTAGCAATTATTAATGTGTCTTAATTAGCTAATCCAACTTAATTTGGTAACTAAAATAAGGATGTGATAATTTGATAATTATGAGGGTAGATGGTCATTGAAATATTGTGGATGTAAGTTATATTTGTGTTAGATTTTGTGTAGTGTACTCTTCCCCAACTTCAAAATTCGGATTTTGACTTGGGAGGCTTTTTTGGAGGCTTTTGGGACAAGCTAAGCTTGTCCCATACCATTTAAATTCACCCAACAACCATACCTATGGTATGGGGATTTAAATTTAGGCTTATTTATGCATTTTGGAGTGTACAAAGTGAAAACAATTGCACTTTCCTACTTACCACAATTAATCTTTCCTTAATACGCATGGTGTGTAAGTTGGAGTTTTATGTTGGTAAGCCATAAGTCTTACATGTTCATTTATTGTTTTGGTGCTTGGTGTTTGACTTGTGTGTTGGAATAGAGGAATGATGAAGTGGCATCCTACATGGATCCACCTCATCATTCTCACATCCCATTTCTATTTATTGATTAAATTTGAAGGATTCTATCCTACTTGTTTTTATTTTCTCTCTTGCACTTTGGGAATTAGGAGCTTGTTAGAGATTGTAGTTTGGATTGTGCTTGGCTTTAAGGTGTTAAAATCTTGTTGGAGTGAAGAATCTTGGAAACTTGATGGATAAGTAGGCTCTCCACTTGTCATTCTTTTATGTATTCATTCGTATGTAAAAATTGTGCTTGTTGGATATTGTATGAGTGTTGTGAATGTGGTTTTTTTGGTTAGGTAGTTTACCTTAGAAGGGTGTGAGAGATGGAATTATGGGACCATGGGGAAGGGAACAGGGATATGTGAGGCATGCATTTTAGAGGAAGTGTGATTAGGATTTTCACATATGGGGAGTGAAAAAAAAAACGTGGACATATTTTTGCATATTTGTAAGGGAAGAGATAAGGATGTCTTGATTGTTTTGTATTATGCACATGGAGGATTTTGGGTGAAAACCCTACTTAAATTTGGAGGAAAAATGAGGTGGTTCTCATATTCCTTGCTCCTTTTGGCTTGATGTTAACTATGTGTTGATTGAGAAAGTTGTAAATATTCTTGAGTATGTCTAATTGAATGTGTTGTATGTTTTGTGATTGTATGTTTTTGTGGAAACCATTCTTGCAAAAAGTTGTCAAATGTTTCTAAAGACCCCTCATTGTTCTTTGGTTGGGGCTCAGGGGCCAATAAGGGGATGAATTCTCCTCTTATTGGATTAAAGGTTTGGTAGAGAGCATCGGATATCCCCCCTTTCTTTGTAACCTGATCTAAGTTTTGGAAGAATTAAAGAATGCAAGATTGAAATTATAAATTTGGGAGAAGAATTTAAAATGAAGACTCCTGTTTTGACCTTGTTGAATAATCTCTATGTTGTAATTATATCACATTATTATTCCCACTAAGAGTGGAAGATTGTAACTTTGTATGCTTGAAAGCGGGTTTTGTAATATTTCACTTTTTCCAAGCTATAGTGATTGAGTGAATGAAGAAAGCATTGTATATTTCATTATTAATATTTGTAAGGTTATTTCTTGGAATGTCAGAGGCCTCAATGGGGGGCCTAAGAAAATAATGCTTAAGGAAATTAAAATATCAAACAAACCCAACATTCTTCTTATTCGGGAAACTAAAATGAAAAGTAAGGCAGTTGAAGACTTCAAAAGATATTTCTGGGAGAACGCTGCCTTTGCTGCTGTTGATTCTCAAGGGGCTTCTGGAGGCTTAGTGATCTTTTGGGATACAAAGATTGTTAACGGTAAGGTAATCTCCTCCACCCATAACCATTTAGCTATTATGTTTAAAAGTCTTGAAAATAATCATAGCTGGATTCTGTCTAATATTTACGCACCCAATACTGCTACTGGTAAAAGAAATATATGGAAAGAGTTAACCTTGTTCCGAAGCAATGTTGAAAACATGAACTGGTTGGTTATGGGAGACTTCAATACTCCTTTGAATCTGGGAGAAAAATTTGGGGGTAGCTCTGAATTCTCCCTTGGTATGGAAGAATTTGTTGGCTTCATCTCGAATCTTAATCTTATGGACATAGAGCTTCATGGAAATCAATTTACCTGGTCCAACAGAAGGTTAGGAGAGAACTTAATTTAGGTTAAACTTGACAGAGCTCTTATTTCTACAAATTGGATTCTGGACCAGAATTTTCATCTTTCTTCTCTCCCCAGAATGGGATCTGATCATAATCCAATTGTCATAAATTTCTTCAATTGGACAAAACCTTTTCATGGTAATTTCAAATTTGAGAAAATGTGGTTCGAGCATGAAGATATTCTGGATAGAATTAAAGAGTGGTGGTTTTGGGAAGGCACAGGGATGGCCCAATTCAGGCTTCTTCAGAAGTTGAAGAATGTTAAACAAAAGATTAGAATTTGGAATAAAGAGGTTTTTGGAAACATTTTTGAAAAGAAGAAAGAACTTAAGAAACAACTAGAAGAGCTGGAGCTAAATGTTTCCATGAAAGGTATGTCTCTAGAGGATCATCAGCGGGAAAAAAAACTCCTCTCGGATCTGCATAATATAAATAGCCATGAAGAATCCTTTTGGAGAATGAAATCTAGAGCCCTTTGGCTTAAAGAAGGAGACAAAAATACAATTTTTTTTCATTTGACAGCCCTCAAACATAGAGCTTGTAATAGAATATCTGAGGTTACTAAAGGAAATGGAAACATTACTAAGGATCCAGAGGACATCAAAACAGAGGTGCTTAATTTCTACAAGAACCTCCTCACTAAGAATAACTCCTATAATGAACAAGTGGACTCTTTCCTCTTAGAGTCCATTCCTCATAATCTGATACATGCTGAGAGATTTAAAAGTCTTTCAAAAACTATCACCATTGAGGAATTAAAAAAGGTTGTTTTTGCTTTAGAAGGGGATAAGGCTCCAGGTCCAGATGGCTTTTTCAGCTAACTTTTACCAAGATGTTGGGAAATATTCTCTGAAGATCTCTTGAAATATGTTAATGAGTTTTACAGAACGGGAAATCTCATTAAAGAACTAAATAATACACACATTGTGGTTGCCCCAAAAAAGCTGGATGCAAAGGACTTCAAAGATTTCAGGCCTATCAGTTTGGTTAATGTTATTTATAGGATTTTCAAAAAGATTCTCACCATTAGAATGCAAACTATTCTTATGGATATCATTTCACAACAGTAGAGCAGATTCATCCAGGGAAGAATTATCCAAGATGGAATTATCATGGTTCATGAAAACTATACATTCTATGGATAAAAGTAAAAAGGCAGGGATGGCCATCAAATTGGACATGCATAAATATTTCGATAGAGTCTCCTGGAGATTCATGGATGAGGTCTTATGCAAGTTTGGTTTTCAAAGAAAATTCAGAAAAATCATTCACTGTTGTATCTCTACCTCTAGATTCTATGTGGTTGTTAATGGGGAACCTGTGGGTTTTTTTTTCCAACAATAGAGGTATCCAGCAAGGCGACCCAATTTCCCCTCTATTATTCATTATTATGGCTGACAGTTTAAGCAGATCTATTTCCAAAGCTATTGGCATTGACATGATAAAAGGCTTCCCTCTAACTACTGGTAATCAGATCTCCTCACACCAGCAGTTTGCTGATGACACTTTGCTTCTCCTGATGGCCTCTATCATTGAGGCAAAGGCTATCAAAATTGTCCTTAGATTTTATGAGGAAGACTCGGGACAAAAAGTTAATTTTGACAAAAGATATATTTATTTCTTCAATACCCCTTGGGAAAGGAAAAGAAAGATTTCTAATATTCTAGGATGCACTATTAATTCTCTTCCAGCTACTTACTTAGGTTTACCTTTAAGTACTGGCAAGATTTCTGTGGAGATATGGAATGATCTTATTAAGAGATTTCAAAGAAATTTGGCTGGCTAGAAAGGAGCTGTCCTTTCAAATGCAGGTAAGTTCCTTTTTGTTAAAAGCATGCTCCAAAACTTGCCTATTTACATCATGTCAATGTTCATCATGCCTGCAGCAGCGATGAACAGTATTGAGAAGATCAAAAGCACTTTTTATGGCACGGTAATGAAGACAGATTCAGATATCATCTTGTGGCTTGGGAGTAGGTTTGTAAACCTAAGAGACTTGGGGGGTTAGACATCAAATATATCAAACATATGAGTACTGCCCTTATTGCAAAATTAGGATGGAGGCTTATAAAAGAGCACAGACCTTGGATAGAGTTGGTTAAGATCAAATATATTTCAAACCAAAACAAGATTTCCTTCATAAATGATCAGTCTTTTCCGAGTGGTTATATTTTATAGAACAACCTTCTTCGCAGCAGACACATTCTCTCTCAGGGGTGTAGCTGGAAGCTTGGAGATGGACAAAACATAAACTTCTGGACTGATAAGTGGACTTATTCTAACTGGATTTGTTCTTATGATCACATTAAAGATAGCTTAATTACAAAGTATGGGCACAAAATCCAGAGGTACATTAAGAGGGATGGAAACAGCTAAAAGTGGAGAATGATAATATTCAGGCTGATATTATATCTCTCCAGAATCAAATTTCCCTAATCCATATAAGTAATCAAAATCTTAAGGATGAGCTCATCAGGAAAGATTCTTTTGATGGGGGATTACATTGTTAAAGCAAGATATAATTCTTTCTTTGCATCCATGGAAAGCGAAATTAAGTGGCACAAATTGTGGATACCGGAGCTAACACCTAGAGTGAGCTTCTTTTGGTGGCTAATTATTAATGGCAAGATCCTAACTAATGACAACCTCATCAAGAAGGGATTCATCATGCCGAATAGATGTTGCATGTGTCAGCAAGAGGCTGAAGATATAAAGCATTTATTCCTCCATTGTGAGATTGCTTCCAAAATTTGGTAGCTTGTTTTTACAAAATTTAATCTGAAATGGATTTTTCCCCTTACCTGCCTTCAGGCTTGGGAGCAATGGAGCTCTCCATTCAAACATTGCATGGTGAAAAGGCTATGGCAACTTGTTCTGCCCCACACTATGTGGAGAATCTGGAAGACTCGTAATGATAGTATTTTCAGAAACAATAGACAAGCTTGTAACAAAGTATATAAGGAAATTATCATTGCTCGTGCAAGATAATATTACTAGATTTAAACCCCCTAAAAATAGACTCTACCCGGAGAATGAAGAATGCATTCTGACTAAATGGAATATTGCCACTGTCAATAGAAATAAAAATGGTACTGAAAAAACCACAGTCTGATGGATTAAACCCCCCACTGATTGGCACAAGTTAAATTTTGATGGGGCCTCTAAGGGCAATTTGGGGGACTCTAGAGGAGGGGGAATCATCAGGGATCAAAGAGGTTGTTATGTTACTACTTTCACTGGGAGAATGGGCAGACAGACTAATCATTATTCCGAAGCCATGGTGGCTCTTTGGGGTATTAGACTTGCCAGAGATTGTAATATTCCAAATATCATAATTGAAGGTGATTCTCTAAATATTATCAATTTTCTGAATAAAAAGCAACACCCCAGCTGGTCTATTAGGGATTATATTGAAGAAGCTATTGATATATGCAAAAGCTTTGAAAATGTCCAAATCACCCATACCTACCGGGAAGGAAATAGGGTCGCTGACAGTTTGGCTAACTTTGGTGTTAATAATCCCTTTCAACTTGGATTGGAGAGGACGTTCTGCTCGTCCATGTCAATAAAGCCATAATCATTGATCTCCATGGTAGTGAAAATCATAACTAATGGCTGTATTTTAGACTCTAATGAGCGGATCCCCAAGTACATGATGATGACATCACAAAAGCTTTGGATGATTATTGTGATCTATGCAAGCTAGGATGTCATCATTCCTTGGCATAGGAGGAAAGCCGAGGAGTGGGGAAATAATAAAAAGTGTAGCATAATTATTGAATTGGCTTTCACGGGAAGGAAAGATTCAAATACCAAAATCAAAGTGCGGCCTATTCTGCACATTGATAGCTATTTTACTGTTGAGAACAGGAAAAGGTGCAGAGGAAACATGGGGGGGTCGCCATGCAAAACCGAACCGACCCACAAACTTGAGTGGAAAGAGAACACAGAGCTTTGGGATTACCTGCAAATCGGGGGCCTGTCAAATTTCATTGAAAGGATCCAAGGCTTTGACCAAGACATCTCTATCAAATTCACCCGAGGATGGAAGAACAGAATAGTCAAATATAGTAACATGAAAATGGAAATCATGGAAGAGCTCATAGCTCAGATCACGGACCTCAGCCTGGAAGGCACAAAATTCTTCAATAAGAAGGTAGAGAGGGAGGTGGAAACCAAGAAATTTCTAGAAGAGGGAGAGAATCTTGAGTTCGTGACTGCTGGCCTCAAGGTGGAGTCGATCCCTAAACCTTTTGCTGAACTAGCCAAAATGGTGTGGTAAGGTATGTTACCCTTGAAGGAATATATGTGACTATACCTCAGAAACATCTGAATTTTCTGAATCATTTTTGTAGAAATAACATTATCATCTTTCCTCATTATCTGATTAACTCTCTAGAGAAATCTATAAGGGAAGTTCAAAGCCACTCTAGGGCTGTCCCTTTACACCAGGGCCTTATCCTCTTGATTCACTGCCATTTCTCCAGCTGCCCTTCTGTGAATCCTATCCCACCCTCCCTCCTCCATACCTCCACCTGCCCACACTGCTCCCACTCCCTCCCTGCTAAAAAGAAAGAATGAAGATGTTGTCTCCAGCAAGAAAAGTAAGAGCCTTAAAGCCAAAATCCCTACTTCCCAATGAGTCCTAAGGAGCCACAAGGACTTGGAACTAGATAAAAACCTCCTGCATATTAGCAAGCCGGTGGAGGATCCCAAAGAGGAGGAATTACTGGATAGGGTGGACAGATTAGAAAAGGAGATACAAGAGCTCAAAGGGGCTATAAAAAACATGGAAAGAGCTAAGGGTAAAAGGATCCTTCAAAGTGAGGAGGAAGAGGGGGTTATTAGTGAAATATTCAAAAAACTACAGTCCTTAGATGGCAGATTGGGGAATGCTAAAATCCGAAATGACTACATATTGTCTGCCCTCAAAAGCATTTATAATTTCATTGAAAAACATGTCCACAGTGTTTGCAGTTTAAGTGGGATCAATGAGGACATATGGGGCCCTAAAGAGAAAAGGGACATTACAATTTCCCAAGTAGATTTACAAGACTCCTCTCAGGCCACTGCCATTGCCTTCTTCATGTCATTGCAGGCTATCAAGACCAAAATTGACAGAGCCATCAAGTAAAGGGCTGTTGTGATGCTGTTTTTTTTGGCTGGGATGTGGTTGTCATCGAGTGGTTCTGGAGCTATTTTGTGGCAGGGCTCTTTATACTGTTTCTCTTTTGATTCCTTTTTTATCTTGCCTTCTTTTTTCTGGATCTTTGTATGTTTAGATCCTCTTTTCACCTGTATTGTAATATTTGGTTGTTGAGCCTTCCTTGGTTGATTGTTTTTCCCTTCTTAGGTTGCTTCTCTCATCTTTATTATCTGGCTTTTGAGCCCTTTTGTATACAGGGTATAGTCCCTTCAAAACTATTTTCCCCTTGTTAAAAAAAAGTAAATCTAATTGTTATTTCAAAATGATTTAGGTCTCTCACTTAAAACACAATAAGAAAATAAATCTAATCTAACAGGCTAAGATAAAATATAATCCAAAGGTCAAATGATTGGTTCTGGGTTCTGCGGGTCTGATAAAGGTCTTGGGTAGGTCATAGCTGAGTGGGGGTGAGTTAAAATTAGGTGGGTAGGTCTCTGTTTAAGGCTGTGTGGGAAAACATAGATACCATTGTTGGTCAGAAAGGGTGACCGACGACGATTAGGTATAACCAGTGCCGGTTACTGTGAGATCTGAAAATGTCATAGAACAGGGTTTTGGTCTCCTTTGTGATTACACAAAGGATTTTTTGGCTAGTCAGGATAAGATATTGGGTGAGACTAGAGTAGGCTTTTGTGAGGTTTTAATGGGTCTATGGAGGTGAAAATGTTGGAGAAGGTGAATAGGGAGTAAGATAAACAATGGGTGATAAAATAATGATGAAATGAAATAAACAAGAGAAGTATGACATTATACTTACTTGGATTTCATTCCTGAAGGTCTGTGTGTGAAGGATAGAGGTGCTGATGATGGGTTTGAAGGCTGCAAGTGATCACCAACTGAAGAAAAGATTTTGCATGGGTTGCATTCACACTCCTCTTTGCTTGGATAGATCAGATCATGGTTGGGATGGCTGTGCAGGAGAAGATACTCAATCTCCTTCCTTGGATGTGAGTTTTCACTACAATTTTCTCTCTGAAGATGTGTTATCTCTCTAAGATTTTTTTCTTGCTCGTTAACTTTCTTTCTTCCAAATTCCAAGTTCTAACCTTGAGAATAAGGTTATTTTGGGTTAAAAGGGGTAACCAATGGCAATTCGTCTTAACCGGTGACAATTAGGGGGTAACCGATGTCGGTCAAGGTGGGATTTCCTAAGTTTACTAAACTAGGGAGATCCTTCTGATTTCCTTGGATCTCATGTTGTTATCCTATAGATTAGACTCAGAGCCTCTTATGAGCATGCAGGAATGTGGTTAGAGGGAATGTAGGCATTGATTTTTAGGGTTTGGGTAAGTCTTAGTTAGTTATGGGAACTTGCTAAGAATAGCTCTTAGGTTGAGTTAGCTTGGTGAGGTGTCTAATTGAATTGTATGTGTAGATATTATTTAAATAAGATATTTTAATAATAAATATAGTGATAATAATGCATTAATTAACTAAATTAATTAAATTAATATTGGTGGAGTGAAGGGGGTCATGGCTAGGTAATTGTAATAAAGGGTGCCTATATGTCGAGGGATGAAAGGGGAGTGTGACCTAATTTTAGTTTCTACATTTTGTTACCCATTTTTGTTACGTAGCTTGTATTTGGAAGCAATGATAACAAAAAAATAAGATGTGGTTGCCCCCATGTGAGGGTGAAGGTGATCCCCCTCAAACCAGGAACTGATGAGGCAGCAGGCTGAAGCAATGAGTGGTTTGATGAAAGGTAAATGTGAGGAAAAGGAAAATGGGATAGGGAAAAAGGGGTGAAAGTTCTTGTTATCCAAAATTCACCCCCCAGGGTAAATTTTGATAACATGCATCAGAATATTCAAGTCCCGAGCAGTTAGATTGACTTAAGGCCCAAAATCATGTTTTTTTGGGGCCCCCCTCGGCTTCCTTCTAACTCTCCTCTCCAAGAAGAAATCCCAGAGCAAGGTCTGAGAAAGTGGAAAAAGTTACAAAAACCAAGCTTGGGGCCAGAAAAAATCATGAAAAATGGCTAAATTCCTAGTCCTAGGGCGGTCCTTGGGATAGTTGGGACGAATCGGGGCGTGAACCGGCTGAAAAGCACTCCAGGCGGCCTAGGCAGCACTTGGGATAATTGGGACATTGAAGGATGCGCGGGCGCGGAAAAGCCAAAATAGGTAAAGGAGGAGAATTGTCCTAAGTCTTTTATTTCACACAGTTAGGGACATCTGGGACAAAAGTACGCGGAGGACGTGAAATCGGCCAGTTCGGTTGAAACAGAGAACTTTCGTTTGGGACATCTGGGCCAAAAATATGCACAGGACGTGGAGAGCCGAAAGAGCTGAGAGTGAATGGGAATGTGCCACGTGTCTTTTCCTCAAGAGGGACAGAATGGAAGCCTGAATTAGGTAGATCGAAGAAATTTGTCCCAGATAGGTTTGGGACATCTGGGCCAAAAATACGCGAGGGACGCGAAAGACCCAGAAAAGATGATAACGAATCAGGAAACACCACGTGTCCAATGAAGCAGGGAGGTGTGGAGCTAGGGAAGGACTTAGAGAATTTGGAAATAGTTTTGGCCAAAAAGCTAAAAGGTAAAAGCTGCCCCCGCACCCCTGTCAACCAACCAAAGCGTTCCATGTGTCTCAAGTGGCGGGGGTGCGGGGGAAAAAATGGAAAATTTTCCAAAATTATAAAAAGGTCAAAATTTCAAAGGAAAGCCCATGGAAAGGTGGAGGAGAGAGAATTTCTCATCCAATCAGCGCCCGACACTTGTCATCTAAGTGGCAGAGCGCGGAAAAAAATTCAAGATCCGTTTTGGCCTATTTTTTGCCCTAAATCTTCAGACCTTTCATATCTTTTGATCCAGAGCTCAGATTTGCACATTCTTTATATCAATGGAAATCTGGTGAAATTCTCTACATGCTTTCAGGGTCAATATTGCATTTTGGTTCAGTTTGGAGAGTGAAAATCAAGAAACATCTCTGGCGCATAGTAATGACCAGAACTGACATTTCAACAACTAGTTTAATGCACATGGGTTGCATTCTTCTTCAACAGGGCCAGAAGTGACGTATCAACAACCAGATTCAATGTAAAAACATAGTTCACTACTCTTGCCAGAGTTCTCACCCACCCCCCATAATGAGATAAATTAAAACACGACCTGGAAGTGGTTAGGGCAGATTCGGATTTCCTCTCTCTTCCCTCTCTCATTCTTCCTATAAATTGTAAGGAGGGGCTTATGATTAGAATTTGTTCATCTTTTCAGATCTACCCTCCCTTATTTTCTTCTCTAGGGTTGAAAATGGAGTTTGAACCTCCTCCCTTGCTCTGTAATGGCATTTTTGCCTTTTACTATTGAAATGATGTTCTGTGCTAAACTTCTGAAGCAATAAAAACATGTTTTGTGATGCATCTGTCCATCCTTGCTCGTTCTTTTGCTTGTTCTCTTCTTTCCTCTCTTCATTGCAGGCATTTTTGCATGTTATAATGTTCATTACAGGTCTAGAGCTGTGTTCATGGAGTTCTGGGACATTTTCTGTGTGAAATCTATCCTTGGGCCTGTGTTGCATCTGTCCATCCTTCCCATTGCTCACCTCTCCTTGTCCTATGGCAGTTTTGATAGATGTTCAACATTCTCCTTCTCTAGTGTATCACCGTTTTAGTGTAGGATTTTGCTATTTTTCCCTTTTCTCTCTCTCTCTCTCTCTGTCTCCTTGGCATGGTTAGATTAGGTTTAGATTAGCTTTCCTGCACTAGAATAGCTTGTGGTAGGTAGTTTAGGAGCAGGAACTAGCCTTCTCTGGAGATTCCTCTCTCGGTTTCACAAGTCCACGCTTGGAGAGAGGTTTCCATTTTGTGCAATCGCACTGGATGCCTGAATGATCAACCTAGAAGCCTGATCTACATCCAGGGGTGCTGTGATTTTGCACTAACAGTTTTGGTACGCCGGGTGGGACATCGCAAAAGTTAGAGTTTCATCTTTCAGAGGTGTCTCATTATCAAATAGAAAATCTTAAGCCACCGTGCGAGCACTAACAGTTTTGGCCATGTGACCACCAACAGTTTTGGCACGTCCGGTGGGACCTTTGAGGTCTTTCACTTCATCTTTTGCAGGTTGGTGTGTTCCTGTGAAGATTTCAGCCTTTGGAGGCACTTACAAACACATCTGGCGACTCCATCTAATCAGCAACCCATTTCTCTGAGCTTGCAGACCCGTTTCCATCCATTTTCATCCATCTTTCTTTCCATCCCTTTCATTATTTTCCATTCCATGAAGTTGTGCAATCATGACTTCATTTCCATCATGGAATTCATATCAACAACAGCAGTATATTCCACCTCCAACACGTTTTACAAATCCTCCAGATCAGCATGCATACTCATATGAACAGCAGTGCCAAAGTCAGTTTGGCAATGGAGCTTTCTAAGAGCAAGAGTATGTATACAATGAAGACCATCAGATCCAAGATGCTGGTCTGTTGGAGAAAATCCAAAAGATGGAGGAAAAGATACTGCAGTCCAGAGCAACAGCACAAATGAGAGCTTTTGGAATCGGTTATGGAGCACCCTGTCCATGGGTGGGACCTTTTCCAAGACACTTCAGCCCTCAGGAGAAGTTGGACTTCATGATAAAGATGCTGCCCCAACTTGCACAATGGACAGCAGAAATAGAGGCCTACACACTTGTTGTTGAACAACCTTGTCAATGGGTAAGTTCTACACCATCATCTGGTTTTTCTCTTTCCATTACTCAAGCAGCACCATCTCATTTAAACCCTCCATCTGCTGTCCCAAATGTTGAATCCATGTCTCCACCTCTCAGTCTTCCACCCCATCTTAATTCTTCTTTCCTTTTCCCTTCCAAACAGTCATCCCCTCCACAAGAGCTAACAGAAACACCCCCTCCTCCAAAGAAACAAGAGGTTTCACTGCCTCCACCACCACAAAAAAATGTAAAATCGGTTGAATTTCAACCCATTCCTCCTCTTGCATTCCCAATTTCATGTAGGGAAGGAGAAATTGAAAAAATTAGTCATCAAGGACAGCAAAAAGAGGAGCCCAACAGAAAAGAAATGACCGACGACTTGAAGATTTGGGCTACCAAATTTGGGATTACAAAGATCCCCTTGATGGTTAAGCCTACAGAAGAGGCTAGGGTTGAACAAATGGTGGTTATGACTGAATTTGTTGCAGCAGAAGAAGAGCAAAAAGAAGAAGCAGATCAGCAGTCAGTTTGCTTAGGAAGTAGTGTCCATATTGGCACTCTATTTGAAGGGAATGCTGATTCAATTCAAGTTGCACAATCAGCCATGGAAGAAGAAAGCTTTGAAGAAGATCTTGCAGTCCCAACTTGCCCTCTAGAGCAGCAGAATGAAGAGTTTGACTTGACAAATTTCATGCTAGAGGAAGAGTTTTATCAAGAGCAAGATTCTCTTCAAGTAGTAGAGGAAGGAGAAGCTGCTCCAAATCCAAAAGAAGAGGAGCACAATCTAGCTGTGGAGGAGAAAAGTGCAGATCCAAGGGCTTTGAGCACAAAGTAGGCTACAGGAGAACCTTCAGTTCTTCTTTCTACTTCACCTCTCTCAAGTTCTAGTACTAAAGAGGAGTTTGATCTCTCAAACTCAATATTGGAGAGTGAAGGAAACCATGGTGGTCAAGTTGCAGATCAAGAGGACACCATGGAGGAAGTTGAACACAAACAGCGGGACAACAATGAGGTAGTTTACCTGTCAGATTTGGAGGACTGTTTTGATGGAGAAGAGCCGATTTAGTTTTCACCATTCTCTCTTTCATCATCCACATTCCAAACACCAGAGCCTACTGTCATGGAGGACATGATTCATTTGCAGCAGCCTGCATCTTATAGCAGCCCTTTGGAATCAAAATTGGAAGATTTAAATCTTCCATGTTCTTAATCGGAGGAAGAGAAAGGACAGAAGGATTCCACCATTTCTTCCACGTCATCCATCTCAGAGGGTCTACAAGAAGACTCCATTCTTGGAGTTGGAAATCAGAGCTATGGGCATATCAAATGGATCAGACCTTGCCCAATCAGGTATTTGGCTTCATTGGAGCCAAAGGAGAAGCCACAACCAATCATGCTTGCTTCTGAGCATGAGGATGAGCTACAAAGTACCAAGGATCAGCTGCCATACCTCTCCAATCCAAATGCAGAGCAACTAAAAGAGGTATTGGATTTTTCAGTTGATACCTTGATGATTTGGATAGAAGACCAGCTTCTTGTTGATTTTCCATCCATCCAAACAGCCATGATCAGTGCCAAATCAATTGCATGGCTGCCAATTTTGAAGAAAGGGAGCTATTTTGCACAACCAGTTGCAGGGTTTGTTTAGCTTGCCTTTGCTTCCAGTTAGAGTAGAGTAGATAGGTTTGCTTTCAGCAGAAGAAGTGCTTGTGCACACTCTGCATGTTCTATTTAAGGCATGTATGATTTTCAGTTTTGTACATAGTTTTTGGTGTTGCTGGTTTTGCTCTTGCACAGTTCTTTTCAGTGGTTTTTGGTGAGAACAACTCCATGTCCGGTGAGTTTCAAGTGGCTCAGAGGGAAGTTTTCAAAGTCCAGATCAGTTGCAGGTTACAACTCGTGACTCCATGCCCAATGGATTGCTTCAGGCTACTGATCATTCATCTCGCAGGTAGATGACCCCACTGAGTCGCCAAACTGTTATCCAAAATTCACCCCCCAGGGTAATTTTGATAACATGCATCAGAATATTCAAGTCTCAGGCACTTTGATTGATTCAGAGCAAACATCATGTTTTTGAGGGTCCCTTCAGGAAATTTTCTAACTCTCCTGTCCAGGCTGAAAAGAGCAAGCTATGAGAAAGTGTGGACAAAAGTTGCAGAAGGCAAGTAGGTTGATCCAGAAAAAATCACGAAAAATGGCTAAGTCCTAGTCCTAGGGACAGTCGGGACATTTGGGACGAAAAGGCGCGGATCAGCCGAAAAGCCTACAGGCGGCCTAAGCAACAAAGGGAAATTTGGGACAAAAGTACGCGGCGGACGCGGTTCGGCCGAAATGAGCACAAACAGTCTGGAAGAAAATGGGACGTCTGGGCCGTGAGTACGCGAAACCGGCTGGATCGGCCGAACTGGAAGATTTTGTCCCAAGCAATTTGGGACAAGCGGGACAAGAGTACGCGAAGGATCCGAAAATCCAATCAAAAGATGCCACGTGTCTTCGGCCAAATGAGGGATGAGGAAGCCCATTTCGGGAGGATCGGAAGTTTTTGTCCCAGATAGCACTGGGACATCCAAGACAAATAGACGTGATGGACGCGAAAGAGCCGGAAGGCCCGAGAACCAACCCAAATCCCGACACATGTCGCAAGGGAGACAGTACAAAAGTCAAAGGGTGAGTTTTGAAGGTTCTGCCCGAGCCAATCAGAAGAGGACACGTGTCCAAGTTTAAAGGGCCCACAAGGAAATTTCAAAAGAAATACCGCCGAAAGGTGAAGGAGAGAGAATTATTCAGCGAATCAGAGCCTTGCCACGTGTCGTCTAGGTGGCAGAAGCGCGGGAAAGATATTTCAAAATCCGTTTTGGTCTGTTCCGTGCCCTAAATCTTCATATCGTCATATATTTTGATCCAGAGCTCGGATTTGCACGTTCTTTATATCAACGGAAAGCTGTTGAAATTCCCTACATGATTCTGGGATCAATCTTGCATTTTGGTGTCAGTCTGGAGAGAGAAAATAAAGAAACGGCTCTGACGCGTGATACATGCCAGAAGTGACGCTTCAACAACCAGCTTTAATGCAGCAGACAGCCCGCCGTTTTTCCAGGATCCACCGCTTCTACCATAATGAGATGATTTAAAATACGACCTAGAAGTGGTTGGGGCAGATTTGGACTTTCCCTCCTCTCTTTCCCTTCTCTCATTCTTTCTATAAATTGTAAGGAGTGGCAAAGATATTAAAAATTGGTTCATCTCTTTCTGCTCTGCCCTCCCTTCTTTTCTTCTCTAGGGTTGAAAATGGAGTTCGAGCCTCCTCCCTTGCTCTGTAATGGCATTTTTGCCTTTTACTAATGAAATGATGTTCTGTGCAAACTTCTGGAGCAACAAAGCATGTTTTGTGATGCATCTGTCCATCCTTTCTCTGTTTTTGCTTGTTCCCTTCTTGCCTCTCTTCATTTGCAGGTATTTGTGCATGTTTGAACGTTCATTGCAGGTTTGGAGCTGTGTTCATGGAGTTTTGGAACATTTTTCTATGTGAAATCTATCCTTGGGTTTGTGATGCTTCTGTCCATCCCTTCCCATTGCTCACCTCTCTTTGTTCCATGGCAGTTTTGATAGATGTTCAACATTCTCCTTCTCTGGTGTATCACCGTTTTAGTGTAGGATTTTGCTATTTTTCCCTTCTCTCTCTCTCTCTCTGTCTCCTTGGCATGGTTAGATTAGGATTAGATTATCTTTCCTGCACCGGAATAGCTTTGTGGCAGGTAGTTTAGGAGCAGAAACCAGCCTTCTCTGGAGATTCCTCTCTCGGTTTCACAAGTCCCACGATTGGAGAGAGGTTTCCATGTTGTGCAATCACACTGGATGCCTGAACATCAACCTAGAAGCCTGATGTGCATCCAGGGGTGATGTGATTTTGCATCAACAGTAATGACAATACTTAAACAAAGGAATCATACATATACATGTCTTATTTCACCTCATTATGGGAAAGCATTTCAAGTGGACTATACATCTATAAGGAGATAATATTTTCTATCTACTACAAAAGGATTGTATTTTGGGACCGCATATTTAACTTCCTAGGAGCATCTATTCCTAAAACCATACCTTACATTTTTCATTGTGATAAAGTAGTTGTAGCCCGTTATTCTTTGTGTAACGTGCACTAGGAAATCCTAGCTGAAGGGACACTATTCCAAGAACAAACACACACTAGAACTACATTGAGTCTGAAATGTAGTGCAATGCTCAGTGAAAATCACATTGTGGTAACTCTCGAGGTACTGTAACTCAAACATATGAATATTTTTTATGCATCTAATATGCACTTGAGTATTATGTTAGTATCTAATGTTTTGTTTATAGGTATAGGTGCGACTGAGAAAAACTTGTTGAGAACTTGACGTGGCCTACAACAAATAAGAATTGACAAAAAGTGACATATAAAGAACCATGATCATTGTTATTCCACATGTAAAGTAATTCCTATTAGTATTATGTAGCTGAATTTCTTCACAATTAGCATGCTTTATCAACTTGCTAGAAAACACATTAACGAACATCGGTTACCCATGCATGACTTTTTTATTTAACTCATGGGAATTATATCTAAATTTAGTATTAAAGTTGATATATTGATTGTAATTGCATGGCTATGTTCCCTAAGTTTATATATTCCTATATAAGAATGAAATCTAGCATTAGAAGGTGAATGAAGAGAAGGATTAATGAGTTATATCCTTGATTATCCTATATTTAGAGGATGAAGAAGAAGAGAAATAAAGAACAAGTTACTTGAAGACAAAACTTCAATGGAGAAAAGATAGACAAAAGGAAATAACAGGTACATCTAAATGGTGAGAAGGTGGTTATGTATTCTTCTGTATTTCCTTTGTATTGTATTATCTAAATATAATGGATTGTATGGTATGCAAAAGACATAGTCTTTCATCTTGTAGATCAACATGTTGTGAGATCTTGTAATCATATATCCATGAGATCATGTTGTATTGATGATCCATGTAGATATAGATATTGTAGAGGAGGTCATCTTCATGTTTGCACAGGTTGATGCAGTGATGGAGAGATAGACTTACTTCTTGGTGCATGGTTATAGTTACACATATGGTAGACCCATGTAAGAGGTATTGTTGCAGATCTATAGAGAGATTGGTTTCAGTTAAGAGATGTAGTAGTTCCTAGTTATGTGAGATCTTTTGGTGGTGTTTAGAGGCACATTTGTAGTGTATTCATGGAGATCCATTTAGAGATATGGAGGAGAGGAGATACTCTTGGAGAGATTCTTTGTACTCTTGTTATATTATATATATGAAATCTCTATCTTTGGTGGATGTAGCCCACATTGGGTGAACCACAATACATTCTATGTGATGTGTGTGTACTTTATTTTAATTTTGATTATTCTAGTCTATACTTCCACTATGTAGATTTTGGGGGAATTATTTAGATCCTATGTGCATGACTTTGTTTCTTATTAAATCAGAATACTATTCCATAGTCCTGAATTCCCAAAAACTAGTATCAGAGCCTAGTTTTTTTTCTTATTCGATACCAACAACTGGTATCAGATTAGGGTTTTAATTTTCAAAACTGAGTTATTTTAGAGAAAGGGTACACTTCATGGTTTTGTTAGTGGTCACTACTTACATGTATGAGAGCAGGGTTTCTTTTTCCTGATGTGAAAATTTTAGAAGAAATTTAAATCCCAAGTGGAAGCCAGAAATGTGAGGTTGCTGGACAATACAGTGACTGGCATTGGCAGTGTGACCATGGTCAGTTATAGGGTGACCATGTTTTGTTACAATGTGACCATGGTTGGTTACTGAGTAACTAGGTTTTAAACAAAAAATAACATATATGAAGAATTGAGAAGATGCATGGAATGTATATTCTTTGCTAAAGTGTCCCTGGTTCTTGGAGGCACACACATGATTGTCAGCTTGTGGATTCAGTTTATAGAGGTATGGTTTTGTTACCTTGTTATTGTAATGCTTGTATTATTTTGGTTGCACATACATGTTTGGGATTATAGATTTGAGTATGAGATACAGGATAAGTTATGCATCCTTTAGTGTAGTTAGATGGATGAGCTTCCTTATTAAAGTAGAATAAAGTAGCACATAACGAAGACATGGTTTCCATCAGAGAATCATGTTCTTAAGTTGAAGATGTATTTGAATATCTTGGTGCTAGTAAGGTGATGGATTTCATCTTTGTGCAGTTTTATTACATGTATTATTGATGTTATGTTTTTGTGCAAGATTTGGGTGCTTCTTGAAATGACTGGATCAACACAATTATTTTCTTTGGTCGGAGTAGGCACCTAGTTTGGTGACCTATGCCAATTTGTGGCATTGTGTTCATTCAAACATCATCGACATCAGTCATAAAGGGTAGCAGGTACTAGTTAACAAACTGTGGTCAGTCTCTATGACAATGAGTTTGCACAAGGTTTCTTACAGTAGAACAGGGAATGGATGGTTCAGAGTTCTATTGTAGAGGATCAGGTTTCTTACACAATGTGTACAGGAAGAAATAATTTGAATCACTTCAATGTTTGGATCAGAAAGAGGACGGAGTTGGCTCGGTTAGTCTAGTGAGAATTTGAGTCAGGTATCTCTATATGATTCATGTTTTATCTATTTCATTTAGAGAGACTTATATAAAGTTTGGATTGTGTTCACAAATAAAATTTACACCATGGATATTTGGTGAGCTTGACTTTTATTTCTGGGATATGTTGGAATCTTGAGGACAAGGATATCTAGTCTAAGGATGGAATACTCAATGAAAAGTCATGAGACATAGTTGCATAAATGAAAGATGTTGAGTACACAGGATGAAAATAATTTGATTCACCTACTTCACAAGAAGTCCAAACTTCTGTGATGTAGATGTAATCTTTGACAAGAAGGGAATCAACTTATAATTTTCTTTCATTTGTTTTATTTGTCAGTGACATATGTAGGTTTTGAGCTTGGTGATTATAAGCAGTGCAGGGGAGTTCATGTTAAGTGGGAGAAATCCATGGTTGTTGGCATTGTAGGTTGGATACATATGCACATGCAGAGTGGGAGGAGGATGTTACTATTAAAAGTATCATGAGGCACAAGTTGTTTTGGAGGATAGTCATGACTTTGTAGGTATTTTGATTTTATTGCATGGTGATGTCACTTATAGTTTTTTTTTTGGTGCCTAAATATCCTTATGGGATTGGAGTTGATGGTGATTCAACTGGGTTTAGAAGAGGACGAATTGTTTTCTGAATTTGGAGGGTGGAAAAAGGAGAAATCTGACTATTACATAGACTGGTGTTGGTTTTGGGTAACCATGGTTGGTCATTTGGTAACCATGGATGGTCATGTAGTGACCGAGGTCAGTTAGGAAACCATGGTTGGTTTGGTCACAATTTTGACAACAATATTTCTTCACAATTTTTATACGGTGCCCTTGTTTTTATTTCATCTTGGCTTATTGTGCAGACTATGTTGATGACATGTTTACTGGTATTTTAACTTTGTATTAGTGGCATGGTTTAGCATGGATGTTTGTTGTTGACATTGATGAGCATAGGATTCATATTCGGCTTTGGAGTTATACGGTGAGAGACTTGGAGCTTCTAGAGATCCTGATGATATGGATGGATATACATGGCAGGTTTTGTACATGTGGATAGATTCTATTTTGTGAGACTATGAAGATGTAGATATTTGTTTTGTACACGTATGCCTATGATCACGGTTTAGATGCCTTGAGCATGAGTATGGGATTTTTGTATTTCATCTTATTACTATGTTAATCCATTGAGATGTTATCTACAAATGATTTCCTTGGATATGTTAGTTGTTTAGGCAGGGTTGGATTTGCATATTCAATGTTTGGATTATTTGAGTTATATAGGTTTGTGGATTGATCACCCACTGTTATAGGTAGAAATCATTTGGGTTTTATTTACCCAAGACCTTATTTTTATTTCACATATTACAATTTGACTTGTCTTGTTCAGTTGCATTGGTGGTTGCATGGAGACATGGATATATGGTTGGAGAACATGGTTGATTTTATAAGTATGGCTATGGTTACAATTGAAGCTCAATATTTCAGTTTGAGTGGGAGCTCTTTCAAGTGTGTTGGTCATGGTGGCTTAGTTGCATGAGAGGATTAGAGTTATGATTTAGTGGGAGCTTGATGTATGGATAGCTCATGTATCAAAAATCAGGACTAGATTTAGACAGGTATATGGTAAGTCACGAGTTTGTTATCTTCTTGGTTTTATAAGATGGTCTAATCTTCCTGATTTGATTTGAGAGAATGTTTGATATAAAGAATAGATGGTCTTCACGGTATGTAGAGGAAGGTGATTTACAAGTACAGGTACAAGTTCAAAAATTTATCTCCAAGCGGGAGATTGTTAGGATTGTGGAGCTGAATTGCTTCATAGATAACATGATTTATCAACTTGTTGGAAAACACAATAACCAACATCTATTACTTGTGCATGATTTTTTTATTTAACTCACATAAATTAGATCTAAATTTAGTAGTAAAACTAATCTATTGATTGTAATTGCATGGTTAAGTGCTCTATGTTTATATATGCTTATATAAGCATGGAATATAGGGTTATAAGGTGAATGAAGAAAAGGATTTAGTTAGATCCTAATTCTCCTAGATTGAGAGGATAAAGAAGAAGAGAAATAAAGAACATTGTACTTGAAGACAAACCTTCATTAAAGAGAAGTTGGACATAAGGAAATATCAGGTACATCTAAATGGTGAGAAGGTGTTTGTCTCTTCTTCTATATTTCCATTAAATTCTCTTGTCTTAAAGTAATGGCTTGCATAGTATGCAAAACACGTAGTATTTCATCTTGTAGATCAACAGGTTCTTGTGAGATCTTGTATTGGTACATCTGTGAGATCATTTGTATTGATGATCCATGTAGACCTAGATATTGTAGAGGAGGTTGTCTTCAAGTTTGCACATGTTGATGTAGTGATTGAGAGACAAACTTACTTCTTGGTGCATGGTTATAGTTGCATATATTGTAGACCCATGTGAGAGGTCTTGTTGCAGATCCATAGGTAGCTTGGTTGTAGTTTAAATATGTAGTAGTTCCTAGCTATGTGAGATCTACTAATGGTGTTTGGAGGCATAGTTGTAGTGCATTCATGGATATCCATTTAGAGATCTGAAGGGGAGGATATACTCTTGGAGATATTCATTTTACTCTTGTATTGAAGAGTTGGTTTGTACTCTTGTTATATTATATATATGAGATATCTATCTTTGGTGGATGTAGCCCACATTAGATGAACCACGGTACATTGTGTGTAATTTGTTTTGATTTGGATTATTCTAATTTATAATTCAATTACTATAGATATTGGGGAATTTTTTAGATCCTGTGTGCATGATTTTGTATGTTATTAAATCATAACACTATTCTACAATCACGAATTCCCAACAATTCCTAGAACATACGCTAATGCCTAGGTGATGTGGTCTCATTCAAAGAAATCATGTCCTTGAGATCATCACATTCCATTATTAGAGACAAAGCTTACATATCAAGAATATACCCTTCCATATTAGTTTCCATCTCGGAATAATATTGGACCTTTTGGGGCAAGATGAGTCATTGTATAGGTCTTATCTTTCACGATTGTTTATATTTCCTTTTCTCGATATGGCATGCTTATTGTTATATTTATCCAATAAAAGTGCCCTTACCTAGATTTAAATATTATTAAATCAATACGTTATTGAAATCCTAGTGTCTAAATTAGATTATAATTTTGATAGATGGATGATTTATAAATTGGGATCTAGAACCTAAGTTACACTTGATCTATTATAAAATTTAATTGTTCAATCTATAGAAATATCTAATTATAAATCTAATGGTTTTAGTTAGATCATTTTGTGGTTTTCATGTTTTATGAACATAATCTTTGAAAGTAAACTAATATTGATCCTAAATATGAAAGGTTATGCTTTTAATTTAGATCTAAAGTCTAATCCGAGAGGTGGGATAAACCTAAAACATGGATGCTTAAAACATTCAAACTACTAAACTTGAATTACAAAAATTAAACCTAATATAATCATTATTCCTACTATCGATTTCTTTGGTTAATTCTTCGAAAAGAAATATAAACCTAAAAGCGTGCTGCGAAAATAAACTAATTTAATACAATCCCAACCTCTTTCTGTAAGCAGAATGGAGATGAAATTGTGTTATTTTTAATTAAACCCTCAGTAGATTACTCTATTTGATGCTCATGATGGCTTGTATGATGGTAATTTGTTTAATAGGGAGATATTGGAAGTTGGATGCACCTTGGAACAAGAACAATCAATATATTTGTTGCAGGTTCAAGTGGAGTAAGCCTTGTATTTAAGACTGTGTGTTCTCTTCAAGAGTGAATAAAACAGAACATGGTCCTTGGGGTGCTTAGTAAAAAACAACACACTTAATAGGGATTTTATTTTCCCTCACTAGATTAATAAACTGGTAGAAAAAATGTTCTCCCAAAAGAAGATTCAAATATCCAGTAGAAATAAAATGAGTTATCAAATTTCCTTAAGAGGATACTTCAATGTGTTATTAATCAGATCTTAAAATAAAAAATAAAATATATCTATTCAATAAGATCCCTATATAGTGAAGTCAAGTGCTAGGGGGGTAGGAGTAGTGAACTCGATGTCAAAAATGAGGAATAACACATACATGGTGAAAAATAGGATAAAAAACTTATATGTCCAGAGGAATATAAGCTCAAAAATCATGGAGACCAAACCGTCATTCTGTGCATGTCGTGGTTATGCAACCATGGAAGCGGGGGATGGAATCATCAGTTTGTGAAACCAAACCACTAAGGGGAAAACATTATTTCCTTATAAAAAAATTTAATCGCCATGTTGGTAGCATGTTGATTAAATAAAAGGGTTTGGAAAAACCAATGAAGAAGAAAAATGGTTGTTTAAGGGTATAGAAGGGACAAAGAGAAGAATATCTGAGTCTAAAGACGCTAGAAATTTTTGGGAGGTGGTATTGAGTATTTCAAAACATTTTCTCATGTTTTTGCAGATCCTCATCACCATCATTGCTTTTTTAATTTTACACAATGTAAAATGTGTTGCGTACAATTTCTTCATCTCTCTCCTCATTTGAATTTTCCTTTTGGAGGGCTTATCCCTTTTAGATGCCTCTGCATCTTCTTGTTAAGATTAAATTTTGAATTGAGTTTCTTTAATGTTCCAAATTACCTCCACACCTATTAGTTGTTTATGCCATGTTGCGCTCCATTGACCATTAATCCTAATTGACCTCATTTTCATTTGCCTTTGAAATCTTCCTTTTTCTTTATCTTCCAACTACAAAATTTATCACACATGCCTTACTAGTAATCTTATTACGTGAATCTTCTTTGTTTTATGACGCACTATTGTATTTAAGCTACACCTTTACCTTTTTTAGCACATTATCACTGGGATTTTGGACCTTCTCCAAAACGTCTATGCACCTTCTAAGTTATTGCAAATCGCTTATTTCTATCTCATGTGCCTCTTGTGCACTCCTCACCATTGTTCATAACTCCTTTACAGTCTCTATGTGTGCCTAGTTATTAGGTTGAGCCAAAAACTCTTACTACACTATCCAGATTTATTTGTACACTAATGTCATGAACTTAACCAAAATTTATATAAGATCTTGATTCTCCCTGTTCACTAAGTTAACATATATAAAATTTACATTGTAATTAAATTGAAACTCATATAGGTAATGGTGTTTGGAATTTGACTATTTTAAAATAAAATAAAAATACTCTTATGCAAAAGAGTTGTCCTTCTATTATATATTTTAAAATAAAAATATTTATATTTAGTATTGGTAAATAGTTTTTAGAAAGGGACTATACTCTTGTATAAAAAGGCTCAGAAATCTAGATTTATATAATTAAGGCCCAACAACAGAAAATACTTTTCTTAGAGAAGTACCTAAAACCAGAACACATCAGCAAAAAAATAGTTGATGTACAACAATCAAACATCTGCTGTCTGACAAAGAAAAATGAAGCAATACGGAGCAGCCAAACAGTAGTGGAAAACTAACTAGGCAGAGATGCAGTATTCTTGGAAATAATTTTTTTCTTTTTCGGAATCGTAATCCAATCATCAAAATTCTTTATAGGAATAAAAACTTCAAGATCCGCTATCAGATGATATCTATTATTTGAACAAGAGGGGGCCCTTAGCCATTATAGATGCTTTTGGTTCAATGATTCCAATCCTCTTAGTTTCATCCGTAGATAACTCCTTGTTTGCATGATATGTGATTTCACTCAAAAGTGTTTGGGGGACCGTTTCGATCATGTCATACACCTTAGTGTCAACATTAGCATCAACATCAGCATCAACATCAGCATCAAGGATGTCCTTAGGTTCAAAAACCAAATGTTCCAAGAGGGCGTTTTCCCACCAGTTAGCCTTCTCATATTTTCATTTTACTATCTCGCAGTTAGCGGCCATATGTCCCAAAGAGAAACATCTCCTGTATCTAAAAGGTAGACCTTCATAGTTCAAAGGCTAAGTCCAAGTTCTATTATTCACTTTTAGCTCAATGTGAGGTGGAAGATCCTTTGAAGTATTAACCTCAATAAGAATTATTACATAGGTTGTATCTGTGAAATTAGTGGTTTGGAAGTCAATGTTAATGATACTGCCCAAGGCATTGCCTATGGATATCAGACACTTTTGATCCCAAAATTGATAACAAAGGTGGGGTAATTTGACCCATATCGGTTTTCGAGAGAAAGATTCAGTGAGAGGGTTAAATGATAGGAATTAGGGTTTTAGAATAAGGTATCTTTGCTGACAGACCCAGAGTTCCTTAGCAACGGTATCCTTATAAGCAATGGATTGGAAAACAACAATAAAATTCCCTTAGCACAGGGGTAGAGATCTAACCTTCCTTCTAGAAGCGGGATCCAATGCTTGGAGATGCATGTATGTAAGACATGTAGACTAAGCCAGAGTCCAGCGAATCTAGAAATCAAGACATGATCTCGATAAAATGATTATATTTCGAGCACTTCATCTCCAAAGATTATGCATGGGTTGCTCTCAACAGGATTCATGGTTATGAGCTCTGGATTTTTCGGTAAGATCTCCTTGAATGATCGTTGGTGCATAGCTTTCATCGCTGCAACATAGGAGGAAGCTTCAGTGATAGGGATTTTAGACTTTTTCTTATTGTTATTAGCAGTCTAAGTGAATCCCCCAAATGGAATCGAAGCTCCAGATGGCGCCGCCAATGAAATATCAAGAAATAGGTGTGCGAACCACCTTTGTTCTGTGCCTTGTGTGTGCCCTCCTTGTTTATTCCCAGATCCATGGCCGTGCATAAGATTTGGATCAATGTTCTCCTGAAAAGCTCGATTGTCTCTAGGCAAAACGTAGTCTGTGATTCCATGAGATCCACTCCCATCCGATGTCATTCCCTCTCTAGATGATCTGTTGCCACCTCCATTCACGTAGCCAAGGGATTGTTTAGGGTTTCCAAAGCCTGCAAAGAGTCAGTTAGGGCTCATCATGATCGTCGATTGAGAGAGAGAGACAGAGAGATCTATTACATTCGTAATATCTAAGATTAAAATATTCTAATTAAAATATAATTTGATTATTTAAATGAAACAAAAATTATAATAATTGATATAGTGTGTATAATGACCGCCGCATTTCAAGTAATATAGGTGTCGTCAATATTTTTTGATGTTGTATCTCTCAACTTCTTAATAGGTGTCGTCTCTTGTTACCGTGAAATATGGAAATCATCCCGTCACATAACTTTAATGTCACACCTGTACACCAAATATTCAGGTATATTTGTCTCGATTTCCGTTTGCCTTTACGCACGGAGTTGGCCAATCCAGTACCATGATGCATCCACAATTACTTGTTCTCCTTTTCTGCACAAATTTAGGAGCTCGGGTCTCGGGATTGGGAGGACAGAGTTCCTTCTGTTTGTTTTAAAATGGAAAGCCCTAGGGTTTCGAGCGTACCCTGGATAGGCGAGATATGGAAAGATTCTTAGATTTACTGAAAACAAAGTACCCTACCTGCTTCCTCCAAGGAAGAGTTCCAGCCATCCATAACGATAACATATCAAGCTTGCGGAATCAAAGCATTGTTTTGGAAGATCCAAACCTCCGCAACCTATTGATCTTATTATCTCATTTGAAACTTTCTCAAGCCACAACCGACATCAACTGTTTATACTGGTACGTATAAGTCTTTAGCATTCTAGGTTTTTTAAGTATACAAGATGGTTCTCTTTTTTTATTGGATACCTTGTGTTTTTAATGGATAGCAGTTTCCAATGCGTTATTAGGGTTTGTAAGGTAAAGTCCCATTCTGGGTGTTTGAAGTTTATGATAAGGCCAATTGTAAAATAAGTAGAGATATGTATGGAGGGATTTTTGTGGAATTTCATTAACGAACCCCAATCGTTAAGCGTGGTAGATATGAAGAATAGCTGTTGATTCTGCCGCTTAAAATATGGCTGCACTTCGTCCATCATATTCCCTTTGGTAAAGTTATAAAATAGGAATATACAGAACTATTTTTTGTATCATATACCCTGGCAAGATAGGCCCTTTGTGGCGACATTATCTATAATAATTGTTTTTCTCCATCTACATTTCTAATCCCTTACTGTAGGTACTATTTCTGGTTTAGCATGTCTTTTTTATTGGTTTTTGTTTTTGCGCCTTTTGTCCACCTCAACTAAGTGCTGCAATTTCTCTACATATTATCTGTTTCGGCTCATTTGCAGTATTATCATATGGCTCTGGTGCTGGGAAATAGATGCAAAGATGTTCATTGGGATCTTCCAAGATAACCTAAAAGTCAAGTATTAAGTAGAGCGTATTCCGTATTAGAAAGGCCTTTTGGTGTCTCAATCATTTGTTTTATGGTAGGTAAATGACATTCTCTATCTTACAGCCCACCATATGAGCCTTTCTTGTAATGTTATGCAGTACAATGTAATTTACCCTGATGGCAACCTCAAGTTTCCTGTATTTAGATTTGAACTCGAATTCCCTGCCTGCCCACGTTGAACATTAACTGTCATAGGTTTGCTACTTACAGAGTTTTTGAAGCCCGTGAGGCAGAGTAGTATTTATCAGAATTTAATATCGATGTAGGATGTAGATATAGAAGTTTTTCCTAAATCTTTTCTACGCATTGAGCAGATGCGACTGATTGAAATTGGCAGAAAGTGGAAGAAATCCGCTTAAGTTTACTTTTATATGGGCTGGACCATAATGATAGTATTATGGACATTTGGGCTGAAATGAAGTGCCTGTAATGCTCTACTGTCAATAAACACCGTTTTCCTGTCGCATTATGAGTTTGATTAGTTCAGTGAAGGTGGGGATGAGGGGAAAAGGTTTTTTTTTAAAATGATATATTGAAGATTATAAATTGTCGGTTGAACGTATAGTTTTTGTACATTCATGTCTGATCTCATCGAGGTAATGTGATTGCATATATTTTATTTTTTATTTTAAAATTTAGTTTGGGTTTTTTCAACTTCCCTAATGTGGCAGAATTTAAATTTAAATTTTTTAAAAACAGATTTAAAAATCATACGGGTAAGTAGTTTTCATCACGTTACTTATCCAATTGATTTGATAGTTTATAATTTATTTCTATTTATTATATATTATCATTTTTCTTTTTGATTATGGGTAAAAGAGGGTTAAGGGGACCTTACCGCATAAAATAAGTGTAGAGATAGATATAGCATCGATGAACAAATGAAGTTGCCTCGACCAGTGGTAAAAAAGTAAAAAACAACACAACCACTACCAGAAGTACAAAAAAAACAAAAAGAAGACCTCATCCCTGGGACCTCTTCCCATGGGATCTAAGGTGCATCTAAAGGGGAGAACTCTTCCCTTTGTTTTATCGATTCACAACCATCGATTCCTTTCAATATTTGGATTAACATTTTCAATGTTATGGATCAGAATCGTAATTTCAACATGCTACATTGTATTTTGAATACCTGTACAAACAAGAGGAGAAATAAAATTTTCCGAATCAACCATATCCAAACTTGATTTCTTTTGACAATGAGACAGCACTTCCTCACTCGTCGATTCAAACTGCACTTCCTTCTTAGATTCAGAATCCGAATCACTATCACATGGATCATTTACAACCAAATGAATGGAATTTGAATTCTTCCACCAAGAGGTTCTACCTTTGACATATTTTCTACCCATATGGCACTTTGAGGGTAAATGCCCAAGAGAAAAACATATTCTACACCTAAAGGGAAACCCTTCGTAATCCAAATTTTGAATCCAAATTTTGTCTTCAACTTTAAGTTTAATAGTTGCTGGAAAATCTACAGATGTATCTATATCTTCCAATATCCTAGCATATGTAGTGTGTTCATAATCCACAGTCTTTGGGTCAATAGCCAAGCAGTTCCCCAATGTGTTACCTATAGAGGCTAAACAACTCTCCATCCAGAATTGGAGGGGCAAGTAAGAAAGACAGATCCAAACTAGTTTAACTTGGAAAGTATCAGATACTGGGTCAAACAAAGGGAACCACGGTTTCAAAAGTAACAAATGGGATTCAAACTCCCAAATTCTTTCAAGAATTAGATCTCTATTTGAGGTTTTAACAAAAACAACTATAAAAAACCCACATGATGTAGGGTAGATATCAAGCTTACGTTCCAATATGGGACTCCATTGGTTTGACAACCACTCATGAAGAGTAGGTAGACCCAGACAAAAGTTGTTGAATATGCAAATCAATGCATTTTTCATGAACGAAGCTTCAAATTGCACAAACTCTGCTATAAAACTAACAAAGGGGGTGGATTTAGCATAAGTGATGTATATTATCATTTTATGCTTTTAATATATTATATTTTCAAAATTTTCTAAAAAACTATTTTCCTTGTTTAAGATCTTTAAAAAAACAATATCGTACTAGATAATATTAGACTTAAAAATTGGCCTAGTACTAAAACTAATGATCCATTTAATCGAATTGTTAAATTATGTTGAACCTAGAATTTAATACGTCATATCGATTATGCTAAACTTTCTTATGCACAAACCATGAGAAACAAACCACATGATTCATTTTCAATTATGATACTCTCATGTATGTAAAGACCATAAGTTATATTTTCAGAATTGACAATCTAAAATATCCTGCCTTGTGATATTATTTTCTGAAATAAATACATAAAATATTTAAATTTTGTTATATATAAAAATAAGCAAAAGGATATATAAAAAATTTAGAACAAAAAACTAGCTACTCTGGAAAGGAAAAGGGCAAACAAAATTGTATGTATAGTTTTTTTACAAAAATATTATGTTGTAAATAATATAGGATAAATTTAAAATTCACTAGCTGTGTTGATTATTTTAGAAGAAAAACTTTGATCATATTAGCAATATTTCTTTCAAAATAAGTTCCTCAAATAAAACTAAAACTAAGTGATGTTATTCTTTTTCTTAAGGATATTTTAAATTCTAAGGTCAATTGAATCAAGGATCACACATTAACCAAATATTAACATATAATACAAAATTAATAAAGCGAGAATTTTCTCCCATGTTAAAATTACATGTTTGTATAATGCTCCACTTCTTGATGTACGTTAATCTAGAGGAATGATAAAAGTTTGCAAAATAAAATAAATATTTGATTTTCATCACCATGAAATATAGGGTTCACAAAATTCATTATGATTATAAAATCCACTCTCGAAGATATGTGAATCTTGGGTTAGGCCCATGGAGACTTGATGAAGGTGGAGAAATTTTGAGGGATTTGTTTCAATTATTGATAAGAGACCACAATGGTGGAAATTTATGCAAATTGAAAACACAATGAAATGGATATATTCCTCATGAAGAGTGCACATAAAAACCAGTTTTTAATAAATTAAAAAACTTATTATATATTTGACATATAAATTCCTTTTTAAAAAAGGTTATAGGATAACAAGAACAGATGTAGGTTGTTAATAGTGAGATAGACTGCACATGGTGAGATCTTAGACCTTGAGCTCTCTTGTTTTCAATATTTGGAATATGATCGGGTAGGGGAAAGAAAGTTCCTTGACTAGTTGAGCGCAAATAGTGATGCCAACCTCCTTATCCCTAAGAAATGGGATATGGAACTTTAGAGTTTCCTATATGGAGATTGGTGTAGAACTGAAGCGATAGCATTCTAGGCATCAATTATATCTAAAAGATATGGGATATGGCTCTTTAAAAATGAGGGTTAGACTATACTATATAAAAAGGGGGTGCATAAATAAACCCATAGAATTATAGGCCTTTAGAGAGTCTCGGGAGAGTTCTTGGCACATATCAATTAATCATCCCATATATAAACATAGATTTGCAAATGTGGATTTGCGTTTAAAATGTCCTCAAGATTTTAAGACATAAGATCCTCAGCTCAAAAACATTCTTGTGGAGAAATTTAAAGAGGGTGATAATTCTCACCATTCTAGTGAATCTTTTCTTTAATATTTCAGGGACATAGGTAAGTGAAGAGAAAGACATACCTTACATAGACTATAATGATGTCCATGAATATAATCTAGGAAATCTTCCAAGTTAATCATCAATGGAGGAATGATTTGAGAAGTATTTAGATAATGGTAAATCAAAAATGTAGAGAATATAGCTTTATGATTATGAAGGTCTCGAATAAAAGAGAATGTACAGTTGAGAAAAGTGCAAGAACCTAAGTGTTTATAAGCGTACATAGTTAAAAAAATTAGAACCACATTAAGAGAGTGAAATTCATAAGGTAGATACAATAAATATGGATAAACTTAAATGCCATGTGAGAAAATAAAATAAGATTCCATATAGAATTTCAATATGAAATATTTGAGAGGTAAGCCACATTGTCACAAAATATATTGGCATTGATTTGTGAGAAATCAATTGGGTTAATGAAAATTATTTTTGGAACAAATAAAGGACATTTAGGATAAATGGTCATAGCTTATATAAGGGATGCGATAAGAATTCCAAGAGAGATTAAAATTATTGTTTGTGTCATAAGGTCAAAAAAATTTGGTAACAAGATGGGTTTAGAGGAGAAGGGAGGGAAATTTAAAAATAGGGATTGGTGGGAATTTGATCCTAGGCCACCCTACTCTAAACAGGGACTTTTAAGGGCTTGGTCTAAACCACGAGTCTTTTGGGATGAGCAGCTTACTGGTGTGCGCCCATCAAAGTCATTGCTTAATCTCTCCCCTTGCTGGGAAGGTGAAAATCCTTCTTTGAGTGTTCCACATGAAGTGATAGATAGAGATAAGAAGAGGTAGGGTTTTCTTATGGTTGGAAAGTTTTCTAGGATGTGCCCCGATATTGAATTTTTGAGGTAGTGAGAAAAGAGAAATTGGAAGCCTCTGAGAAGCATGGAGATTATGGCACATCCTGATAGTGTGTTCTTGTTCTCTTTCCTTCAATAAGATGATATCCTCAAGGTTTTCGAGGTAGGACCATTTTTCTATGGAAAGGATCCTCTATTTTTTGTTAAATAGCAATATTAAATTATAGGTGTGCCTCTTTGTGCTCCTACAATTTGGGTACGTCTATCAATGCTACTAATTGAATTCTGGGAGGAAGACATTTTTTAAGGAATTGCTATGACTTTGAGAAATATTTTAGCCAATACCAAAACCACAAAGGCCCATACTAGGATAAAATTTTCTACAATCTGTAACACACACAAAAATACAACACTGAAAAAACTTGGATAATTTTTTTTTTTTTGCTTCAAGTTTACAGGTCAACACAGCTGATCAGAAGGGGCTACGACAAACTCTCAATCAAATTGACAAAACCATTATCACATAGGCAACCAAGAAACATATAACACTCAACAAGAACAATCCAATTTTCTCTTCGACAAGGCACAACGAAAAATTCCAACCACAATACACAGTTATAGTTAAGGACATCCCTCACTAAAAAACTTATAAGGTTATGTATATACCATAAGCATATTTTGAACTTGACTTTACGATCTAGAAGATTCATGTTTTGATTCGCACAATCATTTTGAAAAAGGTGAACTTCATTCTTTTTTCCTGTTGAAAAATTAGCTCAAAACTAAGTTTTTTTTTTCTGAAAGAGGATCATCAATTATATGTGAAAACTTCCTTACTTCATTTGATTAATTTTTTCTTTTCCAATTCTCACAAGGTTACATAAACATACCCAAGCTACTGAATCTTATTTCTTGCCTCCATTATACAAGGTGACGAGTGTGAGCTCCAGTTGCGGGAAAAGTGCCATTTTAGTTTTGGCACTATAACCTCCTTATGTAAGGGTCAAATATTTAACAACAAAACAAGAGAATAATACAAAGAACTTAGAAAGAAGTTAGAGCAAGAAGATTGGATTAGATTTGTCTTTAATATTTCATTAGTTATTAATTAGGATTTGATTGGGCTAGGAATTTATCCAGAATGATTTAAGATTTCACTTAGGTTTATCTTAACGAGATTGGCCAAATAAAAAAATTATGTTTTCAATGGGTGAGATAGATTGAAAGGTTGCTAATCAGTCTCCTCCAATTTATTATGACCATAAAATCTTCCAAAATATAATCATTGATTTCATCTTAAGATGGTTTTAGAATTCACCACTTAAGGATAATGCTCATTAGTTTAGCTAGGGGTAGCAAGGTATACAATTTTTCTTTACAAAAGATAGTTTCCTCTTTGATCACTTAAGAATGTTATCAAGTAGATCACAAGTAAATTTTTATTCATATATATATATATATATATATACATTTTCTTTTTTACTTTTATAAGTATTATCCTACCATATTATTATGCTTAAAATTGCATTGTTACTATATCGTAGAAGGGTTTAGAACACAACATTTAACCTAAGATAAAATTTCAACATTTATCTCTTGTGAAAACTATACATGGTTACATCAATTCTTTTCAACACGATGAACAACCCAAAGGGACAAAACAATTCTATGGAACCATGAGTAGGGAACAAGAGAGTAACAATATTGGTCAAGAAACACTACTAATCTTAGAATTTCTATAATACATTTAAATTACTCAGGACAATGCAGTAATAAACTCTTATATTTTTCCACAATAGAAAAACACATCGAGTTTTCAAAAATTATGACAACAATACTCTACAATAACTTATACTAAGGAAATGTCCCTTCTTATAAAGTTTCCATGGGACACCTTTCCTTAGTTTTACAACATAAAACGAATTCGTACAAGGAACTTCATATCCAATACTAATGTTGTTTTCTAGAAGTCTTTACCTCTTCTTCTCACAAAATACATCTGAACAAGTATTACTTTAAGTCAAGTCATGAGAATTGAGCATGATAAAGACTACACATTGGAATAAAATGCTACAATTTATAATATCATTAAAAGAACCTTTTATTTAATGAAAAGGATGCCAACCTCTAATTAATAAAAATGACATTAGACAAGCTAGAAATTATACCATGTAAACAAAATTAGGAAGGAAGACATAAGAACCTGATAAGAAAATAGTTTTAAGGACAACCAAAGTTTAATAAACATGTAAAAGTAGCGGTCAATGACCTGGTAAGTCCGAAATAAGAGGATGAGCATATTGGGATTTCAATCATATAATCACATAGATTATATGATTGAAATCCAATACTCAAACATCATCAACATTTTCCTAACTATTTCCCCAGGATCAAAAAGATTAAAGGTTAGAAATCCAACATCATATAGTAACCACTAGTTACCCCTTCAAAGAAAATTTACGCCACAACTATCCTACACCTAATTGCTTGCCAAGAATATACGGAGTAATTTCAAAAGAAAAGTTCAAAAATCTAATTATCTTGCGATGCTATCTACAACATTTAAAAAGTACGATAAAGGAAATAAACCATATTTAGTAAATAAAACAATTAAAATAATCTAATGCCACCATCTTACAAAGATTTAAATTACAGTCCAAGAAATTTAATTACCCTTAAACCTGTATCAATCGAATTTAAGTAAACTGTCCCAAACGAACCATGATTATATAGGGGTTGATCAATTTAATTTCACTCAAGTAATACAAGTGTCAAAAAACATATTAATCCTTAACTCATATACCAACATCGATGATATTTGGTCATGCCAAACTCTATAATGGTAACACTAATACCAATTTGATGCAAGTATAAAATAATAATGGTCATTAATTATTACATTATTCTCAATGATATCTTATCTTACCCATTTATAAAATATAGAGGTAACTTTAATACTCTACATCATAGATATACCCTTGTTCATACTAGAGGTGTGGAATTGAAAATTTTAGCAAGATTCCAAACCAAACAGATATCCAATAATGAGTGAAGATACACCAGTAAACAACAAAACTACATGTACTAAACGCTAGGATTTAGTTCATGTATGTAAATATATCTCTTAGGGGAAAACCTAATTTTATGGGTATCTCTTCTATACACCTCCAAGCTGAGATACATAAACACATCGAATTAACCAAAGTTATCAACAATCTCTCTTATAATTGACAAAAATAGAAAAGAACAACTTACAATAAGACATCTCTGAATGTTTTTTCTCTGATATTTACCACTAAATGTCAAATCCTTGTAGTGGTATCACAATAGTATATACATGATCCAAGAACAAGCCAGGGTATTATCCAGTGTGTCCATTATGCTATAACAAAAACACATCCACATTTTTATACTACACCATTCTTTATTCCTTAATATCATAGGATATGCACATATTCATTTACCTCGGGATAACAAGGGACGCAAAGATCCATAAGAAATGAAATGATATATGAGTATATAGATAAACATATCTCAATACCCAAAATCAATAACCACAAAACACCCCACAAGCACAACTGAGAATTACCAATGCAATCTTTGCATAGGAATAAGCAACAAGAAGATGAGTAAGTCAGTCCATGCAACCATTGGCATTAAGGAAACAACAAGAATAAGTGAAAATCGTGTGCCAAAACCATTTGCAGGCCCACATCTAGTAACGAATTATCCTAAGAAACAACTAACATAGGAAGGAAACTAAAATCATATCCTGGAGGGTGATAAAAAATTGCAAAACAACTATAAAACTCCAAGAAACTTCTAGTTCAGAAAATAAAAGCACTTCCTTTCCTGATGGGATATAATCTAGCATAAAAAATTCAGATGGGAGAAATTATGATGCATGTGATGAGCTCCAACAATTGCAAACAATGTCTACTACATGCATGCAATAGCAATAAGACATCCCTCCAAAATCTATTAGCCAGACATCCAAACCTCATACACCTCCATGTTGGGCACAGGCAGGGAGCTCCATTCCACAAGTGACCTCTTTCTGAAGGAAATGTGGTCTCAAAGACTGGGATGATAGTTGGATATACACAAAATGGGTTTATAGGAAGGCCCAAGAATCATGTGAGAGATAAGAGAAAAGGAAAAATCCATAACCTTGCAAACGTCCTCCCAACCTGTGTCAAAATGGGACATGGGAGCAGGATATAGACACCCATCGAAGCACAAAGGGACATATTTTTTTGTTGAAGGTAGAAGCATGTGTTACAACACCCATGTATGCAAGGTGTGGAATCATTCACAAGGCATGAAAATATGTTGACAAAATTCCTCAAAGAAATGTGATATCAAGGAAAACCACGACTCCAGGGTATGCCCAAGAGGACCAATAACAAAATAGCCTATAAAAATCTCTCGTGCCAGAATGCACAACTAGTCCAATCCTCGGCAAAAAAAACCACCACCAGCACTAGGTAGGCATTAAAAAAACAACCAACAGGTGTCCAATGTACAGCAAACCATAACCATTTCCCCCGAATCATGGGCCAAGCAAGATAAAAAGTGACAAAAACAAGGAAATAACATCGACCAACAAAGAAAGGACCTGTTTACTCAAAAAAGCATTCACATGAAAGTTTCAAAGCCTTTTTAACAACCCCCAAAAACAATCCTCAACCAGAGAACATACGTGGCTAGATAATTTGGGTGTATGCAGTCAAACAAAAATCCAAAGAAGATTTGAAAATCAAATCATAATTAAAATAATTACGTGACCACAAACAAGGTAACTCCAAACACGTCTAGCATTAAGGAGGATTAAATAAATGGAAAGTGGCCATCAAATCCACCCACCTCCAGCAAAATAAATAACCAAAACACGTAGACTAAGTCCACATCCCTTTCACGCAAAACATGGTACATAATGATCAACAGAGAGAGAGGTAAGGTCAGTAGGGGGTAACATTAAATTCACCCATAAATTTAGTGATTAAAACAACCCATGCATGAAGGGTTGGTCGGAAAAGGTGGGATGTGGTGGCTGAAGCCTTTAATTAATTATAAAACATGAACACCACTTCCAAACAATGGTGCCACCAACAAAATAAGATCCTATTCTTTTGCGCCAATCTAGGCTCGATCTGTGGAAGTGACCAATACAAACAATAGAATATTTTAATGACAATTAAAAATGATAATGATAACAATTGACACTAAAATAATGGAATAATCATAGTTCGATAATTAAAATAATAATAATATTATTATTTTACAGCTTAAAATAATTATTAATCGTAATCATGATGGTCGGCAGTAAAGCTTGACAGTAAAGAAAATAGCCAAAGATTGAAAATTCAAAATAATAATTATTATATGGATACTCCATTTAACCAGAAATACCCTAACAACACTAAACCACCAATCAAACCACCTCCTTTGATTCAAGACATGATTTTCCTTTATTAAGGAGGATGGATGCTAATCCTTCTTTGCGACAGGGTCAAAGTCAACTAATGATCAACGGGAGCATACACACAACCATTCCACACTTAGCAACAGGGTCATCAAAGCAAGAACTGGGATAATGTCAAATGAGACATTACTTTCTCCTCCCCTTAATAAAACATCATCCTCGATGTGACATAACACTGAGGGAAGTAAAGGTGACAAGCATCAAGGAATAAATAAAGATAAAACTACACCCTATGGTTAAAATTCCAATCGTTAAAGCACGGGCATGGGGTAGCCTTAGAACATTTTAGCATAATTTTAACTTTCAAAGTTATATGAAGATTGGCAGTTCCCTCTTATTCATTATTTAATTAGTCTCCTTCCATTTACATTATTCCTAATTCAAATTCTCTAAAATTTCATTATTGTAGGTTTTTAGTTTATTGATTCTTATGGGTGCCCAACACGAAATGCTATCACAACAACCTATTAGGGTCATACACAACACTAAGGATTCACAAGAATAATTTTACATACTTTCATGACGGTACCACACCACTAGAGCTTAACCAAATTATGGAAGAGGACATGCACGGTTCATATAACATAGTACTTTTCACATATCTATCACTAACAAATACTCAGAAAAAAGTGTACTACAACAACCAAAAATATCCAAAATTTCACAAATGAATATTTTACATAACTCAGACCAATTTCTATAGCTACATAGTGTCAACAAAGGCATCAATGCCATATCCACAACATCACAAAACATATCCAGCTAACATGAGTAGAACATATATTACAACACCATAACCAAAACATCATAACTCTGTATAACTCCCAAAGCGTCAATCACACATGCATAAATCTCTTATGCCTCCCTAAAGTCTCTTATGCCTCCCTCAAGTAGTAATAAATAAATAAATTTTCCTTTTTCGTTCCCCAAAGAGGTCAATTTCCCTATGGCCCTAGGCCCATAGAGTCCAAACATGCCTCACCCAAGTGACATAATAACTCATGGTTCAACAACCCACTAGTTATCTGTAACTCCTTTAGGCATACCCCCATACAACGAAGTAGGTCCTTAGGGCCAACCATTCTATGGTACATCCCATGACCCTATTACACACATCACAACAATAGAACCAACATAGAAATCCAATTCAAATGCCATGTGGAAAAGTACAAGCCTTAGGCAAGGCGGTAAAATTTTGAAAGAAGATCCAAATCCAAACAAAGAAAATGGCCAATTAGCCATAGTTAGTGCAAAAATATAGATGTTAGTACAACAAACCAAGGAAATGCCTAAAAATATAAAACATAGAAATCAAGAAAACTATTGGTCCCTGCAAAAATAAAATAAAAATTTAAATTTACAAATAAAATACATATATAAGAATAACACATTACGATGACTATGTGGCCTTATCATGCCACCAAGGGGGTACTCAATGAGTTACTGGCACTCAGAACATTGAGCCTCAACGTGTAAAATAACATATCAATAATATAACTATCATCAACTCTATCTGAATCATCCCGCCACAACTTCAACAAGGATAAACACAGCCATAGCTACACTTAGGTTCCATACATACAACAACGAAAAGGAGATATAGAAGGAGGAGCACATGTTGACATCTTTAGAACCTAAGGTCAGCTCAAGATTCTGGTACATGGTACACATTCGCTCACTCCAAACATACACTTTTAGCGATTTCCCTGAGGGTCAGTTAGTGTAAGGTTAACAATATAACATGAAACTACGTCACTAACACAATGGTGGTTCATGCACATTAACAATAGCATCTTACTCATGGTACCGATATAGAGTATACCACATACATTACATTCACAATTTACAACACACCAGATAACCACACACTGTACCAAAAGTACAATCATTGTACGATATGGATCATATACTCACCATATGTCCCTAAATCACTACATGAATCATTACACATTAAATGAATTACAATTATGATGAGATCATTTACAACATAAAATCAATTTTCATATAATCATGGGGACACACACATTTCTATACAAACTATAATGACATCACTATTATGTCTAGTTCACAAGAAATCGACCTTGTCATACAACATATATGCACACCCACAAACCACAAATGCCAAAAGGGTCCAAAAATTCGAAATTAGCAATCACATTCCTTTCACACACACAACAAGACAATGTTTCACACTCAAATTCTCATTGAATTCTTGAAAAGGAGGGAGAATACTCTCATCTCCAACACATCAACCCGTTAACAATTTCGTACTAGGTGACATACATAACATGTGTGTTCATAAAATCACAGTTACGACATAACTCACATCACACTCAAATCACATTACTCTTCTAATAACCGCCACCACCACCATGCAACATCATTACCACTAAAATCTATCCCAGAAGTTCGAGAGCATGAACCTCGTTCTAATATCAAGTGTAATACCCACAAAAACACAAACATATACAACACTAAAAAACTCAAATCATTTTTATTTTATTTTTATTTTCTTGGAGATTACACCTCAACATAGCTTATCAGAAGTGGCTATGACCAACTCTCAATGAGCTTGACACAACACTAATCATATAAGAAACCAAGAAACATATAACACTCAAAATGAACAATCCAATTTTCTCTTCGAAAAGGCACAACAATAAATTCCAATCACAATACACAGTTACAGTTAAGGACATCCCACAGGGAAAATATTTTAAGGTTATGTATTTACCAAAAACATCTTTCAAACTTGAATTTATGATGTAGAAGATTCATGATTTGATTCGCACAATTATTTTCACAAAGGTGAACTTCTTTATTTTATCCTATTGACTAATTAGCTTTAGACAAAGTTCTTTTTTTAAAGAGGATCATCAATTATATGTTAAAAATTTCTTACTTCATTTTATTAAAAGAACATTTTCACATTCTCACATGGTTACATAAACATACCCAAGCTACTGAATCTTGTTTCCTACCTCCATTGTACAAGGTGACGAGCGCGAGCTCCAGTTGCAAGAAAAGTTTCATTTTAGTTTTGGCACCATAACCTCCTTGTGCAAGGGTAAAACGTTTAACAAAAAAACAAGAGAATAATTCAAAACACTTAGGAAGAAGTTAGAGGGATAAGATCGGATTGGATTTTTCTTTAATATTTAATTAGTTATTTACCATGATTTGATTGGGCTAGGAATTTATCCAGAATGATTAAATATTTCACATAGGCTTCTCTTGAAAAGATTGAAAAAATAAACAATTTACATTTTCAACGGGTGAGATAGATTGAAATGTTGCTAATCAATCTCTTCCTACTTATTATGACCATAAAATCTTCAAAAATATAATCATTGATTTCATCTTAAGATTTGTTTAGAACTAACTACAGAAGGATAACACTCATTACTTTAGCTAGGGGTAGAAAGGTATAGAAATTTTCTTTACAAAATATAGTTTCCACTTTGATCATTTAAGGTCTCAAATGTTATCAAGTAGATCACAACTACATTAATTTATTCATATATATATATATATATATATATATATATACAATTTTCTTTTACTTTTATAAGGATTATCCTACCATATTATTATGCTTAAAATTGCATTGTTACTATGTCCTAGAAGGGCTTACAACACAACATTTAACGCAAGAGAAAAGTTTACCATTTCTCTCATGTGAAAACTATACATGGTTACATCAATTCTTTTCAACACGACACACAACCCAAAGGAACAACACAATTCTATGGAAGCATGACTAGGGAACAAGAGAGTAACAACATTGGTATGAAAATGCTACTAATCTTCGAATTTATATAATACATTTAAATCGCTCATGACAATTTGGTAATAAAATATTATTATTTTCAAAAATAGAAAGAGAAGTCGAGGTTTCAATAGTTATGACAACAATACTCCACAATACATTATACTAAGGCACTATCCTTGCTTCTAAAGTTTTCATGGGACCCTTTTCCAGAGTTTTACAACATAAAAAGCATTCATATAAGGAACTTCATAACCAACAATGATGTTATTTTCTACAATTTTTTCCCTCATCTACTCGCAAAATCTATCTGCACAAGTATTAACTTGATTCAGTTCGCGAGAACTGAGCATGATAAAGACTACGCATTGGAATAAAATGCTACCATTAAAAATATCATTAAAAGAACCTTTTATTTAATGAAAAGGGTCCCAAGCTCTAAAAACTAACAATGCCATTATACATGCTAGAAGTTATGCCATATAAAAAAAATAAGGAAGGAATCCACAAGAACCTGATAAGAAAATGGTTTTCAGGACAACCAAAGTTTAATCAACATATAAAATTAGGGGTCAATGATCCGGTAAGTCCGAAATAAGATGACGAGCATATTGGGATTTCAATCATATAATCTCATAGATTATATGATTGAAATCCAATATGCAAACCTCATCACTATTTTCCTAACAATTTCCCCAGGATTGAAAAGATTAAAGGTTAGAAATCCAACATCATATAATAACCACTATTTACCCCTTTCAAAGAAAATTTACCCCACAACAATCTTACCCCTAAGTTTGATAAAAGAAATAACCCATATTTAGTAAATCAAATAATTAAAATAATCTAATGCCACCGTCTTATAAAGATTTAATTTACATTCCAATCAATTTAATTTTCCCTTAAACCTATATCAATAGAATTGAAGGAACAATGATTATATAGGGGTTCGATCAATTTAATTTCACTCAAGTAATACAAGTGCCAACAAAAATATTAATCTTTAACTCATATACCAACACCGATGATATTTGGTCATGCCAAAATTTATACTAGTAGTACTAATACTAATTTTATGCAAGTACTAGTCATTAATTATTACATTATTCTCATTGCTATCTTATCCTACCCATTTATAAAATATACATGCACCTTTAATACTCTACATCATAGATATACCCTTGTTCGTACTAGAGGTGTGGAATTGCACATTTCTTCAGGAGTCCAACCCATATAGATCTCCAATAATGAACGAAGATACATCAGTCAACAACAAAACTACATGTACTCAAAAATCTAGGATTTAATTCTAGTATGTAAATATATATGTCAGGGGAAAACCTAGTTTTATGGGTATCTCTTCTATACACCTCCAATATGAGATACATAAATACATCGAAATAAAAAAATATATCAACGATCTCTCTTATCATTGACCCAAATAGAAAAGAACAACTTAGAGTAAGACGTCTCTAATTTTTTTTCCATGATATTTACAACTAAACGTCAAATCCTTGTAGCGGTATCACAACAGTATATACAGGATCCGTAATATTTTTATTAAAGAGAGGTTTGATATATTTTATAAAAAAAAACATTACCCATACAACCCTAGACACAAATTTCATAGCAAGAACAAGCCAGGGTATTATCGAGTGTGTCCACTATGCAATAATGAAAACACATATGCATTTTTATGTTAAACCATTCTTTATTCCTTAATATCATAGGATATGCATTATCCTTCCTAAAACCCATAAACCTAAAACATGTCGAGTGATGATTTGTTTTCTTTCCCTAAACCTAAAACCCATATTGATGGGTCTATTTCCACTCTGGTGGTAGTTGAAGTTTTGAAACCCTTCAGCACAGGTGCGGGTGGAGTGGCTGGTAGTTCCTCTGCTAAGGAGTCTGGGAATGGCCATGTTGGAGGTGTTTCCTTTCAGGGGAAAAGGGGATCTAGTGTGTCTGGCTGTAAGATCGGTGGCAGTAACACTCTAGGGATGATTGATGGGCTAGATCCTACAGTTCAGACTAGTGGATTCGTTTTAGCTGTAGGAGGTAAGGTCAGATCTATGAGTGGAGGTGGTGCTCGGGCTTTGGCCGAACCAAACAGGGGTGGTTCGGTGGCAGTGAATTCATTGCTATCTACAGCCAAAAATGGGTGTAAGGACCCTGTTAAACCTTTAGCCTATGCAAAAAATACTCCTAGAGTCTCCTTTGGAATCGAGGTTTCTGAGACCATTGAATACTTTGAAAAGAATGGTTTAATTTTTAGATTTAGTAATGGTTGTCCTAGGCTCCCTACTCTACACAACTAGATTTCTGAACAATGGCAGCCCCTAATTGAAGGTAAATTTAATATTTATCCTTTTGCTTGTGGCATTTTTGTTGCTGCTTTTGATAGCTCCTCAGATAAGGAGATCATTTTTGGGAAAATTTGGGAATTTCATTCACACATCCTCCTCATGAAGGCGTGGTTTCCTCAGTTCAATCCTTTATCTGAAATGTTTAATACCAGACCAGTTTGGATTTGTTTACCCTATTTTCCCTTGCATTTCTGGAGTGAGGAGTGTTTCAAAGCTATGGGGGACGGGTTGGGAATTTTTTTTACTACCAATCCCAAAATGGATTCTTTTGATCACACTACTTATGCTCATATACTGGTGGAAATGAACATGAATGCTGACTTTCCGGCCACTATGGAACTCAATGTCATGGACTCTACATGGACAACAAATTTAGATAATGAAGGGTTCCCTTTTAGATGTCGAACTTGCTTTACTTTGTGTCATTTGGCATCTCAATGTCAAATGGTTAAAAAATAGATTAAAGGAAGGGTCTCTTGGTGGAAGGATTTTAAACTAGATAATCTTGTGGTCTATGGAGTCGAGAACAATTATCCAAAAGATGTTGCAGTTAGTCCTACAGATAATTAGGAACTAAAGTTGGGTGAGGATGGTCCTACTCCCACTAGTATTTTGAATCACATGGTGGGATTGAGTTTGGACTCTTCAATCCACCCTCTGATCCCCAAACTGAATCATAACAGAAAAATCACATAGGCTCTTAAAATTCAACTACCTATTCACCCAGAAGAGAATGTGGATCCTAACATGGGTGACGGTTGGCAGGTAGTGAACAATATAAATAAGGGAAATACTGGAGGCTCTCCTTCAAATATGAGCCTTAAATCCCATAAAGGTTTGAACCTTGGAAGTTAGGCCTACTCCATAGGGATGGTCAAGTATCTTTGAATTTCCTGTTTTTGGGGCTTTTCTTTCTTTTGGTGCATCCTTTTTCTGAGGTTTGGTTTTTTCTACTTGTTTCCTCTGAGGTCAGGTTAGGATTTCTTTCTTTATTTTTTCTCCTTTGGGATTTGATGCTTACCTTTTGGGTTGTACAGGGTTCCAGATTCCTTCAAAATCTATTTTTTACCCTATCTAATAAAAAAAGCATAGGATATGCATAGATTCGTTTACCTCACGGGATAACAAGGGACACAGAGATCCACAAGAAATGAAATGATATATGAGTATATAAATAAACATATGTCAATACCCAACATCAAAAACCACTAATCACCCCACAAGCACAGATGAGAATTGCCAATGCAATCATTACAAAGGAATAAGAAATAGGAAAATGGTTAATTCAATCCATGCAACCATTGGCATACATGGAACAAAAAGAATAAGTTAAATTCATGTGCCAAAACCATTTGCAGGCCCAAATATAGAAAGGAATCATCCTAAGAAACAACTAACATAGGAATGAAACTAAAAGCATAGCCTAGAGGGTTAGAAATGATTGAAAAATAACTATAAAACTCCAAGGAACTGCTAGTTTAACAAATAAAAATAGTTCCTTTCCTGATGTGATCAAAGCTAGCATAAAAAATTTAGATGGTAGAAATTATCATGCCTGTGATAATGTCCAACAATTGCAAACAATGTCTACCAGGTGCATGCAACAACAACCAGATATCCCTCCAAAATATGCTAGTTGGGCATCCAAACCTAATACACCTCTAGGTTGGGTAGAGGCATGGAGCTCTATCCCACGAGTGACCTTTATCTGAAGAAAATGTCGTTTCCAAGACTGCAATGACAACAGGATATACATAAAATGGGTTTATAAGAAGGCCCAGGAATCATGTGATAGACAAGAGAAAAGACAAACTCCACAACCTTTCAAACGTCCTTCCAACATGCATCAAAATGGGACGTGGGAGTAGAATAGAGACATCCATCGAAACACAAAGGGACTTTTTTATCAGAGGTAGAAGCATGTGCTTTAACACCCACGTATGCAAGGTGTGGAAGCATCCACGAGGCAGGAAAATTTAATGACAAAATGCCTCAAAGAAATGCAGTATCACGGAAAACCATGACTGTAGGGTATGCCCAAGAGGGCCACCAACAAAATGGCGTACATAGATATCCCTTGCCAGCATGTGCAACCATTCCAATCCTGGGAACAAAAAATCACATTCAACCCTAGGATTAAAAAGACAACCAAAATGTGTCAAACCTACAGTGAAGCATAACAATTTCCCTAAAATCGTGGGCCAAGCAAGACAAAACAGGACAAAAACAATGAAATAACAATGAAAAAAAAAGAAATTTCTCCTCGTACTAAAATAGTTCTTACTAAACATATCGATTTGTAACTAGTCATGCTTTATTCTTGTCTATAGATCCATGTACATTGCATTCTACTTTAAAAATCTGTTTGCAGCTAATGGATATATATTCTCCATGAAGATCAAGAATTTCCCATGTCTAATTCTAAATCAGGGAGTCATATTCAGCATCCATGGCCTTCTTAAACATTTTTTAACTAATTACCTCTCAAACTATATTGGGTTTAGTGATGTAAACTAGTCAACTCTTGATTATAAGATTTACAAAATTTCTCACTTGTCTTATCATTCTAACTCCTGATGAATTATCTCAGAGAGAGTTCAAGTGGGAGTCCCTAATGTTGCTTTTGACCCATTTGTATGATTGTTCTTGCTGCTAATGTGAATAATTATTTTTCCAAATGACCTAGATCAATGAAAAACTCTCCTTGCACCCCATCTTTCTTGTGTGAATTTTATTCATGCTCATCATCTGACTATGAGAGTAATCTATGAGAGGAGATGAGTATTGAATCTTATTTGTGTTGGAATGAGTCAAATGATGACTCATCACAAACCACATATTGAATTTTATATATGTTACGTGTCTTAGGATATATGAGATGCTATTCCTTTTCGGTAGTATTGTATCCCAATAATATACACTTGAGTGTCTTTACATCAAACTTATTGATTTTCTTTGTTGGGACATGTAAATATGGTATACAAATAAGTACTATAAGATGGGAGATAAAAGGCTTATGATTACTCCATACCTCTTATAGTAACTTATCTTACAATTCTTATAAGATCTTTATAGGTTCCTAGTTTAGAAGATATATAATTTTCAAGACTGCTTCTTCCAAACATATTTTCTCCAACTTGACATTTGAAAGCATGCAATGAGCCATCTCCATGATAGTCCGTTTACGACATTTAGGAATTCCATTCTGTGGCGGTGTATAGGGGAAGTCAAGCACTGTGTAATTCCATGCTCCTTCAGGAATGCCAACAAATTATTTCACATGATTTCCTCCTTGATCTGAGTGGAGGACAAAAAGGGGATGTCAAGTCTTCTTATAATATCGCAGATGGAATGCCTAAAAAAATAGCAAATGCTTCACTCTTTTTATGAAGAAATAAAACTATTTTTTGTGAGAATAGTCATCTTTCATAAACTAAAAGTATAGAAATCCATGAAAGGAAGAAGGGAAGGGTGCACAGAGATCAATATTTATGACCTAAAGATTGTTCTTTCCTTGTAAGGTACACATCTCAAGTGAATCTAGATGTTGTTTGACCGCTAGAAATCAGAAAACCATATGCCAAGAATGGGGAAATGGAGGAAGTCCTCAAACCATCTCCTTAGAACTGAGATTGCAGTAGGACTCCACTATAGAGGAAGATAGAGAAACTGTAGAGGATCAAACTACATCTAGTGTAGATAAGCGATCCTTCAAAAAATCTGTAACAAGTATTGTACCTTATCTTGAGATTAAACATATGCCTTTATGGACGATGAACTCCACCTTCAGCTTGTGATTGAAGATCTAAGAGACAGTTAGGATATATTTGTTTAATCTTGAAACATACAACACCTTTGTGAGGGTATAACTTCTCATCATGATAGGAATGGTTACATTTCCTCTTCCTTCTACAATATACTTCTTTTTTTCTATAATTCAACCACAATCTTAGGTGGTTTGATTAGTCAATGATGCAAAAATATTATTGTCACCCATCATGTGTTTTTTAGAATTAAAATTAATCAACCAAACATTCATTGACATCGGTAAAGTTTGGTAAAATAGAACAACATTTTGTTATGCATCACAATTTTCTGATTTTAGTACTTCCTCATCTAAGTTATCATGCTTTTGGGCCACGACAAGTCCTTTATGCTTCCTTTGGTGAGGAAATTCTCTAGACTACTTTGAGTCACTAAGACTCATTTGACTTGCACTATGTTAGGTCATTATATCGATAATCAATAGTGTCACGCGCATTCATGGTGCAGATGTGACACCATAATATTTCTTCTTGAGACTTATGTTGTTGTGGTTACTATTGATTGGAAATAACAACACCCCCAAAATGGCCTTTTACATGAGTGGGGCATTAGGTGTAATTTCTATAACATTGGCTCATCTCTCAAGTTATGGGACTTGTAGGCTTGAGATAACCCTCCAGAGAAATTTGGTTCTGTGCTCCTAAACTACCTACCACAATCTATTCTAATGCAGGAAAACTATCTAATCCTAATCTAGCTTTCCAATGGACTAGGGAGAGAAAGTGCATGAAAACAAGGCCTACACTAAAGTGGTGATACACCAGAAAAGGAGGTTGCTGATCACAAATCCAATTGCCTAAAATGGAGAGAGGTGAGCAATGGAGAGGGATGGATTAGATGCATCACAGACCAAAGATAAATTTCACATAGAACACAACTTCAAACCCATTAAACATAGATCCCAAAACCTATAATAGGCATCATAGATATGCACAGTATACCCTGCAATGATGAGAGGCAAGAAGATACAATAAAATAAGCAAAGGATGGACAAAATGCATCACGAAATAGATTTTATTTCTCCATGAGTTCAAGCAGTACATCATTACTGTGAAAGAGGCAAGAAAATGCCATTACAAAGCAAAGAGAGGAGGCTTAAGCTCGACATTGAACCCTAGCAAAGAAGCAGAGAGGGGGTAGGAGAGAAAAAATGTCAAAATTCTTAGAAAAATACCCCTCCTTACAATATATAGGAAGAATTAGACAGAAAGGAGAGAATAATTCGAAATCCTACTCCAACCACCCAAGAAATGCATTGAATTGCCTACAACAATGATTGGTTCAACTGCAAAACCCATACCTCCATTACTGTTCCTTGTTGGGAAATAAAGGAAGACCATACCTCACTATGGTCATAGATGAGAAGCCTGACAGTCTAAAAAATGGAAGACTGTATTTAAAATTCTTGGTGGGATTCATGATTCATCTTTCATAGAATTGACCTTCTGCCAATCTTTACCAAATTGCTTTCGGTTTTGAGTCTATTCGTCCAAGATCGATGTGGAAGACCCACACATTGTTAAGATTTTTACTACCTTCTAGGGTCCTAGGAATGCAACGTGCTGGCACTTGCCATCATCTGTGAGCCTACTTCTTCATTTCTTTGGGTGAGTAAAGGGCCCCACTACATACATTTTCAAAACCTTTTTCCACGTGAGACCTTTGTAGTCAGCTCCATGTGGAAACCCTATAGGATTCCAAGTCTTTATCCCATCCTTTCATTCTTGAAGTTGTGACAGTTAGACACTTGCATCGTCTACGAGCTTGTTATGTGCTTTCTTTGTGTTTTGGTTAAGTCCCTTCTATTTAGGAGAAACTATGTTGGATCCTAGACACATGGAGGGCCAGCGCATGTTTGGGGGCCTACCTTTTGATTTCAACTTTGAATTTGTGCTAATGAGGCATGTGGAGGCTTCTGCTAACTCTTCCCATGCTTAAAATTTTTAATGGATAGTTCTTCCTTTTCCGCCTATTTAGGAGCAACTTGCTGGACCCTAGACACATGGATGGCCAGCACACATTTGGGGACCTTCCTTTGGATTTTACCTTTGAAGTTGCTCGGATGAGGCATGTGGAAGCTTTTGCTGGCTCTTCTCATGTTTAGACTTTTCAATAGGTGTCGCAACTTTTCAGGCTCTGACCACATGGAGGGCCTGCACTTGTTTGGGAATCCAACTTTTGAGCATCATATAAAATTACACCGAAGAGACATGTGTAGGCTTCCGCTAGCCTTTTTTATACTTAGCCAATTTGGGCCTCGAGTGAACACTGCCTTGTATTTGGAGTCTATCCGTGCAAGATCCATGTGGAGATCAAGAGGATCCCTAAGGTCTCCGCTTTTTTCACACCTTTTGAAATGCATTGAGTTGACACGTGGCACTATCCGCTAATATTTTTTCTTTCCCTTTAAGTTTTGGAATTACTCCAAGATGGCTCGTGGCGCCTTCCACGAGTTTGTTGCTTTGGCCATTCATTTTCCCACCTTCCATTGTCATTTTAGATCTTTCTTGTAACTTGATTGTCAGATTTGAAATGTGGGATCAGAGAACTTAACCAACCTCTTCATTTCTTTGGTGTGGAAGGTCGTGTTTGATCAAAAAAAATTCCAAGGGGAAAAATTGGATACCACTCTATCAACTACCTAAGTTTGTTTTTCTCCAGTTGTCTATTTTACCAAAGGGGGTAAAAATGGATAATAATTTGGTGACTCACGTGGAAATCTTCCTGCTAGATGAAGTGATCAGTGGCCTTAAAGTATCTATTGGGCACGAAGTCATGAATTATAGCCTGGTATTGAACTTCAACCTTGAATATTTCCCCAACTGCTTACAATCAGCTGATCCTCTACCTTTCACCGTTGTCCGCACTCTCAATTTTCATAATAAAATCTTGAAGATGATATTTATGAGAGTATAAAATTGTCATGACCTAGGACTTCACCTGTCTCTGAAATGGACTGTTATGAAAACTGATTTTAGTTGCTCTACATTTTCTTTCTTTGAAAAAGAAATTGATCACATGAAACTATGGGGTTGTTGCTATAATAACTGAAGGGCATGACGCGTCGCACTAACTAAAGCAATATGAACAAAGAAATGTAAAAGAAATGAAAAACATACATGCCTTAAGTAAGACATGCAGGGTGTGCATGAGCACTTATTCTGCTGAAAGAAAATCTACCTACTCTATGCTAACGAAAAGTAAAGGGAACTGAAACAAATCCTACAAATGGCAGGGAGAAGTAGCTTCCCTTTCTCAAAATAGGAACCTATATATATGATTTGACACTGAACATGGTTGTTATTATGAGTTAAAAACTGACAAGAGGTCGATCCTCCACCCAAATCATCAAGGTATCAACCGGAAACAAGACAAATACCTCTTTTAGTTGCTTTACACTTGGGTTTAAAGAGGCATTACACCTAATCCTTGGTACTCTGAAACTCATCCTCATTCTCAGGAGTAAGCATGACTGGTAACAACTCCTCTTTTGGATCTTGTGAATCCAAGTATTTGATTGGGCATGGTCTGATTTGTGAATTTTTCCCAATGCTCTTAAATTCAACTCCAAAAATGGAGTCTTTCTGTGGACCTTCTTGAAAAAGGAGGCTACTTGCATGTTGATTTTTGTCTTGCATTGGTTCTGCAAGCAATGGAAGATTAAGATCTTCCAACCTTGGTTCTAAAGGGCTGCTATGAGATAAAATATGCCACGCTTAAATTACCTCCTTTAAGATAATAGGATCATGTTCTTGGAAGGTGGATGGTGGAGGAGAAAATGATGTGATTGCCATGGGCTCCTCACCATCGAAGCAATCCTCCGAGTCAGACAGAAAGTATGCCTCCTCATTGCCCTGTTGTGTGTGCTTGACCTCCTCCATGGTGTCCTTTGGATCTATAATTTGCTTAGCATGGTTCCCCTTATCTTTGAACATGGAGTTTGAAATCTCAAACTCTTCTTCGACATTAGAAAAGGGGATGAAGTGGGAGGAAGAACTAAAGGATCTTCTATGGCCTACTCTGTGTTTGAATCTTCTTAAATTAAAAGGTTTCCCTCCACAACTATAATGCACTCCTCCTCTTTAGGATTTGGAGTAGCTTCTTATTCCCTAATTTGTGCTGTAACCAAAGCCTCCACCACTTGTGGCTTGACCTCAGCGACCTCCGGGGGCTTGACCATCAAGGGGATTTTATTAATCCTGAATCTAAGAGCCAAGCTCACCAATCTTATAATCATTTATTATTTTATTGGATCTTCTTCTTATTGCTCCCCTTAAATAGATTCTTGAGTTTCCTCCTGAAATGGGGTCGGGAAAGCAGGAGGAGTGGTGGATGGGGGCTCCACTATTTTTTTTTTTTTTTGGTGGTGGCGGGGAAGGTATATCTTTTGGTTCTTTTTGAGTAGAATTGGATTTGGAATGGAAAATTTTAGAGAAATTAAGATGGGATGGGAGGCTAGAAGATGGAGAAAATGATTCCATGATAGAAGCAGTAGATATGAAGATAGGAAACTGAAGCTCAAGTTGAGATGGTGCTTCTAGGGGAATTGAGAGAAAATTACTAGATGATGGTGTAGGACTTACCCATTGAAAAGGTTTCCTAGCACCAATCTCATAAGCGTCTATCTCCTCAGTCTATTGTGTAAGTTCATGCAGTGTTTCAACAATAAAATCAAGTTTCTCTTGCGGGCTATAGTGTCTTGGAAAATGACCTTCCCATGGACAAGATGCCCTGCAACTAATTGTGAAAGATTTCATTTGAGTTGTAGCCCTAGATTGAACCATGTTAGCCTCCATTATTTGAATCTTCTCTAGTATATCGGCATTCTCCATATAGTTTTTAACATTGAATGCATACCCTTGCTCATGATATGTTTCATAACCAAAATGGCTTTGACACTGCTCATATAGGTAAGCATAATGGTTCTCGATCTGATCATAATTTTGATATGGAGGAGTTGTGAAACTCGTTAATGACTAATTGCACTACCGTAGTTGTGAATTCCAAGATGGGAATGAAGTCATGATTTCACAACTTCATGGCATGGAAGAAAATGGAAGATATGAAAATAAAATTTGTTGGAAGTGGATGAAAAGAAAGTCTACAACTCAGAGAATGGGTTATTGATCAAATGGAGTCACCAGATGTGCTTTGCATGTGCCTCTAAAGGCTGAATATTAACAGGTTCACACCAACTTGCTAAGATGAATTGGTAAGGTGCTTCAAACTTTTTCCCACCGGGCGTGTCCTAATTGTTGATGCAGTCACATGCTAGCTTAAAATTTTCTATTTGATAACAAGACACCTTGGAAAGATGAGAGAATCTAACTCCAGTGTCCCACCAGGCATGCCAAAATTGTTGATAGGAAATTACAACACCCCCGAATGGCCTTAGATGTTAGTGGGGCATTCAGTGTAATTATTACAACATTAGACCATCTCTCAAGCTATGGGACTTACGGGCTTGAGATGACCCTCAAAAAGAAATTTTTTTCTTGCTCCTAAACTACCTGCCACATTCTACTCTAATGCATGAAAAATATCTAATCTTAATCTAACTTTTCAAGGGAATAAGGAGAGAGAGTGCATGAAAACTAGGCCTACACTAAACCGGTGATACACTAGAAAAGGAGGTTACTGATCACAAATCCAACTGCCTGAAATGAAGAGAGGTGAGCAATGGAGAGGATGGACAAGATGCATCACAGAAAAAAGATAAAGTTCACACAGAACACCACTTCAAACACATCAAACACAGCTCCCAAAACTTACAATAGGCATAATAGATATGCACAATATACCCTGCAATGATGAGAGGCAAGAAGAGACAATAAAATAAGCAAAGGATGGAAAAAATGCATCACGAAATATATTTTATTACTTGGTGAGATTAGACAATACATCATTAATGGGAAAGAGGAAATAAAATGCCATTACAAAGAAAAGAGAGGAGGATTGAGAATCAAATTCAACCCTAGGGAAGAAGGAGAGAGGAGACAGGAGAGAAAAAATGACCAGCTTCTTAAAAAAAATGCCGCTGCTTACAATATATAGGAAGAATGAGAGATATAGGAGAGAAGAATTCAAAATCCTACTCCAACAATGATGGGTTCCATTGCAAAACCCATGCCTCAATTATTGTTCCTTGTTGGGAAAGAAAGGAAGCTCATACCTCATTATGGGGGTAGGTGAGAAGCTTGACGCCTCAAAAATGATAGACTGTATTTAAAATTCTTGGTGGGCTTCATGATTCATCTTTCATTGAATTGACTTTCTACCAATCTTTTCCAAACTGCTTTAGGTTTGGAGTCTATCCATGAAAGATCCATGTGGAAGCCCCACCCGCACATTCTTAAGATTTTTATTACCTTTTAGGGTTCTGGGAATGCGACGTGCTGACAATTGGCATCGTTTGCAAGTGTACTGCTTCATTCCTTTAAGTGACTAAAGGGCCCCACTATATATGATGTAAAAACCCCTTTTCGGGTGGGACCCTTGTAGTTAGCTCCACGTGGAAACCCTGCGGGCTTCCAAGACTTTATTCCATCCTTCCATTCTTGAAGTTGCAATGGTTGGACACTTGGCATGGTCTGCGAGCCTGCTATGTGCTTTCTTTGTGTTTTTCCTAAGCCCCTTCTATTTAGGAGCAAGTATGTTGGACCCTAGACACGTGAAGGGCCAGCGCACATTTGGCATCCTGCCTTTGGATTGCAACTTTGAAGTTGTGCTGATGAGGCACGTCGATGCTTTCACTAACTCTTCCCATGCTTAGACTTTTCAACAACCCATTCTTCCTTTTTCACCTATTTAGGAGCAACTTGTTTGACCCTAGACACGTGGAGGCCAACGCACCTTTGTGGACCTGCCTTTGGATTTTACCTTTGAAGTTGCACTTATGAGGAATGTGGAGGCTTCTGTTGGCTCTTCCCATGTTTAGAATTTTAAACGACCGATGCAATTTTTTCAGGATTTGACCACGTGGAGATCCTGCGCTTGTTTGGGAACCCCACTTTTGAGCATCATAGAAAAAGTGCACCGAAGAGGTATGTGGAGGCTTCCGCTAGCCTTTTTTATACTTAACCGATTTGGCCCTCAAGTGAACACTGCCTTGGTATCCACTTTTGTTGCACCTTTTGAAAGTGCGATGAGCTGACAGGTTGCACCTTCCACCAATATTTTTTCTTTCCCTTTAACTTTTTGGAATTATGTTGAGCTGACACATGGCGCCTTCCATGAGTCCATTGTTTTACTTCGATTTGAATCATTCTGGGCTTGATTTTGACTCACCGAGTTTTCTTTCTTTTTTTTTTGAACCGTCTATTTCCCTGAGTTCCTCGAAAATGTGAAGTCTGAAAACTTTGAGCCTTTCTCCATTTTTTCACTTGATATTTGGTCTTCTTCAACATGTATGTTGGCCGTTCATTTTCCCACCTTCCATTTCCATTTCCAAGCTTGCCTATAACTTGATTGTCAGATTTGAAATGTGGGCTCGCATGACAGAAGCGACCACTTCATTTCTTTGGAGTGGAAGGTCATGTTTGATCAAACTTTTCCCGAGGGGAAAAATTGGATAACACTCTCTCAACTACCCAATTTTGTTTTCCTCTAGTTGTGCATTTTACCAAAGGGGGTAAAAATGGATAACAATTACTTTTGAGGCTACTTCTAGGATTTTTTCACTTGTTTTCCCTTTCCACATTTGTGACTCTTGTTTTTTCTTGAGATCAGTGCCTTGTCTTGAAACTCCTCATGCACTATCTAGATTGCTTCTTCTTACTGAAGAAAATTCACCAGTTATTCAAAGGTCACAACATATCTTTTGATTTTCAATGTTGTGACAAACATACTAAACTGGAAATTAATATCTCTCAGTGTGATAGGGACTACAAGATTCTCTTCGACTTTCTTTACGAGTGCTACAAGATCTGCTTTCAGTATTTGCACACGATGTAAGAATTCCTCTAATTTCTCGATATCTTTCATATTAATTGTATGTAGTTTTTACTTGAGAAGGAGGATCTTCATCGGGTTCTTCAGTTCGTAGATAGTGGAGAGATCATCTCATAATGACTTTGATATCATCGCATCCCATACGTGTGGTTGAATCTCATCAGAAATGTTGAGAGTCATCTACATCAAGGATTTTGCATGAGCTTTCTTGTACTTAGTTTTCTCATCTACACCGGTGAGACACGTTACTTTTGTAGTGACAATTCCCTAGAGCTCATTGAACTTGAGAATTATCTACATCTTAGTCTTCCAAGCGACACAATTTTCCCTTTTAAGAGATGAGAATTAGAGAGAATCAATTTCGCTGCGGACATGGTGCCAAAAAAGCTTCCACATTTCAGCGGGTTGGTAGGGAATATCTAACAAATTGTGAAAGTGTTAGATATATCAAATAATTAACTCGAAATAATGCAGATAAAAATATGGGCTTATTGTCACCATTTTTATTTTCGAATAATGTTGAGGTTATTTGTATAAAAAAGGATAAGCTTGGAATTAGAATTTATAAATTAGAACACTAGGGGATAATATTTACTCATTTTTATGGCTTGAAGACCTATCTCAGTTAGATTTCAATCCATTTTCTTCCTTTTCAAGGTTGTTAAAAATAACATGTAAAACATTAAATGATTAATGAAATGACATGTTGTAACGCCCGATACAACAACCCACTTGAGACCTAAGAATAACCTAGGATTAGTTAGGAAAATTATGAAATAATTTTTTTCTGATTAAAAGAATCTACAACCTAGTTACAAGACAATAGTTGTCACTAACATGTTCCAGAACAATTCTAATCCACTAGAATTTAAATTTCTTTTATTAACAATATTAGAGGTCATAAGGTCCAAAATTTAGGGTTAGAAGGTTCAATTAGGTTTAGAGGGTAATTCCTCACCATACCCACTCTCTGATAGGATTAAAGGTTAAACTTGATTTTGATCAAAATTAACACATTCAAAAATTTCCTAAATTATTCCTGTTGGATAGGAAATTTCCTCACCTTTCCATTGATATAAAGAATTCCTCCTAACTCCTCATATTTTCCAAGCTATGGGCCGGTGGGCCTTGGGGTGAAATTTTTCCCCAAGAGTGGGCATGCGGACCCAGGAAAAAAAAATTTCCCCAAAGGCGGGTTGGCGGGCTGTGGGGAGGAAAGTTTCCCCATGGGCGGGTTTGTGGGCTGCGGGGAGAAAAATTTCCCAAGGGGTGGAAAACAACCTTCGTACCCAGGCTCCCGCGAGTCCATGAGGGATGCATGGCATCTCCAAAGCAAACGCGGGGAAAGTGGGGCAGCGGGGAGAAAAATTATTTAATGCCTCGAAGGGGAAAATGGATAACATTCACCCGTGCCTCCAGCGGAAACTCGTGATGCCACGTGACAGCTCCGAATTGGCTGTGGTCGGCAGGGTGGTGGGGAAAATTATGAAAATTTTCACAAAATTTTCTAAAATATAAAAAGGAAAATAGGGATCCACTCCTCTATCATTTCCTCGCGATGCCACATGGAAGCTCTTGATTGGCTACGGGGCTAGTGGGATGGCGGGAAATTTTTTTGAAAATTTTCCCAAAATTTTCAAGAAGCGTTAAGTTAAAAAGGGATCCACCCTCTGCTAACATATCGTGGTGCCATGTGGGGGCATCTGATTGGCTGTGAGCGAGCAGGGAAAATTTGGAAAATTTTTACCAAATTTTTTCCAAAGTTTCTAAGGCAAAAATTTGGGCCTGCAGGTTCACCAAGGAAAATTTTCCCAAATTTTTTTTTTTGACGCCAAGTGAAGGAAAAATTTCAGAAGGCTATAACTTTCTATAGAGAGCTCAATTTTGGGAAAACAAGGAATTTCTAGAAATATCTTGACATCCTATTTATTCAGGGATCATTAATTTTTGATTTTAATAAAGTTTAAGTGGTAAATTTCAAGAAAACAATCTCCAAGCTTTTACAGCGCAACCTGGTAAATTTTAACTTGTGAGATTTGTTCAATTTGATCTTCTTACTCTCTCAACATCTCAAATAGATATGGAGAATCAATCTTAGGTGGTTTTAGGATAATTTTTTGAAGTAGATATATTTGATTGAATTCGAATTTGAAATTTTACAATTTTGACAGCAAAACGACTGTGAAAGCTTTGAACTCAGTTTTGCTAGGTTTTGAAAGATTTCCTTTAATTATTTTTTTCTAATTGGATTCATTTAGGGAAATATATTTCAATTTAATCGTTTATTTTTTTTATTTCATTGTTGTAGGTTTGATCTGTACATTTTAGATTAAATAATTTCTAGTTTGAAAATACAAGACAATGATCAAAATTTTAAAGGGTTTATTTGCCATTTTATTCTCCCAAGTATTACAATATGTTCCAATTCTAATATAATACATTTATTTTATTCAATTCAACTATTCAAAAACTAAAATACATCTCTAATTTCAAATTTTAATATATTTAACAAAAAACAAAGTATTACACTTCCTTTATACGCATTTATTCCTTTCAAACAGAGATTACAACTCACATCTAGATGATTAAATTCAACACAATGATACAATTTGAGGAAGGTTATGCAATCCTTTATCTATTCCAAAAGAAAAATTTGCAACTTCCTTGTTTTATATTTTCCAAAATCATATATTAAATACAGGGCCGAATAATACATTTTTTTCTCACATGTTTCACTTTTCCACTTTCCAAACAAGAATTTCATAGTACATGCTAAACACAGATTTCTAATGGAATAATATCATATGGACAATACAAAACCACTTCCATTAATTCAAATGAACTCTTACAACTTCCTTTCCATTTGATTTCAAAACACAACATACAAAATACATATCATTCTTTCACATTACAATTTAAACTTCCATAACCACTACAACATATTTCCATTACAAACATATACAAGTTCATCCACTTCAAGTGGGAAAGGTTATAATAAGATTTCATTTCACAAGGGATTGTCAAACTGTCTTTATCTCATCTCTAGAACAACATCATGCAGATTTCTCATTCTTCCAATTTGATCACAACAAGAGTAGGGGAAAGCCAACACTCTCCACCCAACCAAGACATCCAGTGAAGAAGAGAGCCATCATTCTTCATTGGCCCCCCCAAGCCCCAACCACAATGCAATAAAAGATGTGATCCAACTCATGGAAACAACAGGCTTCTACAAACACACAAGCAAAACTTTTACAATAAAAAACACAGTCCAAAACAGAATGTAGTTTACAACTACATTAAAACATGAAAAACATTACTGAGGCTTCATCAAGCAAGCCAAAGGAGCAACAAACTATGTGCGATGCTTCTTATGACTCCCAAAGGTGAAATGGGTATCACCACCTTAGAAAAAACTACCAAAATATGTATATATATATCATTTCAAATCCTTGACATGCCCTTATGGCTCCCCCAAGTGCCCCTTATTCCTCATATTTTTGTATTCCTCGCTAACCTCTTATGGTACCCCATAACGAGTAAAAAAATGCAAGCTATTTCTTTATAATGTAGAACCCAAATCCCAACTCCCTCCACCCTTATACCTCCCCTAAAACACACTTTTTCCTCCCACAAAATAAACTCCATAGTCTTCTCCTAAACCATTCCTAGGCCTTCTACCCAATAGCCCACAAACAAGCCAAAACATTCATACATTAACATTTACATTCATAAATGAAGATCATTTCAAGAGCCAAGCTCCTACCTCTCCATGATGGAGTTTTTCCAAGTTCCAAAAGAAAAAGCTTTATCCCATGCAAGAAATTCAAATCAGCCAAGAACAAGCATGCAAACATTTTCCTAAAACTTCTTCAAAGCAAGAGCTCCCAAAACAATAAGGAATTCACCCAAGAATCTAGTCTCCAAAATGAGGCAACCCCAAAACAAAGCAAGGAATTCAAATTTAATAGAATAGGGAAGGGAAAAGGATGAGGTGGGTCCATTTAGGATGTCACCATAACACATCCTCAATTCCAACCCCCAAAGTAAACCTTCATTCTCCAATGCATAATAAATAGGTGGGTGAATAATATGACAGTCTACTTACACACTAAAATCCAACCCACACCCCAAAGGACTGAAATTAAATCATGCAAGAAAAGTGTAATTAAAGTATAACATTTTCCTTCTCAAAAAGCATTATAAATGTCTAATCTCAACTCTCCAACCATAGGTATGGTTGGTAATTAAATTTAAAAGGGTATGGGACAAGTTTAACTTGTCCCACAAGCCTCCAAAAATAGCCTCCAAGGACAAATTTGAATTTCCAAGAGGGTGGAGTCTTTCACACTCAAAATTTAACTTACACATCACTTACACATCTCTTACAACACTTTAATTCAAGGCCAACATATCTATTAATTACTTTCTTATGAAATATTTTAATTAATTAACTTAACAACATGATTACTCATAATATTTACACACCATTTAATGAATAATGAAAGGGGAAAAAGAACCACAAAAAAAACACATGCAAACATAAACAAAGGGACCAAAATAAATGAAATACATAAAACTCCTTGGTCACAATTAAAGGTGATCCTCCCCATGGGAATCCATAACACACACAAACAAATACTAATTTCCATGATAACCTTGTTGAATTCATCTAGAATTCCAACATGGTTGGTCTTCAATCCCCCGATGTTTGTTGTGATATTTTAACCTACAAAACAAAAATACCTCCTTCAGCCTCATGGCCATATCAGAACATCCAAAATAATATAAATACAATTCCCAAAATCACCGAGATATATTAATCAAAAAAAATATCAAAGCAATCTAACAATATCTTTTGCAGTTTTATCAACAATTATATCATCATCCAATAATTTCTATTTCTAGGTCTACTCATAAAATTCAAATATCACAAGAATGAGCAATATGCATTATATAACCATGTCAAACAATATATCATCATCAACATATAAAATGTATCTACTAATCATCATGCATCATAACTGAATCAAGTCAACGATAATTCATGATCTAACATCTAACATCATACTATAATAAAGTCCATACTCATGTCCATAATATAATTAGAAGTATCATGATTAGTATCAAAAAGGTGTCAAAGGAAAGTGGGCACTACACATGGTATATAGTTTTTAGGGGTGTGAGGGGACTAAACGTGGTGTATGGTTTATTTGTGTTTGATTAATAAATGCTGATGGCATGTTGACCAATTGAAAATTTTTTCCGTCATAAATCAACACATATGACACCAAAGATAAATTGTAGAGTAGCTCCAAAATCCATTCACATGTGCAAATGTTAGATTCAATTTCAAGCCGGTTTGTGTTCATCTTCCCTATTTTCCCCTCCAGTTTGGGTTAGACAATTGTTTTACTTCTATTGGCTATACTCCTGGGAAAATTTTGACCATAGACCCAAAGACTCATTATTATGAGCATACTATGTATGCTAGAATTCTTGTTTCACATGGACACCTATGTAGATTTCCCAACTACTATTGAACTCAAAGTTGTGGATAGAACACGGATTCAAAATTTTAACTATGAATAGTTCCCCTTTAGATGTATATCATGCTTTTCCTAAGGCCATTTATCTCTGGATTGTCATATGGAGAGAAAATTTGTTAGAAACAAAATATCGTGGTGGAAATAACTTTAAACCAAGTAATTTGTTTGTCAAAAATCACTCAGATCATGATTTTGAGGGCTGATCCAAAGCAGTTGATTGATCAAGATGTAGAAATTGTGGATAAGGAGGAAGTGCCTCTTCCTCCTCTAAAGGAGTATGTAAAACTTGAAAGTAATAATGATCCATATCCTTTGGTTGTGACAATAGACACACCATGTACATCAAGGATGCAAAGCTTTGAGGAGCAGATTGAAGTGATGATTCCAATGTAGAATATTGAAAATGAAAACCCTAACATTGGAAAGGATTGGACAATTGTGAATTAGAAAGAGAAAGGGAATATCTCTCCCCTTATGATTCACTTAAGATCCAATGAGAAGGGGTCAAAGAAATGAGATAGTTTCTGGTTGGTTTTGTTGTTAAATGTTGAGTTTGTTGTTAGTTTAGCTATTGGTTTGTTATTTGTGTCATTTTTTTCGTGTTGTTTTGTATGAAGAGGAATCTAATTTTTTTCCTAAATTTCATATCTTTGTCTCCATTTCTATATTGGGTAGGGTCCCCTTTACCCTCTTTTACTCACAATAAAAAAAAAATCACATGTGAAACAGTAGAAAAATTAAATATTTTTCACACACCTATCATAGTAGTGACTAACACTTATGTCAATATTTAAGCATTTGATTATGTCACTAGCTTTGAGATTTATTAGGTGATCCTCTTTCTCCTTCAACAAAATTGGAATCCAATGCATATTCATAGAAGAGTAATAATTATGTAAAAAGCAAAACTGAATGAGGGAAGGGGGTGAGTTTTATTCTATATGTCTGATCTGCATCAAATATTTCCATGGATATGCATGCAAAAACCACAGAAAGTTGAGATAATAAGGGTCCAATGACTATTGGATATGTAAATGGTAGGCTGATTTGATTAAAACAAATTTTGTACATAAAGTGTTGTAAGAAGAATTAATGTGAATGGTTGAGGATAATTAAATGGTTCACATGTCTATGATAAACCTTATTTTATATTATTTATTTATTTTAGTGAAATTATATTATTTTTTAGTGTTATAATTATTGTGAGGGTCCCAGAACTCAATTAATTATTCACTGAATCAACTACTACATGGATTAATTTAAATTCATATCATTAAATTGCAATACAAGAAATGTAAATAATATTGGAGACAAATTTTAAACACGCAAAGAAAAAAATCATGTGGAATACTGAGTTCTACAAGAACGTGGAATGCAAATAAATTATGAAAACAAGAACCCTAATGGAGGTGGAAAGGTTAATGATCCGTGGAGTGACTCGAAGAAGATTGACACTCCAGAGAAGAGTTTTTCCTCTACGCAAAACAAACTGGCTAAAATTTATTGTGAGGGAAAAGGTGGTTCCTCCCCTGTACATCATTCTCACCTGAGAAACATCAGTTGCAAATTTGAGGGGAGTGAAACTATTAGATCCACATATGAATATGCTCTTTTGCAAGGTAGTGGAAGCTTCAGTCAGGGGAAGCATGGTTGCAAAGTAACTAGGTTGGGGAGTATAGATTCTACTAAATATATTTGTTGGGTCAGTTATATCGTCTTATCAAAAGGATAGTACATGACATATTGAAAAGCTATTAAAACCATCTCAGAATACTTTGTTAGTGAAGATAGAAGAGGATCTACTATATGAGGTCCTTAAAGAGAAGGAAAATATGGCCCACGTTCACCTCATTTACATATTTCACAAGTCTTGGCCCAAGCTATCACAACTCCACAATTGGATCTCGCATAGATAGAGGCAAGTGATTAAGGGTAAGATTGAATTCCACAACTATGCTAAAGCCTATTTTATTCTTGTTTTTGAAACCTCTGACAATAGGGATCTAGTTTTTGACAAATATTTGGTTTGGGGTGAATACATTCTCACAATCAAGCCATGGTATCCATCTTTTGATCATTTAGAGAAATCCTTAGATACCCACCTAATTTGGATTCACTTACCTAGACTCCCTTTACCAATTTGGAATAAATCTTACCTTTTTGATATTAGAGATACCCTAAGATCTTCTGTGAAAGTAGTTGATAAAATCTCAAGTAAAACTCATACAACTTATGACAAGATTCTGGTTGATAGTGATACATCCCAATCTCTTCTAGAAAATATTAACTAGAAAATAGGTGAAAAACATGGGGTTAAGAGGATTGACTATGAGGATTTAGCCTTTAGATGCCGACAATGCTATCAAATAATGCATCTCTTAAATGACTACACGCATTCCAAATGCAAGGAAAACCCCGTGTGGTAGAAGGATTATTTAGTAGAGCATCATACGGTTAATAACCATTGATACTTGGTTGAGGAATCTTCAAACCCCTCAAATGAGATTCCAGAAAAGAGTCATCTAATCTACGAGGCTTTGATGGGATAGTTCAAATTTCTTCTACCCTTTCGGTTGTTTCTAAAGCTAAGATGGATGGTACCCTACTTCCCCTCATCAATGGTCACATTCCCACCAAGAATATTGATGCTTTTCTTCTGATATTTGCGGAAGAAGCTTGCAAAGATTTGATGGTGGTTGAGAGAAGGAACGAAGGATACAATAAATTAAATACCACAAATGTTTCTGACAAGGTTTGAGTCTTCGCCTAACTTATGATTGATAGCAGAAGACGGAATTATATTCAATGCATTCAATGTGTGTGTCTTTGTAAAACAAAAGAGTAGAGCCATATAACGGCCGCGGGAGAAGGAGGACAGTTATAACTGTCCAATAACAACAATGTATTAAAATAAACTAATGCTAACATTCCCCCCTTATTACATTGTTCGTACAAACATACATTTCCTGAAACTGGATGCCCCCCCCTATTAATGAGAACACCATAAAGAGGTTCTTCACATGAGAATGTGCCTACATGGTCTCGATTCACATGGATTTTCTAAGGTTGACCATAAACCTAGAGGGACAGGAGCACTCTCTAACTCTTCACCTCAGTGGTTGTATAGGCTTACCATGAACCAAGAGGATTTTACCTCGGTTGTTTTATAGGGGTACCACAAACCCAAGAGGATGATACCTTGATGGTTTTACAAGATTACCATGAACCCAAATTTTAGTACCATGCATTGCTTTCAGTGCTTTTCTACTCCCCATGACACTCTTCAATTAGGAGGTCCCAAATAGGAAACTAAGAAACTATGCAACATCCACACTTTATTGAAAACCAAAAGAACAACCAACAAAAAAATGAAATAAACAAACCAAAATTGAGGAATTTGGTCCTCAATACCTTATTCACCACAATATTTGTCGGCAGCCTCGTCACTTGTGGCTTGCAAGAGGTTGCTGGATTTCCTCGAACCTCCATTTTCCTCTGTCCTCCTGTAATGTATTGCTACTTACTTCACATCAGAATTTTTAACACCTTAAACATCTGGTGGGTCTTTATCAATTTTCATTTCACCCATTATATTTTTCTTGTCTACACGAACATCAACAATGAAATAAATTCTATCGTTGTCCTCAATTTTCTTTATTGTAGACTCGGTTACGAGGGGAGTAGTTCAACACAGTGTAATAATCAAGTTCCTTTCTACGAAGTGTACTGAGTGGGAGAATATCTAGGATTATAGGGTGTCTCTTCTTGAGAGTAATTACAAAAAATATATATTTAACATATTTTACCAATAAAAGAACATCACAAGTTGCAACCGTAACACTATTGGTAGATGACGCAATGAAAGGGCATACACTCTCCAACTTTTCCCTAATTCCATTGTGCATTAGTTGTGTGGTTGATATGTCACATTACTGGATGAAGAAATCATGTAGATGTAATATGGAGACAGCCATACGAGCTTCTTTGGCAACCACTAAATCCATTTTTTGATCTGATAATGACAAGTGTAAATAGGCAGGACTTTCCGTAATAGGCCATATTTGTGGAAGGAAAGTTTCTCCTAATGTTGTACGCTACACATTCTTCTTCTTGATCTACATGCTTCTCCTAACCTACACACTAAGCATTCTTCCTCCTGATCAGACTCTACAGAAAATGGTTGGATACATTTACAAGATGGTTGAAATCAAAATTTTAACTTTTTGAGTCTTCCACGCTTGCACACTCTGAAATCTCTTTCTCCTTCCGGTTTAGTGTCAGGGCTATTGGCATGTGGAAAAAGAGAGAAAAAAAAATAAGAAGCCTCAGCATGTGAACATAATAGATTTGTTGTTTTAATAACTCGTGACTTTTTGATCAATATTGGCTGAGGGAGACGGAAAGAAAAAATAGTTTGTAGAGATGCTTCAAGCCATCGATGGAACTGAACATTTGAGCAGAAAAAAATATGTGACATCCTTGCATGGGGGAACATTCCAGAAAACTAATCCAGAATGCAATAATGTGATCTACATAATGCTTTCCATGCATGGATAATGATCTATCCCATTTTTCACACCAAATGTAGACTTCTCATCAATTCCTTCTACGCCGAAAAGTTTGTTCTATGCTCTGATGCCAATGATAGTAGAAGACATAATTATATTCAATGTATTCAATGTGTGTGTCTTTGTAAAACAAAAGAGTAGAGCCATATAAAGGCTACGGGAGAAGGAGGATAGTTATAAACTGTCCAATAACAATAATGTATTAAACTAAGCTAATGCTAACAATGATTTTATCCCTTTATCTAGGCTAAAGGTCTAGTATTTTTAGGATGTCTTCTACTACAATCATGTCATTGATTGACTACATACCTACTGCTTTTTGTTTGGATATGTTGGGATTTTTGTAATATCTAGGTTTCAGATCTATACTTTCTATGATCTTTTGATGTATCTTGGTTTTAACCTTTGGTTTTATTGTGATATGGTCCCTTCCAAAAATCCATTTACCAAATAATAAAAAATATTAAGCATGGAAAAAACCGCAAAGGTGTAGAAAACCATAGTGAAAAGGTAAAATTCCATTTACGAGAAATGCATGTTTAGAGTCTAGTAACAATTCCCTTCATTCACCTCATTCCTCTTCTCATAAAATTAAATTAACTAGATTGAATTATTTTTCACCTAACCCCATGGCTTAGTTTGAATGGTTTAAATAGGTGTGCATTGTCTTCAAATATCTCAACCATTAATTTAATTGATATAAAAATAAATTTAACCATAAACCTAGACTTTATATTCAATAAATTATAATATTATACATTCTAGCATTATTATAAAAAATAGTTTATATATATATATATATATATATATATATAATATATATATATATATATATATCTAGAAAACTTAATATAAATGTTCTAACACCCCCTTAGTATTAATTGGTGATCATATGCCTACATTAGATGTTTATACAACAAGATTTACAATCCTTAAACCATAGTTAGGGTATAGGATAACATATGATATTTGAAGGATTTATACACTTGATCATCCTAAACTTACCTTTTTAGTGTAAAAGGGTTTGGAATCAATAAATCAAAATTTATGGTTTATGCTTAGCAGGATGTTTGAGACTACATCTCAAAGTGTCTCATGGAAAATCTATGCTGACATCTTTAGGATCTTTTTAAAAAGTAAGTACCTCCTTTGCAACATTTTGTAACATTATTGTAATGCACAGTAAACTTATATTCATACGTTTAATATTATCATAAAAATGATATTTTACATTTCTTTAAATTTTGATTAAAAGTATTAAGATGAAGGAGAAAACACATTTCTAGAAGTTAGGAGGTGACACTGTCATGCAATCTCACCCTTAATGAAAAATCAGAAAGGCAAAGAATTTTTCACAAACTTGCAGAATATTACAACACACAATGCCTTCATAATCATATCTACAATTTGATCCTGAATCAGGAAGTACTGGAGATCTATATCACTATAGATCACCTTCTCTCTGATGAAATTCATATGTATCTCTATATGATTCATTCTATGATTGGTATTGATAGGAGGAGAGGATGGAGGAAATATTTTGAGTGGTGGTTTCTTAACAGGAGATGGAGATGGAGGATGGATTTGGAGTGGTGGTTGCTTTACAGGGGGAGGAGATGCATAATAGAGTTTGAGCACTGGTTTCTTGAAAGGAGGAGGAGATGGAGAATGGATTTTGAGTGGTGATTTCTTAGTGTTAATAGTCTTGATGGGCTACTCTAGAATGACCGAAGGAGTAACATTAGTGGTTAAGGATCGATGCTCATGAGACATGGAACAAATGACTTTAGGAACCCATTGGGGTTTATTATTTAAACATAATCACGAAACATAATGTTATGCAACATTTGAGATAAAATACTTATGCTAAAGGTGATTAATTATTTCTTTTCAAGTATAGAAATCTTTGTCATTATGTCCTTTAATTCTATGATAATCACAAAATGGGACTCCTTGGTATTCGGAAAGCCGATAAGGAGGATAAAGATGAGTATTTGGAAATTTGATCAACTACTGAGTGATGAGCTAAGGAAGAACATCATTTTTCTTAGCTTTGACATCAAAATTGTGAGATGTGGGTAGTGGTAAGGCTTGGGATTCACTAATAGGATCACATGTAAAGGACATGATATTAGATGTGGAAGAACAAGTAGTTATGGGCATTACAAGAATCATTAATATGTTAGATTTCAGCTTTAAGAGATGTAATCATGGTTTCCATGGCATGAAATTTATTCTAAAACATGTGGTGTAAAGATTGAATTGAATTTAAGATAGATATATTGGTTGGAGGATTAGGATAGATAGATTCATTAGATAAAAAAACAAATATAGTTTGTAATTGTGCTAGTGACATATTGCGACAGAGTTACATGGTATCTAGTGATTTTTGGAGAAGATATTTACAAGGTGGATGCATTTGAAGTAATTCATGGAAGGAGATTAGAGGATTTTTAGAATCCATGAAATAAGGTCACATAGAATAAGTAAAATGCAGATCCAAGTGTTTGATGATGAGTGGAATTCACCTCTTGATTTAATTGAATTTTCATAAACCCTATTGTTGAGTAACTATTGTAAGAAATGGTGTACAAATGCTAAAATATAATATTGACAGAAGAAAAGGAGCATGAAAAATATGAAACCCTAAGAAAGATAAGGAAATAAAATGAGTTAATCGATTTCCAAGTGAATAGGAAGTGATATGGGAAAGGCAAAGTGTTGAACTAGATGCAAATATCATTGCAACTATTCAATATAAGTTATGGAGTTCATGAATAATGCTTGATAGGGGTGTCCATAGTAGGACATGGGAGCATGGGCATTGGTGACTGGATCTTGTTTCTGCTATTTCATAAGAGATTTTAAATTGTTACATATTCATCACTTGATATTCGCTCTTGGATTGCCGAAGGTACCTCTAACTTGCAAGAAAGAAGTTCACATGTACATAGAAAAAACCACATCAAACCCAAAAAAGAATATGGAGAATGGGGAGTCAAACTAACCCCAACAGTCTCCTCAAGAGTGCACTTAAAACCAAGAACTACACTACATCTCAGACCCCATGTAGTTCTTGTGTGTGTGTGTGTGTGTGTGTGTAGAAATGATTCCCTAAGATGCCCTTGTGCAAGTTACACTTGATATCGGGTTGTAACTAAAATGTAGTAATGTAATAGTATGTGTGGATGGAATAGAATAGACTCCCCCTTCTTATGTTGTGTATGCAGAAGTATGTAGTCCTTTTCCCTTGAATGGATGCTCAATGGATACATTTGAATTTATTTAGTGCCTTTCAAATGTAATCTTAGGTGATGATAATAATGCTTAGTGCTTGGTCCCTAATTTTGAACACAACTATGTATTTATATGATTTCCTTGCTTGAATTTAATAATTCTCAAATGGAAGGCTGACAGATAAGTGAAAAATATTTGAAAAAGATACAAGAGACCCCAAAAGAGAAAGTAAGGTAATAATAGTTCAGGGGCACCCATGAGGTGCAGGAGTTCCTAGGCATTGTTTTCAAGGAAAGTAACTAATGTTCTAAGCCATAAAAGATAAATAACTTATGTTTTGACTGGGTTGTAGGGCGTGTAAGACCAAATATAAAGAAAGAGACAAAGAAGATAGTCCAAAGATAGGTGTCAAGCACTAGTTTTACTTGCTAAGGAATAATGTAAATGCTACCATGCTTTTAGGACTTAGTAATGTACCCAAGTGTGTGATTTTTTGTCTACACTATTCTCTTAAAATATTTCTCAATATCAATCTAAAAAGAAAATATAAATTTCTTAGACCCTTTTCAATTGCATCCTTCCTAGACAACATCAAACTATAAAGAATGTATTTATGTTGACAAAAAACCAGTCTACGCACGTCAAACAACGAGGAAAAACAAAATCTTGAGTTTGTTCCCTAGGGATTGGGAAAAATTTAATAAGATACATTAGTGAGAGTGATGGGTTTCTAATTTGTAATATTCTCATGGTTTCTAGTTTTAAGAAAAAAATTTAATGTTATCTTTGTTGATATATATTAGAGTATACTTTATGCAAGTGAAGTCCAACCCTATCCAATAAAATTTAAAATAATTCACAATAGAATCCATGCATATAAGTGGATTTATATGAATCCATTTGCATATATACTTCTATAAGATCATTTGAGTGAAATGGGTCTATCACGGGAACCTATTTGAGCATGAAATATCTTCAATAGGCCCACTTGGAAGAATTTCATTAAGATATATTCTATTTCAGGGCAAGAGGTATGATAAGGAAAAACAACATAGTAGTAGTGCAAAAAGGTGTGCAGTATATCAACAAACTTGGCAAGTCTAGAATCAGCCACTTCAATGTATTTTATCTGATTAGTATAATGCCTCAAGAAATGAATAAGACCTTTTTTTAGATTCTTTGTCACCAATCCTTATCTAGTGCAATCTATCTTTTTGTTCTTTCCATCTGTCTTTGTAACCCTCCTCAATATTGACTTTATGCATATCGTGCAATGCTTGTTTTTCCACTGAAATGTTAAATATAGAGTTTTCAAATATCCTATGAAATCTATAAGAATTCATGGTATGAAGGCTAATTGGCCATGTACTTGTAAATAGGATCCTATTTACCTTAAATCCTAAGAAAGGTGGTTGTTCTAATAATAACATCATTTCACCACTTATCCACCTTTTATCCCTTTTTGGTCTAGAGACTATGTTCCAAACGCATTTAATACAAGATTTGATAGTATTTCCATATCTACCTTTACAAGAACATTTATTGAAATGGGTCTATCACATGAACCTCTTTGAGCATGAGAGAGCTTACATGAGACCACTTGCAAGAATTTCATTAAGGTATATTCTATTTTAGGGAAAGCGTGTTGAAAATGAAAAACAACATGGTATTAGTGCAAAATGTCATGCAGTATATCAAGAAACTTGGTAAGGCTTCCATTAGAAACATATTGGGTTTTCTCGGAATAACATCATTGCACCACTTTATCCGTCTTGTATCTATTTTGGTCTAGAGACCATGTTCCAAACGCTTTTAGTACGGCCAAAAATTTTCTCATGTCAAAGATGGGCACTAAGGTAAAAATAAAATATTTTACATTTAAGCAAGGGAGCACTCCATTAAATACAAAACTATATATAAGTTGAAATTTTGAGAGAAAAGAATTCACAATAACTGAAAGAGGCCTAACATATCTACAGGTTAAAGTGAAAAGATATTGTTTAGCATATAGAGAATAATCTAACTTCTTACCCTTACAATCTGGACAATGTCTGAAGCTGAGCTAGGTGAACCATGTGGAAGTGGATAATTTCTTGTGATGGTAATTTTGATCGTAAAGTCCAACCTTATGCCACTCGCAGAACTAGGCTTGTAACTCTTCTGTACATAACCACATTGGTAGACACCCTTACTTGTTTTCATTAAAATAAACTATATTACAATAACTGCATAAAATCTATTGGTCATGAAAGAAAGAGTTAGCAAGCCAATGCCAAAGAAGAGACTATTCAATGACACCAATAGAGGATTACATGTTATCCAACCAAAGGATACACTTCTCAAAATCAAAGAGTGTCCATATACGCTGATGAGTTGTGTCAAATCCCCTCCAGATGATATTCACATAAAGCTTTATTGTAAGTAATGGTATGAACCCTTCAATACTAGGCTTGTAGTTGGACATCTAGAAAATAATGACTAAGCCAAATAGTGCATGTAGTTTAATAACGAAAAAAAGTAGGGATTTTAACTTATTGCATGAACGTAAATTACATGTAGCAAAAATTAAGACAAATGTACCTGACTAGATATTGACAAGGTAGCTTAATGAGGACAAATATATTCAAAGAGTACACAATCATCAGGAAATATTAAGGTGCATGAATCTATCATCTTAAAGATCTTTGAGAGTTGAAAACTTGGAAGTATATGTAAATTTTTATTGAGAGGGAGGCATTGAAAAAAACAAGAAAGGATGTCACTTTTATTGGAACTATTCCAATCTTAATTTGGAGGTGTGTGAGAGTAGTGAAGCATGAATTTACATTCAAGTAATACAATATTGTCCTCTATATAGGTTACCCCAAAAATGGGTTATGGTGCACGTACTCTATGAATGGAGGACAATGGAATATGTAGCAAGCTAGGTGCGAGAGAGAAGTGGCGAAGCTTTAATAAGTGATGAAAAAAATTTCTTGGCAGTGGTAGCAAAGGATCTATCTCCATGGTTATCGACAAGGTCAGAGGAAGTTGGTGGAGGTCAAGTGGTTCCATAGAAAGAATTTTGTTTCTTTGTGAACATGGTTGATACTTGAGATGCATTCACCTGGGATTTTGTATCTATTGATCTCTTTTCCTATGGAGGTTGACACAAGGTTTCCATTAAAGGGAGTTCCATAATCATGTGCAATGAAGGCTTTACTAGAAGCATGTATTGTAGAGTTTCATATAAAGCACATGATGAGAGAACCATTTTTGAAAAATCTAGATATTTATGGTTCCTTGATTTCTTTGGCCCAATTAATTTCTTTATCGACACATTTTTACGATGGGATACATAGAAATTCGACTTGTCTTGCAAGATGAATCTTCTTAGGTGTTTAATAAGTTGTACAAATCTTCCCCAAAGGCGAGAGGAAAACTAGGGAACTCAACCTAGACTGTTATTTTGAGTTCAGCTTGCTCGAACAATTGGAATTATTTTGTCTAGTGGCATAAATAACAATCTGTTGAGAAAAAACCACTTTCCATTTTGGAGAATGGATTTTAAACATTTAGTGTTATTGAAATGAAACAGAAGGATGCTTGGTTAAGTTCTGGAAACCGTCAAGTTCGACACCTTGGGACTGCAATTGTTATGAACCCAAGGGTTATGAGCCCCAAGGTAACATAAGTTATTGTCTAGGGCACCATCATTGAGGGAGAACATCATTTTTTAGGATTTTATAACTATAAGGTCCATATAAATTTAACAAATATAGTATTAGTATACATTTCTAGTTTAAATAGGAACTTCAAAACATTTTTCGATACTTAATTCTTAATATTCTTAACCATTTAAACATTAAAATTATTTTCATCATTATGATCCATTTGGCAGGAATTGTTAAGAAAAAACTTCAAAGGGCAGAAAATATTTGTAGTTGCATCAATTTTATTCGAATTTATTCCCTTCATTTTTATAAACATTTTTAGTTGTATCTTCCGTGTTCTTATTTATTAATCCATCTTCCCTATATAGCTGTAGGAGACATTCTCAATATATATATGAAAAAGGTGGGGAGGGATTTATATGTTTATATATATGTGTGTGTATAAGACATATGGATTTATCATATATATTATGTGTGTGACGAGCTACTTAGTTATATCTTCTTTATAATATTTTCTTTCATTTATAATTTTTCTTCCAAATTGTTTTTAAAAAATAATTTTGTTCATAATTTAGATGATTTTTTTTAATTTTTTTTTTTGAAGTGGATAATATTAACAAATGAATTGGTCTTTATTTTATAAAGATAACTTTAGATACAGAATGCAATAATAATTGTTTTAGTGTATGCACGCAAACTCACACGAGGAAACGACACAAAATAACTTTCGATACACAATGCAATTTTGTAATAACTATTCAATTATAGAATAGCTGTTAAAGTCCAATTCATACGACAGAGTTGTAATCCGTCAAAATTCCTTTAAAGGCAGATTCATACGAAAAAGATCAAAAAACACCTTTTGATGCAAATTGAATCGTGCTGGATAAAGTATATTATTTAGTAATACTATCCAATTATAGAAAAACTATTAAAGGCAAATTCATAGGGCAGTTTTTATATGGTAGCTCATGATCTCGACAAAATTTCTTCTACTGACCGTGCTACAGGTATAGAAAAGTTTTACAATCGCCAAGAAACAATAATAAGTCACTCTTGTCACTCGACAAATCTAGATAGACACTGATGAAAAACAAATAAAAAATAATGTGTATTTGCCTGGCCTCTTGAACCTTTTATGCTCGCTTATTCAAGGAATCTTTTAGCTGAAATGTTCTTTTCGTGACGACAATGAAACACAGCAAACGTCATGGAGTACATTTTGTTTGCTTTCAACTTTGATTCAATCGCGTCCTTCAAATTTTGACCTTTTACTTAGAAGTTAATGTCCACTTGAGGTTATCAATAGTTGATGGAATTGGAAAAAATATTGCATAAATCTAACAAGGAAGCGTGAAATACACCTCCAAAAATGCAAAAGGTAAACTAAGATAAATTATGAAAGATTCAATAAGAAATGATGAATCTGCTATTTAAGAAACATAACTTTTGAAATCAATAAAATGTACATGGATTTCTAGATCTCTAACATGTTATTTTTGTAAGTTGTCTGAGGATCAGCTATATAACAAACCAAAGAGGAAAACCATAAAATCCAATATAACAAACTCTCTACTAAATTGTTCCATCATAATTATGCTCTTATGTTTCCGCTTCATACGTTCAATTGAAATAAATCTCTTTATATAGAGGTAACATACATCGAAATGGTTGTGTTCCTCATCAAATTCTCAGCTACAAACAAAAAGGCACCATACACCTTGGAATTAGTAGATTTACAATAACTAACAAAATCCTTAGATTTTTCCTAACACAAAGAAAAGTGTTTGACTATGCTACCAATTAATACAATAGGATAGTTGAGATTATACATTCTCAACCACTTTCCCTTAAAATAAACTACTACTATCAATGAATCTTTGACATTCACAAAGGTATTCAAAAGTTTCCTTGTTTGACGGTTTTATAAATATGTCAGTATATTAATCTTATGATCTGTAATTTAGTTTAGGAAGATTTGTCTATTTTTACCTAGATCTCAAACTAAGTGATAACATGTGCCAATTTGCTTGGTTCTTTGATAAAATAATTGTTTCTTTTGTGATAATTTGAATGTGAAAAGTGTTTTCATGCCTTCATTCTTTGCCATGTTCATAATTTGTTTGAGGTGCAACACTGAGTCCTATCACTACAAAGATAGGTGATTGAGAAGGGTTTGCAATACATGGAGTTTTCACCAAAGTGATAGGTAATGCCCTGTTCGACGTTACTCTTGTTCATACTTTGGTGACCTTGTTGCTAAGCGTTGAACGTTGATGTGCTTCTATTGATATTTTTTTGGCTTCACCCTTTTCCTAGATCAATAGAACTCAAGCTTGTGTCGTTGTCAATGTTTTCATTTGTTGGCCCCCGCAACATCCTTTACGATTCTCCTATTAAAGGAAAATCGTGTTCTCAAATTGTCAAGCTTGACTGTTCATCATTATCAATATGAATTATAATTATTTTTAAGTTATAAAATTAATAAATAATAATAATGATATTATTAAGTTATGTGTCGATCGGCCATTATTTTATATTATTATTATTATTTTATTTTATTGTCGTTTGTAATCGATATTAATATTAATTATCTCTATGTCGTTTTGTTGTATCATTTTGATCACTCCCATAGATCGAACCTCATTCCACGCTGGAGAAGAGAATTACCCCGTCGTGGCACCATGGTTGGTCGCTGAGCCATGTTCTCTTTCAAACGTCAACCTCTATTTTTCTCCCCCTTGGTCGATTAGGCCTGCTTGAGTGTCATTTCAATTGTTTAAATTAAAGGAAAATATGATTTTTGCTTCCTCCAGCATGCTAGTCATATGCAATTTAATATTTTGGTTGGCGTAGGATTAATTGGATTCTTTTCTTCCTTATTGCTACCTTATGAATGTGTAGGAGGTTGTGTGTGGAGCATGCCTTGAAGGGGTTATTGATTTATGCCCAAATTTTAACTCCTCCACCTACCACCTCTCACTATTTCAACAATGACTTGGCCCTTGTCACGTGGCCTTCACCAAATGAATTAATTTTGTGCTAAGCATTATTCTTTTTTCCCTTGCAAAAATATGGTTTTGTACTAATGTTTTAACTATTTATATCCCTTTTGGCGAGTGGAGGGTGGTTGAAGACCTATCAAACTTTAATTGCATTAATGAATGGCACCCCCACCCACTACTCCACCCTGTTGGCTGACTGTTTTCATTTATTGGTTTTATTGACTCCTTGGCTTGCGTTTTGGCGAAGAAAAATGCCAAGTTTAAGCCGTTGGCCGTGTGGGTGGTCTAATGAGCATATTTCAGACTAGAGGAAAGTACAAAAATCCAACAAGATGAGGTAGAGAAGTTTTCCATGTGTTTCTATTCCTTGAGCTTTGGTCAACGTGGTTGTTAGTTGATGGCTTTTAAAATCATGAATGTTAAGTCAAGACTTTGCAATGGTTTGCTAACTTTTTACAATTCCATGAAATAAATGTTTCTTCTTTCTTAAATGGCGTCTAGAAATGGGATTTTTTGGTTGGTTTTTTATTTCCTTGAGTGTACTGATTGTCCTCTGTCCCTTCTCTTGAACCGTTTCTTTTTTGGATACTAGTTTGCAAAAGGGAAAATTGCATTCTTTTTACTTAGTTATTATAGTTGGATGTGAGCAATGTTATACTGTGGGGAATTTCTTTCACCCACCTCCCCATAGGGAAAGCTAGTAATGGGTTGGATGGTATGAATGCTTAGTTGCCTTAATTATTGATAAATCTTAGATGCAATGAGACATAAATGTAATAGTAACTAATAGATCTCTTGGGTTTTGCTTCAAATAATTAGTTATTAGTCTATTCATGAGTGGAAATAAAATTTTGAGTGAATATGATTTTATCAACAAGGAATCTTGTATTTTATTCATTTTTGGAGGTAATATTGTCATCTGCAAATGACTCCTTAAATTGGGTACTTTGTTGGGTTGTGTTTTGTTGTAATGGTATTTTGATAAGTTTGTATTTTACTTGTTATTAAAACAGAGGTTTTAAAACCTATTCTGGGTATTATTATTTACTACTTGTTGGCTGCACCTTTGTGGGGACTTGCTAGATATTGGCTGCCTGTTACATGTTTAAAACGTTGATGTATAGGAATTGGGAACACAAATAATTTATCCCTGAAATCATACCTCATAATGTTGGTGTTCCTTTGAGGTATTTTTCCCTGTTTCATGGCAAGGGTTTTGGTTTTCATCCCCAATTCTCTGTTATGATATTTTTGGGTACATTTATGAACCCTTATCTTTACCCTCAATATAGTTACTATGATCTGAATCCATAATCATTTGGGAAGATCTTCCATAACACTTTTTCTTCTGAGGTTCTCATTTCGTATGGTTGCATACATGAATCTTTGAGCTGGCTGTAGGTACATTATAATTTACATCAAATTACCTTTATGACTATTGTGGCCTCTTTGATCAATTAATATTTTCATTCTGAAAATTTCTATGTTTCCGATCTTGAATATGATGTCTTTTTATTTTTTGAACTATGACTAGATCGACCAAGTAATTTTGTTTCTCTGCTTTGAGTGGTCTCCTCGGTTAGAGGGGATTGATGTCCTTGGAAAGGAAGCTTCATGACCTTGGCCTTGTTATGATCACTCTTATCTTAACTTGGTCAAACTATTCCTTTCTAATAGATTATTGATAATTTGTGAATAGTTGTGAACGTATTATTAATGGTCATAAGTTTACGACCAAACCTCAGTGCTGCTTCTAGAATTCTAAATGTGTTTGGGATGATTGTTTTCATTATTGAAATGGGACTCTTGTTAACTCATGACATTTGACGATATGTTATGAAGATAGTCATGAGGTTATGAATGGAATATATTTATTTATATACATTGCTGGCCTATGTCGGAAATTGTTAAAAATTATTAATGACATTCAGGGGTACCTTTACTTTATGTTATTTAGATAAGTTGTCAATTAAGATGGGGTTTATTGTTAATATTAATGGCTTTTTTTGACTCTTTTAAATGCATTTGAAGAATGGATTTTATTATGTTAACTTGTATTACTTTTAAAAGATCTTGGAAGGAAGAGGTGGTAAACTTCTTGTTTAGACTGTAACTATGGATAGTTTTTTTTTGGGGTTACGAATCACATTATGCTATGAAACCTAGAAGGATGTATAAATGGTAACCTCATCTTAAATGGAATTAAAAATAGGAGACATTTCACTACCCTTTACCTTGTTTATCAAGTAATTTAGTTGTTGAGTAATGCCTGTCTTGGGTTTTGTCAGCTATCTTTCCTCTCTTATCACTGCATTGTGGAGTCTCTTTTCGATGAGAGAAATTAGTTCGTGGGTTGAAATTTAGTTTTCAACTCATTTGATCATGTGATGGTTTATCCTTCTTACAATCATTTGGCTGCTCTAGCATTTAGGCCAATGAAACCTCCGTCCTAGTAGGACTGATTTACCTTTCTGTTTTGCATCTATTATTATATCTAGTATATTTTGGGCTTCTCAAATATTTTAGTGATGGATGACCCTAGTATTAGATTTCAATCACATAATATATAGGATTGCATGATTAAAATCCCAATACTCTAGACTTTTGTTCCTAACTATTAAAGTCTACGGTCTTATCTTGGTTAGTTAAGATATTGTTCTTAACTACAATATTTGACTTCCTTCTTGTTGGTTGGTGAAAAACGTTATCTTGTGTGAATAATTTTGATTATTGGTTTGTGCTTTGATCAATTCCCGAAATAGAACATTCTGTTCATGTTATTGTTAAATTCTAGCTTACTATTGCAATGTGTAGTCTTATCATGCTTAGTTCTCGCGAACTGACTCAAGTATAATTTTGCAAGTATAAAAAGAAAATATATGTAACGGTTTCATTGGTTTGAATTATGAATTTCCTTGTACGAATGTCTAATGTTTTTTAAATATTTTAGTGGAGTTTGGAAGGCCTCTTGCCTATGATTTTCTGTATTTGTGACATCAAGTTGTCTTATCCTTTTGTAGCAAAACTTGTAATTATAATTGTGAGGAATAAAACTTGATCATCACCTTGATATGTATTTTATGTATGATATTATTATAGTTATGAAAATGTTGTAGCGTGGCTTGACTAATTTTTTTACCTTCTTGTTCTCATCCAAATTCAATCGAATCTTTTGGCACCTTTGGTTTGTGTACCATATTGGATAGAATTGTTATACCCGTATATTGTTTCCTCCATATGTAATGGTAATTTATTCTTTTGAGTAATAAAAATTTCATGTTTAATAACCCTCCATAGTATTGGCATTAGTTCTATTCTAGGAATTTTTTAGTGGATTGACAATCCTTTTACCAAAGTTAATCAAAAATAAAATAAAATGAATACATAGGTGAATAAATAAATAAGATAACAATGAAGTTGTGCTTTGTTAATAAAATTAAGAGTCTTTAATAGGAAATAAAGTAGTTATCTACTGGTGTAAAAGAATCTAACCTCGCTAACCTTAAGCTATGAATTAAACCTTATCCTCTTTATTGTGAAATGTTAAGAATTTTTTTTAAAAAGTAAGATAATTGTTGGATTTTGGGGATATAGTTAGATCTTAGTTATTAGGGGAGTTTTATTAAGAACACATTAAGTCTAATGCTTCAATTTTGGAAACTCCATGTGTATCCTTTGACAAACCTAATCAAGAGAATTCTAAATGAATCTTTTACCCAATCCTACTGAAGTCATAAGTCTCTTTAAAATAACGGTTAATAACTAAAGAGATCATGATGATGAAGTAAATTTTTCTTTCCCACCCTAACCTTTGCCATAGTACACTACAATCTTCTCTTGAGCGTGGTTAATTTTTGATCCTTACACAAGGAGTTTGTAGTTTTTAACCTTAATGAAACTCCACTTTGGTTAGAGCTTATGCTCATCGCCTTGTGCAATAGAGGTCTGGATCAAGATTTTGTAGCTTGGGTATGATTAAGAAACCTTGTGAGAGATGGAAGGTGTTTCTTTTGTTCAAATGAATTTAGCTAGTTTTATTGTTTTTTAGTTGAACCTCATTTAGAAAACTTGTCCTCAAGCTAATTAGTCAATAGTATAAAAGAAATAAGTTCACCTTTGTAAGAAGAAATGCTCGAATAAAACCTAAATATTTTAGATTATAAATGTGGGTCTTGAAAGACATTTTTAGTAAATACATAACCTTAAAGGATTGTACACTGTGAGGTGTACTCAACTGTGACTGTGTATTGTGGTTGGGTTGTTTCGTGGTGCCTTTTCAAAGAGAAAAGTGAACTGTCTTTTACTGGTGTTGGATGTTCCTGTGTTTGCTATGTCATCATCATTGTGTCTAGTTATGTTGATGGAAAATGATATCACCCCCCAAATGGCCTCAAATCTGAGTGGGGCATCTAGTGTGACTACATATAACATTGGACCATATCTCAAGTTGTGGGACTTGCAGACTTGAGATGGCCCTCTGGAGAAAGCTGGATTCTTCTTCCTAAACTACCTGCCACAAGCTACTATAGTGTAGGAAAACTATATAATTATAATCTAACCATCTAAGGAGATAGGGAAAGAGAGAAATACATAAAAATATATCCTACACTAAGTGGTGATACACCAAAAAAGGAAGTGGCTGATCATAATCTCAACTGCCTGAAATCGAGAGAGGTGAGCAAAGGAGAGGGTGGAATAGATGCACCACAGAATAGAGATGAAGTATACACATAACACCAACTCAAACCCATTAAAAACAACTCCCAAAACCTGCAACATACATCAAAATTATGCATAGTATACCCTACAATGATGAGAGGCAAGAAGAGATAATAACATAAGGATGGACAAGATGCATTACAAAACAATTTTTTATTGATCCATAAGTTCACACAATACATCATTAGTGGGCAAGAGGTGAGAAATTTCCATTATAGAGCCAAGAGAGGAGGCTTAGAATCTACATTCTACCCCAAGAAAGAAAGAGAGAGGGGGGCCAGAGAGAAAAGATAACAACCGTTTGAAACATGCCCCTCCTTTACAATATATAGAAGAATGAGAGAAGGAGAGAGGGAAGAATTCAAATCCTGCTTTAACCACCCTAAGATATGTATTGAATTCACCTAATTCAACCACCCCAAAAGCATTGAAATTCACCTGCAACAATTGTGGGTTCCCTGATAAAGTCCATGCCTTCACGTGATGTTCCTTGTTGGGTAAGAAGGAGGTCTGTCCTTCATTATGGCAGTTGGTGAGAGACTTGACAACCTCAAAATGGTGGACTGAAACATGATGGTGGTGGGTGAGAATCTTGTGCCAAGAGCTTTCGAAAACATCCTCTCCCAATCGAATCTGAGATTTTAATCAAAAGATATGTCTGTCTGAAGATCAAGTTCGCAAGCTCACAATATTTAAAAGAGTCCATCCGTGCAAGACACCATGTGGTAGCATGGCGCGCCTTTAGATTTTATCCCCTCCTCTACACTCTTGATGTTATGCTGAAGAGACATGTGGCATTTTCTGTGGGCCTACTCTATTTCCTTTGTATTATTCCTAAGTCCCTCCTGTTGTCGGAGACGTTCATCCTGATCCATGACACGTGGAGGCTTCATGCTCATTTGAAAAATGCCCCAAAATTTTACCTTTGAATTTGCACCGTTGAGACATCTGGAGGCTTCCCCCAACCCTATTATACTTAGCTGCTTCAACCTACTACCTTTCTCGGTCCCTAACTATATGAAGATTTGGTGCATATTTGGGGACTACTTTTGGATTCGCCTCCTAAAAGAATGCCGAAGGGACACGTGGCTCCTTCTGTAGATTTTCTTTGTTTCTTTGTGGTTTTGCTAAGACCCTTTTGTTGGCGGGGCCATATTTCTAGCCCTAGACAAGTGGAGGCTCAGTGCTTGTTTGAAACTGCCCCCAAAGTTGATCTTTGAAGTTGTGCCGAGTTGAAACGTGGCACCTTGCCCTGGCTCTGCCTTGTTTATAATTTTCAAGGGTCATTTATGCCTTTTTGAGATCTCCAGACACATGGAGGGATTGCACTTGTTTGGGATTAGCATTTGGGTCTAACCCTTCAAGATGCCCTGATTAGACACATGGAGGACTGCCCTAAGACTTTTCAACTACTGACTCTGTCTCCTTTTCAAACCTGGGACACATGGATGATTCACGCTCATTTAGCAACTGCCCCTTGCAAAGTATTTGGTACGCCTCTTAAGAGGTAAGTTATCAAGCTAGTCAATCTAGAGAAGCATCAATCAAGTAAGGTTGTAGATCTTGAGGAACTTATAAAGACCTTGGCCGGAGCTATCAAAGAAATATCTTACAAGCTAGTTAGTACAGAGAAAGGAATTGGACAATGTCCTCAAGGTCAGCATAGGAAACAAGGAAAAGACAGATTTGCAAATCATCCTCAAAATTATCAGATATCTGATGACAGAGGTAAAGGACCCATGGGAGCTAAACAACCCCAAGTTAGGGAAAATAGAGTAGTGCCTGATCCTCTAAATGCTCGAGTTGTTGTTGAAGAGACAAATGAAATTTATTGGTGTGATAAATGTTTCTTACTCCTCCCAACATGTGAAGTAGATAAACAAGTTTAACAAGGTGATGATGATGATAACACTGATGATTATGATAACACTGATGATGATGCATGCATGATGGATTTCTCTACATGTTCACATCATGGAGAAACCTAGATTGAGCTGATGAGTGCGAGAAATGTTAAATATTTTTGGGATTGCATTCACCTGGTATTACCATTCCAATTGAGGGAAGCCTTCTGAAGTTACCCAGTGAAAAGAAAAATTTGTATCTCATTTAGGACCCGGAAAATGCTTCTTACAAAGTATTGAATGCAAATATTGATAATGATAACTCTGTGAGCTATGTTGTTTTCAAGGATTATGAGATTGATCAATGCAGATATCCTAAGAAGATTGTTTTTCTTGGGACTTTGATGTTTGATGTATCCTTGAGAGATGTTTAAAAACTTGACACAAGCACCAAGGATAAGCTTAAAAAAATATGGTCAGATAGCAACTTGGATGGAAAAGAGAAATAATCATATGACCAGCTACTAAAGACATATCAGAACTACTTAGCATGGTCATAAATAGAATCGAAGGAACTTCAAAATTTTCCTTGATTATTTTCTCAGAATCAAGGTATACTCCATTGTATAGTGTATAGTCTTTCGGTTTCTTTCTACTTTCGTGTTTTTCTTTTTTTGTTTGTCCTGGTCCTTGGAAGCCATTTTGGTGGTTTCTCGGTTCGTCCTTGGGGGAGTTTGTTATTATTCTTCTGCTCTGTAAGCTTATTCTTTGACTCTATTTCCCAATGGTTTATTTTTGGCACTTGGTATGCTATTTTTTCTTGTGGCACTCATAGGGAGTGCCCATCCCCAATTCGGAGCCAATGTTGGTGCTTAATTTGATCTCACCCTGTTTGTCCTTAAAATTATTCAATTTGCAGGCTTTGTCATCTTTTCTATATCCCTGTATTGATGTATGAAATTTTTTTCCTCCATTTGGTTGCCATGATCAGTCCCTTCCTTTGGTCAAGGATCACTTTAAATCAAGAGTTTATTTTCCATTCCTCTATCCATGTGAAATAATTTTTAACTTGGTCAATAAATCGAGTTTTTTCCCTTCCTTCCATTCTTACATAGTCACATTTTGTTTTCCCTGTCAATTTTTGTCACAGTATTTGTGGAAATGTGATTACATGTGGCTGGTTGGATCACATTTGGGCCTCATATCATTTCAAAAATCTTTGTACTTAAAGAAAGATTCATTTTCAGGTGCAGATGGTTATTTTCCTACACTTTACAATTTGACAAGTGTGTTTTCCCCATCAAATTTATATCTCAGCATCTATGGAAACATGGTCCTTTCTTATTAGAGGTAGCTGGGTGGGTCACTCTAAAAATCTAAGGCCCGATTCAACTCAAAAATTTTCCACGTGGAGGGCCAACGCTTTTCTAAAAATTCACCTTTTTGTTTGACCTTGGAGTTGTGCTAGGGAGACATGTGGAGGTTTCCGCTGCCTTTCCCAAACTTAGACATTTTTTTCATGTGGCCGATGCATATTTAGTGGACCATGGACACGTGAAGGGACTGCGCCTATTTGCGGACTGACCCCTAAATTTTTTATTTAAGAAGCACTAGGAGGACACTTGGAGGGTTCTACTCACTCTACCCTTTCTTGGACTTTTCAACGTCCAAGGAAAACTATCTCGGGCCCTAGATACATGGCGCCTTCCATTGGTCCTTCAACTTTTTCAGAAAACTCTGTCGGACTAAAACATGTGGTGAGCTCGCACTTGTTTGGGGTCTCCACTTTTGTGGACAATCACGAAATGTGCCATTGAGACACGTGGAAGCTTCTACTGGCTCCTTTTTATACTAAGATTTTTTAAAAGAAAAAAGATGATTTTCTTGGGTCTAGGACATGTGGATGGCATGCACTTGTTTAGAAAATTGCCTCTATACCTCACCTTTGTAGTTGCACAAAGGAAACATGTGGACGACTCTAATATATACTTGAGAAGGGGCAAAATCAATGGTTGTTGTGCATTTCACCCATTTTCCATCATTTTTTCTCCAAGAATGTTGGAGATGTGAATACACACTATTTTTCATCATTTTTGATGAACTCTTTGTTATTTTTGTCTGCAAAGTGCCATTGAATGGATTTAGAACTTAATTTGTGAGTAAAAGAATTCTTAAGGTTGATATTTTGAAATTGGAGTTTCTCATAAACTTGGAAAAATGTGAATTACCAGAGAAGATGGATGCGGGGCAGGGTTATATAGGAAAGAGAGGGAAAAGGATGAAATTATGGAGGTTATAGGTGCAAAATATGAAAAAAGTGTTGCCTCGAGAGTAAGAAGGATTACTTGTCAAGTCTAGTTGTATAGAGCCTCTGGAAAATGATTAAAACAAGGGTTTCACGCATGACTGAATCAGAATGATTAGAAGGACTACCGAAATGTTTTGGCATGGCATCCTAGTCATTAGTCGAGGGTTTGAGAAATGTGATCAGTTCATGATTTTTCCAACTGGTAACTTTTTGTTGCAATTTGGTTAAACATCACTTTCTGAGATAAATTGGTAATAAACAAAGGTCCCTCAAATATTCTTCTTTTTGGGGGGACATTTTTGTATGAGTGAGTGAGTGAAATGTATAAATGCAATGAGAATAATCTTGTAAAATCTTGGTGGTTGAATTCTTAAGAGAAAAATTGAGAGATCCCGTCTTCTTGAAGACCAATCCGAGAAACTTGTTAATTTCCTATGTTTTAGACTTCAATCACGTCAAGTTGGTTGCGAGTGTAAATCCTTTGACACGCTCTGAGACTGTTCAAAGAAAATTTTCCCTGCTGATGAATCTAATCAATTTTGAGTTAATATATGTCAATCTTGGAGCAATTTGTGTCTGCTTTATTTCATAATGTATGCAAGTAGTTTTTCTTATTCCTATTGCAATATTCTATTAAAGTCCCTCTGAATCACATAGGATCTTATCCCTGGGATAGTTTAGTGGCATTTACAATTTCATTTCAAGAAGAGCCTTCATCCTGCAATGACATAAAAAATTTAAATCACTTCACTATCATTTGTTGATAAAGAATGTCTGTAAGCCTTCGAGTGTATCTTAGACATGAGGAACCAAGGGTCTTTGATGTTTTATTGATTATTTAGCTCGAGGATTCATGTTAAATTCTTGGACATTGTGTGAAACAGTGCAAATTTTCCTTGCTGATGAATCTAATCAATTTTGAGGTAATATATGTAAATCTTGGAGCAATTTGTGTTTTCTTTATTTCATAATGTTTGCAAGTAGTTTTTCTTATTCCTATTGCAATCTTGTGTTAAATTCCCTCTGAATTACACAGGATCTCATCCCTATGATAGTTTAGTGGCATTTGCAATTTCATTTCAAGAAGAGCCTTCATCCTGCAATGAGATAAAAAATTTAAATCACTTCACTATCATTTGTTGATAAAGATTGTCTGTAAGGCTTCGAGTGTATCTTAGGCATGAGGAACTAGGGGTATTTTATGTTTTATTGATTCTTTAGCTCAAGGCTTCGTGTTAAATTATTGGAGATTGTGTGAAACAGCGCAAATTTGGGCCTCCATTGATGCACACCTTCTAGTTGAAGGAATATTTTAGCTATTCCAAAGCTTTTTGTCATTAATCTTTCCAATTGTTGTGATGTCTCTCAAACATATGGGATAATAAATTTTATCCTGCTTAATCTCCCAAAAAAATTATTCAGAAACCATGAATCCATCCTGGACTACCCCTATTTTCCCTGTGTGTGCACAAATGTTTAAATTCTACTGCTAAAATATGTAGAAGCAATCATGATTCCATAATTTCTTCAGTAGCCTTACCCTTGTTTTGAAAGTATCTCCATCTTTTAGAAGTGAAAATTCTTGAGAGTTAAATTATGGAGTATTGATCATAATTTCCCAAGGTTTTCTTTATAAAATTTGTGCAAAAGAAGAATCTCTCCATCTCCTTCATAAAACAGAGGTTAGACTAAGGGTCCTCTCACCCTAGTTGAAGAGGTACAACCTAAAGTAGTGAGGATATGTTAAATCCTCTTGAAGGTGCTATCCATATCTCCACAATCTTAGCGATAAAGGGCCAATTAGATCTCATCCCCGGCTATAAAATGACATACATTATGATGTATTTGTCTCTAAGCTCCATGTCCAATATGTGATGTTTCTTAGCTTGAAAAGGAGAGAAAATTTGGATACCAACAGATGCCATACTAGAACAAATGCCAGTGGTTGGTTTTAATTTTTTGGACTCCAACCATGCATCGCACCCTCCAAAATATGAAATTTCATAATTTTAGGATTCAAAGTTTCGGGTATTTTGAATTCAGTGGTCGTTGTTACTTTTCATCTGCCTAAGTTTTTTAAACTTGTAAAATTTCAAAACCCCAAAGTAAAAAATTTATACTTTGGGTTTCAAGATTTCAGGGGTTTGGGATTTAGAATTTTTGGGTTCTAGTTTGGGGATTTTAGGGGTTTGGGTTTCATTGTTTTGGGGGTTCATGTTTTGGGATTTTGAAATTGTTCATCCATCCGGTCGTCGCATATCTTCAAAATCCCAAAATCCCTAAGTCCAAATTTTAGACTTCAGGTTTTGGAATTCTTTTTCCTCCCTACCTAACACTATTCATTACTCGACCTTGCAGCCAAATCCAAACTCCTGAATGTCCAAAGTCTGAATTTTAGACTTCATACTTTGAATTCATTCAGACATTTTAAGTCTGTTGATTTGGTGTTTTTTCCCGCCAAATCTAAATGTTTCCACGTCACTTTAACTCGCGCGACTCGAGCATGAAATGTGAGCTCCCACTTCCAAAACAATCCCTCCATTTTCTCTATGTGAGGTCATGTTTGTCAAATTTTTCCCGAGGGGAAAAATCAGATAATAATTATTTTTTCTATGGTATTCTTAATGTTTATGCTCCTATTAATGGATCTAAAAGACACACTTTATGGAAATGAATAGGTGATAACTTACCTTTAGCTTATTGGTTGGTGTGTGGTGACTTTAATATGATATAGCATGTAGATGATAAATTCAGTGCCCTCCCTATCCACTGGTGTTTCGGAAATCTTGTGTCCTTGTATTTCTTTAAAAGTCCTGGTGTGTTGGAAAGGTTGCATGCTAGAAAACTTTTTGATCTATTTCTCCGTTGGTGACATGAATTTAAGGCCTAAGCTTTGTATACTTGGACAAATATTTGAAAAGGATTGATCATGTACTTCTTTAACAGAAGAATATTTTTCATTTAGACATGTAATTTTCCTCTCCTATCATAGTCTGGTCAGATGTAATTTTTTCATATCATCATCCAATCTCATTTAAGGTTAGTTAGCGTGAGGCCCCTTTCAAAGTCCCTTCAAATCTTTTGCTTCTTAATGTATATTTGGTGAGTTGTCCGGGGGTGGTGTCACTTATAGAAAAGGTTTGGAATATGGTTCTAGGTGTGTCATTCACTGCTAGATGCAATGAGTGGTGAGAAGTGGAGATTCAACGCACTACCCATTTCCTCCACCGTTTCGGTTAATATGTTGCTCAAGTTCATAAACGGGGTGAATTCACTATGCATATAGAATTTATAAGTTACATTTATTGAATAATCCTTTTGACATTCCCCTCGAGATACAAGATGTCAAAAATTAGGAGAATCTTAATCTCATTGAAACTTAGGTGTGCAAATATGGTGGATGTTGCAGTCATTTAAAGCGGGAGACAAAGTGTCAAAGAAATTCTTCAAATCCATTTGAGCCAAGAATTCTCATCAATAGATCAATTATATCCATGATTCACATTAGAGGCTCACATATTTGCCTTGGATTTGTACTGTCTTCATTGAGCATTACCGGGTAGTCTTCCAAGCTCAAGAGGATACAAATGAGTGAGCAACAACATTACAATAATGTATTGAGGTAGTGTCAGTCAAGATTTTTCATAAGGAGTGGTACCATTCAAATTGCCTTATTTTTTTGGATGAAATATGTGCCGCCCTACTATGCCTTTCAACTGATATATCTCCAGGTTTGGATGGATTTCCTTGTGAATTTTACATAGCGGCTTTGTCTTATGTTATCTCTAATCTACTTCATGTCTAAAATGAAACTCTCCATTCCGATTCTCTTGGGCATTTCATTAATTAAAGAAACATAAAATTCATTCCTAAGGATAGTGATCCATACTAGATAACTAGCTAGAGGCCTATCACTATATTGAATGTCTCGTACAAAATTATTTACAAGGCCCTGACTCTTTATATTGTTGATCTGTTACCTAAATTTGTTCTCCCTGATTAGGATGGTTTTTTCAAAGGAACGTACATTCTGAAAAATCTTATAGTAGTTTGGGAAGGAATGAAATGGGTTTGGATCTCTCTAAAGTGTCCATTGTTTCTCAAAATTGATTTTTAGAAACGCTTATGATTCCATCAAATGGTCATTTATTTTTCCTACGTTCATAGCCTTAGGTTTTGGAAAATTCTTCACATTGGCGGTCCACACTCTCTTTTTTAATGTGTTTGCTTGTTAAATAATCAATGGTCATAAATCTACTATGATTAGCCTCTTCTATTCTATAAGACAAGGGAGCTCTTTTATGTCCACCTTGTTTATTTTATTTGTTGATGACTTAGGCTATCTTTTTACTCATCGAGCTGATCAAGGTCAAATTTATGGGATTTTCCTTACAGATCATGCGACATAACTTATTAATTATCATTTCACCTATGATTCCTTTATATCCCTTATAGAGTCTACACAAAATGTGGCTAAAATGTTTGATTACATGGATACCATCTGTCTTACTTTAGGATCCAACATTTAGATGGCTAAGACGTTAGGCTATAGATAGAGCTTCTTGTCTATGCCATTCTGGTTGAAAGCTTACCCCTTGAAATGTATTAGAAGAGGTGAAAAGATTAAGTTCTTTGGCATTCCTTTTGTATTTGATAGGGACTCCACCTCACTATGGTAGTATGTAATTGAAAGAGTTGAGCATAAATTTTATCGATGGTCATCTAAGACCCTCTCTCTTGCTAGAAATTACAAATGTGTAGGAAGATTTTTGCCGCCACTCACATGTATTATTATTAATTTTTGTTCCCTTCCCATGCCTCCTTCAAAAATATTTCCAAGATGCTCTAGGACTACCGTTCGCATAAAATTTATAGTTCAGTTAGCATTCATTGAGTGTCTTGGGATGTATGTTCTCTCTCCTACGATCAAGGTGGCATAGGAATTATTGATGAATATAGGAAAAGCATGGATTTATGTTTTAAATGGGTGATGTGATGTCTCTCAAGTAATCAAGATTGGAAAATCCCACATTGACATTATATTTCTTCAAGTGTTCCCTATGGACAAAAATGTTGGAATAATGTCACGTTGCATAGTTGTATTATCTCGAATGTTCTGATCATGATTTCTAGCACCTTTGTTGCCAAAATGCATATGGAAAGAATTTTAATTGCTGAAACCCCAGATGTGTTGGATTGATGATAGATTTCATATTGGGATCTCATTTAATTCCTAGGATTATTGGTTGTCTCCCATCATCTTTGATGATAGTCTTTTTCTTGTGGAAACTTCGGGAATCAAAGCTCTTTAGCTCTCTCGCAAAGTGTAGTGCCCACTCCTCTTCGACACCATTTACATTATGATGATATTATTGTTGGAGTAATACTTATACATTTTTATTATTATATTTTGAGTAGTAAATGATAGACTATGCTAATATTTTGACTATTGATATGTTGTGATTCACATTTTGATTATGATACACTAGATGACACTGGTAGACAATTCGATATATGTTGATTTGCATTATTTGGATTTTATAATTACACGTTCTACTCTGGATGTATTAAGTAGAATTATGATCTCATGGATGTTAGAATCGAATTATTTTATATGTTGATAAATGATAGAATTACTTACGTTTGGATGGCAATTATTGATTTATATGTATATATTATTTCTCAATGTTGTTGATGCATCTATGATGCCAGAGATGTATTTTGACTTTTTTTGAAGAGACATTATATCATACATCGAAAGTGGATAGGGGACCAACCAAAAAAGAATGTTGAGTGTTTTGCAACATGGTCAAATTTTACAACTTGTGTCTAATGTTTATGTTATGTCATTGCATGCCTAGTTAAGACGTTTCCCTTGGGGGGTGACCTCACATGTGTGGTCATGGGGTGTAATTTTTTTCCCTTATTTTAGTCACTTTATTAGAAATTATTAATGTGTCTTAATTAGCTAATCCAACTTAATTTATTAAATAAAATAAAGATGTGGCAATTATATAATTATGAGGGTCTATGGTTGTTGAAATCTTGTGGATGTAAATTAATTTTTTTTGGGTTTTGTGTTATGTACTCTTTCCCAACTTCAAAATTCATATTTTTACTTGGGAGGTTTTTTTAAGGCTTCTGGGACAAGCTAAGATTTTTACATGCCTCTTAAATTCATCCAACAACCATAACTTTTCTATAGGGAGTTAATTTTAGGATTCACTATGCATTTTGGAGTGTAAAAAGGGTAAACAATAGAAAGTTCCTATTTACTGCAATTAATTTGTCCTTGATAGGCTTGGTGTGTAAGTTGGAGTGTCATGTGGGCATGTCATAAGTCTTACATGTTCATTTATTGTCTTCGTCATGGATTTTGACTTGTCTGTTGGAATGGAGGAATGATGAAGTCACATCCTACATGGATCCACCTCATCATCCTCACATCCCATTTCTATTTATTGATTGAATTTGAAGGATTTATGGTTACTTGTCTAATTTCTTCTCTTGCACTTTTGGAAATATTATCTTAAGTTGAATGATTGGAGACTTTTTGGAGTTACATTTGAATTGTGTTTTGTTTGAAGGTGTTGAAAGCTTGTTGGAGTGAATATTTTTTTATGATTAATGTACAGATAGGATCTCCACCTTTTTTATTTTCTTATTTATGTTTGTAGATGTGAAAATTGTGTTTGTATGAGTATTTGCATGGGTGTTGTGAATGTGATATATTTGGTTGGGTAGGATTCCTTCAGAAGGGAGTAAGAGATGGAAGTATGGGACCATTGGGGATGGAAAAGGGAGTTGTGACGCATGCATTTTGGAGGGAGTGTGATTAGGATTTCCACCTAGGGGAGTGAAAAGGAAAACATGGAAATATTTTTTCTTATTTGTGAACCTGGAGAAGTGTGTTTTTTTCAAGTCAGAGGTGCATTACTTAGGTCACATTATTTTTGGGGAAGGTATCCGAGTCGATCCTTCTAATATTAGAGCTATCATGGATTATCTAGTGCCAATCAATGTGACCGAGGTGCGCTGTTTCATGGGGTTAGCAGGTTCCTACAGGATCTTTGTTTAGGACTTCTCTCAGATTGTGCACTCCATCACTTCCCTTTAAAAGGAATAAGTTTTTTTCATCCGATGGATGTGAGTAAGCCTTTAGTACACTGAAGGAATGCATTACGGGAACACTGATTCTTCTAGTGCTAGATCCTCAACAGGATTTCTTTGTTGTTACAGATTCTTCTTTGGTAGGATTAGGAGGTGTTTTGATGCAGGAGGGTTGTGTAGTAGATTTTAAGTCTCGTAAAATCATGGATTATGAGATAAATTATTTGACTCGTGACCTTGATCTTGTGGAAGAGGTGCATGATTTGGTGCATTTGTGTCATTTCCTTCTTGGTAGGAGGTTCATTATTATGACAAACCATTTGAGATTATGTCACCTCTTCACGTAGCCCAATATCAATGCTCATCAATGACATTGGATGGAGTTTCTATGTGAGTACGACATGGAGATAGATCATGTGAAGGGGAAGGAAAATGTGGTTTCAGATGATTTAAGTCAAGTAAGACATTTGGTTATCGATACTTCAAGGGGTACATACTTTGCAGAGAAGGAATTTGTGACAAATTCCACATGACAACTTCAACCTAGAAACTAGAGAAGAGATTGAGTCTCAGAGACCCATTGCGGGGAATTTTGATGGATTTGCATTATATTTAGATGATCTTCTCAGAAAAAAAGTATAGATCCATGTACCTAGGGATGAAAGTTTGAGATAGAATATATTGGCAGAGGCTCATTGTGTACGTTATTTAACCCATCTAGGGGTGATGAATATGCACACCACCTTGAGAAAATTATACCATTGGATAGGTCTTCAAAGGGATGTAGCTTAGTTTCTGTCACATTTTTTAGAGTGTCAAAGAGTGAAGGTCAAATATCAACATCCAGCTGGCCTTCTCTACCTGTTTGTTATACGAGCATGGAAATGGGACATCATTTATGTGGATTTTGTAGTAGGGATAAAATTTTTGAGATACCACCACGATTCCATCATGTTCAAAGAGGATAGATTGATGAAAGTGGCTCATTTAAATCTATTGAAGACCACCTATACAACTAGTGCATTGGAATGAGTATACTTAGATAAGATTGTTAGACTACATAGGATTTCATGGAAAAATATTTGTGACCGTGATCCCTTATACACCTCTCATTTTAAGAATATCATGTAGCATTCCCTTGGGACAAGTATCAATTTCAGTACAACATATAATCTAGAGAAATATGGACATATGAAGTCTGTGAATCATATTTTAGAGGACATGATTCAGATTTACGTCATGGACCATCAGTTGAGGTGGGAGGAGTATTTGTACTAGGTGGATTTTTTTTATAAGAAAAAAATTAGAATTCTATTGGTATTACTCTATTTCAAGAAATTCATGGCAGGGAGTGCATGACACCATTGAGTTGAGACAAATTGGAAGACAAAGTATCTCTTGGGCCAAATTTTTTATAGGACATGGAGCAGTAAGTTATTTTGATTAGACAGAGTTGACAAGAGGCACATGATAAACAAAAGAAATATGCAAATCAGGGGAGAGTTGAACGTAGCCATGAGGTTAACCTGAAGGTTTTTCCTCGTGTCGGACCTCATAACATCCCTATCCATTATGGAAAAGGCTCTAAGTTAGAACCTAAAATTGTGGGTCAATTTGAGATATTGGTGTAGATCGGTCCCTTAACTTATCATCTAGCCTTTTCATCCAACTTATCTGGCATCAACAATTTATTTCATGTTTATGTTCTTAGGAGATAAACTATAAATCCCTCTCATGTATTAGATTGTACCGCATTACAAGCCCATGCGCATCATAGATTGCATGACCCTGGGCCTTCGAGGCTGCAAGATTGACCAGGTGTGATTCCAGTGGCATAGGTATGATGAGACTCATTCCACAAGGGAGGATGATACTTTGTTGTGGTCCTAGTTTATACATCTATTTTAGTTACTTCTAGGAGGAATTCGAGTCTAATGGGAGGGGTATGTAGTTCCCACTCCTCTTCCACACTATTTTCATTATGATGATATTACAATTGGATTGATAATTATACATTTTGATTATTATATTTTGAGAAGTAGATGATAGTGTATGAAGATATTTTGACTATTGATATGTTGAGATTCACATTTTGATTATGATACACTAGATGACACTGGTTGATCAGGGGATCAATATAAGTGTCAAATATTTCCTAAACATCCCTATACCATGCCATTGCAGTAGATCTTTTGAAGATATTTCCAATGATTATAAGAACGTGAAAAATAGACACTTTGAGCTCAAGTTATGTCTAGTCAAAGTTTACTCAACAGGGAAGTCAACTTTGGTCAATAGGTCAATAATGGACCAATAAGCATTGCGACATGTGGGAAAAGGAGAAAAAGGAAAAAATGAAGGTTGTTTGGGTTGTTTGCAACCTTCCGGTCTTCGACACACATAAAAGCAGGCCAGAACAAAAGGCTCAACTTTTGTTATGGAGGGGAGCCCGGCCACCGTGAGGACGAATTATATTATCGCCAACGTGGTGGGTCCTCAAAATACCACGTGGCTTGCCACCACTTTTCCATATTTCATTATTGAAATATCATATTATTGTGTGGTCAAATTTCATATTGCTCTGGTAATTATTCACCATGTATTGCCATATGGTTCCAAGTCATACGTTTTGGATCGATCGAGTTCATTACTGTCTTTGCTCAGTGTTATTTCCACACAAACTAGAATAGACCCAACAACTCAGCCCTATATTATGGGAATTTCAAACAATCCACGAGATCATATTTTATCCCACTTACCATGGCATTTCTTCCATTCACCACGACCCACACAATGGGCATTCAAACAAACAACTCGCCATCTTGCCGAACACATCGGCTATAATCTCGGTAGAATAAATGCGAAGCTAGGAAAAAGGCTTGGATGTGGCTAGTGCCATGTCAATAATAATGCATGTCTGCCTTATTAAAGGCTTGAATGAACTGCTCACTAGAGAATGTGGGACTATTCCCACTGACCACACAAACCGCCTTCGCCAAAAATGATGCCGCTGGGTTTTGAATCCAAGACCTCTGCTACCCAAACACATCCCGCCAACCAACTTGCCTTCCATCTTGGATGGGATATAAATGAGTTTGCGGGTATATAAAGAGCTCTTATCTCTGTGTTGAGGGGGTGTGTCAAGGAGCATAAGGATGCGCTTCTTAGAAAATGCCATTTTTGAAGGCCTTGTACTAAGATTGGGAACTCGAAGTAAAAAGGTGAAATGGAGGAAATTCTGAGACGATTCCAATGATGTAATATTTGATGTTTTTTTGTTGAGTTTTAACTTGTTTTTGGAATATTTGAATGCAGTTTTTAACAAGGATCCAAAAGACAGCTTGTTGGAAAACATGAATTTCAATGCACTTCTGGTCTGAAAACTGACTTGGTGTAAACATAAAAAGTCTTCAGAGTTTAGAGGTGATCTCAGATATATGATTTGTTTTCATAGAATGCTTTTAAATATCAATTTGTGGGTGTTTTTCTAACGCAGTTGCAGGGAGATCACATTGTGAAAACATTGTATGAGCCACGGATCGTTCTTGGGACATTGATCAACTCATTTGTAGGTTGTGATTCGTTATTGGTTGTTTGTAAGAGCTATTGTACTTAAATTTCAATATTATTAATGGATTGGTTCAATCTGAACCTGGGGACGTAGGAATTTCTTAACCCCGTAAACAATCTCTTTTGTTATCTGAGTGTTTTCAGTTTTCTGATTATTTATTTGTTACCCAACTTTTCCTCACTTATATGGATGCATAATAATAAGAATTTTAATCAATTTATGGAGTTGATAATACTTAAAATTGGTTAAGAAAATCATTATCTTTGGAAACTTTTAAAAGTGAAAAAAATACAGCACACGTTTTCAGATCAAGTTTGGTATCAGAGCAGTTAGATTGCCGGATTAGATTCTAATTGTGTTTAAAAATTTCTCTTCAGTATTGATTTCAGTTTTCAGTGTGCAAACATTTTGGGGCTTGTTAATCTTCTTTTGCAAGTGTGTAGTTTTGGAAGTACAGGTTGTGTTTGCAGGAACAGGGAATCATGGGAAAGTCATCCAAATAGTAACAACTGGATGAGCTTGAAACCATAAACCACCAACTCTAGGAATAAAACTCTTTCCTGAGAGCTAATTTTTATTCCTTGGAAGAGGAAATAGTGCAGTTAAAATCTGAGCCACAATCCTCTATAACCAAGAAAGAGGAGTATGCCAACAAGATGGTTGAAGAGAGCAAGAAGTTGATGGAATTTGTTAAAGAGTTACAGGAAGAAATACAGACCAAGGATGTCCTCTTGGAAAAGCTACAACAAGGTGAACACAAGAAGGAAATGCCTTCCAAATCAGATGTAGGTACTATGACAGAATGCATTATAAGTTGTTTAGATTTTAATTCTTCCTCTCATTCAGTTCCATATATTCCTTTGGGTCAGTTTGAAAAACACACTAAGGGAATTGGATCTAAACTAATGGTTAAGATGGGATTTAATGGAAAGGTCCTTGGTAAAAATGGACAAGGTTATGCTAATCCTATATAGGTAGAGGATCAACTTGGATTTGCAGGTTTTGGATATTCTAGTGGGAAAATAGAAATTAGAGAAAGTTCCAAAGCATTTGAAGGAAGACAAGCTTCCAAAAGCCAAGGATCTATGCCACTAGAATCGCAGGATTCCGCCATAAGGAGGAATAATGAAATGTGTAATAAAATAGATAAAAGGGTTAATCATATTCCACCTCCTTCAACTTACACTAAAAATAGCACTAAGGGATAATAAAATCTGAAAACTTTTAATACACTCTTTCAGTTGGAACAATATAGCTTTGGTAGGCAGAAATATGCTTTCCCTTGCACATTTTTTGAAGGTACTAATCATTCTGTTGCATATTGTTCGAAGAGGAAAATTTTGATTAAGAAGTTAGTGCCTTTTATGAATGATAAGGTAGGTGTTAAAGACCAATTTCACCACGGAAAGGTGAGAAATGGAAAAAATGTTACCTCTCTTAAACAAAGGAATCATTTTCCTAGACAGAGTTCAAGGAATGGAAAAATGGGTAAGACTCCTAAAAATAAGGAAGTTAAATTTTGTTCCCATTGTAAAAGGAATGGTCATAATGTTAAGACGTGTTGATATGTTCCTTCAGTGCAACATTGGAAAGTTTTCAAAAAAAAAAATAATGTCAAACCATTTGTTGATCTAACTCATGTAAATGCTCATTCTAGCACTGGGGAAGTAAAAACACCTAAACGGAGAAATCCAAGTAATTGGATGGGAAAAACATTCCTCAAATTTATGTTTGCATTACAATAACTGGTGATAGTATGCAAAAAAATTCAAAGCTATATTTTAGGGATTTTGATCCTATGTTAATATTCAGCTTTGAAATAATTTGGAAACATCCATAAAGAAGATTTGAGTGATAGGTTCATCATACTCATATTCATCTTCTCACATTTTGGTTGGTTATTCCATTTCTGATAACAATATGCATGGATATTTCTGAAATCAGTATGTCTAGTTTGAAACTTGGAATTTAATAGTGTTTTCATTTGTGCAAATATTATGGATGTTTATAAGACCCATTCGGTCACCGGTTTGATATTGTAATAAATAGAAAAAATTGTTGTATCCACATGTGTTATTTGCACTAATTTATAAGACCCTTATTTTGGGAAAATTTGATTTTTGTAACTATCAGATGTCATAATTGCAATTAGGGTTTAAATTTATTACATTGATAAACTGGTTTGCAAATGTACCAGGTAATCATTTTGCAAATTATGGCAGTTCACCAATTTGGTGTTTTTTACAGATTCATGTGGATTCAATTGTTAACTATAGCAGTTTTTGGACATTAATAGTCTATTTTATTCTGGATAATGAATACTTGCAGTTGCTACCATTTCAGATGGAAAGTGGGCACTAGCCTAATTGTGGGAAGTTTAGATGTCTGGTATACTGATCTGTGTTATGAAATTGTAATTTAAGTAATCATACGTATCATAAAGTGACAGTTGAACACTAGTTTTCTATAATATAATGGGTGTTATTATCTGGTCAATTATTTATGATGGCATTATAGTGGGATATGACAGTTCATATTTGTGTGCAGAGTTGACAGGGTTGCAGTGTTTCAGTTAAACACTAGCTTAATTAGGTGTTATTATCTGATCAATTATGTGACTAACTAATCAACTATTTGCATTTATTTTGACCTATAATGTTATTTTTTGTTCTTGTATGTGTTTTTGAAATGTAGGAAGAAGTAGCATTATTTGAGGGTTGATAAACAACTTTTTGTGGATAAAAATCCTTCTCATTAGGGAGGAGTAATCAAGGGATCAATTTTAATGTCAAATGTTTCTTAAACATCCCTAGACCATTCCATCACAGTATATCCTTCGAAAATATTTTTGAAAACTGTAAGAACGTGAAAAATGAACACTCTGAGCTCAAGTTATGTTTGGTCAAATTTTAGTCAACAGGGAAGTCAACTTTGGTCAACAGGTAAAAACTGGACTAATAAGCATTGCGACACGTGGAAAAAGGATAAAAAGGGAAAAATGAAGGTTATTTTAGTTGTTTTCAACCTCAATTCTTTGAGACATGTAAAAGTGGGACAAAACAAGAGGCTCAAATTTTGTTACGGAGTGGAGCCCAGCCGCCGTGAGCACAAATTATATTATCGCCGACGTGGTGGGTCCTCAAACCACCACGTGGCTTGCCACCACTTTGCGATATTTCATTATTGAAATATCATATTATTGTGTCGTTGAATTTCATATTACTTTGGTAATTATTCACCATGTATTGCCATATGGTTCCAAGTCATACATTTTGGATCGACTGAGTTCATTAGTATCTTTTCTCGGTGTTATTTCCACACAAACCGGGATAGACCCAACAACTTGGTGGATTACCCACATTTATTAGGTCAGCTTCATAATTATTGGGTCATTTAAATATCCAACAGCTAGGCCCATATTATGGGAATTTCAAACAATGCACGAGATCATATTTTATCCCACTTACTATGGCACGTATTCCATCCACCATGACCCACACAATGGGCATTCAAACCAACAACTCAATCGCCACCTTTTCGAACACATCGGCTGTAATCTTGGTAGAATACATGGGAAGCTAGGAAAAAGTATTGGATGTGGCTAGTGCCATGTCAAAAATAATGCATGGTTTCCTTATTAAAGGCTTGAATGGACTGCTCACCGGAGAATGTGGGACTATTCCCATGGTCCACACAAACCGCCTTCGCCAAAAATGATGCCGTTGGGTTTTGAACCCAAGACCTCTGATACCCAAACACATCCCACAAAGCATCCTGCTGCCCATCTAGAATGAGATAGAACTGATTTTGCAGGTATATAAAGATCTCTTATCTCTGTGTTGAGACGGTGTGTCAAGGAGAATAAGGAGGTAGTTATCAGAAAATGCCATTTTTGAAGGCCTTGCACTCAGATTGGGAACTCGGAGTAAAAAGTCGAAATGGAGGGAATTTTGAGAAGATTCAAATGATGTAAGATTTTATGTTATTTTTTTTTCTTAGCTTTTTTTTGGAAGCTTTGAATGCAGTTTTTAACAGGGATCTAAAAGACAGCTAGTTGGAAAACAAAAATTTCAATGCACTTCTGGTCTGAAAAGTGACTTGGCGTAAACATGAAAAGTGTTCAGAATTTAGAGATGATCTCATAGAGATGTTTTTTTTTCATAGAAATTTTTTAAATCTCCATTTGTAGGTTTTTTTCTAACACATTTGCAGGGAGATCACATTGTGAAAACACTGTATGAGCCATGGATCATTCTTGGGACAGTTTCTGTTATTTTTCAGAGTTCTTGGGACATTGATTAGCTAATTTTCAGGTTGTGATTCATTATTGGTTATTTTTAAGAGTTATTATACTTACATTTAAATATTATTAATGGATCATTTCAATTTGAACCCGGAGATGTAAGAATTTTGGAACCTCGTAAACAATCTTGTTTGTTATCAGAGTGTTTTTAGTTTTCTGGTTATTTATTTGTTACCCAAGTTTTCCACATTTCTATGGATGCATAATAATCAGAATTTTATTCAATTTTTGGAGTTTAGAATACTTAAAATTGGTTAGTAAAATCATGATCTTTGGAAACTTTTCAAAGTGAAAAAAATACAACACACATTTTCAAATCACTGGTAGACAATTTGATATATGTTTATTTGTATTATTTAGATTTTATACTTACATGTTATACTTTGGATGTTATGAGTAGAATTCCTATCTCATGTATGTTAGAATTGAATTATTTAATATCTTGATAGATGATATAATTACTTTATTTTGGATGATGATTATTGATTTTTATGTAGATATTATTTCTCGATGTTGTCGATGCAGCTATGATACTAGAGAGGTGTTTTGATTGTGTTTGCAGGAAAATTAAATCATACATCCAAATGAGATAAGGGACTAACCACAGAAGAATTTTGGGTGTTTTGTAACATGACCAAATTTGACAACTCATTTCTAATGTTTATGTTTTTTATTGCATTCCTAATTAGGAGGTTTCCCATGGGGGGTGATCTCACATGTGTGGCCATGTGGTGTAATTTTTTTTCCCTCCATTTAATTTTCTGTGTGTTTTATTTTGTGTTATATGTATTTTATTATTGGGAAATTTTAGATAATTTAGTAGCAATTATAAATATGTCTTGATTATCTAATCCAACTTAATTTGTTAACTAAAATAAGGATATGATAATTGGATAATTCTGAGGGTAGATGGTCCTTGAAATCTTGTGGATGTAAATTAGATTTGTATTGGGTTTTGTGTTGTGTACTCTTTGTCGACTTCAAAATTTGGATTTTGACTTTGGAGTTTATTTTTAAGGCTTGTGGGACAAGCTAAACTTGTCCCATGCCTCTTAAATTCATCCAACAACCATACTAATGGTATGAGGAGTTAAATTTAGGATTAATTATGTATTTTGGAGTGTAAAAATTTTAAATAATTACACTTTCCATTTTACCATAGTTCATTTGTTCACAATAGGCTTGGTGTGCAAGTTGGAGTGTCATGTGGGCATGTCATAAGTCTTACATGTTCAATTATCATCTTGGGCATGGTGTTTGACTTGTGTGTTGGAATGGAGGAATGTTGATGTGGTATCCTATATGGAGCCACTTTATCATTCTCACATCTCATTTCTATTTAGTGATTGAATTTGAAGGATTTTGGGTTACTTGTCTCATTTCTTCTCTTGCACTTTTTGAAATTTGGTCTTCAGTTGATGCTTGGAGCCTTTTTGGAGTTGAATTTGGAATTTTCTTAGTTTGAAGTTGTTAAAATATTGTTGGAGTGAAGATATTTTTAGGCTTAATGGAGAGGGGGGATCTACACCTTTTTTATTTTCTTATTTATGTCTATAGATATACAAATGCTATTTGTATGAGTATTTGCGTGGGTGTTGTGAATGTGATATATTGCGGTTGGGTATTTTTTATTAAGAAGGGAGTGGGAGATGGAAGTATGGGACCATTGAGGATGGAAAAAGGAGTTGTGAGGATTGAATTTTAGACAGAGTGTGATCAGGAGTTCCACCTATTGGAAGTGATAAGGAAAACATAGAAATTTGTTTTTTTTATTTGTAACGGTAGAGATAAGGATGCATTTCAATTTTTTTTATTGTGCACATGGAGGCTTTTGGGTGGAACCTCTACTTCAATTAGGAGGAAAAAGGAGGTGGTTCCCATATTCCTTGCTCCTTTTGGCTCTCTGTCAAGCCTATGTGTTGTTGAGAAGTGGTAAATATTGTTGATTATGTCCATTTAAATGTGTTGTATGTTTTGTGGATTGTATGTTTGTGTGGAAGCCATTTTTATAAAGGTTGTCAAAGTTGCGTTATACTCTTCATTGTTCTTTGGTTGGGGCTTGAAGGCCAATTAGGAGGATGGATTCTCATCTTATTAGAGTAAAGGTTGGTTGGAGAGTGTCACCTATCACCCTTTCTTTATAATTTGATCCAAGTTTTTGAAGTGCTGATGGATGTAACTTGAAAGCTAAAATTTGGGAGAAGACATTGAAATGAAGATGTGTGTTTTGACCTTGTTGGAAGAATTCTCCATATTGTAAATCATGTTACTATTCCCACTTAGACTAGAATATTGTAATATTTGTACGTTTGAAAGAAAGCTTTGTAAATTTCATTTATTCAAATTTGTAATGTTATAATGAAAGGAGAAAACTTAAGTTGTATAGTGTGCTTGAAATGAAACTTTCCTAAATTTGTATGTTATTCAAAGTTACAATATATATATATATATATATATAATATATTGGGAAAATACAGATGTATTTGAAAGAAAGTGTTGTTGAGTTCTTGTTGTTTTTTTTTTCAAGATTGTATATGTGAAAGAGAATGAATTCTAGTTGATGTTATACCTCAAATTTTACATTTTTATTGAAAAAAAGAATAGAAAATTAGTTAATGTTTACGTAATTTTGAGTTATGAAACTAGATAGATTAGAAATATATCAATCAATGAATGGAAGACACCTTAGTTAAAATTAATATTGCATCAAAAACCAACTTAAGTAGAAAATTATTTTAAAAATGCATTCTTTGAAGTTTTTTGTTTTCGGGGAGTAGAACCACTTCCCTATGAAAAGAAGTCGATGAACTGTCCCCAAGAAAAGTGGAAGTCATAGTACCCGCCAGTCTGCATAGGGTGTCAGTTTCGTCACTTTTGATGGAAAATTAAAATCCATACTGTGCAAAACCCAGATTGAAATTTAATTGAAATATAAGCTTTAATCCATCAAAATGAAACTGCATATAACTAGTAATTAGAGAAAAATTTAATTTTTTAAGCCATTCAATCCTTTTATGGGCACCCAAACATGTGAAATTCATAGATTAAATGAAATGGAGTTTTTTTCCCCAATTGTGGAATTCAAAGGATGTTTACATTAAGTAATAACGAAAAATCCATGGTGGGATCTCTACATTAAACAAATAAGAATCTTACAATAGCAAAAACTTTACAACTAAAACCAACAAATTTTTGTCATGGTTGCACTTCTTGCTCTCATGGTTTCTCCACCTCTTCCTAAACTTGCAAAACAAAAATGAGAAAATTAGGTTGTTTTGGGGTAAATAGGAATAAAATGAAATCCATAAGGATATTTATGGCAACCCAAATCTAAGGGCTATGATAGATTCAATCCAATGTCCCAAATTAAACCCTACCTCCCTTAAGTGGGAGGTATTTTGTGGGAAGGAAATTTAACTTAATAAAAAGCAACATGGGTAATGGGGCCACTTATTGGCTAGAAAAAACAATAAACCTTTGTGTTAGAAAATAAACGAATCTTGGTGCATGATAATTAATTAGACTTATGGAACTTGGTAAATGTATTGTTTTAAACCATAAATATATTTTAAGAAGTAAATTAAAAATATTTAATTATTAATTTAATTCCGAATTTCACAAGCTTGTGTAGAAAGACTTTAACTAAGAAATTTATTAATTGTGGAAACGTCTAACCTTACAAAACTATTTTAAAATAAAAATAATAATTATTACCAGAAATTTGACTATTAAGTTATTAGTTCTATTTGTTTAGAGTATAATTTTGTGGGTGTTACACAAAGGAATTCATACTATTCTAGATTTGATCTCCAACAGAGACTAGGTGCCATGACCTGAGCTCAAGGAAAAATTTAATCTTTCCTATTCAGACCCCTTGTCTATTTGTAGAATTCAAGAGTTGATGTCAAATGTTATGCTCGACAAACTTGTGCTTAAAGTTCCGGATGCATGGTGGCAGGGCTAGAGATGTAATCAAGAACTTCCCTTCCTCAACAACAATGACAGTGCCATTTATTAGCTTCTGAACCATATCTCGCATGTCATTTCCAAACTCAATGCCCATTGGGGTCTGCACTCTTCTAATTCCCCGTTCCTTCGCATAATTTCTCGTTATTGAGTTCTTTGTTGGAGCCTAAAGTTAAACAATTTTTGTGGTGTCTTATTTATTAGAGCCTTCTAGTCGATGAACGATTAAGTCACATTATCATTCCCAATTCTAAACTCCATTTCTGTTCCAAACCAGAATCCATTAAGCCTTTATTTTAGTCTTTCCCCCACTCTCAGAGCATTTGGTCTTGGATTTATTCCTTGTTTAATACCTTTCACCATGAATTCTTTCATTGGCGATTATCTTGGTTTGGGGATTTCATCATGTGGCCTTGTCATATTAATACTCTATGGAATCTTTTTAGAGCTTGCATTTTATTTCATATTTTGAAAGTGTGAAATTTTATGTTATTCTGGATAATGATCTTTCTATTGCTTTGTTTTCCACTAATGATAAAGTGGTTATCTTCTCAACTGTGCACATAATGATTCAAGCTCAAGTGGAGAAGTAGCCTTGGAGTTTACTCATTTATCAGAGTTTCTTGCACACTGGGGGAGAGTGCAACATGCACTATGAGTCAGGGTCCCTCAAGATACTTTTCATCCACATCCTTGGCCATCTCCCCCTTGGAGGTTGCCTCCTACAGGATCACATCGCAGGAGCCACTCTCGCAACCACCGCTTTGCCTCTCCTCGATTCATTATTCAATTTCATCCTCTTCTGGTCCGGGCCAGAGATTTCCTCGCAGGGGGAAGGACTTTCCTAGCTCTTTGTGATGGCCCTATCCTCTGCCTAGCATACACACAGTGGATGACTCTCTTCCCCCTGGGTAGGGAATAATTATTTCTTTAAGGATGTATATGCCTGACCAAGATGGTTGGTAGGGGGACTCTCCTTTGGTAGAGCCATCTAGTGGAGTGTACATCTGTCCCCGAGATGATCCTCCCCCTCCTCTCGGAGCGGCAGCTTGTGCCTAGTGCTCTAATTTCATTTGTAGTTCTCATGCTTTTTGTTTTCGTTTTATGTGTTTTTCCTGCGTTTGTGGCATTTTTGTGGGACCATGAGTTTTCTGGTCGTCCCTGCTCATATAACTCTTGTATATTTTGGTAATATAATGGGCAGTTCCTATAGTAAATTTTGTATTTAGATAATTTATATGAATTTATTTATGTTTGTTGGGAAGGTAAAATATTTTTCTTCTCTAAAAAAAATAACAATAAATGTGGTATAATTATATACCTTATCCATGATACTTTGAATTATGTGATAGAAAGTTCGATTTAAGATTTTTATTTTATTTTTAAACGATTATTATTAATATTAGCTTGGGTTGGATTTTATATTTGCACTCATACCGTGCTATTCCTATATTGAATTTCACTATAATTATGAATAAGGGATGGTTCTTGTAGGAAATAAAACCTTTGCTAACCAGTGTAAGTATGGGAAATTGTGTTATGATCGTGAGGAGGTCCACGTCAAATGGTAGAAGTCCGTCCTTTTGTTCTCGCTTATAAGGAATCTCTGAAAGAATAGTAACATTGATCGAGCATGTCAATCAAAGTTGAACTCAGGTTAAATTTTGACTGTTTGGAATTTCAAATGTTTGAAGGTGGTTGTTGGCCCTAAAAATATAGGTTTTAAGTTTCTCTTTCAAAGTTAATTTTATAATTGTTTCCCTCATAGTTTCTTATGTAAACTCCGAAGCTTGTTTGAAAAATGGTTTGTTAGAATACATATTATATTATATTACTTTTATTAGGATTGTTATGTTGTAAACCTACATATAATAACTACAGTTTAGAGATCATCCAAAAACCCTTATTTCCAATAACAATAAATATATCTTCATTATATTTATTACATAATTAAATAAATATATGAATCAAGATCAAATATAATGGCTAAAGAAATATTAGGTTTGTAATATATAAAAAACTAGAATCAATATCAAAAGGTTATTTAACACTGATACTTGTAGGGATATTGGCTCACTCCTTACAAGAATTTCTTATAATAAATAGGCAGGCAAGGCTAGAGCAATATGCCTATAAATACAAATGCCTAAAAGGAATTTCCTAACACCTTTAGGTTCTAATTCGAGTATAGATATTATTATTAAGATATATTACATCAATATAGTTCTTATCACGAATGCACATTACTCCATTCACATAAGGAAAGTTCTGGGTGTGACTATTGTTTCCTAAAGGTGATTGTGAATGATCAACACATTATTTATTTCCTTCACATAATTAATCTATTCTATCATAGATTCCATGAATATTATAAGTTATATAAACTATATAAAATCTTAGATTATATAATACTATCCATTATAAACATCAAAAACATGTGCATATCTTTTTAGAGTAATAAATCACATTAAAAACAACTAGAAACCCTTATGGAAATCAAAATAAATATATTTGTAATAACAACCATTTTAAATAAATTATATCTATGTTAAATATTAAAATGTATATATCTAACACTAATAATCAAATTCCATACATTTATAATGTTCGATATCTCAATTTCTCTCTATTGGTTGTCCACATACCTTCTCAATTTCAACTTTCTCTTGGTTAAATTCTTCCATACTCTAACTCACAATTGAAACCATAACATTTAAATGTAACTTATTATGAATTTTGTTACCCACCCTTGCTTTTTCAATTACCAGGTCCATAAGGAGCATCTTTGTTGAAAATAGCAATCTCCATAAGAAATGATTCCTTAGTTTCAGGGAAAAATTCAAACCCTTCCTACATCAAACAAGAATAGGTGTTCATATTAAATGATGAGATACATACGTTAAATTAATTAGGACACAACACTTTGAAACTACTCGAGAGTCTAAAATTCATCTTTCTATGTCAATCTCTTCAACCTTGGGCCTATGTAGCCTTTACATCTAGCAAGATTACATATATTTCCATGATCAATACATGCAATAATATTCCATTCATGAATAATTTTAGTGAATTCTATGGCTGAAACCTTATACAAATTAATGTACGATTGCCAAGCCCTTGGTATGCGATTTTCATGTCCCCGCACTTACACCAATAATTATAGAGCATTTTGATTAGACCAAGTTTCATTCCATTTGTGTGTAATTGTAGTGCCCAAAAAATTACACACACAAATACAACAGTAAAAATACCAGGATAAATGTTTTTTGACTTACATTTCTCACTACACAACACCACAAGGGCTCCAAGTAGAGAAACTCCACAATGCATAAGACACTTACATAAGTCGTCGACTCACATAGACACATGACAACACCATACAAATGTCGATGGCACACTTTCCACAATGAACGAATGCTAGCAATGACCCAACCACAAGGAAGGGACTCAAGGATTGGCAAACCCACAACACATCATTACCATGATTACATCTTAGTTACGATTAACATTCCAAGAACATTATTGTGCAAGGATAATTTTATCCTTTTTCCACCTACATACTCTTTAACTCATTTCACATTCAACTGTACACTTTGACCATTTAAGTTGGCTCGATATCCCTTATGAAAATCTCCATAATTTACATAAGTATTTTCCAGTATTTCAAATTGCATACAAAGTTCCTAATTCTCTCGTTCTTATGTTAAGATTATATTTTCTCAAACATTTATTTAATGTTTAAATTTTTACCCTCACTACAAAAGGGAATTGGACGTGATTTTAAGAAAGAGATCTTAGGATTTAAGGGAGATTTAGATTCAAGATACTTTTTTTTTTCATAAACATTCTTTGATCACAGTATCTTTATTTCCCTACCATAGTTAATATAGTTCAATAACTTGTTGAATCCATTCAACATTTCCACATGAAGAAATTTTATTTAGATTTATATATATCTTTTGTTTTCTCGAAGTTTGATCACACCAAGGCAATTCATATTCTTTTTAACACAAGTAAATGTTTAATTTAGTTACAAGGACTCCAAGAGTGACATTATTCCTAACCTTGAATCTCATTTTATTCTTATATGCTTTACTCTAACATTGCACTATGGTCTCATTATTGGCATCACTTTGTAACAAAAGAGTTACAAAAGTACTTGTCTAATATCTTAAATAAGTACATGATTGGAAGCATTAGAACCATACACGAACCACAAGTGATTTGTTTTCAAAGTGAGATCCCATGTTTCCCATTTTGTCGATTCTGCATGAGGAATTTCTTTTATTCTTAAATTCATAAGCGACATAACAAGGAATTACATGGAACCAAGTTTTAAGTTTCCTTAATTTCTCTTAAGTCAACATCTTTCAAATCAATTTCATTTGTAAAGAGTTACTTACAATTTTCTACCCACCAGTTAACCTCCAAAAACAACATATGGTTTAGTTTAATTCTTATTTACACTCAGGGATCTATGCCCTATAACAGATCAGATTAAGGTGAAAAAAACATATTTACCCAATAAATCCTCTGTAAAGGACCCATGCGCTATAATTTCACCAGCCAAGATAACACATTTAGCTAAGAGGATCTAAAGAGGTCATTAACAATTGTTTAAGTAATATTACAACTATTTCACTAGCTCCATTGTGTCATCTAGATCCCACAAGCAAGTCATTCGATGAAGAAATTTAATCCTAAACATAAATTTGGAAGGCAAGGTAGTCCACTAGGATACTAAGGAAGTGCTAGTTCTACTTACTCCAGATAAAGTTTGACTGTGTAGCTCCTATCTATCGGGTTTAAGACGATGTCACTAAACATACTGACTAAGACGATAAACCCATTCTTGGGCTCTTATTTACCTAAACTAGGAGGTGTCATCAAGTGCAAGGTTCATTCGAAGGTCTCAGTTTTCTATGTTAAGGGATTAACACATGCAGGTTAGTTATGCACGAATTTGAACTAGGGTTGAATGTTTTGTTTGCATTTCTTTATTTCATTTTCAAGGTAAGGAAAACATGACACCCAAATTAATTAATCATCTATTATTCACTAGAAATACACTACAAGATATTAAATTCAAATTCATTTAACATATATATATATATATATATATATATATATATATATATATATATATATATATATATATAAACCTTTTTACCATACGTAAATATGAATTAAAATTGCACCTACGATTAAATGCACATTTCCCAAGGTATACCTAAAACTAACATCTCATACATGTTACCAAATTTCAAATATAAACTTTTCTGTAACATGGCAATACATTATACATATATACATTCTATAATGACCTATATAAATTATAATAATAAACAATGAATTACACCACGCCATTTCTCCATATTTCCTGCATCCTGCAAAAACATGTGAGTAGGAAATCAACGATAAATATTTGGCATGACATCCACCTAGATCTAGCATAATTAACATTTTAATTTTTCCATTTACATAATATTAATAGTTTGCCTTACAAAAAAAGGGGGTTAGAGACACATATTTATTTCATTTCATTTCACCTTATTTCGTATCCAAGGAGAGAGAAAGAGATAGGGAAGAGAGAGAGAAACATTATATTTGCCAAAATTTCAATTTCACACAATAAGTCACATGATATATTTTCAAACAATTATTTACAAGTGTCAACAAGTTTCCACGATGGTTCGGTTACCTGCTAGAGGTCCCACAACTTTCTTTGTATGTTTTCCAGCTAGTCGTAAAAACATTCAATTAAGGCTCGGAGGCTAAGAAACCACTTTCAAACATTGTCTTCTGGAGAGAAAACAAACTATAGTTAAGTTTCTACGTGTCCTCTTACGTACACCAAGAATACACAGGAACTGATGGAATTTAGAACTAGGCAAACGGTTTATGATTGGTGACCAGTTTTCTGAGGTCATTTGTCATAATTGGCCTTGTTGGAAATGATCAAAAGTTAGCTTGAGGGCTCACAAAACCACCTCCAAAAATAATGTTGAATGGAATGAACGTGTAATGAGAAATATTCCTACATGTTACCACTATATATGGAGAATTTTTTAGAGTCGACGAAATTGAGAACCGGTAGACGGGTTTCAAACGGCAAGGGGTTTTTTCAGAGCCATCGAGTTGTAATTAGGTCTAGTGTGACCTAGTATAAAATTGTGACTGGAGAGACCTACAAAATGCCTTTCCAAACTAACCAAGGAATATGATTTTCCCAAACCGAAGGTTCTAGGCAATACACTAGTAAAAATACTAGAGGTTTACAAAGGTGGACAAGCATTTTGTTGTTTAGGGACCAAACGGTGGGTCAAAATGAAAGTGAACTTTTTAGTTTTAAGAGCTACTTAAAAGTGCAAACAAAGTGACAGGGACTCCTAGAGTAGCGAAAAAGAGAGTACAAATAGTCAGACGAGGTCGAGCTAATACTTGACACGACTCTCTACATAACAAGGAACACATACAAAGTAGGACAACTTTGGTATGGGCTCATAGTGTTGTTTTGAAGGAATTTACGTTATTTCTAACTTTGTAATGAAGGAAAATTTTTTTTTACAGAAATCATCTAACTTGCCAATACAAACAGATACGAGCACTTAATTTGCATACTCTAGTATCATCGTAAAAGGTTATTGTGGTGACCACAGTTAATGTTTAAATTGAAATATAAGTTTCATCAATCGTAAGGTGGAGTTTTATTTCCTTATACTATTTAAATTTGGTTACAAATCCATTTGTAAGATTATCCAGTGGTTTAATGGTTCTATTATATTACAAATGAAGAACCCAAATTATAAAAATTATGAAAGAAAAGATAAGAGAGACCATTCCTGGAAGCAAATGAGTAGGCGTTAGATACTCTTGTCCTTCCAATCAACCACTCCATGAAAATGTTAAAGTTATATGCCAATTTTTTTTAAGTTCTATGAAACTGTTATAGCATTCTAATTTTACACTATAAATCCATTGAAAAGTAATCCCCCATTTTTTTGATGAAAACTATTTATATGGACATTTCTGGCAGCATCGAAGAAATTTGGCAACAATCATTATGATTGATGGATGTCCATTCCCTATTCTAAATCCTCTATTTTTCCACAGGTTGGAGGATGCTGGAAAAGGATGTAAAGCCTGGCTTTTCTATTACTTGGAAGGTTCCAAGTTATTTTCAAAAAACCCATTCTGTACATATCCTAATATCATTTCAGCCCATGAAGCCATATTTCAGGCATTTAGTCAAAGAATTCAAATATTAAGCACGTGCTTCCACATTTTTCATACATAACTACTAGAGCACTTGCAACTACAACATCTGAAAAAAAAATCTTGTCCCTTCTTCCTTATGCTTTGGTTTCCTACACTCATTACAATTCACGCCACATTAACTCATGTGATGCATATATGTCATTCTCTTCTTCATGTATTTCAAGTAGAATTCACATATGTAAAGAACGTGTACAAGTGTATTCTTCAGGATATTGCGAGTACTACCATGCATCAACCTCATATTTGCTAAGCTCCACAACCTGGATATTCTTCAATTATTTTTTCTTCTTTTCGTGCTCTTTTTCAATGTTTTTCCTAAGAGTGTGAGATCTTTTGTACCCTTTTGTACATTTTTCATTTCATCATAATGCCTTTTCGATTGTGAGTTAGCTTACAATCTAATTTTCCTGAATTGTCAAACGTCGAATCCCGTAAAATTGGCTCAACAATAACTGATGTGCCTTGAGTGGCCATTTGAGGAAGATTTTATCTAGATGTTGGAAGTAATGCATGTTCATCTTCTAAAATTGAAACCATGATCCTCGTAGAAGGTGTTGGTACCCAAATTTAATATCCTTCAAATGCCAAGTAGCATGATGGATTGAACATGACACTCAGTGGTAGATATATGATTATATGTGTCATTTTGCAGCCGGGGGAAGCAATCTATCTGATCTTTCAACACTCAGTATTTGAATAGGAGTGGGTAGAACCTTAAAAGGATGTGATCTAATCCTAACTATTCTAGGTTTTCCTTTCAACCAAGGTAAGAGAACCTATTTTGTAGCCTCTATTATTTGAAGAACATTGGTAAATCCTTCTTTTGCATAAATTTTATGGCAAAGACCTTGGGAAAATATGATCAAGACACCAAATCTAAGTCTCACAAGTTGTCACTTCCAAATTGTGGAGATATTTTCACAACAAGGAAAAAGTTACTAAAGACATTTGGCACTGTGATTGTTTCTACATGTTTTGGTGATGATGATTGTGCATTGGCATACACGCATGACAAAAAGGGGTACTATTGGTAAGATTAATTATTTTAAATGAATTTTTTGGTGGGAGGTGAGGAAAAATGAACTTGATTCATTGGATCCTTGAGAAATATTACAAAATGGTATGTTAGACCAATAGAATACCACATGACAGCTGAAATTGTCCTTTAACCAGAATACGTGCTTCAATGTAGACCCATATCAGCACCTTTTCGCACAACCTACGAGATTCTAACATGAAGGCTTGTGTTAGAGAACCCAACAAAGCATCAAGATCTAAGACAAACAATGCCTGAGGTACACCCAAAGGCTTACATACAATCTCTGTTAAACAAATGAAAAAAAGTGATTTTAAACCATTTATTCCAATCCCATATGAAAGTTCTTATAACAAATGAAATCGCAGATACCACTAAACTATCAGAAGGATTGAGGCCTATGTGGTTGAATTAGTTTTTAATACAAGATTGAAACAAAAACAAGGGAAACTACTTGCATACATTCAAAAATAAAACAGACACATTTTGCTCAAGACAACAAAGAATAACTTGAATTTGATTAAATCTATCTGCAGGGGAACATTTCTAGAATAGTCTCAGAGCTTGTAAATGGTTGTACACTTGCAACCACCTTAACATGATAAACTTAATACAAAAAGAGATAACTAGGTTTCTCAGATGGATTCTCAAAATACATGCTTTGTCAATTTTTCGTCTTGGGAATTTTCTTTGACCTCTAACACTCCCACCATTTACACGAAAAAATCATGCTATTTATAACATTTTACCACATATTTTCAACTCAAGAAAATCCAGACATTGAGTGCACCAGTGCTTGCCATGATGATGATCACGATTTCCAGGATCAGACCTACAAAAGTCATCAGACACTCAAGGGGGAAGATCTTATCGAATATCTCCTACATTCAACTCCTTCCTCTGGTAGATCACTCTTTCTACAATTCACCAACCACTTTCACCCCAAATCTGTCAAATCTGGCTCCTTTCATGCTTGGGAGAAGAAAAATGGAAAATATGATCGAGCTCGATAGTCAGACCATTTTAAATGGTGAAATACATCCTCCATATATCCCCACCAAACTCATATAACAATATTAACTCCCCTCTCTTCCTGGTGTGTAGAAAAAACCAAGAAATCATGAAGAATCAAACTTCCAGACGTGTTTTAGTAAAATGTAGGGAAAATCAGATTTAGAATCTTTATCGTCGTTGATCTTTACTTTGAATTTGGGTCATCCATGTGGAAGATTCAAAATTAGAATAGACCCGGGGGTTCCCTCTAACTTTTTAGAACTTTTAGAAAAAATGGAAAAAAATCACACTTTTTTCCACACCTCTACCCTCGAGAAATGATCCTGACATGTGTTTTGAGGTGCATTCCAAAATAACCACGACCAATTTTTTTCATTTTATCTCTCTTTTAGAAAAGGGAAAATTTTCCAAATTTTCCCCACAGCTCCACCTTTGAGAAATCATTCTGACATGTATCCCAATGTGGGTCCCAACGGAACTGCGCTTCCTTTTTTACTTTTAAATCTTTTCTCTCAAAAGGAAAATTTTCCAAATTTCCTCCGCGGGTCTGCACCTCCGCCTTTGACCTGAGAAATCTTTGACCTTTCCTTTATCAGACTTTCTTGCCATTTTGATGTTTTTATCCTTTGAAATTTATGGGAAAAAAATTTCAAGTTACCCTTGATGGTCAGCTTCCCCATACCCTCTAAATTTTCAAACCACCACATGTCACAATGGCCCATCTTGAGATGGTCTACAAAAATCAATATCTTGAATGAGCGCAGGCTCGCCACGTGTCCTGGCCCAACAAAAATTGTTTAAGCGCTTGAATCTCAACCGAAGACACCATGTTTGATGCTCTGGGGTAGCCTCCTTTAGCCGTTGAAAATTCCAAGAAAAATACAAAGTGAGCGGAGGCCTCCAAGTGTCCTCCTGGCGCTTATTTAAAATGGAACCAAAGGGCCAGTCCCCAAACATGCGCGGTTCCTCCACGTATCCTAGACCTCCTCAAAACCTTTTTGAAAAAATACTATTATTGGTAGACTCGGTGGAATCCTCCACGTGTCCTCCTGGTGCTACTCTAAGGTCATAACCAAAAAGTAAATCTTCAAACAAGCGTCATTCCTCCACGTGGACAAATTTTTGAGTTGAGCCTTTTCATAGAATTTTTGAAGTACCTAGCAGAGCTGCATCTAACCCAAATTTGCCACATCCCCTGTCAATGCAAGGATGTAAATTTGACTAGGAGAAACACTTGTCAAATCATAAAATATAGAAAAATGATCATTTGAGCCCGAAAATGAAAATTTCTCCAAAGAAAAAGAATTTAGAAATGTTATAAGGCTTAAATACGTCCATCAGAGACATCCATTTATATTTCTTCAAGTATTTAGGGAAGAAATTACAAGGAAACAAATCCCGACTGTGGAGAATGGAAAATATGGGAGTACCTAAGTTTTCAGATGAACAGAGAACAAGAGACCCAAATTACAAATATTTTCCAGAGGAACAAAGAAACAAGGCTGAAAACATGGACCCATAAGTGATCTACGACCTAGGAATAGATAAAAAATGGCAACAAAGATTAACCAGGCACAACACAAGGAAGAAGAAAGTGATAGAGGCCGTTAATGGATAGATTTTCAAAGGAAAACTAGGGCAAGAATATTTTGAGCACCAACATCGGCTCCAACTCGAGGATGGGCACTCCATACGAGTACCAAAAGAACAACTGTAGACCAAGTGCCGAATATATCCATTGGGAAATGGATTCAACTTGTAGAGCAGAGAAAAAAAGTCATCTCCCAGGAAATCAAATAGAGAAACCAGAAAAAATGGGTCACTAAGGACCAGAACGAGCAAAAACACAAAAGACAGGAAACAAATCAACAAACAATACACTATATAAAATATTTTTACAGCGATTTAGAGAAAAAAATCAAGGAAAAATTTCAAACACTTACCATCTTGGGTATGACCATGCCAAGAGGTTCTGATATGTTATCATCAACTAGAAATATACCTCTTTTTCTTCTCTGTTCAGTTTGTAAACCATCCAATTTCTTTGAAGCTCCTCCATTGCATTTGAGTCAAATTATTTAACATATTTCAAGGCTAAATCATAGAAAAAATTCCCAGAAAAAATAGTATACTTAAGAGCTCTATTTTCAACACTTTCATACTCCTTGAAATCCAAAAAACTCACAAGATTGCTAAGATAAGCATCTACCTGAAAAACTTCATAAGATGCATCGCTTGGGTCTTCAATCAAGTACAACATCTTCTTTTCGCCATATAATTTCACCAATTTTCCTTCAATAGGGATAGTGGCATAAGACATGTCCATTTTCACACTACCACCAAAACTTTTTGCCCACTTTCTTGACAACAACATTCCCCACTTGGCAGGTTAGTCGACAATGACTATATCAAGCTTTATGTTCCTTCTAGGATAAGATGCAAGATGCACAACTAGATCTTTGACACATACCACCACTGGCACCTCTCTAGAGTCCATGGAAGTGCACTTCCCATGTGTTGTTGTTACTTTGATACCTAATTCATTCATGACCTCAAGAGGCATGACATTACAGGAAGCTCCAGAATCAAACATACAGTTATGTAACAACTTGTCTTTGATAACCAGGGTAGTGAAGAATGGATCCATATTTAGTTGGAATTTAACCAAAGAAGTTCCTAAATAAATATCTTGTGGTTCCCCCAGCTCTTTCAATACTTGTGGATTTTCCAACTCTGCAACAGTAAGGGGAATCTCAACTTTGTTTACATCTCTGCCTTGTATGATCTCTTCCCCTTTGAATCCTAAATATTCAAAAGCCTTCTTCTAGTGCTCAGGAATCCTAAGGAGCTCAAAAATTTGGACATAAATTTTTATTTGGCTGAAGACTTGAGAAATTTCATATGGATCAAATTTGGGTAAAGCAGCACTAGGGGAAAGATTGGCAAATTCATCAGATGGAATGGGATTATTTTCAGTTTGGGCATGGGGAGGGACACAAGTTTTTCTTGGGGAAACAAGCTCTCTGTCAGATGCATTTTTATTTGGGGTTTCTTTGGTAAAAAATGGAAATTTTTATTTGGCTTGTGGCCCCCTTGGCAGCTTTACTTCTAGTATTGTGCTCCTTTTCTTGGGCAACTAAAACATTTAGTAATGGCTTCCTATCTTCTTCTGAAGTAATTCCTCCATCATACTTTTCAATCATTAACACCCTCAAGTATTCAAAACCATTAGTGGGAAATTCAAAAGCTTATACGGTGTCTACTTATAAAGTATGAGAGGGGGGAAGGAGAAGTACCCGGTGGATGCAATCCCAGAAAACAACATCTGTTCTAGCACTTATTACCTCAGTTGAAGTTGCTTCCCTTTGTAAACTTGTAGGGATCTCCATCATGCAGGCACCATCATCATTATCATCATCAGCTGCTTCTTATTCTTCATTCTGATCTTCTTCACAAGGATCATGAGGCATGAAACATTTGTCACAGCAATCAATGACATATGTCTCCTCCACAACAATAACTCTGGAAGCCAAAGGAACACGCACCTTTCTGTTTTCCCTACCTTGGGACTGCCTATTTCCAAATCCAATAGGTCCCTTTCCTTTTTCATCAGATCTTTGGTGGTTTGTAAACATGTCTTGTCTTTGTTATTTTGTGTTGACCTTGTGAGCTCTGTCCAATTCCCTTCTCATCCTGGGCTATTTTATAGGAAATTTCTTCGACAACCCCTGCTAAAGTTTTCACAACCTCCTCTAGATCACTAGCCTTGCTTTTTTGAGGTTTTTCTAGGTTAACTTTGTTTACACCTTCCCTTTTTGGAGGCTTTCCAATTTCCTTGATGTTGTTCTCTATTTGCATATCCATGTTGAAGGCCTAGCTCAAAATTGTGGGATTTTTGTCTCTTAAGTAATATGCATACTTTTTATCAAATGCATCAGTATATTTGATCAAACGTGACTCATCACATGGTATTATCCTAACAGGTAATCTACTCAAGGTATGATTAAACCTTGTGTTGAAATCATGCACTGAATCATTAGGATTTTTTTTAAGTTTTCATATTTTGTCAAAAGAAACCTAGGGTCAGTTCTATCACCATACTGCAATCTAAATGCATTGCTCATCTCAGTCCAAGAATAAATAGAGTTATCTGGAAATGCTTTATACTAGTCCCTAGCATATTCCTCCAAGGTATGGATAAAAATATTGATATATACATTGTAAAACCCTTTACAACTGATATATTCTTGTTTTTCATTCAAGTGTTGACATGTGATTTTCTGAATACAGATGTGTTCTTTTCACTTTTGAAGATCATGCTTGATAACCTGGATAAATATTTTTTATTCTTAAAAATCATTAAAATAAAATTGTATGGTTAACAAGAATTCATTTTCACTTTGGAAAGATGAGTTGCAATCTAACTTTAAGAGTTGTAGACTTATTTCTTCTTCTGACTCATCCTTGGATCAATTTCAGTGATCCAAGGAATGTTACAAATCTTCTTCATAGATGTAATGATGAATTGACATTCAGTAGTTTAAGGGAGATAGAAGACTGAAATTTGTTTATTACTAATTCCTTGGTCTTATTTGAATATGTTTTCGTTTATCTTTATGTTTGTGCTCGGGTATTTGGCGATTGATCTTGGCAGGAATATATGGACTAAATTAAAAATTCAATTCATAGAGAATGAATACAGATTCCTAAAACCTAAGGATTATCCTAATGGTAGCCTAAGATAGGTAAGAACACCTATGTTCTAGCTACGTTTACTTATTTGAATTCTGTTCTAACCTAAGCCTCTTATTTTATTTGTTGGCTTAGCGTCGTAACCTAAGAATTGTGCTAAATGAATAAGGGAAGGGGTTACTAAAGTAATACTAAGATATTTTAACTAATACCTAATACTAAAGGGTTATGAATTAAACCTAACCTAAGGTGGGGAATTCTATTGGAAAATGTTTTAAGACCTATGTTGGTAATTCCTAAAGTAACCTCAGTTCTATTTGAATCCATCCTAAACTATTAAATGGAACCTAAGGGGTCGGATGTCTCTAGGGCGATGGTTCCAATGGCATTTAAATGAGTTGAAAGGGTTTAAATGATCGAAGTACTACCAAATTTGGCAGGGGGCTAGTAGACTTGGTGGAGGCACATGTGGAAGCACCATTAAAAGATGGAATGGTATTTTTGTATGGAATTGGAATTTACGAGATTTAGGAGGTGGTGGCAAGGAAATATAAGTGGGAATTTTGGATTGAATGACATTTATGGCATTAACGAGCCTCGGTCTTTGTGTGTAAACCGTCTTGGAAAATTAGAAGGTGATTTTGTAGGAGGTTATTTTGTTTTTCATGAATGGTGAATTCTGCTCTGCATGAAGCTAACTGGTTCTTTAAACCACCAGTTCGACCTTTACTTCAAAGCTATTTTTGGTTTCTTTGGCCTATTTTTTTATCAAAGGAAATTATATGAGGTGTAGGAGGAAAATAGTTTGATTGTTGATCTTTCGTGGAGGAGAAAAAGATTTGGAAGCTCAGCTGGAAGTATCCTTCAATTTGGTGGAAGAACCATCAGGCACGATAGGCTAAAACTATTAAAATTATTTTCTTTCTTCTAAATGATACATTAGAACAAATCTGCTCTCACGAGATTCATGTTTTCATGTCTATCTAGTTATTCTTCTTGCTGGGTTTTTACGAATCCTTGTCGTGTGTGATATGAAACCATGGCTAAAATAGTGTTGTTTTGGAAACTATCTTTCTGTGCAAGTTTTATGACCAGCATGCAAGTGAAAATGGTATGTGAAACTTGTTATGTATCTCTATTTTTGAATTCTAGATCTTGTTATCAATTTTTTTGTACTTTGAACTGATCTTTGTGGCAGTATAGGAATCTAAGCTTAAGGGAAACTTTAGTTCCATTTGATGCTGCTTCTGGGTGGTGTTTTTAGATGTAGACTTGTGTTGGAACTTTTTGTTTTGATTAAACTTGTGTTGGAGCTTCATTTTGATTGGAACCAGTATTTTTTGGAAAACTTATGCATTACTGAAATGTTTCTTGGAGTTTGTATTTGGCATTGTACTCACTTTATTTTACTTGTGAAGTTCCTAACATTTGTGTATGAAGCTTTGGTTTGACACTGTACTCATATGTAATACTTGTGTGTTATGAGTTTGAAGTTGGGTCGATGTATTCGATTCTGTTCTGGCATGTTAGTGGTGGGTTTCTCTTATAGTAAAAGTATTAAGCTTATAATTCTTTTATTGAGTGACTACTCACCAAGGAACTAAGTGAAAGCTTGTTTGAGTCGTTTAAAATTTCTTCGAGATTTGGAACTAGAAACATCTTGCTTAAAGGAACATGGAACTTTTGTTTTATGACTATAACGACTCCTTTGAGATGGTATTGGTGTGAGAATAGAAGGTGGTTTTCTTTCCCCTTTGTTTTAAGGAATCCCACATTCTGGGTTAACTGTTTTGTCGAAGCTAAGTCACCTCTGTCATGATTTTGTGGGTGTGAAAGTTTTGTTTTGAATTCTGCTCATGTTGCTTGGAGTTAAGATTAAGACCTCTTTTGACTTAAAATATTTTGGTTCTTACTCTCTCTTCTGATTCTTAAAAACAATTTTGGGTCTGATTGGCTAGTTGATTTATTACCGTGTACACTGGATCTATACGGGAAAGATACTTTCTTCATTCTGTTGTTTTGTGCATAGTTCTTTGAATCACGAACTGTTTACTCTTTGTATTAAGAGGTGAAGCCTTTGTCAGTCTTCAGTATTGGGTACGTGGATAATTTTGAACTTTATAGTTTTCTATTTTGGGAGGTTATTCTCGATTGATATAGTAAATAAAACCTTGGTTTCTTTTATTGAAAGAAAGTATATTGTATTCTCTTAGGTTCTATATTCTGTTTTGGGTCTACAATATGCTTTAAACCTGATTTGATTTGGAACTGCAACTTCTTTGTTCAATTAAATGGAATGATTTATTATTGGTCCTTTCCTTAGTAGAGTTACTGTTGTCCATTTTTTGCCCCCTCGGAAAAAATTGATCAACATGACCTTGCTTGCAGAGGGAATGAAATATGGAAATCAAGGAAAATGGAAATCCTTCAATTCAGGTTTTGAAAGTGCATTGCATGGTCAAAAACTTGACATTTATTGCATCACCAACTTCCCTGGTATAGGTTGGAATCCGTCGACATGTAAAAAGTCATGCCCTGGCGTAGGTTGGAAGGTGCCAACATGTAAAAAGGTGTGCCCTAGCGCAGGTTGGAAGGCGTCGACATGTAAAAAGTCACGCCCTAGCACAAGTTGGAAGGCATCGGCACCAAATTTTAACCGCCTATGGAACACTTAAAAGTATGTTCACATGAGGGTGGATGCACCAAGGCACACCTTCAGGAGGCGCAACATTTTGAGCATTGACACCCCGAACCTGACAGAAAGCAAACCCTGACCCAGATATTCAAATGGCCATAAATTTTCACAGGGAGCTTGGATTCATGCAAGGTTGTACTTTTCGGAAAGCTTACAAGGTCCTCTACCCAAGTTCTTCAAGTTCTTCAAAAATACAAAATACAGTCCGTAATTTTTTGGGTTTGCTAGGGTTCTTACCTACCTCCATAATGAGATAAATTAAATACAATCTGGAGATGGTTCAGGTAGATTTGGAATTCCTCTCTCTTCCCTCTCTCATTCTTCCTATAAATTGTAAGGAGGGGATTCTTTCTAAAGGTTGGACATTCTTCTTTTTCCACTCCCTTCTTCTCTTTGGTAGGCGAATTTGTGGAGTTCAAACCTCCCATCTAAAATTGTAATGTAACTTTTCTTCTTGGCATTTTTTAGTGTATTGTATCAATCTTTGGAGAAAATAATACGTGTCTGTGGATGATTATCAACCCTCTCTGTGTTAATTTGCATCCTCCTGATCTTTCACTACAAATTTGGTTATCTGTGCATGATCTTGCATTGCATTTTAATGGTTTTTGTTTATTGGCAAGACATGTGTTCTTCATTCCTCGGTGCATTACCTTTGTTAGTTTAGGTTTATTTTTATGCATCTTCTTACCCTGTCTCCTTGGCAAGTAAGATTAGGTTTTTGAGTAAACCCTCTACATTTTTATGTATGCATCTAAATAGAGGATTAGGAACCGGCCTTCATCCAGAGAGCTTTGCTAATTCGCAAGGCCCCACACTTGGGAAAAGCTCCATGTTATGCAATTGCACTGAGAGTCTCAACCCATCGTGCTACAGACATTCAGGGGTGCTGTGATTCACCATCAATAGTTACCTTTTCTTTGTCTTTGGATAAGCTCATTGTTTGAACTTCTCTGTACTTGATTCTCTTTCAAGATGGTGATTTCTCATGACCTATTGGTCTAATTTGTTCAAATTATTGTTGCAATAATATAGAAAGCTAGTAGCCAAAAGGGTTTTACTAGTAAGTGAATGCATACTTATGGGTTTGAATTTTGTTGATTAGCCTTTCCTAGTTTAAATGGATAGGAGTAGGTTTGTGTCTTGTACTATTTATCTTTTGGGATGAACTTGAGTAGAGATTAACTCCTCTTTGGGCTACTTTGTTTGTGAACATTGGTTTCAGATCTTTGATTGATAAGTTTTAACATGTAGAATTCGAATTAGAATTACAGTTAGAATGTTCTGGTTTTCTATACCTTCTCATATGGTTATGAAATTTTGTTTGGATGTATATCTTAATGTTGAATTTACAAGATTGTTATCCCGAAAGGGAATAGGTAACTCATGTTATGAATCTAGTATGTTTTTCAAATGTTATAGTTTTTGGCATAGTACGCAATGGTTCTTCTTATTCTTGCTTAGGATATAGATGAATAATCATATAATGAACCATGTTGTTAACACTTCTTTTGTCTCTTAGATAAGATAAATGTGGTATTCTATTAGGATATAATTATGAAATAATGGGATGACAGGATGTATTGTTTGTTTACAAGCCATTGATAATATGAATAGAACTTTAAGTTCTTAGGAAAATAATTTTTATTATATTCTTCTCTTCTCTTAAAATTTGATTGAGATTTATTAATGTACTTCATTTATATTTGATATTACTTACGCTTATTGTATGATGTTTTAATCATGTCATTAAAGTAGTGTTGCTTTAATGAAACAATTAGTTGAATGCACTTCATTTTAATGCTTAGTATTTATCATGCTTAGTTCATCGAACTGACCCATGCTAGCAATTTTTCTATATGGACGATGTAAGTGATAGAAGAAGGAAAAAACTTATATGATGCATTGGTTGATATATGTCTAATTCTTAGTAAAGAATTATGATTCATTCTTTTCTTGTATTGTAAAAGAGAAGTTGTATACTTTATAGAATGAGGGTTGTTGTTATGTAGTATGCCTAAAGTGCATAGTCTTGTAATTTATAAATTGTAATGATGAATTGTGAGTTGTGATTTATTTGCATTGGTTGTGTAATTCATCTCATAGTTTTATAAGAAGATGAAAGTTCTATCTTGTTTATATTATTCATATTATACTATTCCTATATTGTTATCTTTGATAAGATGGATAAAGAGAATTTGTTCAATTTCCCTTATAATGGTGCAAATTGTTGAGTTGTATAATATGATTTGTTTTACCTAAAAAATTTAACACAATAATGTGATGCATAATGAATGTGCATTAAGAAATATGGATATTGTGAATGATATACCCTAACACTTAATTATGTAGAGAAAGAATATTTCTCTCTCTCAATTGAATGTAAACCAAAAAGGTTTAGAGATATGATTAATAATCATTAGACTTCATTTCATATGAAGTCTACATTAGTTGGATTTATGCGTTGTTAAACCTTCCTGAAAGTTAAAGTACATTTTAATGAAACTTATGATATCGCTGTCCTTTTTTAGTTAACTGTTGGTTAAAATACAAAAACAAACATTAAAAAGAAATCATAAGTTAAGGAAGTTCTTCTTGGACTAAATGAAAGAAATTTAGGAAAGAACATATGGAGTGTTGAATTAGGGCTTAGCAGGGTTGCTATAAATCAAGACATAATCCAAATTTATAATGTATTATTGATCTCTTTGGGGTATGTACATCTCGATGAGGTGGTTTCTATAGGATGTTGGCACATGCCAACTACAAGGCTATACTTTCGAGAAGACTTGGGTCTTCTCGAGAATACAACGTTGTAGTTGACATGTGGCAACATCCTTCTACATTAATCATCTAGATCTACATAGAAACTTGTACTTGAACTTAGTTTCTCTCTAGGTCAAGTTAGTGGCATATTTAGGATAGGAAGTAGCTTCCAATGGCTCAGGGTACCTTGGCACATCTTGTTGACTTAGGTCAATTGAGTATGCCCATTTACCCTAAGTCATTATGAGTGTCTTCCTATAATAATTTATGTTTCTAAATAGAGCTAGGGTTAAACCTGGACAAGTGGAATGACGGTAGTTAGTAAAGACCAATCATGATAATAGAGGAGTGAGGTGTAGGAAGTATTGCAAATGACGAGTATGTCATATAGGAATAGAGACATACACAGTATGTTGTAAAACTTTGGCCAAAGTATCGCAAGTTGCTGGTTGCGTTGTTCTATGTCACCAAGTTTAAAACAACGTAATATCAGATGAATATTGGTAACAAATATTTAGATATGTTCTTTTAAACAGATCACTCAGTACCCCGTTGTAGGGTAGGAATACCAAGTATACGAAGTATACAATATGTTTCCAATACCTAAGATAACATAAATAGATCGGTAGATTACCGAGTTATGAAATGAATAGATCAGTGGACCACCAAATCATTTATAGCTGCATATGGTTATCTATTTGAATTTGATTAACATGGAATGTTTGTTCTAAATAATGCTTTATTTAGAATAGAGAACATTATTAAAAAAAATTAAAATTTTTTCCCTTGTTTCTAAATTCTTAAAATTGGAATGTTACATACATCTTCATGTTCAATCTCAAAATCTTCCATCATATTGATAAAAAGCTTTAGATACTGATCACGAGTTATAACATTGTTTCCTTAGAACTTTTGTATTTTGTTCCTCACATCTTGAGGCATTGCATTTGGATAACCAACCCTTCCCACAAAATTTATAGGTCCAAAGGTGTTTACAACAGAAGGGGGTCTGGGTGGGGTTTGGACCATGTTGATTCAAGAAGGTGATCCTAGAGGGGTGACACATTGATAAGGAGCAGAATGTCTTTGGAATACAGGACTAAAATCCCTGTTACTTGGAAATCCCTATCAACTTCTGAAAAGACAGGTGTAGAATGAGAAGTAAACTTTTCAAAATCAAATAAAGGCCATTATCCAGCTGGAGAATTCAATTCCACAAAGAGGCTACTTGATTCAGATTCAGTTGAATTGCAATCTTCAATAATAGGCTGATCACTATCTTCAATGGAGATCCCTCTCGTTGTCTGCTGACCCCACACAATTCTCCAGGATTTTCTTCCTTCTGATTTTGCTTTTCCTAGCTCTAGAAATAGTGTCCTAGCAGGGTCTCGAGCAAAGAAAGATCTTCTTCCTTCCAGCTTTGCAAAGTTTGGTAACAAATCTCACTTTACAGAGGTTAAGACACTGGTACTCATTAAGAATAAAATCAGCAGGGAGTTACCACTAAGGATTTCCACCTTAGTTGTGTAAATGCACTAAATATGATCTGTCAAAGGTTTATCAACACTAGAAACTGGAAATGGAAGTATTTTTGACATTTCTTTACCCAGATTTATTAAATGAAAGCTAGTGCACTAGGTTTGAAAACTGAAAGAACTACACAAAACACTTGGGGCATATAAGAAGTGTTTTACCAGGGCTTGAATGTGAGTTGCAGTCCCTGACAACGGCACCAAAAGTGTGTTGACAGGCTAAATAGATATGAACTGGTAGTGAATCGACAAATCAGTCTTGATAATGCATTCTTTGTCCTTGGTAACGGTGCCAGAAGTGTGTTGACGGGCCAAATAGATTTGAATTGGCCGTGAATCAACAAATTAGTCTTGATAATGCATTCTTTGTCCCCGGCAACGGCGCCAGAAGTGTGTTGAAAGGTCAAATAGATATGAATTGTTAGTGAATAAATGAATTAGTTTCAATAATTTATTCTTCGTCCTCGGCAACGGTGCTAGAAGCGTGTTGGTACCCAAATTTAATCTCCTTCAAAGGCCAAGTAGCATCATGGATTCAACATGACACTTAGAGGTAGATAGATGATTATATGTGTCATTTTGTAGCTGGGGAAGCAATCTATTTGATCTTTCAACACTCAGTATTTGAATAGGAGTGGGTAACACCTTAAAATGATGTGATATGATCCTAACTATTTTAGGTTGTGCCTTTCAACCAAGGTAAGGGAACCTATTTTGTAACCTCTGTTATTTGAAGAACACTATTAAATCCTTCTTTTACATGAATTTTATAGAGAAGACCTTGGGAAAATATGATCAACACACCAAATTTGACTCTCACGAGTTGTCACTTAAAAATTGTGGAGATATTTTCACAACAACAAAAAGGTTACTAAAGACATTTGGGACCCTGATTGTTTCTGCATGTTTTGGTGATCAGGATTGTGCAATTGCATACACACATGACAAATAGGGGTAGTACTGGTATGATTACTTGTTTTAAATGATTTTTTTTGTGGGAGGTGAGGTAGAATGAAATTGATTCGCCAAATCCTTGAAAAATATTACAAAATGGTATTTTAGACCAATAGAATGGCACATGACAGCTGAAATGTTCCTTTAACCACAATACGTGCTTCAATGGAGACCTAGATCAACACCGTTTCACACAACCTGTGAAATTCTAACATGAAGGATCAAGTTAGAGAACCCAACAAAGCATCAAGATCTAAGCCAAACCCAACCTAAGGTACACCCAAAGGATTATAGATAATCTATGTCAAAAAAATGAAAGAAAAGTGATTTTGAACCATTTATTCCAATCCCAGATGAAAGCTCTTTTGAGAAATGAAATTAAAGATGCCACTAAACTATCACAAGGATTGAGGCCTGTGTGGTTGAATCAGATTTTAATACAAGATTGCAACAAAAACAAGGGAAAATACTCAAATACATTCAAAAATAAAGTAGACACATTTTGCTCAACACAACATAGAATAAGTCAAATTTGATTAAATCTATCAGCAGGGGAATGTTTCTAGAAATTTCTCAGAGCTTGTCAATGGTTGTAAACTTGTAACCACCTTAACGCGATAAAACTTAATACAAAAAAAGATAATCAAATTTCTCAGACGGATTCTCAAAACACAGGATTTGTCAAATTTTCTTCGACCTCTAACACTCTCACCATTTGCATGAATTTTTTTTTGCAATTTATAAAATTTTACTATAGAGTTTCCCCTCCCAAAAATCTAGACATTGAGTGCACCAATGCTTGCCATAATCATGATCGTGATTTCTAGGATCAAATCTACAAAATTTACCAGACACTCGAGGGGGTAGATCTTATCGAATGTCTCCCAAATTCAACTCCTTCCTCTAGTAGATCACTCTTTCTTTTGTACTCCAGCCACTTCCACCCCAAATCTATCAAATATTTCTCCTTGCACGCTCGGGAGAAGAAAAATGGAAAATCCGATCGAGCTTGATAGTCAGACCATTTTAAATGGTGAAAGATGTCCTCCAGGTCTCCCCACCAAACTTAGATATCAATATTAACTCCCCTCCTTGCCTGGTGTGTAGAAAAAATTAAGAAATCCTGAAGACTCACACTTATAGGCATGTTTCAATAAAATGGGAGGAAAATTAGATTCAGACTCTCAGTTTCTGTTGATCTTTACTTTGAATTTTGGCCGTCAACATGGAAGATTCAAATTTAGAATAGACATGGGGGTTCCCTCTAACTTTATACAACTTTTGGAAAAAAATGGAAGTATTTCACATTTTGTTCCGCACCTCTGTCCTCGAGAAATGAGCCTAATAGGTGTTCTGATGTGGGTCCCAAAAGAACCTCGGCCAAATTCTGTCATTTTACCTCTCTTTTGGAAAAGTGAAAATTTTCCAAGTTTTTCCCGTAGCTCTGCCCTTGAGAAATGCTTTTGAAACGTGTCCCAATGTGGCTCCCAACAAAACTATGCTTCCTTTTTTACTTTTAGCTCTTTTCTCTCAAAAGGAAAATTTTCCAAATTTCCTCCGCGGGTCCGCACCTCTACCTTTGACAGGAGCAAGCTTTGACCTTTCCTTTATTGGGCTTGCGGGCCATTTTCATATTTTAATCATTTGAACCTTAGGGGAAAAAATTTCAAGTTACCCCCGATGGTCCACTTCCCTACACCCTTTGACTTTTCAAACTACCACGCGTCACAATGGCGCATCTTGAGATGGTCCCCAAAAATTGATATCTTGAATGAGCACGGCCTCGCCACTTGTCTTGACCCGGTAAAATTTGTTTGAAGGCTCGAAGCTCAGCGAAAGACACCAAGTGTGAAACTCCAGGTCAGCCTCCTTTGGCCATTGAAAAGCCCAAGCAAAATGCAAAGTGAGAAGTGGCCTCCAAGTGTCCTCCTAGTGCTTCTTTAAAATGGAACCTAAGGTCCGATCCCCAAACATGTGTGGTTCCTCCACATGTCCCAGGCCTCGTCAAAACCTATTTGAAAAAAGACTAAGTGTTGGAAGACCAGACCGAAGCCTGCACATGTTTCTGTTCTACCAAACCTCCACGTGTCCTCCTGGCACTACTCCAAGGTCAAACCAAAAAGTAAATCTTCAAATGAGTGTCGTTCCTCCACGTGGATTTTTTTTTTAGTTGAGTCTTTTCATATAATTTTTGAAGTACCCAACAGAGCTGCGTCCAACCCAAAGGTACCACGTTCCCTGTCAGTGAAATGATGTAAATTTGATTGGGAGAAACATCCGTCACACCATAAAATATAGAAAATGATCATTTGAGCCCAGAAATGAAATTTCTCCAAGGAAAGAGAATTTAAGAATGTTACAAGGCTCAAATACGTCCATCAGAGACACATCCATTCATATTTCTTCAAGTATTTAGGGTAGAAACGACAAGAAAACAAATCCTGACTATGGAGAACGGAAAATATGGGAGAACCCAAGTTTTTAGATGAACAGAGAACAAGAGAACCAAATTACAAACGTTTTCTAGAGGAACAAAGAAACAAGGAGCAAATCATGGACCCATAATTGATCTACGGCCCAGGAATAGATTAAAAATGGCAACAAATATTAACTAGGCACAACACAGGGAAGAAGAAAGCGACAGAGGCCATAAACCGATAGTTTTTCAAACGAAAACAGGGGCGAGACTATTTTGAGCACTAACGAAAGGAACCCATTAATAAAGTCTCTTTTTTTATGCCGAATGAATATAACATTCAGTTCCATATTTACTTTCACGTAATTCCATAATCTCAGCTAAATGATATACACTATCCCATTTGGAAAGACAATGTACCTGGAATCCAACCTCACATTTCATTCTTACGCCATTATCCTCTGCGCCATTATATTGTCCCAAAGAATTATCATCTTTCAGCATATGCACCCCATCATCCGTATCAGTTATAGTTTTAACTTAAATATGGGCCATTGTGAGAAGGGATGACAAACAAACATGCTTCACACGTCTGCTCGCCAAATGTTAACAATATGAGTTACATATCATGGAATCCCTTCTGCTACAAGGATATGAACCACCTGGAATTTCCCTCGCATGATTAAATGGAAATGAGCATTATTTTTACCTCTAACTTCCTACAGAAAGAGACCGCCTTGTAAAAAACTCTCATTTGTGTTGCGGAAGGTGAAAGAGCAAATCCTACAGATGTGACACAAGAACCTGATTGCCCATGACTTGAAGTCATCTTTTTCAAATATTTCACGTGCCTTCCACCCAACTCCACCCATTGCAAGATGCAAAACAATTAATAGGATCCTATAACCTTACAAATCGCTTAGCTAGAATGATGGCTCCCATAACCCCTCGAGACCTCTACCACACGTTTCTTCACTTCTTACTCACGCACCAATCTTCCAATAAAACTCCAGCTAGTCCTAACTGATTCCCCCAATGCTTTTCCCCACCTTTTTTCTTTGAAATTTAATTACATTTAGTTTTTTTTATGGCACTACAATAATCTGATGCATAGATCTTCATGTCATACATCCCTCCACTCGGCATGACACATTGGAATGAGGTCCCATCAATCAAACCGCTTTATTATCATAGTTTTATACCTAATTTACACTATATTAGAATATAGAAACACCTTAACTCATATTGAAGCTCATAGAAAATGTATCATCACTAGCAATTTCGTTCAGCCTTACGCATGAACATCACAGCTGAAGCTGGCCCTTGTCAAAAGAGAGCTATATAAAATCTAGAAAAAAAGACGATTTGAAAAATATGCAATAAGTACAACATCAATTTGCTGCAATTGCACAAATACCCTACCATGTTCAATATTTAACGAAAAAAAAAATCCTAGCAAAAAGTTACAAATATATACATCATCCTCAAAGAAACGTGAAGGTTTCATTAATCTTCCCAAAGAATTTTACAATTTACATGAATTTATTTTCATTCCAACAAAGAAAATGAATACAATTGAACCATTGTATATCAATTATGTGTACTTACATTCAAGAAATATGAAATGCTTACAAATACCCATAGTAACCAATACGGTGGATTTTGTGAAAATTTCTTTATTTTTGCTATTTCTTCAATCCACTCTATTAAATAATGTATTTTTAAAGGTTTAAATATTTATCACGGGTGGTCATTAACAACGCAATATCCTAGCATGGGCATTCATATTGAGGTAATTCAAATTAATAAAAATAAAGTAAATATACCAGTAGACATTAGGGTTGAAAGGATTTAATTTATTAAAATTTTAAATTAGGTATTGGGGGTAGGTTAGGGATGTGGGCTAGAGAAGAGGTAGGGTCGATTTGAATATAAAAACAAAACATATGAACCCTAGGTTTTAAAGCTAAATACCTTAAAATAGTAAAAAGGTTTGTCGTCATAAAATTATATTATAATCTTTTTTTAATAATGAAATTTGAATTAGAATATTCTTAAACAACAAATAATAAGATGGTAGAAAACTAGGATTGAGTTTTACTTTTAAACACATGATATTTATTTCACCATATTAATTGTTTGAAGAAATGTTGATAAAAAGTTAAATGTTAACATTAAGGTAATTAGTAATAGGTTTAAATGGCTTCACTCTTTTTCGAGAGAAAATGGATATCAAGAAAAAAAAATTAGATATGGTAAATATGGTTTGGTTTTTAGGGGACACAAAAAACCCCATGTACAAAGGGGAAAAGGATATAGCAAGGAAGAGAAAAAGATGAGGCCTCTTCCAAAAGCCATAACCCATCAACAAAACAAAATAAGAGGTCATCAACGGAAGCCCAAGAAAAATAAAATACTAACAACCACGGCTAAGCCCGAGAGGGTGGCACAAAGAACATTAAGAGCCAAGATGACTTCACAGTACACACTCTGAACACACAACATTAGACTCCTTCGGAAGGACCTTAGTCCATCCTTACCCAATGGATGAATCAGATCCTATGTCCACAAAATTTTTGTCATCATTCGCATTGGCTCAAGGGTCGAAACATTCAAACAACCACTATCCATTCTTCCATCAAAATAGTTTGTCCACCACTACATCATGCACATTGTCACTGGATTGAAATTTATCCATATTTCGAACAATCCTACTGTTCCTCAAGATTTCAATGCACCCCAACCTGTTACCTAACACAACCCCATTCGCAGTAACTACTTTTTTTGAATTCAAATTTTCTGGCCATTCCACCCTACCCACATGGCCTGACACCCTTTTGACGCATGTTGGCAAGTAATCCTACATCCCATCCTCCATGTTGACGCCCTTCCTCTATGGATCAATCCTGGAGGCCGACATCTTTGAATCAAATAGTGAGAAAATAACTACCTCCTCTTCTTCCTTCTCCTCTGTATCATTCTCACTCTTTTCATCGTCAGGCATAGCTCACCATTTTCATGTAGATTAGGAGTACCCACATAGAGCTCTTGACTAGACAAGAAACATGATTTACAATGCCCTCCCCAGAAAGGACCATCGCAAAAGGTGACCCCTTATTGGCTCCAAATCTTCAAGCTGATCAATAAGATGCTCCAACGTAGAGAGAAAACCAATGCAACAATAAGACATAACCTCATACCCTGTACATCTATAGTTCTCAGAGATGACCCGAGATTTCTCTATAACAATTTCTTGCTCGAATTCATTTTCTGAACTGTTCAGGAATATTCTGCTAGGAAACTGAGCATGAACAAGGATATTGATATATAATCTAGTAAACACCAGGTAAGAGTGAGCCTTCACACGGTAGATCCACAACGATGAGCACCCCCATAGACCTGGAAATTCCGAGGAAGACATCTGGGTCCCAAAACTGCAAAGGCATCCCAGGAAAACAAATCGATATAGAAATAAAAGGGAAATAATTCAATTTTAGCTTGGGGGCTCCAATGATAAATACTGAGAGCGACTTTTCCGAATAACCAAGGCACTTCTATAAGTACCTTTTATAAATCTTCATCGCTTTGGAAGTAGAGAAGGAAGTTGTCCACTCACAGGTCCCTTGTAATGCCCTGTTCTACGTTGCACCTATTCATCCTGTGGCGATCGAGTACTAAGCATGGAGTGTCGTTTGTGCCTTCGTCGACCTCGATTGTTGACCATTATGACTATAATTGATAATTATTTCACAAGCTGTAAAATGATAATAATGATAATAATAATAATTACGACATTATGATTGTATTATCGATCAACGATTGTATTTTATTATTACCTTATTTACATCGATTGTTATCGATATCATCCTCTGTTATCGTTAAACTATCCTTTTGATTTGGTTGTCGCTCCCCGCCTTGACTGTTTGATCCCACACGCATGCCTCATTGCAATTCTTAATTCTAGGGTTGCACTTATTGTTGCGTCCATTACCTTTCCTCCCACGTTGGAATTATGGATGCGACAGGCTAGACATGAGGAGACGTGGGCTACATTGTTGTCCTTGGACTCTTTATTTCCTTACTTTCTAGCAAGAGGGGTGCGTGGTAGAGTGTATGGATGCCTGCCATATTCCTTTTTATTTCATTTTGGTGTCTTGTTTGGCATATATTGGTGGGGATTAATGAAACTAATTGTTTTCTAACCACCCACCGTATGCCTTCCTCCTTGCTGGCCGCGTAGCTTTCAAAAAGGATCATATTTTTTTATCTTCCATGTGTTTGTCTCCTACCTGCCCATTTATGAAAATGTTTGACTTGCCATCTACTGTCACGTGGTCTACCTGGCTGTTTCTGCCCCAAAACCATGAATGCTGGTTGCGCTCCATCAAATGCTGAAACAGATGAATTGCTTCAGCGTGTTCTGGACCAGTGGATTCATTGATGGTGAAATGAAATTCTGTCGCCCTGATGTTGCGTGAGTGGGTTTGGATCCTCAAAATTGTGCTGTGTAGGCAGTTTCACTGGAGCGTAGAACCGAAATCCTCCTAGGAAAGTACCGTGAGGAAGTGCTTGGCTTAATGCAACAGCTGCAGGGTAGAGAAGTAAACATATCCCAGAAAATCAGTGGCCCAGAGAAAGCTAAGTGCGACAGCTGCTGTAGGGTGAGCCCAAGGAACCGTTGGTGTTGATCCTGGTGTTCTGGTTGCACACGACCATAGTCGTGATCAGTTGTTGCAAAATCTTGCAGCTGTAGTAGAAGAACGAGTGTTTTGGATGGAAACTATAGGTATTCTGTTTGGGCCTCACTGGCTATACATTCCTCCGCAGCATGCGCTTGGTGTGGTTTCCAGTCATAGAGGAGAAAAAGGAGCAGAAGCAAGACACCTCCACCTGATGTCAGCGCGTGGCGATGAACATGTGGAGGGGAAGAAAGAGGAGGGGCACTTTCTAGAATGCATTTATTTTAAGAGAGATGGTAGGTGTTTCAGAGGAGCATCGTGTAGGTTTATCCATCGTGAGGTCCCTTCTGAAAAATATTAGCAAGTTGACTGGTGGTGAAAAGAATAGAGAATACAGAGAGTCTGGGAAGGACTTTCAAGGCTCCCATACTGCCATAGAAATATCTGCTAACATAGAGGAAGGTAATGTGAAGAGCATATCTCAAGATGGACTTTCTAGTCACCAAGGTGGATTCTTTTTAGAATAAAATCCAACCGAAAAGGAAAAAACAGTTAAATGAGGCTTCACTGAGTGAAAGAGTAATGTCAGGATGGAGTGAAAATCGTGATTTTCAGCCACCAGTACTAAAGGTGAGTACTGATTCCCAGATACCTGCAGAGAATGCAAATCCTGATTCTGATTCACATCCAATACCTTCAGAAAATGAAGCATTTATGAGTGCTTCCAACAAGTAGGTTGTCCAACTATGTTGTTATCTATTCAGTATTGAATGCATCCTCAAATTCGAGATTCTCCTTCAAGATTTTTTTTTATCAAATCGATTAAGTGACAGTGAGAGTGTTACCAGGAGACCCGATGAAATTTATTACAGAGATTCTCTACTGAGACCTTGCTTTTTTTACGATGTAACCCATGGAAGAGAACCTCATAGAGGCCGATCTGTTTCATGTCAGAATATTCATGAAGCATGTTTTACCTTGCAATTTTATGAGCTGCTTCAATGAGTCACTGATTTGGCAGGCATAAAGGTCTCTGTTGGAATTATCATACCTTACAAGCTACAGCTGAAATGTTACACCAAGAGTTTGATGCTCTGTCCTCAAATCTGATGAAGGAAAAGGTTTAGTTACCATTGTGGTAGATTCCTTTCAGAGCCAGGAGTGATGTTGAATTAGGAGGAACAGGCATGAGCTGCTTTTTCCCTTTTTTTCTAGCTATTTTCTTTTTAATTAAATGCATGATTATTGCTTGTTCTCATGGTAATTGCGTGCTTTGTTGGTTTGAGATAAGCTCTGGTGTGAGATTTTTATCATTTGGAATGCTGTGTCCGCTTTTGTACGCCTTCCCCGCCAAGAGTGTATTTTCTTGCTTTTTCTAGATGTGTGAGGGGTCTTAATTGATACGTCTGTGTTATGCATGTAGGAGCAGTTTTCTTTCCTTCTGCAACCTGGTTTTGGGACCTTCCTCAGCATGGCAATGAGGAGTTGTTGTTTAAGTTTTTCCCTCTTTAGAAAACAAAAAAAAAATGTGATTTGCTTTTTACCTCCGTTATGTATCCCTATGGTTATAGAGGAGAGCAGGGTGATAAATGAATGAAACTATTTACCTCTGGAGAAGAAGTGTATTTATTGCCCTTTTGATGTTATCACGGTCTAATATTAAATCGTATTAGAAATGATACTAGAGAGAGACCCTTGCTCATCCTTTTCTTTTTAGCAATCTAATTTGGTATAATCTCATCCCAATTTCATCCCTGGGAGGTTGACTACAAGGTTGGAACATTGTAAATTTATTTTTCCTTTTTGAAGCTTTAACGGACTGTGTATTATGCTTGGTCGGATGTGACTGGCTATGACATGATAGTGGGTTTTTGACACCGCCTTAGGCAAACATGTTTTGGCCAAATCTAACTTGCCTACCTAGCTTATGATGACCTTAAAAATTTTAGTATCCTGACCAAGGGATATCCTCGTCAGTCCTACATTTGTATTATCTCCCTAACTGGTCTTACGAAAGGTCCACCGAATTCTTTGTGGTGGAAAATTTGAGGGTTTGTTATAAGGAAAACCTTACTCCAACCTTTGGAGAAAATACTTAAAGTATTCAAGGGGCTCTCGTTTTGTACATGGGATATCCTATGCGCCCGACGTAACTGTGTAAGTTTTCTTAATTATTTTTAGTATTATAAGAAAAGCCCTTCCTTTTCGGACACCCCCATGGTAGTGAGTGCTATGAACAATGTTTTACCCCTTCCGAGCAACAAACAATGAAGTATATGTCGGATGTGGTGAACATGGAACTAAGTCTGAGGCTTGAGATGCTTTTGGGGACCTGTGAGAGGTAAATTACATTTACCCCCAAGCAACAATGTTTTTTTTAACACACCAAAAATACCAACACAAGGACAACACAGTGAAATACAGGATAACTTTTTTTTTTGACTTGCTTTGACTCAACACGACACAACATGTCGTCACAAGGTTACAACCAACACCAGGAACCACTTGTTACGGGGGAGACCACAAGGTCAGCACGAGAACGTTCACACCTATCAAGGACAATGTACTCTTCTTTTGACAAGACAACATGGAAGTCCAATCCACATGACACACTTACAGCTAGGGCAAGCCACAGTAAGAAATGATTGGAGGTTATTTATTTTGATAAGACACCCTTTAGCTCATGACTTAAGTTTTCAGAAGGATTCAATATATGATTCGCACAAATTCATCTTACCAACTGAGTTAATTTCTTATACACTGTAGAGAAGTTCACTTAAAATCTTCACTTTACGACAATAGAATTGTTTAGTTCCATTAACTTAATAAAGGGAATAATTAAATTCCACAAGGCTATCTGTCCATACTTACGCTACTAGAACTTGTTCATTTCCTTGCTACAACAAGAATTCGTGTTCAACAAAATCAAGAGGACTTACAAAGTATCCTGGGAAAGAGATAAGGAAATTAAGTCGAGTTAAATTCCTCTTTAAGACGTCATTAGTTATTACCAAGGTTTAATTGGAGCTTGGGGTTTTATACGTAATTATTAACGCTTTTACTTAGGCTTAACTGAAAGAGTTTATCAAAAGGAAACTACTTACTTTCAAATAGGCTGAGAGATAAATTGTGTGGTTTCAAATTTTCTTCTCTTACTTGTTAAATCTTATTAGAAACTAACTATTGTTTTCCTTTGGCTTGTTTTAGGCATTCACCAAAAAAGAGTAGTGTTCACTAGTTTAGCTAGGGATATCAATTTATAAAAAATTTACTTTACAAGGATAGTTTCACCTTTGAGTACTTCAGGAATCTCTTGTTCTCAAGTAAGTCATCTCTATATTAATTTATCTGAATACACATATTTTAGTTAACTTCTATAAGGGTTAACCATTCCATTTAATTTTACTTGTATCACATCATTACAAGGTGTCAGAGAGTTTTGACTTAACACTTTATTCTCAAAAACAAGGTTTTACAATACTTATGCCAAAGTAATGATTGAATATCATATCTCACCAAGGTAAGTAACTAGTCTAACAACAAAAAAGGGAAAGAACACTTCACCACGTAGTTTTTCCAAACATACAACGGCAAGAGATCTTCTAAACTCCTTGCAAGCAAAGTTACAAAATTTACACCGCATTGAACTTTCTACAAGAACTTCATAATTTGAACTGATGAAACTTTTACACTCTTTTCTTTAATCTACTCGCATAATCCATCTGCACAAATATTATCTAGAGTCAGTTCGCTAGAACTGAGCATGATAAGATATAAACCTCTCCTAATAACTTATGCCATCTAGTATTTAAATAAAAGAAAGTTTGCAATACTCTTTATCAAGCAATTTCTAACAGACATTTAAAACTTAACCGCACATCTCATGATAATGCATTTCATACTCATTAATGTTCACTTCCTTAAGATTTGCTTACATAAGAACACCATCCCAAGAGACTAGATATACAACCTTAATCATGCAATTAAACATACTTAAATTACAGTAAATAATAATGACGCTCACCTAATACCCTCGACCTACTTCGCATATTTAAGTACCCAACAATATTATCTTCCAATTAAATAAAAGCACCAACGACATTAAGCTTATATAATAAATACAAGTACCAATTTTATATTATTCATCGATATTACCCAAGTATCAAACCTTCATAGAAACTCAGTGATATGAAGTATAATTTGGATATTTATTTCACAATTTTAAGGATATACTTATGTTAACAAAGATTCCACCAATCCACAAGTTCGTATAATATTTAGGTATCCTTTTGGTTGCTTATTCCATGTCTCTATATATTTCTTTTAGTACAAGGGTCCAACTCATTGGAATGAGCTACGATTAACGACATTGTCATGTTTTGCTAATATGTCCAAGATACATTTGACTAACTAAGATAAGTAAGCGTAGACCAAGCCACTATAAATACAAGTACCAACATTATCTCAACTCCCAGTTGAGATGCAAGTATCAAATTTTAGCTAACATAATAATCATCGTAAATACCAGAAAATATTCCATTCGTTAACCAAGTATTGAAATAACATATTTATCCTTACTGGCATACATGGTATGCACAGTCCCATTATGGTAGCTGTTACCTTTACTTGAGGCTGTGCATGAATCCATTTTAGGGTAATTATCTTAACTTCCCTATTCATCTGTTTTTCTACCAAACGTCTATCGACAAGCTTCAAGGTCAAGTATAAGATAAATTTATAATTTCATATTTCAGGCATTGCCTGAATTCATATGCAAGAGGGCATCACATATCAATCAAACTTGAGGAATGTCGATGTATCCAATATTACTTTAACCGATTCAAGGATCCAAGTAGTGTCTCAAAAATTAAGCCAAATAATTATCCACAGAGGATAATGACTTGCGTGCATAACATTTTCGTAGAGGTCATAGAAAACCCATTAACGCATGCTTCAGGAGGGTTCCAATCTAATAATAAGCTCATAGTAATAGTAATAGTAGAGGTCCTGGTGAGGGGTTTTCAATAATCCCCAAGGTAAATGAAAATCAAATGACTCAGATGGAGCTATCTAGAAGACCAAATAAACTAGTATGACTCTTCCCAAATGGAAGCCCCAATCTTAGTGGGAGTTTAAATTATTATAAAATCGCAGTAAAATCCAAATACAGTCATATCGGAAATTCCCTTTTTCAAGCCATGTTCTACATAATATAAACAATACAAGAAAAATTATAAACCTCATTCACGCTCCATACTATTTTCTACAGAAACCATCCTTCAAAGGAATAATCAAGGCAAAAGAGAAACCAACATTATAAAATCAGTAGGCAAGAATCGATGTAGAGATTTCTTCTACTTCAAACAGTAAATAAAATAAATTGTAAAGGGGGAGAGATCAGCTCATGCAATTATGATTAAAAGTCATTTGGAAAGCTCGTCTCTTTTTTTTTTAAGCATCTCTTTCAAGAAGGAGTCAATATGTGTAAATACGTGTTATATGATATCCAGAGTCCAAACGCTATCTATTTAGTAAAACAAAAACACATCCACATTCCAAAAGAAACCCACATCTACAGCATTCGAACAAAGTTGCAGATATTGATTTATCTAAATGCTAAAAGAAATAAATCATTAAGAGAGAGGGTTAGGGCTTATCATGCCTATTTTAAATGCTATATCCCAAGGCCATGCACGAGCAGACCCCTTCTCCCAGCAGTCCCAAAATTATTTCTCCACCAAACGCACGCTTCTCACCCACACGGTGTCCCAATACCATGCAAGAGAAACAATAACCATTCCGGTAAACTTTGCACACATATTACGTGCTATATTCCAGTTTATTTTCTCATAAGGCATTGTATAAAGCTTCTTTCTTAAACACATAACAGTCTCAGTTATAGGTCCCACAAATCTCTGCCCATAAAAATATGACACTGGCAAATAAACCATTCGACAGTGACACCACATCCTCCCTGGATGGATGGGAAGAAAATATGGAAGAAGCCAAATCTCTGGAGGCAACGGATTATTTCCAGACCAATCAAATACTCCAAGCACCGAAAGCCACATTTTTCCCCATGAAGGTATAGCAGTAGCACTGCCATGGTCCAAAATCCATACACGACCTTTTTCCATTGTTTCTTTATCTCCTCCATCAGACCCTTGGCCAAGAAGTCTCAAAGTTACATAGTTTAGTACTGTCCCAAACATTGTGCTGTGACCTTCAATGTGTAACCCCCATCCACCATCTTCATTATGCCTAATGATTGTACAAGTAATGACACATTTCTTTTTGATGCGCTTCCGTTAAAACAACATTTAGTGCTCCTGTTACATACAAGGCAATAACCAAACCGGGCATAAGGAACATAGGGCCACCAAAAAATGTAGATTTGATGACAACCCAAAAGACAAGAAAGATAGCAGAGCTCTTGGCTCTGAAAGGCATCTACCGTATTGATGGATAAACCTTTTTCCTTCAGCAGATTTGAGGGCAACATCAAACACTCGGTGCAAACATTTCAACTGTAGCTTGAAAGGTGTGATAATTCCAACAGAAACCTTTATGCCTGCCAACTTAGTGACTCGTAGAAGATGCTCATATAGTTGCAAGGAAAATTGTGCTTCAGGAATATTCTGACATGATACAGACCCACACCTAAGAGATTCTCTTCCATGAGTTACAGCGTAAAACAAGTAAAGTCTCATAAGAGAATCCTTGCAATAATTTTCATCAGGTCTCCTGGTAACTCTCTCACTGTCATAAGGTCGATTTTGAAACAAAATAGTACAATGTCTGAAAAATAGGAGATCTCCCCAGACATTTTCTCCAACATTGATAGATGCCATTGCCACCAACACAAAAGGCATTGCCATTATTATAAAACGTCCAACATAGAATTGGTCAACTCTCCACCTCCAAGAGACCCTCACTGTAAAAGCTCATTTCGTATAGGCTTCAGTAACTAAGTGATAACTGTAACCCGATCGGGTCTCCTGGCTATTTACTGCTCACTGTCAGCTTAAGGCAGTTGCTGTGGATCTCCAACAAGAACACAATACAGCTCCCTTGAAAGTGGAGGAACACGCCTACTTCCCTAGCTTGTAGGCTTCATCTATAACCACCATATAAAACCCATGGGTTAGGCACTGGAATAACTTCTGGTCAGCAACTAGAACATCAGCAGTGAATGCAAACTCAGCCTCATTGCAAAACTTGCCTCAAGATTTGATCGAGCTTCTTCCATGTTAGATTCGCCACCTGGACAGAAGCGACTTTCCAAAATGAAAAGGCAAGACAGCTCGACTAAAACTTTATCTCGTTTTTTCTGCTACAGCTGCAAGATCTTGCAACAACTGATCATGACTGTGGTCGCGTGCAACCAGAACATCAAGTTCAGCACCAATGGTTCCTTGGGATCACCCTGCAGCAGCTGTCACACTTTCTCTCCCTGGAGGCCACTGATTTTCTGAGGTAAGTTTACCTCTCGACCCTGTAGCTGCTGCATACTGCCAAAAACCTCCTCACGGCACTTTTCGAGGAGAATTTCAGTTCTGCGCTCCACTGAAGCTGCCTGTACAGCGTGATTTTTGGAGACCCGCACCCACCTGCACGCATTGAAGGAGAATCAGCACACGAGATCTTGGCGAAGAAAAATGGGGCTCCACCCACTCCCGTCTCCCTCACGCAAGGACAGAGAAGAAAAACGCGGTGGTCAAATATCTGCAGGTCGGGGTGGTTGGCAGGAGTCCACGGTGGCAGAGGAGGCAGGTGGCAAAAAAAATCCGATGCCCAGCTGGGCATTACATTCTCCTCCCCTTAAGAAAGCATCGTCCTCGATGCGACATAACACAATGGAAAAGAAATGGTTCACAACCAAGAACAGGCACAGGAGAAAGTACACTCTATGGGCTAAAATTTTAGTTGATTAAAGTACGGCCACAGGGTAGCCTTAGGGACATTTGGTAGAAATTTTAACTTTCAATGTTCTGTGAAGACTGGCAGTTCCCTCTTATTTATTATTTCATTAGTTCCTTTCCATTAACATTTTTCTTAGTTTAATTTCTTTTAAAATTTCATCATTGAAGAGTTTTGGTTTATTCCTTATTGTGGTTGCCCAACATGAACTGCTAACACAACACCCTATCAGGTTCACAAGACCCTACAGATTCACAAGCACACAAGTAAATACTTCAAGATTGTATTTCACCACAAAAGGTTACACAATTACGGAATAGAATAGGCACACTCCACATAACATAGTACTCGGCACACATCAATGACTGACATACCAAAATACTTAACCAAAACAGTACTACAATCCACTAGACATTTCCTCAATTTGCATCAATGAAAAACTCACATAACACCAAACAAATGCCACAGGTACATAGTGTCCACAAGGGGATCAATGACATGTCCACAACATCACAACACATATCCATCTGACATGAGTAACACATACATCAAAAGACCACTACCAAACATCACAATAACTCAACATATATCCTGAAACATCAACCATACAGACAAATATCATAAGCCTCCCTCAAACTCTTATGCCTCCCTCAAGTCTCTTATGCCTCCCTCAAACTCTTATGCCTCCCTCAAGTCTCTTATGCCTCCCTCAAACTCTTATGGCTCTTATGCCTCCCTCAAACTCTTATGCCTTCAAGGAGGCCGGTTGTCCCTATGGTCCAAGACACATAGAGTTCGAACACTCCTAACCCAAGTGACATAATAACGCGTGGTTCAACAACCCGCTAGTTATATGTACCCCTTGGGGCGTACCCCCATACAACGAAGCGGGTCCATAGGTCCAACCAATCCATGGTGCATCCTATGACCCTATTCCACACATCACGACAATAGAACCAGCACAACAATCCAATCAAAGTGCCAAGTGGCAAAGTACAAGCCTTGGGCAAGGCGGTAAGAATTCCAAATTTAAAAGAAGACCCAAATCAAGCTAAAATAAATGGCCAAATAGCCAAAGTTAGTATCAAAATCCCCATGTTAGTGCCACAAACCAAGGAAATGCCCAAAATTGTAAAGCATGGCAATCAAGAAAAGATGCTGGTCCTTGCAAAATAAAGTAAAAGCTCAATTTACGAATAAAATCAACTTATAATAATGTCACATTACGATAACTGTGTGGCCTTATCTAGCCACCAAAGGGGTACTCAACGAGTTGCTAGCACTCGGAACATCGAGCCTCAGCTCGTAAAATACATATCAATAATACAACTGTCATCACCTCCATTTAAATCATCCCACCACCCTTCGACAAGGCTAAACATAGTCATAGATACACTAAGGTTGCATACATACAACCACATAGGGAGAGAGGAAAGAATCACATGTTATCTACTAAACCGAGTTTTAGCTCGAGTTATTGACCCATGGTCTACCATTCCTCACTCTCAACATACACTTCTACCGATTTCCCTCAGGATCGGTTAGCGTAAGGTTCACAACATAACATACAACAACATCACTAACATAACGGTGGCACACACATAACTACCATAACGTCTCATGTATGGTATGTATACAGGGTAGATCACGATTATACATTCACTGAGTGTAACACATCACTTTACTACATTCTGCACCCAAAGTGCAAGCACCATACGATAGGGTTCATACACTCACCGTATGACCCACAATCACAACATGAAGCATTACATATTACACAACTCATATATACGATGAACATAGTACATCACAACATAACATCCATTGCAACATAGCAAGGTGGTACACACATTTCTTCAGAACATGGTAAAAACATCATGATACAACTCGTTTCTTTTAACATCAACTAGTCATACAACACATTGATACACTCACATATCACAATATGCCACAATGCTCCAACACTACGTCATCCACATTAGAATTCTTTTCACACATCACAAACAATAATTCACACGTGAAATCTTCCTAGAATCCACAAGAAGGAGAGAGAATACTCCCATCCCCAAACATATCAACATGATCACAAACACGCACAAGGTGACATACACGTCATGTGCGTCCACAAAAACACAATTACGAAAATAATCACATCACGCTTAAAGCACATTACTCTTCCAATATAAATCATCATCATGCAACATCATCATCATCATGCAGTATCATCATGTAACACCACCACCACCATGCAACATCACCATACAACACCAATCCGGCCCATAGGTTCGAGAGCATGAACCTACGCTCTGATACCAAAGTGTAACACACCAAAAATACCAACACAAGGACAACACAGTGAAATACAGGATAACTTTTTTTTTTGACTTGCTTTGACTCAACACGACACAACATGTCGTCACAAGGTTACAACCAACACCAGGAACCACTTGTTACGGGGGAGACCACAAGGTCAGCACGAGAACGTTCACACCTATCAAGGACAATGTACTCTTCTTTTGACAAGACAACATGGAAGTCCAATCCACATGACACACTTACAGCTAGGGCAAGCCACAGTAAGAAATGATTGGAGGTTATTTATTTTGATAAGACACCCTTTAGCTCATGACTTAAGTTTTCAGAAGGATTCAATATATGATTCGCACAAATTCATCTTACCAACTGAGTTAATTTCTTATACACTGTAGAGAAGTTCACTTAAAATCTTCACTTTACGACAATAGAATTGTTTAGTTCCATTAACTTAATAAAGGGAATAATTAAATTCCACAAGGCTATCTGTCCATACTTACGCTACTAGAACTTGTTCATTTCCTTGCTACAACAAGAATTCGTGTTCAACAAAATCAAGAGGACTTACAAAGTATCCTGGGAAAGAGATAAGGAAATTAAGTCGAGTTAAATTCCTCTTTAAGACGTCATTAGTTATTACCAAGGTTTAATTGGAGCTTGGGGTTTTATACGTAATTATTAACGCTTTTACTTAGGCTTAACTGAAAGAGTTTATCAAAAGGAAACTACTTACTTTCAAATAGGCTGAGAGATAAATTGTGTGGTTTCAAAATTTTCTTCTCTTACTTGTTAAATCTTATTAGAAACTAACTATTGTTTTCCTTTGGCTTGTTTTAGGCATTCACCAAAAAAGAGTAGTGTTCACTAGTTTAGCTAGGGATATCAATTTATAAAAAATTTACTTTACAAGGATAGTTTCACCTTTGAGTACTTCAGGAATCTCTTGTTCTCAAGTAAGTCATCTCTATATTAATTTATCTGAATACACATATTTTAGTTAACTTCTATAAGGGTTAACCATTCCATTTAATTTTACTTGTATCACATCATTACAAGGTGTCAGAGAGTTTTGACTTAACACTTTATTCTCAAAAACAAGGTTTTACAATACTTATGCCAAAGTAATGATTGAATATCATATCTCACCAAGGTAAGTAACTAGTCTAACAACAAAAAAGGGAAAGAACACTTCACCACGTAGTTTTTCCAAACATACAACGGCAAGAGATCTTCTAAACTCCTTGCAAGCAAAGTTACAAAATTTACACCGCATTGAACTTTCTACAAGAACTTCATAATTTGAACTGATGAAACTTTTACACTCTTTTCTTTAATCTACTCGCATAATCCATCTGCACAAATATTATCTAGAGTCAGTTCGCTAGAACTGAGCATGATAAGATATAAACCTCTCCTAATAACTTATGCCATCTAGTATTTAAATAAATGAAAGTTTGCAATACTCTTTATCAAGCAATTTCTAACAGACATTTAAAACTTAACCACACATCTCATGATAATGCATTTCATACTCATTAATGTTCACTTCCTTAAGATTTGCTTACATAAGAACACCATCCCAAGAGACTAGATATACAACCTTAATCATGCAATTAAACATACTTAAATTACAGTAAATAATAATGACGCTCACCTAATACCCTCGACCTACTTCGCATATTTAAGTACCCAACAATATTATCTTCCAATTAAATAAAAGCACCAACGACATTAAGCTTATATAATAAATACAAGTACCAATTTTATATTATTCATCGATATTACCCAAGTATCAAACCTTCATAGAAACTCAGTGATATGAAGTATAATTTGGATATTTATTTCACAATTTTAAGGATATACTTATGTTAACAAAGATTCCACCAATCCACAAGTTCGTATAATATTTAGGTATCCTTTTGGTTGCTTATTCCATGTCTCTATATATTTCTTTTAGTACAAGGGTCCAACTCATTGGAATGAGCTACGATTAACGACATTGTCATGTTTTGCTAATATGTCCAAGATACATTTGACTAACTAAGATAAGTAAGCGTAGACCAAGCCACTATAAATACAAGTACCAACATTATCTCAACTCCCAGTTGAGATGCAAGTATCAAATTTTAGCTAACATAATAATCATCGTAAATACCAGAAAATATTCCATTCGTTAACCAAGTATTGAAATAACATATTTATCCTTACTGGCATACATGGTATGCACAGTCCCATTATGGTAGCTGTTACCTTTACTTGAGGCTGTGCATGAATCCATTTTAGGGTAATTATCTTAACTTCCCTATTCATCTGTTTTTCTACCAAACGTCTTTCGACAAGCTTCAAGGTCAAGTATAAGATAAATTTATAATTTCATATTTCAGGCATTTCCTGAATTCATATGCAAGAGGGCATCACATATCAATCAAACTTGAGGAATGTCGATGTATCCAATATTACTTTAACCGATTCAAGGATCCAAGTAGTGTCTCAAAAATTAAGCCAAATAATTATCCACAGAGGATAATGACTTGCGTGCATAACATTTTCGTAGAGGTCATAGAAAACCCATTAACGCATGCTTCAGGAGGGTTCCAATCTAATAATAAGCTCATAGTAATAGTAATAGTAGAGGTCCTGGTGAGGGGTTTTCAATAATCCCCAAGGTAAATGAAAATCAAATGACTCAGATGGAGCTATCTAGAAGACCAAATAAACTAGTATGACTCTTCCCAAATGGAAGCCCCAATCTTAGTGGGAGTTTAAATTATTATAAAATCGCAGTAAAATCCAAATACAGTCATATCGGAAATTCCCTTTTTCAAGCCATGTTCTACATAATATAAACAATACAAGAAAAATTATAAACCTCATTCACGCTCCATACTATTTTCTACAGAAACCATCCTTCAAAGGAATAATCAAGGCAAAAGAGAAACCAACATTATAAAATCAGTAGGCAAGAATCGATGTAGAGATTTCTTCTACTTCAAACAGTAAATAAAATAAATTGTAAAGGGGGAGAGATCAGCTCATGCAATTATGATTAAAAGTCATTTGGAAAGCTCGTCTCTTTTTTTTTAGCATCTCTTTCAAGAAGGAGTCAATATGTGTAAATACGTGTTATATGATATCCAGAGTCCAAACGCTATCTATTTAGTAAAACAAAAACACATCCACATTCCAAAAGAAACCCACATCTACAGCATTCGAACAAAGTTGCAGATATTGATTTATCTAAATGCTAAAAGAAATAAATCATTAAGAGAGAGGGTTAGGGCTTATCATGCCTATTTTAAACGCTATATCCCAAGGCCATGCACGAGCAGACCCCTTCTCCCAGCAGTCCCAAAATTATTTCTCCACCAAACGCACGCTTCTCACCCACACGGTGTCCCAATACCATGCAAGAGAAACAATAACCATTCCGGTAAACTTTGCACACATATTACGTGCTATATTCCAGTTTATTTTCTCATAAGGCATTGTATAGAGCTTCTTTCTTAAACACATAACAGTCTCAGTTATAGGTCCCACAAATCTCCGCCCATAAAAATATGACACTGGAAAATAAACCATTCGACAGTGACACCACATCCTCCCTGGATGGATGGGAAGAAAATATGGAAGAAGCCAAATCTCTGGAGGCAACGGATTGTTTCCAGACCAATCAAATACTCCAAGCACCGAAAGCCACATTTTTCCCCATGAAGGTATAGCAGTAGCACTGCCATGGTCCAAAATCCATACACGACCTTTTTCCATTGTTTCTTTATCTCCTCCATCAGACCCTTGGCCAAGAAGTCTCAAAGTTACATAGTTTAGTACTGTCCCAAACATTGTGCTGTGACCTTCAATGTGTAACCCCCATCCACCGTCTTCATTATGCCTAATGATTGTACAAGTAACGACACATTTCTTTTTGATGCGCTTCCATTAAAACAACATTTAGTGCTCCTGTTACATACAAGGCAATAACCAAACCGGGCATAAGGAACATAGGGCCACCAAAAAATGCAGATTTGATGACAACCCAAAAGACAAGAAAGATAGCAGAGCTCTTGGCTCTGAAAGGCATCTACCGTATTGATGGATAAACCTTTTTCCTTCAGCAGATTTGAGGGCAGCATCAAACACTCGGTGCAAACATTTCAGCTGTAGCTTGAAAGGTGTGATAATTCCAACAGAAACCTTTATGCCTGCCAACTTAGTGACTCGTAGAAGATGCTCATATAGTTGCAAGGAAAATTGTGCTTCAGGAATATTCTAACATGATACAGACCCACGCCTAAGAGATTCTCTTCCATGAGTTACAACGTAAAACAAGTAAAGTCTCATAAGAGAATCCTTGCAATAATTTTCATCAGGTCTCCTGGTAACTCTCTCACTGTCACAAGGTCGATTCTGACAGGACAAAACTTAGACAGGAGAGTCCTGAAGAATATCCATTATATTGCACAGACATTTTCTCCAACATTGCATGGATCTCCTACTCGCCTGGAAAAGCTCACATAGGCTTCCACCAACTTTAACAAGCCCATGCTGGCCATTTTACTGCTGCAAGCAGTTGCTCATGGATCTCTGAACAAGAACACACCTTCCTCCCAAGGAAAGTGGAGGAACACGCCTACTTCCTAGCTTGTAGCTTCATCTATAACCACCATATCAAACCCAGCTACATGGACTCATATCATGTCTCTCTCTGTAATAAAATTCATCGGGTCTCCTGGAAACAGCAATGAACGCAAACTCAGCCTCACTTAATCGAACTTGCCTGAAAAGATTTGATCGAGCTTCTTCCATGTTAGATTCGCCACCTGGACAGAAGCGACTTTCCAAAATGAAAAGGCAAGACAGCTCGACTAAAACTTTATCTCATTTTTTCTGCTACAGCTGCAAGATTTTGCAACAACTGATCATGACTGTGGTCGCGTGCAACCAGAACATCAAGTTCGGCACCAATGGTTCCTTGGGATCACCCTGCAGCAGCTGTCGCACTTTCTCTCCCTGGAGGCCACTGATTTTCTGAGGTAAGTTTACCTCTCGACCCTGTAGCTGCTGCATACCGCCAAAAACCTCCTCACGGCACTTTCCGAGGAGAATTTCAGTTCTGCGCTCCACTGAAGCTGCCTGTATAGCGCGATTTTTGGAGACCCACACCCACCTGCACGCATTGAAGGAGAATCAGCACGAGATCTTGGCGAAGAAAAATGGGGCTCCACCCACTCCCGTCTCCCTCACGCAAGGACAGAGAAGAAAAATGCGGTGGTCAAATATCTACAGGTCGGGGTGGTTGGCAGGAGGCCACGGTGGCAGAGGAGGCAGGTGGTAAAAAAAATCCGATGCGCAGCTGGGCATTACAGATGTGTGGAGTTGACACTTGAGGCTTAAGAGTTCTTTCAAAGTTTCAACTTATCATACGTGGAAGTTGTTTAACCTTGAATACATAAATAAATATTGGGTATCACAATAAAAAATGTCAGCTACATTCTTTAAGGTGTACGCATTTGCAATGCATTCCTTTTTACATGATCTTTGGATTGGGTCCTTGAGTGGCCATAACCCCCCCCCCCCCCCCCCCCCTCATAGGTTGTATGAGTTTTAGAGGACTTGTGTGGCATTCTTGCTCTGGGTAGGGATGTTCGGAATAATAAATCTTGTTACCTTTTTTTTTTTTGACATTATCAGAAGAAATTACTATTTCTATATCGGGTGGTTGTAGTACGATTCCTTTATTCTATTTTGTGAATGTGAAGTCGCTATCGCTATCTTACTTAAGGAAAATAAAAAGGTGTATTATGTGGGAAATTTGTTATAATTTAGAATGTATGGTGTAAGGGTAACCTTGGATAGAAAATGCACAATTTTGGCTTTCATATGTTCTGTAGTGTGCCTTTTGTTAACTAGATATCTATTTTGTTTACATTCATACAAATTACTTTTGCTTATGCCTTGGAATGGAAATCATGCACTATTCATTCAATTAATTTTGATGAAATATCTAGGAAAAGGGAATGCATGCTCATGCCAGTTCTTTTGAACTGACAAAAGCTAACATGTTTTTGCAGGTTGTTTTTCCGAGCTCAAGTATGAAAGAAGTGGTTGTTGTAGTTGCATAGATGATATCCACTTTGGTGCTTGTACGTTGTTTTTTATGGTTAAACTTTTGATAACATCTAGTGGGAGAAAATTTTAGAAGAAGGGTCAGTGCCTTAGTAAATGTATTGTAGAGTATTGTTGTTGTAAGTGTCAAACTTTGCTCTTGAGTTAAAATGTTGAGTTGTAAATCCTTCTAAGACATAGTAGTAATGAGTTTGTACGCACTATAAAGTGAACTGGATAGTCCTTATAAAATTTAAACTAAAATTTATATATATGAATATATTAATGTAGATGTGAGATACTTGATAACATTTGAGACCTGGAACAATCAAGAGGAATCTATCTTTTGTAACAAAATATGATTACTTGTTTTTCCCCCAAGCTAAACTAATAAACATTATCATTTTATGGTGAAACCTTAAATGATCTCATGGTGAAAGCAATGGTTAGATTTTAGAAGATGATAGGATTTAATAAGTAGGAGGGAAATTGATTAATTAAACCTTAAATCTCTCTCTATCATTTGGAATGTTTTCCTTTGTCAGACTTAATTAAGTAAAGTCTAGATGGAATATTTAACCAATCTTGATAAACTCTTAACCTCAATAAAAGACGGATAGTGAACAATGTGACCTTGAAGCTGAATTCTGTTGTCCTGTTCCGTTAACCCTTACCATGATTCATGGTGATATTTCCTAAGCAAGGTCAAAATTTGATCCTTAAACAAGAAGGTTATTGTTACGAACCCTAAGTGGTACTTTCCCTCAATCAGAGCTTATGCCTTCACCTGTGCAATAGAGGTGTGGAACATGTGTTAGTGACTTGAGTAAGTTTAATTAACCTTGTAAGAAATGGAAAATGTTCTAAAATCAAATGAATAAAAAAAGCCTTGGACATAAAATTGATGATCCTAGTTTAGAAAGCTTGGCCTTAAGCTATTTAGTCAATAGTTGAAAAGACAAAAGTTCTCCCTTGTGAAAAGAATTGTGTGAATCATTACATGAAATTTTATAAGAACGTAAGTTAAGAATTAAGAGACATTTTAGTAAACAAGAAAATTTAATAAGAATTTCCTCATGGGATGCCCTAAGTGTAAGTGTGTCATGTAGTTGGACTTCCATGTTGTCTTGTCAAAAAGAAGAAAAAAAAAATGTATGTATTGTCCTTGATAGGTGTGAACGTCTCCGTGCTGCCTTTATGGCCATCCTTGTATCAAGTTGTTCACAGTGTTAGTTGTATCCTTGGTGACGACATGTTGCGTCGTGTTATGTGTCAAGCAAGTCAAAAAAAAAGTTATCATGTATTTCACTGTGTTGTATGTGTTGGTATTTTTGGGTCGTTACATCACGCACTTCCATCTTACAAGACCATTTCCGCTTACACCAGTCCCTGAAAAGGTTGATATTCGGTGTCAGACCTCCAAATCTTCCCACCGCTACACTCTTAAAACTATTTCTCACTCTGTTCACCATGTCCTCAGGGGTTGCAAGTTGTGGATCACCCCCTACCCAAGAGGGAATAATCTTCAAAGGTTCCCTAGTGTTTCTTGCAAACAATCGTGAGGCCCAAGATCTAGCCATAGCTTCAGAAGACGTGAAACATGATATATTTTTTGTTTGATATATCAAGGTATAAATAAAAAGAGGTAAATAAAATTGTAAAAGAAAAATGGCTAAGTATAATATAATGAGAGGGGCTATTATCAATTGAATAATTAGAGGTGAAAACTAACATTGAGAGTATTCTTTAATACCCTTAGAATGAACGTGCTATAACATATTTTTACTAAGTGAACCCCTTGTGATAATTATTAAAATATACAAAAATTGAAAAAAATAATAGTGGCAGATTAAAACAATAAAAAAAATATAAAACTCCAATAATAATAGATTTCAGACTTCTATTGTTATTAGTATTATTAATTATTCATTAAAAACATACTTTTTAATATTTTATAATACACTATACAATATACAAACAGAGTAAGATATTTTTCCCGTAATTATCATATTTTTCTAATCCACTAATTTTTTTCCCTTAGAAGAATTAATTTTATAGAATTAGAATCGGAATATGAATCTACTGGTCACCGTCCAGAGAACTATAGAATTAAAAGTACACTATTTATACAACTATTTGACTAAAAGGAGTATTCCTTTCATTCCCTTTGCATATCGTTCTGATTTGTCTGGTTATTGCTAAATTGATACGCATGTTTAAACTTTGGTAAACTTCATTTTTTATTTTTAAATCTGTCGCTCTAGCCTGGATTATACATGCTTGGGCTTATTTCGTACATGGCGTGTGTCATTTACTTAGCATAGAATATCATTTCGCATATTCTTGTGGGGTTACTGCAGCTTGCGCATTCTTGCCGAAATTTTAATGTGAATATGTGTAGGGCGTTGTTTCTTTACCGCAAGGACCTATTTCTACCAACCACCAAAAAAATGCATCAAAATGTCTGCTTGTGGCAATCCTATTCCTCACACAATATGGTCACAAAGTTACATATCAGACTGATCAAAGATTATTTTCCAATCACTGTGCCATCGAACATGCATGTAAGATTGAAAACAAATTCACTTATGTATTTGAAAAAAACGATTATGAACAACATAAGTCGCAATCTGATATAGTTCTTTTATAAAACAACAAATTCTAGCTAAAATGACTGCAGAAATGTTCTTCACATCTTTAGCGTTCTATTTTTGAAAATTAAACAAAGTAAGTAAACCGCCAATGCAATAGCAGATTATTTGAGAATACATTATAGGCGATCTCTTTTCACTACGATTGATGCATGTGGACATAAGTGTAAATCCTTGTTAGTATTGAATACATCTAATTCAAGAATTATAATAATATATCATTCATTAATGATATTACATTTTTATATTTCTAGGGTCTATAGTCATATATGACCTTAGACACTGTGTTAAGTTATGTACCTGATAGAGTGCTAGAATATTTACTGGCAATCACATGTGAAATGTGCAATGTTAACGCCGAAAGGGTAGTGTAAGACGAGGTTGATTTTGAGGGAATAAAACATAAAAGCAAGAAAAAAGGTGTGGAAGATGGGGCATGTTGCTATCCAAATTGATTCTCCTACAAGGGCTGAGCAGCATCACTAAACTGGCAGGATGCTTAGAGACAGACAAATCATGATAGAAGTCGTTTTGTATCCGGGGAGGGGATTCAGATGACTCTTTGTCACTCAGGCGTTGGAGAAATGGATAGCACCTTACTAAGGGTTTGATCTAGCCTCACTACTTTAGGTTGTGCCTTCAACCAGGGTGAGAGGGACCCATTCTGTAACACATGTTGGTGAAGGACATCAAGAGATCCTTCTTTCCACAATTTTAATGAAAACCTTGAGAAAATATGATCAATAAAACAAAATCTAACTCTCACGAGTTGTTACACTAGAGAGTGGAGAAGTTTCCTCGACAAGGTTCAGGTTACTAAAGACAATAATTGAAACCTATTTATCTCTGCATATTTTAGAAATGGAATTTGTTCATTTGTGGATACATAGTACAAACAGGGGTAGTTCAAGTAGGATTCATCGTTTGAGAAGTTTTCAGGGAGAAATTAAGAAAGACAAATTTGATTATACCATATATTTGAGAGCCTTTACAAATATTGGAACACTCATAGACAAAATGCTTCAAAATAGCCAAAATATTCCTTCAACCAGAAGGTGTGTATCAATATAGGCCCAGAGATACACGATTCCATACACTCTTCAAGAATTCAACACAATGGCTTGTGTTAAAGATTCAATTAAACGTTGGAAATCCCTGGTTTATCAAATCTAAGATACACTCATAGACTAAGAAACAATCTTTATCAACATAATGAAATTAAAGTGATTTTAAATTGTTTATTTACATCACAGAATGAAAGCTCTTCTCATAATGAAATTGCAAATGCCACAATACTAACACATGGATGAGATCTTGTGTGATTCAGAGGGATTTTAACCTAAGATTGCAACAGGAGCATAAAAGACTACTTGAAAACATTATGAAATAAAAGCAAACACAATTATGCTCATAATCAACACAAATTCACTCAAGGTTCACTAGATTCATTAGCATTTGAAAGTTTCTTCAACATTCTCAGAGCTTTTCAATGGTTGTACACATGCAACCATCATGACATGACTAAAGCTACAAACACAGGGAAATAAACAAGTTTCTTAGATGGTCTCTCAAGAAAAATTGTTTTTTTTCAAACTTTCTCAGAAAAATTAACCCCCATTTTGGCATCTCCATTTCATGCCTTTATATCACTTACTTTACATCAAAGATTTCCCCCCAAAATAAGAATATTCCAAGGAATTCTTTGTTTGATACATATTTGTTCCAGAAAGGGATATTTAACAAATTTACACCCAAAAGCTGATGGGTGTACAAAAGATAATCTTTTTCAATTATTTCCACCAATTGTTTTAACTGGGGCATCCAGTCATCTCCTCTAGTAGCATTTCCATTCTCTTTCGATCCTGTAGCTGGCTTCTCTGTATCGTTTTCCTTTACATCTTGATCTACTAATAATTCATTTTATGTAGGTTCTGGAGCAACTCTATTTTAAAACTTCAACTTTTGCAATTCTCAGATTTACAAATCGATCTCCACAATCAATTCGATTGCACTTTGCTAACAAAAACGTCGAAGAGACTATCGAATTAACCAAAATGGGTGAAAGCAATCGAATCGCTTAAGGTCTCTAGTTTGTGTAGGATCAATAATACCGACAAAACCATATGCATTGTATCACAACCATTAACTCTCTCTTTCACAACTTCAAATTCGAGCTGTCCACGTGGAAAAGATTTGAGTTAAAGCGGGTCTGCAGGTGCTTTTCACATTTTGTATCACTTATAGAAAATGAGTACTTTTAGAAAATTTGGTCTACCCACACGCTTTTATTATAGACTCAACACGTAGCTTTACTTGGGCATTAACAGGGTTGCACTTCACTTTTATACTTTATTCCTTTTTCATAACAAAGCTAAAAGTTATAAAAACCTCCGGCGACCCACCTCCTTGCTTTGAATTTTCAATGCTGACTCAAACACATGACATTTATTGGTCCCCCATAGAGTCACAGATCATTTTATAACTTTACTCCTTTTCACAAAACAAAGCCAAAAAACTTTAAAGTTCTCTGATAGCCTTTGTTCCCCGCGTTTGACTTAAAAGAGGCCATGTGTCCTTTTATGGTCCTTAGGCATTTCTTTTACCTTTTTACTCTTTTTTCCATAATGCCTTGAAACACAAAAAGGCCTGCTTTCCCACAACTACTCAACTTACAACACGTGTACACCTTCAGGGAAAAAATAAGAAATTTTCCCTGCCACATCATAATTTTGACTATCCAATTAGAAATCAAGGGATCCGTATGGCCAATTTAAGATTTTTTGCAAAAAGTGACAAATTCACCAAATAAACCCACCATGCCTTGTCCAATCAGATATGAACACGTATCTACAGATGTTGAGATAAAATTTGACAGGGAAACCACAACCGTGGAAAAATAAAATGCACGGGAAACTTCACCATTCACGCCCAGAATTCAAAATGTTCTCCATGGATAGAGAAAATGCAAATAATACATTGCTAAATGTGATCCGTGACCATATAGAAGGATTATCAATGACATACAAATGAAGAAGAAAGTTTTCACGCATCCATACAGGGAGACAAAAAATACTTCAAACCAAGTGGACTAAGAAATGTTTTGAATAAACAAGGAAAGATTAAATTAAGCACCAACATGGAAAATGGTGTACTTTTTGTCAATTGCTCAATAGGGAAATGTGGTACACTATGGAGGTCATGTTGGCGATATTGTTCATATTTATCTTTAAAAACAAGTTTCGTGAGGGCTGTTGTCGTAGACTTATTGTTTGGAGATTTTACTATTTTTTTATGAAATATTAATAACACATTTGATCTAGGTGCAAGATCAATACAATATTAGGGAAACAAAAAAATGTGCTTATAAAAGATGTGGATTATGATTATAAAATGTATGATTTTAAAATAGGCACAACACAAGCTTTTTTTTTAGGCACAAATGAAAATAATGCAAAAAAGAACACGAATACTAAATATGAGAACTATTTAATATGGAGATCCAATGTCCATGCCTGGAGGTCAAATCAAATGTAAGATGTATTGATAGATTCTTCTAGTGTGCAAATATTATAAAGTACAATTATCTTCTCACCCTTCTATAATTTTTTAAACTAAAAATTTCCATTTACACGATTTAAACGTCATTGATAATATATAATAAACATACGGGGACAAGGACGTAGATTATTCTTAAAATTACATCCTCAAAATGTTTGACCACCGACATACTCGAAATAGTTTAACACACTCTTATTGATTACTACATAGTGATGTTGCATGATTGTACAGTGGGGAGTCATTATTTGGTTCTCCCAAAAAGATCTGAATGGAAAAAAGTATTGTTTGAACATCATATGCAGATGACCATTTATCATGAAGAATATCCAAGGATATATGTTTCCAAATTGATCAATATTTGAATGGTAGCAATATATCTCAAATTTCACTTATGGAGACTTGAAAAGATATTCTGTAGGAAAAGGTAAAGAAATCTTATAACCATGACCTCATAAATAGTATCTTTTCCCCCATTTATTTTACAAACCCTAGAGAACATGTTATCAGCCTCTCGTAATGCTGAAACTCCAGGATCACCACTCATCATCAATGTCATCATCTTAGACTACAACCTTTCATGAAACAACACAAATATCAATGGGCTTGGTCATCACTTGCATTTTTTTGAAGCATCTTGTGCACTAGACATTATTGGCATGTTGGCAGGAAAATTTTCTTACAACAAATAGATCAAAATACTATAAATAATGAATGTAAAGAAGAAAAAATAATCATTACAATTGAAATCATCCAATAATAGGTAAAGCCTTGCAATACATAGTTTCAATTATTAATATGAAGAAAACATGACTATAAATCTACATAAATAATTAGATCAAATGATATTGTAAATAATTTTCTAGATTAAGAAATTCCTTATACAAAAAATAGATACTTCTATTATAAACCATGGCATAGAAATGAACCATAAAAAATAAAATTAATACCCTGTTCAAAATAATTACTATATATATTTTCAAACCATAAAAAAATAAAAAAAAGATCATAAACAACCACCCCTTTATCCAACCTATCACTTAAAAAATCTTAAACCTTGGAGTGCAAAATCAAACCCTTGGCATATCATTAACCTTGTCGAGATCATTAATATGTCATGAACATAAATTTATAAACATTTACTTATTACTATAATATATAAGTGATTATAAGAAATTATTAATCCTAAATACTTTTTGGATATTCCAAAATGGCTTAATTCAACTTTGCGAAATAAGGAGAAAACATAATATGCTTAAATTTCAATTTTAATGCTGCAGTAAATGCATATTTGAAGAGGAGAAAAAACCACAAAAAAAAATTATTTTCATTTAAAGGATAGGTCAAAGTTTATCCCTTGTATATTCCTATTCACCAACAACATTGTCTCCACATTTATAACATTATTCATAGTCGTGATGAGACACTCTCATATCAACATGGGTGGCCATGACGAGACTCACACAGGTTCTCCCTTCACTCTCATGCATTTTATCCCAACATTTCTATGTTTCTGCAATGTTTCCGATGAATGTAACATCCCACACCAATAATTTCAGGTCTCCGTCATGGAACATATGTCTCGGTATTGTTAATTTAAAGTTAGCCACAAAAATTATGTTTTCTTAATTTGTGCACCGTCCCCCCTCACTCATGTAGTTCACAGCGTGTCATATCCATTGTCCTTTACTGCTTCATCTACCCCATATGTGATTGTATTTTTTATTAGAGGCCCCCGCCTCAACCGAAATAGAACAACACCTTTCAGCGTAAATATATTTTGAAATGTGGTGACATTCCTATTTCCCTACTAAAGTACCTTCGTTTTAATCATAGATTCTGAAACTATTAAAATTCTAATTTCTTGAGTGGCACTATCATCTTTCACCTCTTCTTTTACAAACGGCTCCCTCACTAATACACCGTAAACTATCAAGTCGCTTATTGAACATGTTACATGAAACATAATTCTGCTTGCTACTTCAAAATAAAATCAATACCACTGTACTTGACTGATGTTTTAAAGGACCACTTTTAATGCCCACATCTCGGGTTTCCATCTTCGACAAGTCTCTTACCAAAAGTTCAACTTAGAGAAATTGTTGTGACATGAATGATTCCCCTCTCTCCAAGTTTCCAATAATGATACCCCTCTGTCCTAAGTGTCCAAGTTTGTAGGAAGTAGCTTCACTTATAGCTTTTCAAGACATATCTCTTAACTTCAAATAATTTAGTTTACCCTAATTATCTAATGAAAAATCGTCTAACCTAACTATCATGTAAGTTTGCATTCTAGGATAAGTTTTAATTTTTGTAATTACATCACTAAAAATGTGTTTGATAGATAGGGTTATCCATGACCAATGTCCCCATAAACGTCCATCAATTCAAACATCTCTTGTTATAATGGATATTTTTTTTCCTTGGATTTTACAAGAAAATTTCTCAACCTAAGAGAGAGAGAGAGAGAGAGAGAGAGAGAGAGGAGAAATCGTATTTGGCCAACATCATAGTATTGATGTCATTGATCTTGGAATGTAAGGATGTCCAGGAAAATTCCCAGGAAACTCAAATTCATTTACAAATCAAGAAAACCTTTGCTGACAGTGCTTTGACCAATTGGAAAGACTCAATTGACACACCTTGCAATTGGGAAGGGATAACCTATGACATTCACACATGCATGGTGACTGAGATCAAGGTATAAAACAAATATCTCAACATCCATCTTGATGTTGTGATTTGAAATTTACAAAGCTTGAAGAAAATACACTTTTCCTTTACTGAATTCAATGGGAATTTACCTCCCATGATGAATTGCAGAAAGATTCAGTATCAGAACAAGAATACAAATTCTCTTTGTGGGACTCTTTTGAATTTCTCTTTGTTGACATCCTTACAGGTTCTTCATTTGACTACCAATGAATTCATAGGACAATTTTGTCTTCCTATAGGAAATTTACGTGAGCTAATAGTGTTGAACCTTGTTGAGAATGCATTCGCTCCATGGAAAATACTTGGTAAAAAAACTAAAATAGTCGAAGAAAATAAATATGCACCATCCAGAGATCCGCACAGATTAAAATACTCAAGGAAAACCAAAACTCTTGTGCACTTTTGTAGTCTACAAACTTAAGGGAGGTTTCGAGGTAAACCTAAGATAAATTTGTTAAAAATAAATCAGAGATCACAATGTGGGATGGTTTTCTACATAGACATTGACATAGGGGGAAACGTGGGATTCCATTCTATTGACACATGTCGAGACCCGGAGATCTTTCCCTTTGTAACAAAACACCTTAGACATAATGATTGTGTAGTGCCCACTTCCCTTCGACACTATTTCATTATGATATTATTTATGTTGGATAGATACTTTGACATTTTTGTTGATATATCTTGATAATCAGATGATATACTATACACATATTTGGACTATTGCTATGTTGTGATTCACATTTTAACTATGATACACTAGATGACTCTAGTAGATAGTTTGATATATGTTGATTTGCATTATTTAGTTTTTATAATGACACGTTATATTCTGGATGTTCTAAGTAGAATTATGATCTCATGGATGTTAGAATATAATTATTTGATATGTTGATAGACGATAGAATTACTTAATTTTGGATGACGATTATTGATTTCTATGTATATATAATTTCTCGATGTTGTTGATGCGGATGTGAGGCCAGAGAGGTATTTTGTTTGTGTTTGCAGGGACATTACATCATATACATTGAAAGGGGATATGGGACCAACCACCATAGAATTTTGAGTGTTTTGCAACATGGCCTAATTTGACAACTTGTGTATAATGTTTATGTTGTGTAATTGCATTCTTAGTTAGGAGGTTCCCATGAGGGGTGACATCACATGTGTGGCCATAGGATGTAATGTTCCTTTCTTTTAATTTTTGTGTCTTATTTTATTGTGCATGCATTTAATTATTGGGAAAATTTACTCACTTTATTGGTAATTGATTAATGTGTCTTAATTAGCTAATCCAATTTAATTTGTTAACTAAAATAAGGATGTGATAATTGGGTAATTGTGGGGGTAGATGGTTCTTGTTTTGTGCATGCTGGTGAATAATATTTATTATATTTTTGGTTGTGTATATTCTTCCTTCCTTCCAAAACTCAAAATTTGACTTGGAAGCCACTTTTCGAGACTTGTGGGATAAGTTAACCTTGTCCCTCATAGCTCAAACTCTTCTATCTACCATACTTATGAAGTATGGGTCTTATTTTGACAATTTTAATGCATTTTTTGAATGTAAAAGTGAAAATAATTGTACTTTTATACTTACCATAATTAATTTGTCCTTGATAAGCATTGAGTGCATGTTGGAGTGTCATGTGGTCATGTCATAAGTCTTACATGTTCATTTATTGCATTGGGTTTTATGTGTTGACTTATTGAGTGGAATGGAGGGATGATGAAGTAGCATCCTACATGGAGCCACCTCATCATCCTCACCTCCCTTTTTATATTTATGGGATGAATTTGAAGGATTTTTGGTTACTTATCTTATTTTATTCTCTTGCATTTTTAGAATTATGAGCATGTTGGAGTTGCATTTTGGATTGTTCTTGGCTTGAAGGTGTTAAAATCTTGTTGGAGTGAAGAATCTTGAGAGATTTATAGAGAGGTAGGATCTCCAGTTGTTTTCATTCTTTTATTTATGCATTTGGATGTAAAAACAATTGTGTTGGTTTAAATATTGTATGCGTGTTGTGAATGTGAATTATTCTTGTTGGGTAGTTTTTCTAAAGAAGGGTGTGGGAGATGGAAGTATGGGGCCATTGGGGAGGGAAAAGGGAGATGTGAGGCATGCAATTTGGAGGAAGTGTGACTAAGAGTTTCACCTATGGGGAGTGAAAAGGAAAAAAAGGACATAATTTTGCATACTTGCAAGGGGAGAGATAATGATGTGTTTGATTATTTTGTATTATGTACATGGAGGCTTTTGGGTGAAACTCTTACTTCAATTGGGAGGAAAAAGGAGGTGGTTCCCATATTTCTTTCTCCTTTTGATTTGTTGTCAATCCTATGCGTTGTTGGAAAGTTTATAAATCTTTCTTGGTGTGGTTATTTGAATCTATTGTTATGGTGGAATGCTTGTTTTGTGTTGAAGCCATTTTTGTAAAAGTTGTCAAAGTTACATTATACTCTTCATTGTTCTTTGGTTGAGGCTTGGGGGCCAATAAAGAGGATAGCTTCTCCTCTCATTGGATTATAGGTTAGGTGGAGAATGTCTCTTGTACACCTTTCTTTTGTATTGTGATTCAAGATTTGAAGAGTTGAAAAGGTGCAATATTGAAGCTATGAAGTTGGGAGATGATGGAAATAAAGACTTGTCTATTTGAACCTTTGGGAGAATCTACATGTTGTAAATTGGACCCGATTTTTTCTACATAGTGTGGAATTTTATAAATCTTGTATTATTAAAAGAAGGCTTTGTATATTTCATTCATTTAAGTTTTTAATGTTATAGAAAAAGAGAAAGATTAAGTGTATAGTTTTTTTTTTGAAATGGAACTCTTCTAAATTTGTATGTTATTCAAACTGCAATACTTATTTTTTGAAAAGAAAGAGTTGTAGAGTCCTGTGTTTTTGGTTGAAAAGATTGAATAAGTGAAAAAAAATGAATTGTATTTGATATTATTCACAAAATTTACATTTTATTGCAAAAGAAAGAATAAAGAATTGAGTTTATTTAAGTCCATTATTCCTTTATTTCTCTCCAAATTAAATGGTGGAAAGAACTATATGAGTTGAAATTATAGTCAAACTTTATAAAAGATTATAAACAAGATAAAATTGCATATTTAGTGTTTGAAACAAAGAAATACTTTGACTTCTTTGATTGCATTAGATTTAAATAAATAAATAAATGGGAGTTAGTAGTTCGAACTATTCTACTTATGAGTATAGCTAGAAAATTTTAAATACATTTTCCTTATACCTTGTTATACAAATGAATCGATTGATTGCCTAAAATAAGTTAGCCCAAAGTTACACATTTATAATTAGATATACTTATATAAATTTATTTGATCAATTTATATATTTATATCTATTATAACTATATCATGTAAACAAAATAAATTCATATACATATACATATCTCTCTCTCTCTCTCTCTCTCTCTCTCTCTATATATATATATATATATATATATTGATATTATTAAAAATTGAAAAGATGTTGTGTATAGCCAAATGGCTTTTAGATCAAATATATCTATTATAAAAAAATGTTGTAATTGTCGTATGGCCTAGGGTCTGATTTTAAAGTGGCTTAGGGGGGAGGGCATTGCCCCCACCCCAACCATACTATTCAAGACCCCATGCCAACCCATACTATTAAATAGTATGGTTATAGTGGGGGCGACGTCCTCCCCCCATACATTATAACCTCTAAACAAATAAATTGTGTCCCATTTAATATGCAACGACCACTATTTTTTTAACCCACAGTAAAACAAAAAGAATATGCAGGACGCATACCTATAACTCAAGCCAGAAATTTAAATATATATCTATATATAGTTTTGTCTTACAAACATTAATAAAAAAGGTAAATAATACCCACAAAAGGAAATGGGGAGATCTCTCATTTTAACACAAATACAAAAAAAATCCCTCAAAATATATGTATATCCTTCCATGAGCCAAGATCTAGACCACCATAGCTCTTGTGGCCTCCTCCAAACTTACAAAACAAGAATGAACAAATGAATGAGAAATTAGGGAAATGAGAATAAAAAGAAATCCATAAAGATATTTAGGGCAACCTAGATCCAATGGCTAGGATAGATTTGATCTAATGGCTCAGATTAAACCCTACATCACTTAAGTGGGTGGAATTTTATGGGAATGTAAATTAAATTAAAAAGGGCATGGGTAATGGAGTGAATGAGGCCACTTAGTGGCTAGTCAATTTGTGACCTTTTTGGTGGGAATTAATAAAGTAAATATGTATGGTTTCTTTTGATAAAATTAAAAATGAAATTTCTAAATAAATTTTAGTAAGGGTGTAATTAAATAAACTAATGGAACATGGTTAATTTTTTTAAACCAAAAATATTTTTGGGAAGTAAATTAATAATATTTAATTATTAATTCAATTCCAGCTTTAACAAGATTGTGTAAAATATTTAATCGAGAAATTAATTATATTGTGAATAATGTTTACCCTTGCATCAATTTAAAAACGTTACCGTAATTTTCCCTATTAAATTAATAGGTTTTATTTTGGTTTGAGCGTAGAAATTTGTGGGTGTTATACTTGGTATCAGAGCCATGTGTTCAACACTATTACCCTAGGCACACTTGGAAACATGAAACAAAACAAGTAAACCTAGCACAACTCTAAACCTGAAACACACAACCTTGCATGATTTTTTAAAACGTAGAAAACTTTAATAACTGAAACAAATCCTAGATAATGATAAAATGACTCCCGTCTCCATATGTTCTAGAGGAGTTGACTAGAAAAAGGGTTCTTACATGTGGACCTAGATCTACCACCCCCAGATTAGGCAATAGCAATTATATTGCCTCAGATACTACAGATAGTGCAGGAGGTCAATGCAACTATTGAAGGTGGATCAGTAGTAAGAAGACCTTGATGACATGATAGAGAACCATAACATGAGACACAACACCATCCAAAGCCCAATGATGAGCATAGGTCAAATAAATCCCATGCAGATTCAGCTAGATAGGGTTCACCTTAGAGAGGACATAGAGAGAGGGGTACATGACACATAAATAGATCTAGGAGCTGTAGGCTAAGAGATGATCATGTCGATAGACCTACGGGCTAACAGTTGATGGAAATAGATCACATCACAGAGATACTAAAGTTACACCCGCCCCATTTTGCTAGAGACACATGAGTATTTTAGGTCAAGGAATGGATTCTTAGCCATAACAAATGTTTCAAGCTATGTCCTTGTACTAGAAAAATGAAACATCATGTTGACATCCACGTTTTGAGAGATGAAGCCAGGATTTGGTGGAGGATTGAGGATCAGAAGCTCCACGTGGAGTCAGAGACGGTTACTTGGGAGATCTTTGATAATATTTTAAAGAGTATATACATATATAGGAGATATATCTAGCAGTGGATCGATGAGTTATATGATCTGTGACATGCATCCATGATAGTAGTTGAGTATGAAAACTGATTTTTGGACTTGTTGAAGTATGTAAAGTACATACAAGATGAGTAGGTTTAGGTACATAGGTTGATCAGAGGCCTAAACTTGAATTTGGGAGGGGCAGTGTGTATGCATTATTCGTAGAATTTAGTAGAGGTTATTGAGAAGGCCTACATTGTAGAAGAAAATAGGGGGAAGGACTCAACACGCTAGAGATAGAGTGAGGGCTAGATTCAGATGATGTAGGATAGTAGGTCGAGGGGATTATCTCCTCCTCCTTGTGGCAGACATGATTCAACACAGTCCTCTTTTAGGCCTCCACATTAGGCATAATAGTAGTACCAACAAACTCAACCACTATTTAGACCTCCTCAGTATCAGGATGCATAGAGAGGGTGTGGTATGGGTTGTCCATCTAGGGGACCCAACAGGAAGTAAGATCCACCCCAAGTTTAGTTAGCGGGAGTCTGTCCACAACATCACCCAAAGAGATCTATGGCAGGATCATCAAGATCTACCGTATGGACTATCGGGGCACCAAGAGGAGTATCTATACATTAGAGGAAGCCAAGTAGTCTCTTTGGGTGTGGTGTACATAGAAACCTCTGAAGAGTTTACCCACATAACCCTGTTAATGAGGGTAAGGATCCTATTTCCGAGCCTACAGTTGGTAACATGGACAAGAGCCACTGGATTTATGTAGCAGTCAAGAACCACTAGGAAGAGCACCGGGGAATGGTGATTGAGACCACTAGGACTGGTGGTATTTCTACCCCTATCTTATTTGATTATTTCTCTTCAGATTCTTTCATTTCTCCATCATTAGAAGAGTGATGCAGGCTGGTAGCAGTTAGGCAGGGCCTTAGTTAGGATGTTGACTTCTGGAGAAATCTCTAGAATCCTTAGTGAAGGAGTGTGTAGTGGACCTAGGACCCTTCACCACAACTTTGGATATTTGTATCCTTCCCTTGGGTTCGTATGGAGTTATTTTGGGCATGGATTGGTTGTCTGCACAAAGAGCTAGAGTTGATTATTACAAAAATGTTATATCTTGAGTAGAAAATTTGGGAGTTGAGTCAGTTATAGTTAGAGTTAGGAGACCCATTTTTAATTAAATGATGTCTTTTATGAGAAAAGTTTCTTTTCCTTTTGTTGAACAAACTATTGGCTCCTAATCAATACACTGACCAGAAAACTTCCCTTTGTTCTACAGATACAATTTCACCTGGGCATCATCATCAAATACTTGCCAATTTTTTACGTTGTCAGGGACAGATGGCCTTATTAGTATTTTAACATTATATTCACAATTGGGGGACATTGAAAAAACAACAAACCGAGATCCCAAGACTGCAATTTGGTCGGTAATAGCATTGAAATTTATTTCATGATGGACAATATTAAATGAGTCAAACACTTCAATCAAATCCTAAATGACATGCTTGTATTGTTTCATTCTATGATTTTTGGTAGCATACAATTTTCTAATTTGTTTGACAATCAATTTTGAGTCCCCCTTAACAATGATATCTTTAATAAGATAATTCCAAGAAATTCTCAAACCTAATAATAATGCTTCATACTCAGCAATGTTATTAGTGCATTCAAAATTAATATTGAAAGAAAATACAAACTCTTCTTAGTTTGGGGAGATCAGAACAATGTCGACACCAATTCCAAACTTGGAACAGGCTCCATCAAATAACAAGGTCCAAGGTAAACCATCCTGTTCAAGACATTTACACTAATCAATCTTGAGCACCCTGTCATTAGGAAATCCCACAAATTTATCAGCATCCACATTAGTATATAACACTTCATAAGAAGCATTATTTGGATCCTCAATGAGACGCAACATTTTCTTCTCCCCATATAACTTTACAAGGCTGCCTTTAATAGGAATGGTGGAAAAAGATATATCCATCTGAACACTTCCACCAATGCTTGGAGCCCACTTTCTTGATAAGAGCATGTCCCATTTGGTAGGGCAGTCAACAATGATAACATCATGTTTCTGGTTCTTACCTAGATAAGCTACAAGTTGTACCACCAATCCTTTCACACATCCAAAAATGGGAACCTCTATAGAGTCCATGGAAGTGCAACTTCCATATGATGTTGTCACTTTGATATCAAGCTCATTCATGACCTTAAGAGGCATGACATTGCATGATGCTCGAGAATCAAACATACAATTATGCAACATTATATCCTTAATGATTGAAGTTGTAAAAAATGGATCAAAATTTAATTGTGATTCAACCAAAGACATCCTCAGGTGGTTCTCCAAGCTCTCCCAATGCTAGTGGTGTTTCAAGTTTTGTAATGGTTGGAGGAGGAGTTTTTACAATGTTTACATTTCTGCTTAGGGTACTCTTTTCTTCTTTCAATCCCAACTACTTAAATGCTCTCTTTTTATGCTCAGGAATCCTAAGAAACTCAACAATTGGAACACTAACTTTGATTTGACTCAAAATATGGCAAATGTTATATGGAACATTCTTTGGCAAGGCAGTGTTAGAAGGGAGATTAGAACACTCATCAGATGGCGTGGGATTCTTGATAGCTTGGGCATGAGGAGAAGTATGAATATTTTTTTGGACAACAAGGCCTTTGGAAGGTGTATCTTTCTTAGGAGCCTCTTTAGGAATTATAGTAAGAAATTGAGTTTTAGGTTTAGCTTGAGGCCCTGCTCCTTTGATAACTTTACTTCTAGTATTGTAATCCTTTTCTTGAGCAAGAACATCATTCATCAATAACTTCCTATATTCCTCTGAAGAGATTACTCCATCATAATTATTTATAATTAAAGCTCTTGAATACTCAAATTAATTATTAGGTATTTCAAAATATTGCGCTACATCTACCTCAAAAGTATGATAATGAGAAAGAAGTGGTACATGGCGAATGCAGTCCCCAAAAGTTGTAACAGTTTGAGCACTTATCACTTCGGTTGAAGTTGTTCCTTGTTGTGATTTTGAAGAGAAACCCATCATGCAAACCTCATCATCAGTACCATCATAATTATCAAATTCCTCCTCTTGATAATATACTTCACATGAAATATGGGGCATAAAATATCTATCACACCAATCAATCTCATTGGCTTCATCAACATCAGTAATCCAGGAAGTCAGAGTATCAGGCACAATTCAATTTGCAGATCCCATGGGTCCTTTACCTTTCTCATCTCACCTCTAATCACTCCTAGGATGATTTCCAAATCTATCATGATTTTGTGCCTTTTTCTGACCTTCTGAAATCTACCCAATTCCTTTCTCTACCTGGGCTAGTTTGTAGGATATTTCTTTGACAGCCCCTACCAAAGTTTTAAAAACCTCCTCAAGATCCACACTCTTGATTTCTTGAGGTTTTTCTTGGTTTATCAATTTAACCCCTTCCCTCTTAGGATTTTTTCCAATGGCCTTGATTTTTTTCTCAATCTGCAGAGCCATGTTAAAGGCCTGCCTCAAATTTCCATGGTTTTTATCCCTCAAATAGTATTCAGCCTTCTTGTCCAATGCATCAACATACTTTATATGAAAAGATTCATCACATGACCTCAAATTCATAGGAAATATTCTTAATGTCTTATTGAATATCTCAGTAAAGTCATGCATTGGCTCATTAGGATTCCTTTTTATGTTCTCAACCTCTAACAAGAGAAACCTAGGGGTTTTTCTTATCACCATACCACAATATAAATGCATACTTCATTTCAGTCCAAGAATCAATAGAGTTATCAGGAAGATCTTTCTACCAGTCCCTGACATCCTCTTCTAATGTATGAAGAAATAATTTAATGTATATATATTCATACTCTATTTCGAAATCATGCATCATATTGACAAATATTTTCAAGTGTTGATCACCAGTTATTGCATTATGTCCTTAAAAATTTGGAAATATGTTTCTTACATCATTTGGATAACCATCCATACCTCTAAAACTGATGGGACCACAAGTATTAATGAAAAATGGAGGTCTGGGTGGAAGCTGAGCAATATTATTCTAAGGAGGTTACCTTATAGGAGAAGCAAAGTGATGAGGAGTGAGCAGTCTGTGCGGTACAGGGATATAATTTTCAGAATGACTATCCCACAATGGCTCTGTCTCTTTCAAATCATTATTAGATTTTGAAAACACATGGGGAGATTGAGAATAAAATGTTTTAGATATATATGATGGACCCTCTCTAGATGTATAAATTGGATTTACAGAGATGCTACTTGATTCAAAAGAATTTGAGGAAGTATTGCAATCTTTAACCACGTGCCAATAAACTTTACCAATGGAGATATCTTTCGTTGATGCTTGATCTACAAAAACCTTCCAAATTTTTCATCCTTCTGAATTAGACTTTTCAAACTCTTGAAATAACCTTTTACTAGGGTCCATAGCGAAGAAAGATCTTCTTCCTTGCAGCTTTGCAAATATTAGTAACAAATTCACAATTGACAGGGGTTAAGACACTGACATTTATCAAAATCAAAACAACACGGAGTCTCCAATAATAATTTTTTCCTCAGGATGTGCAAAAATGTAGTAAAAGATAATATGTGAAATGTTTGTCAGTGCTGGAATCTTACAAAACTTATAAGATATGATCTTCTTTTACCAAAATTTATCAATGGTGAGGAAAACCTAGTACAATAATTGCTGGAAACATTGGACTGAAAGCATGCAGAACTTATAACTTTGCTCGATCCTTACAAATATGACCAGAGAATGATGTTTACAAAACGTATTTGCACACAGAACTGCAAGAAACATTACCAGGGTCTAGAAAACTTTAAATTCTTCAAAAAATTCCCTGGCAGTGGTGCAATTTAGTGTTGGCATCCAAATTCATTCTCATTTTCAAGCCGAGCAACAAAACAGATTCAACAGGGGGCTTAGAGGCATATAGATCATAAATGTGTATTATTTTGTAGCTGGAGATGAAATCTAACTGACCATTTGTTACCTGTGTTTTTGGAGAGTTGGATAAAACCTTAAAAGGATGTGATCTTATCCTAACTATTTTAGGTTATGCCTTTCAACCAAGGTAAGAGAACCTATTTTATAAACTTTGATTATTAAAGAATATTTGTAAATCCTTGTTGTGCACAAAGTTTTTAGAGAAGAGCTTGGGGAAAATATGATCAACACACAAAATCTGATTCTCACGAGTTGTCACTTCCAGGGTATGGGGATATTTTCAACACAAGGTAAAGGTTAATAAAGGCATTTGGAATCCTAATCTGTTTTGCATACTTTAGCAAGTGGATTTTGTTCTTTTGTGGATATAAAAATCAAGATAGGGGTAGTTCAGGGTAGGATTGGTTAGTTGAAATACTTTTTTGTCAGGAGATCAACAAGATAGATTGGAATTATCTAGAAGCTTCAAAAACTTCACAACAAATGGAGAACTCAGTAAAATAAAGCTTCAAAATAGTTAAAACATTCATTCAACTAGAAGGTGTGCATAAATGGAGGCCTAGACACACAATTTTTTACACAATATTTGAGTATCTAGTACAAAGGCTCAAGATAGAAAACCCAACAAAACATAAAAATCTAAGATCAGTCACACCTGAGGTACACCTAGAGGCTTACAAACAATCTCTATCAACAAATGAAAGAAAAGTTATTTTAAATTGTTTATTTCAATCCCAGATGAAAGCTCTTCTAAAAAATGAAATTGTAGATGCCACTAAATTATCCCAAGGATTGAGGTATGTGTGATCCAAAGAGATTTTGATACAAGATTGCAATAGGAACAAGAAAAACTACTTGTAGACATTCTGAAAGTGAAATAAACATAAAATTTGCCAGAGATTTGACATAGATTAACTCAAAATTTATTAGATTCATCAACAGGGGATATTTAATTAAATAATATTAGATCTTGTTGATGGCTATACACTTACAACCAACTCGCCATGAATGAAAATATAACACAGAGGAAGTTAACCTAGTTTCTAAAAAAAAATTCTCAGAGGATGAGCTTTTCTCAAAATTTTCACGTGAAAATGAAATCTCGACACTTTGCAAGACTAATCTCGATACATTTATAATACAACATTTACATCCAATTTTCCCCCATAAAAGATGAATATTCAAAGCACCTTTTTTGCACACATCAGATCATGATTTTTAAAAGGTGACATTCAACATACTCGCACAAAGGTTTCCAGGTGTTTCCAAAAAGGTGAATCATTGCAAATATTTTCATCATTTGTATAATTTGAGGCATATTCTTCATCCTTGGCACCTACAGCACCTTTTCCCCTCAAAAGAGAAGAATATTCAAGGGACCTTTTCTTGCCACTAATTTGTTTCAAACATACATTTAACAAATTTAGATATGAAATCTGCCAGGTGGACCAACTGTGAATGGATCATGTTTCTTGAGCCCTCGATTACTGACTAGGATGTCATGCCACAACTTCTTGGGATTCCCTTTAATCATTATAATTTTGTCATGTGAGAAATCCCCTTTTTAATCATTTCTCAAAGCCTCTGCATGGCTAGTCTTGACATGTCATCAATTTTTGCTCTTGGGGCAACGACCTTTTCACCTTTTGTGCTTGAAGTTTCATCATTTCATCCCTTGTTCTTCCTTTTCCTCTGAAATTTTATTCTGTAACTTTTGGATCTCAAATTTTTCTTCCTTGCATGAGACTGAGCAAAAATCCTCCTCAAAAGTACTTAAAATTGACAAATTGAGCTCCCAAATTAATTCAATTAAACCTTACATGTCAAAATGACACAAATTTTCCAAAAAAATGATGAAGAATGATGGAAATATGAATTTCCAAACATCTTGGAGCTTCGATGCTAGCAAAATCAGATGAAATGCACAACTACCATTGATCCTACATTTTAACTTTTAATTTGAACCCTCCACATGGAAAAATGTGATTGGAAACAGGTCTAAGGGCACCTTTTTTCATTTCATAATTTTCAGAAAAAGGTAAAATGTTGCAATCTTTCTCTGCCCCTCCGTCCTCAGAAAATAGGCTTGGAACATGTCCCAAAGTGGGTTCTAGTGGACTTGTGCTTCAACTTAAAATTTTATCCCTATCTTCCAAAAAGGAAACAGTTCCATATTTTCCCCATGGGCCTGCTCCTCCATTTCCCCGCCTGCTACGTGTCTTAATGGCACATTTATAGATGGTCCCGAAAGGTAAAGACCCTCAACAAGTGCAGTCCCTCCATGTGACCCAGGCCCCTTTAGGAAGTTGTGTGAAAAGTCTAAGTATGGGGAGGACTGACATAAGCCTCCTCATGGACATGTTTTGGTTTGAAATGAACCTTGGAATTTTTAAAATTCCCCGACGGAGCTGCATTCAACCAGAAAGGGCCACGTGTCAACTGATGCTAAGAAATAATTCTGACCAAGAAACTGCACCTGTCAAACCGAAAAATTGAGGAGAGCCGGAATTTGACCCAGGGGGGACAGAAAATATATTAGAGGCCTGTAAACTGAGGGATATTCAAATCCCGATGGGGCGAGACAAATTTGAGCACCAACACAGAGTCAGACTTGGGGATGGGCACTCCCTGTGAGTGCCACAAGAACCAATAGCATACCAAGTGCTAAGAACGTACCATTGGGAAATGGATTCAAAGATCAAGCTAGCATAACAGATCAACCATAGCCATCCTCAAAAAACCGAACCAAGAAACCAGCAAAACAAGGTAACTAAGGACCAGAATGAACAAAACACAAAAACATACCAAAAAAAAGAACTATACACTGTATAAAAGGAATATACCTTGACTCTAAGAATTCAATCGAGGTAATGCTTCAAATGCATGTCATTAAGAGGAAATTCAAGTAGTTCCCTATCTAATTCTTTTGGGAAGAAGGTATTTTAACCAATTTGAATATCAATTGAGTAAGGGCCCATCCATAATGCATCAAATTTACCATGCTTTCCCTTATCTTCATGCCTACTATCCGATAATATCACAAGATCCCAAAATCTGAAAGCTCTGTGTGTTACCTTTTTATCAAATAGTCTCTTCAACTTTTCTCTGAACTTCATGTGTCGCTGATGGGATGCCCTTCTCTCCTCATCCAACTCAATAATTTGATTGATTCAGGCATGATATGAACTAATTCCTTGGTCTTCAATCTGTTTAACTAAATGAAATGAAGGCAATTTCAAATGCAGCGGAAGAAAATATTGTGTTCCATAAACCAACTCAAATGGGATTTTACTAGTATATCTTTTGACAGTGATTCTGTTAGCCCAAACAACAAACTTCAGTTAAACCATAGTGAGGGTTCATGATAGCATATGATATTTCAAGGATTTATACACTTGATCATGCTAAACTTACCTTTTAGTGTAAAAGGGGTTTGGAATCAATAAATCAAAAGTTATGGTTTATGCTAAGCATGATGTTTGAGACTACATCTCATAGTTTCTCATCGAAAATCTATGCTGACATCTCTAAGATCTTTTTAAAAAGTAAGTACCCCCTTTGCAACATGTTGTAACATTATTGTAATGCGTAGTAAACTTAGATTTATACGTTTAATATGATCATAAAAATTATATTTTAGATTTCTTTAAATTTGGATTAGAAGTATTAAGATGAAGGAGAAAACACATTTCCAGTAGTTAGGAGGTAACACTATCATGCAATCTCACCCTTAATGAAAAATCAGCAAGGCCAAGAATTTCTCACATACTTGCAGAACATTACAACACACAATGCATTCATAATCATATCTACAATTTAATCCTCAATCAGGAAGTACTGGAGATCTATATCACTACATATCACCTTCTCTCTGATGAAATTCATATGTATCTCTATATGCTTCATTCTATGATGGTATTGATAAGAGGAGAGGATGGAGGAAATATTTTGAGTGGTGGTTTCTTAATAGGAGATGGAGATGGAGAATGGATTTGGATTGGTGGTTGCTTTAGAGAGTAGGAGATGCACAACAGAGTTTGAGCACTGGTTTCTTGAAAGGATCAGGAGATGGAGAATGGTTTTTGAGTGGTGGTTTCTTAGTGTTAATAGTCTTGATGGGATACTCTAGAATGACCGAAGTCGGAACATTAGTGGTTAAGGATCGATGCTCATGAGACATGGAACGAACGAATTTAGGAACCCATTGGGGTTTAATATTTAAACATAATGCTATGCAACATTTGAGATAAAATACTTATGCTAAAGGTGATTAATTATTTCATTTCAAGTATAGAAATCTTTGTCATTACATCCTTTAATTCTATGATAATCACAAAACGGAAGTCCTTGGTATTTGACAAGGCAATAAGGAGGATAGCGATCAGTATTTGGAAATTTGATCAACTACTGAATGAGGAGCTAAGGAAGAACATCATTTTTCTTATCTTTGACATCAAACTTGTGAGGTGTGGGTGGCAGTAAGACTTGGGATTCACTAATATGAGCACATGTAAAGGACATAATATTAAATGTAGAAGAACAAGTAGTACGCGCCTTAGAATAATCATTAATATGTTAGATTTCAGATTTAAGAGATGTAATCATGGTTTCTATGGCATGAAATTTATTCTAAAACACATGGTGTAAAGATTGAATTTAATTTAAGATAGATAGATTGGTTGGAGGATTAGGATAGATAGAGTTATTAGATAAAAAACAAAGATAGTTTTTAATTGTGCTAGGGACATATTGTGATGGAGTTACATGGTATCTAGTGATTTTTGGAGAAGATATTTACAAGGTGGATGCATTTGAATTAATTCATGGAGTAACCCTCCATGTTTGTTTGGCATGTTGAGAAAGGAAGGAGGTCGAATTGAACAAAATTTATAAGTCAAATGTTACCAGTTTTTATTTTATAAGCCTGCAGAGCGTTTTTTTCAAAATTGACCCTTAAGAATTTATCCAAATTAAATTCTTAAGGTTGTCATGCAAAGAGGACATCGGGTAATTTCTGAAAAGTCCTCATTTTCTAGAAAAAATAGTTCCCTATCAAAAGTTATGAGCTCTTGAAGTTTGAAGATGATAAAAGTCTTCTTCGACACCTGTCTTGCACGCTCGAGAGAAAAAGAGTTTCTTCCACACCCGTCTTGCACACCCGGGAGAAAAATATTTTCTTCCATGCCCATCTTGTATGTGCCTAGGAGAAAAATATCTTATTTTTTTCTCATCTTACGTACCCAGGATAAAACGGAGTCTCTTCCACGTCTGTCTTTTGCTCCTGCGAGAAAAAGGAGTCTCTTCTGCACCTAAGAGAAAAAGAGTTTCTTCTGCACCCGTCCTTTTGCACCAAGGGGAATTTTCTTCCTGCGCCCTGCAAGAAGATAATATATCTCTTCTTGGGATGAATTTCACTCTTTTAGTGTTTTTTAGGATGATTTGTTAACTGTTGTAATGGACTCTTGAATTTGGTTGGGAACACTTAAAAAAATTATTCCTTAACTTTCCTTAACTAGACCTAGGTTGTTCTTGGGTCTCAAGTGGGAAAATTTAGGTAGTGTTACACTTGGTATCAGAGCCATGGGTTAAAAATATTAGACCCTTGGGCACACTAGAAAACTTGAGACACGAACTTTAAACCTAGTACAAAATTAAACATAGCACACTTCTTAGATCTAGAAAACAACTTTGTGTGGAAATTACATATTTAAGTGAACATGGAAAATGGAATAAAACCTATAATAGTGAACTAACTCTTTCCTTGGTTTGTACAGGAGGTGCAAACAAGATGAGGGGTCTTTGCACATAGACATATACTTACCACCACTAGATCATGTTGTAGCAGCTATCCTAGAACAAATTTTATAGACACTTCAAGATGTTAATGCCACTCTACGTGGAGGGACAATAGGAGCACATTAATTTGGATATGATAGGGTGACATTCATTGAGGATCATGCATCTCCTAGGCATAGCAAGGAGCATAGATGAGAGAAATACCATGTGGAGTCAATCAGAGAAGAGTCACCAGAGAGGGGGACAGGGAGAACGAGTTATAGGACACAGAGATAGGTCTCGGAGCCCTTCGCTTAGAGATGAGCATGTAGGCCTAAAGGTCATCAGACTACAACTTCAGACCACATCAAGAAGATCCTGAAGTTATGGCCATCACATTATTCTAGTGACATAGGTGGATTTTAGGTAGAGGCCTAGTTAGTGATATTGAGTAGATGCTTCAAGATTTGCCCTTATTATAACAACGTGAAAGCTCATGTTACAATCCATCTATTGAGAGATGGAGCTGGTGTCTTGTGGAGGATAGAGGAGTAGAAGCTCCATGTTGATTCTAAGAAATTTACCTGGGATCTCTTTGAGGAGAATTTTAGGAGCATATATTTTTCATGGAGGTTCATATAGCAGAGGATAGATGAGTTTCATGACATCCGATAAGCATCTCTTATAGTGGCAGAGTATTAGAGAAGATTTCTTGATCTAATCCAGTATGTTGAATACATGCAAGATGAATAGGTATGGATCCATAGGTTCATCCGCGGCATAAATCTTAACATTGGAGGTGTAGTTCAGATCCATTTTACATAAAAATTAGCTGAGGTTGTTGACAAGGCCTATATAAAAGAGGAGACTCAGAGAAATATCCAATAGGCTAGAGACTGTGTCTAGAGCCGCATCTAGTAGATGCGAGATAGTAGACCAAGGGGGTCAATACCTCCTCCTCGTGGTGGATAGGGTTCAACACAATCAATTTTTAGACCGTAGCAGTAGCAGTCTGACCCACCATATAGACCTCCATAGAGATTTGATGCACAAAGAGGTCGGAGTATGGGGCCTCCTCCTAAGGGTCGCATCAGGATTCAGGGTGCCCAGAGGGCTCAGTGAACAAGAGCTCACCAACAAATACTAGAACAGACCACATCTGGATCATCAGGATCCACACCAGAGACCTCCAGAGTACCGGTCAGAGTTGCTACACATTGGAGAGGATCAGGCAGTTGTTTTTGTTGTGGGATTGATGGAAATTTTTTGAGAGACTTCCCTCAAAACCCTATTAACAAGGGTAAGACATAGATCTCAGAGCCTACTATTGGTGACATGGGGAAAATTAATCAGATCTATACAGTAGTCAAGAACCTCCAGGTTGAGTATCATAGTACTGTTGTTGAGACCATAGGTACCATTGGTGGTATTCGTACCTCCATTTTATTTGATTATGGTTATTTAGATTCTTTTATTGCACCATGTTTAGTCGAACGATGCAGGCTGGTGGAAATTAGGAAGGGTCTTAGTTGGGATGTTGAGATGGCTTCTGGAGGCAAGATCTATGTATACACCTTAGTTAAGGAGTGTGTAGTGGATTTGGGTCCTTTCACCACTACCTCAAATCTTCGTATACTTCCTTTGGGTTCGTATGGAGTCATCTTGGGTAAGGATTGGTTGTCTGCAAATAGGAAAAGGATGGATTGTTACCATAAGACTATATCTTGTGCATATAATCTAGGATTTGAGGCAGTAATAGCTAGGGTCAGGAGACCCATTTCTATTTGCACCATCTCTGCAATGTATCTTAAGCGGAGTGTGCGACGGGGTTGTCAGATGTTTGCTATCACAGTTAGTGGGAAATCAGAGGATGGGTCTAGCGTACCATTGCTAGATGACCATCCCATTTTGAGAGAGTTTTCTAATGTTTTTCTAGGGGAGCTACTAGGGTTACTACCCCCATGTGAGATTGACTTCCATATAGACCTAGTTCCAGGAGTAAAACCTATCTCACGTGCACCTTATCGGATGACCACGCCAGAGCTCTGTGAGCTCAAGTTCCAGTTAGAGGGCCTTTTTGAGAAAGGCCTAATTTTCCCTTGTGTATCACCTTGGGGTGTACCTGTGATATTTTTGAAAAATAAGTTCGGATCCTTGCGATTTCTTATTGATTATTTCCAACTGAACAAGGTAATGATCAAGAATCATTGTCTCCTTCCGTGCATAGATGATTTGTTTGATCAGATGAAGGGAGCCATAGTTTTCTCTAAGATTGATCTTGGGTTAGGTTGTCATCGGCTAAGGATTATAGAGGAAAATATTCATAAGACCACTTTTCTTATGAGATATGGGAACTATGAGTTCATATTTGTGCCTTTTGGTTTGACAAATGCCCCTGCAGTATTTATGAGTTTGATGAATTGGGTATTTAGGATTTTCTTAGATCGCTTCATGTTCATCATACTAGATGACATTTTTAATTACTCACATACGTGTGAAGAGCATGAGGGGAACCTTTTTCAGGTTCTTCAGTGTCTTCATGAATAGTAAATTTACAAGAACTTGGAGAAGTGTGCCTTCTTTCAAACAGAGCTGCAGTATTTGGGACACATCATTTCTAGGGAAGGTATTGCACAATCGATCCTTCTAAGATTTGAGATATATTATGGATTGGCCAGCACCCACTAGTGTGATAGAGGTGCACAGCTTCATGGGATTAACAGGTTATTACAGGATATTTATTCAGGACTTCTCTCAAATTGTGCACCCCATCACTTCTCTTCAATGGAAAGGGAAGAAGTTTGTTTGGTCAGATATATGTGAGAAGGCCTTTAGGACACTGAAGGAGTGCCTCATGACATAGCACCCATTCTTGTAATGCCATGGATCCACAGGGTGAGTTTTTCATATGAACATGGATGCTTCTTTGGCATAGGACATGGAGGTGTATTGATGTAGGAGGGGAGAGTGGTGGCCTTTGAGTCTCGTAAAATGTAAAGATTATGAGCTCAATCATCCAACTGATGATCTTGAGCTTGTGGTAGTGGTCCATGCCTTGGTTCGAATGGAGACACTTTCTTCTTGGTCAGTAGTATTCACACTAAGGATACGATCACTTGAGTCTTCGCTACCTCTCCACGACAACCAAATCTGAATGCTTGTCAGCAGAGTTGGATGGAGTTTCTTTATGAGTATGATATGGAGATAGAACATGTGAAGGGGAAGAATAATATGGTTGTACAGATGCTCTCAGTAGATGAAGACATGTGGTATTATGGCCACTTCAGTGGGCACAAATTTACGTAGAGTAGGATTCTACATACAGCTTCCTCTTGACAACTTCTACATTGCAGTGAGAGCAGAGATCGACGTCCCAGATACCACTTGAAGGGAAAGTGAGATGGTTTCTCATTAGAGGAAGATGGACTTCTTAGGCACAGAGGTTAAGATTTATGTCCCCAGTAGATAAAGGCTTGAGGCAGGAAATCTTGACAGAGCACACATCCTGCACCCTATTCAGTCCCATCCTGGGGTGAAGAAGATTGCACGCTACTTTGAGACAGTTGTATCACTAGAGAGGACTTCATAGAGACGTGGCTCAGTTTGTGTCACATGCTATCTAGAGTGCCAAGAAGGTGAAGGCCGAGCATCAACATCTAGCTGGTCCTTCTCTTTCCTCATGCTATACCAAAGTGGAAGTGGGACACCATTTCCATGGATTTCATTATTGAAGTCTACCGATGTTGAGATATCACCACAATGCCATAATGGTCACGGTGGATAAATTGATAAAAGTTCGCTCACTTTTCTCTGGTAAATACCACTTATAAAAACTAGTACAGTGGCATGATTTTATCTGGATGAGATCATCGGGTTGCACGTGATTCTACGAAAGATCAATTGTGACCATGATCCCTTGTACACTTCCCATTTTTGGACTACCATCCAGCATGCCCTTAAGAATGAGAATCAACGTCAGCATAGACATATCACCTTGAGACAGATGGGAAGACTGAGTGGGTGAATCATATCTTAAGAGGAAATGCTTAGGATGTATGTTATGGATCATCAGTCAAGATGGGAGGAGTACCTATACTTGGTGGAGCTTTACCTACAATAATAGTTTTAAATATTTTTATAGGCATAGATGCCTTTTTAGGCCTTGTATGGTAGAGAGTGCAGGACACCTCTTAGTTGGGACATGTTAGAGGATAGGGTTTCTCTTGCACCAAGATTTGTTATAGGACATGGAGCAGCAGCTGGTTTTGATCAGAAAAAGACTATCGTGAGGCACAAGACAGGTAAATTAGCATTATGCATATACAACATAGCACTAACCATAGTTTTGATGTGGGCATGAAGGTGTTCCTTAATGTCAGGCCACATAAGATCCCTATCCATTGTGGAAAATGTTCTAAGTTAGCTCCTAGATTCTGTTGGTCCTTTTGACATCTTAGGAGCATATCGGCCCTTTAGCGTACCATCTAGCATTGCCACCTAACTTGTCTTGTGTACATAATGTGTTTCATGTTTCATTTCTTAGGAGATACATTTCTCATTTTTCTCATGTGCTAGATTGGACCTGCATTGTAGGTGCAGGATTAGGGGTAGGGGATGGTGGATCCCATTCACATTATAGATCGCAGGACCTTAGTGCCTTTACGAGGAAGAGAGATTCATCAGGTGCAAGTGTAGTGGAACGATAGGTATGATGAGACTACAACTATTTGGGAGGATGGTACATTTACTTACAAGTTCAATTTCCACATCCTATTCCAGTGACTTCGAGGAGGAATTCAAGTCTAAGGGGAGGGGGATGTAGTGCCCACTTCCCTTTGACACCATTTGATACTGATCATGGATTTTGACCCTATGGACTATATTATGGACATTATTATAGTTTTGATTTAGTATGATGTTATATGTTCGATCATGAATTATTGTTGAATTTGATTCTTATATGATGGGTGATGATTATTAGAGATACTTTAGTATATTGTATGTTGATATATTGTTTGACATGGTTATATTATATATGTTGTTCATGGACTTGTGATATTTAGATATTTCTGAGTAGACCTAGAAAATGAAGAATTGAATTAAAATTGATGATGATATAGTTGTGGATGAAATTATAAGTGATATTGTTGAATGTCTTGATGATTGTTGTGATTCACATATATATTAATGATATTCAAATTATATTTATATTCATTTGGATGTTCTGATATGGCCATGAGGCCAAAGGTGGTATTTCTATTTTGCAGGTTTAAAATATCACAACAAACATCGGGTGATTGGAGACCAACCACTTTGGAATTCTAGATGAATTCAACAAGGTCACCATGAGCAATTGTATTTGTTTGTGTGTGTTTGATTGTTTTTAGGGATTCCCTTGGGGTGGAAATCACCTTCAAATGTGACCAAGGGATTTTTATGTATTTCTTTTATTTTGTCCCTTTGTTAATGTTTGCATGTGTTTTATTTTGTGGTGCATTGAACCTTTCATTATTTATTAAATGGTGTGTTAATATTGTGAGTAATCATGTTGTTAAGTTAATTAATTAAAATATGTCAATAAGAAAGTAATTAATAGAGTTGTTGGCCTTGAAATAAAGTGTTGTAAGAAATGTGTAAGTAATCTGTAAGAGATATGTAAGCTGATTTTAGAGTATGAAACACTTCATCTTCTTTGAAATTCGAATTTGTCCTTGGAGGCTGATTTTTGAGGCTTGTGGGAAAAGTTAAACTTGTCTGCATACCTCTTCAATTTGTATACCAACCTTACCTACATTTGGATAGTTAAATTTAAAATTTCATTATGCATTTTTGTAAGTCAAGTTGTAGGTTTTAATAATGCACTTTCTTCATGTTTTAAATTTCAGTCCTTAGGGGGTGTGGGTTTGATTTGAGTGTGAAAGTAAAATTGTCATATTATTCACCCACCTATATAATATGCCTTGTAGATTGAAGTTGACTTATGAGGTGGAGTTGAGGATGTGTGAAGTGGCATCCTACATGGATCCACCTACAACCTCTTCTCTTCCCTCTTCTATAAAATTGGAATTCCTTATCTTGATTTTGGGTTGTTTCACCTTTGGATACTTCATTTGGGGTGATTTTTTTTTTTGGTTTTTAGAGCTCTTGCTTTGGAGTAGTTTGAAGATTGTTGAATGCTTGTGCTTGGTGGATAATTGGATTGCTTGCATTGGAATAAAGCTTTTTTTTTGGAACTTGGAACAACTCCATCATGGAGAGGTAGGATCTTGGCTCTTGAAATGCTCCTTTTTTATTTATGCAAATATTATTGTTGTGAATGTTTTTGGTATGTTTTTGGGTTGTTGGGTAGATGGCTTAGGAATGGTGTAGGATAAGGCTATGTGGTATATTTTGTGGGAGGCATAAATTTTTTTGGGAGGTATAAGTGTTGAGGGAGTTGGGATTTGGGTTCCACCTTGCAAAGAAATAGCTTGCATTTCTTTACTCATTATGGGGTGCCATAAGAGGTTGGGGAGGTATAAGGAAATGTGGAGAATAAGGGGTACTTGGGGGAGGCATAAGTGCATGTCAAGGTTTTGATATACTATATTTTGGTGGTTTTTAATTAGGTGGTGATACCCATTTTCCCTTTGGGAGGCATAAGTATCATACCCCATAGTTTCTTTCTCCTTTGGATTGCTTGATGAAGCCTAGGTATTGTTGTGATTTTATCTTGTGGTTGTTAAAACTTCTGTTTTGTTTTGGACTATGTTTTATATATGAAATTTGCTTGTGAGAGATTTCCTTTGTGTTGTGGAAGACTGCTTTTGCCATGTGTTGAGTCATGTTTATTATTGAAATGTGGTTGGGGCTCGGGGGACAATGAAGAAGGATGATCTTTCCTTTTCATTGGATGTCTTGGTTGGGTGGAGAGCGTTTTCCTTTCCCCCTATCTTGTTCTATTCAAACTGGAAAACAAAGGATCTTCGTGTTATTGTTCTGGAGCAAAGGAAAAAGACACATTTGATAGTCCTTGATGAGACTAATTCTTATTGTAAACCTTTCTTACACTGAAGTGGATGACCTTATATATTTTATTTGTGATGGGAAGATGTTTGGTATTGGCTATAAAAGTTGTAATTCAAAGTGTAAAACAGATGTAATATTTTTTCTATTTTTGAATGAATGAGAAGGAAATTGTATTTTGTATATTGAAATTAAGGAATGAAAGAAGAAAGTTGTAAAGATATCATATTTGAAATAATATAATTTGTATTATTTTCCACAAAGGGAGTTACTGCTGTTTAAAATATGTGTTGAAATATGTTGAGGAATTTCTGTTTGAAAGAAAGAAATACTTATGAAGAAAATACATTACTTTGTTGTTTTGAAAAGTATGATTTGGAAATCAGAACTGTATCTTGTGGATTTTACACATTTTGATTTAAATCAACTTAGTATGGTAGATTTGGTTGGAATGAATTTATAGTTTAAAGCTTGGTTAATTGAAATAGATATGTTTGCATGCAAGTATAGATTTATTTTGTTTGACTACAACTCTACAATTTTTTTATAAAAAATGTGCAGAATGACCCCTGTAGAAATGAACACTAAAATGTAATAGTGAAGTGAGCTTAATAAGACCAAAATGACCCAAATAGACCTTATCACTTAAGAAATTTTTAAAGAACCTTTCAATTCAAGAAAACGCAGAATTTGCAGTCATTTTGCTGTCAAAGGTTACAAATTTTAAAATTGGTAAATCAATCAAACATAAATTATACGTTACAATCCATCCTAAATTCCTCTAAGAGAAACCCTCCATGTCTATTTGGCATGTCTGAGAAAGGAGGGAGGTCGAATTGAACAAAAATTTATAAGTCAAATGATACCAGTTTTCATTTTATAATCCTATAGAGTGTTTTCTACAAAATTGACCCTTAAAACTTTATCCAAATTAAATTATTAAGGTTTCATGTGCAAATATGAACGTCGAGATGTCTTTCCAAAAAGTCCTCGTTTTCCATAAACCCAAGTTCCCTATCAAAATGTTATTGCATCCTGAAGTTCGACAGATGAGAAAGATATTCTTATGAGCCTGTCTTCCGCACCTGAGGAGAAAAAAAGCTTCTTCTGCGCCCATCTTGCGCACCTGGGAGAAAAAAAGAGCTTCTTTTGTGCCTGTCTTGCATGCACCCGGGAGAAAAAGATCTTCTTCCACACCCATCCTATGCACCCGGGATAAAAATGGAGCTCTATTTTGTTCCCATCTTTACGAGCCTCGGGAGTAAAAAGAGTTTCTTTTGTGCCCGGAGAAAAAAAAATCCTTCCGCGCCTGGGAGAAAATTTTCTCTTCCACGTGCTCTGCTAGAAGATAATCTATCTGTGCTAGGGTTGAATTTCACTCTCTTAGAGATTTGTAGGATGGTTTGTTAACTGTTGTAATGGACTCTGGATTTTTGTTGGAAACAATAAAAAAAATTATTCCTTAACTTTCCCTAGCTAAACCACCCCTAGGTTGGTCTTGGGTCTCAAGTGGGAGACTTTAGGTGATGTTACAATATTTGATTCAAATATAGATGATTATGGATTTATATTGTATATTTTATCCTAGATGTGTTTTATGCGGCCATAAGGCCGAAGGAGGTGTTATGTGTTTTGCAGGTAAACATGTCACAATAAACATCGGGGGGATTGGAGAACAACCACATTGGAATTCTAGATGAATTCAACAAGGGTCATGATGGCAACATGTCTTTGTGTTTGTGTGTTTGAGTTATTGTTAGGGGGAAATTATGACCAAGGGGTTATGTGTTATATTTTGTTTATTTTTACTTACTTAATGTAGTATGTGATTTTTAGTGATGTAATTTCCTTGTTTTAATTATTTAGAAAATGATGTATTCTTCCCCTTTATCTTAATGGGTTTTAGTGTCCTATTTAAGTTAATTAATCTTGTTATTAACTAATTGTGGATGTGACTAAAATTTTGTATTTATTAGACTAGATGGCTCTTGGGTTTTGTGTTGTAAGATTGAGTGCTTGTGACCTTGACTATTGTACACTCTACCCCTCATGGAAATTCAAATTTCTTCTTAAGGGTCTATTGGTGCTCAAAATAGTCTCATCCCATTTGTGCCTTCGAAAATTTATTTATTTACGACCTCTGTCATTTTATCCTTCCCCGTATTGTGCTTTCTTACTCTTTGTTTCTATTTTTTAGTCATCTCCTGGGTCGAAGATCATGTATGGGTCCATATTTATCTCCTCATTTCTTTATTGCTCCATAATGGTCTATATTTTGAGTCTCCCATGCTTTGTTCCTTCAAAACTCGTGTTTTCCCATTCTCTCTATTTCCCACAGTCAAGATTTGTTGTCCTTGATGTTTCTATCCTAGATACTTGAAGAAAAATGAATTTATTAGTCCCTGAAGAATGTATTTGAGCCTTGTAACATTTCCAAACTTTCTGTCCTTGAAGAAAATTTCATTCCTAGGCTCAAATGGTCATTTTTCTATATTTTACGGTTTGACAGGTGTTTCTCCCAGTCAAATTTGCATCCTTGCATCCACAGGTGAAGTGGCACATTTTGGTTAGACGCGACTTGGCTAAATACCTCAAAAATTCTATGAAAAGCCTCAACTCAAAAATTTGTCCATGCTGGTGAATGATGCTCATTTGAATATTTACTTTTTGGTTTGGCCTTGGAGTAGCACTAGGAGGAAACGTGAAGGTTTGGTAGGATAGAGACACGTGGATGCTTCCACCGGGTCTTCACATAGTTAGTATTTTTTCAAAAACATTTTTTGGAAGTCCGAGACACGTGGAGGAGCCGTGCTTGTTGGGGATTGGCCTTGTAGGTTCCATTTTGAAGGAGTGCCATGAGGAAATTTGGAGGCCTCCACTCACTTTTCATTTTTCTTAGAATTTTCAATGGCCAAAGGAGACTGCCTCAAGGAATGACACGTGGCACCTTCCACTAAGCTGCAAGCATTTAGACAAGATTTTCTGGGCTAGGACACGTGGTGAGCCCGCGCTCATTCAAGGTATCAAATATTTGGGACTGCCTCGAGGTGCACCATAATGACATATGGTGGTTTGAAAAGTCAAAGGGGCAAGGAAGCGGACCATCGGAGGCAACTTAATCTTTTTACCTCTTTGTCTCAAAAGGGTTAAAATATTAAAAATGGCCCGCAAGCCCGACAAAAGAAAAGGTCAAAATTTGTTTATGGTCAAAGGGGCGGGAAGGCGAACTATCGGAGGAAACTTGGAAATTTTTCCTCTTGCATGCAAACGACTAAAATCATCAAAATGACTCATGATCCTGATGGAAAAGGTTCAAATCTTGCTCCAGTCAACTATGGAGGTGCGGGTTTTCAGAGGAAAAGTGAGAAATTTTCCCTTTGAGGGAAAAGGTGTTAAAGGCATAAAAGGAAGTGGGGTTTTGCTAGGACCAAAATTATAAACTTGAAGTAGAAGAGAGGAGCTGCAGGGTAAACTTGGAAAATTTTCCTTTTTCCAAAAGAGGGTCAAATGATATATTCTTTCCACGTTTCCATTGGGACCCATGTTAGGACACATGTCAAGCCCACTTTTCATAAGCATAGGTGTGGAGTAAAAATTAAAAAATTTACAGTTTTTCAAAGGGTCAAAAGGAAGCCCCCAGGTCTATTCTTAAGTTCGAATCTTCCACGTGGATGGCCCAAATTCAAAGTAAAGATCAATTGTAGCTGAGAGTCTAAAATCTGATTTTCCCCTCATTTTTCTGAAACACATCTAGAAGTGTGAGTCTCCATGATTTCTTGGTATTTTCTACAAACCAAATAGAGAGGGGAGTTAATTTTATATCTATGTTTTGTGGGGAGATCTGGAAGATGTTTTTCGCTATTAAAATGGTATGACCGTCGTGCCTAATCAGATTTTCTATTTTTCTTCTCCCAAGCACGCAAGGATCCAGATTAGAGGTGGAAGTGGTTAGAAAATTGAAGAAAGAGTGATCTACTATAGTTGGGAGTTGAATGCGGGAGATATTCGAAGAGATGTACCCCCTTGAGTACCTGGAGTATTCATGCAGATCTAATTCTGAGAATCACGAAAGAATCATGGCGAGCACTGGTGCATTAAACATTTTTGTCTTTTGGGAAGGAAGGGGCTCTATTGTAAAGGATATAAATGGCACAATTTTTCTGTACAAATGGTTGGGAGTTTTTGGAAAAATTCAGGGACTAATTTTTCTGGTAGAAAAAGCTTCACAGAGCCCTTTTTTTCAAGAAGCTGTCTAAGAAGCCTGTATATCTCTCTTTGTTTTAAATTAAATCATGTCAAGGTGGTTTCAAGTGTACAACCATTGCCAAGATTTGATATTGTTCTAGAAACTTTCCGTTGCTGATAAATTTGATCAAACTTTAGTTATTCTATGTTAATCTTGAGTAAAGTGTATTTATTTCATATCTGAATGCATGCAAGTAGTTTTTCTTGTTTCTGTTGCAATATTGTACCAAAATCTATTCCAGTCACACAAGTCTCAATCCTTATGATAGTTTAGTGGCATCTGCAATTTCATTTCTCAGAATAGCCTTCATCTGAGAGTGAAGTAAACGGTTTAAAATCGCTTTTATTTCATTTTGTTGACAGAGATTATATGTAATCCTCTAGATGTACCTTAAGCGTGGTTTGGTTTAAATCTTGGTGCTTTATTTGGTTCTCTCACTGTATGAAAACGTGCCAATATCGGCCTCCATTGAAGCACATATTATAGTTGAAGAAACATTATTAACTTTTGTGGCATTTTGTTGTTTGAATCTTTCCATTTTACATGAGCTCTCAAGGATCTAGTGGGTCAAGTGCATCATGTCTCTCCTCCCACCAAAAATTTTATTTAAAACAACTAATCCTACCCATACTACCCCTATTTTTCTATGTATGCCCACATAAGACAAAAATCCATTTTGAAGGAGTGCCATGAGGACACGTGGAGGCCTCCACGCACTTTTCATTTTGCTTAGACTTTTCAATGGCCAAAGGAGACTGCCTCGGGGCATGACACGTGGCACCTTCCACTAAGCTGCAAGCATTCAGACAAGATTTTCTGGGCTAGGACACGTGGTGAGCCCGTGCTCATTCAAGGTATCAAATTTTTGGGACTGCCTCAAGGTGCACCATAATGACATATGGCGGTTTGAAAAGTCAAAGGGGCATGGAAGTGGAACATCGGAGGAAACTTAATATTTTTGCCTCTTTGTCTCAAAAGGGTTAAAATATCAAAAATGGCCCGCAAGCACGACAAAAGAAAAGGTCAAAATTTGTTTATGGTCAAACGGGCGGGAAGGTGAACTATCGGGGGAAACTTGGAATTTTTGCCTCTTGCATGCAAACGACTAAAATCATAAAAATGACTCATGATACTTATGGAAAAGGGTCAAATCTTACTCCAGTCAACTATGGAGGTGTGGGTTTTTAGTGGAAAAGTGAGAAATTTTCCCTTTGAGGGAAAAGGTGTTAAAGGCATAAAAGGAAGTGGGGTTTTTCTGAGACTGACATTATAAACTTGAAGCAGAAGAGCGGAGCTGCAGGGGAAACTTGGAAAATTTTCCTTTTTCCAAAAGAGGGTCAAATGATAGATTTTTTCCACATTTCCATTGGGACCCACCTCAGGACACATGTCAAGCCCATTTTTTAGAAGCGAAGGTGTAGAGCAAAAATTAAAAATTTTACATTTTTTCAAAGGGTCAAAAAAGGTCAAAAGGAAGCCCCCAGGTCTATTCTTAAGTTTGAATCTTCCACGTGGATGGCCCAAATTCAAAGTAAAGATCAATTGTAGTTGAGACTCTGAAATCTTATTTTCCCCTCATTTTTCTGAAACACATCTAGAAGTGTGAGTCTCCATGATTTCTTGGTCTTTTCTACACACCAAATAGAGAGGGGAGTTAATTTTATATCTAAGTTTTGTGGGGAGATCTGGAAGATGTTTTTCGCCATTAAAATTGTATGACTTTCGTGCCTAATCAGATTTTCTATTTTTCTTCTCCCAAGCACGCAAGGACCCAGATTAGAAGTGGAACTGGTTAGAAAATTGAAGAAAGAGTGATCTACTATAGTTGGGAGTTGAATGTGGGAGATATTCGAAGAGATGTACCCCCTTGAGTACCTGAAGTCTTCATGCAGATCTGATTTTGAGAATCACGAAAGAATCATTGCGAGAACTAGTGCATTAAACATTTTTGTCTTTTGGGAAGGAAGGGGCTCTATTGTAAAGGTTATAAATGGCACAATTTTTCTGTACAAATGGTTGGGAGTTTTTGGAAAAATTCAGGGACTAATTTTTCTAGTAGAAAAAGCTTCACAGAGCCCTTTTTTTCAAGAAGTCGTCTAAGAAGCCTGTATATCTCTCTTTGTTTTAAATTAAATCATGTCAAGGTGGTTTCAAGTGTATAACCATTGGAAAGCTTTGATATTGTTCTGGAAACTTTCCGTTGCTGATAAATTTGATCAAACTTTAGCTATTCTATGTTAACCTTGAGTAAAGTGTATTTATTTAATCTCTGAATGCATGCAAGTTTTTTTTCTTGTTTCTGTTGCAATATTGTTCCAAAATCTAGTCCAATCACACAAGTCTCAATCCTTATGATAGTTTAGTGGAATCTGCAATTTCGTTTCTCAGAACAACTTTCATCTAGGAGTGAAGTAAACGGTTTAAAATCACTTTTATTTCATTTTCTTGAAAGAGATTATCTGTATTCCTCTAGGTGTACCTCAAGCGTGGTTTGGTTTAAATCTTGGTGCCTTATTTGGTTCTCTCACTATATGAAAAAGTGTCATTCTCAGCCTCCATTGAAGCACATATTCTAGTTGAAGAAACATTATTAACTTTTGTGGCATTTTGTTGTTTGAATCTTTCCATTTTGCATGAGCTCTCAAGGATCTAGTGGGTCAAGTGCATCATGTCTCTCCTCCCACCAATTTTTTTATTTAAAACAACTAATCCTACACGTACTACCCCTATTTTGCTCTGAATTCCCACATAAGACCAAAATCCATTTTCTAAAGTATGCAAGATAGATCAGGATTCCAAATGTCCTTTTTAACCATTACCTTATTGTGAAAGTATCTCCATTATCTTGAAGTGAAAACTCGTGGGAGTCATATCTGGTGTGTTGCTCATATTTTACCAAGGTATTATCTATGAAATTTATGCAAAAGAAGGATTTATTATTGGTCTTCAATAAACAAAGGTTATAAAATAGGTTCTCTTACCTTGGTTGAAAGGCACAACCTAAAATAGTTAGGATCAGATCACATCCTCGTAAGGTGCTATCCATATCTCAAAAAATCCAAGTAAAAATGGGACAGTTAGATTCCTCCCCAACTACAAAATGACATACATTTATGAGTTCGCTGCCTCTAAGCTCCGTGTTGAATCAGTGTTGCTGCATGGCTTGAAAAGGAGAACAAATTTGGATACCAACAAGGACAAATTTGAAGGCTTATGGGACAATTTAAACTTTTCCCGCACCTCTTAAATTTCCATGCCAACCCTACCTATGGTTTGGGGGGTAGAAATTAGACCCCATTATGTATTTTGGGAAAACAAATTGTAAGTCTTTATTGCACCTTCTTATGTATGTAATTCATTTTGGTCCTTAAGGGGTGTGGGCAAGCATTGTGTGTGTAAGTAAAATGTCATTTCTTCAACCACTTATAAATTGTGCTTTAGAGTTTGAAGTTTGAATTGTGAGGTGGAGTTGAGGATAAGTTATGTGGTATCCTACATGGAGCCACCTCACCCTCCTATCTCCCTTTTCTATTTATTCAAGTTCTTTTGCTTATTTGGGGGTTACTTCATTCTTTTGTGCTCTTGTATTTCTGAGAGTTAGATGATTTTAGACAGCTTATGGTCTTGTGGGATCTTGTTGGTGATTTATTGGCTTTGAAGAAGCTCAGATTTTGACTCTTGGAACAAGCTCTACTATGGAAAGGAATGAGCTTTACTTTTTTTTATGTTATTCCTTTATTTTGTGTTTGGAATGCTTGTTGGGTGCTTGGGTAGATTTCCTAAGTGTGGTTTAGGAGGGTACAATGGGGAGAATTCATTTAGGGAGGAATAAGAGTTATTTAATGTTTGGAGGGAGTTTGGGTTGGGTGTCCCACCTTGGAAAAGGAATGCTTGCATTTCTTACTTGTTCTTGCATGTGGGAGGCATAAGAGTATGTAGGGTATTTGAGATTTGTATTGAAGGTTTTAAGGTGGGCACCCATTTCCCATTCAGAGGCATTTGTGGCCGCCCCATACCTTTTTTCTCCTTTGGCTTTCATTTAGAAGCCTTGTATATTTTGTTATATCTCCTTCTTGTGTTTTTACTTTGAGTTTAATGTGTTTTTGGAGTGGTTGTTAAATACTTGGTTTGTGATGTGGAAGCTTGTTGTTTCCATGTGTTGGAATCACCTCTCATTGTAATGTGGTTGGGGCTCGGGGGCCAACAAGGAGGACGGCTTCTCCCTCTCATTGGATATTTTGGTTGGGTGGAGAGTGTTGCCTCTCCCCCCATTTTGGATCCTGATTTTCATCGTTGTGGATTGGTAAAACTATTTCAAGAGTCTGTTTATTCATAGATTAAATATAATTTGAATCTTCACCCCCTAACACAAGAGGAGAAATAAGGGGTTCATTCGAATTTTATAAATCACCTTCTTCTGATCTTGAATCCTCCAAAGAAACATCTAAATCTTCTCCCAGAACCAACATGTTGGTTAGGTAATCTTTCTAGCAATATACCTTATCACTCTTTCTCTGTTTCACACTAGTACAGTATGAGAATAGGTGTCCCAAAAAAACTATTTTATGCATTTGAAGGGAAAGTCTTCATAGTCCAGCTATTCAGTTAGTATTCTATCTAGAACCCGAAGTTCCATAAAGGCTAGCAAGTCAACAATGGTATCAATATCAGCTAGAATGTGAGCATAGGTCATGTGACTGTATAATTCAGTTTTGGTATCTATGGAAAGGAATTTCCCCAAAGAATTTCCAATGGAAAAAAGACTTTCCTCCCATAAAACTTATACCGACAGGTGAGGTAAACACACCCAAATATGCTTGACATTAAAAGTTTCAGTAGTAGGGTTGAAAGAAGGGTACCATAGTTTAATAAGAAATAGATGAATTTGAAGTTTCCAAAGCTTAAAAATATAGTATCATGATCTTCCAGAACCTTCAAAAATAAAATAAAAACCCTCAAGAACGAGGGAAAATATCCACTCTACCTTGTATCAGGGGCTGCTACTCCATAGAGATCCACAAATGCAACTGCGGGAGACACAACCACATTCCCTTGAAGTGACAAATTAGGCCACGCTTGGTCAACAGTTTCTTAGCCTCAATTACTTGATCATCAAACGTAAATGAAGGAGTAATATTAATGGCCTTGAGAGGTCTATTTTTTATCATCGTTGCAGCATATGTTCGTTGGGGTACAATTGTAGGCCAGCTACGAGGGAGCACACTGGCAATCCTGTTTGCAGAGTCTGTCAACTGGGCACCAAGAAGAAAAGATATAGTAGAAGGATAACTACCCTTAATAAGAGTAGATCCACCATAGAGCACTCTCGAAGGGGCTGAATCAGTACCAATAGCGGGATCCAGGCTATCCACAGGTTGGGACACAATTCCAGAATAGAGGATGTCAGGGAAAATAGGGGAGGACCCCGATGCATGGAAGAAAAACTCCTGATGCCATCGTAGACCCCAGCCTGAGCTCCACTCCAGATGTTAAAACCCGCTATGATTGTCGCAGGAGAAAAGCCACTTTCTCTGCCACCGAAGCTAGGATAGGGGAAAGAGAGGTCACCACTTGTAACAAGAGAAAAAACCTCACCGAAGGTGGAAACCGAAGCATACCCAGGTGGCGATGAAAAATTATTTGGATCCGATACGCACCCAACAACTTGTGGAGATGACTGGTTAGGGTTTAAAGTGTTTGTGGAGACTTAGGATTTGAGTGCTACATGGCAAAATTATATGACACATAAAATTTCACGTGTCTTTAAAACTGATATATATATAATAAACTATTGCTAGAAAAGTGGTTTGGCCTACTTTTTATTTTTACGCCGAAGGCGTTCCCCCTATGGGAAAGGCCCTTGCGGACATTTCAGCGACTATCTTAAATTTGACGGTTTGACAGCCGTCTGGACGTTTTCACGTTTCCTTGTAGAATTCCAATGGTTTTTGATGGCGTTGTCGGTGTGGCCAAGGAGGATGCGGGCAGTAAACGGGGTCGACTGAAGGAGACACTGCTTATGCTGCTGATGCGTTTGATGGCGGGCAAGTTTTGTCCATGTTGCTGTCGGAGAACAAAAATCCTAAGCACTTTCCTGCACGGGCCATGGCCACAATGTCGCGGGTTTGAGTTTTGGATCTTGGAGGGACGGTTCTGGATCAACTGCCCGCCAGCTTGGGAAGCAGGAAACAACTTGTTTGTCTGCGGTTAGCAAGCGTACCGATCACCACATTCAGAAGCCACCCGCAAGCCTTTTTCAGAATGATCTGGCTGCTTATTCCATCAGCTGTGAAAAAAACAGGGTCGAATAACGTGATGTCTTCCATTAAGTTCAGAAAGTGGATTTGGGAACGTACAGGCAAGACAATTTTTTCCCATTGCAATGATCGCTTGAGCCATTCCAACCAAATCCAACGGAATCAATGTTTCAAAAGAAATAAATTATATACACAAGCGATATATGGCTGAAATGTTCGAAAATTCCCCGCCGGCACAAGTTCCCAAAAACAAATCCAATTTAAAGTTTGAATTCGATGAACTGGGAAATTCCAAAATAATAGTTTTGCATTGGAATCTCCTCTATAATTGCAAAATGTCACAGGGAAATTCTAAATGATGTAAGCCATAGCAAGCCCAAGATCAACACCTGCAACCAGTAGATCCATGAAACACTCATGATGATTACCCTTTGCACATAGCATCAATGCAATTTCACCCATTGCTGTCCTTGCATTCAGGTCACATCCATGTTCTATCAACTGCTTTACAATGGCAAGACAACCCATTCTAGCAGCCAAGTGAAGAGGGCGAAATTCATGTCCATTATTTGTTCTTACACAAAACTCAGCATTTGCACTAGCATCTAAAAGTACATGACTTGCACCTGAGTTACGGCAAAGAATTGCATGACAAATAAGTGTTCTTCCTTGATACGTACAATCAAATTTGAGATAGATGCAATTAACACGAAAATTTCCAATTCAAAAACAAAAAACATGTAACTGTATCACAATATAGGCCATTCTAAAATTCATAATATATATGGTATAAAAATTATTGAAAGGCTGAGTTTTGCAATTAAATTCAACCTTGTAGTCACAAAATTAATCACCTCTAACAAATACTTCACAACAGGTGCTTGCCGGCTCACAATAGCAGCAATTAGTGGTGTGCAGTCCACATTTGCATGTAAAGCAGGCTTAGCTGAACGCAGCAGGGCCCTATCCCATGAATTTTTATCAACTCCATTCTGCAAAACAATCCACATCAACAGAATAGAATGTAAAATATCTGAGAGATGATAGCATAATCAAAAGTGGCTAGAACACTGACATGATTATACATTGTTCACATCAACCTCTTTTAACCTTAAATAAAAACAGTACTTAAGTTGATCCCATACTGATACACACAATTCTAAATTACCGCGGATTTGAAAAAAAAGTAGTTAAAAATATGATCTTAAAAATAGAAACGAATCAAAAATTTCATGCACAGTAAAAACGTCATGCAAATAGTTGTCACATAATTTTTTGGACCGTCACATAGAAAAATCTCATCAAACCGATTCCAATAAAACCCAAATATAATACGTTTAGTCAAAACGCAGGGTATGAATTTTTTTATTTCTGTTTTGTTTTGTTTGTTTTATCACATGGAAATCAATTCTATGTACTTATTGACCTTCAGTTTGATTATTTTGTGGGCAGGAATGCGTAAAGGACAATGAACATGTCATATCTGGTACGCACTACCTTTATATTCTATGGGATCCTAATTGCAGATAATGAGATGTAAAAATCTATATCATGGTTTGGTGGAGGGCCTAAGGCATTGCCCACTCATTTTTTAGATGATTTGAATGTATTCCACATTTAATATTTACATATTGAGAGACATTTATGTCTGAGAAGATTGTGCGGGGTTAGTGCGTAAAATTCTGAGGTTTATGTATGGAGTAGGTGTGCAAAATTCTCTCACTTAACAATTATGGATTTAGGGTTTCCATTCCATCAAATTTTCCCCTATTAAAAACATGAGGAACTGTAAATTAGCATGGAATTTTGGGTATACATGCAGACTCTTGGGACTAAGCCACCCAAAACGACACCCTTGTTGGGTTGTTTCCTACAAGAAAATCAGGTGATAGTGGTGTACAAATTGATCTAGAATGGGAGCCTATAGGAGTGGTTGGTGGCTACATGTGTTGTCACACGTGTTGTAGCTTTGGCTCGATCTTGAAATTACTACTATTTAACTCCGTATTTCATATTATAACTCTCTTTAACAATATATTAATCATAATTATCAATGTATATGGTATTATAATTTTATCTTTATGAATAATATTGCATAAGTAGATTCTATTTAAGATTTGTATTTATTTTGGGGTTATTTCCAAGTTTGGGATTCATGAATGAATGTAGTATACACATGATTGACTATTGTATATACCCTTGGCATGCTAATGCTTGCTTTCAACAATGTATGTCTTTGGTTTTGTTTTTACTTGCACAACCACTTTTTCGTAGAAATAATTTTATTTATATTTCTTAAATGTTTTTTATTGTGCCCATATATTTTATCCATCACAACATAAAAATTGATTATGAATTCATACAACATGTTCCCATTATAACGATCTTTCAATTTAAGGTATGTTTTGTAATGATAAAAAAATATAAATTGTAGTTTGTAGTCGCAACACTTTTGAAGTAAAACTTAACACTAATAGTGCTTGTGGATAATGACATTTAAATATTTGTGTTGTTTTCACTGTTTGTAAATCTCATTAGTGATTGTCCAATAAGGTTTCACTTGTTTCTTCATCTAATTTGGCACAATTACCTAACGTTGAAGATGAATTTGATACATTGTGGTCCTTTGACGTAACTGAAGAATTTGGTGAAGCGTTCATGTTATTGAAATTATCTACCAATAATGTTATTGTGAGAAAAAACATGTCGTACAATTCGAGGCCCTTCTTTGGAATGACATCTCCATACAATTTCATATCCCATATTAAAAACATATTGACAAGATTTCAGTTCTCGTATTTCAATGACAAGTAGTTTCATGAATACCTACAATATTATGAATTGTTTCAACCCGTTCAATGAGTAAAAAAATATTTTTATTGAATCACATCTTAATATTTTCAAGGGTGTTTTATAGAATTTACATTAAAAAACCGTGTCAATTCAATTCTTGAAATAATATAATTGTAGTAATCCCAAATACTTGCTATGCCACTAAAAGGTAAGGCTTTATAGGGTTGCATCTATTAACAATTTAAATACTAAAACATTGCATAAAATAAGATGATCATTTTTATAAATACTTAATATCTACGTTTGTAATGTTGTAGTTAGGAATTAATTGTTGTACCCCCATCGGGTCCAACCATGTTGTGCTTGCCTAATACCGCACATGAGAGGGTTCATCAACGATATAATAGTATCCACAAATTCTCAATCATTTCACCACCAAATTTGTCTCCATCTTCTAAGGAATGCTTTGATAATTTTTCATTTCTTTATTCATTAAATTCAACATAGTTAAGTGATGTTAATGACTTGGACATAACTTGAGAAACAAATGTAACGTGAACTTGAAGAAATTTGTAAACCTTTATTCTAAATCTATTTTTTCTTTTATTTCGCATGAAAAACAAGCAGTCAGTCGTGTTTTATGTTCCCAGAAAAAAGCTGGAGCTGAAATATGGTTGAAAATGCTATGAGTTCCATTGAAACATGATAAAATAATAAAAACAATCCCAGCTCGTGTTTTATGTTAGTATTAGCAGGCCGATACTAAGAGAAAAATTCAACTTCAACATTAGGAGCATTTATGAAACAAAGAATGTGATTGTCTATTTTCCGTCTAGATTTCCTTTCCCTTGAATTGCTTGTCCCTCTATCTCTTTCTTCGTTACCTTGGTTTCTCTTGTAATTTTTCTCCTTTTATCCTTCTTATCAGCGTGTCCATATCACTGATCTCATCGACCATGCCATAATATGCTTTCCAGAATTTCAAGAAATTCTAAACCATATCTTCCAACACATATTACCATTCACAAAATGCTTACTAAGAGTGTTGTTGAGCACAACTTCAGTGCTCAATCAATGTCACGAATACATGAAACAACTCTGTTCCCCGACACCAATTAGGAACAACATTTATGTATGCACAATATTTACTTTCCTACACATTCCTATCAAAGAACTTAAAACTCTTTTGACCGATAATCCAAAATGGGTTGTGGCATGCAGAAATTCTACGGTTTCACGCAATATGTATACACAAACTGCACTATATAATTTCTTTGCATGAATGATGCATTATATAATTTATTGGTTTAATCCCATCGTCCCCCTACTCTAAAATCTTGTTTATCATTTTTTTGGTAGCAAAGTTCATGCCTTTGAACCCATTATGTCTCCATCACTTTTCATTCCTCCATCCACTCCCTTTCGGCATTCACATTGCACTGCTTGCGTGCGATTGCTAGTATATGGCCTGTGAGAATAATCACCGGTGTTTTAATAGAATGGTCATTTTACTGATTAGGCTTTAGGTTTTTTTTTGTTTTACTTGTGGGGGAGGGCACCGCCCCCACCTCACCCCATATTAATAAAAATATTGGTTGGGGTGGTGGCGGCGCCCTCCCCCCAACCCACTTTAAATTACACTCAAGCCGTAACCTATATAAGGGCCACACTAAAATAAAACTAGTTTTTTTTTATGATTATATAACTTTGCAATATAAAAGCCATCGACTATGTATTAGGATTTTTCACTTTTAAATCTACTCTGTTAGTATATATCATAAAGTGTGTCCCTGTTAGCTCTCAGTTAGCAATGTGCGCAGTACTTCATCGACCAGTCTTAAAGTTGGAGTGTTCTCGAATTAGATGATCATGAGCGGATCAGAATGCCAACACTTCGGGATAGTGACAAAGACAAAATACATAACTCTAGGAAGTGAATTTCAATTTTGGCTCTTGGAATATCTTCTCAATGGTGAAAGATGAAAAGTTAGATTCTAACAAGCCAAGGTGGCGTAATGACTACAGTCTTGCGAAAAATGAATAATTCATCATGGAAGGCTATTCGGAGCATGTGGAAAATTGTGTGTAATTGTGAATGTGAATATGAATGAAGAAAAACTTGCTCACACCAGGATGTTGCTCAAACGGAGGGGTGGATAAATTGCTCAAGTTTCACGATCAACTCTCTTGTCATCTGGAGGATTACGGAGCACGGTCAATGAGTTCATTCCCATACGACCGGGATATGTGGACTCTTGGCCCAATGGATAAGGTACTGACCCTAGGTGTTTTGAACTAGGTGGCATATTGTTGACTAGGATGTCTAGGTGTACATCCAAGTCGTTTAAGTGGGGTCCACATGTACCCATTTCTTTTATTTATGCATTTTTCCTTAAATGACTTTTTAACTTAAGTGGTGTCTATTTTTAGTCACTTTTGATAAAGTTGGTTGAAAAATTCAAAAGTCACTTAAGTGCCCTATTTAATGTGCATTTAAAACTCTAACTACTTTTTAACCAACTTTTGGGTTATAAAAGGAAGTCAGGGGCTCAGTTGAAAGGGTGACTTTGAGAGAGGAGAAGAAAATACTTTTTGTATGAAAGATTTATTTCAAATAAAGAAACTTTGTGCTCTTTTGAGAAGACATTTTGGAGTTAATGAAATATGAAATTTCTGTCCTGTTCATTATCCCTTTTAGCATTTGATGTTCTTATGTTCATTAGATGTTAATGTTTTAAATCTTGCATGTGAATGTAAAAATGAAGAATCAAAAAAGATGGAAAGGTTGAAAGACGTGGCCGATGGTCATAAACAGGGCACCCCGTGGAGAGTGTTGCTACAATTTTGAGACCTTGTAGGTTGTGGCAAACTAACTTAAGTATAATTAATTCACCGTGACTATTACATGAGAGGTAAAAAACTGTGAAGTGCAACTCTATATGGCTAACTTCTCACGAAATTTGTAAATCATAAACAATTTCATTTCCTGGAACTCAAAGAGTCAGCGAACTCTTGGAACATGGGAAAGCATAGATCATCCTATATTCTAGAGTTTCTATCTATGAAGTTAGAAACTTGTGTTAGTTCATTAATAATACAAAGCTGATATGAAAGATAGTTAGAATTCAATAAGGGCTAGTATGTGAAAAGAATGCATGTAAAGGAAAAACTTCATAAATAAAAGTAGTGATGTTTACCTTTGACAGTTCGAAATAGTAATGACTTAATTGAATTATTTTGCAATGTTCTTGTGCCCAAACATCTATAATTATAAAATATCTATTACGTAATAACAATGCAGAAAATATATTAGTAAATAATAGGCTTACAATTTTTTATTTTTTTTACATGTCTTATATCTTTGTGTTGACCTTGATCTTTTTCAGTTTCCTTATTCACCTACCAAATCTATTTCTTTCAGATTTCATAGGGGCAGTAAGGAATATGACCAACCTTTTCTCTTAATATAGGTCATCTGGTGATATGGTCTCCCCAAGTAGGCTGACAACTCAGATGAGTTTTATGAAGCAAGGTAGTTCTACTGCTGGGCTTACATCTTAGCTGGGTGATATGATCGTGCCAGAAGTTGTTGACAAGCTCAGAATGCTTGCGGGATCTTCATCTAAGAGATTGGGTAGGATTAGCTTAGATGATGGCAATTTAGGCAACGGGAGTGAAGTCCATCCTTATATCCCAGATTTTCAAGTTGGGTCCTGGGACAAAGAAACAATCATTTCTGAGAGCTTTGCAAAAGCTATACTAAATATTTTGATTTTTGATTCATGTCACTTTAAGTTCGAAGGATGCAGAATAGTGAAAGAATGAGAAAATTGAAGGAACATGTGCTAAACATGGACAAGGTAGATAATTTTCAAATATTTTAAAGATATGTTAAGACATAGGATTTGAGAAATTTATATTCAATAAAGGCTCTCCGGTTACTAATGCTTGATATTGTTTCTTTGTTTTATGATATCGGATACCACTGTATGTTATACTGTCCCTTATGATTTTCGTAGGCTCAAATTTGTCATGGTTCAATTCAACATGCATGACACCCACATAACATGATAACAACTCTGATAAATTTGGCTTGATCTATTGTAGGATCTTTCTTAAATTGAGTCCAATTGCACCTGTTTAAGTAAACAAGCCCCAGGAAATAATTAGCTTAGGCAGGGTGGTAAATTTGTGCATTTGAGGGTTTTGAGCTAACAACTAACAATGTCATTGCTAACATGGAAACAAGAACTGCACTGTATTTGTATCTTCCCGTGCTAAATTATATTTTTTATCTCAGTCATGGAATTTTTGAATCTACATCAATGTTTACAGTTGAATGTTTTGAATCAAACTACAGGATTGAGGACAAGTTACATGCATCTTACATTTGGCAATGTTTCCAATTCAATTTATTAACTCCCCACCACAAGCCCTTACAGAAAAAATCCTTTCTTAGTAAACACCAATTTACATGTAAAGGAAAAGATCCCTTCACCAGCTATCAAGCGTGTACATGCATTTGGGGTAGAATGCACTGCAAGTTCAAACCTCCTATCAAAAGTGCTTATCCATGGAAAAAATCACAAATATAAACATGATCCTTATAAAAAAGAATGTGAAATCATAAATAAAAACACAAAACTTCAAATAAATAGAAATTGTGGGAAAATAAAAATGACCTGAATGTTGTTGTCATTGCCACTCAAAAAGCTCAGAATAAATAACAGATGAAGAAAAAATTTGAAACGTGTTCCACATTTCATGGAAATTCAAGTATAGAAATAACTATTATATAACCAACTTTGAGAAGAAATATTTGAAACATTTACATAATGTTTGTATGCTTCAATTGAGGGCGAGAAGAAAAGATCCCAAATACAGAATCACCAATGCAAGACGATTATGAAATGAATTTGAAGGAACTTTACAGGATGAGCCGGTTCCCACGAGATTCCATGGGCCCCACGTACACAACAATACAATTCAATGGCCGCACAAAACTCCTTACAACCGTGTAACCCATGAGGCAACCGTGGTTAAGCGTTGAACCATGGTTGGATAAATTTTTGGAACCGGAACTTTCCAGTAAAGATTTCATGTTGAGGACTAGAGTATCATGGCGCTCTCACAAATAATGCTCTATAGTACAGAGGCAAATCTGATTTGTCAGATTAATGGTTAAAATTGGAATTTTTAGGATTAATTGAGAAAAATGGACATTAATTAGGGCAAACACCCATTGATATTTATGCTGAAATTTGAACGTGAATCGATTGGATTACTTACCGGTATTGTTTCCGTGCTTCCCGTGTTTTATTTTAACCAGCTCCAGTTACGTCTGCATGAAGAGCCGCATTCTCTAAATCTCCATTTCCCTCATGAATTCCATGCACTATTTTTCCACATTGATGAAGTTCTGGAGCTTCAAAGTTCTGGAGCCGAAATGCATGAGAGGACTAAAACGGCCCTGAGCAGGGAAGGACACCACGACCGCATGTGGTGGATGTGTCACCTAACCATGAACTATCTACTTAATCCGTTGGATTTCAACGACACTCTAAGGATTAATGTCATCCATTTGATTTCTGCTATTTTTCAGAATAAACAAGTTCAACTCCACTACAAGAACGCCTTACAGCGTAATGACGATTTTATTTATAATGTATATATAATTAAAATATATATAAATATCTAAATTTATATAATAAATTTATATAGTTATATATAGTTATAATTCTATAATTGTTTGTTTTACCTTCTTTTAAACAATCAAATCAAATTCATTTGTATAACATAAGGTAAGTAGTTGTTAATATATATATACATATCCAATCATATAGGTGGAGTATTTAAAAATAACAGCCACCCATTTTTTTCTTATTTAAACTATTGTAATTAACTTTCAATTCAACATGTTGATATAGCTACTATAGGGGTGTATGAAGCTATTATAATTTAAAATATATTCAAATATGTGAATATAGTTAGAACTAGTAACTTTTTCTTATAAATGTATTTTCCAAAAGAAATTTAAGCGAGTTTCTAAAGAAGGAAACATTCAATATATATATATTGCAACTTGATATATAATTTAAAATTTTTGTAACTCTCCATTCAATCTTACAACTTACAAAGGTAAAATGTGAGTCCCTTTTCAACAAATACAACTTTGAGATTTCTCTTTCTAACTATCTAATACAAATTCGATAAATGAAAATTTCAAGAACATTATTTTATAATACAAAAATATTAGTTCATTTCCTTTCAATGAAATATTTATTTCCAACAATTTCAATGAGTAATATACAAGCTTACAACTTTCACTTTTCTCACAATGGGATAACATTGCAAGAGAGATCTATCTTTGGCTTGAACATGGTATAACTCCTCCAATCTTCAACATTGCACTTCTCTCATCTTATCAATTTGAATCAAAATAAATTAAAAGGGAAGTAGGAAACACTCTCCACCCAACCTATAATCTAATAAGAGGAGAAGACATCCTCCTTATTGTTCCCCAAGCCCCAACCATAGAACAATGAGGTGCATATTGTAACTTTGACAACTTCACAAAAATGGCTTCCACAAAACATACAATCCACAATTATATAATGCATTCAAATAAACACCACAAGTAAGATATGAAAATTTCCAACAACACATAGGCTTGAAAACAAGCCAAAAGGAACAAGGAATAAGGGAACCACCTCCTTTTCCTCCCAAGTTATATAGGGTTTCTACCCAAAAATCTCCATGTCCACAAAACAAAACACTCAAATACATCCTTATCTCTCCCCTTGCGAATATGCAAAATATGTCCATATTTTCGTTTTCTCTCCCCATTGGTGGAATTCATAATCACACTCCCTTTTCCCTCCCTAATGGTCCCATACTTCCATCTCCCACACCCTTCTTAAGGAAAACTACCTAGCCCCAATATATCGCATTCACAACACTTATACACTTACTCAAACAAACACAAATTTCACATCTATATTGATAAATAAAAGAATAACAATAAGTGGAGATCCTACCTCTTCTTTCAGTTTCCAAAACTTTCAATCAAGAAGCTTCCACTCCTTCAAACCCAACAATATCCCAAAATGCAACTCCAAAGACTCCAATCATGTAATCCAAGACCAAATTTTCAAAAGTGCAAGAGTAGAAAATAAGACAAGTAACCCAAAATGCTTCAAATTCATTCAATAAATAGAAAGGGATGTGAGGATGATGTGGTGGCTCCATGTAGAATGCCACTTCATCATCACCCATTCCAACTCAACAAGTCAATAGACACAAAAACCAATGCAATTAAATGACAAGTAAGGCTTATGACATGAACACATTACACTCCAACATGCACTCCATTAATTTTTTAGGACAAATAAAATGTGGTAAGTAGAAAAGTGACTTTATTTTCTCTTTTACACTCAATAAATGCATTAAAATTTTCTAAGTAAGCCTCATACTTCATAAGTATGGTTGGTAGAAGAGTTTGAGATGTAAGGGACAAGGTTAACTTGTCCCACAAGTCTCAAAAAGTGTCCTACAATGAAAAATTATAGTTTACGAAGGGAAGAAGAGTACACTCAATAAAATGCAATTTAATTCATTCCGTATCAAGCACAAATCAGGGACCATCTACCCCATTTATTACTAGATTTGTCACATCTTCCTTTTTTTCTTAAAAATTAAGTTAAATTAGCTGATTAAACATATTAACAAGTGGTAATAAAGTGACTAGATTTGACCCAATAATTAAATATATGCACCACTGAATAAAACAAAAAAAATTAAAGGAAAGGAAAACATTACACCCATGGCCACACACATGAGGTCACCCCCCATAGGAAACCTCCAAACCATGCATGCAAGAAACTCAAAATCAACATTAGACACAAGTTGTCAAATAGACCATGTTCCAAACACCCAACATCCTTATCTGGTTTATCCCCTATTCCCTTTCGGTGTATAGTGATGTAATTTTCCTACAATCATAGACATTAATACCTTTCTAGCCTCAAGGCCATAACAATATGTCATGGAAATCAATGCATATAAAACAAACATCATACAATCATCAACATACATCAAGTAATAAAACACACACATAACTATTAATTAACAGATGAAGAAAAAATTTGAAACGTGTTCCACATTTCATGGAAATTCAAGTATAGAAATAACTATTATATAACCAACTTTGAGAAGAAAGATTTGAAACATTTACATAATGTTTGTATGCTTCAATTGAGGGCGAGAAGAAAAGATCCCAAATACAGAATCACCAATGCAAGACGATTATGAAATGAATTTGAAGGAACTGTACAGGATGAGCCGGTTCCCACGAGATTCCATGGGCCCCACGTACGCAACAATACAATTCAATGGCCGCACAAAACTCCTTACAACCGTGTAACCCGTGAGGCAACCGTGGTTAAGCATTGAACCATGGTTGGATAAATTTTTGGAACCGAAACTTTCCAGTAAAGATTTCATGTTGAGAACTATAGTATCATGGCGCTCTCACAAATAATGCTCTATAGTACAGAGGCAAATCTGATTTGTCAGATTAATGGTTAAAATTGGAATTTTTAGGATTAATTGAGAAAAATGGACATTAATTAGGGCTAACACCCATTGATATTTATGCTGAAATTTGAACGTGAATCGATTGGATTACTTACTGGTATTGTTTCCGTGCTTCCCGTGTTTTATTTTAACCAGCTCCAGTTACGTCTGCATGAAGAGCTGCACATAATAAAACACAAAAAATTAAAAGAAAGAAAAACATTACACCCATGGCCACACACATGAGGTCACCCCCCCCATAGGAAACCTCCAAACTATGCATGCAAGAAACTCAAAATCAACATTAGACGCAAGTTGTCAAATAGACCATGTTCCAAACACCCAACATCCTTATGTGGTTTATCCCCTATCCCCTTTCGGTGTATAGTGATGTAATGTTCCTACAATCATAGACATTAATACCTTTCTAGCCTCAAGGCCATAACAATATGTCATGGAAATCAATGCATATAAAACAACCATCATACAATCATCAACATACATCAAGTAATAAAACACACACATATAACTATTAATTAACATTGTCGTATAACATGGCTAAATCATTATCATCAATTTTACGAATTTTTATCATTTTTTTGCGATCACTTAACAATTCAATTCTTCTCTAGTAAATAATTTACAATCATCAATAATCAAATTTCTCTTTCTACAAAATCATGAAATTCCCTATATGTGCTTTGACTCCTAACTACTAGATACACTCGACAACATATTATCGATCCCTTATATCATCATATTGTTAGCAATTCAAAAAATCAATGAGACCACATGGTTAGTCCAATAATTCTAACATACTCAATACGTCTAGAATCTAAATGTCAATATATAATAAAGTGACCATACTATATTATCATCATATCCTTAAACGTCCATCAAGGTCCACAATACACGAATAAAATCCAAAGTAATAATCAAAACACAATAGTAATCATGATGTTCATCGTATCTTAACAAATTTCTAACTAAAATATAATAATAAGGTCCACATATCTAATCATCTAAAATTAAAATCATAGTGTAATCAATGTCGAAGAGGAGTTGGCATTACAAGAGTGGTTCAAATGAACCCCGGAATGTAGGAAATTTCTGAACCCCGTATACAATTTTGGTGTCATTTTCATTTTGATTTTTCACTCTAATTTTTGATTTATTTTCCACATTCAATCAATCAAATTAAAATTTTGATAAACACATTTTATTAGTTTAAGACATTTCCAGAAAATTGGGAAAATTAAAAATGAATGATTTTGATCCAACGGATGACAAATTTGATTTTGAAAACCTTTCACTTCAGTCATGGATCAGTTTAAAATTAGTTAAAAATCAATTTTTATTGAGCTTTAGATTCATTTCAAATGATGAATGATGAAGAATTAATTGATCATATTATAAGCAAGTAAAACAATAGGGGTTTCTATTATTGTTTACAGATCAAGTCACAGAAAATTTTCCAGAGCAAGAAAATAAATTCTAAGTTAAGCACAATCGATTTTAAAATTTCTCTCATATCTCATACTTTGGGTCGATGGCCTTTCAACGGATTTCTTACTATTGTTCTGTTGTTTTCTTGTTTTGTTTTTCGCTGCTTGATATTATCTTTGCTTCTTATTTTCTTTTGTGTTGTTGGAAATATGTGTGTCATTTTGACTCATTCATTTTTTTGGTTTTTTTTCAGGTGATGACCCTTTCTTGTTATTCATGTGTAAGGTCTCAATTGAAAAACCTTTACCCTCAATAAAAATAATAATATTAATATGTTCTAAGCCAATAAAAACTTTTAAAACGTTGGTGAAGGAGATGCTTCGATAAATCAAACCTTTATGAATACCACACAAAGTAGTGTTTTAGTGTGGATTAACACAAATCAATTTATTTTCATGCTAATAAAACTATGGTTATAATATGTAGATTGATGAAAAATATTCTTAATGTGTTGAATTTAATAACATTCATCCATTATAATAAGAAATTGACCATTTGACTGATCTTCTATTTTTAGGGCTAAGATACTACTTGATGAAGATTGTTTGTATTTAAACAACACCTACATTAGTAGGCTCATGTTGACAAAGAAGTTAACTTTTAAAAAATATATAAAAAAATCCTGCAATATACCTAGTGCGAGTGGTATGTTATTGGACTAATTAAAATCAAAGCAATGATTGAATTGTACAGTGTAAACACACACACACACACATAGACTCATCCAATGGAGACGTGTTTATCTCAACAAACCTCGTACTTTGGGAGTGCTGAGAGTAAATTTCTGATGTTGAGAGTGTTTGTGTAATGGGTCTAATACCTATCGACATGAAAAACTGCTCAGTATGCTCCCCAATGTTAGCGTCGATAATAATAATATTCCCCAACATGTCGGTAGGATATAATTTTCCAAGTGGAAGGGGATAAATTCTATGCTTTCAATTGATAGAAAATTAGACAGTATCCTTATCTAGATGAGAAACAAGGGGAGAGAGTATGGGTTTAAGCAAATATTGTAATAAGGATTGGACTGGCTCTTACAAAAATAATTCCCACTTTATTGTTTGTTGTTATGTGGTTATCACTATTTGAGTCTACTTTGTAAGTTGATAACAATACCCAGGCCGTCTTGTCTTTGTTTGCAGATGGGATTGCAAATTTTGTAAATAATTTGCAAAACAAATTATATTTTTTCATTGATGATATCTTTTGGAATTTTATTTTCAAATGGATGGTTTTCAAAATTTTAATCGGAATTGATTTATATTGATTGAATGACGAAACATTATAGTGGGGTACTGACTTACATAGATTAAATTACGAATTTTTATAATGGGCATTGACTAAATAGATTGTTAACATGTCTTCCCATGTTTCCGAGGAAACATCTGCCAAAATTATATTTTTTGTAAATGTACAAAGTAGTCTCAAATTCATCACCGTATCAAAACTTTAAAGACATTAAAAAAAATTGATCCAAAAATAGACTCTATATGAGCCAAACAACTTCACCAATAAACCAAATAATCGTTAACCTTGATTTTATATAATATATCTTAACACAATTTTGTTGTTTTGCAATGATGTGTTTAATCTACATTTCATCATATTTATCCTTTACTGGGATGGACTTTGGGGTGATAATGTACCTTACGCAAAGTTGCTAGAAACGTGACGGCGTAAGCTGGTTTTCCTTTCTCAGGGCCTGCAGACTCTATATGAGCCAAACAACTTCACCAATAAACCAAATAATTGTTAACCTTGATTTTATATAATATATCTTAACACAACTTTGTTGTTTTGAAATGATGTGTTTAATCTACATTTTATCATCTTTATCCTTTTAATGGGATGGACTTTGGGGGTGACGACATGCCTTATGCCTAATTGCTAGAAACGTGATGGTGTAGGCCAGTTTTGCTTTTCTCATGGCCTGTAGACTCTATATGATCCAAACAACATCACCAATAAACCAAACAATTGTTAACCTTGATTTTATATAATATATATTAACACAATTTTTTTGTTTTGAAATGATGTGTTTTAATCTACATTTTATCATGTTTATCCTTTAATGGGATGGACTTTGGGGGGGTGGGTGGCAACGTGCCTTATGCCCAGTTGCTAAAAACGTGACAACGTAGACTAGTTTTGCTTTCTTAGGGCCTGCAACTGGAAAGGACCGCTGCCATCAAAAGTGGGGTATTTTTTTGAATTACGTGAATTGTATTGAACAGATTATCTAAATGAAATATCTCTTTGGAGTAGGTTCCGTAAATTTTGGAGTTGTTTATTTGTTGTAATATTGTTTAAATTTAGAGTATTTCACTACTAGACATAGGCCCCTTTATCCACAAGCTTATTCACAAAAAATGTGTATTGTGGAAGATTTGTAGATTATTCACAATAACCTTGTGCTTTTATTAAATATTATGGATGTTTTACAATATCATAATAATTGAATATGAAATTGTGAATTATTCACACGATATAGTATTTAATATGCAAAAGTCATATAATTACACCCATTTTTCACATTTCAAATGAATTTAAAATACAACTTTGACAACACCCAAAACACATATTATTTGACAAGCCACACCAAAACTTAATTTAAGATAATCTATAAAATTACTTTACTTCAAATAAATTATAATGATGAAATTTGAACATACTACATTACTTGTAAGCCTTAAACTCTTCATTTAAGCAATCTACATCTTCTAGCAATTTTTTTAATAAATAATTTAATATTGCAAGATGCGTATCCCTTGATAAAAAAAAATTTAAATAATTTAAATTTGAATATTTAATTCTACAAAGTAAAAAAATTATATTATCATTCATAATAAATTTAAAGTTTAAAATTATAATAACTAATAGTTTTTATTTGATAAATTTATAGTTGAATATACACGTGTGGAAACTCATATACTAAAATACAATGTGGCTTTTTCACTCTTTCAATATATTTAAACAAAAAATTGTAAAAAAACCAAAATAGCACAAATTTATTAAGAAATCGAACGGTTGGGAATAATACATCTGTGGAAATCCACGGAATACCAAAAATTCTTCAATATGGTTTATTGAAATTTTAAATGACAGATTGGAGTCTAGATTGGTTACAAATTTGTTGAGAAACGTGGATGACTCGGCATTATTTGCGGTTTACTGAAATAACGTACTGGAGTGGGTGGAGGAGAACCGCAGATTACTCGGCAATTATTTGGGGTTTTTAAGCGGTGATTTAGGATTTCAGCTGCATTTAGGATTTCTATTTAAAAGTTTTACATTTTTCCATGGCCTTGTCATTGATATTGAAAAATGATGACCGAAAATGTTATATAAAAATATTTCCTTTGTTTTAGAGAAAGAGTATCCTTTCCACATTTAATCATAGTGCTCACGAGGGCTTTACAGATCTGGATCATGGAGCTCATCAGGGCTTTTTAGATCTGCTCTCAGTAGCCATAACATACATTGAAGTGTTACCCCAACACTTGTGGAACTGCCTTATTATTTTATTTTTGCAACTTATATTGTTTCTTCTGTCTCGCCATTCCGCCTCCTTGCAGCATTTCATATTTTAGAAGAGCATGATTACATACATGGGCATTTTTCCTTATACACTTTTCAGTTTAGTGATCTTTCATGGAACCTATTTACATTGATGTTTTTATTGTCAAATTTTCTTTACGGAAGAATTAGTTCTATTCCACGCTAGATGGGGGTTATCAGATCTTTAAATATTGATGATTTTCATATGGAGGCACGGCCCCAAATTCTCCTAAATGATTATTATTCATTTACTTCTTTAATTTAAAGCTTCTACATTATGTTTTTTTTAATTTTACATCTAGCATTTCTTTTTCCTTTATGATCGAAGTTGTTTTGTGAATGGTGAGGATCCTAATTAGATTTGTAGAATATGTGGCTATTCCATTAAGTTGTTGCTTTAACGTGGAATGCCCATTCCTAAGAATATCTTCAAAGTGCAGAGTAAAAATCAAATAGCATTCAAGGCTAAATAGAAGTTAGCGTTAAATTTTCAATAAATTCCTATTTTTAAATATCCATCTATTTAATATATTTCCTTGATAGGTAGAATTTATTTTTTGAAAACCAATTAATTTTTGGGTCCGTGCAAAAGGTAAATGTAATTTTGTTTCAATTTATTATATATAATTAGATTTTGTGTAATATTTTTACTATTCAATATAGGTGAAATGTTAATGAGTATATTGAATTTTTTGAAAATCCTATTTTAATATTTATATTTATATTTCATTTTCATTTAATAATAGAAAAATTCATATTTTTTATGAAAATAAAAATAAAAGAAAGAAATGGATTTTAAACCAATGATAAAAGAATTTTAATTGAAGACATATGAAATTGTTTTTAAATAGCTAAATTTTATAGATATTTATAGAATGAAATACTATTCTAATAATATTTTTGTATAAAAAAGTTAGATTTTCTTTTTTCACTATTATACGTTATCTCATTTAAATAATATGTTTTTAATTTTAGTATTTTTAAAATTTCAGATTTGTTTTATATAATATATATATAAAAGATGAAAATATTGGAATTTCCTAATTAAAAATATAGATGATTTTTATTAAACTGATATTTAAAGTATTGCGGTAAATTTAATGATTTCAATATTATTATTGTTTATAAATATTGTAACCTAATTTATGCATATTTCATATTCAATAAAAAATATTATATAAATTTTATTATTTTAATATTAGTAAATTATATAAAATAATTAAAATATATCATATAATGTATAAATAATTATTTAAATACATATAATAAATATATATTAAAATTTATTTGTAGATTTAATTTAATTTTCTAATTTTTCGAAATAATATAATTAAATAGTTACAATTTAAAGATTGTCGCGGATCTAAAACATTATTTATTATAGAGATTCATGTAACAAAATTGAATTAATGGATCCACAACAATCTTGAAATTGTGAAATTTGTTACAATTTTTTGAATTGTTGATAGATAACAATATTTAAATTGTCACTAGTGCTACAATATTTAATTGTGGATTTTTCACTATTTCTTATTATAGATCTTGTCACAATATTTGTCACATTTAACACTTTCACAAAAAAAATTGTGGGGAGGAGTCCACAAAATTGGATTCACAATTTTAGAAAAGATAATCCACAATAAAAATGTGGATAATATGTGGATATGTTTACCCATTATATGGGTATGGGGGGCCTCTTTTCATGGTCACATTGTTTTTTCTCTCCCATATGACCCCTCTCATGTCACCATCTAGTACGTATAGTGAATTCTTTTGATTTATTAAAATATGAAGTATTTTGGATTTATTTTATTTTTAGGGAAATTGGAAGATTACCTCCAAAATATGTTTTGTTTTATTCTCTTTATGATTTTGGGAACATTTTTTTGGAGATGAGAGGGTTGACATATGTCACCCTCTCATTTTTTAGGATTGGTGACTTATTCTTCTTTTTGTACTCCCTCATGGAGAGGGGTAGGAAATTTTGATTTTCATTTTTTATATTGGGAGTTGGAGAGCTTAGAGCTTGGAGTTGGAGCTTGGGGGAGATTTTTGTGCTTGAAGTTGGATTTTCTTAATTAAGGTAGGTATCGTATCTCTTGTTTTTGGTTTCTATAGTATAGTATGGAAAATAAAGAATGATTGCTTGAATTTTGTATTTTGCATGTTTGTTGTGGGAGTGTTATAATTTGAAGCAAAAGTATCCTTAAAGGTTTATATTGTCTTCATAGTTAAGTTGGATATACATATGGCAGCTAGATATGTCTTTCGGGATTCAAACCTTTCTAGTGATGCTTAGTATACATATTACAACTTAGGAAAATGGATAGCAACGAGGATGGGAATGAGTAGCGTCATGGGTGGGAATTAATTTTTTAAATTTGTTGGCTCTTGTAGGTCGCTTCCTCCTCAGAAGCATACATATGTTGGTCTGGCGAGTGAGCTTGGGTTTGTTCGATTTCCAAACGAAACAGGGAATAAATAGATGAGGGATCGGAGGACATGGGTTACGTGAGTTTTAGGGAGGTCTAAAACAGGGGCTGGTTATGAGGGCGAGAAAGTGCCTTGTATTCATGTCACTTAGGAAGGTGAGCACCCTGATCTATACATCTTGGATTCTCTAGTTTCTAGATCTGAAACCTAATTTGAATATGCTCTTCAAGGAAATTTTGTGGGTATCCACCAAAATATTGATTCTGTTAGAGGATGAGCTCAAAGGAAATAGAACCCAAAAGTAAATATGGAGATTATGGATTTGGCTTATGATTCTTTTTAATTTTGTCTTCTGTTGGAAGAATATTTTATTATCATTTTACAGGATAGACCCTGGTTCTTTGGGAAGATGGTCTTGAAGTTGGCTAAATGGGTCCCCTAACAACTTCTCTGGGAAATCTCTTTCCAATTCCTTTCCTATGCAGGCGAGGTTACCTGCTCTGCCAGTAGATTTTTGGGAGCTTGAATGTATTCTGGGAATTTCCAAGGTTCAAGGGATTCCACTTGCCATTATCCCCCACTACAAGGGCTTGCACCAAAAGGATAGTTTTTATATTTTTACATTAGTATGATAGCTAAAAAACCTTATCCTACCTGAATATGTCTCAAAACCAAGCATGGGGTTTTGTTTTAGGATCTTGTCTTTGAGGATACCTACAACTTCTTTGTCAAATGTAGACAATGTAGGACATAGAGATAATGTTTTTAAGGCACCGAGGGCTTGGGTTAAAAAAATCAAGTGAGATGACAGATCGACTTGTGGGAGGAGAGGCTATTCACAACATGTCGGGTTACGGGTTCAAACCCTGCAACTGCATTGAGATTTGATGATGAGGACGGATAGGTGGATAAGGTTGGTTTGGTGCCTTTAGTAGCGGAGGTGGAGGACACCTATCCTATTTAGGTGTAGATCGTTGAATCCCTATCATCAATCTACCCATGATTGACTCGAACCACCCTTGTGAGCATTTATTGGAGGTGGATATCCAGTTAGTGAATGGTGGGAGTGAGTAGGAAGACAACGACTTGGAAGGAAGGATAAAGAAGTTTGAGGATGTAGGTAGAGACTTTGATGGAGGACCAATGGCTTTCCTAGATCCTAGTAACATTGAAATAGTTTTACATTTCGAAGAACCAGGGAATTTGGCAACTAAATCTATTGAATCAGATGATATAAAAATAGATGTGGGGTTACACTGTTTCAAACAGAAAAATGAATTCATTTGAAAGAGAAAGATGGAAATTCTATGGGGGAAAAAAAAGATCATTGAATGTTCAAGGAAAATCATGGAAATTTATTGGGTTGCAGAATTGTAGTGGCTCGACCCCGAAGCCTCCTAATACAAAGATACCTCAGAAATCTCAGCACATTGATCCTGACTCAATCAAGGTTCTAAAATTTTGGGAAGGCGAGGGGATATTTGGAGTATATCACTTTTGAAATTTGGGGATGGTAATTATCAAAGACTTGGATAATGGGTGGAACATGGTGTAATATAGAATAGATAAGCACAAGCACACAACTCCACATTGTGATAGAATCACTACAAAAAAATAAAAAAGTTACTGTTATCAAATATTTACCTCCCCAGAAAATTTGGTCAGTACAAGCCCTTCACATACATAAAACATGAAGGGAAATGATTGAGACCCATGAGCTCAAGTTAAATAACTAGACAAAGTGAAAAGAGAGCCCTGAGAAACTCAAATTCGACCATGCACAAGAAGAAATAGAAGAAACGGTTCTTTTGAGCATTTCCATATCTTGAATTTATTTGAAGGGTCGAGTGGGGACTCAATGATGAAGTGGTGGGTTTGTGGAAAATTAAATGGCCTTGTGCAAGAAGAAATGACTTTTTCAAGTTGTTTCGTGTCTTAAGTTCATTATGCAAGTTACATGTAGAATCAATAATGGAATTGTAGGGTTAAAGAATAAGGGACAGTACTGCAGAGAGATCAGGAGCAAGAACAGGAAAAAATGGTGAGGATCCAAAGTTTTCGGGCTCGAAAATAGTTCAGGAAAAGCCCAAAAACTGACTAAGTATGGAGGAGGTTGCAGAAGGATCCATGTGTCTTAACGGTGCTTCTCCAAAGGTGAATCCAAAAGGGTGGAGCCCCAAACTTACGCGAAGCTTCCATGCATCCAAAAAAAACCCAAGAAATTGCAGGGTGTTGAAAATTCTTCAACTAAAAGGAAGTGTCAGGTGTTAGCTTGGCACAAAACTAGGAGGGAAATCCAACGTGAAGACTCAAACTTGTGCTAGCCCTCCACATAGCAAATGGTCATAACAGAGTCAAAAGGCAAACAAGGAGGGTCTCAAAATTGGCTAAGTATAAAAGTGTAAGCAGAGAATGCCAAGTGTCTTAATGATGCATCTCCAAGAGTTGGTCTCAAGGCACAGACCCAAATGAGTGTGAGCTCTACACGTAGCCTAGAGCCCAAAAGGATAAGAGGGACCGTTGAAAGGTCTACATGCCTATGGACACCGACAAGTGTCAACTCAATGCTCTTCCAGAGGAAAACTTTGGGCCGGGTTTTCAAGCAAGCACGGTGCCTCCATGTGATATTCCAACAGTGGCCGAGTTAGTTGAATAGTCAATACACAAGCAGGCTAGCAGAGGCTGCCAAATGTCTTAATTTCTTTGATTCAAAGATTGACTAAAGAAAAGGTTTCCAAACGAGTGTCATACAGCCATGTGTCCCAGGGAAAATTAGGCCATTAGGGAAAAGTTGGTTATTTGCCCCTTGTTGTATCAAAAGGGGTAAAAGTTGCAAAATGGCCCGCAACTCCCCACAAGGGAAAAAGTCAGCGTGTGAACACGAGTCAAAGCCAAAGCAGGAGGTTGAAGGAAAAAGTGAAAATTTTCTTTTTCATTTAAAAGGTAGAAAGGAAAGGACAGAAGCACATTCCCTAGCCAACCAAAAGGAGCCACATGTCCAAACGGAGCCTCGAGACTGCAGTATTTTTTTATTTTTGCATTTTTTCACAATAGGGTAACAAGATAAATTGAGGACTCGTAAAATTGATTTTACTCTAATTCGGTTGCCACCATGCCCCATATCAGAAGGGGGACCCATTTTTGAAATCATTTTCCCACCCATCTATACAGACCTGATACAAATTTCAAAGGGTAATATCTTTTGACTCAGGGCTTGAAATATCATGAATCTGACATCGTTGGAAATATCTTGGCCTCACTCATGCCATAAAGGCCCTGAAACTTTAATTTTGAGGAGGTTAGGGTAAAGGAACGTGGAGGAAACATCTTCGAGCCTTCAGTGTAGGATCCATCTGTCTCAACAACCAGATCGGATTTGATTTGTTTCCACTGTTTCCTCTCCTTTCAAGGTGCCGAATCAAGGATATATGCAGTAAAGGTGGATTTGGTGGGGAAAATTTTATCAGAAGCATTAACAATAGTGGTTGAGTTTCAACCTGTTTTTCCCACTTCTCTCTCTCTCTCTTTCTTCTTTTAGGTTGAATCTATAAATACTGGGGCAGGATTCATTGTAAAGGGTTGGACATTCTTTGTTATGCAGGATGCCTTCTCCTCTCTAGCGAAAGGGGTTCTGTGGGGTTCAGGCCTTCCATCAAAATTGTACATTTATGTTTCTGCCTCTTGGCTACTTTGTAATTGAATTGTATCAATCCATAAAAAGAAATGAAACATGTTTGTGATATGGTTTTACATCCTTTCTTGCCTCTTTTGCTTTCATCTGGTCTTCTATTACATGATTTGGCCATCTATGCTTGTTTTATTATATGCATTCTATTGGTTTGTGTCTATTAGAAAAATAAGTGTTCATCATTCCTTTGGTGCATCACCTCATAGCTTAGTCTATTGTTTTAGTTTCTATATTCTCTTCTATCCCTATCTCCTTGGTAAAATTTTAGATTAGGATTAAGAATAGACCCTCTGTAAGTCTCTACGTGTGCACCTAAATAGAGGAATAGGAGCCAACCTTTAATCTAGAAAGCCTTCTTGTTTTATAGAGTCCCACACTTTGTGGAAGACTCAATGTTATGTGGATCACACCAAATGGTTCTGCCTTAGAAAAGCATATTTATAGACTCATTTGGGGGTGTTGTGACTTTACACTAATTGTTTTGGCATGCCCGGTGGGACCGATAAGTATCTCCATCTTATTACAATAGGAATTTATGTATAATTGTTATGATTCTACATTTTAAAAATCCTTAAAATTGTACATCTGGCGACTCAAAATAAAAAAAAATCTATTGGTTTCAGTAGTCCAAGCAAGTGCATGAGAAGAATACAAACACAGTCAAGAACTAGAGAGGAGGGACTGTTTGTCTATCTTGAATGATCCCCAGATAGAGGGAGTACAGAAAGAAGAAACCTAGAGGTCTCTGTCTCCATCAACCAGAGACTTCATCAACACCTCCTCCTGGTCAACTATTCATTCAATCAAGATGGGTGCTCATACTGATCAGGATGGCCCAGCCAAATCCTTACATCAAATTCACTGGCAGTAGTCCACTTACCTTGAATGCACAAAATCTAGTTCCTATTGTAGCATTAAAGAGTATCCCATTTTTCACTCGAGAATATCAAAATTCTCCTGGTGATCATGTTCAAGATATTGTAAATGTCTATACAATCCATGAGATTCATGAGATGGACATTGCGGTTAAGTTTCTCACCTCTTCACTCAAAGGGAAAGCTTCACAATGGTTCAGGAGTCTTGAGGCAGGATCTATCCAAAATTGGAATCAGCTATTCACAACTCTTCACAACCAGTTTGGAGAGAAAGGTGATAACCTATCCTTGTTGGAACAACTGACGACAATCAAAAGAGCTCCTAATGAGAAATTGATAGATTTCAACCTCAGGTTTCAAAGGACCTGGGATAGAATTCCAACAGTAGTAAAGCCCACTAATCAAGCTACCTTCTTATACTTTCTTAGGGATCTAAATTCTTTTATTTATTTGATGATTCAGTCAATGAGAGGTACAACCTTACCAACAGCCTATAGCCTCTCCATAGGGGCTGAGAACCATTTTATTCAGGCTGGAAAAATTGCTCCTATGCCATCCATGCCTTTATACCCTGAGCTAGGAAGCCTATATGTTAGCCAAACACCCACATTAGCCCCTATACCTACTCCCAAGAGTTAAAGATCGGCTGAAGTCTCCACCTCATCATATAATACCTCAAAAGAACTTCAGGAAGTCATGAAACAACTTCAGAACCTAGGTAATGAGTTAGTGACCATCAAAATATTGTAAACCCAGAGCTCTAGGCCATATCAGCCTCAGAATCAGTATCAGGAAAGACCTCCATATAGGTAAAATAGACCACCATCTAAGACTATAAATCATAGTCAAAACAAAGGAAAACCTCAAGCTACTAGTCCTTTCAGGTCTTATGATGCAAATATAGCCTCAACATCAAGGGCATTGGTTCTAGCACAGAAAAATGTGGCAAGAGAATATGATTGGTGCTTTCCATGCAATCAACCACATAACAAATCAATGTGCTTTAATGGTGTACTCAATTAGGCCTTAATGGTGCAGACCAGTATGGTGCCACAAGAACCTACCTAGGATGGAGATCAGCAGTATGGAGCTCAGCAACAGACATTTCTAGGTGAAACTATGCTTGTAAATTGGCAAGCTGAAGACTTTTGTTGGATGAGCTAGTCCACTTCTCAAAGTGTAGCTGCCAATACACAATCTAAACAGAGAAACATTGGAGAAGGAAAACCACCAAACCCAAGTAACCCTCAACCTTCCATCATTCCACAAGGTTCTAGTGCTTCAAATGTAATTCCCAATATGTAGATCCAATCTAAGCCAGCTCCCAAATACACTCAGGCACCGGGTGTGTCAACCTATGTGTATGAAAATAATGTACCAGGGAAAGGGTAACAAAAGGATAGGTCATTCAATATCATTGAGAAGATGAAGAGGAAAAGTTTGAACATTTCACTGTGAGAGTCATTGGCTATTCCAGGGTAGAAGGATCTATTGAAGACAACCATATAAAATTGTTCAACCTCAAATCAACCCCCTAATCAGCAAGAGATGGTGCTTACAAATTCAGCTCAATCTAGGAGGAACCATGGAGAAAATCAACATAAGAACCTGAAATCTCCTCCTTTCAATGTTTCATTGATTATTGGGGACAAGCTGGTACAAACTTGTATGATTGATTCTAGGGCAAGTAGTTCTGTAATGCCTAAGCAAATTGTTGATCACCTGCGTCTCTGATATGAATTCATCTCTAGGGGGAGTAGTAGAATTATATGAGACAATAGTGACAAATGTTATAATAAAAAAAGATCTGAGCCTCACTCTACATGCCTATCCCAATGTGACTGTATTGTAGGATCTGTCAATCATAGACTTGCCACCACATTTTGCTTTGTGTTTGTCCAGGGACTTCACAGCCAAAATTGGAGGCTATCTGTCTACTAATTGGTCACATATGCTCTTTAGAAAAATGTATCGGGTGAAGGCCATAATCATATCTAAGCCCATTGCTGATTACCATATTAAATATTATGTTCCTAGCCCAATCAATTCCAACTACTCAGTTTTTATCAAAAATACCTCCTAAACACTGGTGAAGTAGAAACCAAGGTATGATGCATTCCAGACTTGACTCTAGATGAATTGGCCAGCAGGAGACATGTTTTTGAACCTTATAAGTAGATACAATAATATGAACTAGGTGTCTACTAACTACATGAAGAGAATCATCCTTTTCCTGTCCTAATTAAGCCAAAACATAAAGATGACAATGAGGTATGGCAATTGTTCTTTGATGGCTCAAGGAGTATACAAGGAGATGGAGGAGAAGCTAGGATTGTGTCCCCCAAAGGTATGAAATATTATTCCACTTTCAGATTTTAGTTTTCTTTCTCAAATAACACTATTGAGTATGAGGATTTAGTCCATGGCCTTCATTGGGCAAGGAAGCTAGGAATCAAGAATTTGCAAGTGTTTGGGGATAGTGAGCTGGTTGCCAGTCAAGTCAGAGGACTTAATGCTATCAAGAATGACCTGCTCAAGAACTATAAGAGTAGAGTATGGGATCTCATGGAGGATTTCAAAGCCTTCAACATTATGTCTAAACCTAGGAAAGAGAATGAAGCTGTTAATATCCTTGTAGCTATTGGAGCAACATTTGATGTGCTGGACAACATAAGGATAGACAAAGGACAACCACATATCCACATGACTGTGAGACCAAAAATCTGTTATCTTAGTTTTGAGTTTACGCCAAAACTATCAGATAACCCTACGAAATTTTTAAGCTGGTTTTACAAAATTGCCTTTATGTGAGATAATCGGGTTATTCGGGTTTCACTGACAGGACAACATGTGTTTTAGATGTTTCATGTCTGGTGTTCCCCAAAACCCGAAACCCGCATCGACTATAGGCGAGTCAGGTTTGCGGAACTTCCGAACATCAGAGCATACCTTCGTCTAAGCATCATGCTTTATGTCGATTGTTTTCTGCAACCCGAAACCCAAATTGCCTAAGTCCTTCATGTCGGGTTTTCGGAACTTTGAAGCATCTAAGCATAATGCTTTCATGTCGATTGTTTTCCGCAACCGGAGACCCAAAATTCTCTAAACACCTTTGTGTCGGGTTTTCGGACCTCCCGAGCATGCTGACATGGCGTTAATGGCCGAGTTGTCGGGTGGGTTGGCACGTGCCAGCTGAAGTGGTATTAATTGCAAATTGTTCATATATATATGCGGATTTCCACGTCATTTTTACCAGATGTATTTTTACTTCATGGATTTTCGCGCATGCTTCTTCAACCCTGAAACACTGAAACTCGCCTGTGCCCGATTGCGTTAATCATTTTTGATCTTTCCTTGCCCTGGTTGAAGGTATTTTTCTCTTCATTCCTTGTTCATGGTTTTCGTGAATTAATTATGTATGGAATTCTTCCCATTTCCTTACCAGGATTTTAGGGTTTTTATCTTTTTCCTTTTGGGGTTGTTTTGTAAAACCAGATTTATGTTTTAGGGTTTATCTCTTTGGAATTATCATTTTGTGTTATTTCCTTGGAATGTTGTTGTAATTAAAATATGCTTGGGATATAAATGATGAAGAAAAGAACTTGCATGTTTTAAATTCAATGAAAACCCTAGATCCCTATTTTCAGGTTTCGCAGGGTGCTGTGCAGTATCAAAAACCCGCATTATATCTGAAAATTTGGAAGTGTCCGGGTTTTTCAAAGTCATCTGAAATCTTCAAAGTGCCGAGGTTTCTCCAGTATCTATGACATCTTCAAAGTGCCAAGCTTCTCTCAAAGTCTCCGACATCCTCAGTGTGTCAGGTTATTCCCAAGCTCTCTGACATCCTCAGTGTATCGGGTTTTCTGGACTTCCCAGACATCCTCCTTAGTGTGTCGGGTTTCTTCCACCTTTCCGGCATCTTCAGTAGGTCAGGGTTTTCACAGTGTGCAACATCTCCTGATCTCTGAAACTCTTCTCCTTCTAAATCCTTCATGTCGGACCCTGGTCCATCGCAAGAAAATACTGAGAAGTCAGGAAAGATGAAATACAAATTCAAAAAGGTGGAGTCTCCATCCTATATCGATTGCAATTATGACATCCGAGATACAGAGCTCGGAAATATAGATATCGAGGATTTCTGGAGTAGGGTAAAGAGCTCTTCCCAAACTCCATGGATGAAATCGATAGCCGATAGTGGTTTACCTCTTGTAGTGGGTTTTCCCATGTCTGCTCAGTGCCCTGAATTCATCTTAGCCTGCGCTTCCAGTTATGACTCTGCTGTCCCGTGCTGTGAGAAATCAAGCGGGAGAAGTTGTGATCAAGTTAGACGGAGGTTACTTTGATGACCTCCTCAAGCTGCCCAATTTTGAAGAATATGGAGAGTTAGATATCAAGTCAGCTCAGAAAGCTTGGGATAACTGATCAGGAAGATTGTATCAGGCACGTAAATAAGAAGTTCCTGATCAAAAGCCAAACCTGAATGTTTCTAGATTCCCAAAACTTATCCCCAGAAGTGATTTCATTCAGGAAATCAATGACATCATCACTCTATTGAGTCAGGTTTTTGGTTTACCCGAATCAAATGTTTTCCAAGGGTGGATGTATCAGTTCATGATCACCATCAAGAAAAATCAACAAGGAATTGATTGGGGCACTCTCATTAGTAATGAGATAGATTCCCAAATGAATACAGTCTTGTCCACGGGGAAGTTTTATATGTCCTCATATGTCACCTATGCAGCGGCTGGTATGAGGAACTATCCCGGGTTGGATACCAAGGGAAACAGGACGGTGAACCATGTTTATCAGTATTTCCCTCAACTGACAAGGAAAGGGTCTCAAGATCAATTCAGAAGGGTAAATGATGCCTTCTTTTATGAAAACATCTGCAGGTTAAACCCTGAATTGAGGAAAACAAGAATCTCAGATGAGGCCTGGGCTGAAGTTTCCAAATGGGGTTGTGTCTTCTTGCAATTCAAGAAGTTCACATATCTATGGGTAGTCATGTACTCAGGGGATCCTTTCCATTTGCCCAGGTATCCAGGGGACAAACTGATCCTGATGGAATTGGTTAGGCAGTTGTTGGATTTTCACAAATTCCAACAAAGTAAACATAAGGCTGTTGTATCTTTCCCAATTTCTATTGGAAGATACACTTGTTCGATAGTGGTGAAAGCTAAGAATGTTGTCCATGAGCTACAGGACAAGCTTGAAGAAGCACATGAAGCCCCAAGACAGGTTTGAAATTCGAGGAGTCCTTAAGGCCTATGGAACTCTGTACCTGCATAGGCCAAGCATAGAAGACATCTGGATCGATTTACGGAGATGAAGTTGCTATCCGGAGAAAGGATCATAGCAGATTGACACTTGTTGAGATTCAAACGTTTGAGCTCGCTAACTTACCAGAAGGTACTAGCGACAATGAAAGTGTTCTGGATCTTTCCTATGATGGACTGAATGAAGATCAATATGTTTTCCCACCTATTGATTGGTCTGTCAGTGAAAAAGCCTCCATTACAGATAGGTCAGCCCTGATTCTAGCACGTACCAAAGCTTGGCTCGCCTCTTGGGGAATGAGTTTTAAAGATGATAAATTTTCAAAGTTCAGCTGCTATAGAGGCGGGGCCCTCCAAAAAGGGAAAGGACAAAAAATCTTCTAAGGGGCCTATAAAGGTCAAGTTTGTCAAAAAGAGAAAAAAAGAGATATATCTCTTCAATTATTTCTCCAGTTGAAACGATGGATGTGCCAGAATCACCAACACCACCAGAAATAGGAGAAATTACTTTGGAAGAAGAAAGAAGACAGCCTCTGGTTTCATCATTTGTTGATTGCCCAACTGAAGAGACCTTATCTCTTGCATCCCAGGCTTTGGAGTCTGAATCTGTGCCTCCCCCCTCACAACCACTCCTACCTCCTCATTCTCCATCCACTTCTTCAATCATGGCTAGTATTTTCTCTAGACTCTCACCCCTCTCTTCTGGGACCCAAGTAATCACCAACACGCCCCCTCCTGTGCCTCTTTTTATTGAATCTACTACCACATTGGTAACTATTCCCCCTCCACTAGTAGAATCTTCTCCCCTTGCGAGTATGATACCAGCTTCTAAAACCATGGCAACTCCCTCTGATACGCCGCAATGGCTACTCGAGAAAACTCCGAGGAAGAGGAAGGTGATTGTACCCATACTAGCCTTTGATTTTAGCTCACTCAAGGATTCTACTGCTAAATCAGCCAAGAAACCCAAAACAGTTTCAAGGGTTTTGGTGGACGCTTCAGGGCATAAGTTTGCATAGAGATCGCCACTCTCACGACTGACAAAACTAAAGAGGACATAACAGCCTCTGATTATCAGATAACTAGGGTGGCTCTAGGAAAAGTGACAGCAGAAGGGGCACAACAGGATGCACGGGATGCTACGAACGTGTTGTGTCAGAAGTTGAAAGGAAACAAAAGACAGTAGAGATGAGCTTAAAGGAAAAGTGGAGCAGTTGACTGAGGTTTTTCTTAAACTCTCAAAACCCCTTGAATCCATACCATCTTCTTTTGTCCCTGTCGGATTCAATTTCTCATCAGTGCCTACAATTGAGAAGATTAATAAAAAAGGAAGGGTGGTCGATGAATGGATCCAAAGGCTGCTCCAACAGGGGAAGGAAGTGATTCAAGACATTGTGAAAGTTTATCAATCTTTGGGGGACATTCAGAAGGATGGAGAAAAGATGGATGATGATTTCTCTCAAGAAATTGGACATCTTGATTTGACTTTAGAAGCTCTCCAGGTATTAAAACAAATACCATCACAACTCTTGGTAGAAGAAGGCATCATCCCACATGTGGATAAACATTTCCAGGTGACCAAAGCCATCAGGTTCAGGGTAAAGATTCTCAACAAAGCCTGTGGTAAGTTGAGAGAATCAAGGGATCAATTGATTGATGGCAAAAGTGATCTGGAAGAAGAGTTGCTGAAGATTTGTCCAAAGGTGTCAGTTGGAAACTCAGGCATCCTATCAGCTGATGATCTTTTCAAACAAGTCCAAGAGTCTTTTCAGCATGAACCAATGCACGGATTTGGTATTGAGATCATCGATCGGTTTGTAAGGATTGAACATTCTTTGGAGGCTTTGAGAAGGCTCTAGAAAAAGATTGAAAAAGCTTCCCGGCAGTGCTAGTGATACCCATGAAACCTGTGAAATTTTGAATGATCATTCCACTGCACCTGAGGAAAATGAAATGCAAGGCATAATTCGAAGGTTCCAAGAATTTCGGAACAAACAGGCGCAGCTGGAGAAAGAGAAAGATGAAGGAGCAAAAGATGATGATTCAGATTAAGTCCTGATGCGACATGTCATTTCAATCTTGAAATTGACATGTCTTTTTCATTTCTGTTTCGTCACATTTTTGAATCATGTTTTGACTTGGTCTCCTGCGTGAGAGTCAAGAAAAATAGAACTCTTTTTAAAAGAACACTATTTTCTAGGATTTATCCTATTTTCTCTCTACTCCTTTTATTATAAATAAGGGATGCTTATGCATTCCAAAGGGTCGAGATTTTTGAAATATTGGGAGCTATTGGAAAGAAGAAAAACTTTGTGTTTTCTTTTAATCATTTGAAGAATAGAAGTTGATATTATTTTGCAAACTTTGTGTTGTGGGATATATCTTTCTTAAGACATTGTTCTTACGTTCATAATCTTAAGCTATTCTTTGTTTAGCACCTTAATGTTTCTAATCATTTCAGACATTATATTATGATCTAAAGCCCGTATGATTATTTCGTGCTCTGTGTTTACTCGAAAGAAAATACATTTCTCTCATTTCCTTTCCATTGTTCTTCTTTCATTGTAATAGTTTCTGACCCAGTTCATTTACGAAAGCAATACCTTTGAATCATGTGGATATGGATTTCGGGATTTTATCCCAACCCCAATGGTTAGATTAGTGTGAATACTGTATATATTGTTTTTGTCTGTGTTTTAGATTAGTAATAAGCAGGCAGCCTCACCTGTCTTTGAGGAGGGATTTAATCCCATATACTATGGTTGAACCTCATATTTTGGATTGACAAAATATCCAACCAATAGTTTTTGGCGACTCTACTGGGGAATACAGATTAATAGTATAAAGCTTATCCTCTTGGTGTCTGGCGACTCCGTATTTTCCTTATTTTCAACAAGATCTCTTTCCCAGTTCAAGCTGGCCAGAAATATCTTCACTCGGTCCCGCCGAGCCCAAGGTGAAATTGACCCACTCTTTGAGTTGCTACAACAGCACAATTTCAGCCTATCCCCCAACAACATTGTTTCTAACCGAACCAGAAGTTCTTCACCTGTTCGAAGAAACCGGATCCCCGTGGAACGGGAAGCATCTGCAACTTGTCGTGCACTACTCTTGTCTGATACTCGGATCCCTATACGCACTCTTTTCAGAAGGATGGCAGTCCAACCTGTGCCTTGGGGCGCAGTTATTGGTCCTCTTTCTTTAACTCCACCATTGCACAAGTTACCACATGGATCACGTAAAAACATTCCCAAGTTCAATGGGGATGGGAAGCAGCATCCTGATGAACACATTGCATCTTTCTTCGTAGCATGCGGTGTCCTTGGAGTAGCTCATGAAGATGTCTCTGTTCGACCCTTCGTTGAAACGTTGCACGGTGCAGCAGCTGAATGGTTTTATCACCTTCCGAATGCATGCATCACAAATTGGGATACCATGCGGACCAAGTTCGAAGCATGTTTCAAACCAGCTGAAGATTCTCATGCCTTGTTAGCTCAACTTACTCATATGAAGAAGGAATCACATGAACCCATGCGGGACTTTTGTGGCAAAGTTTAATAAGCTGATCCGAAAGATTCCAGAGATAGCTGTACCAACTCTGGAAAATCAGAAATGCTTCTTCATTAATGCTCAGCCTCCTGATGTGAGCTTTTTATTAAGAAGGTCGGTTATCCCAGATTTGGCTGTTGCTCAGTCAACAGCTATTGAAATAGAAGATGATCTTATTTTGGCCGGAAGAATCAAGAAAGACATACCCAAACTCAAAAATCAAGGTTCTTCTCAAGGTAATACTGATCCTATGTTTCAAAAAATGGCTAATGATTTGATCACTTTAAAAAAGAAAATGTCCCAGCAGGTGAACAATGTTCCGTATCGGGATATTCCTAGACGGAATTTCAATAACAACAATGGTGTGCCTGCCAGGGATAGGCCACAGTTAACTCCTGCTCAACCAAGACTAGCAATTGAAGCTCCTCTCGTCAATGCAGCAGTAGAAATAATCGAAGAAGAAGACGAAGCTGAAGAACAAGATTCTCCCGAGGCTTTTGAAGCTTCAGGATATGCCGATGAGTCTTACGACGATTCGGCTGGTGACTCCAGCATTGGGTATTTGGAATACGAAGAAGATGAATGTGTGCCAGATGGTCAGTCATTTGCTGTCTTCACTCGATCCCAATCTCAGAATCCAAGAAAACCTCTTGAAAACCCTAAGGAGAAGAACAAGGAACCTCCCATAGCCATAGTTAAGAGAGGTACTCCTATTTCAGCACAAACTGAAAGATAAGTTACCAAAAAGGCAACTTCCCCTCATTCTCTTTCTCCTAAGGTCAGTGCCCCAGCTCAAGCTCATGTGATTAGAACTGAGCCTACCATCACCCCTTCTTATACCACTTTTGACATTGTTGATCATGCAAAGAGAACCAAAATCCAAATGTCGGAAGCAGAATACCTTCAGTCAAATCCTGAACAGTTCGAAAAACTTGCCAAATTCATCAGAAGTAAAGCAGCTGTTCCATCACCTTCAAAAGGTCTCCTTCCAAATCCTACTCAACTCCCACCTCAGAACAATCTAACCTCTGCTTCTTCTTCAGGAAAGATTGAACCATTTTATTTGTCTTTACTTATAAATGGGTTTAAACTCAGCAATTGCATCATCGACTCAGGGGCCTTTGATAATGTTATGCCCGCAAAAGTAGCCCATGCCCTTGGGCTTACTTTGACTAAGTCATATGGACAGTGTTACTCCATGGAAACTAAACAAGTTCCTTTGATTGGTCAAATCAAAGATGCACAGTTTGCATTTGTTGCCTTCCCTGAGAAGAGAGTGAAAATGACCATTCTAGTTGCTGACATTCCTGCAGCTTACGGTATCCTCTTGGGTAGAGGTTTTTGTAAAGACATCGGAGGAGAGATTAATATGGATTGGACCAAGGCCAGGATTCCAGTCAATGGGGATTACCAGGTTCTCCATCCTGAACCTCAGGCGAGGTATTTGGTAACTAATTCAGATGACCCTAAAGCTCAAATTCTTTTCGAAGATGCTAGTTTCGGAAATTATTTCATGACTTCAGAGATACCCACTGTAGATGTCAAGGAAGAAGATCCTAATGCTATTTGGACCCTCGAATTCGATGGTAGCTGCTCAACCACCAGATCAGGCACTGGTGTTGTTCTTATATAACCTAATTCTGAGATTTTCCCATCAGCTTACAAGTTGCAATTTGATAATACTAACAACATGGCTGAATATGAAAGCCCTGTTATTAGGATTAGAAATGGCCAGACAGAAGGGAATTTGAAATCTCAAGGTTCAGGGGGATGCGGAGCTGATTGTCAACCAGGTCAAGGGAATCTATCAGGTGAAAAATGATCGCTTGAGACATTACAGGAACAAAGTTTGGGATAGTATAGAATGCTTTGATGCATTCTCTATTAAGGCAGTTTTGAGAGATTATAATGACAAGGCTGATTCTTTGGCCATGTCTGCATCCCTCCTTATTCCTCATCCTCAGTTCAAGCAAGATACGTACTCTATCGAGATTGTGTACCGTCCCAGTATCCCAGATAATGCAACTCACTGGCAAGTGTTCAATGATGATCAACAGGTGTTGGCTTTTCTAGAAAAGGATGACAATTTCAGTGAGTTATACTTTGAAGGTTCGGAATCAGCTTTCCATGAAACTATCTCAGATCCATATCAAGAGGTTGATGGTGAGTTTATCCAGCTTAAAGGAAACAAGATACCAAAAGGTTTGGTTTCTTTGGAGGGTTTGTTTGACAAGCATGATCGTTTTATTCAAAACAAAAGGCAAGTTGAAGGAGCTTCTTCCTCTGAAGTAGATCAAATCAATCTAGGTTCATCTGATCAACCTCGGATGGTGAATATTGGGAAATGTTGTTCCCCTGAAGAGAAAGCAAGATTCACTTCACTTCTGAAGAGATACATGGATGTGTTAGCCTGGTCTTATGCAGATTTAAAATCCTTCAAGCCCAAAGACGTACAACATAGTATCCCTTTGAAGCCTGATGTGAAGCCGTACAGACAAAAGCAAAGACATTACAATCCCAAGATCTCAGGAACTATCCTTGCGGAAATCCAGAAGATGTTAGATGCTAGAATTATTTTTCCAATCCATCACTCCACCTGGATTGCTAACATCATTCCTGTCAGGAAGAAGAATGGCGAAATCTGAATTTGTGTTGACTTCCGGAACCTGAATCAGTCTTCATTGAAGGACAACTATCCCTTGCCTATCATGGATCAGGTTTTACAAACTGTTACTGGATCAGAAATGCTATCCATGCTCGATGGATTTTCAGGATATAATCAAGTTGAGGTAACTACGGAGGATCAACACAAGATGGCCTTCACAACCCCATGGGGTACCTTTGCTTACAGGAGGATGCCTTTCGGCTTGATCAACGCTGGAGCCACCTTTCAGAGAGCTATGGACTTGGCATTCAGAGACCTGATGGGCAAGGTCATAGTTGTGTATTTAGATGACTTGAATGTTTTCTCTAAAAAACGGAGTGATCATTATGATCATTTAGAGCAAGTACTTTTGAGATGCAGGCGTCACGGGATTTCATTAAATCCAAGAAGTCCATGTTCGGGGTGATCGAAGGAAAATTGCTGGGTCATATCGTGACTAGAGAAGGAACCAAAATCGACCCAGAAAGGGTAAAGGCCATTCAGAGCCTTACCCTACCCACAAGTAAAACTGGAGTTCATTGTTTCTTCAGAAAGGTCAATTTCCTAAGAAGGTTTGTACCTGATTTCACTAACAAAACCAAGGATATCCTTGGGATGATGAAAGGAAAAGTTCCATTTCGATGGAGTACAGAAGGGAAGCTTGCATTCGAAGAAATCAAAAGGGCAGTTGCTTGCGATCCTATCCTAGTATGTCCGGACTTCAAAACAAATTTCATCATGTACAGCTACGCCTCTACTCACACAGTGTCAGCCATCCTAATGCAGGAGAACGGGGAAGGCGTTGAAGCTCCCATCACGTTTATGAGCTGCCCATTGAAGGAACATGAATTGAAGATGTCACAAATTGAAAAACATGCTTATGCAGTGGTACGAGCGGTGAAACATTTCAGGTACTATGTGCTGAATTCCCATACTCTCGTTCTCATTCCTGACACTGCCGTTAAATCCATTTTGACTCAACAAGAGCTGGGGAGTCAATGAGGTACCTGGATAGCTAAAGTTCAGGAGTACGACTTGGACATCAGACCTACCAAGTTGGTACGAGGAAGGGGCCTATGCCAATTGATTGTAGAAAATCATGCTTAAGCAGAATGTGAAACGACTCAAGATATTTCTTCAGAGCTGCCCATGGTGCTTTTCGTGAGTACAACTAATGAATGGTACATGGATATTTCTTTCTTTCTAACTTATGGTGAATTCCCCCCACATTTAAGCCATAAGGAGAAGAGGACAGTCAAGTTGAGATCTGCAAAATACCTCCTATGGGATAACAGAATATACAAGAAAGGTATTGATGGTGTTTTCTTGTGATGTGTTGATAAGTCACAACAGTTAAAGTTGTTAGAGTCCTTCCATAGCCTAGCATGCGGAGGACATTTTTCATCATCTGTAACAGCTTATAAGATTCTATGGGCTAGGTACTATTGGCCTACTCTTTTCTGGGATTCAGCCGAGTGGGTGTCTGTACGCCGGAAAAGTGACAGGCGAGCATGGGAATCTACAAGTAGACTCTTCCGCGTACCCGACCTCTCGAGGTCGTGCCAAGACAGCCAGTGTGGGTATAATATTCGTGGGATACAGATAAACTAGTTAGGCAATCTAATGTCCTCGATACGCACTAATGGAATTTGTGAATCTAAGGCAAAGAAGGCCCTTCTAACTTGGATTGGTGTGATAGATCGATCAACAAGGATGACTGCTCGAAGGCTCCAATCAATATCAAGCTCTGGCATGATTCGATCTATGGGTTGTGGAATACGTGGAAAATGACTTGGGATATTTTCATGTACGTCTCCAGATAAGGTCATATGGTGGATGGTTAAAACAATTGACTTTACGGACGATTCTCTGGCTTAGTCCAGAATTCTCTAGCTTCGTTAGCCGCTATATCCAGTAAGGAAAATTGTTCGATGATGATGGGTGGAAGTGGAGTGGATTGGAATACTAGTGTGTGTAGGACGGTGTTTATATCTGATTGACTTGTGGATTCGCTAGGCTGCTGAATTTTTGGGTCACAACCATAGACTCTTGATTGTTGCGGTCCTGTTATGGTCATATACGAAATCAAATCCTAATCCCTAGTATCTAGTAATCGTATGCTTTCTCAGCTTCTATGTTTAGGACCAATAACTGTGCGATCTTCTCATAATATCTCACAGGCGTTCGTGTAACCTGGATCCTTAAACTGGTATCTATGTCTATGAGAGTATCTCCTGCTCCTGGCTGTGGGACCAAAGGATCACAACCAAAGGTTTGTTTTCTTTCGAACCCTTCTACAGTCATGCGAATGTTTTACCTAGGGTAGTCTGTAATTTGGTTGATTTGACCAAAACATGTACGCCTGGTCGTCTTCTATGTTTAACCCTCTCAACTGAGAACTGATCAGTCGTAAATCTGTTGTTGTTTGGAATACTTGTATTCTGAGATTTTGGTCTATGTCAACTACTAATGTGACGAGGTTTGGTTGAGGCACGATTGGCTCAAATATGTATTCTCTGGGATCCTGAGGTCCCGTAATTGTCATACAAAATAAACTGTAAATCTAACTATAACAAAGCAAATTCTAACTACGTGGAATGAATCTAAAACATATATAACATCTATTTGTTCTGAGAAACCTTTTAAGAATTTAAGGAAAACAAGCTATTTAAACTTATCTAGAAATAACAACTAAATAACAATTTTAAACAAGCAAGATAACCGAGTGTAGTTATTTGCCTGTGCGATTTGTAGATTTATTCTAAATAAATGAAATAGCTTATCTATCTACAAGATTCTCGATCCTACCTCAGAAGTGAGGAGTGAATCATAGTTTCTCAGAAACTATCAATCCTCACAGCTTCCCTAGCAATATCGAGAATAGAATTTACTGAAATGAAGCAATTAACTATTTTATTTGATATGATTCTAACTGAACTTTGAAATTTAAAACCTGGATTCCGCAGAACAGTGGCGAATCTGATGGTGTGTGTGATCTTGTCCCCTCAGTTTGATCTCCTCGTTCTTTCGTGTTCACGTGGATCCAGAAAAGCGTGTAATACTAGCATCGACAGAAGTAGATATTGGGTCAAGGACAGCTCAGAATGCAGACTGAAAAATGTGAGTAGGAGAGGGATAGCGCAAGAGTACAGAGCTTGAATTATGCAATTCCTAGCGGGATTTTACTGTGAGTCATGCAACGTAAAGCGACCAGAACCTGAAACTATCGTGTTTGAAGAGTAAAACCTGCAACTTTAATGGCTTCCTAAGCTATTCTACTCCAATGGAATGGATAAAACAACAACACTGTTTGCACAAGCTGGATATGTGTCTTACCAACAACTGGACAATGCTAAATGAGCATGCAAAGAATTAAAACTATGGCTCTAAACAGAAAAAAAAGACTGAACTATGGAAAATGAGAGAATGAGAGCAAAATATTAGACCTGGTTGGGTGAAATAACAGTACTGTCTGCACAAGATGGGTATGTGGCTTACCAACAGCTGAATAAAGCTAACCAAGCATGCAAAATGAACTAAAACAAGTACTCTAAGAAAAATTATAGCTAAATCTAATACAAAGAGAAATTCAGAGAAAAACTTCAGGCCATTTGTTTATGCACAAACCATTTATTTATAGCTTTCATTTACCCAAAGATCAAAACCAAACTGAACTCTAAAAACCATAAACAATGGCCAAACACTATTCCAGGGGACAAAAAACATAAATGCAAGCCCAAGTCGACAAGGAAAGCTGGTGAAACGTTGATATTTTACGTGAGTCGCGTCAAAGCACTTTCTGGAAAACACGTGCAAGACCACTGCTCTGAGCAGGGAGGCGGTTATAGGACCGCCGCCCTAATCAGGGCGGCGGTTTCGTCACTAAAGATCAAAATGCCAAGAAAAGAGGGAAAAAGGGGAAAACAAAGGACACGGGGGCTAAGATGGGGCATGCGGGATGTTAACGCATACTCCGAGGGCTTTTTCAGATCCCAAACACCTTGCGAGGAGACCTGTATCATCATCAGGGAACTTGTTACACTGTTTCGGCAGTACAGTACCTGACAATTTTGTGTACGTACAGTGTCCAAGTGTGAAGCTTGTCAACATTTTTTTGGTCGTCTCAAGCTAGCAGCTCTCCCCTTGAAGCCCGTAGTGATTGAAGAACCTTTTCGCCAGTGGGGAATTGAATTCATTGGAACATCAAATCCTACCTCCAATGCCAGACATAATTATGTGCTGACTACTACAGACTATTTTACCAAGTGGGTGGAAGCCGCACCAATCACGCAAGAAACCTCAGAAGCTGTGTGCAAGTTCCTTAAAGAAAATATAATTGTCAGATTCGGTGTGCCTCATAAGATTGTAGCTGATAATGCCTCTAATTTCTCATCACATGAGTTGATAGAAATTTTCTATGGATTTGGCATCACCCTGGCTCACTCATCTGATTATTATCCCCAAGGCAATGGGCAAGCTGAATCTAGCAACAAGAACCTGGTTACCATAATTAGAAAACTAGTAGATGAAAACTAGAGGGCATGGCACAAAGCATTGTATGATGCGTTGTGGGCTGATCGAATTACCCCAAAGCGAGCTATAGGGATGTCTCCTTTCCAAGTATTGTACGGAATTGATGCCGAGATACCTATCTCAGTGGAGTTGCCAGCCTTACGGTTGGCCAAAGCAATCGAAGATATGACTTTTCAAAATTCTGTTGAGAAAAGGGTTATGTACCTAGCCAGGCTAGAAGAGGAACGAAGAAAGGTGGTTGATCGCATCGCAGATCATCAGAGCAGAGTGAAGAAATTTTTTGACAAGAAATCAAGGCAGCGTAATTTCCAGATTGGAGACCTGGAGTTGCTTTGGGATAAGAGGAGGGAGCTGAAAGGAATGCACAGGAAGTTCGATTCTTTGTGGAAAGGACCTTTCAAGATCCATGAGCTAAATGGTGAAAATAGTTTCCTTCTATCATATCTGGATGGAGGGTTACTCCCTTTGCCTTTCATCGGACAACATCTAAAGTTGTTCCATCACTAATGCAAGATGTTCTCTTGCATTGTACATACTTTACTTTTTGTTGTGTGTTTGCTTTTGGTCTTCTTTCTTTCTTCATTTTGTTTTGTTTCGGTTTTCTTCTTTTTTGACTCCGTAGCCCAATGGATAAAACCAAAGATTTTGAGTTCTCTTCCTTTGATATCACAAAGAAAGTCCCCAACTGGAGCCAGCTGTTATCTCAGTTTTGAGTTTACGCCAAAACTATCGGATAACCCTACGAATTTTTTAAGTTGGTTTTGTAAAATTGCCTTTATGAGAGATAATCGGGTTTTTGGGTTTCACCGACAGGACAACATGTGTTTTAGATGTTTCATGTCTGGTGTTCCCCAAAACCCGAAACCCGCATCGACACAGGTGAGTCAAGTTTGCGGAACTTCCGAACATCGGAGCATGCCTTCGTCTAAGCATCATGCTTTATGTCGATTGTTTCCCACAACCTGAAACCTAAATTTCCTAAGTCCTTCATGTCAGGTTTTCGGAACTTTGAAGCATCTAAGCATCATGCTTTATGTCGATTGTTTTCCGCAACCCGAGACCCGAATTTCTCTAAACACCTTTGTGTCAGGTTTTCAGACCTCCCGAGCATGCTGACATGGCATTAATGCCAAGTTGTCGGGTGGGTTGGCACATGCCAGCTGAAGTGTATTAATAGCAAATTTTCTTATATATATGTGGATTTCCACGTCATTTTTACCGGACGTATTTTTACTTCGTGGATTTTCGCGCATGCTTCTTCAACCCCGAAACCTGAAACTCACCTGTGCTCGATTGCGTTAATCGTTTTTGATCTTTCCTTGCCCTGGTTGAAGGTATTTATCTCTTCATTCTTTGTTTATGGTTTTCGTGAATTAATTATGTATGGAATTATTCCCATTTTCTTACCAGGTTTGTGGGGTTTTTATCTTTTTCCTTTTGGGGTTGTTTTCTGAAACCGGGTTTATGTTTTAGGGTTTATCTCTTTGGAATTATCATTTTGTGTTATTTCCCGGAATGTTGTTGTAATTAAAATATGTTTGGTATATGAATGGTAAAGAAAGAACTTGCATGTTTTAAATTCAACAAAAACCCTATTCCCTCTTCTCAGGTTTTGAAGGGTGCTTTGCAGTATCAAAAACCCACAGTATATCAGAATATTTGGTGTGTCGAGCTTTCTCAAGTTTTCGACATCTTCAAAGTGCCGGGATTTCTCAAGTTTCTGACATCTTCAAAGTGCCAGGTTTTCTCAAATCTTTGACATCCTCAGTGCATCGGGTTTTCTGGACTCCCCGACATCCTCCTCAGTGTGTCGGGTTCTTCTACCCTTCCGGCATCTTCAGTAGGTCGGGGTTTTCACAGTGTGTAACATCTCTTGATCTCTGAAATTATCCTCCTTCTAAATCCTTCATGTTGGATCCTGGTCCATCGCAAGAAAAGAGTGAGAAGTCAGGAAAGATGAAATACAAATTCAAAAAGGTGGAGTCTCCATCCTATATCAATTGCAATTATGACATCTGAGATACAGAGCTCGGAAATATAGATATAGAGGATTTCTGGAGTAGGGTAAAAATCTCCTCCCAAACTCCATGGATGAAATCAATAGCTGATAGTGGTTTACCTCTTGCAGCGGGTTTTCCCATGTCCGGTCAGTGCCCTGAATTCATCTTAGCCTGCGCTTCCAGTTATGACTCTGCTTCCCGTGCTGTGAGAAATCAGGCAGGAGAAGTTGTGATCAAGTTAGACGGAGGTTACTTTGATGACCTCCTCAAGCTACCCAATTTTGAAGAATATGGAGAGTTAGATATCAAGTCAGCTCAGAAAGCTTGGGATACTGATTAGGAAGATTGTATCAGGCACGTAAATAAGAAGTTCCTGATCAAAGCCAAACCGGCTGTTTCTAGATTCCCAAAACTTATCCCCAGAAGTGATTTCATTAAGGAAATCAATGACATCATCACTATGTTGAGTCAGGTTTTTGGTTTACCCGAATCAAATGTTTTCCAAGGGTGGATGTATCAGTTCATGATCACCATCAAGAAAAATCAACAAGGAATTGATTGGGGCACTCTCATTAGTAATGAGATAGATTCCCAAATGAATACAGTCTTGCCCACGGGGAAGTTTTATATGTCCTCAAATGTCATCTATGTAGCGGCTGGTATGAGGAACTATCCCGGGTTGGATACCAAGGGAAATAGGACGGTGAACCATGTTTATCAGTATTTCCCTCAACTGACCAGAAAAGGGTCTCAAGACCAATTCAGAAGGGTAAATGATGCCTTCTTTTATGAAAACATCTACAGGTTAAACCCTGAATTGAGGAAAACAAGAATCTCATATGAGGCTTGGGCTGAAGTTTCCAAATGGGGTTGTGTCTTCTTGCAATTCAAGAAGTTCACATATCTATGGGTAGTCATGTACTCAGGGGATCCTTTCCGTTTGCCTAGGTATCCAGGGGACAAACTGATCCTGATGGAATTGGTTAGGTTGTTGTTTTATTTTCACAAATTCCAACAAAGTAAGCATAAGGCTGTTGTATCTTTCCCAATTTATATTGGAAGATACACTTGTTCGACAGTGGTGAAAGCTAGGAATTTTGTCCATGAGCTACAGGACAAGCTGAAGAAGCACATGAAGCCCCAAGACAGGTTTGAAATTCGAGGAGTCCTTAAGGCCTATAGAACTCTATACCCGCAAAAGCCAAGCATAGAAGACATCTGGAACGATTTATGGGATGAAGTTGTTGTCCGGAGAAAGGATCATAGCAGATTGACACTTGCTGAGATTCAAACGTTTGAGCTCGTTAACTTACCAGAAGGTACTAGCGACAATGAAAGTGTTCTAGATCCTTCCTATGATGGACTGAATGAAGATCAATATGTTTTCCCACCTATTGATTGGTCTGTCAGTGAAAAAGCCTCCATTACAGATAGGTCAGCCCTGATTCTAGCATGTACCAAAGCTTGGCTCGCCTCTTAGGGAATGATTTTTAAAGATGATAAATTTTCAAAGTCGGCTGTTGTAGAGGCGGGGCCCTCCAAAAAGGGAAAGGACAAAAAATCTTCTAAGGGGCCTATAAAGGTCAAGTTTTTCAAAAAGAGAAAAGAAAGAGATATCTCTTCAATTATTTCTCCAGTTGAAACGGTGGATGTGCCAGAATCACCAACACCACCAGAATAGGAGAAATTACTTTGGAAGAAGAAAGAAGCCAGCCTCTGATTTCATCATTTGTTGATTGCCCAACTGAAGAGACCTTATCTCTTGCATCCAAGGCTTTGGAGTCTGAATCTGTGCCTCCCCCCTCACAACCACTCCTACCTCCTCATTCTCCATCCACTTCTTCAATCATGGCCAGTATTTTCTCTAGACTCTCACCCCTCTCTGCTGGGACCCAAGTAATCACCAACACTCCCCGTCCTGTGCCTCTTTTTATTGAATCTGCTACCACATTGGTAACTATTCCCCCTCCACTAGTAGAATCTTCTCCCCTTGAGAGTATGATACCAGCTTCTACAACCGTGGCAACTCCCTCTAATACGCCGCAATGGCTACTCGAGAAAACTCCGAGGAAGAGGAAGGTGATTGTACCCATACCAGCCTTTGATTTTAGCTCACTCAAGGCTTCTACTGCTAAATCAGCCAAGAAACCCAAAACAGTTTCAAGGGTTTTGGTGGATGCTTCAGGGGATAAGTTCCTAGAGATCGCCACTCCCGCGAATGACAAAACTAAAGAGAACATAACAGCCTCTGATTATCAGATAACCAGGGAGGCTCTAGGAAAAGTCACAGCAAAAGGGGCACAACAGGATGCATGGGATGCTAGGAACGTGCTGTGTCAGAAGTTGAAAGAAACAAAAGACAATAGAGATGAGCTTAAAGGAAAGGTGGAACAGTTGACTGAGGTTTTTCTTAAACTCTCAAAACCCCTTGAATCCATACCATCTTCTTCTGTCCCTGTCGGATTCGATTTCTCATCAGTGCCTACAATTGAGAAGATTAATAAAAAAGGAAGGGTGGTCGATGAATGGATCCAAAGGCTGCTCCAACAGGGAAAGGAAGTGATTCAAGACATTGTGAAAGTTTTTCAATCTTTGGGGGACATTCAGAATTATGGAGAAAATATGGATGATGATTTCTCTCAAGAAATTGGACATCTTGATTTGACTTTAAAAGCTCTCTAGGCATTAAAACAAATACCATCACAACTCTTGGTAGAAGAAGGCATCATCCCACATGTGGATAAACATTTCCAACTGACCAAAGCCATCAGGTTTAGGGTAAAGATTCTCAACGAAGCCTGTGGTAAGTTGAGAGAATCAAGGGATCAATTGATTGATGGCAAAAGTGATCTGGAAGAAGAGTTGCTGAAGATTTTTCCAAAGGTGTTAGTTGGAAACTCAGGCATCCTATCAGCTGATGATCTTTTCAAACAAGTCCAAGAGTCTGTTCAACATGAACCAATGCACGGATTTGGTATTGAGATCATTGATCGGTTTGTAAATATCAAACATTCTTTGGAGGCCTTGAGAAATCTCAGCAAAAGATTGAAAAAGCTTCCTTACAGTGCTAGTGATACCCATGAAACCTGTGAAATTTTGAATGATCATTCCACTGCACCTGACGAAAAAGAAATGCAAGGCATAATTCGAAGGTTCCAAGAGTTTCGGAACAAACAAGCGTAGCTGGAGGAAGAGAAAGATGAAGGAGCAAAAGATGATGATTCAGATTAAGTCCTGATGCGACGTGTCATTTCAATCTTGAAATTGACATGTCTTTTTCATTTCTGTTTTGTCACATTTTTGAATCATGTTTTGACTTGGTCTCCTGCGTGAGAGTTAAGCCAAATAGAACTCTTTTTAAAAGAACACTATTTTCTAAGATTTATCCTATTTTCTCTCTACTCCTTTTATTATAAATAAGGGATGCTTATTCATTCCAAAGGGTCGATATTTTTGGAAATATTGGGAGCTATTGGAAAGAAGAAAAACTTTGTGTTTTCTTTTAATCATCTTGAAGAATAGAAGTTGATATTATTTTGCAAACTTTGTGTTGTGGGATATATCTTTCTTAAGACATTGTTCTTACGTTCATAATATTAAGCTATTCTTTGTTTAGCACTTTAATGTTTCTAATCATTTCAGACATTATATTTATGATCTAGAGCCCGTATGATTATTTCGTTCTCTATGTTTACTCGAAAGAAAATACGTTTCTCTCATTTCCTTTCCATTGTTCTTCTTTCATTGTAATAGTTTCCGACCTAGTTCATTTACGAAAGCAATACCTTTGAATCATGTGGATGTGGATTTCAGGATTTTATCCCAACCCCAATGGTTAGATTAGTGTGAATACTGTATATATTGTTTTTGTTGTGTTTTAGATTAGTAATAAGTAGGAAGCCTCACCTGTCTTTGAGGAGGGATTTAATCCCATATATTGTGGTTAAACCTCATATTTTGGATTGAAAAAATATCCAACCAACACAATCCCAGACAAAAACACATGCTGGCAAGTGTTTAAGAATGATTAGCAGATCATTAATTTTTTGCAAGAAGAAGCTGAATTCTCAGCTAATAATCAAAGTAGATTAGAACAACAATATGGGAATCAAATAGTACAACTACATACAAATAAGATTCAAAAAATATTAGTGACATTGGATTCAATGTTCAATCCCAATGATCAATTTAGAAAATAGAAGGCTAACATGAGGATTAGAGGATAATATTCAGAGTTAATCCCAGTTGGAGAAGGTAAAGCACTCCAAATTGTTAAGGTGGCTAATCAGCAAGAAAGGTATGAATTCATAAAAATTTTCCAATAATTTGCAGATGTATTTGCTTGTAGTTATGAAGACCTGAGAGAGTTCAATATGAAGCTAGCACAACACACAATTGAACTAGATCTAGTTACTAAACCCATCAGGAAAAAGAAGATACCAATCAATCCATATATTGAACCTCTGATGAAAAAGGAGCTGAGTAAGATGATAGAGGAAAGTATAATATTTCCAATCAAACATTCGAGTTGGGTTGGTAATCTGGTCCTAGTTAGGAAAAAGAATGGGGAAATTAGATTGTGTGTAGAATTTTGAGATTTGAACAGAGCTTCTCTCAAAAATCATTACCGAATCTGTTCAATGGATTAGATCTGCAAGTGGTGTCTGGATCAAAGAGATTCTCTTCTTAGATGGCTACTCAGGATATAATCAGATCATGGTGAAAGAAGATGATCATTTAAAAATTTCTTTCACCACAAAATGGGGAACCTATGCCAATAGAAAAATGCCATTTGGATTGTCTAACGCTAGTGCTCCTTTCCAAAGGGCTTATCAACAAAATAGTGTTGATCTGTCTAGATGACATTACTATGTCCTCCAAAAACGTAGCAGACCACCTTTTTCAACTAAGGCAAGTGTTTCAAAGATGCTAAGAGATTTGAGGTATCATTAAACCCTAAAAATGCATATTCTTGGCCCATGAGGGTAGGATTTTAGGCCATATTATGTCTAAGGAAGGTCTGGAAATTGACCCAGAGATAGTTGCAGTAATAAGAGAATTTCCATTTCCAAGTCACAAAAAATATCTTCAAAGATTCTTATTCAAGATCAACTTTGTTCGAAGGTTTGTCCCAAAATTTGGTGCCCTTGTTAAGCCAATAACATTGATGTTGAAGAAGAGCTTAACATTCAGATGGATAGATGAAGGAAGGGAAAGCTTTGAGGCCATCAAAGAAGCTATATCACAAGCCCCAACTCTTGTGAATCTAGATTTATCAAAGGATTTTATATTGTATGCCTTTGGTGACAGTGACACTATCTCTGCAATCTTAGTGCAACAGAACAAAGAAGAAACAAAATAACCAATTTCCTTTTTTAGTCAAGGTTTGGAGGACTATGAACTAAGATATTCCTTTATTGAAAAGTAGGTCTTGGTAGTGATCAAGGGACTAAAAATGTTCAAGCATCTGGTTTCAAACAATAAGATTCAATTATTAGTCTCCCATGCAGGAGTTAAATATTTCCTTATCAGTAAGGATTTGAATTAAAAGAGAGAAGGATGGATCACTCGTGTCATAGAGTATGCCATTGAGATCAAGGTCACTAAACTAGTCTATGTTAAAGGGTTGTGTGAACAACTAGCCTCTGATGAAGAAGGAGAAAATAGTAAAAAGGAGGTTTATTTTTTCCTACAAAATAGTCAAGAAGAAGAAGATGCTAATGTACCTGCCTCTTATTAGACTTAAGACATGGTGCACTTCCTTCAAATGGGCCTATGTCCCCATTGGATGAGTAAATAAAAAAGAAGTAATTTCAGACTCTAAGTCATCCCATATGTTCTCCTTGATGGTGTCTTGTTTAAAAGGGACATCAATGGTGCTCTACTAAGATGCATTGGGACAGACCAGATCGAAAGATTGTTACAAGAATTCCATGTTGGGGCAGCTGGAGGTCATTTTTGTCCCAAGGGTGACAACACTTAAAATCATGAAAGAAATATCCTATTGGCCCATGGTGTTTGGTGACTGCTACACATGGATAAAAAGGAGCAAGAATTGAGAATTCTTCAAGGGAAAAGAGAGAAGCTAATAGCACTTCCATTGCAACCAATTTTAGTTGATCAACGTTTCATGGAATGAGGATTAGAGTTCATTGAAGTGATCAATCCAAATTCAAGCCAAGGCCACAAATGGATTTTGACAGCAACTGATTATTTCACCAAGTGGGCCAAAGCAGTGGAACTTAAAGAGGAAAATGAATCTAGCATACTAGATTTCTATGAAGCATTAGTTACCAGATTTGAGGTACCATCTACCATCATATCAGATAATGCATTGGCCTTTATAGGTTCTAAGGTCACATAATGGACAATTAAGAATTAGATTTACTTGAGCACCTCATCAAACTATTACCCTCAAGGTAATGGTCATGATGAGTCTACAAACAAGAACTTATTAAGGATTGTCAGGAGGAATCTCGATGAAAACAAGAGGACCTGTCATACAAAGCTCAAATCGGCCTTGTGGACTGATAGGAAAACACCCAAAATATCTAGAGGAAACTCCCCATTCAAGCTTATCTATTGTAAGGAGGTAGTGTTTCCTGTATCACTAGAGTTTCTAGCATTGGAGCTCCTGAGACACCTGGAGATGTCTTAATTTGAACCAACGGAGGCCAGGTATGTATAGTTGATGGAAGTAGAAGAAACTAGAGAGCATGCACTTCAAAGTATGGAGAAGGATCAGGCCTCAATTAACACATGCTTTGACAAGAAGGCTGGAACAAGGAACTTTCAGGAAAGAGACCTAGTGTTGAAATGGGATGTATACCAAGCAAAACTAGGGAGACACTCCAAGTTCTATACCATCTGGAGTGGCCCTTATATGGTTACAAAATGTAAAAGTAGTAATTATTTTCAATTATATATATTAAATGGTGAGGATTTACACATTCCATTGAATGGAATCTATCTTAAACACTGTTATTAGAGGGAAGGCTCCCACCTTGTACATATTAGCTTAGTTTCTTTTCCTCTAAGTGCTTGTGCACATTTTCTTGTTGTAGTTTAGGTTACTTTTCTCCTAAGTGATTTGCACACTTTGCATGTTCTATTTGGATCATGTATGATTTACAACTTTATATATAGTTGTGGTGTTGTTTTTTTACTCTTTTGCAGTCCATTTAGAGAGACAGATGAAGCCCCGGGTAGAAATAATTTCTACTCTCAAAAAAATTTTGTTTTGAGATTTCTTATGAAAATTGAGAGAGAAAACATTCGGGCTCATGAATCAAAGGTAGAATCAGTATCAGACCCTCTTTCTCAACTCCATGCCCAATGGATGCTTTAAGGCCACTCGTCTCTTCATCTAGTAGGTAGATGTCCCTGTGAGTCACCAAATTGTTATCCCAAATTTAAATTTCCATAAAATTTGGTCAGTAAAAGCCCTACACATAAAAAAAAACATGAAGGGAAACAATTTAGACCCATGAGCTCAAGTTTCAGAACTAGACAACGCAAAAAAAATAGGCTCGAGAAAGTCAAATTTGACCCTGCACAAGAAGAAATAGAAAAAACAATTCTTTTAAGCATTTCCTTATCTTAAATTTTTTGAAGGGTCGAGGGGGGAATCAATTATGAAGTGGTGGGGTTTTGGAAAATTAAATGGCCCTATGCAAGAAGAAAAGACTTTGTCAATCCATTTCATGTCTTAAGTTCATTCTGCAAGTTACAGGTAGCATCAACAATGGAATTGCAGGGTCAGAGAAGAAGGGGAGGTGCCAAAGATAGGTCAGGAGCAAGAAAGGGGAAAAATGGTGATGATACAAAGTTTTTTGGGCTTGAAAACAGTTCGGGGAAAAGGTATAAAAAATGAATAAGTATGGAGGAGGATGCGAAAGGATCCACGTGTCTTAACAATGCTTCTCCAAAGGTGAATCCAACAGGGGGGAGCCCAAACTTGCACCAGGATTCCACGCGTCCAAAAAACCCCAAGAAATTGAGGGGCATTGAAAATTCTTCAACTAAAAAGGAAGTGCCAGGTGTCAGCTTAGCGCAAAATCGGGAGGGAAACCTAGGGCAGAGACTCAAACTTGTCCCTAACCCTCCACATAGAAAATGGTAATAACAGAGTCAAAAGGTGGACAAGGGTGGCCTCAAAATTGGCTAAGTATAAAAGTGTAAGTGGAGAATGCCAAGTGTCTTAATGGAACATTTCCAAGAGTTGGTTTGAAGGCACAGACCCAAATGAGCATGAGCTCGCCACGTAGCCAAGAGCCCAAAAGGCTAAGAGGGACCGTTGAAACGTATATAGTCTTGTGGACATTGACAAGTGTCTACTCAACGCTCCTCCAAAGACAAACTTTGGGATGGATTTTCAGAGCAAGCACAGTGCCTCCACATGTTATTCAAAAAGGGCCAAGTTTTTTGAATAGTCAATGCACAAGTGTCTTAATGGTGCTGATTCAAAGATTGAATAAAGAAAAGGTTTCCAAATGAGTTACTCAGACTACCATGTGTCCTACGGAAAAATGGACCCTCAGGGAAAAGTTGGTTCTTTGCACCTTGTAGTATCAAAAGTGGTAAAAGCTGCAAAATGCCCCGCAACTCTGCCTAAGGGAAAAAGTCAATGTGTGAACCCAAATCAAATCCAAAGTGGGGAGTCAGAGGAAAAAGTGAAAATTTCTTTTTCGTTCAAAAGGCACAAAGGCAAGGATTGAAGCACATTCCCCAGCCAACCAAAAGGAGCCAGGTGTCTAAACGGAGCCTCAAAACTACGAGATTTTGTGAGTTTTCCATTTTTTGTGCAATAGGGAAAAAAGATAAATTGAGGACCTATGAGCCTGATTTTTCTCTAATTTGGCTGCCACGTGTCCCATATAAAAAGGGGTCCCATTTTTCATATTTTTTTCCTGCCCATCTTTACAGACCCGATACAAACTTCGAAGGGGCATACCTTTCCACTTAGGACTCGAAATATTGTGAATTTGAGACCGTTGGAAAGATCTCAGCCTCACCAACACCATGGAGGCCTAAAACTTTAATTTTGAGGAGGTTAGGTAAAGGGAATTGGAGGAAACGTCTTAGGGCCTTCAATGCAGGATCAATTTGTCTCAACAACCAAATCAGATTCGATATGTTTCTACTTTTTCCTCTCCTTTCAAGGTGAAAAATAAAAGATTCATGCAGTAAAGGAGGATTTGGGGGGTAGATTTTATTAGAAGCATTACCAACAGTGGTTGAGTTTCAACCTTATTTTCTTGCTTCTATCTCTCTTTCTTCTTTCAGGTTGAATCTATAAATACGGGGGAAAGATTCATTGTAAATGGCTAGAAATTCCTTGTTTGGTAGGCCCCCTTCTCCTTCTAGTGAAAGGATTTGTGGGGTTCAGGCCTTTCATTAAAATTGTAATACGGTTCTTCCTTTTTGCTACTTTGTAATGAACTGTATCAATCCACAAAGAAATAAAACACGTTTGTGATCGATCTTAGATCCTCTCTTGCCTCTTTTTCTCCCATTTGGTCTTCCATTATAGATCTGGCTATATGTGCTTGTTTATTGTATACATTTTGTTGGTTTGTGTCTATTGGAAAAATAAATGTTCATCATTCCTTTGGTGCATCACCTGGTAGTTTAGTTATTTCTTATTTCTCATTGTTGTTTTATCCCTATATCCTTGGTAATTTTTAGATTAGGATTAAGAATAGACCCTCTGCAAGTTTCTACGTATGCACCTAAAATCGAGGAATATGAAACCAACATTTAATCTAGAGATTCTTCCTGTTTTACAAAGTCCCAAACTTTTAGGAAGACTTCAATGTTATGTGGATCACACCAAATGATTCTGCCTTAGAAAATCAGATCTATAGACTCATTTGGGGTTGTTGTGATTTTTCACTAACAGTTACCTTGATCTAGTGCCCTCTTTGTGATTTTTGGTTCTCTTTTTCGGCAGTTTTGTCTTACTACCTACTTTTTTAGTATAGTTTTGGTGATTTTCTGCTTGTTTGTTTTTTGACTTGTCAACATGTTCTTGTTTTCTTTCTAGTTTGGTCTCTTTTATTGCTTTATCCAGGAGGTGAGACCCTTTTTGTACCAGGGTAGGATCCCTGCCAAAAAAAATTTATCCTTAATAAAAAAGTATATATATTACAAAGTTAAATATTGTGTGAAACAAAATGCTTTAATTTTTTTTGTTCCATATGGTCAATAATGGAAACAAATCTGTCATTTGCAAGTGGAATTGCGGCCTTCAAATTAATATTTTTAAGGCTAGTCATCCAAATATAGAGTGAAAAAATTGTTAATATTTCTCATTTATAACACTTTTACTCTTTATCTATTGTTACTTTTATATTTTAATACCTCTTAGGTTTTTAGTACATTTAGAATTAATAATTACTATTTATAAATGTATAAAATGTAGATGTTTTTTTATTTTAGTATATAAATTATATAAGTTAATATGATATATATGTGTGTATTATTATCATTTGTTGTGGGAGGAAGAAAGAAATAGGGCTTAAGAAAGAAAATGGATGGGAATGAAATGATGGATGAGCGGGAAAAATTTTTTCAAACTTGTATGAAAGATCTGGGAAGAGCGCATGGATCTGTTGACTCGATCTCTCCTCCAAATGAAAATGTGCAAGGAGTGCTAAAATCTTAGGCTGAGTACATCTCAAGCAGGGCTGAAATATTTTCCCCTCTCCCTCCCCTGCATCTAATCTATAACCAAAATGAGTCGACCCTGTTTGTGCAAGAGGAACTGGTGAAAATGTCTAGTTACAAGAATGGGCTCTCACTCTTTTGAATCTTTGTTGGCATTATGCCAAACGTTGACCTTTTTAGGGCCTAGAATATAAGAAAATGGGCTCTAAAAGGAGGAATTTATTGTGTTGGCCATCTTAAATAAAGCATTCTTGTTTTAGTTCACTAGGGAGGAGGAATACCTTAAAGCCATTAACGTTGGACCCTGGCTTTACAGAAAGACAATGTTGCATATGGCCAAATGGCACCATGGTATGACAACCAAAAAATTCAAACCCAATGCCTTCCAAGTGTGGGTTAAGCTCCATGACTTGGCTCTTGACTTTTTTGAAGTTTGAGGTGCTGAGGTGGATGATCAAAGACGTTAGGGATCTATTGGTTATTAATACAACAACTCTCGCTAGGACAAAGATGGTCTCATTAAGAATGTGTGTAAATATATCTCCAGAAAAATGTTTCCTTCCTTTATCCGCATCTTCTCGGTTCATGGGGAAGTCAATCAGGTGATTGAGTAGGAATTGCTCCTCTGTGTACTATGAAAAATGCAAAATACTAAGTCATGGAGCTGGCTCTTGTAAACGCTTAGATCAGAAATGGAGACATGTTTATGTCAAGTCTTGTGTGGGTTTACAACCACCAAATACCCTGAAACGTATGTTCCCAGAATTAACAGTGGGGTGATTTTTACGCATTGTAAAATGGGGAGTTTTTGATAGATAGTGGATTGGTAGTGAAATGTGTTATTGGGGAAAAGTTATAGCCTAGTGTAGATACTCTACCACCTTTACCCACATCCCTAGGTCAACAAAATGACATGAAATCAAATCCTAAAGATCTTGAAGAAAATCCTATAGATTCATATGTAAATAGTAAGGATGACAACGAGACACCCAACGAGAAAGGGGATGAAATAGATTCCTCTTTTGGGTACGAAACAAAAGAAGCAATTGAAAAACCACCAACGTCATCCTTTTTCTCGGATCGTGAAAATGAATGAAATGGATGAAAAGTTTGATGAAGTGATATGTAAACATTAGGTGGGGAAAAATAGGGATTTCGAGACTCAGAATAAATCTGATAGGACCTATAATTAGGTTGTTATGGAAAAATTGCCCCCTTTGGGTAAATTAAAGGTGGTATTAGTGATTAATGAGGAGGATAAACTTAAATGCTCCTCTCAGATGTCTCAACCTCGAATCAACCTAGACTCCCTAAAGGATCTTTCCTTTTGGGAGGGTGAGAGATACAAAGACTACATTAATGAGAAATTTAGGTGTAATATTTATTTTGATGATGAGTGGAACACTTTGCAATCTATAAGAATTAAGCTCAAGAATTATGTTCCAAACTGCATCAGAATCACTAGGAATGGACATAAAAGCTACTTTGATATTTTCCCCTAGTGATTATTGTCCTTCCTTTCTCGTCGCTTAGCTTGGGTGGTTCTTTTGTTTTTGATCTGCTACATTTGTGCTATTGTTTAGCTTATTTTTTAGCTTGTACTAGTTTGATTCATGTTTGGTCTTCACAATTTTTTATTTGGGTTCTTTGTCCCTTTTTGGTTGTACTAGGGAATTGATTAATTGAAAATGAACTAAAATGAGATAGTGAAAATTAGGCTAATATAATCTACAAGAACATATAACATAGTATATAAATGTACTAAAACAATATATAAATAAATTATTTGAAATAAATTAATGACCCTAATGTGCAAGGATAAAGAGAGGAAAGAACTGAACTAATATTTGGAAACTGACGGAGAGTGTCTAAGGTCTAACTGGAAATTCCAGGAATAAAAATGAATGTGTCAAATCCCTAAAAATACTTAATATAGAGAATCTGCATGGACTTGGGCACCTAAGGCTAAACTTAGGTGCCCACAGGTGCTTTGTTATGAAATGTGGGTTCTTTGGTTTAGGAGAAATGTCCAGAACTAGTTTTCACAGGGTCAGAAAGTAATCTAGAACTCTTCTTTCCTCTCAGACTAAATTTTGTGTGTTGCGTCAAATTATCTGAATATCTAAAGAGATGAATGAATGACCTACACAACCCTAAAAAACAAGCATAAAAACCCCTAATAAATAAAAATGCATATAAAGGCATTAGAATCTCCTCATCTTTCAAAATGGTGGAATTACTGACTGAGTGTTGCACTACATCTTAGACTTGATATAGTTCTATGTGCGAGTGTGTGTGAGAGAACATTCCCTAGGTAATTCCTATGCCAATCATATTTTGTGAAGTAGCAAGCAATAACTGTATGTAGAAAATATAATAGAATATGTGCATAGAATAGTTTAGAATCCCTCCCTCTATGAAGATTGATGCAAATGTCCTAGCTGTTTCCTTGATGATGATGGAGCTCTGTCGATGCCAATGCAATAGATGGATGCAACTCTAGATGGAGTGATAGTATATAGTGATGTTAGGTTCCTCATTATGGTCTCATAAATTTATATTTATAGGGTTCTCTTAGTCCAATTTTGTAATTAACCTTGAAAAGGTTGACCTCATAAAAAGATAAGGATGAAAAATGGCTATTAAAGACCCAAGAAATAAGTGGGAAAGTTGAAAATGGACTAGGGTGCCCCGAAACAAGACGAGGTAGCCCATGGGTGCCATAGTACAAAATATGGGCACCCGAGTTAGGGCTAAGATGACATTGGATATTCATAAATGGATGGATAAGAAGATGCAATAGGTCACAAAATATGAAATAAAATAAATAATATGGCCAAAAGGATGGGGTTTAATACTACTTTCTTTGCTCAAGAACCTTCTAAATAGTAGTATGAGACTAGGATAAATAAATATCTAAAGTGCATGATTTTGTGACTAAATTTTCCCCCACTTTATGTTGGTGAGTCGGAAAGCTCGATAACATAAAGTAGATACAGATGTGTACCTGATGTCATTGTAGAGTGATGAAGAAGGCATGTTGAAGGACTAGACAAAGCGTGTAGTTATAAAAATATGGAGGAGCTTGGAAACTATAGATGAAAAATGCACAAAGAAAAAGTGATGAGAGTGAACCTAGGGTGAAATGCGTGTGAGTAGATTTTGCAATGTGTAGTGTACCTTCATGGTTATTTAAGAAAATGTGATGTCATGAAATTTCATTGTTATCGCCATGTTATCATTGTAGATTCCCTCATTTGAATGATTTTTTTTCATATGGACGGACGTGCAAGGAGAAAATGATCAACTAGTCAAATATGTATTTATGTAAGTGTAAAAATGCAATGTAAAATATGCATGTTCATGGAATATTGCGAGGTAAAGCCCCACTGCTGCCATTGTCAAATTCAAGGCCGGTAACATTGAACCGGATCATCACCACACATTTGGGTATAATCTTATCTTTCTTTTTGGACCTAAGAGTGTGTGGAATCTTACAAAAAATCACGTCCTTGGGGATTTTCTCTACACCACTTCTCCTGATGTGCAGTGCATATAGTATTTTACGAATATTAAGTTATTTATCAGATGGGATGGAGATTGGGACATATTCAAGGATTATCGTTTGGGTGCTTCTTCCACTGCAATTGAAGCCAATATAGACAAGTCCAACTAGATATATTCCTAGGTGCCGATCATGAATAAATTTATTAGTAAATCAATCTACTAGGGATTACATGTGGGTTTTGTGTATTTTTCTTAAGTGGATTGTTAATTGTTAATTTTGTGTTATTGTGGGTGGGGTTCACAAATAGTTTTTGCCATCATGGATGATTTTTAATATTATTTAAAATATTATCATTGAGGGGATTAAAATGAGGTATAATTGTTTGACTATTAGCTAATGGTTTTTTCCGTACCCAAATATTATTGTCGAGGAATATGTCATTTTGAAAATGAAGCAAACTCAAAACAAAAGAGGGGAAAGCACACCAAATTATAAAACAAACATTTATTGCAATTGAGGGAAACCAAAAAATCCTTGGAGTGAAATTTTATGCCCATTTGTAAAAAAACATGCCTTAATCACCTCTCATGTACAATGTAGAAACGTGTAAAACCTACCCAATTTTAAAAATATGTAATATGTAAAAATTCAATCAATTTTTTCTTACAATTAAATTGGAATTTTATGTTGGAGAATCTACTGTCCTACAACTACTCTTGTATTACCAATACATTAAAATACTATTATATTACTTTTATTTTGTTAAAATATAATTACCCTTGGTAAATTATACAGATAAAAAAATATTAAATTTCAGAATATTTGTTATATTTTTACAATTATTTGTATGTATGTCTGTTTCAATCAATCTTTACATGGATCAGTACAACTACACTATACCCAGATCAATTTATAAACAAAGAATATGAAACATTTATTCACATCCTAAACAATGACACACAAGTCATCCCCTTGAGGAATTCATCCATTTATCACCTGAAGAACTTGTTGCCTATGGTTAGTCATCTTAAAAATTAGAAATAATAATTTTTATATAGATTTCTAAATAAATTATATTATTATAGCTAAATATATAAAAACATACCATCACATGTTCATAAGGATAGTATAGAACACAACTGAAAATACCATCAACACTGCATAGAAGAAAATTTCTCCTAAACAATAGTATTATGAGAATAAGGTGCACAACAAAAATGTCATATGGTACTAAAAATTACCTTTATTTGTTTGCGTCCATACTTTTGTAACTATTTTTGTACAATAAAAAACCAAACTTATCATAAATAGTCAATTCTTGATCAACATGTTTCATGGCATACATGAAAATATCCACCTAGTTAGATGTCAACCACTTAGCAAAAATAAAATTTTCATGGTCATATGATACATGCCGAAAAATAAGACAATGGAAAGGAAGATAAATAATTTTTAGATTATTCCCTCATAATATAATGACTTCCATATGCATATTTTTTCTTTATAGAGATCTTACTATAAAAAACATTTTGTGATATCCCAATTCACATCGACATATGTGAAGAAATGTTAAGTCATAAATTTGATACGCTACTAGCAATATATCAACCTTGGCATATAAAACGTTGAACCACTAATAACATATACAAATACAATACAAGTTCTAAAGAAGACATCTCTGAAATAGAATTACTACAAATGGAAGAACACGAAATGTGTTCCCACTTGCACCCAATAGGGGCCATCAACTTTAAAATATTTGGTAAACCAAATGTTTGGTTATAATTCAAAACAGTAGTAACTTTAACCAATAACTTCCGAACACTAAGTTCTTCATGTACACAACTCATTTTCAAAAACTAAAAATTCAATATTGAAATGTAGTCTCTAGAAAAAATATTCCTCCTTTTTTATGTCTACAACTCCATTATGTATTTACCATACGAATCAAGATCGTTTTACCGATGCAACACATCTATATGCTATTAATGTGTCAGCCACTTTATATAACAAGCAAAAAATGCATGTCCTTGACATGTCATTTGCATTTAGTAGAGATGAACAAAATTGAAAAGGAGGATATACAAAAACTAAAAATGCAAATTGAAATTTCATTCCTCATTTGTGATGGTGAAGAACCTATTCTTACTGCAAATTTATGGGTTCAATCCATCATGGTCAATAGCGCTCATGGAAGTGTAATTACTATAATGTATGCCTAAAGTTTCAAACCTCCATCTTTGACATCATATGTAGTTGTCAATTTCTATAAATATATAGGCCCAACATAGGATACCACACACACAACACATATTTAATTTCCTCCCAAAACAAGAGGCACACATTGTCAAGTTCTCTTAACATTGGCATGACCTCTAACAATTCACAAACCATAGAGTCTAATCCCTTGACAAGGAAAATGAATTTTAAAGCCCTCTTTCATGTCTACGATCTTGAAGACATGCTAGTTTTCCCAACATTTTCCCTCAATAACTACAAATGTCTACAAGAATTTGCACATTATCAGGCTTAGAAACAAGAATAAACAATGCTCCACCAATGCATCCCCCTGACACACATCATGTACATACATCCATTACATACTATGATATTACGAAAAAATTCCATGTACATTGAATACATTGAGGGAAATATATTTGAATTTATTTCTCAAAGCAAAACAATAGACTATTTTAATATCTAAGATGCAAAAACAACCCTATCTAACATAAAAACTCTTATTCCACTAAATATAGGTATGGAAAAAATTACTACACCACCCATATATCATAGCAAGAGTGACAACTTCTATGATATAGCTACTCTTAGTGACAATTCTATATGCTATACAACACCAACTAAGCTCTTATTATGTAGACCACTACAAAAATGAAAAAAACCCAAAAAGGGATAGGGAAACCAAAACAAATTCTAAAATACATGCTTATTGCAATTGAAGACAACCAACAAATCCTTGGAGAGAAATTCTATGCCCATTTGTATAAACCATAGGCCTAAATCACAACTTATGTAAAATAGAACAACATACAAAACCTACTGAATGTTTAAAATATGTCATATGTAAATATAATTTACCTTATCAATATATAAAAATGCAAACAAATATTTCTTACATTTAAATTAGAATTTTATACAGAAAAATCTATTTTCCTACGTTTAATCTTGCATTAACAATATATTAAACGATCCTATTACTGTTATTTTTATTAAATCTCATTATGCATGGTAAAAAAGAAATTATTATTGGTAAATGGTTTTTTCGAGGGAACCATACCCTATTACATCAAAAGGCTCAAAACCAAAATATTGAAAAAGAGAGGAGGAGAAAGAGGGTCAAAGAACCCATATAATAAATGAAGGTCCAAGGAAAAGGAAACCAAACTACCTAGTAGAAACAAACAAGAACATAGTAGGCTCACAGTCAAACCATAGTTAACCAACGACCTGAACTCAACACAGAAACAACAGGCCTCCAGTCCATATAAACTAATAAGATAAAATAAAAAGGCACAACTCATAACTTATTCAAAACGATGGTGTTTTTAGGATTGTTGTTACCTTTGTTCTACCTATCCACTACCATCCAATCCTAGTTACCACCTTACATGAGAATTGAAAGTACAACTTCAAGATTCTTGATAGGAATGTGACCCTCAATGAGGGGTGGGACACAAACCATCGACAAATCAGTAATGTCCTTTTTGGCTGAATATTCCATCACATCCCTGACAGAGTTGAGATAATTAAAGTTATGTGATTCCTTCTCTAAAGGGGTTGGGAATCCATCTTGGTGATATTTGCTTGAGGGAATTAATTTTTCCTTAATGGGGTCATATTGGGGATTGATCAAGAGATGTTCTATAAGAGAGTCCCTCCACCATGTTGGTCCTTCTTTGCATCTAGAATACCCATAATTATCCGAAAGATGGCCTATTTGAAAACACCTAGGGCACTTTAAGGATAGACCCTCATATTCTAACCTACATATCCAATGTCTCTCAATGATTTATAGATTACTTTCCACTAGAAGAGCTTGGGAGGTGTCATTATCTACTAAGATTCTAGTAAAAAGTGTATGATTCTTAACTAAAGTTTTTTCATGAACTTTCACAGTGGAGCCAAGCATTTCTCCTATCACAGTAAGGAAAGATCTCCTATAGAGTTGTAATGATAGCACTGAAAACCAAGCCCAAACAAGGTAGGTATAAAAGGAGTCTTTTAGAGGTTCAAAAGATAGATACAATGGCTTGAACATGAGTTCGTGTTCACCCCAAACCAAATATTCATAAAAAAATCAGATCCCTACCTTCTTGGGTTTCAAATACATCAATGAAGTAATATTTATTACATGGGTAATTTAACGCCCACATTTATCTCACATAAATACGATAGTAAAAATACCGGAATAATTTATTTTTTACTTACGTTTTAGTACACAAGAAACTACAAGAGATCACTTAGGACAACACACACCATATTATATGTTTACACATACATTAACCCATGTAGATAACATGAAAACATGTGATTCACATCAAGGAAACTTTTTTTCTAATGAAAAATCAAAACATAATGATTCAACTACAGTAAAAATTTATAGATAGGGTCTTCCCATGTCATGAAATTTTTAGGATTACACATTTATTACATTCATGTTTCAATATTTAACTTAAGTTCTATAAATGCTCGTAATATGAGAATCATACATTTATTTTCCTTTTTACTAAATTTTCCCTTATAGATTTTAACATTTAACTTATGGTGTATCTCATTAAATAAGGATCATCTACATTATTTCAATTAATTGTTTCATTCTTTCATTTGTTAACAGGAAATTTATTTACACACAAGACTATTTAGATACACACAAGGCTACTAGGTATTATCCATATGATTCACTCCTAATGGCATGCATTTTTATCTTATATCATACCTTTTTTAAGCAACATAACAAGTGTGAGTCCAGAGGAGGGAAGTTTCACGATTTTTCCTTAAGGATTTAGGGTCAAGTTTCTTTCATTCATTTATAATTTGACAATTAAGTTAGTACACAGTAACTATTATAGGAAATATGTTCTTTATCAATAGTGAGAGGGTTTAATAACATTAAAAGGAAGGCCGTGTTTCAATTTCATATGGAATAACATCCCACGATTTCACTTCCCTAGGCCAAGCATAGATTATAAGTTTACTATAGTTATGCTCCAACAATAAATGAAGGATTTGAAGTAACTTAACATGGCAACATAATTCCTTATTTTTTTTTCTAGATTAGGTATCCTGAGTATCATTTTCGAACGACTTAAGATGGTTTTCCCTAACTAAGTGCATATTCCTTTTGTAATGAATTGTGTAACCTATTGGCTAATAGGAGCATTTGTATCCTTAATGAGATTACCAGTCCCTATCGTAGGGGATTTATCTCTAAGAAGATGATCACAGTTTCACACCATACATCCATTACATAGAAGGATAAGTTGGCCGGAAGATGGAGTAGTGCATCATTTAAAGGATTAAGGTTCACATTAGAGTTTACACAACATGGATCCATTTTCTCACCACAAGATGGTTCAAACACGTTATAAGAATGATCTAAATTTCACCTTTTTCCAAGAACATCATTTTACAGTTACATTCTCACCAACTAAGCATAAACTAAAAGGTCTTAAGTTTTTTAATTAACTCTTGGTACTACACCATAAAACCCAAACGATTATCAAGATTGGGTGTAAAGTTCATTTATGATCCCAACTCTTAAGGGTGGCTTCCAAGGTTAGTTGGCAATCTTCTCCACTCAACATGTATGTTGGTCAAAGAGTATTTTACACTATGCTTAATGTTGGTTTCCCATGGAGTAATACCTTAGAGAACACATTATCCTTACTACACACATGATTACAAATCCTAGGAGGGAACCACATTCTATAGATAATGTTTGACCATGTCATTCCTAACTATCGGGTTGATGATGATGTTGCTAAGCATACAAACTATTGCAATAACTTAAACTAGGGATCTTAATAACTTAAGCTCGAAGATGTCATTGAGTGTAAAGATTTATCTTCAATCTAAGGTTTTAGTTTCTTCTGTGCTAAGAAAGATCATGCAAAAAGGGTAGATATGCACAAGTTTTAAACTAAGGTTGATTATTCTATTTAGGTTTCTTCTCTATAATTGCTAGTTACATAACACAAAAATCTAGATATTTAGTCATAAATCTCACAACGAGAAAAAACTATAAGATGTTAAATTCAATTTGATTTAACGTATGTATGCAACATTTACAATATAACACTTGGGATCAAAATAACACCCATGTTTACACGAATATTTCCCTTAAATGCTAGCATGTTAAAAATGTTACAAAATTTCACTAATAAACCTTTCAACAGTTTGCAAAATGTTGAACTAACCTTTAAAATCTCACTCAACATATATATCCGACCCCCTTTTTACCATAATCATTTTAGTTCAGGGAAAATTTTAGTGGTGAATATTCGTAATATGGCGAATATTCCATTTTTGAAAATTTTGAAAAGGTGAATTTTTTGGCACGGGCCAGTGACCTATTCGCCTAAAAATTACACTTTAATTTTTTTTAAGGGTCGGCTTCGCCTACCCTTGAAAAATATCCCCTATATAAACCTAGATTATTCGCCAGGTAGAACACTTCTACTTCACATTTTTCAACAATATGATATATCCTGTATTATACACGCGTGACAAGGGGGTAAGTTATTGATGCGCGACAAGGAGGGTTTGCAGACAAGGAGATACTGTAGATATTGACGCATACTAGACGCATGACAAAGATTTTGTTGACGAGCGGCATGGAAGTTTTTTTTATGAGCAAGAAGAGGGCAAAGGTTGTAGACGCGCGACAGGATATTTGTTGTCGCACGTTAATAGACCTTATTGACGCGCGTCACTAAGGCCTATTGATGCACGTCACTAAGGCCTATTGACACGCGTCAAAAGGCCTTAGTGACGCGCGTCAACAGGCCTTAGTGATGCGCGTCAACAAGCCTATTGACGCGTGTCACTAAGGCCTATTGACGCGCGTCACTAAGGCCTATTGACGCGCGTCATAGGCCTTAGTGACATGCGTCAATAGGCCTTAGTAATGCGCATCAATAGGCCTTAGTGACGCGCGTCACTAAGGCCTATTGATGCACGCCAACAGGCCTTAGTGACGTGCGTCAATAGGCCTTAGTGATGCGCGTCAACAGGCCTATTGACGTGCGTCACTAAGGCCTATTGACGCGCGTCACTAAGGCTTATTGACGCGCGTCAACAGGCCTTAGTGACACGCGTCAACAGGCCTTAGTGACGCACGTCAACAAGCCTATTGACGCGCGTCACTAAGGCCTATTAACACGCGTCACAGGCCTTAGTGATGCGCGTCAATAGGCCTTAGTGACGCGCGTCACTAAGGCCTATTGACGCGCGCCAACAGGCCTTAGTGACGCGCGTCAATAGGCCTTAGTGACACACGTCAACAGGCCTATTGACGCGCGTCACTAAGGCCTATTGACGTGTGTCACAGGCCTTAGTGACGTGCGTCAATAGGCCTTAGTGACGCGCGTCAATAGGCCTTAGTGACGCGTGTCAACAGGCCTCTTGATGCGCGTCACTAAGGCCTATTGATGCGCGTCACTCAGGCCTATTGATGCGCATCACTAAGGCCTGTGACGTGCATCAATAGGCCTTAGTGACGCGCATAAATAGGCTTGTTGACACGCGTCACTAAGGCCTATTGACGCGCGTCACTAAGGCCTGTTGATGCGCGTCAATAGGCCTTAGTGATGCGCGTCAATAGGCCTTAGTGATGCGCGTCAATAGGCCTGTTGACGCGCGTCACTAAGGCCTATTGACGCGCGTCACTAAGACCTATTGACGCGCGCCAACAGGCCTTAGTGACGAGCGTCAATAGGCCTTAGTGATGCGCGTCAACAGGCCTATTGACACGCATCACTAAGGCCTATTGACGCGTGTCACTAAGGCCTATTGATGCGCATCAACAGGCCTTAGTGACGCGCGTCAATAGGCCTTAGTGACGCGCGTCAACAAGCCTATTGACGCGCGTCACTAAGGCCTATTGACGCGCGTCACAAGCCTTAGTGACGCGCGTCAATAGGCCTTAGTGACGCGCGTCAATAGGCCTTAGTGACGCGCGTCAATAGGCCTTAGTGACGCACATCACTAAGGCCTACTAACGCGCGTCACTAAGGCCTATTGACGCGCGCCAACAGGCCTTAGTGACGCGCGTCAATAGGCCTTAGTGACGCGCGTCAACAGGCCTATTGACGCGCGTCACTAAGGCCTATTGACGGGTGTCACAGGCCTTAGTGACGCACGTCACTAAGGCCTATTGACGCGCGCCAATAGGCCTAAGTGACGCGCGTCAATAGGCCTTAGTGACGCGCGTCAACAGGCCTATTGACGTGCGTCACTAAGGCCTATTGACACGCGTCACAGGCCTTAGTGACGCACATCAATAGGCCTTAGTGACGCGCGTCAATAGGCCTTAGTGATGCGCATCACTAAGGCCTATTGACGCGCGTCACTAAGGCCTGTTGACGCGTGTCACTGCATTTTTTTGACGCGCGACAAGGAGGTACAACAGATATTGTTGCATAGCAAACGCATGACAAAGAGTTTGTTGATGTGCGACACGGAGATTTTTTGATGAGAAAGTAGAGGTCGGAGGCTGCAGACGCGCGACGGGAGATTTTGTTGTCGTGCGTCAATAGACCTTAGTGACGCGCATCAATAGACCTTAGTGACGCGCGTCAATAGGTCTTAGTGACGCGCATCACTAAGGCCTATTGACGCACGTCACTAAGGCCTATTGACGCGCGTCACTGCATTTTTTTGACGCGCGAAAAGGAGGTACAACAGATATTGACGCATAGCAGATGGACGACAAAGAGTTTGTTGATGTGCGACACGGAGATTTTTTGATGAGAAAGTAGAGGTCAGAGGCTGCAGATGCGCGACGGGAGATTTTGCTGTCACGCGTCAAAAAATGCAGTGACGTGCGTCAATAGACCTTAGTGACACGCGTCAATAGACCTATTGACGCGTGTCACTAAGGTCTATTGACGCACGTCACTGCATTTTTTGACGCGCGACAACAAAATCTCCCATCGTGCGTTTGCAGCCTTCTGTCGCAGTGCTTGATAATCAGGCGAAATTTTTTCATACAACCCTCAAAAAATTCACCTTCCCATGAAACCGGTTCCGGGGATATTCGTCAGGTATTCTCCACCTCCGATTTCCAGGAGGTCTCTTAAAATGAACCCTGTTTTAGTTGCAATAACAACTAGTTTTAGCTCAAGGGCTAAGAAAACCTCATCAGAAATTGACCTTTGATAGGTGAATGTACAAAATTAAGAACTGGAAAATATGGAAAATTCACCAAAATTGAATAAACTAAGAACTTGAAAATGGGTTGTAAACGATGATGATTTTTCCAGAGCCACTGGTCCTAGTTGGTCTAGTTTGACCTAGTCAAACTACAACTGGAGGCCTACAAAACCCCATAACGAAACTATCAAGAAAATTGATTTTTCCCAAACTAAAGGTTTCAAGTGATTTTCTATTGAAAGTACTAGAGGTTTGCAAAGGTAGATAAGCATTTAGATGCTCAAGGACCAAACAACGAACTAATGTGAAACTCGATTTTTCCATTTTAACACCCTCCTAAAAGTGCAAATGGGGTATCAGGGCTCCGAGAGGAGCGACAAAGATAGTATAAATGGTTGATAGGGGTCAGTCTAAATCTTGATGTGACTCTCCTCATAACAAGTAACACATACGATGCTTGACATCTAGTTTAGGGGGATCAGAATGTTGTTCTGTAAGTCACTAAAAATTGCATTTTTCTAACTTTGCAAGGTAGATGGAAGAGGTTGTTTTAGTTGAGGACTCATCTAGTTCTCGCCAATACCAACGGACATGAACACAAAGTTTTGACACCATGGGTTTAGCAATGCATAAAACTCTGGTCGCGACATGGTTAAGGGTTGAATTGTAAGTCGCTAGCATAACTTACTTGTGTTGTTTTACTGATTATGTAACGACCCAAAAATTCACACACGAACAACACAATAAAAGACAGGATATTTTTTTTTTACTTGCTTCGACACATAACACGACACAACATGTCATCACAAAGATACAACCAACTCTGGGAACCACTTTTTACGGGGATGACCACAAGTTCAGCATGGAAACGTTCACACCCAAAAGGATAACACACTTTTCTTTTTTTTGACAGAACAACATAGAAGTCCAACCACATGACACTCTCACAGCTAGGGCAAGCCACAGTAAGAAATGATTGAAGGTTATTTATTTTGATAAAACACCCTTTAACTCATGACTTATGTTTTCAGAAAGATTCAATATATGATTCATACAAATTCATCTTACCAACTGAGTTATTTTCTTATACGCTGTAGAAATAGTTCACTTAAAGTCTTCTCCTACTTGCTAAATCTTATTATCTTCCAGAAACTAACCATTGTTTTCCCTTAAGCTTGTTTAAGAGTTCACCAAAAAGGGGTAGTGTTCACTAGTTTAGCTAGGGATATCAATTTATAAAAATTTACTTTACAAGGATAGTTTCACCTTTGAGTACTTCAGGAATCTCTTGTTCTCAAGTAAGTCATCTCTAACATTATTTTATCTAAATATATATATTTTAGTTAACTTCTATAAGGGTTAACCACTCCATTTAATTTTACTTATATCACATCATTACAAGGTGTCAGAGAGTTTTGACTTAACACTTTATTCTCAAAATCATGGTTTTACAATACTTATGCCAATGTAATGATTGAATATCATTTCTCACCAAGGTAAGTTACTAGTTTAACAACAAAAGGGAAAGGACACTTCACCACGTAGTTTTTCCAAACATACCAAGACAAGAGATCTTCTAAACTCCTTGCAAGCAAAGTTACAAAATTTACAGCGCATTGAAATTTCTACAAGGAACTTCATAAATTGAACTGATGAAAATTTTACACTCTTTTCCTTAAATCTACTTGCATAATCCATCTGCACAAATATTTATTAGAGTCAGTTCGCTAGAACTGAGCATGATAAGATATAAACCTCACCTAATAATTTATGCCATCTAGCATCTAAATAAATGAAATTTTGAAATACTCCTTATCAAATAAATTTCTAACATACATTTAAAAACTTAACTGCACATCTCATGATAATACATTTTTATACTCATTAATGTTCACTTCCTTTAAGATCTGCTCTACATAAGAACACAATTCCAAGAGACTAGATATACAACCTTAATCATGCAATTAATCATACTTAAATTTACAGTAATAAATAATAACGCTCACCTAATACCCTCGAACCTACTTCACATATATAAGTATCCAACAAGATTATCTTTCAATTAAATAAAAGCACCAACAACATTAAGTTTATATAAAAAAAAATACAAGTATCAATCTTACATTATTGATCGATATTACCCCAAGTATCAAAACCTTCATAGATAATCAGTGGGTATGTAAGTATAGTTTGGATATTTATCCCGCAATTTTTAAGAATATAATTGCGTTAACAAAGGTTTTGCCAATCAGCAAGTTCATATATTATTTAGATATCCTTTTGGTTGCTTATTTTCCATGTCTTATATATTTCTTCTAGTAAAAGAGTTCCAACTCATTGGAATGAGTTACGATCAACAATATTGTCATCTGTTGGTAATATGTCAAAGATACATTTGACTAGCTAAGATATGTAAGTGCGGTCCAAGCCACTATGAATACAAGTATCAACATTATCTCAACTCCTAATAAGATGTGAGAATCAATTTTTAGCTAACAAAATAATCATCGTAAATGGCCAGAAAATATTCCACTCGTTAACCAAGTATTGAAATAACATATTTATCCTTACTGGTTACCTGATAACATAATATACACTGTTATATAATTTAACCTCCACTTGGCATACCCCCAATTTATGGGTATTAATTATTGTTCTATAAAATGAAGTTAATTAATTTCAGGTGGACTTATATCCTTACTGTCATACATGGTATGCACAGTCCCATTATGGTAGTTTTTCACCTTTACCTTAATGCTATGCATGACTCCATTTTAGGGTAGTTATCTTAACTTCCTATTCATCTGTTTTTCCTACCAAAAAAGTCTTTCAACAAGCTTCAAGGTCAAAGTATAAGATAAATTTTATAATTTCATACTTCAAACATTGCGCTGAATTCATATGCATGAGGACATCACATATCAATCAAACTTGAAGAATGTACACATTCATAAGAGTTCGATGTATCCAATATTACTTTAACCGATTCAAAGATCCAAGTAGAGCCTCAAAATTAAGCCATAGAATTATCCACACAGGATAATGACTTGCGTGCTTAACATATTCGTAAAGGTCATGGAAAAAACTAATTAACGCATGGTTCAGGAGGGTTCTGATCTAATAATAAGCTCATAGTAATAATAATAGCAAAGGGCCTAGTGAGGGGTTTTCAATAATCCCCAAGGTAAATGATAATCGAATGACTCAGATGGAGCTATCTAGAGAAAGACCCAATTAAACTAGTATGACTCTTCCCAAATAGAAGCCCCCAATCCTAATGGGAGTTTATATTATTTATAAAACCCACAGTAAAATCCAAATACAGTCATATCGGGAAAATTCCTTTTTTTCAAGCCATGTTCTACATAATATAAACAATACAAGAAAAAAATTATAAACCTCATTCATGCTCCATACCTTTTTTCTACAGAAACCATCATTCAAAGGAATAATCCAGGCAAAAAAGACAAACCAACACTATAAGATCAGTAGGCAAGAATCGATGTAGAGGTTTCTTCTACTCAAATAGTAAATAAGATAAACTGTAAAGGGGGAGAGAGATCAGTTCATGCAATTATGATTAAAAAGTCATTTGGAAACCCATCTCTTTCTGGGCATCTCTTTCAAGAAAGAGTCAATATATGTAAATGCATGTTATATAATATCTAGAGTCCAAACACTATTTATTTAGTAAAACAAAAACACATCAACATTCTAAAAGAAACCCACATCTACAGGAGTCAAACAAAATTGCAAATTTCGATTTATCCAAATGTTAAAGGAAATAAATCATTAAGAGAGAGGGTTAGTCTTATCATGCCTGTTTGGGGCTTCCTCAATGCAGGCCACGTCGAACCAAGGCTCCAGCAGCATCAGAAATGAAATATTCCTGGCCAGCAGCAAATGGAGTTCCTCTCCTTCCTAGAAAATCATCTAAAAGTCCCATACTTGCGAGCAACAGAGCATGTATCAGGTTATCAGCATAAACCCAATCATTTTTCACCCTAGGATCCCCTATTGTGAATGTTAGGAGGTCCATTTGTGCTAAGCGGAATATTCTTGGAAGATGTCACTCCTCACCAGGCCCGTAAATTGTTGCCGGTCTAATAGCACAAGAATAAAGTTTCTTTCCATCTCTTTTCTGGCACCCCCGACACCCAATCTTAGGTTGGTAGAAAAGATGAACATACTTCAGCTTGTAATAGAGGAGATATGTTGTACATAATGTCACTTGGGCTGCATATATGTCTCGAAATATTTCGATATTGACTTTACTAATAATTATTTTCATATTATTGTCAACTGCAAAGAAAGACAACTGAATCACTAAAAAATTGCATTGATGCTGCTAGTAAACATAATTCAACGATCTACCATTACTTTTGAGGACTAACTGTTCAGCCAAAGCTTTACTACGCCCATAGGGGTTAACATGATCCTCCAGTGAAAAATATCGCAATGCTTCATTGCCATTAACAATCTCATTTCCTCCATATACAACATTATATGTGCATGTATATATATAAGTCTCCTCACACCATACTTAATGCAGGCATCCAATACAAGGCAAGTCCCATTTATATTTAGTTCATCAATCCGTCCAGCTTGAAGCATTTCTTTACCCGACATGCCATACGAATCAAGGTGGTAAACACAGTCTGCTCCTTGCAGAGCTTTCTCGACGTCCTCATTTCGGCTTATATCACCTGCGATGCAAACGATGCTGTTACGGCAGAGTGTGGTGATCCAAGGAGAGTCCTTGCAGAGGTCGAGTGATCGAACCTCATCGGCTCCGCGTCATTTTACATCTAGGCATAGCGCGGTTCCAACAAACCCTGCGCCTCCGGTAACCATGAAGGTATTGCCTTCGATTCCTTCGCTCTCGCTCAACTGCATCTTTTGAGCCTCAGGTTTCTAAGCTTTCGGCTCTCCTGGTAACACTCTCACTGTCACATAGTTGATTTTGATAAAATATCTTGAAGGAGAATCCCGAATTTGAGGATGCAGCTGATACTAAACAGATAACAACATAGTTGGACAACCTGCTTGTTGGAAGTGCTCAAAAAGGCTTCTGTCATACTGCAACATGCCCCCCGCCTGGCTAATCACTATTGCAGGATGTTGCCGAGGCTCTCTGACCAGAACACACCTCGCAACACCCAATGAAAGTGGAGGTAACACGCCTTCTTCAGTAGCCTGTAGCTTCATCTATAACTGCCATATCGAATCCACGTGACCAACAGGGAAGACGCCCAAGGTGGAACCAGGAAGAAAAATTCCTGGACAGAATAGGTTTTGATGGGCTCTCTGCCCACGCAACCAGGAAGAAAACACCTCTCAACAACTCCACACGCAGTCTATCCAAGGAAAAAATCTCACGCGATCAGAGAAGGATATGCAGGCAGTCAAACAAGAACAAAGAAGATTTGTAAATCAGAAAAAATAAATGAAGGAGGAAGTGCGGCCACCAGCAAAAAAGAGTTGAACACGCCAAGAAGGATGGGTTTTTTTTAATGCAATGGTAGGTGGCTATTATAGCCACCCACCTCCAGCCAACCAAGGAAACAAAGTCAAAAGACATTAACATTCCAATTTAAATTATGTTTCCAGTTGGATCTGTGACCCTTTTTAAAATCTCCTTTTAACATTGAAGTCGCTATTTTCCAAAACATAGCTTCATGTCAAATCTCACAATGATCTTGACTCCATGGGTCTTGATTAATATAATGCCTAGGTTGTGGTTTATGTCAAAGTTGAGGTCTAGGTTATACTGTTTAGAAACATCAAGTCTTACCTTAGGAAAAATTGAAGTCCTTAGATATAGTTAACATGATATCAACAAGATACCACAAGATATGATAGCAAATCATAACTACAACCACTTTATTGAAATCACGAGGACCGAATAAAGACTCGAAACCAAACCACTATGTCAAAGATCAAATGAACTCAAGGTAAGATTGTCAAACCAATAAATGTCAACTAAGGTCACAAGGCAATAACGAAATTGAATACGGAAATGGCGTACTGATGTGATATCCTTCTTTAAATAGTTTAATGCACAGGACATTACACAGTACACACACAAAGGTGTCGTTGCGACAAGAACTAGGGTACATGCCGAACGGGGCATTACAGATTACATTAGTTGTTTGGTTCAAATATCTAGTTGTTTGAGAATCTAATAGTTTAATATTTCTATTATATTGAAAATGAAAAGCCAATCCTAAAAAAATTATAAAAGATACCGTAAGGAGACCATCCATGGAAAATATTAGTGTCTACAGTGTACAACTTATCTAAGAGGGTTCACTTGTATTGTGTAAGACTCCCAGACTCTTTCAGCATTCCATAAGACAATCCTCGTGCATCCACAATTCCACCATTGCATTTTTTAGAAGGTTTTTATACTCATTCCACAAAATTATTTGATCCTTATCCACAATGATCACTCATTAGACCAAGTTTGGTTGTGGTATTCCCCTTTTAAAAATAAAATTCCATAACCTTTTCTAAGTTACTACGATTGCATCTTCCTGAAAGTTTCTAAAAAAAATTTCAAATTACCAAAAATGTACATACAGAGCAATGGTTGCATTCCACGAGGCTATACTTTGTTGGATAATTTCTAGGGAAACCTTACATCCGAATTTGGAACACCATTTATACATATCTTGCAAACAAGACATTCCTTGGCTATATTTATTTGAAGTTTCTAAAGCCTTTTCAACGAGCCACTTTATGCCCTCATACCACCTAATCCCCTTTCAATAAAAAACTAAGAGTAGACAAACAAAGTGATTCACATTGTGATTTTCTCTAGCAATACATAATGATGCTTCAGATATCCAACTAATGCTTCCTGCTGATGTAGAGATTGGAGAACATAGAACACATGTGGCCATAATACTTCTTCTCAAATTACCTTTGTCCATCCCTCATTAGTATAATGCATAGGAAACAACATGCACATGATTTTGTGGTGTTCAAGTGTTTCTCTAGACTCAAACTTCATCTCAAAGTTTTAGGTATTGTTAAAGTCAATAACTCTCAGAAGCTCCTTTCCTAAACCTTCTCGCTGACCTTTCACCCAAAAACCCATTTTTTCCATTTCATAAACAAGTCATAAATCTTGAAGATATACTCTGTCAGATAGGCTTTATTCTACTCTTGAAGATATATGACCATTTTCTTCCTCATCTTTGTTACTACTGATGTCGGGACTTGTAAAGATCACCCACGGTTTTCACCCCACACGCAGTTTCAAAACCCAAATGCAATGATTGAACAATTTTCCTCACTTACTGCAAATCATAGTAACATTAGAAAAATAGGTTTAAAGTGCCATCTCCTATTAATACTCCTGACATTCCATTCCCCCCCCCCACCAAAAAAAAAAAAAAAACTGAATTTAGACAAATTGAAATAGTCTCTTTCGAAAACTTGGGTGAATCCGTTAAAACCATTCTCAAAAGTAAATGACAGGTGTGGTAAGTATCGAATTTCTTCTAAATTACATCATTGCCTTGGGTTTCAATGTGCTTAGTGTTTCTAGATCTTAAATTAAGTTCTTGAATTATTATGCAAGGGAAATGACAGGTGTAAAGGGTTTTTAGAAGCCCAAATGCATTGATTCCTTCCCATACACATTTTTAGACCCCTTCCACACACCATTCAGCCCACGTCTTCCACCATTTTCCTTTAAATTCTTCCACCTCCTCCCCCACCAAATGCATTCATTTATCTTTTGTTTTATTTTTTAATTTTTGGCCATTGTTGAGAAGTCCCTGGAAAAAAATTTGCATCATAGGGAAATATCAATATTACCTTTAATCTTTTCCCTCCATTTCTATGTTGTCTGGTCATGGAGCTCAACAATCTTGGGCCCAAAATTTTTGACATCTGTAGATGAGGCCACACTAGGAGAGATGCTCCTCCATCTTGTGAACCTTTTGCAATAGGTCCTCTCCACACGTCAGTACTGGAAATCTAATTTGAGGGATTTAGGGGGGTTTTCAATAGCCCTCATAGTGACCATTTCCTTGTTAGAAACAAACAACTATTCATATAAATATGTCTTGTAAATTATTGAGGTAAATAAAAAAATATTTCCTTGTTTCATATTTTTTAGCTTTCAGCAATTATTTGTATATGTTTTTGTTTCAATCACTCTTTGCATGGACAAATACAACTACACTATACCCATGTCAATTTAGAAATAAAGAATATGAAACATTTACTCACGTTCTAAACCATGATATACCAGTTACTGTCTATAGGAATTCATCTATTTATTACCACACAAACATGCTACCCTACAGAATAGTCACTCAAACCAAACGAAAAGAAAAAATTACATTTTGAGAAAAAAATTAACAAAAGAGTGGTTACAACAATGTACACTACGAACATAAGATATGTCATTTTAAGGCTTCTAGAAATGACTTATAGAGCTCTAAAATAAGACTCTGCTTTATGAATTTGAATTGAAATCTTTCATCCCCAAATCTAAATGTTGCGCTTAGGATATCACCTCATTCAAATCCACCTAACAGGGGAGTGGATTGCAATAATATATTCCTATTTGAACAAAACATTACTATGAATTTATTTACATGTTTAAATTATCTTATTTGAATTAAATCATTTAAAATATGTTAGTAAAAAAAATTCCATGTGCCAGTGTTAATGTATTTTTCCCCAACTGAAGAAAGAGAACATGGAGTAGCATGTTGTTATGATCAGGAAGAGATTGTAGGATGCACAGGACAGGAAGAAGAAGTATGCAGACCAACATAGGACAGATCATAGTTATGAGGTGGGAATGAAGGTGTTTCTTCATGTAAGGCCACATAAGATCCCTATCTGTTATGAAAAAGGTTTTAAGTTAGCTCCTAGATTTGTGGGTGCCTTTGAGATCTTGGAGCGTATCGGTCCTTTGGCCTACAGTTTAACATTGCCACCTAGCTTGTCTCACATCCATGATGTGTTTCATGTTTCAATACTTAGGATATATATATATTATCCTTCACATGTGTTGGATTGAACCTCATTACAACTGTAGGATCCAGGGCAGGTGATGATGGAGCCCGTCAGCATTTTAGAGCACAGGACCCTGGACCACTACTACATGGGTCCCTATTTAGAGACAAAATTTAGAGACGAAAATTTACTTTTGTCTCTAACTCGTTTTTGTTTTGTCTCTCACTTGTTTTCCTCGTTTAATTTTAATAATGAATTAACTTTTACTTCACAAAATTGGGGGAAATGGGGGAACCCTAAATTGGGGAAACTGCACAGGATCAAGAGCAGGTTATTGTTCGAATGGCAGCAGCACGAGAGACAGGGGCAGATGCAGAGGCAGAGTTAGACTCCTGTGGTTGATAAGCTATTGCTTCGGAAGAAATATTTGGCCGTCCAGGGCCATTCCCGATTCTGCCACGGCTCCTTCTGATGGTACTGCTGCCAGTTCAGATCCGTGTATTCATTAATTGTGTATACAATTACATACAGCCATGAATAGAAAAATTATCACCTGGAAAGGTAAGGTGCTCTGTACTTTAATTTGATAGGCAGATCACAATTAGAATTTACATTATCTTGATAAAAATAAATACCCAGTTGAGAAATTAAGGGAGAAATCTGATGAATGGCTGTTGTGTGTGCTTCTGATGAAGCTGCTGTGTGTTGGGCGCCTGGGGAATCTCTGGTAATCGAAGAGTCTGGAAGTTTTGATCAAAATCATATGCCACACCGAGAATAACACACAATACCCTCGCACTTATGGACATGAATTAGTTGGGTATGTTTCTTCTCTTTTTTATTCCCCTGCTCTGTCAATTACATTGTTTTGTTGCTCATTTTTTATTGTATACGATGCAGAATAGTGGAAAGTGTAAAGGGTGTTAAAGAGGGGGATTTTGTGATCCCTGTGTGCTACCGGTTTGCTGGGATGGGCTTCCCACAAGAGGTGTGGCAACAGCCGGGGGTGTTTCCCATCGTGGGTAGGTCCAGCGAGGAAGCGGGAGGAGGGCTCGGTGGCCAGGCTGACGCTCTCCATCGAGTGCCGCATGCAGAGGGTGTCGTTCACGTTAGGGCTTGGGGCGCCACAGGTTGCATTGTCTTGGAGTTCCTTAACAGTCATGATAGCTTCGTTGAACTGTCGAAATCTAGGCGCTTTTATTGTCCCCTTCACCACTTTAGGGATCACCCATCAATAAATGCAAAGCCACGCTGCCTTCTTCTTCATTTTTCCACTCTGCACAGCCCAGGTAATTCAAATCGACCCACATTCCTGATTTCAACTAAAATTTCAAATCTACTGCTGCATACCCTTTTAAAACTTCAGTTCTGCAGGACACCCAATGGAAGTAGGACTTCTTTTAAGCTTATCTCCTCAAGAACCTCGTTTAAAATTCGTGCAGCAAAGCTCCCAGTAGGAGTAAGTAAAACATAAATTGCACGGTTAAATTTTGTCCGAAAATGTCTGTACTGTAGTTATTGAACTGTAGAATTTATAATGCAGGTAGGGGGTCCCAAAGAAGAGCCAAAGCTTCCAGTTTCCTATTTGGGGTTTACAAGAACCGCTGAAATCTGGAATTCTAGAGCATGCATGATTGGCCTCATTGGTACATTCATTGTAGAGATGGTAAAACCCAATTTTGCTTTTTTTTTTTTTAACTGTCTTGCTTTTGAGATTATATGTGATGGATTTTTGGATGAATTGCAATTGTAAGTAATTAAGCCAGTTACTGCCATAATTCAGCAAAACTATTTACCATAAGCCCAATTTCAATTTTTAAATGCTTTCACTTTCTAGTGGCCCTTAGGACTGTGTATAAACAATCTTACAATTAAGGAAAATCGTGGGGTTTTATTTTATTTTTGTGCTGTTTGGCTGGTTTCTGTGAAAATTTTCAATCAATAGATTTGTTAATTACCAAGTTTTCCGAAAAATTATTTGCCAAGATTTTATATAAGAGATTCGGGCTAGATTAAAAAAATCATCGTTTTCCTTAAACGGTAGCGTGTAATGCTTATATTTCTTAATTTTTGATGGAAAGATTAGCAGACTTTTCTATGGGTATAAATATTTTCATTTTTTGAAATGTTCCCTGTTTAGATTCATTAGTGTATTGTCTGAAGCAAGTCACAGAAGAAAGAAAGAAAGACAGTATATGAATGTCCACAAGTGACCAAAGAGGTCAATGGGACTGTAAAAGCATAACTAGTTAGGAATATACAAATGGAAAATATTACAACTCAATATTGATCATTCGCCAATAGAATCAGAAGCATCAGTCACGCTACCTATTTGAAGATTGTCTCCATGACAGTCTAAGAATGTCAAGAGGAGAATGGCCCATGCTAAGGGTAACTAGTGATGCTAATCTGGGGCACTGGATATACCATTCTTAACTCCCAAAGTTGTTGAACTAATGTTGGAGTTACTGTAGATTGTAAGGCACATCTGACGTGATTTCCTTGGCTTGTGCCGATGCTGCCAGTTACTACTGTACTTTGATCATTGGCTCGAGGACTGTTGGTTGATCTGGTAGCCAATACAATACATCTTGTCCTGTCCTAGCCATATCTCCCATCTACAAAAAGAAATTGCTTTACGTTTTGTACCATTTGCATCAAGGGAGGTTTAAACAAGGAAATGGTCTATCAGATTGGCCTAGATAGTTGTTGAAAATTCTGTGTCTTAAGAGATGTCATCTCTAAAAAAAGAGGACGCAAACATCTCTTGTCAGGATAGCGAAAAAACGCAGAAAGTTACCTACAAGGCTACAACACACTTGAAGAGGAAAAATACCTCCCTTGAATGTCATAGTAGATCAAACTCCTTTGACTACATCTTCCTTTGAAACGGCTATTTTGTTTCCAAGGAAAAATGCAGTATTTATAGTATTTTGAAAAATGTAGGCGCAACATGCACACTGCCAATTTGAAGATTGTCTCCATGAGAGTCTAAGAATGTCATTAGGAGAATGGCCCATGCTAAGGTTAACCAGTGATGCCGTTCTGGGGCACTGGATATACCCTTTCTTGACTCCCAAAGTTGTTGAACTCATGTTGGAGTTGATGTAGATTGTAAGGCATGTCTGACAAGAGTTCCTTGGCTTGTGCCGATGCTGCCAGTTACTACTGTACGTTGATCATTGGCTCGAGGATTGTTGGTTGATCTTGTAGCCAATACAATACATTTTGTCCTGTCCTAGCCATATCTCCACCGTCTACAAAAAGAATTTGCTTGATGTTTTGTACCATTTGCATCAAGGAGAAGTTTAAACAAGAAATGGTCTAGCAGATCGTCCTAGATGGTTATTGAATAGTCTGTGTCTAAGAGATGTCATCCCTCAAAAAAGGGGATGCAAACATCTCTTGTAAGGATAATGAAAAAATGTAGAAAGTTACCTCCAGCACTCTGAAGAGGCATTAATGCCTCCCTTGAATGTCATAGTAGATAAAACTCCTTTGACTACATCTTCCTTTGTGATCTGTAAACTCTTCAACTTTGGAATTACTCACAAACTCACAATTTATTGCTGCTGTTTACTTTCTATTGGAAAATAACAGAGATAGCTAGTGAATGAATCATTATTGTGCTTAGAATCAACAATTGTAGTAAAGGAAAGAATATAAGCTCATAACACCAACAATTTTACCCTGGAAAACCCCCCCAATGGAGGAAAAACCAGTCGGGAAGGGCAATTGCTCTTTCTTCCCACTTCTATTGGCCAATTCAAATCAACAAGTACATAATTTACATTAAGTATGAAAAGGAAGTAGATAATATCTCAACACTTGCTTTCAATTACTTGCTTGCTCTATCTCAACACTCCTTTCTTCTACAAAATACAATTTCCAGAACTAAGACTTCTTGCTCACTTGCTCTCATGCTCTGATGATCTTCTACACTTCTACAATCATGTATTTATAGCCTTTCTCATGTCCTCCCGTGCACTGGAGAATGGGAAAGGTCATGAAGGAGAAGAGAAACGAACATCATTTCAAATTCAGAGGCTGTTTGTTTTGAATTTTGTTTTCTGTCTGTAATGGCAAGTAATGGCTAGGACCGCCGCCCTACGCAGACTGGCGGTCCCAGGACCGCCGCCCTGGCTGGGTGGCGGTTCTGTAACCGCCGCCCTGCACCAGGCGGCGGTCCTGTTACTTACAAGACAGAACCTCGTTTATTGTTTTTCTTCTTTGTGCTGACTATTTCTGATGAAGTAGAGTTATTTTTGGATCCCTATGGATCACACCTCCCCTTCTTAGGAGGCTTTTGGTCCCACAAAAGCTTAGTGGGGGAGTAGATGAGGAAACAATTCCCTCGCTTGCTCCTTCGAGTACCACCGGGCCTTCCTTGGTGTCTTTCCTTTCAGTCCAATCTAAATTATTTTCCTTTCAGTCCTTCGAGTTTCTTCGCCTTTAGATCTTGTCACTGTCATACAAATTCAAGAATGAAATACCACAGTCCTGGATACTTGTTAGCTCTGATACCAAAATGATCTGTAAACTCTTCAACTTTGGAATTATTCACAAAATCACAATTTATTGCTGTTGTTTACTTTCTATTGGAAAATAACAGAGATAGCTAGTGAATGAATCATTATTGTGCTTAGAATCAACAATTGTAGTAAAGGAAATAATATAAGCTCATAACACCAACAATTTTATCTTGGAAAATCCCCCCAATGGAGGAAAAACTAGTCGGGAAGGGCAATTGCTCTTTCTTCCCACTTCTATTGGCCAATTCAAATCAACAAGTACAAAATTTACAATAAGTATGAAAAGGAAGTAGATAATATCTCAACACTTCCTTTCAATTACTTGCTTGCTCTATCTCAACACTCCTTTCTTCTACAAAATACAATTTCCAGCACTAAGACTTCTTGCTCACTTGCTCTCATGCTCCGATGATCTTCTACACTTCTACAATCATGTATTTATAGCCTTTCTCATGTCCTCCCGTGCACTGGAGAATGGGAAAGGTCATGAAGGAGAAGAGAAACGAACATCCTTTCAAATTTAGAGGCTGTTCGTTTTGAATTTTGTTTTCTGTCTGTAATGGCCAGGACCGCCACCCTGTGCAGACTGGCGGTCCCAGGACCGCCACGGCAGTTCTGCATCGGGCGGCGGTCCTGTTACTTACAAGATAGAACCTCTGTTTATTGTTTTTCTTCTTTGTGCTGATTGTTTCTGATGAAGTAGAGTTATTTTTGGATCCCTATGGATCACTTTGAAACGGACTGTTTTGTTTATGAGGAAAAAATAAAAAATGCAGTATTTATACCATTTTGAAAAATGTAGGTGCAACATTTGGAGTCCAAGAAACCAAAAACCAAGAATTCAGATCTCAGATGGCAATGTTAAATCAAAAACCTTCCCAACGATACCACCTTGAACACTAGAGGGACTCTTGCAGAGAATAACAAAACCAAGAACAAATTGGTTCCACCATAATTAGATAACCAAGAAGAAAACAACATTCCCAGGTTTATCCCTACAAACAAACAATAACTATTGCTCCATCTCCTCAGAACTCTCTCTCTAGAGTGCTTTTTGAAATTCACGACATTGACTTGGCAAGAAAGGTCTTGAGACCAATCCTTTGCTGGATACAATTTGCTTATTGAAAATACCATTTCATTACTTCGAGTATAGAAATTTGAAGCTCTATTGAACCAAGTTTATTATGCTTTCGGGAATGCCATCTTGAGATTTTTTATGTTTTCATAGTCCATAAATTGGAGAGAATATCTTCTGGGTTCAACTGTGTGAGATTTTTATGCTCTGTGTGTTTCAAATCATAGCCTATGATTCATTATCAGGAGGAAAACAAATATAATGAGAAATACAGACCAAGCTTCCCTTAAATAGAATGACACTCTCTCTTCAAACGGTCAAAAAATCCCATTCACAACATTCTAACCATTGCAGAAGAACATAAAAAACCATGGTGCGATGGAAAGGAGGAAAAGGATTCACCATGGAAAATATTAATGATTTATAAGTTCTAAAGATTTTAAGTTACAAGACATAATAAGGTGAAATGTACGTCTTAAGATTTATGACAGAGGGAATTAAAGTTTACCAAAGCCAAAAGCTAAAGTTTGACTTTTTAAAGAATTGTGTGGAGAAGAAAGAAGAAAGGCCCTTTTTTAATTATGCACAGAGAAGAATGATGAAAACAGGTGTTTAAGGAATCAATGGAAGTATCAAAAAAGATTAAAAACAAAACATGTGTAAAAGAATAAAAACCAGCTGAGAAGGGGGCATGGTTAGAATGTTCTTCTGCAAAGGTTAGAATGTTGAGAACTGGATTTTTTGACCATTTGAAGAGAGAGTGTCATTCTATTTAAGGGAAGCTTGGTCTGTATTTCTCATTATATTTGTTTTCCTTCTGATGATGAATCATAGGCTATGATTCGAAACGCGTAGAGCATAACAAATCTCACCCAGTTGAACCCAGAAGTTATTCTCTCCAATGTCATCTTGAGTTATATCGAATTTCAAGTAGATAAGGAAATGTATTCAACATACCAGACAGATATTGAGAGCTTGAAACCGGAATGGAGTATGTGCAAATGCTGGCAATTTTTATTTCAGATAATACACAAATCAATATGTAGACTTGGGCAGATGGGCATCCCAAAGATTGATCTCATTATGTTATTGGTCACACCTGAGAAACTCCCCATGTAGGATCTATTTTAAGGACGAAAGTGTTCTAACTGCATTTTACTAGACCTTTTACAAAACCACAACTCTTCTTGATAATGTCAATAAAAGGGCCTTTGCAAATATAGATGCTTACTATGATTGAAGCTCACCGGGGATTCTTGAAGACTTACAAGTCAAGATTAAAGAAAAATTTATGTAAAAACTGTCTGAGGGTGAATAATTTTAGACACGTAGCAATGAGAACCTCAAATGAGGGATGCTACAATATTTTTGCTTCTTTAGAAATCTGAAATTGTATGTTTGAATTCCTTAAAAGTGGCAAAGGATTATCAAATGAATGCCTGCATAAGAATATTGGCCTTAAGAGGTAAAATCTCTGAGTTAGATTAGCACCCTACAAGTTGGCATACTACTGGAAAATGCCCGGAGTGCCTAGGAGAGGATACTTACTTAGAGAGCATATGGAAACATACACTTTTTCCCTTGAAATCTAGAAAATGACAAAATGTAAGGGTCTTAAGTATCACAAACAACCATTGTGAGGGAAAAGCTGTTGTAATAATGTGAAATGATAGCTTGTAATTGTGTGAAATGATAGGTTATGTAAGATCTGGCCCCAATATAGCCTGGAACGCCCAAATTGACGGAAACTAACATCAAACTATTACAAGAGCTTTACAAAAGTCTTGAAGGCGGTGATGTTTCTGAATTGGGAGCTTGGGAATGATTATACTTTGTGTGTTTCTGTGCATGCTTGTGTGTGCGGTGTGCACACACACACACACACGTGGCCCATTGGGCAGACCATGTACCCAACATACATCTGATAAAGGATGCATTGTTTAAAACTTTCAAGTAGAAACATAGTGTCTTGTCTTCTGAAGATGCTGAAGAATAATTTGGTGACCAAGTTCAAGTGTGGGCACCTCAAACTGAAAATGCTCTCACCTCTTATAGAAGAATCTTACCTTGAAAGGCTTTGTGTATCCTGAAACTAATGCAGTACGTAATCAAATGGGAAACTAATTATACAGTGCATATTAGTTTGGCTAGAATTTTGGTTTGATATTACGACACAGGTAGGAAATGCCCCAGTTATTTCTGAGGTTAGGTAAGCCTAATTAGGGTAAGCCCATTGTCACCTAGAGATGTGGGATGGAGTATCCTCAATTGACACAGTGGTCTCCTCATCTGAATTCTATCTTTTGAAATCGGTTGATCAATATTTACCTAGTTGTATCTTTTTCATATCATCGATTAATCCTCATGTTTGAGGACTTGATTTCTTACAAGGAATGGTGGCAATTGTTTGAGGCAGTCTAGGAACCATCTTCATTAACATATTACCCATATTCATATCTCTCGTCCCCTGTTTCAAAATGACATCCCTATCCCTTTACTCGAATTCTATTCCACATCTTTAGATGGCTGGTATTTTAAGAATGAAAATAAGATGCATGGTATCCAATGAGGAAGGCTCAGATGTTGCATTATTTTTTTCCCTTCCTTTGTGCTTCCTGTCATTTCTTTTGTCAAATTTCATTTTACATTTTAGGATGCCCATCTAATTGAAACTTTTGTGTATCTTGGCATTCATTTTTGTAAAGCATGCTCATTGTATATTGTACTTCAGAAGCTAATCAATAAGTCGTATTCTCAACCCCAATTAGTTGTAGGATTCCTACAACTTTGAATCAGCTGTAAGATCTGCCTTTATGATCATTTGGGCATAATGTTCTAGCAAATGATTTAACACCTTTTGTAGCATTTATATTGAGTTGTATTGTAGTGCTTACATTATTTCTTATGTGCCAAAATGTCATTTCCACATCTATTTGTTAAAATATAAAATTGATGCTACAGAAAAAACTATAGAGCAATGCAGCTACTTGAATGATTTTTCCTTCCTTTCTTATACTCATTTTATGGATTATACCGTTGGTTTGCAATGTTTTCCAATCAGTCCAACTTCCATATCATACAGAGAATGTAGTGAACAACACATCAAGGTTGAGGAAAATATAGAAAAATGAAATTGAACAAAGATATACAAGTTTATTGAATATTGATTAGCTGGGATCAGCTGCCCTGGTCAGCTTTTGGGAATGAGAAGCCAACAATGATTTTCAATATAATGACAAAGTTTTAACTAATCGGAAGGATCTAGTTTATGTGTAAAACATGTTAGCTTATCTATTAACATTAACAAACAAGAGATAAAATACCAGGTGTTGCCAGGGAAAAGGCTCATGCGGGCTCTTAATTGCCCAAGGGCAAAAACCTTGCCCCCCCATAACAATTTAAAAGAAATTATTAACTAACAAAGATAACAAGAGCATCTACCTACAATACAAAATTCTATCAATTGAAATCATTTTCTATAATTATGAGTACTCCTCCGAGTTTCAATGTATGATTATATAGTAGCTCTAAAATACACTTTGGTATAAAGTGTTCCACCATTTTTCGTAGCATGATCCCGTATTGTCTTTTTGTTATATCAAGGCCATCTATGGATGATAATGTTGTAGTTAGCAATTTACAATTGGATGGCATATCCAAAGATTTTCTAAGTAACCTCTGTAGCAGCTTTTGTCCAAAGTTTCTAATGAGCAACCTCACTACTAATGGAGGAAAGATAGGCTGGTCTTGTATGTGGCTTGTTCAATATTTTCTTTGTATACATGTGTTGCAAAATATAGTTTGGAAATGCTCATCATGGTGCTATGCAAATAACTAGTTCATTGTATTCAAAGGATTGATAATTGGTATTATGGTTTTATGCTTCAAGCTACCTGTTGACTTAATGCTGAAAGAAATGTCATGCTCATCTACTGGAAATTTTTTATGGTATTCACTACACTTTTAATTCCCAATTCTAAATCTGTTTATTTCACCATTTGCTATTTATCTATGTCAATCACGAGCAGTTGATTTCAAATCTAGTGTGCCAAAAATAGACTAGATGTTATTATTCTTTTGAAGGAATTAATGTTGTCTTGTGGCCTTTAATTTTATGCAAATTTGTACTTTCATTTTCTAAGAATAGACACTGATGTTTCCTTTAGAAGAACTTTTGACGTAAGTTTAATTGCTTTGGAATTTTATGCTAGAGTATATGCAAGTTGATGGTAGTACCCTTGGAATTGGTCACTCCTGTATGACTTGAACTGTATGAGCATCTATTCTAATGCCCATGGGAGGAACTTAGTGTGCCAAAAAATGGATCACCCTTTTTACAATTTTTACAGTTGTTATCTTTAATTTATATCAGAATATGATATGCTCTTTTATATTAAACATGATTTTTTTAGGGGGAAAGGAAACATTCTTCCAAGAAGATTACACGAATATTTGTCGCAAGAATTCCACCCTCTGTTACTAAGGAGATGTTTCAAAAGTCAATTTTGTTCCTTAACTATGAACTAGTTTTCTCAAATTATTTTGCGGTGTTGCAACATCTATGAATTCACTTGCTTCCTATAGTTATCTCAAAAATGTGCTCTATTTAAATTTGTATAATGTCCCTGTAGGTATTTTGAATAATATGGAGAGAACATGAAGATGAAAACTGTCGGCGAAGACGTAGTTCCTCAAAATAAAAGCTAAGAAAAATAACGTCGAAGTAACACTAGGGAAGCAAACGGATCGCTTGAAGCTGGTGGTGGAGAGGTGGTGTGAATATTGTATGTCAAGGGTTAACGACATATATGCAACCTTTTGTATTTTATCATTTTATTTCAAGGGTTGACATAATTTAGACACCCTTTTGTATTTTATTTTATTTGATATTAATAAAACTTTTGACCCATTTTTTGGGCACAAGATTCAAATCAAATTGTTCTTAATTTATAATATTAATTACTAGTCCAATCTGACATGATAGATGATATGTAGCCATTGACTACACTATATAATATTTTGTTATTATTTATTCTTGAAATTCATATTTTTCATTCTTTAAATTTGTATCGTCTCTAGAAAGACAATAAAAATTGAAATTAGTATTGTCTCTAGAGAGACACAAAATTAGTATTCAATATTCTCTCTAGGGATACAATAATGATATTGTCTCTAGAGAGACAAAACATGTATCAATGTATATTGTCTCTAAAGAGACAATAATTAGAGCCAATATTAGAGACACCCACTTTGAGACAATAATAGAGACAATACACAACTTTGTTATTGTCTCTATTTGAGACAAATTGGTCAATTATTGTCTCTATTATTGTCTCAAAACACCCCTCCTTGTAGTAGTGGGCCTTCGAGGCAAAGAGATTGACCAGGTTTAGTCCATTGGGATAGATATGATGAGACTGCGGCTACATGGGAGGATGCGACATTACTATGAGGTCAGTTTCCACACCTATTCCAATGACATCTAGGAGGAAGTCGATTATAAGGGGAGGGGGATGTAGTGCCCACTTCCCTCCAACACCTTTTTTTATTGATTATGATAATGTGGACTATACTTATGGATATTACTGTATTTTTTGATTTGGCATGATGTTAGATGTTAGAGATCACAGACTGATGTTGATTTTGATTCCTATATGATGCATGTGGATTATTAGAGACATTTTATATTAATGTTGATATGTGATTGACATCATTATATATATAGATATACATACATATATACATACATACATACATACATACATACATACATACATATATATATATATATATATATATATATATATATATGTTTTTCCGACATTTGATATTTCATCATATTGAGTGGACCGTTGATAATTGAACTAATGTTGTCATCATTTTGACGTGGATAAGATGTAATAGAAATATTGCAAAATATTGTAAATGATATCGTATTTTCCTAGATGATATTTTAAGTTCCCACTTCCCTTTGACACCTTTTGATACTGATTATGATACTGCTAACTATATTATGGACATTATTATAGTTTTGATTTAGTATGATGTTATATGTTAGATCATGGATTATTGTTGATTCTGGTTCATATATGATGCATGGTGGTTATTAGAGACATTTTGTATATTGGTCTTGATATACTTTTTGACATGGTTATATTATAGATATTGTTCGGACTTGTGGTAATTAGATATTTTGAGTAGGCCTAGAAAATGAAAATTGAATTAAAACTGATGATGATATAGCTGTTGATGAAATTGTAAGTTATATTGTTGATTTTCTTGATGATTGTTGTGATTCACATATATATTGACAATTTTGGAATTATAGTTATATTCATTTGGACGTTTTGATATGGCCACAAGGCCAAAGGAGGTATTTGTGTTTTGCAGGTTAAAATATCACAACACACATCGGGGGATTGGGGACCAAAAACATTGGAATTCAAGATGAATTCAACAAGGTCACCATGGAAACTTTATTTTTTGTGTGTGTTTGATTGTGTTAGGGATTCCCATGGGGGGATCACCTTTAAATGTGACCAAGGGATTTTTTTGTATTTTTTTAATTTAGTACCTTTGTTCATGTTTGCATGTGTTTATTTTTTGGTGCATTGACCCTTTCATTATTTACTAAATGGTGTGTTAATATTGTGAGTAATAATGTTGCTAAGATAATTAATTAAAATATGTTATAAGAAAGTAATTAATAGATTTGTTGGCCTTGAATTAAATTTTTGTAAGAAATGTGTAAGTGATGTGTAGGAGATATGTAAGTTGATTTTGGAGTATGAAACACTTCATCTCCATTGAAATTCAAATTTTTCCTTGGAGGCTAATTTTGGAGGCTTGCGGGATAAGTTAAACTTATATACAAACCTTACTTATGGTTGGAGAGTTAAATTTATTCTTTTACTATGAATTTTTGTAAGTCAAGTTGTAGGTTTTAATTACACTTCCTTCATATTTTAAATGTCATTCCCTATGGGGTGTGGGCTTGATTTGAGTTTGTAAGTAGAAATGTCATATTATTCACCCACCTATTTAATCTTCATTGGAGAATGAAGTTGACTTTTGTGTTGGGGTTGAAGATGTGTGATATGGCATCCTACATGGATACACGTCATCCTTTTCTCTTCCCTCTTCTATAAAATTTGAATTCCTTACCATTTTTTGGGTTGCTTCACCTTTGGATACTTCATTTGGGGAATTTTTTTTTGTTGTTTTGAAAGCTCTTACTTTGGAGAAGTTTGAAGATTGTTAAATGTTTGTGCTTGGTGGATATTTGGATTGCTTACATTGGAATAAAGATGTTGTTTGGAACTTTGAACGAATCGATCATGGAGAGGTAGGAGATTGGCTCTTGAAATGATCCTCTTTTATTTATGCAAATGTTATTATTGTGAATGTTTTGGCATGTTTGTGGGCTATTGGGTAGATGTTCTAGGAATGGTGTAGGATAAGGCTATGGGGTATATTTCGTTGGAGGAATAAGTTCTTTTGGGGAGGTATAAGTGTGGAGGGATTTGGGATTTGGGTTCCACCTTGCAAAGAAATAGCTTTCATTTCTTTACTCATTATGGGGTGCCATAAGAGGTTGGGGAGGCATAAGGAAATGTGAGGAATAAGGGGTTCTTGGGGGAGGCATAAGGGCATGTTATGGTTTTGATATACTATATTTTCACAGTTTGTAATCAGGTGATTATACCCATTTCCCATATGGGAGGCATAAGTAGCATCCCCCATAGTTTATTTCTCATTTGGCTTGGTTGATGAAGCCTGAGTATTGTTGTGTTGTTATCTTGTGGTTGCTAAAACTTCTGTTTTGTTTTGGACTATGTTTTAATTATGAAATTTACATGTGAGAGATTGCCTTTTTGTTCTGGAAGCCTATTGTTGCAATGTTTTGAGTCGCATTTCTTTTTGCAACGTGGTTGGGGCTTAGGGGCTAATAAATAAGGATGTATTATACTTTTCCTTGGATGTCTTGGGTGGGTGGAGAGCATTGCCTTTCCCCCTTTCTTGTTGTGATCAAATTGGAAAATAGAGGATATTCATGTTGTTGTTCTGGAGCAGAGGAAAAAGACAAGTTTGATAGTCCTTGTTGAGACTAATTCTTATTGTAACCCTTTCCCACTTTGAAGTGGATGATCTTGTATATTTTATTTGTGATATGTTTGGTATTGGCTACGGAAGTTGTAATTTGAAGTGTAAAAGAGATGTACTATGTTTTCTATTTTTGAGTGAATTTGAAGGAAATTGTATTATGTATATTGAAATTAAGGAATGAAAGAAGAAATTGGTAAAGATATAATTTTTGAATTAATAGAAGTTTTATTTTTTTCGAAAAAGAGAGTTACTATTATTTAAAATCTATGTTGAAATATATTGACAAATTTCTATTTGAAAGAAAGAAATACGTATGAAGAAAATACATTACTCTATCCTTTTGAAAAGTATGATTTGCAAATCAAAACTGTATATTTTTTATTTTGCACATTTTGATTTAAATCAAATTAGAATGTTATATTTGGTTGGAATGAATTTATAGGTTAAAGTTTGGTAAATGGAAATATATCTGTTTGTGTGCAAGTATAGATTTATTTTGTTTCACAGAAACTTTGCAATTTTTTTTTATCAAAAATGTATAAAATGACCCATGTAGTAATGAACACTAAAATGTAACATTGAATTGAACTTAATAAGACAAAAATGACCGCAATATACCTTATCACTTAAGAAATTTTTAAAGAACCTTTGAAATCAAGCAAAGGAAAAATTGCAGTCATTTTTTTGTCAAAAGATGCAAATTATGAATTATTAATCAACAAAATAAAATATACCTTGCAATCCATCCTAAATTCCTCTAAGAGTAACCCTCCATTTATTTTTGGCATGTTTAGAAAGGAAGGAGGTAGAATTGAACAAAAATTATAAGTCAAATGTTACCAGTTTTTATTTTATAAGCCTATAGAGCATTTTCTCAAAATTGACCCTTAAGAATTTATCCAAATTAAATTCTTAAGGTTTTCATGCAAAGAGGATATCAGGTAATTTCTGAAAAGTCCTAATTTTCTAAAAAAAAGAGTTTCGTATCAAAATTTATGGCCTCCTGAAGTTTGAAGATGAGAAAAAGCTTCTTCGGTGCCTATCTTGCATGCTCGGGACAAAAAGATTTTCTTCCACACCCGTCTTGCACACCCGGGAGAAAAAGAGATTCCTCCATGCCCGTATTATATGCCTGGGAGAAAAATATCTTCTTTCATGATCATCTTGCATACCCAGGAGAAAATGGAATCTCTTTCGCGTCTGTCTTTCACTCCTGCGAGAAAAAGGAGTCTCTTCTGTGCCTGAGAGAAAAAGAGTTTCTTCCGCACCCGTCCTTTTGCACCTGGGGGAATTTTCTTCCCGTGCCCTGCAAGAAGATAATATATCTCTGCTTGGGATGACTTTCACTCTTTTAGTGTTTTTTAGGATGATTTGTTAACTGTTGTAATGGACCCTTGAATTTGGTTCGGAACACTTAAAAAAATTATTCCTTAACTTTCCATAACTAGACCTAGGTTGTTCTTGGGTCTCAAGTGGGAAACTTTAGGTAGTGTTACACTTGGTATCAGAGCCATGGGTTAAAAATATTAGACCCTTGGGCACACTAGAAAACTTGAGACACGAACTTTAAACCTAGTACAAAATTAAACATAGCACACTTCTTAGATCTAGAAAACAACTTTGTGTGGAAATCACATATTTAAGTGAACATGGAAAATTGAATAAAACCTATAATAGTGAACTAACTCTCACCTTGCTTTGTACAGGAGGTGCGGACAAGACGAGGGGTATTTTCACATAGACGTATAGATAGGTCTCGGAGCCCTTGGATTAGAGATGAGCATGTAAGGAGGCCTAAAGGTCATCAGACTACAACTTCAGACCACATCAAGTAGATCCTGAAGCTATGGCTATCACATTATTCTAGTGACATAGGTGGATTTTAGGTAGATGCCTAGTTGGTGATATTGAGCAGATGCTTCAAGCTCTGCCCTTGTTATAACAACATGAAAGCTCGTGTTACAATCCATATATTGAGAGATGGAGCTAGTGTCTTGTGGAGGATAGAGGAGAAGAAGCTCCATGTTATTTCTGAGTAATTTACCTGGGATCTCTTTGAGGAGAATTTTACGAGCAGATATTTGTCATGGAGGTTCATATAGCAGAGGATAGATGAGTTTCATGACATCCAACAGGAATCTCTTATAGTGGCGAAGTATTCGAGAATATTTCTTGATTTACTCTAGTATGTTGAATACATGCAAGATGAACAGGTATGGATCCACAGGCTCATCCGGGGCCTAAATCTTGACATTGGAGGTGTATTTCGGATCCATTTTCCATAAAAATTAGCTGAGGTTATTGACAAGGCCTATATAAAAGAGGAGAATCAGAGAAATATCCAGTAGGCTAGAGACTTAGTCTAGAGCCACATCTAGCAGATGCAAGATAGTAGATTGAGGGGGTCAGTACCTCCTCCTCGTGGTGGATAGAGTTAAACATAGTCAATTTTTAGACCATAGCAGCAGCAGTCTGACCCACCATATAGACCTCCATAGAGATTCAATGTACAGAGAGGTCAGAGTATGGGGCCTCCTCCCAGGGGTCCCATCAGGATTCGGGGTGCTCAGAGGGCTCAATCAGTAGGAGCTCACCAACAGAGACTGCAACAGACCACATCTAGATCATCAGGTTCCACACCAGATACCTCTAGAGTACCGGTCGGACTTGCTACAAATGGGAAAGGATCAGGTGGTTGTTTTGGTTGTGGGATTGATGGAAATTTTTGGAGAGACTTCCCTCAAAACCTTATTAACAAGGGTAAGACACAGATCTCAGAGCCTACTATTGGTGACATGGGGAAAAGTCATCGGATCTATACAGTGGTCGAGAACCACTAGGTTAAGTATCAGAGTACTGTTGTTAAGACCATAGGTAGCATTGGTGGTATTCGTTCCTCCATTTTATTTCACCATCTTTAGTCAAGTGATGTAGGCTGGTGACAGTTAGGAAGGGTCTTAGTTGGGATGTTGATATGGCTTCTGGAGCCAATATTTATGTAGACACCTTAGTTAAGGAGTGTGTAGTGGATTTGGAACCTTTCACCACTACCTCAGATCTTCGTATACTTTTGGGTTCATATGGAGTCATCTTGGGTAAGGATTGGTTGTCTGCAAATAGGAAAAGGATGGATTTTTACCATAAGACTATATCTTGTGGATACAATCTAGAGGTTGAGGCAGTGATAGCTAGGGTCAGGAGACCCATTTCTATTTGCACCATCTCTATAATGTAGGTTAAGCGGTGTGTCCAAAGGGGTTGTCAGATGTTTACTATCACAGTTAGTGGGTGATCAGAGGATGGGTCTAGTGGACCATTGCTAGATGACCATCCCATTTTCAGAGAGTTTGCTGATGTTTTTTCAATGGAGCTACCAGGGTTACCGTCCGCACGTGAGATTGACTTCGATATAGACCTAGTTCCAGGAGTAGAACCTATCTCACGTGCACCTTATTGGATGACCACGCCAGAGTTCTGTGAGCTCAAGTTGCAGCTAGAGGTCCTTTTCAAGAATGGCCTAATCTACCCTCATGTATACCCTTGGGGTGCACCTGTGATATTTTTGAAAAAGAAGTTTAGATCCTTGTGATTATGTATTTATTAGTACCAAGTGAACAAGGTAATGATCAAGAATCGTTGTCCCCTTCCGTGCATAGATGATTTGTTTGATCAGATGAAGGGAGCCATAGTTTTCTCTAAGATTGATCTTAGGTTAGGCTATCATTGGCTAAGGATTACAGAGGGAGATATTCAGAAGACCACTTTTATTATGAGATATGGGCACTATCAGTTCATAGTTGTGCCTTTTGGTTTGATGAATGCCCCCGCAATATTTATGAGTTTGATGAATTGGGTATTTAGGATTTTCTTATATTTCTTCATGCTCATCATCCTAGATGACATTTTTAATTACTCATGTACATGTGAAGAGCATGAGGGGCACCCTTTTTAGGTTCTTCAATGTCTTTGTGAATAGTAAGTTTACAAGAACTTAGAGAAGTGTGCCTTCTTTCAGGCAAAGCTACAGTATTTAGGTGACATCATTTCCAGGGAAGGTATTGCACTCGATCCTTCTAAGATTCAAGCTATTATAAATTAGCCAGCACCCACTACTATGAAAGAGGTGCGCAGCTTCATGGGAACAACAAGTTATTACAAGCTATTTGTTTAGGACTTATCTCGGATTACACACCCATCACTTCTCTTCAGTGGAAAGGGAAGAAGTTTGTTTGGTCAGATAGATGTGAGCAGGCCTTCAGGACACTAAAGGAGTGCCTCATGACAACACTCATTCTTGTAGTTTTGGATCCACAGGGAGATTTTTTCATGTGCATGGATGCTTCTTTGGAAATACTTCAAGTTGTTTTGATGCAGGGGGCAAAGTGGTGGCCTTTGAGTCTCGTAAACTCAAAGATTATGAGCTCAATTATCCAACCCATGATATTGAGCTTGCGGTAGTTTTTCAATTCTTGGTTTGAATGAGACACTTTATTCTTTGTCAAAGATTCACACTAAGGATAGATCACTTGAGTTTTCACCATCTCTTCACACAACCCAATCTCAATGCTCATCAGCGGTGTTGGATGGAGTTGCTTTGTGAGTACAATATGGAGATAGAGCATGGGAAGGGGAAGGATAATGTGGTTGTATATGTTCTCAGTAGATGGAGACATGGATATTTTGGCCACTTTAGTGGGCATAGATTTGTAGAGAAGGATTATACAACAGCTTCCTCATGACAATTTCTACATTGAAGCGAGAGCAGAGATCAAGTCTTAGAGACCCCTTGAAGGGAAGTTTGATGGTTTCTCATTATAGGAAGATGGAATTCTCAGGAGCAAAGCTAATATTTATGTTCCCATAGACAGAGGCTTGAGGAAGGACATCTTGACAGAGACACATCGTGTACCCTATTTAGGGCATCCTAGGATGAAGAAGATGCATGCTACCTTCAGACAATTGTATCACTAGAGAGGATTTCATAGAGACATGACTCAATTTGTATCATGCTATTTAGAGTTCCAGAAAGTGAAGGCCGAGCATCATCATCATGTTGGCCTTCTCTTTCCTCATGTTATACCAGAGTGGAAGTGGGAAACCATTTCCATGGACTTCGTTGTTGAGGTACCGATGTTGAGATATCACCATGACGCCATTATGGTCACGTGGATAAATTGACAAAATTGGCTCACTTTTCTTTGGTGAATACCACTTATACAGCTAGTGTAGTGGCACAGGTTTATTTGGATGAGTTCGTCAGGTTGTATGGGATTCCACGGAAGATCATTTGTGACAGCGATCGCTTGTAGACTTCCCATTTTTGGACTACCATGAAGCACGCTCTCGGAATGAGGATCAAATTCAACACGACATATCACCTCGAGACAAATGGAAAGATTAAGTGGATGAATTATATCTTAGAGGATATGCTCAGGATTTCTGTTATGGATCATCAGTCAAGATGGGAGTACCTGTACTTTGTGGAGTTTACCTATAATAATAGTTTTCAGAGTTATATATGCATGGTTCCTTTTTAGGCTTTGTATGGCAGAGAGTGCGGGAAACCTCTTAGCCAGGATAGGTTAGAGGACATGGTTTATCTTGGACAAGATTTGTTACAAGGCATGGAGCAGCAGGTGGTTTTGATCAGAAAAATACTATAGGAGGCACAAGACAGATAGAAGAAGTATGCAAATACTAATAGGAATGACTGTAGTTTTTATGTGGGCATGAAGTTTTTCCTTCGTGTCAGACCACGTAAGAGCCCTATCCATTATGGAAAATTTTATAAGTTAGCTCCTAGATTCTTTGGTCCTTTTGAGATTTTAGAGTGTATCTTCCATTTAACCTACCGTCAAGTGTTGCCACCTAGTTTGTCTCACATACATAATGTGTTTCATGTTTCTAGTGCTAAGGAGATACGTTAATGATACTTCTCATGTCCTGGACTAGACTGCATTACAGGTACAGGATCAGGGGTAGGTGATGGTGGAGCCTATTCACATTATAGATCGTAGGACCTTCAACCTTTACAGAAGAGAGATTTTTTAGGTGTGAGTGCAGTGTGATAGGTATGATGAGACTGCAGCTACATGGGAGGATGCTACTTTACATCGAGTTCAGTTCCCACATCTATTTTAGTGACTTCTAGGAGTAATTCGAGTCTAAGAGGAGGGGATGTAGTGCCCACTTCCCTTCGACACCATTTGATACTGATCATGATATTGCTGACTATATTATGGACATTATTATAGTTTTGATTAGTATGATGTTAGATGTTAGATCATGGATTATTGTTGATTTTGGGTCATATCTGATGCATGGTGGTTATTAGAGACATTTGGTATATGTTTGTTGATATACTATTTGACATAGTTATATTATAGATGTTTTTCGGACTTGTGGTAATTAGATATTTTGAGTAGGCCTAGAAAATGAAAATTAAATTACAACTGATGATGATATAGTTGTTGATGGAAATGTAAGTGATAATGTTGATTGTCTTAATGATTGTTGTGATTCACATATATATTGATGATTTTGGAATTATAGTTATATTCATTTGGATGTTCTGATATGGCCATGAGGCCAAATGAGGTATTTGTGTTTTGCAGGTGAAAATATCACAACACACACCGAGGGATTAGAGACCAACCACATTGGAATTCTAGATGAATTCAACAAGGTCACCATGACAACTGTATTTGTTTGTGTGTGTTTGATTGTCTTAGGGATTCCCATGGGGGGGGATCACCTTTAAATGTGACCAAGGGATTTTTTTTTTATTTCTTTTATTTGGTCCCTTAATGTTTGCATGTGTTTATTTTGTGGTGCATTGACTCTTTCATTATTTACTAAATGGTGTGTTAATATTGTCTGTAATCATGTTGTTAAGATAATTAATTAAAATATGTCATAAGAAAGTAATTAATAGAGTTGTTGGCCTTGAATTAAAGTGTTGTAACAAATGTGTAAGTGATGTGTAAGAGATATGTAAGTTGATTCTGGAGTTTGAAACACTTCATCTCCTTTGAAATCGAATTTTTCCTTGGAGGCTTATGGGACAAGTTAAACTTGTCGAACACCTCGTAAATTTATATAGAAACCTTACCTACAGTTGGAGAGTTAAATTTAGACTTTTATTATGCATTTTTGTAACTCAAGTTGTAGGTTTTAATTGCACTTCCTTCATGTTTTAAATTTCAGTCCTTATGGGATGTGAGCTTGATTTGAGTGTGTAAGTAGAACTGTCATATTATTCACCCATCTATTTAATATGCATTGGAGAATGAAGTTGACTTTTGTGTTGGGGTTGAGGATGTGTGATGTCACATCCTACATGGATCCACCTAATCCTATTCTCTTCCCTCTTCTATAAAATTTGAATTCCTTACCTTGTTTTGGGTTGCTTCACCTTTGGATACTTCATTTGGGGTGAATTTGTTTTTCTGTTTTGAGAACTCTTGCTTTGGATAAGTTTGACGATTGTTGAATGCTTGTGCTTGGTGGATATTTGGATTGCTTGCATTGGAATAAAGTTTTTGTTTGCAACTAGGAACAACACCATCATGGAGAGGTGGGATCTTGGCTCTTGAAATGCTTCTTTATTATTTATGCAAATGTTATTGTTGTGAATTTTTTGGCATGTTTTTGGGTTATTGGGTAGATGGCTTAGGAATGGTGTAGGATAAGGCTATGTGGTATATTTTGTGGGAGGCATAAGTTTTTTTGGGAGGTATAAGTGTTGAGGGAGATGGGATTTGGGTTCCACCTTGCAAATAAATAGCTTACATTTCTTTACTTGTTATGGGGTGCCATAAGAGGTTGGGGAGGTATAAGGAAATGTGGAGAATAAGGGGTACTTGGGGGAGGCATAAGGTCATGTCAAGGTTTTTATATACTATATTTTGGTGGTTTTTAATTAGGTGGTGATACCCATTTCCCCTTTGGGAGGAATAAGTATCATCCCACATAGTTTCTTGCTCCTTTGGCTTGCTTGATGAAGCCTAAGTATTGTTGTGATTTTATCTTGTGGTTGCTGAAAATTCTGTTTTGTTTTGGACTATGTTCTAAATATGAAATTTTCATGTGAGAGATTTCCTTTGTGTTATGGAAGCCTACTTTTTCCATGTGTTGAGTGGCGTTTCTTATTGCAATGTGGTTGGGCCTCGGGGGCCAATGAAGAAGGACGATATTTCCATTTCATTGGATGTCTTGGTTGGGTGGAGAGCGTTTTCCTTTCCCCCTATCTTGTTCTGTTCAAACTGGAAAATGAAGGATCTTCATGTTGTTGTTCTGGAGTAAAGGAAAAAGACACGTTTGAAAGTCCTTAATGAGACTAATTCTTAGTGTAAACCTTTCTTACATTGAAGTGGATGACCTTCTATATTTTATTTATGATGGAAAGATGTTTGGTATTGGCTATGGAAGTTGTAATTCAAAGTGTAAAAGAGATGTAATATTTTTTCTATTTTTGAATGAATGAGAAGTAAATTGTATTTTGTATATTGAAATTAAGAAATGAAAGAAGAAAGTTGTAAAGATATCATATTTGAAATAATATAAGTTGTATTATTTTTGCCAAAGGGAGTTACTGCTGTTTAAAATCTGTGTTGAAATATATTGAGGAATTTTTATTTGAAAGAAAGAAATACGTATGAAGAAAATACATTACTCTGTTCTTTTGAAAAGTATGATTTGGAAATTAGAACTGTATATTTTGGATTTTAAATATTTGGATTTAAATCAAGTTAGTATGTTAGATTTGGTTGAAATGAATTTATAGTTTAAATCTTGGTAAATTCAAATAGATATGTTTGTGTGCAAGTATAGATTTATTTTGTTTGACTACAACTCAAATTTTTTTATAAAAAATGTACAGAATGACCACTGTAGAAATGAACACTAAAATGTAACATTGAAGTGAGCTTAATAAGACCAAAATGACCCAAATAGACCTTATCACTTAAGAAATTTTTAAAGAACCTTTCAAATTGAGCAAAGGAAAAATTGTAGTCGTTTTGTTGTTAAAAGTTACAAATTTTTAATTGTTAATTAACGAAATAAATTATACCTTGCAATACATCCTAAATTCCTCTAAGAGAAACCCTCCATGTTTTTTTGGCATGCTGAGAAAGGAAGGAGGTAAAATTGAACAAAATTTATAAGTCAAATGCTACCAATTTTCATTTTATAATCTTATAGAGAGTTTTCACAAAATTGACCCTTCAAACTTTATGTAAATCAAATTCTTAAGGTTCCTGTGCAAAGATGACATCGATATCTTTCCAAAAACTCCTTGTTTTCATAAACCAAAGATCCATATCAAAATTTATGGCCTCCTGAAGTTCACAGACGAGAAAAATATTCTTATGTGCTTGTCTTGCGTCCCTAGGAGAAAAAGAGTTTCTTTCGTGCCCATCTTGTGTTCCCGAGAGAAGAATAGCTTCTTCCGTGACCTTCTTGCATGCCTGGGAGAAAAATAGATTCTTCCATGCCCATCTTGTGTGCCCAGGAGAAAACGAAGTCTCTTCCGCGCCCGTCTTTCGAGCTCGGGTGTAAAAGGAGTCTCTTCTATGCCCGGGGAGAAAAAAAAATTCTTCCGCACCCGGAAAAAATATCTTCCTGTGCCCCACAAGAAGATATTCTATCTATTCTAGGGATGAATTTAAGTCTCTTAGAGATTTGTAGGATCATTTGTTAACAATTGTAATGGACTCTAGATTTTTGTTGGAAACAATAAAAAAAATTTATTCCTTAACTTTCCTTAACTAAACCTAGGTTGGTCTTGGGTCTCAAGTGGGATACTTTAAGTGATGTTACAATATTTGATTCACATATAGATAATTATGGATTTATATTTCATATTTTATCCTAGATGTTTTTTATGCGGCCATGAGGCCGAAGGAGGTGTTATGTGTTTTTGCAGGTAAACATGTCACATTAAACATCGGGGGGGATTGGAGAACAACCATATTGGAATTATAGATGAATTCAACAAGGGTCACGATGGCAACATGTCTTTGTGTTTTTGTGTTTGAGTTATTGTTAGGGGGAAATTGTAACCAAGGGGTTATGTGTTATATTTTGTTTAGTTTTCCTTACTTAATGTAGTATGTGATTTTTAGTGATGTAATTTCCCTTGTTTTAAATATTTAGAAAATGATGTATTCCTTCCCCTTTATCTTAATGGGTTTTAGTGTCCTATTTAAGTTAATTAATGTTGTTATTAACTAAATGTGGATGTGACTGAAATTTTGCATTTATTAGACTAGATGGCTCTTGGGTTTTGTGTTGTAAGATTGAGTGCTTGTGACCTTGACTGTTGTACACTCTACCCCTCATGGAAATTCAAATTTCTTCTTAAGGGTCTGTTGGTGCTCAAAATAGTCTCATCCCGTTTGTTCCTTTGAAAATTTATTTATTTACAACCTCTGTCATTTTATCCTTCCCCGTATTGTGCTTTCTCAGTCTTTGTTGCTATTTTTTAGTCATCTCCTGGGTCGAAGATCATGTATGGGTCCATATTTATCTCCTCGTTTCTTTGTTGCTCCAGAAGGGTTTGTATTTTGAGTCTCCCATGCCTTATTCCTTCAAAACTCGTGTTTTCCCATTCTCTCTATTTCCCATAGTCAATATTCTTTGTCCTTGATGTTTTCTATCCTATATACTTGAAGAAAAATGAATTGATTAGTCCCTGAAGAACGTATTTGAGCCTTGTAACATTTGTAAACTTTCTGTCCTTGAAGAAAATTACATTCCTAGGCTCAAATGGTAATTTTTCTATATTTTACGGTTTGACAGGTGTTTCTTCCAGTAAAATTTGCATCCTTGCATCTAAAGGGTGATGTGGCACATTTTGGTTAGACCGCAATTTGGCTAAATACTTCAACAATTCTATGAAAAGCCTCAACTAAAAAAAATTTTCCACGCTGGTGAACGACGCTCATGGTAAGATTTTCTTTTTTGGTTGGCCTTGGAGTTACACTGGGAGGACATGTGGAGGCTTCCACTGAGTCTTCCCATAGTTAGTATTTTTTCAAAAAAGTATTTTGGAATTCCGCGACACGGTGGAGGAGCCGTGCATGTTGGGGACTGGCCTTGTAGGTTCCATTTTGAAGGAGTGCCACGAGGACACGTGGAGGCCTCCACTCACTTTGTATTTTTCTTAGACTTTTCAATGGCCAAAGGAGACTACCTCGGGGCATGACACGTGGCACCTTCAACTAAGCTAAAAACATTCAAACAAGATTTTCTGGGCTAGGACACGTGACAAGCCTGCACTCGTTCAAGGTATCAATTTTTCGGGACTTGCCTCAAGGTGCGCCATGGTGACATGTGGCGGTTTTGAAAATTCAAAGGGGCATGGAAGTGGACCATCAAAGGAAACTTAATCTTTTTGCCTCTTTGTCTCAAAAGGGTTAAAATATCAAAAAATGGCCCACAAGCCTGACAAAAGAAAAGGTCAAAATTAATTTATGGTCAAAGGGGAGGGAAGGGTAACTATCGGGGGAAACTTGGAATTTTTTCCTCTTGCATGGAAACGACTAAAATCATCAAAATGACCCGTGATCCTAATGGAAAAGGGTCAAATCTTGCTCTAGTCAACTATGGAGGTGCGATTTTTTAGAGGAAAAGTGAGAAATTTTTCCTTTGAGGGAAAAGGAGTTAAAGGCATAAAAGGAAGAGGGGTCCTGTTGGGACCCACATTATAAACTTGAAGCGGAAGAGTGGAGCTGCGGGGGGAAACTTGGAAAATTTTCCTTTTACCAAAAGAGGGTCAAATGATAAATTTTTTCCGTGTTTCCTTGAGGACCCACCTTAGGACACGTGTCAAGCCTTTTTTTCAAAAGTGGAGGTGTGGAGCAAAAAGTAAAAATTTTAGATTTTTTCAAAGGGTCAAAAAAAGGTCAAAAGGAAGCCCTTAGGTCTATTCTTAAGTTTGAATCTTCCATGTCGATGGCCCAAATTCAAAGTAATTATCAACTGTAGCTGAGATTCTGAAATCTGATTTTCCCCCTCATTTTTCTGAAACATATCTAGAAGTGTGAGTCTCCATGATTTCTTGGTCTTTTCTACACACCAAAAAGAGAGGGGAGTTAATTTTATATCTAATTTTTGTGGGGAGATCTGGAAGATGTTTTTTGCCATTAAAATGGTCTGACTGTCATGCCTAATCAGTTTTTTTTTTCTTCTCCCAAGCACGCAAGGAGCCAGATTAGAGGTGGAAGTGGTTGTAAAATTCAAGAATGAGTGATCTACTATAGTTGGGAGTTGAATGCGGGAGATATTCGATGAGATGTACCCCCTCGAGTACCTGGAATCTTCGTGCAGATCTGATTCTGAGAATCACAAAAGAATCATGGTGAGCACTAGTGCATTAAACATTTTTGTCTTTTGGGAAGGAAGGGGCTCTATTGTAAAGGTTATAAATGGCACAATTTTTTTGTACAAATGGTTGGGAGTTTTTGAAAAAAATCAGGGACTGATTTTTCTAGCAGAAAAAGCTTGACAAAGCCCATTTTTTTGAGAAACCGTCTAAGAAGCCTATATATCTCTCTTTGTTTCAAATTAAATCATGTCAAGGAGGTTTCAAGTGTACAACCATTGACAATCTTTGATATTGTTCTGGAAACTTTTTGTTGCTAATAAATTTGATCAAAATTTAGTTATTCTGTGTTAATCTTGAGTAAAGTGTATTTATTTCATCTCTGAATGCATGCAAGCAGTTTTTTCTTGTTTCTGTTGCAATCTTGTACCAAAATCTAGTCCAATCACACAAGTCTCAATCCTTATGATAGTTTAGTGGCATCTGCAATTTCATTTCCCAAAACAACCTTCATCTGGGAGTGAAGTAAATGGTTTAAAATCACTTTTTATTTCATTTTTTTGATAGATATTATCTGTAATCCTCTAGGTGTACCTCAAGCGTGGTTTGGTTTAAATCTTTGTGCTTTATTTGGTTATCTCACTCAATCCTTGGTGAAATAATCCCATAGACTATATGAAAAAGTGCCAATCTTGGCCTCCATTGAAGCACATATTCTAGTTGAAGAAACATTTTTAACTTTTGTGGCATTTTGTTGTTTGAATCTTTCCATTTTGCATGAGCTCTCAAGGATCTAGTGGGTCAACTACATCATGTCTCTCCTCCCACCAAAATTTTTATTTAAAACAACTAATCCTACCCATACTACCCCTATTTTTCTTTGTATGCCCACATAAGACCAAAATCCATTTTCTAAAGTATGCAGGATAGATAAGGATTCCAAATATCTTTAGTAACCATTACCTTATTGTGAAAGTATCTCCATGATCTTGAAGTGACAACTCATGGGAGTCATATCTGGTGTGTTGCTCATATTTTACCAAGGTATTATATATGAAATTTATGCAAAATATGTATTTATCATTGGTCTTCAATAAACAAAGGTTATAAAATAGGTTCTCTTACCTTGGTTGAAAGGCACAACCTAAAATAGTTAGGATCATATCACATCCTTGTAAGGTGCTATCCATATCTCAGAAAATCCAAGTAAAAATGGGACAGTTAGATTCCTCCCATGCTACAAAATGACATACATTTATGATTTAGCTTCCTCTAAGCTCCGTGTTGAATCAGTGTCGTTGCATAGCTTGAAAAGGAGAACAAATTTGGATACCAACAGGGCCAATTTTGAAGGCTTGTGGGACAAGTTAAAGTTTTCCGACACCTCTTAAATTTCCATGCTAACCCTACCTATGGTTTGGGGTGTCAAAATTATACCCCATTATGTATTTTGGGAACACAAATTATAAGTCTTTATTGTACCTTCTTACATGTAATTCATTTTGGTCCTTAAGGGGTGTGGGCAAGCATTGTGTGTGTAAGTAAAATGTCATTTCTTCAACCACTTATTAATTGTGCTTTGGAGTTTGAAGTTTGACTTGTGAGGTGGAGTTGAGGATAAGTTTTTTGGTATCCTACATGGAGCCACATCACCCTCCTCTCTCCCTTTTCTATTTATTCAAGTTCTTTTTCTTGTTTGAAGGTTACTCCATTCTTTTGTGCTCTTGTATTTCTTAGAGTTAGATGATTTTGGAGAGCTTATGGTCTTGAGGGATCTTGTTGGTGATTTATTGGATTTGAAGGAGATCAAATTTTTACTCTTAGAACAAGCTCTACTATGGAAAGGAATGAGATTCACTTTTGATTATGTTATTCCTTTATTTTGTGTTTGGAATGCTTGTTTGGTGCTTGGGTAGATTTCCTAAGTGTGGTTTAGGAGGGTACAATGGGGAGAATTCATTTAGGGAGGTATAAGAGTTATTTCATGTTTGGAGGGAGTTTGGGTTGGGTGTCCCACCTTGGAGAATGAATGCTTGCATTTCTTACTTGTTCTTGAATGTGGGAGGCATAATAGTATGTGGGAGTCATAAGAGGTACTTGAGGGAGGCATAAGAGTATTTAGGGGATTTGAAATTTGTATTATAGGTTTTAAGGTGGGCACCCATTTTCCATTCGGAGGCATAAGTGGCCTCCCCATAGGTTTTTTCTCCTTTGGATTTCATTTAGAAGCCTTGTATATTTTGTTATATCTCCTTCTTCTGTTTTTAGTTTGAGTTTAATGTGTTTTTGGAGTGGTTTTTAAATACTTGGTTTGTGATGTGGAAGCTTGTTGTTGCCATGTGTTGGAATCACCTCTCATTGTAATGTGGTTGGGGCTCGGGGGCCAATGAGGAGGATGGATTCTCCCTCTCATTGGATATTTTGGTTGGGTGGAAAGTGTTTCGTCTCCCCCCATTTTGTTGTGGATCAAGTAAATCATGAAGGAGCTCTCTTGTTGGTGTTGTGCAGCTCGGAGCTTTTGTTGGTATCCTTAAGAAATTCATTCTTATGAAAATCCCTTTGTTGTTCACACTTAGGGTAAAGGAACTTGTAACCTTGTATTATTTTCCCAATTTAAGTGGAGGAAATTGTATTAATCATGTGAATAAGAGTTGCATTCAATTATTTTATATGAAAATTGTATTCTATATAGAAAAATAAACATGTGTTCTAGACTAGTCTTGTGAAATAGAAAAGAAAGTTCATTATCTTTGTTTGAAAGTTGTATTGCAGGAAAGGAAAAATATTTCATTTCATTGAAGTTGAGTTATTTTCCACAAATGGTGTTGTTCTTGTTTTATAATATATTGTTGGAAACATGTATTAAGAAATACCACATTTCATTGTGTATTTGAAAGGCATCTACTGTAAAAGTTATACTATGTATACTTGTGTTTTTTTTTGTATTGTTGATGGAAACAACTCTTATTAAAGTTGTATTTCAAATAGACCTATGAAGTAGTCTATTTTCTATTCTAGTACGCAAATCTCTTTTTAAAACTATTGCTAAACTATCACAAATTTTTATAATGGAGAAAAAATGCCCTTACTTTCGTTTTTGTATTAAATTTATTAAATAGTTTGAGAGAGAAATATCAGAGCAAACATTAACTCACCAATGCTATTATTTAGTGTTTTATCCTCACTTTGATAGTAATTTTATTTCTCTTGAACATTATAGATAATAAGATAGTTTAGGATTCAGTAAGGATAGTATATTTTTTTATGTTACTATTATAAAATGGAGAATTATTAAATGTGAAAATAAGGAAACATTAATACACTTGTAATTTTAATATATATATATATATATATATATATATATATATATAATACATTTATATCCCCTTATGCTTATATAAAAAATATATATAATAATTTAATATCTATTATATTATATATATATATATATATATATATATATATATATATGTATATGTAATATAATATAATAGATATTAAATTATTATATATATTTTTATATAAGCATAAGGGGATATAAATGTATAATATATATATATATATATATATATATATATATAAATATATATATATTATACATTTATATCCCCTTATGCTTATATAAAATATATATATAATAATACAATATCTATTATATTATATTACATATATATATATAATATATATATATATATATATATATATATATATATATATATATATATATATATATATATATTTATCAAATAAAACAAATTTTATCAATGCTGAAATTCCTTTTAAAGGAAATCGGAGTAATCTTGGGGCCACGGCTTGTACATTGTAATTTTAGTGGTTTAATTGTAAATTGGGGTGGGGAGGGGTCGGCGACCCCAACCCCACCCCATTTAATAAATGAGGTGGGGGTTGGTGTCGATGGGGTGGGAGTTGGGGTCGCCTACCCATCTCCACCCCTCAAACTTTGAACACCTGTATACATTAGAAACCTGCCCCCTCTTGTTTCGGCCAACAATTAATTTGGAAGCTAGACACATTTTAAATGATGTAGGCTGCGCAAAAACTCAAATCTGAATCTTGTGCATGAGAACACACACACACACACACACACACACACACACATTTGGACAAATTTTGAATTCGATTTTTCTTGTAACCCACCTTTTTAAAAATAAAAAAATAAACAATAAATGATTTCTTAAAATAAATACTTATATACACAAGTATTTAAAAATATATATATATGTATATATACTTAATCAAAATGTAAGTATGGATCTAATGTAGCTTTATAAATAAAATGGGCAAATACCCACAAGCCCAATTGGGCAAATACAAGAAAATGGAATAAATAAAATAAATAAATACATTTTCAAACCCTAATGAGGGTATCAACAAAATAGAAAAATAATGGAGGTTGGAAGCCTCTTCAAAGATCTTGAGATGGTCACTAATGGCTTATCATCCTCCTCCTTCAACCTGTAGAAAAAACCCAAGAAAAATATTGAATCAAATGAAATGAGAAAGAATACTTCACAAGGATGCTTTAGGGTTGGTTACCATTTTTTCACATCAAGGGACCAAATTGAATCCATCCAAGCGATGATATTCATCCCTACAAAAATTAGGTAGCGAGTGGGTGAGTGGAAATTAAATTTTTAATTTAAATGGTTTAATTTCGAAATTATGGGTTGACTTTTTAATGGGATAGGGAAGTGTTCATTATTCTAACCCCATGTAAAATGAGAACCTTGATAATTGTTTAAACCTTGTGGAATTAAATACCTTGGATATTTATTTAATTTGACCCCTTTAACCATCTAAGTTTAAATATGGAATATTTGAATATAGTAGGAATTTAATTATTTATTAAATTAAAACTTAGAGTAAATTGAACCTTGCTTGGACTAAACCTACTCATTAATTTTAATGTGGGTTTAATATTTGGTTATAATGGGAAAAGTTTATTTATTAAATATAATTGAATTTGAAACATTATAGTGACAACTGTAGTTTTGAAGCTTGTATGCGGGCACACTTTTCAAAAAAAATTATTCCTTAATTTTTCTAACTAAAACTAGTTTGTTCTTGGGTCTTGTGTGAATAATGTTTATGGGAGTTACACTTGGTATCAGAGCCATGGGTTCAAATCTTAGACCCTTGGCCACATAGGAAAACATGATACATGAACATGTAACCTAGTACAATACTATCCTATTTTCAGGCCTGCATGAAGTTTTAGAAATCTATTTTAAATATTATCCTGTGCTTGGGCCTGCGTGAAGTTTCAATTTACAAGTTTTGTATGCAACTTTTCAATTCTCTACAAGTTTAGCATTGGTATTCACAGATGAATATTGGTAAAGGAAGGTCAGAGATTTCATCTCCAGTTTATAAGTGCTGACAAAGCATATTTTAGTGCATTTGCACAACTAAGGCGGAAATCCTTAGTGGCGACTCTCTGTTGATTTGATTTTGATAAGGACTAGTGTCTTAAATATCTGTCAAGTAAGATTTGTTACTAATATTTGCAAAGCTAGAAGGAAGGAGATCTTTCTTTGCTAGGGATCCTACCAGGACATTGTTTCCAGAGCTAGGAAAAGCAAAATCAGAAGGAAGAAAATCTTGGAGGGTATTTAGATATTAGCAGACAAGAATAAGGATCTCCATTGATGAAAGTGATCATCTTATCATTGAATACTGCCATTCAAGTGACTCTGAGTCACGTATCCTCTTTATGGAATTTAAATCTCCAGCTGGAGAGGGGCCTTCATTTGATTTTGAAATATTTTCTTTACATTCTGCACCTGTCTTTTCTGAGGTTTATAGGGATTTCCAAGAGACGAGGCCTTTGGGAGATGTCCATTTTGAGAATTATACTCCTGCATTCTAAGGACCCTCTACCCCTTATCAATTTTTCACCCCTCCAGGGTCACCTTATCGAATAAACATGGCCTAACCCCCACCCAAACCCCCTTTTCTTGTAAACACCTTTGGACCTATAAACTTTTTGGGAATGGCTGGATATCCAAATGCAGTGCCTCAAGATGTAAGGAAAAAAATGCCAAAGTTCCAAGGAAATAATGTTATTACTGGTGATCAACATCTAAAGCTTTTTATCAATATGATGGAAGACTTTGAGATTCAACATGAAGATGTATATATCAAACTGTTTATCCATACATTGGAAGAAGATGCTATGGATTGGTATAAAGCATTGCCAGATAACTCCATTGATTCTAGGACAAAGATGAGTAATGAATTTAGATTACAATATGGTGATTGGACTGACCCTAGGCTTCTTTTGACAAAATTTGAAAACATCAAAAAGAATCCAAGTGAGTCACTACATGATTTCAATACAAGGTTTAATAATACCTAGAGGAGATTTCCTATTAGGATAAGACCGTGTGATGAGTCATGTTTGAGAAAATATTCTGATGCATTTGATAAAAAGGCTGCATATTACTTGAGAGAGAAGAACCCCACAAATTTGAGGTAGGCCTTCACCATGGATTTGCAAATAGAGAAAAACATCAAGGAAATTGAGAATCCTTCAAATATGGAAGGTGTAAATATGGTTAACCCAAGAAAACTCCAAACAAGCAAGGATATTGTTTTGGAAGAAGTTGTGAAGACTTTGGCAGGGGCTGTTAAGGAGATTTCCTACAAGATAGCCCGAGCTAAGAAAGGAGTTGGGTAGAAATCACAAGGTCAACAAAAGCAATAAGGCCAAGACAGGTTCACAAATCACCAAAGATTTGATGACAGAGGCAAGGGACCTGTTGAACTTCGAAATAGAAAATCCCAAGCTAGGGAAAACAAAATGGTTCCCGATCCTTTTGCTGCTAGATTTTTTGTGGTAGAAGAAACATATGTCATTGATTGGTGTGATAGATTTTTCATGCCTCATGCTCATTGTGAAGAAGATCAGCAAGCAGAAGAAGAAATTGATGATAATGATGATGATGTCTGCATGATGGGTTGTTCCACCAGCTTACAACAAGGGGAAACTTCAACTGAGGTGATAAGTGCCTGGAATGCTGCCACTTTTTAGGACTACATTCATAGGGTACCTATTCCTCCTCCCTCTCATATTTTAGAAGTAGATATTTTACAGGATTTTTAATTGACCAATAATGATTTTGAATATTTAAGGGCTTTAATGATAAAGAAGTATGATGGAGGAATTCCATCTGAGAAGGATAAAAATTTACTGGTGAATGTTGTTGTTGCTCAAGAGAAGGAATATAACACAAGAAAAAAGGTTGTCAAAGGGATAGGGCTTCAAGCCAAGCCAAAAGATCCCTTACTTTCAAACATTCCTAAAGAGGCTCCTATAAAAATCCCTGCAGTTCTATAAAAAATCACATCCCTCCTCATGCCCAAGTTATCAAATATCATGTACCACCTAATGAGTGTGTTAGTGTTCCTTCCAATACTTCCTTACTAATTAATTTCGCATATGATATTGCCCAAGTTTTAAGTCAAATAAAAGTATTTGTTCCAATTGTTGAGTTGCTTTGGGTTCCTAAGCATAAAAAGTGAGCATTTGAATACTTGGGATTGAAAGAAGAGAAGACTTCCCTAGGAAGAAATGTAAATATTATGGAGACTCCTCCAATCATTCAAGAATTAGAAACACCACTAGCATTAGAGGAACTAGGTGAACCACCTAAGGTATATTTGTGAACATCCTTGCTGGATTCTCATGTGAATGTGGATCCATTCTTCACTACTTTGATCATTAAGGAAAAATTGTTGCACAACTGCATGTTTGACTCAGGGGCATCATGTAATGTCATGGCTCTGGAATTCATGAATGAGTTGAATATGAAAGTGACAACAACATATGGGAAGTACATTGCCATGGATTCTAGAGAAGTTCTAGTACTGGGATGTGTGAAGGGTTTGGTGGTACAGCTTCCAACTTACCCAAGTAAAAATTTAAAACTTGATGTTGTCATCGTTGACTGTCCAGCCAAGTGGGGCATGGTACTATCAAGAAAATGGGTTGCTAGTGTTTGTGGGAGTGTCCAAATAGATATGTACTATGCCACAATTCCAATTGAAGGAATCCTTGTCAGGTTGTATGGAGAAAAAAAAATGTTTCATCTTATTGAGGATCCCAACAATGCATCATATGAAGTATTGTACACAAATGTTGATCCTGACAACTTTGTGGGATATACTGATGGAAAGGAGCACAAGATTGAGGAATTCAAATGCCTTGAGAAAAAAATATCTCCTTGGAATCTATTGTTTGATGGAGCTTGCTCCAGGTTTGTGAATGGTACTGGTGTTGTTTTGCTTTCTCCAGGTTAGGAATTGTTTTTTTTCCCTTCAAACTCAAATTGGAGTGCACCAACAACATTGCTGAGTATAAGGCACTATTTTTGGGTTTAAGAATTACTTGGAAATATGGTGTTAAGGACATCATTATCAAAGGAGACTTAGAATTAAATGTGAAACAAGTCAAAAAATTTGATGCCACAAATAATCAATGAACAAAACAGTATAAGCATGTGGTCTAAGACTTCATTGAGATATTTGACTCATTTAACATAGTGCATCATGATAGGAAAATTAATGATTTGGTAGACAAGCTTGCAATGCTAGGGTCTCAGTTTGACAATTGTACAATGTCCCCATATTGTGAATATGAGATTGAGGTATTGACAAGACCTTCTATCCCTGACAACATTAAACATTGGCATGTTTTTTATCATGATGCTCATATCAGAATATTTTTATAGAACAAAAGATATTTTGTTGATCGGTGCATTGATTTGGAGCCAATGGTATGTATAACAGAGGGAAAGGAAACCTTTTTTGGCAAGGATATCATCTAGCTAAACACCAATACCATTCCTAGAGGGTTAGTTGCTCTTGAGTCCAATTTTGATAATTTTGATCGCATTATTAACAGATGAATGGAATCCTCAAGGGATATTGAGGAGCATGATCTTGGTACAAACTAGAAGGCAAGGAAAATATGGTTAGGTAGTAATCTCAGCAATGAGGAGTAGTCATACATCTAGTTGTTGAAAAAGTATCAGGATTTCATGGCTTGGACCTATTCTAAACTAAAAGCATACAAGGAGGACCCGTTTCAACATGAGATTCCCTTGGAATATAATGCAAAGTCATTCAGGAAGAAGTAGAGGCCCATTAAACCACTCTTATCCCTCAAAATGTTAGAAGAAATGAAGAAGCTAAGAGATGGAGGGATTATCTAGCCCACAATGTATTCCTCTTGGGTTACAAAGCTAGTGTTAGTGAGAAAGAAGAATGGTGACATTAGGATGTGTATGGATTTTAAGAATTTAAACAGATCATTAATGAAGGATAATTATCCTTTTCCAAATATGGAGAACATGTTGTAGCTAGTGACTGGTTTTGAGTTGCTCTCCACTTTAGATGGTTTCTCTGGTTATAACCAAGTCGTGGTAAAAGGATCAGAAACAATCAACAACCTTCACTACTCCTTAGGGAACATATGTGTATGTCAGGATGCCCTTTGGTTTGATGAATGTTGGAGCCACCTTTCAAAGAGAAATGAATGTTTCTTTGCTAGTTACATCAATGAGTTTATTGCAGTGTATCAAGATGATATAACTGTATTTTCTAGAAAAATAAGTGAACATCTGCTGCACTTGGAGAAGATGCTGATAAGATGTAGAGAACATGGCATCTCACTCAATCCAAAGAAATTCCATTTTGGATTATAGAAGGAAAAGTTCCTTGGTCATATAGTGTCACACAAAGGAGTGATGATTGATCTAGAAAGGGTAGAGGCCATCAGGAAGGTCCCAATCCCAAGAACCAAGAAAGGAATTTAGTCCTTCTTTGGGAAGATAAACTGAATTAGAAGGTTCATATAATTTTTTTTTGAGTTGACCATTCCAATCACTTCCGTGCTGAAGAAAGACCAGGTCATTAAATGGGAGGATGCTGCTATCCAAGATTTCAATGGGATTAAAGAGGCACTAAAGCATGCACCTATTCTAGTAGCTGTAAACTATAAGAAGCCTTTTCAACTATTCTCTTTTTCTTCAAAGAACACTATTGCTTATGTCCTGCTGCAGAAGGATGATGAAGGAGCTGAGAGGCCAATTACCTTGTTCAGTAAGGCCTTGTAGGGGCTGAACTAAAGTACACCATTATGGAAAAGTAGACATTTGCCTTGGTCAAAGCAACAAAGGTTTTTAGGCCTTATATTCTAAGTTCAAAGGTTGTTGCTTATGTTCCCCATACCATGGTAAATGACATATTTTCAGAGATGGAGGTCTCAAGAAAAATATGTAGATGGGTGAGTAAGTTGCAAGAATATGATATGGACATCCAAACCATGAAGTTGGTGAGAGTTTTGGGCTTGGATAAGCTTATGGCTAAGATTAACTTGCAAACTGTTGAGGTAAACGAGGTTGAAGAAGAAAGGGCGTGTTTTTTTGAAAAGTTGATGAATTATGAGTGGTACAAGGATATGAGTTCTATCTCAGACATTTAAAATTCCCTGAGCATTTAAGTAAGAACCAAAAAAGAGATCTTAAGTTGGCTTCCCAGAAATTTGTCATTACTGATTTGTGGTTGGCATAGAAAAACCTGGAGGGAGTCCTCTTAAGATGCATTACTGAAGAAGAAGCCCTCAAGATAATTTTTTGATCTCCATGGAGGATTTTGTGGGGGCCATTTTGCTGCAAGAGTCACAACACACAAGATTCTAAGGGCTGGTTATTAGTGGCCAACTCTCTTCAAGGATACAACCTTGTTGGTTAGAAGATGTGAGAGCTGCCAACACTTGTCTAGAAGACTAAATGCTTTAGGTTCCCTTCCTTTGTAGCCTGTATCAATTGAAGCTCCATTCATGCAATGGGGAATGGAATTCATTGGTGATATTTAAAACCCTTCAAGTGTTGGCCACAAATGGATTCTTGTAGCAACTGATTATTTTACTAAATGGATTGAGGTGATCCCCACCAAGAGGGAAACACACCAAGTTGTCATGGATTTTGTGTTAGACAACATCATCTATAGGTTTGGGGTACCAGTCAAGATTATTGTTGACAATGCCATGAGCTTTAGAGCTTAATCCTTGGTAGATATCTATAAGGAGTATGGGATGAACTTGACATATGCTTCCAATTAAATTCCCCAAGGAAATGGACAAGATGAGTCTATTAATAAAAATTTGTTAAAGATCATTAGAAGAACATTGGAGTATAACAAGAGAAAGTGGGGTGAACAGTTGAAGTTTAATATTTGGGTAGATAGGGTCACTGTTAAGAGGGTTACTGGAAAGAGTCCATTTGAGTTGCTATATGGGACTTAAGCCCTGCTACCTCTTCATATGAAATTATATTTTTATCAATTCATTTAGCGGCTAGAAGACCAAGAGGTAGATCCTTATGATGCTTGCATTAACCAGATTATTGAGCTTGATGAAGAGAGAAGGGAATCCCACCAGAGGCATGTAAAGTTTAGAGAGAAACTAAAGAAGCTATTTGACAAGAAGGTCACTCCCAGAGCTTTCAATATTGGAGATATTGTGCTACTATGGGATAGAAGGCATGAAGATAAGGGAAATCATGGAAAATTTGACTCATTATGGATGGGCTCTTACTCCATCGAAATTAGAATTGGTGAACACACCTTCTTCTTGAAGGATTTGGATGGTGAGCTTGAGCGGCTACTTCAAGCTTTACCCTTGTACTAGCAACATGAAAGCTCATGTTGTGATCCATCTTCTGAGGGATTGAGTTGGTGTCTAGTGGAGGAACGAGGAGTAGAAGATCCACGTTTATTCAAAGACAGTTACCTAGGAAATCTTTAAGAAGCAATTTAGGAGCATGTACTTGTCTCATAGGTTTATTCAGAAGTGGATATATGAGTTCCACGACCTCCTTCTGATATCTATGACTGTAGCTGAGTATGAGAGTCAATTTTTGACCTACTTCATTATTTCAACTATATGTAGGATAAGCAAGTATGGATTCATAGGTTCATCAGGGGCCTGAATTTAAATTTGTGTGGTTTGGTGGAAATTCACTGCCCAAAGACCTTATCAGAGGCCATGGAGAAGGCCAATATTACAGAGGAGACATGAGGAAATATGAAATAGGCTAGGGACAAATTTCAAAGATGCATCCAATAGATTCAGGATAACAGATCGAGGGGGTTAGTTCCTCCTCCTCGTGGGTGACAAGATTCATCACAGTCATATTTCAGGCCAACAAAACAACCACATTAGTAGCAGTAGCCACAAAAAACTTGCCCAACATTCAATCCTACTCATAGATTCAATGCACAAAAAGGAAAGAGTATTGGGCCTCCTCCTAGTGGTCCCATTAGGACACAGGGTGTGATGAGAGCACATTCAATAGGAGCTTACTAGAAGAGACCTCAAGAGTCCATAACCAAATCATCAGTATCAACAACACATACCTCTAGAGTAATGGCTGGAGATGCATCTCATTAGAGAGGACCGGGTAGCTGTTATGGTTATGGTGTTGTTGGACATCATTGGAGGGAGTTCCCACACAACCCTAGTAACAATGGTAAGGAATAATTTATTTAGCCTACTGTGGGTGACATGGGGTACAAACATCAGATCTATACATTGTTCAAGAACTGACAGGCTGAGCATGAGAGTACAGTCATAGAGACAATAGGTAACATTAGTGGTATTCCTACCTCCATTTTGTTTGATACTGGTTCATCAGATTCTTTTATTGCACCATCCTTAGTAGAGCATTGCAGGCTAGTGGAAGTTAGGAAAGGTCTTAGTTGGGACGTTGAAATGGATTATAGAGCCAAAATTTCTATATACTCCTTAGTAAAGGAGTGTGTAGTGGATTTGGGACCCTTCACCACTACCTCGGATCTTTGCATCCTTCCTCTGGGTTCTTATGGAGTCATCTTGGGCATGGAATAGATGTTTGCACACAGAGCTAGAGTGAACTGTTACCATAAGACTATATCTTATTCAAATGATCTAGGAGTTGAGTCAGTGATAGCAGGGGTTAAGAGGCTTGTTTCTATTTACACTATCTCCGTTATACATCTTAAATGGTGTGCGTGACGAGGTTATAATATGTATGTTGTAATAGTTAGTGATAGATCAGAGGATGAGTCTAGTGGACCATCCCTTGATGATCATCCCACCTTGAGAGAGTTTTAAGATGTCTTTCTAGGGGACCTATCAGGGTTTCCACCCCCATGTGAGATAGATTTTCACATAGATTTGGTTCTATGAGTAGAGCCTATCTCATGAGCACCATATCAGATGACTACCCCTGAGCTCTGTGAGCTCAAGTTAGTAATTGAGGTCTTTCTATAGAAATGGCTAATCGGTCCTAGTGTATCCCCTTGCGGTGTATTGGTGATTTTTGTAAAGAAGAAGGACATATCTCTATAATTTTGTATTGATTACTGCCATCTGAACAAAGTGATGATAAAAATTTGTTATACCCTTTCACACATTGATGATTTATTTGATAAGATGAATGGGGCCATAAATTTCTCTCAGATAGATCTTATGTCAGGTTATCATCCGCTGAGGATCACAGTTGCAGATATTCATAAGACCACCTTCCATATGAGATATGGCCACTACGAGTTCATAGTAGTGCCTCTTGGTCTGAGGAATGCCCCCACAGTGTTCATGATCTTGATGAATGGGGTATTAAGGACATTCTTGGATTTCTTCATGCTCATTTTCCTTGATGAAATTCTAATTTACTTATGTACCTGTGAGGAGGACGAGGAGCACCTTCTCCAGGTTCTTCGGTGTCTTCGTGAGCAACATCTTTATGGGAACCTGGAGAAGTGTACGTTCTTTTAGATAGAGGTGCAATATTTTGGCCACATCATTTCTGGGGAAGGTATCACAGTCAATCCTTGCAAGATTTGAGCTATTACGGATTAGCCAGCACCCACTTGTGTGACAAAGGTGCACAATGTCATTGGTGTAGTAGGATATTACAGGATATTTGGTTAGGAATTCTCTCGGGTTACGCACCCCATCACTTCCCTTCAGCGGAAAGGGAAGAATTTTTTTTGGTCAGATAGATGTGAATAGGCCTTCAGGACACTGAAGGAATGGCTCATGACAACGCCTATTCTTGTAGTACTATATCCTGAGGGTGAGTTATTCATATGCATAGATGCTTCTTTGGCAGGACTTGGAGGTGTGTTGATGCAAGAGGGCAGAGTAGTGGCTTTTGAGTCTCGTAAACTCAAGGATTATGAGCTCAATTATCCAACTCATGATCTTGAGCTTGCAGTAGTTTTACATGCTTTGTTTCGATGGAGACACTTCCTTCTTGGTCAGAGATTTACACTCAGGACTGATCACTTAAGTTTTCGCCATCTCTTCACATAGCCCAATCTCAATGGTCATTAGTGGCGTTGGATGGAGTTTCTTTATGAGTATGACATGGAGATAGAGCATGTGAAGGGGAAGGAGAATGTGGTTGCATATTCCTTGAGTAGATAGAGACATGTATTTATGGCCACTTCAGTGGGCACAAACTTGTGGACCTAGATTTTACAGCAGCTTCCTCACAATAACTTCTACCTTGCAGCTAGATTAGAAATTGAGTCTCAGAGACCCCTTAAAGGGAAGTTTTATGGTTTTCCATTAGAGGCAGATGGCCTTATCTAACATAGAGATCGGATATATGTTCCAATAGAGGGAGACTTGAGACAAGACATTTTTATAAAGGAACATCATTCACCCTATTCAGCCCATCTCGGGGTGAAGAAGATGCATGCCACTTTGAGATAGTTGTGGCCATTGGAGGGGAGTTTGAAGAGTCGTGGCTCAGTTTGTGACATACTGTTTAGACTCTCAGAAGGTTAAGGATTAGCATCAGCATCCAGCTAGCATTCTCTTTCCTCATGCTATACCGGAGTGGAAGTGCGACCCCATTTCCATGGAATTCATTGTCACTATACCAACATCGAGATACCACCATGACGCCATTATGGTCACTATGGATAAATTGACGAAAGTGGATCATTTTTCTCTGGTGAAGACCACCTACATAGCTAGTGCAGTGGTACAGGTATATCTTGATGAGATTGTTAGGTTGAAAGGGATTCCGCGGAAGATCATTTGTGACTGCGATCCTCTATATTCTTCCCACTTCTAGACTACCATACAGCATGCCCTTGGGATGAAGATCAATTTCACCATAGCGTATCACCCTAAGACAAATGGATAGACATAGCGGGGTGAATCATGTTTTGGAGGGACATGCTTATGATGTGTGTCATGGATCACCAATAGAGATGGAAGGATTATATGTACTTTACGGAGTTTGCCTACAATAATAGTTTTTAGACTTTGATAGGCATGGCTCCTTTTAAGGAATTATATGGAAAAGAGTGCAAGATACCTCTTAGTTGGGAGAGGTTAAAGGACAGGGTTTCTATTAGGCTAACATTACTATAGGACATGGAGCAGCAAGTTTTTATAATCAGGCAGAGATTGCAGGAGGCGTAGGAAAGGCAAAATAAGTATGTAGATTAGCATAGGAAAGCTCATGTTTATGAGGTGGGCATTAAGGTGTTTCTTCATGTTAGGCCACATAAGAGCCCTATCCATTACAAAAAAGGTTCTAAGTTAGCTCCTAGATTTGTGGGTCCCTTTAAGATCTTGGAGCGTATTGGTCCTTTGGCCTACCATCTAGTATTTCCACCTAGCTTGTCTCACATTCATGATGTGCTTCATGTTTTAGTAATTAGGAGATATATTGCAGATCCTTCTCATGTGCTGGATCGGACCTCATTGCAAGTGCAAGATCAGGCGTAGGTGATAGTGGATCCTATTTCGATTTTAGAGCTCAAGACACTGGGCCTTCGAGGTAGATATATTGACTAGGTTTGAGTGTAGTACGAAAGGTATGATGAGACTTTGGTTACGTGGGAGGATGCTACATTGCTACGAGTTTAGTTTACACACCTGTTCCAGTGACTTCCAGGAGGAAATCGAGTCTAAGGGGAGGGGGCATGTAGTGCTCACTTCCCTTCCACACCTTTTTTATTGATTATGATAATGTTGACTATACTTATGGATATTATTGTACTTTTTTATTTGGCATGATGTTAGATGCTAGAGATCATAGACTGATGTTGATTTTGATTCGTATATGATGCATGTGGATTATTATAGACATTTTATATTAATGTTGATATGTTGTTGATATTTGATTCACATATATAGATGATTTTCAGGCCACATAAGAGTCCTATCCACTAGAGAAAAGGTTCATAGTTAGTTCCTATATTTGTGGGTCCCTTTGAGATCTTGGAGTGTCTCATTCCTCTAGTGTACCATCTAGTGTTGCCACCTAGCTTGTCTCGCATTCATGATGTGTTTCATGTTTTAGTAATTAGGAGATATATTGCAGATCCTTCTCATGTGCTGGATTAGACCTCATTGTAGGTGAGGGATCAGGCACAGGTGATGGTGGATCCCATTCTCATTTTAGAGTGTATTACCCTTGGCCTTTAAGGCAAAGAGATTGACGAGGTTTGAGTGCAATAGGACAAACATGATGAGACTCTGACTACATGGGAGGATGCTACATTGCTATGAGTTTAGTTTCCAGACCTGTTCCAGTGACTTCTAGGAGGAAGTCGAGTCTAAGGGGAGGCGGATGTAGTGTACACTTCCCTTCGACACCTTTTTTATTGATTATGATATTTTAGACTATACTTATGGATATTATTGTAGTTTTTGATTTGGCATGATGTTAGATGTTAGAGATCATGGATTGATGTTGATTTCAATTTGTATATGATTCAAGTGGATTATTACAAACATTTTATATTAATGTTGACATGATTTTGATACGGTTATATATATATATATATATTTATGATTTGCAGACATTTAATATTTCATCATATTGAGTATACCATTGGTAATTGAACTAATGTTGTGATCATTTTGATGTGGATGAGATGTCGAATAGAAATGTTGCAAGAAATTGTAAATGATATCATATTCTCCTAAATGATATTTGATTCATATATAGATGATTCTGGAATTATATTGTACATTTTATCCTAGATGTTTTTGATGTGGCCATGAGGCCAAAGGAGGTGTTACGTGTTTTGTAGGTAAACATTTCACAACAAACATCAGAGGGATTATAGACCAACTGCATTGGAATTATAGATGAATTCAACAAGGGTTAGCATGGTAACATTTGTGTTTGTGTGTGTGTGTTTGAATTATTGTTAGGGGGAAATTGGGACCAATGGGATACGTGTTGCATTTTTTTTAGTTTTCCCTAATTAATGTAGCATGTGATTTTTAGTGATGTAATTTCCTTGTTTTAAATATTTAGAAAATGATGTATTCTTTCCCTTTATCTTAATGGGTTTTAGTGTCCTATTTAAGTTAATTAATCTTGTTATTAACTAATTGTGGATGTGACCAAAAGTATTCATTTATTAGACTAGATTTCTCTTGGGTTTTGTGTTGTAAGATTCAATACTTGTGACCTTGAGTGTTGTACACACTACCCCCTCAGGGAAATTCGAATTTTGCCTTAAGGGCCAATTTTGAAACCTTGTGGAACAAGTCAAAATTGTCCCACACCTCTAAAATTTCCATGCCAACCCTACCTATGGGTTGGGGGGTCAAAATTAGACCGCATTATGTGTTTTGGGAACAAAAATTATTAAGTCTTTATGACACCTTCTTACCTGTAATTACTTTTGGTCCTTAAGGGGTGTGGGCATGGATTGTGTGTGTAAGTAAAATGTTATTTCTTCAACCACTTATTAATTGTGCTTTGGAGTTTGAAGTTTGACTTGTTAGGTGGATTTGAGGATGAGTGATGTTGCATCCTACATGAAGCCACCTCACCCTCCTCTCTCCCTTTTCTATTTATTCAAGTTATTTTATTTGGTTGGGGTTTACTTCATTCTTTTGTGCTCTTGTATTTCTTGGAGTTAGAAGATTTTGGAGAGATTTAGGTCTTGTGGGATTTTGTTGGTGATTTCTTAGGTTTGAAGGATCTTGGATTTTGACTCTTGGAACATGCCCTACTATGGAGAGGTAGGATATTTACTTTTGCTTATGGTATTCCTTTATTTTGTGTTAGTGTGCTTGTTTTGTTGAGTATTTGGAATGCTTGTTGTGTGGTTGGGTATATTGGTTAAGTTTGGTGCAGAAGGGGACTATGGGGAGAATTCATGTAGGGAGGCATAAGAATTATTTCATGTTTGGAGGGATTTTGGGTTGGGTGGCCCACCTTGGACAAGGAATGTTTGCATTTCTTACTTGTTCTTGTATGAGAGAGGCATAAGAGGTTCTTAAGGGAGGCACAAGAGTATGTAGTCTATTTGAGATTTGTATTGGAGGTTTTAAGGTGGGCATCCATTTCCTATTAGGAGGAATAAGTGGCCTCCCCATAGGTTCTTTCTCCTTTGGTTTTCATTTAAAAGCCTTGTATATTTTGTTATCTCTTCTTCTTGAGTTTTTAGTTCTATTTGAATGTGATTTTGGAGTGGTTTTGAAATACTTGGTTTGTGATATGAAATCTTATTGTTGCCATGTGCTGGAATCACCTCTCATTATAATGTGGTTGGGGCTTGGGGGCTAATGAGGAGGATGAACTCTCCCCCTCATTGGATTTTTTGGTTGGGTGGAGAGTGTTGCCTCTCCCCCCATTTTTTTTTGGATCAAGTAAATAATGAAGGATCTCTCTTGTTGGTGTTTTGAAGCTCAGAGATTTTGTTGGAATCCTTAAGAAGTTCATTCTTGTGAAAATCCTTTTTTTCACACTTAGGGTGATGGAACTTGTAACCTTGTATTATTTGAGTTTACGTTCTTATATTGTTTTCAAACTTTAAGTGGAGGACATTATATTGATCTTGTGAAGAAGAGTTGCATTCAATTACTGGATATGAAATTTGTATTGTATATTGAAAAAAAATAAACATGTGTTATAAACTAGTCTTGTGAAATAGAAAAGAATGTTTATTATATTTGTTTGAAAGTTGTATTTTAGGAAACAAAAAATAATTCATTTAATTGAAGTTGAGTTATTTTCGAAAAATGGTGTTGTTCTTGTTTTATAATATATTGTAGGAAACATGTATTAAGAAATACTACATTTCATCATCTTTTTGAAAGGCATGTATTGTAAAAGTTAGACTCTTTGTACTTGTGTTTTTTTTTGTATTATTGATGTAAAGATATTGTATTAAAATTGTCTTTCAAATATACCTATGAAGTACTCTATGTTCTATTCTAGTATGAAAATATCTTTTTAAAACTAATGCTAAACTATCACAAATTTTTCTAATGGAAAAGAAACACCGTTACTTTTTTTTGTATGAAATTTATTAAATAGTTAGAGAGCAAAATATTAGAGAAAACATTAAGTCACCAATGCTATTATTTAGTGTTTTATCCTCACTTTGATAGTAATTTTATTTCTCTTGAAAATTATGAATAATAATATAGTTTAAGATTTAGTAGGGGTAGTATATTTGTTTTATGCTACTAATATTAAATGGAGAATTATTAAATTTGAAAATAGGGCAACATTAATACACTTGTAATTTTAATATATAAAATATATATATATATATATATATATATATATATATATATATATATATATGTATATATATATATATGTATATATATATATTATGCACTTATATCCCCTTATGCTTTTATATATATATATATATATATATATCAAATAAAACAAATTATATTAATGTTGAAATACCTTTTTAAAGGAAAATCGGATTAATCTTAGGGTTGTGGCTTATACATTGTAAGTTTAGTGGTTTAATTGTATATTGGGGTGGAGAGGGGTAAGCGACCCCAAACCCCACCCCATTTAATAAATGGGGTGGGGGTTGGGGTCGCTGACCCCTCCCCACCCCCCAAACTTTTGACACCCCCATATATTGGAAACCTTCCCCCTCTCCTTGCGACCAACAATTAATTGGGAACCTGCGCACATTTTAAATGATGCGGCCTGCGCAAGAACTCAAATTTGTGGCTTGTGTATGAAACACACACACACACACACACATTTGGACACATTTTGAATTCTGGTTTTCTGTTAACCCCCCTTTTTAAAAATAAAAAAACAAATAATAAATGATTTCTTAAAATAAATACTTATATAAAAAAGTATTTAAATGTATATATACATATATATGTATATATACTTACTCAAAATGAAATTATGGATCCAATGTAGCTTTATAAATAAAATGGGAAAATACCCACAAGCCCATTTGGGTAAATACAATAAAATGAATTAAATAAAATGAATAAATACATTTTCAAACCCTAATGATGGTATCAAAAAAATAGACAAACAATGGCATTTGGAAGCCTCTTCTAAGAGATTTAGATGGTCTCTAATGGCTTCACTTCCTCCTCCTTAAAACCTGCAAAAAAAAACAAGAAAAATAATGAATCAAATGAAATGAGAAAGAATACTTCATAAGGATGCTTCAGGGTTGGTTATCCTTTTTCCAGTTCAAGGGACCAAATTGAATCCATCCAAGGGATGATATTCATCCCTACAAAAAGAAGGTAGAAAGTGGGTGAGTGGAAATTAAATTTTTAATTTAAATGGTTTAATTTCAAAATTATGGGTTGATTTTTTAAGGGGTTACTTATGGGGTAGGGAAGTGTTCATTATTATAACCCCATGTAAAATGAGAATCTTTTTAATTGTTCAGACCTTGTGGAATTGAATACCTTGGATATTTATTTAATTTGACCCCTTTAACCATCTAAGTTTAAATATGGAATATTTGAGTATAGTAGAAATTTAATTATTTATTAAATTAACACTTAGAGTGAATTAAACCTTGCTTTGACTAAACCTACTCATTATTTTTAATGCAGGTTTAATATTTGGTTATAATAGGAAATATTTATTTGTTAAATATAATTGACTTTGAAGCATTATTTTGACAACTGTAGTTTCAAAGCTTGTATGCGGGCACACTTTTCAAACAAAATTATTCCATAATTTTTATAGCTATACCTATTTTGTTCTTGGGTCTTGTGCAGACAATTTTTATGGGTGTTACACACTTGCTATTCAATCATTTCAAGTACTTATGGATAAATACTCACCTAAATAGAAAACCATATCACAAAGAATAATGTAATAGTAAATGATACAACTTTGTCTGTAATTCAAGAACCATACACTCACAAAGAGAATAACAAAGAAATGCCTTCTTTGGAAGAATAATTCTTAGTAAAAGACTTACACTATGATATTTTCAAAAAGGAAAAGAAAACATTGTGCATTATTAAATTAAATATTGCACAAGAACCAATGCAAAGGGAGTAATGTGAGAAATAGAATAGTGAATAAGAGATAGTCCACCCAGCTCAAAACTAACTAGAGTGTACAAAAGACCAAAATGTGGGAAATATGAGAAAAAATTTCACGGATAGTGTGGATTTATCATTACTAGTCCATTGTAAAAAATGTTGTCCCTTTGATATTGATTAATTTTGTAGTCATCACAAAGAGTTTGATATGGTAAAAGAGCATTTAGACTTTAACTTTTAAGCCCATTATTTACAATGATTCTTGTATCATATACATTGTCATTGGAACATAACAATTTGATTGTTCTAAGGTAAAAGTGACGAGATCATCTCATTTTATAGAGGATGGTCATGATGGAAACCCTGATGCAGTTTGAGACACACATGATACTATTTTAAATTAAATTGATATACAAAGTGAACTCTTGTGTCATAGATTTGTTCTACTCTAGTCATAATACGTTCACTTCCGCTCATTATTCCCTTTTCCTACACTATTCCACTAATCATTGTAACAACAATGTGTACTATATGCACACCAATTTCTATGGATCACTCCACATGTACTTTATTCCGTTTCTATTTTCTATTCCATAAATTTCTCGTGCATTATAGTTATTAATAACTCACTCACACAAATTATCTTCTAATAATCACACCAATAATTTTCCACATGAAAATTACTAATTACTATGTGGGTACTAAATATTTAATTCCTAACATTCCTCCTTACTGTTAACCTGGGTGAAAAAAATTGCACTTGTTCTATGGCTTTCTACCTATACATGTTCATGACCTGGAATTTTTTTCAAAATAACTAATAACCTTTAAGGATGGTTTTATTGTAACACCACCAATCAATGAGGATGATTTTTTAGGACAACCAAAAAAATCAACAAGGAAGGTTTTTTAAATAGCTTACCAATAACCACAACAAAGAATGGTTTTACAAGACAACCAATAACCCAATTATCCTGATGCCACTATCCTTGTGATTTCATTTGTCTACTATATTTTTCCTTTATGGGATTACATAGGAATCCTCTTACATAATTATTACAAAATTGAACATGAATTGTTTCACTTTACATGTCATTGACTTTAGTTGATTTGGTGTTGAATTGAAAGGGAACATTGATGTACTTTTCCCCAACACAATTTGGAATTTCCATTTATTTACATAAAAAAAATAACAAGAACACTGCAAATAAAAGAAACTACACACAACTAGAAAGAGGGAAACTTAAATAATAATGGAAAACAAAATATATTATGTGTCCTTGTTGTTGGGGACTTATGAGAGGCTAGTTATTGACCTCAAACCTCTCATGTCTCTGTCATCTAGTGTGATGCTGTTAACTGAGTGGAATGTAAACATATTTTAAAATGATTTCGATATTATTAATTTCCCCGCCACAATGTGAATCCATTTATTTTTTGGATGATGGGAAACACCAAAAATGCTTTCATAAGGCATCTTTTATTTTGTTTTGATAATATTTTGATAATGACTTAAACTAGACACTTTTGACGACACATTAAAAAATATAGTACATACTTAAACTAGACATAATGACAAGGATTCTTTACTTTGACAAAATAGATTTTTTATATAAATGATATATAAATAGACGAGAATTTTAATTATTATCTGAACATGACATTACTTGAATTGTAGACGACCTTGACAACATGAGAACTATGTAACTTATATGGAACAATGATATGAAAATACTATTTTATGTTCCATAATAATCCTCACACAAGATGACAAACTATATATAACATGAAATTATGATTATTAATATTATTATTCTGTAAATAACATGACAATACACTCTATGGTGAAAACTATCATAATTGACATCCGAAACTATAAATGAAAAATTGATAAGTAATAAACACCACAACATGCACTAAGAAGATCAATCAAATACTATAATCTATTGCATGTACACAAAATAACAAGTAATATAACTAAAAAAACTAAGATAAGCTTTTATGAATGTGGTGGAGAGAAAATTAACTTAGCATGTAAAGGATAAAGTGAAGAATGCACTTAAAATTAAAAGTTAAATTTAACAAAATGGCTCTTGGCAACAAATTTTTTTTTGGCTCGTTCCCTAACCCTAAGCATGGGATGTGAGAAGGATGGTAATAGTTCTAGGTAGATTGATGGATCTTTAATATTGGATGGTGAATCATTTTTACTGGTTGATAACAATTTAAAACCAAGGTTGTAGTGTTTAGAATGCCCCCTGTTCATTGTGTGACTTTAGTAGGCTTTGAGGTAGTTCAGATTGTGAATTTTACACTCAGTGCTGTTGAGATAGGAGCATTCTATGAAGGTAAAGGACATGTTATTGGTTTTATGTTTTTCTATGGATGTGGTAACAATGTGTATGTAGATTCAAAGAAGGTGGTAAGGGTTTATTTCAAGGATAGAATTGTAGGTGTAGCTGGGATCAAATATTTTGGATTGAACAAAGGCTTTGTAGGAAAGAGATTTTTGGATGTTGTTAATCTCTCAGGTCGAATTCCTTCCAATCCTATCACTTTTACAAAAATCTCACCTTCTGTATCATTTGGAGCAGAGGTTATCTAATCAGAAGCATATTCTAAGAAAAATGGGCTCATCTCCATATTCAATAATCTATTCCTGGGTCTTCCTACACTTCATGAGTGGATCTCGACTCATTGTAGGCCTCTTATGGAGGGTAAAATGGACATTTATCCCACATCTAGAGTTTTTTTCTTTATTATATTTGATAAATCCTTTGATAAAGATCTATTTTTTAAAATAGTTTTGCACTTTAACTCTCACTTTCTTCTTATGAAACTATGGTTCCCATTGTTTAATCTTGTGACAAATACTTTCTATGTCAAACATATTTGGATCCAATTGTCATATTTGCCTCTCAAATTTTTTGAGTGAGAAATGCTTAATTTCAATCGGGGATACTTTGGTTAAATGTTTTTCTATTGACGCAAAGACATATTCTTGTGATTTTACCATATATGCACACATATTGTATGATATGAATACTTCGGTTTATTTTCTATCTATTATTGATCTCATTTTGAGGACCTAATCTAGAATCAAAATCTATATTTTGAAGGTTTCCCCTTCAGATGTAGGAATTTTTTTTCTTTTTGTCACTTAGCTTACAAATATTACATGGTGAAAAACAAGTTAAAAGTAGAACTTCTTAGTGGAGGAAATTAAGACCCTAACAACATGGTTGTTTGTAGTCATTTGGATATTGATTCAAAGGAAGATTTAGAGAATGAAGGTGATTTAGGCCCGAAGGAGGAGATTGTTATTCATTCCCCTCTTTCTAAATTTTAATCCATTCCTCTTGTGATGATGAAGCTTCAAACTCTTGAGGAAAAGAATCACTTAGAAATCATCACTCTGGTTCATAGTAATGAAAATGTTAATTCAAACACTGGTGATGGCTGGATTAATGTGGGTAAAAAAAGAAAATTGAAATTTTTTCATGATCCCCTTAAGATGAATTTAAGATCCCATGGGAAGGATTCTCATGGATAGTTGGTAGCTTGTTTACTGTTGTTTTTGCTTTCATATTTATTTGGCTAGGTTTTTGTTGTCCTTATTTCTACTAGGAGAGGAAATTCCACTTGATCCTCATTGTAATATCTTTTTCTCCAAAGGAATATGTTGTAATAGGGAAGGGTCCCCTCAGCCATATTTTACCATCAATAAAAAATTCAAAAATGCACCAAGCTACAGGATCAAGAATCTATATAACATGTTGATGGAATGTATGGCTGATGTCAATTTCCATGTAATCTAAACTAAGGTGCTAAATACATAACTCAAGATTGAATTCCAATGTAATCTATCCGAATGCATGAAACATCTATCGAGCGAGATATACAAATAAATGAAATATAGGACTTATGTACATAGGTGATCATAGTCCAAAATTCACTTATTAAACACTAAGACTTGAAACTTTCATTCAAATATACCAAATCATAATAACAATGTGGCACATTGGAGAATAGTAGAAATTGGAGAATGGAATAATGGAGCATTATTGAAAGGAACTTCAGACATTGGTAGTCTGGTTTGAATCCTTTCCTTATATCCTCAACTACTAACAAAATGAGTAGCTATGCAGATCAATAGATGATATACATATAATCTTCAACCAAAGAGAGGAATACATGGACTGCAGTATGCCATGAATAATTGAAAACCACACATATATATTAACATGATGAAAATAGAACATATCCTGAATATAACTTACGAATAGAGGAATTATTGTCGATCACAAATAAGTTAATATATGAGGAAAATAGTGTTAATACAAGCTATGCCAGAATACATGTATTAATCTATAAACTCCTCTGAAAATTATTCTCTCATCCACATGGGGATTAGGATGAAATATTGGTTGTGACCCTAACACATGTTCTCTAGACTGCATAACTTCTACGATACCAAATGACGACTTTGGTGCATAGTTTGACACAATAATCAATGAATAATTCCCAATCCATTAATCATAATACATGATTACATATATATAGGAGATGGTTATCCTATATTATAAGAAGTTTCTACAACCACTCCATAAATATCTCGTAATCACCTAAGTATGATATATTGTTGTAATATACAGCAATATTATTAATAAAATGTATATTCTAACAACTAACCATATTTATTGAGCTATTAACAACTCAACCAAGAAAATTAACTTTTACTAATTAGACTAACAATTTATCACACATAATTTTTTAATCACCATGTGATTACTAAGCATTGATTTCTTTACACTTTCATGTACGTCTTTTCTTCCCCATGATACTCAACCAGAACCATCTTCGTGTAATATTCCATGCACTACTGAATCCTTGTTGAATATTCCTTCTCCTTATTTTGGTCATCTCAACTGACAAGAGCCATATTTCGCTATTGGTCTTCTATTACATTTTGATTTTAGGTTCTTACACCATTTACCTCCAAAAGCATCTTCTCCAATATGTCCATGAATTTTTTATCTTACACATCCTCCCTTCTTCATGACAACGTCTTTCCTTCGGTTCCAAGGTCTCAATCTCCCTAGATTGTTGATGATTCATATACATATACATATACATACATTCACATTTACATGAATACATACCTATATACATAAATATACATATATACACACATATATCTATGAATACTAATTTGTATGTGTATGTATATGTATATGTATGTGTGTGTATAATTGAATTTAGATAATTTATAATCTAGCACCTACTTAGCAATCATCTTGTAAGAAGAAGGAACTTCTTCACATAAATGATAAGCACATAATAATAGGGAAATTACTAATTGTTGAGCATCTCCCATCTGCATATAAGGGATTTTATGGTGACATATTCATATACTTTTTCTGCTATAAGTATTGAGACAGACATAAGGAGCATAGGATAAGGGAGTAGTTTTAGTATTAAATTTAATTCAAAACTGTCTAATAATAAAGATGGGTTAAGCACCAACGTGCTGATGTGTGGGTATAAAGATATATAATTATACCAAAAGGCTACGTATAAAAAGGTTAAACAACCCCAAAAAACTTGAGGGACATAAACTACTAGTAGAGAACTGTCCTTTGTTTATTGAATTGCTACAAAAATAGGGAAGAAACAATAGCCATGCATCTTTGTCTATGCAAATTTTGTTTCCGCTCCTTCTATTGAGTCTTCCTTCACTTGTAAACAAGTTTCAGTACATACTCTTGATAATATACGTGGCATTTTTTTGACCATGATCATAATGTTTCTTATTTTTAAAAAATAATAATTACAATGGTAATGATAAGGGTAAATAATCAAATGATTATAGCTCTAAAATTTCTCTTTAAGTAGAAACTAATCATCATGCTCGGGATGATTTTGTTTCTAATCCTTCTTTCGAGAATATTTTTTCTCAAAATCATTGGCAAAAAGGAAATTAATACACTTGCATTTTCTCGTCCCTCTTCTCATTTTGTACTTGTAAATGATAGATTATCTCTTTTGTTACCTCCCGTTGTAATGGAAAATGAATTAATTGCAAAACATTCTAAATGAATCAATTGAATGTTCTTTTACTGATTCTGCTGCTGAAATAAATATTAGTTAAGTGAAATGTAATAGCTCTCCTTTTCGTTTTGAGAGTAACAATAATGCCTTTACATGTAATCTTGTTTAAACAATAATTTAAAATTGTATGTTAATATAGTTACACAATAATTTAAAATTGTATGTAATGAAAATATGATGTAAGGGTTGATAATAGGTGGCCTATTCTTATAAATTAACTTCCAACACCAAGGATTTTCTATCTAAGAGATTATTTTCTACTTATGACAAATGGTGAATGATAGATAACTATTTAAATACATAATAGTAGATAAAATTATTTGTACATGTAACAAGATGGAGGATATAGACATTAAAGATGGTGAAATAGGAAGATTAAAGACTAGAAATTATTTGGTGTTAAATATGGAATAGGAAATTCGGCAGGGTTAGAACCGTACAATTTTTCTATATCTCATACTTGATTTCTATTTCTTAGTTTGTCTCTATATTATTTTGATTAGTTTAGTAGTTTGGATAAAAAAAAATCTTACAGGCTTCACATATCTAGGAATTAATCTCTTTATATGTTGTTTTTTTTACATAATTTCGATATGAATTATAATCACCTACAATGAAATGGTAACACTAGAATTTTTGTAAAACCTTTAACAAAGTATTAGTAAAGAAAATAGATGAAACATGTGTGTGGTTGAGGCTACTTTAATCTTGGTGGTTAAAATCAGAGTAACTAAATCAATCAAATTGTTGCACTATATGCCCTTATTATGAGGTCAAGCATCATAAAGTTCTACTACATACTTGTGTAAATGTGAGCAACTAACCAATCCACAAGGGGTTTCCTCATATATTGAATGTACATTGTGTAGTAGTAGTCGAAACCCTTTAAAATGGTAAGAGTTAGTTTTCTCTCGCGAAGAAATGGCTCTATATCCTTTGCATGCTTGAAAATGAATTAGTATAGACACTTTGACCTTGTTGAGTTCTAAATAACTAACGTAGGGAATAAGCTAATTGATGTGCATCTAATTGTGTAAAATTTATGGACCCTTTGATTGCTTTTGGAATTATATTTGCAATAAGATGTGACTTATACAGTGATATTAATTTTTTTATATATCCTTTCATTGGTGAAATATTTTAGTAATGATTATCCTAAGAAGATGGAAAAACTTGAAGAAGATATTCAAATTGAAAACAAAGTATGATAACTTTGTTATAATCTTAACACACACCTACATGAGATGGAACCACTTAAGCCTTTAAAAGAACTACAGAAGATCGATATTAAATCAAATGAAATTTTAGGTAATGGATATAGTTATTCATGAAAACTTAGTCTATGTTAACTTCGAAGATTACAAAATTCTAAAGATTGTGCTTGTATCATGTTTACATCTTACCCGTGCAATTTATCAATAAAATTTAGTTTCAAATAAATATGTTTTATGGCTTATGTTGTGTTAATCATGCACTCAAATAAATGATGAATTAAAAGACATGATTAAGAACAACAAAAATATGAGATGTACAAATGATGACTTGAATTTGAAGTCATTGAAAGCCAACGAACGTCAAGTTATTTCATTTTAATTTTTCTTGTGGGATTTTTTCAGTACCCAATTACTACACTTGTCATTCATTGGAAACTTAGAAAATGTTAGAACGAAGGAGAGAATCCAATATTTTGCATGGACAGAGATTGCCAACTTGTGCCACATGTCCATCATCAGTGCGACATAGCAGACATGACTTTCTAAGTAGATAGAAAAAGTATTAATACTATACAAATATCATGTATTGGAGAGGGAAATCCAGTGAAAGGATATTCGTAAATGAAATTACCTATTTGCTCCAAATGTTCATAATCGATGGATAATCCATAATCGTGGAAAGTTTGGGGTTTTCTCATAACAGCAAGGCATCAATCCTTTATGCATGTCTATCATCGGTAATGACTTGAGAATATAATAGATGAAATTCCAGTGAGACAAGACCCATGACAATAGGAAACAAATGATTCACTACGTGTTTCGATCATTAGTAGAGTTAACGGTTCAAAGTTGTAGAGAATGGTTTATGTACACATGGATGGAATTACCAATATAAAATTCCGAGTCAGTAAAAGAACAATTTGAATACTTTACTGATGGACTGATCAGAAAACTGGAACCGTGATTTCCTGCAAGCTAAGAAAATAAATCAGGGAGATATCTACTGAAGAATTAAGGTGAAAATGGCACTGATCTCAGCTTTTAAGAAACAAAACCACAATTTTTTTGATTTGAACATTTTTTCATCCTTAAAAATAGAAATAAGAGAGGAATTACCTATTTCAAAAGAAAGCCTTGCAATATATTGTGAACTAAAGTTGTGTTTGGGGCTTATAAAGAAATTTTACTTCTAAGAGTTAGTCGATTTATTCTATGGATGGAATTTATTTAATGTAAGAGTATATTCAGTTTTTTTAAGGTATATTTATGTCCAATTCTCTAGCCATTGAAAATGTTATTTGCATGTGGTTATCTCTAAAAACTTGCTCCTAGTCCAAGAAGACTTGTTTCTCTTCAAATTTGTGCCATTTTATTGTGAAATCATCTGAAATTGAACTCGATACAGAAGAAGCAATTTTGGAGATTTTCAACAAGTTTTGTGAGTTATGTAATTTGTTCCGTAATTTTGGTTTCATATCTTCAAATCTAAACAATAGACATTTTTAATTTATTAAGTAATTTTTACAGATTGAATCACATTTGAATTTGCATAGTTTTATTTTATTGGAATATGTTTGTAACACTACTTTTAAAAAATGTGATTTCCTGTTTGATAATTTAGGCAATCTAGAAATATTTGTCAATAAAAGCTATCCTTTTCGTGTGGAATCTCATCATCTTAAATTAATTGGTAGGATATTCAACCTCCAATACATGATAATTTGTAGATGAATTGATGTTGTTTATTTAGTTGATCGATAATTGTTGTTCTTGTTTCCACCTTTTTCAAATTTTATTAAGATTTATACATAACCAAAAAGGAATGAAGGAATTTAAAGTCATTATTAGTGGGAAGTTCTTTTGAAGTGTCTAGTTCAACAAGGAACTGAGCATAAGTTAGTAACTAATTGATGAAACTTCAGATAGAGATTTTATTTTTGGAAAGGTTTGAGATTTTGAATCCCGTACGCTACTAATCAAACCATGGTTCCCATTGTTTAAGCCAGTGTCTGATACTTTCCAAGTCAAGCCGGTTCAGATTCACTTTCCTTATTTCCCCCTCCAGTTCTAGAGGGGGAACTTCTTATTCTCTATAGGAAACACTTTAGGAAAAATTATTGGCTATTAATTCCAAGAATGAATATTGTAAAAATTCAGCATATGCTCGAATTCTGGTTGATATGGATTTATCTAGAGATTTTCCAACCAATATTGAACTCAAAATGGAGGATAGAACTTGGATACAAAATCTAGACTGTGAATGGTTCCCCTTTAGGTGTAGAATGCACTTTGCTCTGGGCCATTTAGCTTCAAATTGTCATATGGAAATAAAAAATGTAAAGAGTAGAAGTTCATGGTGGAAGAATTCAAATCCTTGATTCGTAGTTGTAAATGATCCTTCAGATGATGATATTGATCTTGAATCTAAGAAATCCGATGATATTGATTTGGAAAAGGAGGAAGTGTCTTTTCTTCCTCAGATGGAACCATTGCAAGAGGATAGTAAGAAGGATGGGGTTTTGATTATTTTTGAAAAGAGAACATGTTCCCTTCCTCTTCCTTCATCAGGGATCCAACATTTAAAGGAGCAAATCAATTGAAGCTATGATTCCAATACAAAATAGTCAAAATGAAAATCCAAATAGGGAAAAGGATTGGACAGTTGTGAATTGTAAAAAGAATGGGAATATATTTCCCCTTAAGATGCACTTAAGATCCAATGGCAAGGGATCAAAAAGATGAGATAACTGTTGGTTTGTTTTTGTGCAGTTAGTTTGGGATGTTTTTTATTTGGTTTTCTAATTTTTTATTTCTCTGTGCCACTGGTAGAGGTTTCCTCATTTATTCTTCAATGAAAAATCTTTGTATCCTTTTATTGTATGGGGTAGGGCCCCCTTAACCCTCTTTTATCTATAATAAAAAAATTCATTTTCTCAAGATTTGTGTATTTAGATGAGCTAAAAGTAACTTTGATAAATTGAAAGAGAATATACCATTTTTTTGTACCTTACCCTAGTTCATTCCTCTTTTCATTTTTTATTGGAGATCCACATCATTTATAATAATTTTAAATATCTATAATTCGAGCTTCATTGTGAATTATGACTTTGGGTATACAATACGTTAAATACATATCCAAATAAGTAATATATTCAATTAGAATCATAATATGTGGTCTTCCAAGACACATTGGACAATAATAATTAATTGTTGTTTCCTTTATTTTTGTGTGTTTGGATGAGGTAAAAATGTTTACAACTTTAATAAATTGAAGGATAATAAACTATTCTCTTCTACCTTATCCTTCCTTCCTCTTTCCATTTTTATTGGAAATCCACATCATTTACTAACATTGTAAATATCTGTAAGTCGAGCCTCATGTAAAATTAGGACTTTAGGTATACAACAGTATAAATACATATCTATATAAGTAATATATTTCGTCAGAATCAGGACTGGTCTTCAAAGACAGATCTGTCCCTACGAAGGTTAGCACTAGATCCCATGCATTTTAAATTAGATTATATGTCCTATAGTAACCCGTATATTGAATCCATATATCCATATATAGGAAATTCGAATTAGTGGGGGAGATATTTGAACCTTTATCTTCGTATTTGAGAATTTTTTGTTGATGTGCACAAAACACTCATCAATAGTTTAATTAGTGTTAGGAGGAGGGCGTTTCTTGAGAAAGTTTTTAAAGAATTTGTTTCAAACCTTTCACTCATCACATAAGTGTCTTTTGTATCTTAGTTATGTGCCCTTATTAATTATATTTGGGTTGTCCCCCTAGTTATGCGTCATTCACATCCATTTCTTTATTCTTATAAAGGTATGTAATCATGGTTTACTCCCATCGCTGTTGGAATTAATTGTATCGTTTTCATCATCAACCATATCATTCCTCATCTCGATTCGCTTCTAATTGTATGAGACACCATGAATATGAATCTTATCGTGATAGGTTTGGTATATAAACTTTCAGCTAATGATTATGGTTTTTAAGAATAGTAATTAATGTTCCGGAGATCAAAATTTAGTTATTATACATACTCCAAGATGTAGGACATAGAGAACAATATGAAGAAAGATCAAGGGATGATTGAACGTATAAGAACTAGTTAAGATGGTTTCAAAAAACCATATTTATGCGAAGATCCTTCACCAAGTTGGTACAACCCTCAGTAAAAAGACCAAATTATGGAAAGAAACATAAAGAAGATGTAATATTGTTTCAAAGAGATAAATGTTGAAGAATAAGGTCAAAGAAGATTCTTTCCATGGGGTAATATTTCATAAACATCATATGTTCCAAGAGTGTAGAGATATACAAGTAATGAATGTGTAAACAGGTAAACCAATTTGATTCTAAATGTGAAATTTTATATGAAGAAGGGGTAATCATACAAAAATTAATTACCAAATAACAAGTTCAAAATTATTAGTGTCTCTAGTTTCCCATTTTTTAAGTTTGTAATTGAAATTGCATGCTTGAAGGAAATATATACCTAAACATCCTCACACTTTATCTTCACTTGACAATTGTTTTATGATGCAAATACGTTACAATGTTCTGTGATGATACCTAGATCACATATTTTGATAAATGTGTATGATATAAATCAATATATATATATATATTATACCTATTCATTTTCATTTTTATTTTTGGGAGGAATGATCTTTTCTTATTTGTATGCCTTGGAGAAATGGAATTGTTTTGAATATCCAAAAAAATAGTGGTTTTCAATCACCATTTTTTGTGAAAGTATATAAAAAAGTGCTGAGTACACCCTAAAATGGGAAAGAGTGAGAATAGGATACTACATTTTCCTTTTTCAAGAATTGTAGAGAAGAATGTCTACGAATTTAAACACTTATCTTATTTGATTCCTTCCACACTTTTTGAATCTAGTGAGAGAGAAAAAAAAGGACATCTTACGAAGAACATAGCCACTTCAACACTTTCACTAATCCCATGAATCAAACCACTACATATGGATCTATGTACAATTAGTACTATTGTAACTATTTATAAACATTACAGTACAAAAAGAATAGAAATTTCCATACCCCTAAGGTATTATTGTTGTTGGTACTGATCTTACAGACAGTGAGATATACTACTGGATAATGAAGCTAACAGCCCAAAATCCTATTTTTGTAACTAAAACTAAATATATTACTCAATAAGTAATGAGGTACCCATGACCCTTATATAAAGGTTTGAAGTGAGTTATATATATCGAAAACTATATGGAAAACCTAAACATTGATGATAAAATGTGGAGAAACTCAATAATTCAATCATGGTCAACACTAGACTATTTTCCTCACTTTAGTATATGAATTTGACATTTTTTGAACTCTACCATGTTTTAATATTTGTGACCTTTTTAGCATATTAACCCTATAGACGTTTGTTTCTTTATTTTGTAATCTACTTTTGGATGTAGAAAAAAATATTTTTAATTTATTATCTTTTGAAGCACATGGGTTTATTTATTTTACAACACAATTCAAAATAATAAATGTTTGCACATGTGTAATAGGTATGATAATCTAAGAGAAATGATGTAGAAGGATGGAATGGTTTCCACCAATAAGAACCTATACTTATAAAAGGGAATGTGTAGTGCCCACTCCTCTTCGACATTGATATTACTCTTATTTTTCTTATTTTCGATTGGAACCATAAACATTATAATCATATTGATCTATAGACATTGATAGATGGACATTGTTATATTTGATTAGCTTACTTGATCAATAATATGGATGTTTAGATTTACGACATGATGTGATCTACATGATGGATTATATGCATGAATTGACATATTAGTATTTGATGATCTTGAGCTACTACTGTACTGACACATTGGATTTGATACATGGATGTTTCTAGATGATTTAGTTACTTTTGTGATCTTATTGCTAATTGATAAATTGATAATATCAAAATATTTAGAATTGAGAACAATTGGTTAATTAGTTAATTTTAGTGACGGTTTAGTTATGATATTTGATGACGTGAATTGATATTTGTGTGTGTGTGTGTGTGTGTTTTATTAACTCGATGTCATTAATATGGCCATGAGGACATAAAGGTATTGTTGTGATTTTTACATGCATTTATAACACAACAAAAAAAAGGTGATAGGAGACCAACAGTGAAGGAACTTGGGGTATTGGAAATAGGTAACCTTAAAAACTAGTGTTAATGTATGATGTTATTATTGTGAGATTGTTAGGAGGTCCTAATTTAGGGGTGGCCTTAAATGTGACCATGGGTAAATTGTGGTTTTTCCTTTTTGGTTTTAATTATTTTTGAGTAATTGTATTATTTTAATATTTTGTGCCACCTTTATTATGGTTTGTTAAGTACTCCATTAGAGTTAATTAGACTTGATTAACTAGTGTAATTTAGGATGTGTCAAAAAGAGGTAATTAATGTGAGTAGGTAGTGTTGGTGCCATTTTTGAGCTTGCACCATCTTGCCCTAAATTTTCTAAATTTGTATGTGCTCAAAAACATTTTACGCTTTGAATTGATGGTCTAAAATTATTCTCCTCCAATTGAATGCTTTAAAAATGCTCGCAAACTTGTTTTTTTCCCCTAATTTGAAAGAATAATCCAAGTTTGGCCTTTTCTATGCCCTGGTTTTTCCATTTTTTATGGGCTACGTCGTTTTTCCCTTTGCCAGATCACGGAAAAATAAAAATTGATCAATTCATACTTGTTTGTATTTGAAAATCAAAATCATAGATCGAGAATTTTGTAAAAAAAACATGGTTCAATTGATTCAAAATCAAAAATCTCCCATCCTTAGTGAAAAAATTCAATTCTAGGGCATCCCTATAATTTTTTACATTTTGATGGTAAGACGGGTGTCATTTGCCCATCAAATTCATCCTCAGAAGGCATTGGAAACATGGTGGGTTTTTATTGGCTAAGGAAAGGCGGGGAGGCGCTCCAACTTTTCATTTTTCACCTTTTCAAGCAAATGGGGCATTTTTCGGCCCAGGGACCTGTTTTTTCAAAATTTTCCTACGTGGAATGTTCTAATTGGCAGGCGAGATAGTGGGTGGTCAGACTCCCTTAAGGTTTTTCGACCTTATTTTGTAAACATTTTAAAGTAAACAATTGGTCCAAAACCCCGCAGCCAATCGGGATTAGACACGTGTCCTAAAGACAAAAAGAGGGAGCAGCGGGCCAAGGGAGGACTTAGAGTTTTTTGTCTCTATTTCTATAAATCTTCAAAATATGTTTTATCCCCGCTCCAATTAGAGGAGGACACGTGGTAGCACGACAGGCGCAGAGCGGGTCGGCGGAGGTAAAAGGGAATTTTCTCCCTTTTTCACAAAGAAGTTAAAATCAAAATTTGAAGTGATGGCCTACAATGAATCATCAATGGATGCATGGCAAAGGACAAGGTAGGTCGGTGGGTTGGAAAACCAGTGAAGGCAGAAGGGAATTTTTTCCTTTTTGCAAAAAGGGCTCAAAATCAAAATTTTAAGCACTTCCCTACTATCGAATCATCGAACAATATGTGGCAGTGGAAAATTCGGAAGCGTGGGCTGGTAGAAGAAAAATCGAAATTTTTCCCTAAGAAAAAAGGGGAGTTAAAATGAGAATTGAGCCCGCAGATTTTAGCGATAGAGGAAGTGACACGTGGGGAGGGAGAAATCATGTGTGTGGGCCCGCGGGACAAAAAGTGAAAAATTTCCCAATTTCCAAAAAGGTCAAAATGCAAAAAATAGAAGCTCGATTTATGTGGGACCCACCATATGCCATGTGTCAGCTCCAAAATTCAAAGGAGGAGGGGCAGAGAAAAAAGTCAAAAAATTCCATTTTTCCAAAAAATGTGGAAAAGTCAGAAATGATCCCAATTTTGGTCCCAATGGTTTTTTGACACGTTGAGGGCCCAGTTTAAAGGACAAAGATGGATAAGATTGATGGTTGTTGTGCATCCATTTGTTTTGACTTCCATAGGAGCTCCAGGAAGCTTGGAATCATGATTTTTGCACAAAAATTCATCAAATTTATAGTTATTTTGTGTGGTCTTGATCTTCCAGGATCATTGGCACCAGTTTCATGGCTCAATATTTTAATTTGAGATGTTTTTGAGGTAATTTTTTTATCCCAGCCCAAGAAAACATGTGAAATGAAAAAATCAAAAGTTGTAGAGGTAATTTGAAAAGGTAAAAAGGTGAAAATGATGAGCAAAAGGTGTTTACATGCCTCTATGGTGAAAAACATGCATCCAGAATGGATAATGATCTAGATATTTGTAATGATTTAATCTTCTTGGGCACACCTGCCAGCTTGTGAATGTTTTTTTGTTTGATGTCATTTTCAATGAATCATGAGAATTGTTATAAAAAACTTGATCCCTTGGCATATTCTTTACTTGGGAAAGAAGGCTCCAATGTGGCATAAGTTATATAGTTCATTTTGGAGAAATTGTAAAGGGGTTTGAAGTTGAAAATCACAAGAAAATTCTAAGAGAAATCTCATTTTTTTCATAAACCCACTAAAGAACCTGAATAATTTTTTCTATGTTGGATCTTCATGTGTCTAAGTTGGTTACAAGTGTATAGCCATCACATAGCTCTGAGATTGTTCATGAAACTCTCCCTTGCTAATGAATTTGACAAGATTTTGAGTTAATTTGTGTTTTTCTGGGCAATATGATTTCTGTTATCATTTTTGAAAGCCTACAAATAGTTTTCATTTTTCTTGTTGCAATCTTGCATTGAAAGTCTTTAGAAATCACACAGAATATCCATTTTCTTGTTGATAGTTTAATGGCATTTACAATCTCATGTTTCAGAAAATCCTTCATCTGATAAAGAGATAAATAAATTTAAAATTAGTTTACCTTCCTTGACCTTCGAGATTTCTTGTAAGCCTTTGGGGGTATCTTAGGCGTGGTTTGATCAAGGATTTTTGTGTTTAATTGAATTCTTTACTTCAAGATTTTGTGGTGAATTCTCAAAGATAGTGTGAATAGTGTAACCTGGGCTTCCATTTATGCTTCTTGTTGTTGAAAGAATATCCTGATTATTTGAAGTGTTTTATCTTATAGTTGTTCAAGTATTGTAGAGGTTGTCAAAGATCTAATATATCCCAAATTCTCTTATCAACACCCCACCAAAATATTCATTCAAACAAACTAATCCTACCCATACTACCCTTGCATTGCATTGTGTTTCAAGAAAAGGATATAACCCATCTACAAAATGCACAAGGAAAATCAGGATCACACTATGTCTCTAGCAGCCTTAGCCTTGTCTTAAAAACATTTCCATCATTTAGTAGTGACAACTCTGTTGAGTTTGAATAATGGAAGATTGATCATGTTTTTCCAAGGCCATCTCCCTACAATATGCATAGTATACGGATATCTCCACCTCCTACATAAAACAGAGGCTACAATATAGGTTCTCTTACCTTGGATGAAAGGCAGAACCTAAAATAGTGAGGGTTAGATTAAAATCCTTTCAAATTTCTACCCATCTCTTCACAAATCTGAGTACCAATTAGATCACCTCCCTGGCTACAAAACAACACACATCATGATCTATCTGACTTCAAGCTTCATGCCATATATTTGATACTTCTTAGACTAAAAAAGAGAACAAATTTGGGTACCAACACCTTCTGGCACTGTTTCCTGGGAGTTATTAGAATTTCTTAGTGTTTGTGGAGTGTTTGAAGAGTTTGAGCATTTGGGTATTCAAGTATTTGAGCTACTGCATTTTTAAAATATCATTCTATGCTTCAGATATGCAAGTTTTAATCAAAAGTTTCAAGTTATATCTACCCGTTTGCATTTCCCAATAGTTTATACACTTTGGTTGCATTTTGATTGATTGATTTAAGAAGAAGAAGGTCTGATTTATAAGGCTTTGCAAATTTTTGAATGCTAGAAAACATTTGACAGATTACTTTAGTGCATTTGTACAACTAAGGTGAAAGTCCTTAGTGGCAACTCCATGTTGATTTGATATTGAAAATACCAGTTGTCTTACCTTTCTGTCATTTACTTTTGTGCTGCTAATCCCTGCAAAAATGGAAGGAATAAGATCTCTCTTCATCAAGGACTATGCTAAGAAGTTTTTTACAGATTCAAGAAGCTTAGAGATAGAGGGAAGAAAGGTGTGGAAGGTTGTTGGAGACTTGACTCCAAGAAAGGAGATCCCTATTGTTGACTTTAAAAGTGAGTAGCCTGCTATTGAGGATTGCAATTCTTCTTCAAGTGGATCTGATTCAGACAATCCTATTGCTGATTTGAATTCCCCATCAGGTAAGGGACCTTCTTGTGAATTTGAAAGGCTTGCTCCCAAATCTACACCTATATTTTCTAAATTTCCTAGAGATCATAAAGAAGGAGAGCCCTTAAGAGAGATCTATTTGGAAGTTTTCATTCCCATTCCCCAAAGACCTCTCACTCCTCATCAACTTGTTTCAACTCCAAGATCACCCCCACAAAACAATACGACTCAGCCTAGACCTCCATTTGTTGTTAACACCTTTGGTATTATAAATTTTAAAGGAATGGATGGTTACCCAAATGCTGTCCCACAAGATGTCAGAAATAGGTTGCAAAAATTCCAGGGTAACAATGCTATTACTGGTGATCAACATCTCAATTTTTTTGATAATATGATGGAATATATTGAGATAGAGTTTGAGGATGTGTATGTAAAATTGTTTATTCATACACTAGAAGAGGATGCTAGGGATTGATACAAGGCTCTAGCTAATAATTCTATTAATTCATATACTAAAATGAAAAATGCATTTAGGTTGCCATATGGTAACAAGAATGATCCTAGATTTCTTTTATCCGAGTTTGAGAATATCAAGAAGAACCCTAAGTAATAAGTCCATGACTTCAACACAAGGTTTAACAAAAATTTGAGAAGGTTTCCTGTTGGTTTGAGGCCTTGTGATGAATCTTGTTTAATAAAATATACAGATGCATTTGATAAGAAGGCAGCCTATTACCTAAGAGACAAGAACCCAACTAATCTAAGACAAATTTTCACCATGACACTTCAAATTCAAAACAATATCAAGGATGTTGGGAAACCTCTCAATAGAGATGGTATAAAATTGATAAACCCTGAAAAACCTCAAGCTAGCAAAGGTGTTGATTTAGAAGAGGTTGTGAAAATTTTGGCTGGGAAGAAATCTCATACAAGTTGGCAAGAGCTGAGAAGGGAATTGGGTAGAATTTACAAGGTCAGCCTAGGCAGTAAGCACAAGATAGATTTGGCAATCATCCTAGGGGTGATCAAATACAAGATGATAGAGGTAAAGGACCTATGGGAGGGGGAAATAGCCAACCCCAACCACGTGAAAGTAGATTGGTTCCTAACCCTCTAACTGTCAGGGTTGCTACTGTTGATGAAGTTTGTTATATGGATTGGTGCGATAGATGTTTTCTTCCTCATCATCCATGTGAAGTGGACCAACAGGTTGATGAAGCTAATAATGAGGATGGAACTGATGATGATATTTGCATGATGGTTTGTTCTTCAAGCTCACAAGGAGGAGCAACATCTACTGAAGTAATAATTTTTAGGACTGTTGCTACCTTTTGGGATTGCATCAAATGGGTAGAAGTCTTTCTCCCCCCTCATGCTCTTGAATTTGATGTAGTGTAGGCTTTTGAAATTCCTAACAATGACTTTGAATATGTAAGAGATTTGATGATTAAGCAGTATGATGGTGGTATCCCTTCGGAGGAAGATAGACAATTGTTGATGAATGATGTTGTAGCTCAAGAGAAATACTATAACACTAGAAGCAAAGTTGTTAAGGGAGTTGGGACTCAAGCCAAACCTAAAACACCCTTTCTCACAAGCATTCCAAAAGAAGCTCCTAGGAGAGAAGTACCTGTCAAAATTTCTGATGTCCTAAACAAAAATTATTGTCTTCCTCATGCCTAAGCTGCCAAGAATCCACTACCATCTAATGAATCTTCTTGTCTCCCTTCCAATGCTATTTTACTAAAGAGTGTCCCCTATGACATATTCCAAGTATTGAGATAAAATAAAGTGAGTCTTCCAATCATTGAGTTGCTTAGAATTCCTAAGGATAAAAAGAGAGCATTTGAGTACTTAGGATTGAAATAAGAGAAGGTTACTCTAGGCAGAAATGTAAATGTTGTTGAAACTCCACCTCAGATCATTGTTGACCTTCAAATGCCACCAGCAATAGAGGATTTTGGAGAGACACCTTAGGTATATTTGGGGGCATCTTTGGTTGATTCCCAGTTTAATGTTGATCCATTCTTCACAACTTTGATCATAAAGGATAGGTTACTTCACAATTATATGTTTGATTCTAGTGCATCATGTAATGTCATGCCTCTAGAAGTCATGAATAAGTTAGACATAAAAGTGACAATAGCTTATGGAAAGTGTACTATCATGGACTCAAGAGAAGTGCCAGTTGTTGGTTGTGTGAAAGGTTTGGTAGTGCAGCTTGCATCTTATCTAGGGAGGAATTTAAAACTAGATGTTGCGATTGTTGATTGCCCTACCAAATGGGGTATGCTTTTGTCAAGAAAATGGGCAGAAAGCTTTGGAGGGATTTTCCAAATGGATATGTATTTTTCCACCATTCCCATTGAGGGCAGCCTAGTCAAGCTCTATGGAAAAAATAAAATGTTACACTTAATTGAAGATCCCAACAATGCTTCCTATGTAGTGTTGTTTGTTGATGTAGATGCTAAGAATTTCATTGGTTTTGCTGATTGAAATGAAAATAAGATGGAAAAATCAAAGTGCCTTGATATGGTAGGTTCTCCATGGAAATTGCTATTTGACAAGGCTTGCGCCAAATTTGGGAATGGTGCTAGTATAGTTCTGCTTTCTCCTAGTTTGGAAGAATTTACTTTTTCCTTCAAACTCAATTTTGAATGCACTAATAACGTTGCTGAGTATGAGGCATTGTTGTTGGGGTTAAGAATTACGTGGAAGTATGGAGTGAAAGATATTGTTGCAAAAGGACACTCAAAGCTAGATGTCAAACAAATAAGAAAACTATATGCTACAAAAAATCAGCGTATGAAACAATATAAGCATGAAGTTTGGGACCTAATTGAAATGTTTGATTCCTTTAACTTTGTTTATCATGACAAAGGTCTCAATGCTACTGCTGACACGTTGGCAGTGTTGGGTTCTAGATTTGAAAATTGCACCATTTCACCTTATTGTGAATACAACATTGAAGTTCTAACTAGGCCAGCTGTCCCTGACAACATCAAGTATTGATAGGTGTTTGATGATGATTCTCAAGTGCAAAGGTTCTTGTAAAATCAAGGTGAGTTTATAAATCAGAATATTAATTAGGAACCAATGGCATACATGACTAAAGGAAGAGAAACTTTGTTTGAGAAATACATCATCCAATTGAAAACAAACACCATTCCTAGAAGTCTTGTTGCACTTGAGTCAAATTTTAACAATGCTGATTGCATCATAAATAGAAACATGTCTACCTCAAGGGATGTGGAAGAGCATAACTTGGGCACAAAGGAAAAAACAAGAAATTTTTTGTTGGGCAGTAGTTTAAACAAGGAAGAAAAAAAATCCTACCTCTAATTGTTGAAACAATATCAAGACTGCCTTGCCTGGTCATATTCAGAGCTGAAATCATATAGAGAAGACTTGTTTCAACATGAAATTCCTCTTGAAACAAATGCCAAACCATTCAGATAGAGGAAAAGGAAAATTAATCCACTCCTCTCCATGAAAATTCAAGATGAATTGAAGAAACTGAAGGAGGGAGGGATCATTCAGCCCACAAGATATTCATCTTGGGTTGAAAACCTTGTGCCAGTTAGAAAGAAAAATGGAGATATAAGACTTTGTGAAGACTTTAGAAATATGAACAAAGCATCCATGAAGGACAACTATCCCTTGCCAAATATGTAAAATATGTTGTAGCTTGTGAAAGGGTCTAGTTGCTTTCTAGATTGGATGGTTTCTCTGGATACAATCAAGTGGTAGTCAAAGAATCAGAAAGACTTAAGACATCATTCACTACTCCTTGGGAAACATATGTTTTTGTTAGGATTCCCTTTGGTTTGATGAATGTTGGTGCCATTTTTCAAAGAGCAATGGATGTTTCTTTTACTGGTTACATCAATGATTTTATTGCAGTTTACCAGGATGATGTGACTGTGTTTTCAAGGTAGAGATATTATCATTTGCAGCACTTGGAGAAGATTTTGATCAGATGTAGGAAGTATGGAATTTATATTAATCCAAAGAAGAAGTGTCATTCTGGCATGAAAAATGACAAGCTTCTTGGTCATATTGTTTCAAAAGATGGTGTTATGATAGACCCTGAGAGAGTGGAAGTAATCAGCAAATTACATATCCCATGAACCAAGAAAGGCATCTTATATTTCTTTGGTCAAATTAATTTTATTAGAAGGTTTGTTTCCAACTTTTCTAAGTTGACTCTTCCAATCACAAGCATGCTAAAGAAGGACCAAGTTATCAGGTGGGAGGAGGCTGCCATTCAATATTTTGAAGGAATTAATGATGGACTTAAACATGCACCTGTTTTTGCAGCCCCAAACTATAAGAGGCCTTTCCAAATATTTTCCTTTACCTTTGAGTATACCATTTCTTCTTTTTTGCTGCAAAAGGATGAGAATGGGGCTGAGAGACCTATTTCCTTCTTTAGTAAGGCTTTACAAGCATATGAACTGAAATATACAATCATGGAGAAACACACATTTGCCTTGGTGAAAGCAACAAAGGTTTTCAAGCCTTATATATTGAGTTAAAATTTTTTTGCTTATGTTCCCCACACCATGGTGAAAGACATCTTATTAGAGATGGAGATCTCAAGAAAAAGATGTAGGTTGTGTTGTCCACTCAAAATTCCCTGCTCTGATAAAAGTAAAAATTTCAAAATTTTGAGTTACGAGTGTTTCCTCTAAAGTTCCTAAGTCGTGAAAATTGAGAAAATCTGTGTTTTGGGTCATTTTGTATGTATTTCGGGCTTGTCGGACATTTTTGTCTCGCCTGTCCTGAGTACAAAAGTGCATTCTGTTCCCCGATCGGCCGAAATCCCCGAAGTTGTTCCATTTTCGGGCCCGCTGGAACTTTTTGTCCCAAGTGTCCCAAAACTTATTGTGCGAGTTGTTCCAATTTCGGTCGAAATGCCCGAACCGCGTACTCCGGAACTTTTTGTTCCAAATGTCCCAAGTTCAAACGTGCCTTTTGTTCCACTTTCGGCCGATCCGCCCGAACCGCGTACTTCGCACTTTCTTGTTCCAAATGTCCCAAATCAAAAAGTACGAGTTGTTCCATTTTCACCCGAACCGGCTGAGTCGCGTACTCCAGAACTTTTTGTCTCAAATGTCCCAAGTTCAAATGGGCCTTTTGTTCCATTTTCGGCCGATTCGCCTGAACCGCATCCTTCGCGCAATTTTGTCCCAACTGTCCCGAGTTCCAAATTGCTCTTTGTTCCCCGATTGGCCGAAACTCCCGAGTCGCGTACCTCAGAGCTCTGTCCCAAATCAAAAAATGCAAACTATTCCAATTTCGGCCGAAACACCCGAACCGCGTCCTTCGCGCGTTTTCATCCCAAATTTCCCAAAATGCATTTGTGTGTCTTCTCCCTGTTTCACCCCGAATCGGCTGAGCCGCGTGTTTCGCGCATTCGCGTCTCACATGTCCCAAGTGAACCTAATACAATTCATACTTATTTTTTCCCGCTCGACCCGAATATGCTAAAATATGAATTTAAGTTGCGGCTCTGATGCTATCAATCCGAAGATCAAATTTCAAGTACAGCTGGCAGAAGGACGAAGCTCTCAAGATGTTGGTTACATCAGTTTTCAAAGATATTCATTGTCATCCTCAATATGAAAATTCTGGTGTGTCCCTTATGGCAAGGACATAGCTGATACGTGGAAGAAAATTCAAGCAGCGGTTTCCGAATGATGGTGGGTCCCTCTCAGTGACTGTCCACCTATCTCCTTCTTCATTCTTTTCTCTTCTTCCTATTCCCTTTCGTATCCCTTGTAATTAGTTAAGGTATTGCAATTGGCGGTCCTTAACTATTCTCTAGTTAAAAGAAATGGTTACGAAGAGTAACTGAATTGTAAGCTATATAATGGCATTCTTTCCGCCATTCGAAGAGGAGGAAGAACTTGGCATATTTTCTGAAAGTATAAATAGATCAGAAAGAAATCAATACAAAAGGGCTTTCCATTTCTCGTCTATCTAATCTCTGTTATCTCTGTGTTTTCTTTTAATTTCGTGAAGATCATTCGTTTCTGGTTCGTTAGTCTCACTGATTGCATATTTTCAAATATTGCGAGTATAGTGATCTTGTATAACCAAGAAGGAACTTTGTGTCCTTGATTAATAAATCTAAAGGAGGTTATTTACAGAACTTTGTGTCTGGTAATCTCATCTAGTTCATCCAATGCAAACGATCTTGTTTCAAATTCACTACAACTTCGCATACATAAAGGATTACTCTCCTATCTATAATCCTGCATGTTGCTTTTCTGCTTATCCTCACATTCCCTTTCCTCAGTCCTTTTGTAACTGATGATCCTTGTGGAAAACACTTTCGTAATATCCAGGTTTGACCATAAAATCACGTTTTGTATATTTGTAAATAAGTTTGTTTCTGAATAAGGGAACCTCTCCCATTAAAGAGGACGGACTTCTTGTCCCCTGACTGTTGCTCTTCTTAAAAGGTCCTATTTGACGACCAACAGTTTTTGGTGACTCCGCTGGGGAAAATCACATTCCAGCTCTGTAATTTTTGATCATCTTTTGATCTGGCGACTCCGCGTTTTACTCGAGGGAGAAGGACCCTTGGTATTGAAGACTCTCAGTTTCAGTTTTTGGAGCAACAGGGTTTTCCTCTTCCTCCCACAAGAAATAGAAGGACTCGTTCAATAAGCACACCACCTGTTCAAGAAAGAAGTCCTGCGGGTGGTATTCCTTCAGAGCCAGCTAGCCCTAAACTTCAAGCTTTGATTCTTGCTGGTGTTACAGTTCCTCTCCAAGCCGTTTTTCAAAGAATGGCGGCACCATTACCTTGGGGTCATCGTGTCGGGCCCCTGGCCCTTGCTCAGCCGCTGCATGAGTTACCCAGAGGTAACCGGAAGAACTTCCCCAAATTCAAAGGCGATGGCAAAGTGCATCCTGACGAACACATTGCAGCCTTCATTGTTGCCTTTGGAGTTCTGGGAGTCGAACATGAAGACGTCTCCGTAAGGCTGTTCGTTGAGACGTTACAAGACAATGCTGCTGATTGGTTCTACCACCTTTCGGCTAACACTATCACCGACTGGACCACAATGAGAACTCAGTTCGAAAACCGTTTCAAGCCGGCAAAATATGTGCATGCTTTTCTTGCCCAAATTTCTCAGATAAAGAAAGATTCGCAAGAACCTATGAGAGAGTTTGTGGCCCGATTCAACAGACTGATCAATAAAATTCCTGCAAATACTCGGCCTGTTGATAAAATTCAAAAAGTGTTTCTTCCTGAATGCTCAATCACCCAAAGTTAGTTATGCACTAAGAAGGGGCTAATCTGGCAACATTAGTCGAGGATCAAACTCTTGCTGTTAGTATCGAGGATGACTTAATCATGTTAGGGAAGTTGAGAAGAGACCCTCCCAAATCTAAGTCTACTGCTTCTTCCTCCTCCACTCCTGGACCTAACACTGATCCATTAGTTCAGAAACTTGCAAATGATCTTATCGCTATAAAGAAACAACTGGCTCAGCACGCTCCTTATGCAGACGTTCCGAGGAGAAATTTCCAGCCCAGGAATCGTTTTCCTGCTTCTCAAACAAGATTAGCACTTGAAGGACCTCCTGTTAGAGTCCCTATCAATGCGACCTGCGAGGTGGAAGAACCAGATGATGATGAAGATAACGAAGCTTGCGAAGAGTTTGCGAGAGAATTTGATGATGAGGCAGAGGAACTTGAGGGGTCTCGAGTGAATTTCCTTACCACTAAGGGCATTGATGATTATGATGAAGTGGTAGTAGACATGAACAGCGAATCTTTTGCTATCATGACTCGAGAACAGACAAAGCAGAGGGAGAAGGTGACCTAGCCACCTAAGAAATCTAAGGAGCAGTCGGAAACTATCCCTGTAATTGCAAGAAGAGGATCTCCTATCCCTACTTCGTCTACACCAAAGGTGAGTCCTATCAATCCAACTGCCAAAGTTGCTTCTTCCTTTTCTCCTAAGGTTGATAAGCCTAGAATTCCACATGATGATGGCCCATCCACTTCTGGATCCTTTGATATTGTTGACCACCTGAAAAAGACCAAGGTCCAAATCTCAGAAGCTGAGTACTATCAAACCCATCCCAAAGCCTTTGCCAAAATGATCCACTTTGTCAATTCCAACTCTAAGACTACTTCTAAAGGCCTTCAACCTACTCCTCCTTCTGCACCACAGCCCAGTCTGGTAGCTGCTGTCACCCTCGCCTCGTGACAAAATTAAACCATTTTATGTAACGCTCCTAATAGCTGGCCATAGGCTCAGTAATTGTGTCATAGACTCAGGAGCTTCAGATAACGTAATGCCTGCTAAAGTAGCTCATGCTTTAGGCCTGACCCTCACTCGCACTTATGGATCCTGTTACTCCATGGAAAGTAAAGAAGTGCCCCTGGTCGGGAGAATTAAAGATGCGCAAGTGGATTTTGCTGCCTTGCCTGAAAAGAAAGTGTTGGCTACCATCCTAGTAGCAGATATTCCCCCTTCATACGAGATGTTGCTAAGTAGGAACTTCTGCAAAGATGTAGGTGGGGAAATCCAGATGGACTGGTCGCATGCACTCGTGCCTGTCAATGGACAAATGAAGAAGTTGTTGCCTAAAAAGCAGTCCAAGTATATTGTGTAGAAAATGGATGATCCTAGAGCACAAATACTCTATGAGGATATGGGTCATGGAAACTACATAACTATGTCCCCTGACGAAATCCCACCCCCCAAAGTGTCTCCTAGAGATCCTAACGGGGTTTGGATTTTAGAATTTGATGGAAGTTGTTCCTCAACTAGTTCTAGAGCTGGTGTCCTTCTAGTGTCACCTGAAGGAAGCCTACACCCCTTTTCATTCAAGTTACAGTTTGAGAATACTAATAACACAACAGAATACGAGGCTGTCATTCTCGGACTGCAAGTGGCCAAAGAACAAGGGGTGAAGAATCTTCTGGCTCGTGGTGATGCAGAGTTGATTGTAAAGCAGGTCAAAAACCTTTTTCAAGTAAAAAATGGAAGGTTAAGACATTACCGGAATCAGGTTTGGGATTCTATTGAGTTCCTTGATGCTTTCTCCATTGAAGCAGTGCCTAGGGAAAAGAACAGCAGGGCTGATTCGCTAGCAATCTCAGGGTCGCTACTGATTCCTCATCCTGATTTCTCTCAGGATAAGCTCACCATTGAGATGGTCCATCGGCCTAGTGTACCTGATAATGCCAATAACTGTCAGGTTTTCAATGATGATCAACATCTACTTTCCTTCCTGGAACTCAAGGGTAATTTTGAACAACTGTATTTTGAGGGAAGTGACAACCTACCTCGTGAGAGTGTGCCCTTTGACCAAACAGTCACCCATGCAGAAGAAACAGATCAAGATGGAGGCATTAATCTCAAAGGAAACAAGATTCCTAAAGGGCTGGTGAGTTTGGAGGAACTATTTGATAAGCATGACAGGTATGTGAAATCTAGAGCTTCTTCTGGGCCTCAGCAATCAGCTGAGTATGATAAGATTGATATTGGGAGTTCTACTGACCCCAAGCTCGTGAACATTGGAAAATGTTGCACAGCAGATGAGAGGAGAAAAGCAATTGATCTTCTAAAAAGGTATAAAGATGTTCTCGCTTACTCTTATGAAGATTTGAAAGCTTTCAAACCAAAAGATATGCAGCACTGTATTCCCCTCAAGCCTGGACTTAAACCTTTCAAGCAGAAACAAAGGTAATACAACCCCAAAATAGCTGACACCATCTTTCAGGAGATTCAGAAGTTGTTGAACGCTAAAATCATCTTTCCCATTCACCATTCAACATGGATTGCAAATATTGTGCCTGTCAGGAAGAAAAATGGTGAGATCCGCATCTGTGTTGATTTCAGGAACCTGAATCAGGCTTCTCTGAAAGATAATTATCCTTTGCCCATGATGGATCAAGTATTGCAAGCGGTAACAGGCTCTGAAATGTTATCTATGCTTGATGGATTTTCTGGATACAATCAGGTAGAGGTTGATACTGCAGATCAACACAAGACAGCCTTCACCACTCCTTGGGGTACCTTTGCCTACAAGAGAATGACTTTTGGGCTTATTAATGCTGGTGCCCACTTTCAAGACAGCTATGGATCTGGCTTTTGGAAGCTTGAAAGGGAAGTGTATTGTCATATACCTTGATGACCTGACAGTGTTTTCCAAGACTAGAGCGGATCATTTTGATCACCTGGAGACAGTTCTGCTGAGATGCCGAGAGCATGGGATTTCTTTGAATCCTAAAAAATCTGTCTTCTGTGTCACAGAGGGAAAACTATTAGGGCACATTGTCTCCAAGGATGGTATTAAGATTTATCCTGAATGAGTTCAAGCCATCCAGCAAATTCCTTTCCCAACCAGTAAAAAGGGCGTGCACTCCTTCGGTAAGATCAACTTTTTAAGAAGGTTCATCCCTGATTTTGCTGAATTAACTTTGAATATTTCTCAGATGATGAAAGGGAAGAAAACATTTGGTTGGTCTTCTGAAGGAAAGGAATCCTTTGAGGGTATCAAGAGAGCTATCACTAAAACTCCAGTTTTAGCCTGTCCTGATTTCAGCAAAGATTTCATCATCTATTGCTATGCTACAGATAATACCTTGGATGCTGTGTTAACTCAAGAAGACTCTGATGAGCATAAGCTACCAATTGCGTTCATGAGCTATATTCTGAAGGATCATGAGTTAAAATACACCATGCTGGAGAAGCATGTTTTTGCAGTGGTCAAAGCTGTCAAGCAGTTTCGCTTTTACATCCTCAACTCTCACTCCATGGTGTTGGTTCCAGATACCACTGTTAAGTCAATTCTCACACAACAAGAATTTGGATCCAAGAGAGGGAATTGGGTTGCTAAGGTCCAAGAGTATGACATTGATATCAAACCGACCAAGCTGGTTTGTGGAAAACGTCTTTGTGAGCTCATTGCTGAAGGAGCCAAACATGAGTTGCTGGAGGAGAAAGCTGACATTCCTAGTGTTCTGTTCCTTAGCTCAGTCGATGAATGGTATGCTGACATCGCCCATTCTCTCACCTATGGGGAATGCCCCTCTCACTTAACTGCCAAGGAAAAGAGGACTGTTAAATTGAGGTCAACACAATATGTATTATGGGAAAATGCTTTGTTCAAGCATGGCTTAGATGGGAGATTTTTGAAGTGTGTAGACAAGGAACAGCAGAGAAAATTGCTCTCAACTTTTCATGATCAGGCATGTGGAGGGCACTATTCATCAACGGTCACTACTCATAAGATACTCCGTGGAGGATACTACTGGCCTTCCTTGTTCAGAGATGCATCCAAGTGGGTGGATAAATGTGAGGCTTGTCAGACTTTTGTGGGAAGACCCAAACTGGCCTCTTTGCCTCTCAAGCCAGTTGTGATTGAGGAACCATTTCAACAGTGGGGTTTGGACTTCATTGGTGCACTTAATCCTACTTCTAGTGTTGGTCACACTCATGTGCTAACTGCCACTGACTACTTCACCAAATGGGTGGAAGCTATTCCAGTCAAGAGCACTACTTCTGAGGTAGTATGCAACTTCATCAAAGAGAACATCTTGGTAAGGTATGGTGTACCTAACAAGATTGTAACAGATAATGCTTCAAATTTCTCTTCAGCTGAGATAATGGACTTCTGCTATGGGTATGGTATTTCTTTGGCTCACTCTTCAGATTACTACCCTCAAGGAAATGGGCAGGCAGAATCTACTAACAAAAATCTGGTGACTATCATAAGGAAGTTAGTCAATGAGTCTCAGCAAAACTAGCACAAGAAGCTCTATGATGCCCTTTGGGAAGACATAATTACACCAAAGAGAGCGATTGGAATGTCTCCTTTTCAAGTGATATATGGAGTAGAAGCTCAATTGCCAGTGACAGTGGAACTGTCGGCCTTGCATCTAATGAAGGCCATCGAGGATACTAGTTTCAGAGATGCCCTGGACAAGAGAATTATGTACCTGCACAAGCTGAATGAAGATAGATTGGTGGTTGCTGATAGGATATCTGTTCACCAGCAGAAGGTAAAGGTCCTGTTTGACAAGAAAGCTAGGTTCAGAGATTTCCAAGTTGGAGACATCGTGCTGTTATGGGACAAAAGACATGAATCTCGTGGCAGCCATGGAAAATTTGATTCCCTGTGGCTCGGACCTTTCAAGATCAGACACTTTGCTGGTGAGAATTCCTTTTATCTTGATTACATGGATGGTTCTTCTCTCCCACTTCCTTATAGTGGGTAGTATCTCAAGTTGTTCAAGTCCTAGGTGATTAGGGAGTCCCTTGTATATTCTGTACAGTGTTTTTGCTTCTTTGCTTTTGGTGTGTTTTCCTTTTTGTTGTTTTGGTGTGTTGCCCTCTGTATTGGTGTTCTTTTTGACTCCGTGGCCTAATGGATAAGGCACTGGTCTGCTTTTCCCGAGTTTTTCTAAGTTCTTGCCTTGCCTCATTCCTTGAATTTATACCAAGTCATCCCCAGAAGGAGCCAGCTGTTGTCCACTCAAAATTCCCTGCTCTGATAAAAGTAAAATTTCAAAATTTTGAGTTACGAGTGTTTCCTCTAAAGTGCCTAAGTCGTGAAAATTGAGAAAATCTGTGTTTTGGGTCATTTTGTATGTTTTTCGGGCCTGTCAGACATTTTTGTCTCGCCTGTCCCGAGTACAAAAGTGCATTCTGTTCCCCGATCGGCCGAAATCCCCGAAGTTGTTCCATTTTCGGGCCCGCCGGAACTTTTTGTCCCAAGTGTCCCAAAACTTATTGTGCGAGTTGTTCCAATTTCGGTCGAAACGCCCGAACCGCGTACTCCGGAACTTTTTGTTCCAAATGTCCCAAGTTCAAACGTGCCTTTTGTTCCACTTTCGGCCGATCCGCCCGAAACCGCGTACTTCGCACTTTCTTGTTCCAAATGTCCCAAATCAAAAAGTACGAGTTGTTCCATTTTCGCCCGAACCGGCCGAGTCGCGTACTCCGGAACTTTTTGTCTCAAATGTCCCAAGTTCAAACGGGCCTTTTGTTCCATTTTCGGCTGATTCGTCCGAACCGCATCCTTCGCGCAATTTTGTCCCAACTGTCCCGAGTTCCAAATTGCTCTCTGTTCCCCGATTGGCCGAAACTCCCGAGTCGCGTACCTCAGAGCTCTGTCCCAAATCAAAAAATGCAAACTATTCCAATTTCGGCCGAAACACCCGAACCGCGTCCTTCGCGCGTTTTCATCCCAAATTTCCCAAAATGCATTTGTGTGTCTTCTCCCTGTTTCACCCGAATCGGCCGAGCCGCGTGTTTCGCGCATTCGTGTCTCACATGTCCCAAGTGAACCTAATGCAATTCATACTTATTTTTTCCCGCTCGACCCGAATATGCTAAAATATGAATTTAAGTTGCGGCTCTGATGCTATCAATCTGAAGATCAAATTTCAAGTACAGCTGGCAGAAGGACGAAGCTCTCAAGATGCTGGTTACATCAGTTTTCAAAGATATTCATTGTCATCCTCAATATGAAAATTCTGGTGTGTCCCTTGTGGCAAGGACATAGCTGATACGTGGAAGAAAATTCAAGCAGCGGTTTCCAAATGATGGTGGGTCCCTCTCAGTGACTGTCCACCTGTCTCCTTCTTCATTCTTTTCTCTTCTTCCTATTCCTTTCGTATCCCTTGTAATTAGTTAAGGTATTGCAATTGGCGGTCCTTAACTATTCTCTAGTTAAAAGAAACGGTTACAAAGAGTAACTGAATTGTAAGCTATATAATGGCATTCTTTCCGCCATTCGAAGAGGAGGAAGAACTTGGCATATTTTCTGAAAGTATAAATAGATCAGAAAGAAATCAATACAAAAGGGCTTTCCATTTCTCGTCTATCTAATCTCTGTTATCTCTGTGTTTTCTTTTAATTTCGTGAATATCATTTGTTTCTGGTTCATTAGTCTCACTGATTGCATATTTTCAAATATTGCGAGTATAGTGATCTTGTATAACCAAGAAGGAACTTTGTGTCCTTGATTAATAAATCTGAAGGAGGTTATTTACAAAACTTTGTGTCTGGTAATCTCATCTGGTTCATCCAATGCAAACGATCTTGTTTCAAATTCACTGCAACTTCGCATACATAAAGGATTATTCTGCTATCTATAATCCTGCATGTTGCTTTTCTGCTTATCCTCACATTCCCTTTCCTCAGTCTTTTTGTAACTGATGATCCTTGTGGAAAACACTTTCTTAATATCCAGGTTCGACCATAAAATCACGTTTTGTATATTTGTAAATAAGTTTGTTTCTGAATAAGGGAACCTCTCCCATTAAAGAGGAGGGACTTCTTGTCCCCTGACTGTTGCTCTTCTTAAAAGTCATATTTGACAACCAACAGGTTGGTGAAACAATTGTAAGAGTATGATATGGACATCGAACCACAAAGTTGGTAAGAGGTTTGGGCCTTGCTAAGCTCATGGCTAAGAGAAACTTGCAGAATGTGGAAGTGAATCAGTTAGAGGAAGAAAGGGTAGATGTTCTTGAAAATTTGGTAAGTTCTGAGTGGTATAAAGATGTGATCTTCTACCTTAGACACTTGTATTGCCCTAGTCACTTAAATAAAAATCAGAAAATATCCCTCAAGCTGGCTTCTCAAAAATATATCATCATAGACCTTAGACTACCTTGGAAGAACCCTAAAGGTGTCCTCTAGAAATGCATAACTGAAGATGAAGCTCCCAAGATAGTTGTTGATTTTCATGGGGGAGTTTGTGGAGGACACTTTGCTGGAAGAGTAACAACACATAAGATTTTGAGAGCTAGTTATTGGTGGCCTACTCTCTTCAAAGATGCAACCCAGCTGGTTAGAAAATGTGATAGTGGCCAATGTTTCTCTAGAATACTGAAAGCTTCAGGCTCCCTTCCTTTGTAGCCTGTATCAATTGAAGCTCCTTTCAATCAATGGGGGATGGACTTCATTGGTGAGATTTCAGATCCTTCTAGTGCTGGCCATAACTGGATCCTTGTAGCCACTGATTATTTTACAAAGTGGGTAGAGGCAATCCCCTATAAGAAAGCAACACACCAAATAGTTATTTACTTCTTGTTGAATCAAATAATATGGAGATTTGGAGTCCCAGTCAAGATTATAGCTGATAATTCCATGTGCTTTAGATCCAAACCGTTAATGGCAATGTGCAATGAATATGGAATCAATCTGACTTATTCTTCAAAATATAACCCCCAATGGAATGAACAATCTAAGTCCATCAATAAGAATTTGTTGAAGATCATTAGAAGAACCTTGGAGCAAAATAAGAAGAAGTGGGGTGAACAATTGAAATTTGTAGGTTGGGCTGATAGGATAACTCCTAAAAGAGCTACTGGTAAAAGTCTATTTGAATTGGTGTATGGAACTAACGCTTTCATGCCCTTGCACCTAGAATTATCTTTATTTGAGTTTTCCCAATAGTTGGAAGATACATAGTTTGGCCAATATGAATCAAGGATCAATCATATTATTGAGCTTGATGAGGAGAGAAGAGCATCCCATCAAAGGCATGTTAGATTTAGGGAAAAATTGAAGATATTGTTCGACAAGAAGGTCACTCCTAGAGCCTTCAATGTTAGAGATCTGGTTTTGTTGTGGGATAGTAAGCATGAAGATAAGGGCAAGCATGGCAAGTTTGATGCATTATGGATGGGACCTTATGCCATTGATATGAGAATTGGCGAACATACTTTCTTTCTCAAGGACTTAGATGGGGAATTGGTGGAGTTGTCTATTAATGCCAGAAATTTGGAACATTTCTTGGATTAATCCCCAAATTTGAGGTATGCACAGCTTGTACAGTGTATCGTGTTTGATTTTTTCTCTGTTTTTAATGTTTTGTCAGTTTTTTGGTTTTCCTTGTTGTCTATCATCCATTTTCGTTAGGTTCTCAATTGTTTTTTGGTGATTTTGGCTCTTGAATCCTTTTCCCAATGAATATTTTGGCACTTGGTCTACGTTTTATCCTTTTGGCACTCACTGGGAGTGCCCATCCCCAAGCAAGGGCCAATGTTGGTGCCATTTTTGAGCTTGCACAATGTTTCCCTAAATTTTCTAAATATGTATGTGCTCAAAAACGTTTTACCCTTTGAATTGATGGTATGAAATTCTTCCACTCTAATTAAATGCTTTAAAAATGCTCACAAACTTGTTGTTTTTCCCTTATTTGAAAGAATAATCCAAGTTTGCCCTTTTTATGTGCTTGGTTTTTCCATTTTTTACGGGCTATGTCATTTTTCCCTTTGTCAAATTGTGGAAAAATCAAAATTGATCAATTCATAGTTGTTTGTATTTGAAAATCCAAATCCTAGATCGGGAATGTTGTAAAACAAACATGGTTTAGTTGATTCAAAATTGAAAATCTGCCGTCCTTGGTGAAAAAATTCAATTCTAGGGCATCCCTAGAATTTTTTACGTTTTGATGGTTAGACGGGCGTCATTTTCCCATCAAATTCATCCTCATAAAGCATTGGAAATGTGGCAAGTTTTCATTGGCTGAGGAAAGGCGGGGAGTCGCTCTAACTTTTCATTTTTCACCTTTCCAAGCAAATGGGGCATTTTTGGGCCCAGGGACCCATTTTTTTCCAAAATTTCATACGTGGTATGTTCTGATTGGCAGGCAGGATGGTGGATTGTCAGATTCCCTTAAGGTTTTTCGACCTTATTTAGAAAAAAATTAAATTAAAAAATCGGTCCAAAGCCCCTCAGCCAATCGAGATTGGACACATGTCCTAAAGACCAAAAGAGGGAGGAGTGGGCTGAGGGAGGACTTAGATTTTTTTGGCTCTAATTCTATCAAGCTTCAAAATATGTTTTAGCCCCACTCCAATCAAAGGAGGACACGTGGCAGCAAGGCAGGTGCAAAGCGGGTCGGTGGGCCGACAGAGGTAAGAGGGAATTTTGTCCCTTTTTCAAAAAGAATCATCGATGGACGCGTGGTAGAGGACAAGGTGGGTCGGCGGGGGAAGGAGGGAATTTTTTCCCTTTTGCAAAAAGGGCTCAAAATAAAAATTTTAAGTGCTGCCCCACTAGTGAATCATCGAGAAAAATGTGGCAGTGGAAAATTCGGAAGCGCAGGCTGGCAGAAGGAAAATTGAATTTTTTCCCTAAGAAAAAAGGGGAGTTAAAATGAGAATTGAGCTCGCGGATTTTAGCGATAGAGGAAGCGACACATGGCAAGGGATAAATCGGGTGTACGGGCCCGTGGGGCAAAAAGTAAAAAATTCCCCAATTTCCAAAAAGGTCAAAATGCACAGAATAGAAGCACGATTTAGTGGGACCCACCATATGCCACGTGTCAGCTCCAAAATTAAAAGGAGGAGGGGCAGAGAAAAAAGTCAAACTTTTCCATTTTAAGCGCTGCCCCTGCTAGCGAATCATTGAGTGACATGTGGCGGTGGAAAATTTGGAAGCACGGGCTAGCAGAAGGAAAATTGAATTTTTTCCCTAAGAAAAAAGGGGAGTTAAAATGAAAATTGAGCCCGTGGATTTTAGCGATAGAGGAAGCGACACATGGCGAGGGAGAAATCAGGTGTGCAGGCCTACGGGGCAAAAAGTAAAAAATTTCCCATTTTCCAAAATGGTCAAAATGCATAGAATAGAAGCGCGATTTAAGTGGGACCCACCATATGCCATATGTCAGGTCCAAAATTCAAAGGAAGAGGGGCAGAGAAAAAAGTCAATATTTTCCATTTTTCCAAAAAATGTGGAAAAGTCAAAAATGATCCCAATTTTGGTCCCAATTGCTTTTTGACACATTGAGGGCCCAGTTTAAAGGACAAAGATGGATAAGATTGATGATTGTTGTGCATCCATTTGTTTTGACTGCCATAGGAGCTCCAGGAATCTTGGAATCATGATTTTTGCACCAAAATTCATCAAATTTATAGTTATTTTGTGTTCTCTTGGTCTTTTAGGATCATTGGCATTGGTTTCATGACTCAATATTTTGATTTGAGATGTTTTTGAGGTAATTTTTACCCCAGCCCGAGAAAACATGTGAAATGACAAAATCAAAAGTTGCAAAGGTAATTTGAAAAGGTAAAAAGGTGAAACTGATGAGAAAAAGGTGTTTGCATACCTCAATGATGAAAAACATTCCTCCAGGATGGATAATGATCTAGATATTTGTAATGATTTAATCTTCTTGGGCACACTTGGCAGCCTGCGAATGTTTTTCTGTTTGATTTCATTTTCATTGAATCATGAGAATTGTTGTAACAAAATTGATCCCATGGCATATTCTTTGCTTTGGAAAGAAGGATCTAATGTGGCATAAGGTATATAGTGCATTTTGGAGAAATTGTAAAGGGGTTGGAAGTTGAAAGTCATGAGAAAATTTTGAGAGAAAGCTCATTTTTTTTTAAAAACCCACGAAAGAACTTTAATAGTTTCTTCTGTGTTGGATCTTCATGTGTGTGAGTTGGTTACAAGTGTATAGCCATCACAGAGCTTTGAGATTGTTCATGAAACTCTCCCTTGCTAATGAATCTGATAATATTTTTGAGTTAATTTGTGTGTTTTTAGGCAATATGATTTCTATTATTATTTTTAGATGCCTGCAAATAGTTTTCATTGTTCTTGTTGCAATATTGCATTAAAAGTCTTTAGAAATCACATAGAATCTCCATTTTCTTGTTGATAGTTTAGTGGCATTTGCAATCTCATGTTTCAAAAGAGCCTCCATCTGATAAAGAGATAAACAAATTTAAAATCACTTTACCTTCCTTGACTATAGAGATTACTTGTAAGCCTTTGGGGGTTCCTTAGGCGTGGTTTGATCAAGGATTTTTGTGTTTAATTTAGTTCTTTACTTCAAGATTTTGTGGTGAATTCTCAAATATTGTGTGAAGAGTACAACCTAGGCTTCCATTTATGTCTCTTCTGGTTGAAAGAATATCCTGATTATTTGAAGCATTTTATCTGATAGTTGTTCAAGTATTGTAGAGGTTGTCAAAGATCTGATATATCCCAGTTTCTCTTTTCCACACCCCACCAAAAAATTCATTCAAAAAAACTAATCCTACCCATACTACCCTTGCATTGCATTGTGTGTCAAAAAAAAATCTAACCCATCTACAAAATGCACAAGGAAAATTAGAATCACACTATGTCTATAGCAGCCTCAACCTTGTCTTGAAAGAATTTCCGTCTTTTAGTAGTGACATCTCTATTGAGTTTTAATAATGGAAGATTTATCATGTTTTCCCAAGTCCATCTCCATACAATATGCACAGTATAAGGATATCTCCACCTCCTACATAAAACGGAGGTTGCAATATAGGTTCTCTTACCTTGGTTGAAAGGCGCAACCTAAAATAGTGAGGGTAAGATCAAAATTCTTTCAAAGTGCTACCCATCTCTCCACAAATCTTAGTGCCAGTTAGATAACCTCCCCGGCTACAAAATGACACACATCATGATCTATCTAACTTCAATCTTCATGCGATATCTCTAATGCTGCTCAGAATGAAAAGGAGAACAAATTATGGTACCAATAGGTAGTTCTTGGTTTGTGTTGGATTTGAAAAGATATTTTATTAATTTTGAGTGGTGTGTACTCAACCTTGCATGTAAATTTCAGATTTTTACTTTCAATTAAATTTCGGAGGCTTGTGGAACAAGTTAAACTTGTCCCAAACCTCTTAGAGTAACCCACCCACTATGCGTATGATGCGATGGGCTTATTTTAGGCCTTTCTTGTGTGTTTTAATGGAGAAAAAGAGTATTTTATTCCACTTTTCTTAAAAGAGTCTTGAATTGTGTCCTTTAGGGGTGTGGGTTTGGATTTGAGTGTGTAAGAGGGTTGTCATTCCCTTAACCACCAATTTAATGTGCTTTGGGGTTTTTGTTTGATCTTGTGATGTGGAATGGAGGAGAAATGATGTGGCTTCCTACATGGAGCCGTATCACCTCTCTCTCCTCTCTTTTCTATTTATTCTAATTTGTTTTAGGGTTTGTGGCTTACTTGTTTTATTTTAGTTCTCTTACATTTAGAGGTAATTTGTTTGGAGGGATTGTTGGAGTTGGAGATAGATTTTTATTTATTTTAATTTGAAAGGTTGGAACTTGCTTGTGGATTGGAAACTTTTACAATGGCAAGGAAGGGCCTTTACCCATATTTCTTTTGTTATTTTCCTATGCATATATTTGTGAATGAATGGTTGTTGCATGTGTGATTTTTTGAATTAGAATGACCCTTAGGTTTTGTAGGAGAAAATGGAAATGGGGATATTTTAGAGGGAGGCATAAGAGTTTTTATTGGAAATTTTTAGAGGGATTTGGGTTGGGGTGTCCCACCTTGTGATAAACAAAAATTGTGCTCATTTTGTTCTCTTATTATGGGAGGCATAAGAGTGAAGGAGACATAAAAGTATTTTTTCTTAGACAGAGACATAAGATTTTTTTTTTAGGGAGGCATAACAGATTTTTGGGTTTTGATTGAGTTCTTGGAGCTTTTAAGGTGGGCACCCAAACTCTTGGGAGGAATAAGTAGATTCCCCATGGTCCTTTCTCTTTCTTTGCTTTAGTGTGTATCCTTTGTGCTTGGGAATTCACTTGTTTTGTTGTTATCTTGGTTGTGTGGTTATTCTGTGAATGTATTTATTGAGTGTAATTTTTGAAGCCTTGTTAAGTTGTCAATGGTTGTCTTATACCCCTCATTTCTTCATTGTTTGGGCTCGGTGGCCAATGAGGAAAAAGAATTCTCTTCCTCATTGGATTATTGGTTGTGTGGAGAGTGTTTCCTACTCCCCTATTTTGGATGATGTGTTTGAAATTTGGGAATAAGGTGTATCTCAATTGAAGAATTGTCTTAGTAGCACTTGGAGAAAACAAGAAATATCCCTCTTTGTAAAATATTTACCATGTTGTCTCCATTTGAATGGAGGGCTTGTAACTTGCATTTTTTAGAATTTAAATCTCTTGTAAATATGTTGAGAAATATTTTAGTTGTATTGAGATCTCGAAATGTATGTGGGTTAGAAAGTAAGAAAAAGAATTTACATTTGCTACTATGAATATTACTTCATTTTGTAAACTTTACTAAGAATGAATTGAATGAAAAATTATATTCTAAATATCTTGTTTCGTGTAAAATGAAAGGATTGTATTATTAAGATTAAATAAGGACTTTGAAATGTATTGGAAATGAAAATGAAGTTTGTTAACTATGGAGCTTAATTGCTTCATAGAAATCTTGTTTTTACATGTTGTTTGTTTTAAAATTGACTGGGGACAACCAGAAAGTAACTGAAAATGGTCAGGTAGTGACTGGTGATGGTTATTCATCAATCAACAGAGTTTAAGAAGTGATTAGTGATGGTCTTGAACTGACCCATGATATTCAGGCAGTGACCGAATATGGTCAGGAAGTGACCTATGTGAGAGTGGTATCTATTTTTGATGAGAATCAGAATAAATATTTTTCTTTAAAAATGATTTCTTGATTGTAAAATCATATTTATATGCCCCGAATAGATATATATGCATTTATGCATTGTATGAGGGTATGAAAGAAGAAAATAGCAATTGTTTGTGTGTTAGTTTTCTTGGTGAGAAAGAAAGAGTAGTTGAGTGAGGTAAAAGCATTGAACATCCTGTGAGGTGTTGGAAGAAAACAAGTCTTCATTGTATTTCCTTTATAAAGCACTAAATAATAATATTGGCAATTTCTTGGTGGAAATAGCCCATACTGGGTGAACCACGTTAAATTTCGTGTTATTTTTATCTTTTTAATTTTATCTTCTGATTATTTACGCATTCTTTGTTTGTATGCTTTCTCTTATTTTAGGTATGTGTAACAATTTTATATGGTTTAACCCCAACAACTGGTATCAGAGCTTTGTTTAATGGTCTTGTGTGTTGACATGATTTACTCACAGAGGGTTTTCTGATTGAGTGGGAGAAGGGCGATGAGATAAGATAGTAAATACTGAGTAGATAAATTTGACAATTGTAATTATAAACTATGGAAGATGCAGGTAAAGGATTATTTATATCAAAAATAAAATATACTTACCATTGGATGAGGATAGACAGAAAATCATGATGATTGATGAAGAGTGGAAGGTTCTTTATATATATAAGATCTGGGATATATAAGATTGAGCTTGACTGCATAGGTGGCTACCAATTTTAAAGATGCAAAAACCATGGTAGAGTTGATGAAGTATTTTGAAAATTGGTATGAAATTCTTAGTGCTTCAAATAAGGTATATTTGATGAAAACATTGTTTAATTCTAAGATGCAAGAAGGTGGATCTATTTCTAATCATTTGAATGATTTCTAGTCTATTGTAAATCAATTAAAATCAGTAGAAATTTCATTTGATGATGAAGTGAAAGAACTTTTATTCTTATGTTATTTTCTAGATAGTTTGGATAAACTGGTAATGGCTGTTAGTAATACACCTACTACTTCTAAAGGTTTGAAATTTGATGATGTGGTTAGTGTAATCCTTAATGAGGAAATACACAGGAAAATCTTAAAATAAGTATCATCTGGAAACACTTTAACTATAGAAAGAAGAGTAAGATCTAATAAGAGATCATCTAAGAGTAAGAATAATGGGAGAACAAATTCAAGACATGGTAGATCTAGATCTAGGTACAAAGATTTAATTTACTGGAATTTTTGAAAGAGAGGACATGTAAAGAAGGAGTGTTGGTCCAATCAAAACAAAGAGAATACATCAGAGAAAGGAAAAGAAAAAGGTAAATAGGAAAATGTTGCAAGTGAGTTAAATAAATATGCCCTTATTCTCTCCTTAGATGATAAATTATAATCTTGGGTTTTTGATTCTGGAGCTTCTTTCCATTCTACCCCTACTAAGGGTTACATAAAAACTTTTGTTCAAGGTGACTTTGGACAAGTTTATGTAGGAGATGATGAACCATGTAATATTAATGATAAAGGATATGTTTATCTAAATTTTAAGAATGGGAATCCATGGGTATTGAAAGATGTGAGGCATGTGCCAAGCCTCAAGAGAAATCTAATATCTTCAGGGCAACTAGATGGATTTAGATGAGTAGATACATTCACATACAACTCTCGAAAGGTTACCAAGGGATCTCTTGTTGTATCAAGAGGAAATAAGGTATTAAATTTATATCTATCTACCCTGTATTACTGATTCCTTTTCTTTTCTATCTACTACTGATTCAGATGCAACCATGTGGCATAATTGGCTAGGCCATATGAGTGAAAAAAGAATATATATCTTAAAGGATAAGGGTAAGTTATCAGATTTGAAACAATTAGATATTGAATTTTGTGAGCAATGCATGTTTGGAAAATAGAAAATAGTGATATTTCTCAAGGTTGTGACAATAAAGAAGGAGAATAAATTGGTGCTTGTACACTCAGATGTGTTGGGACCACTCAGGTAGCTTGTATTGGATGATCCCAATATTTAATGACTTTAATTGATGATGCCACAAGTAAGGTATGGATCTATTTTATCAAGCATAAATATGATGTTTTTTAGACTTTTAAAAGGTTAAAAGAACTTATAAAAAATGAAACAAACTTTAAATTAAAGTGTCTTATATCTGAAAATGGTGGTGAGTACTGTAACAAGGCTTTTAATGACTATTGTTCAATGAATGGAATACAAAGAGAAAGAACGGTTCCTAGAACTCTAGAGGAGAATGGAGTTTGAAAAATAATGAAAAGAACAATCGTGGAATGTCCTAGAAGCATGAGGATACATGCCGGATTTCCTTTGAAATTTTGGGTAGAAGCAGTAGATACAACTGTCTACTTGATCAATTGTGGACTTTCAACAACATTGAATGGTGGCATTGTTAGTGCAGAATCATAACACCCCTGAATTGTGGGGAGGGGAATTCAATGTGATTTCCCAACATGGGACCATATCTCAAGTTGTGGGACTTGAAAAACTTGAGATGGACCTCTGGAGAAAACCGGTTCTTGCTTCCTAATCTAGCTACCACAAGATACTCCAGTGCAGGAAAAACCTATTCTATCCTAATCTAACCATTCCAAGGGGATAAATAGATAGATAGAGTGGAAGAGCCTACACTAAGTGGTGATACATCATAAAAGGAAGTGGTTGATAAAAAATCCAACTTCTTGAAGTGGAGAGAGGTGAGAAGAGGAGAGGGTAGACAAGATGCACAACAGACCAGAGATAGTTTTCACATAGAACACCACTTCTAAATCCATTAAGCATAGCTCCAAAAACCTACAACAAACATCAAATTATGTACAGTATACCCTGTAATGATGAGAGGTAAGAAGAGACAACAAAATAAGCCAAGGATGGACAAAGGTATCACAAAACAGATTTTATTGATCCAAAATGTTACACGGTACATCATCAATGGAAAAGAGGAAAGAAAAAACCATTACAGAGCCATGGGAGGAGGCTTAGACTCCACATTATACCCTAAGGAAGAAAGAGAGACGGGGAAAGACAAGAAAAAATGACCAACCCTTCTAAAAAAATTTCCCCTTCCTTACAGTATATAGTAATAATGAAAGAGAGAAGGAGAGGGAGAATTTAGATTTCTGCTTCAGCCACCCTAACATAAGCATTGAATCCTACTTTGAAAGCTCCAACCACCATCAATCAGATGCCTATTGAAATATTCCTACCTCCAATATATCAATTTTGAGTTCCACTATGAAAACCCATGCCTCCATGTGATGTTCCTTGCTAGGAAGAACGGATCAAGGAGGCAAATCAAGGTACTTGAAGAATTTGGATTCTGCAGTCATGGGATGGAAAAGTTTTTCCATTGACAGGCTACTAAATCCTGGTAAGACTGTATATTTTCATGTATGCATGGTAGGTGAGTAGTAGATGTCGAGAGATTTCCAAAAAGTCTCCTCCCTTGCTCAAATCCGAGTTTGAAGTTGAAAGATATGGTCCATCTGAAGATCAGGGCCAGGAATTGTAATGCAGTGCTTACAATATTTAAAAGAGTCTATCCATACTGGGTCCAGATGGCATCCTGGAAAAGCTTAGGGATTTGTCTCCTTCACTTATACTCTTCCAAATCATGTTTAACCTCCCATGTGGTGGTTATCTCATTTTAGCTCCTTGGGATAATTTTTATATGTCCAAAGTTTCCTAACTTGATGGGTCAATAAGTGATACACTTTCCCGGGACCTGTGAAAATGTAGCACTATGTCTTGGAAATTGCTCGTCTAGTAATAGTGCTTTTGACATGTTGCATTCATGAGACGTGGAGGATTCCATCAGGTTGTTGTTACTCGTTTAACAACCTCATGTGAAACATCTAAAATTGAAAAATTCTCTGGACCATTATCTGAAAATGTGGCAAACTCGAGCAAACATATGGGACATACCTTATTGTGCCCCAATGTCACTTTAAAATTACATTGATTCCACACGTAGAACTCTTATCCGTATGCTATTTCTGCCACTTAGTCAATTTTGGGCCCGATCTGCCTCAATGTTTGTGACTCTATTGCATCCTAGACATATGATTAGTAAGTGCTCATTTGACTCTTCTCTGCTTTTGGATCTCATAATCTTATAGAGGTGTACTTGATTGGACGACATAACAGCTTCCCGTGAATCTCTATAGATTAGTCAATCTATATTTTGGGGCTCCATAATCTGTAATCATCTTTAGAGCTCAAAGACTTCGATTATTCTACTGTTATCTTCTCATTTGAACACAGGTCTTAAACTTCTTATCGACACTGTCTACAAGTATTTTTAGCCAACTTTGACTCCCTCAATATTTAATGGCCACGGTGCCATTATTACCTGATTGTTGGATTTGAATGCAAAAACTCTAATTGAATCTTCTATTACAGAGTCATGTTTGATCTAATATATCTGGGGGTAAGACATGTGGCATAATAAGCATGTGGTGAATCATGGGGAAATCTTCCTACTAGGAAGAAGGGGGATAGCTTGATACTAATCCTGTCTGACATATCCATGCAATCTAGTAGTGATATGGGTAAGGTAAAGTACTGACAAGACTAAATATTGTGGTAATGCTCCTTGCTAATTTTGGAACTCAGGAAAATTACAAGACAGGGTGCGCATGCTACAAGAAAGAGGAACTTAGGAACTAGTGACTGATTCTGTGCATAATTTAATGTTAAAATACTCAAGATATGGTTAATTTTTTGTCACAATTTTTTCAAAGTTGTTCACTTTCAGTCACCTGATATTCACTCGTTGATTTTTGAAGGTACCTATAACCTATAATAAATAAGTTTTTTGTACATAACCACAATGCATGTAAAACCTAAAAAGGAAAACACAGAATGGGGAATCGGATTAACCTAGGTAGTCAAAAGTGGCAGCCTTGTAAATGATTTTACACTAAATATGGTTGTCTGTCTGAGTCAAAAACTGACTATAAGCCGGTCCTCCACCCAAATCATCAAGGAATCTACATCAACCAAAAATACCTTCTCAAGTTGATTGGTATTGGACTCCTCAAGGTGCTAATGGTGACCCTTGGTGCTTTAAAACTCATCCTCATGCCCTGAAGTGGGCATGACTGGTTTTGGCTTCTCTCTTGGCTCCAATGAAGCCAAGTACCTGACTAGGCATGGTTTGATCCTTTGAATGTTCCCTTTGATATGAAATTTAACTCCAAAAATGAAGTCTTCTTGTGGACCTTTTTGGATGGATGGTGTCATAGGGATGATGACATCCTCTTTCATTTTCTCTTCCTTCTCCTCTGAAGAATATCGAAGACTCATATCTTCCAACCTTGGTTCTAGAGGGATGTTGTGAGTCATAGGATTTTGTTCTTGAATGCCCTCCTTTATGGAAGTACGCTCATATGCTTGGAAGGTGGGTGTTAGAGGATTAAATGATGTAATTTCGTTAGGCTCCTCTCTATCAAAACAATCCTCCAAGTCAGATAGATAATCTATCTCCTTTTTTTCATGTTGCATGTGCTCGACCTTCTCCATAGTGTCCTCCTGATCTGCAACTTTCTCACCATGGGTCCCTTCATCCTCCAACATGAAGTTTTAAAGCTCAAAATCCTCTTCAACGTTATATATTTAAGGGGATGAAGTGGGAGGAAGAACTGAAGTTTCTTCTATAGCTTGATCCACACTTAGAGCCTCTGGAACTGTATGGTACTCCTCCATCATGGGTTCATCAATCAAATCAGGCTCTTGAAATGAAAGAAAAAAATCTTCAATGATGTTTTCTTCATTGAGTGGATTTAACACTAATTTGATCTCTCCCAGGATCTTGTCTTCAATGGGGATTAGAGATGATTGTTCCTCATATTTAAATTATTGTGCATTTTAGATTAGATTAGCACTCTCTTCTAAAAAATTTCCCCTCCTTACAATATATAGGAATAATGAGAGACAAAGGAGAGCTTGAGACTATTCAGATTTCTACTTTATCCACCCCAAGCCAGAGCATTGAATCCACTTGGTGACTCTGAACCTGTCCCAGAAATACATTGTCATCGAAAATGTTTTCCTAGTTTCAATGCATGATGAGTTACACTTGAAATTTGTACACATGCCTCCAGGAAACTGATGGTTCCTCTGCATCGGGAATAGTGAAGGGCTTGGCCTTTGTACTATCATTATAGCGGTATACGAACAACAACTTATGTATAGCCTACAAATTGGCGGACTGTATTTTTTCATTATGATACATGTAGTAGTGTGCACATAGAAAGATCTTCTGCTAGAGATTTCCAAAAGTCCTAATCCTTTCTCCTAAATTTTAGTTCCAGAGTTGAAAGATACGGCTAAACAAAACCTACTACAAGATCAGGGTCGAATTCGCTTCCCTAACGCAAAAGGCTCAGCAATATTTAAAAGATTTCTATCACTTGCAAGATGGTTGTCTGTCTGCAGCCCCCGCACCTGACTATAAGCCGGTCACTCCCCCTCTTTTCACTCAAGGAAGTCTACATCAATCAAATTTGACACTTGGCATCAAGTCTGATGGGCCTAATTTTATTTTCTTTATTTTTTGCTAATGGTCACTCCTATTTGTGCTTTAGCAACTCATCCTCATGGACCCTAGACATGTGGAGCTATGCCCGCGCTTGTTTGGGATCTACCTTTTGGGTCTTACCTTTGAATTTGTGTTTAACTAACTAGGCACTGGTACTTGATCCATTGGATCTATTGCTTTGCTTTGAATTTTCAACTGGCCAAAAATGAAAGTCTTCTCAGGCTCTGACCTTTTTGGATGAGCATGCACTCATAGGGATGATGACATCCTAATTTCATGTTGTACCTTTTGAAGTTATGCTCTGAAGAGAAACGTCGGAGGCTTCAGCTAGTTCTTCCAGACCTTGGTTCAACAGCTGGTGCAACTTTTCCAGGTCGTAGACACGTGGAGAGACTGTGCTGATTCTTGGGATGCCCTCCTTTCTGGAAGTACGCTCATACTGCTTTGAAGGTGGGTGTTAGATGATTAGATGATGGACGCTTCCACAAGCCCCTTTTTATACTTAGCCAATCCTTGAACATCAGATAGTTAATCTATCTGCCTATTTGGGCTCATGTTGCATGTGCTCGAGCCTGCACTCATTTGGGGTCTTCGCTGATTTGTAGACCATACTCAAAAGTAGGCTGAAGAGACACGTGGCATCCTTCAACGTGAAGTTCCTTAAAGCTCAAAATCCTCTTCAACTTTTTTGATATTACACTTAGTTGAATCATATGTGGGAAGTCTGAAGAACTTTGAAGCTTTTCTTCACTATTTCTTCCTCTCGTGCTTTGATCTCTCTTTAACAGTATTTGGTACTCCTCCATCATGGGTTCATCAACCTTGCTTAATCAGGCTGTTGAAATGCCCGCCCGTAATCTTCAATGATGTTTTCTGGATCGAATGAGTTAATCTCACACGACTGAATTTGATCCCTCCCCAAGATCTTCTCCTATGTAATGGGTCATGTAGAGATCAATTTTTCCCTGATATTTAGAATTATTGGATAACAATTTGATGACTCATGAGATCAGCATTCTCTGCTAGGTGAAGAGACCAGAAGCCTATCGGGACAGTCTTCATTGGGCATGGAGTCAAGAATGATAGCCTGATACTGATCATGTGTGCTTGAAACTTAAACCCAAAAATTGTATACCTGCTAACCCCTGAACTTGCCCCACTACCTAGCACTGTCAGATTCTCATATGAAAATCTTGAAGGTGATATTTCAGTTGCGTAGAAAATTGTATTGACCTATGAAGTTTGTACCTAAAAAATTATTGGAACTATGGGCTTATCTCCATCAAGCACTACCTCCAAGGCTTGGTATTGGTAGCACTTGAGAAAAAAAACACCACGACGCACACTATGTACAAAACTAAAAAATCATACATGCTCTCAAGTGGGAACATGTAGAGTGTGCACAAGCACTTCTTCTATTGAAAGCAAAGTCTAATCCTACTCCATGATATCTAACCAGAGTAAATGGAAGCTCAAACAAATCCTGCTAACTGGCAAGGGGAGAAGTATCTTCCCTTTCTCAAAATAGGAAGCCATGTATCTGATTTTTCTGTTGAACATGGATGCCTTTATTGTGAGTGAAAAACTGACTATAGAGGTTGATCCTCCACCCAAGTCATCAAGGTATCAACCGGATCAACAAGACAAATACATCTTCTCAAGTTTCTCTGGAATTTGGACTCCTCGAATAGTGCATTGAATGTTGATCCTTGGTACTTTGAAACTCATCCTCATGCACAGGAGTAAGCATGACTAGTTTTGGAAACTTCCTTCTTTTGGTTCTAATGGAGTCAAGTATTTAATTGAGGCATGGTATGATCCTGTGAAGTGTTGCCCATTGCTCTAAAATTTAACTCCAAAAATGGAAGTCTTCCTACAGACCATCCTGGGTGAATGATGTGCATACGGATGATGAAATCGTCTTTCATTGTTCCTCTTCCTCCTTCTGAGAAGAACATGGAAGATTAGGATATCTTCCAAACCTTGGTTCCAGAGGGTTTTTATGAAGACATAGGCTTTTATCCTTGAATTATCTCCTCCACGACAATACGACTCATGCATGCTGGGAAGGTGGTGTGATGGAGGAGAAAAATAATGTGATCTCCTACAGGATCTCCTCATCTATCAAAGCAATCCTCCAAGTCAGATAGATAATCTACCTCCTTGTTGTCCTGTTGCATGTGTCTCGACCTCCTCCATAGTTTCCTCTTGATTTGTAACTTTCTCACCATGGTTCCCCTCATCCTCAAATATGAAGTTTGAAATCTTAAACTCTTCTTCAACATTAGATATCTCAGAGGGGATGAAGTGGGAGGAAGAACTGAAGTTTATTTTATAGCCTAATCCACACTTAAATCCTCTGGAACTATATGGTCCTCCTCCATCATGGTTTCATTAATCAAATCAGGCTCTTAAAATGAAAGAAAAGAATCTTCAATGATGGTTTCTTCATTGAGTGGCTTCACCACTAATTTCATCTCTCCCAGGATCTCCTCTTCAATGGGGATTAGAGATGATTGTTCCTCATCTTTAAATTATTATGCATTTTAGATTAGATTAGCACTCTCTTCAGAAAAATTTCCATTAGTTACACTGTATTCAGAGAAGACAAATTGTTGATCTTCTTCTTGTTGTTTTTTTCCTTCTCTACTATAAACTCAGCCTCAGCCACCACTGGATCTTCAACCTTGACCTCCTCTATTGGATTGACCATCAAGGGGATCTTTGTAAACCAAAATCTAGAAACCCAACTCTTCAAATCTTCTATCATTTATTATTTTTTGGGTTCCTCCTCTTGCTGTTCTCCTTGACTAGTCTTTGGAATCTCTTCCCCATATGGAATTGGGAAGGAAAGAGGAGTGACAGGTTGGGGATAAACTAGCTTTGCACTTTTTTGTGGTGGGGAGGGAGGATGAAATTATTGTTTGTTTGGAGGGGATGACTATTTGGAAGAGAAAAAGGAAGAGGAACTGAGGTGGATTGGGATGTTAGGAGTTGGAGAAAATAAATTAACACTTGGGGCAGCAGATGAGGGGTTTGACTCTTGATCACGCTAAAATGATAAAGTTTGAGAAAGAGAAAATGAAGAGCTAGGGGGGGAGGACTTACCCATTGACAAAGTTGTTTTGTGTCCAACTCATAGGCCTCAATCTCCTCAACCCACTATGCAAGTTGAGGCAACATTTCAACCATGAATTCAATCTTCTCCAGAGGGTTGTAATGTCTTCAAAAAGGGCCTTCCCATAGACAAGGTGTCCTGAAACCAATCCTGAATGCCGTCATCTATACTGTACCCATGGATTTCACCATGCTATCCTCCATTGTTTGAATCTTCTACAAAAAATCAGAATTCTCCACATAGTTATCACCATTGTATGTGTCCCCTTGTTCTTGATAAGCTCCATGGAAAAACTAACTTTAACCCTACTCATATGGGTAAGCATAATGGTTATTTATCTGATCATAGAGCTAATCTTGAGGAGTTGGGAAAAACATTAGAGGCAGAATGCACTAAGTTGTAGGTGTGAATTCCATGAAGGGAATGAAGTCATGACATCACAACTTCATGAAATAGAAGAAAAATGGGAGATATGGAAAGAAAAGTGAATGAAGATGGGTGGAAATGGATGGAAAAAGTTTGTAACTTCACATATGGTGTTTTTGACCAGATACAGTTACCATATGTGCTTGCATGTGGCTCAAAAGGTTGAACCTTAACACGAATACACCAACCTGCTAAGATGAAGTGGTAAGGTGCTTCAGAATTGTGCCACCGGGCGTGCCAAAACTATTATTGTGGTTGTACGGTGGCTTATGATTTGATGTTGATAATGAGACATCTTTGAAAGATGGAAGATCTAACCTCAATGTCCCAATAGGCATGCCAAAACTGTTAGTGCAGAATCACCGATTCCCCAAATGACTTGATTGTGAAGTGGGAAATTTAGTGTGATTGCACATAATGGGACCATCTCTCAAGCTATGGGACTTGCAAAACTTGAGATGGACCTCATGAGAAAGTCGATTCTTCCTTCCTAATCTACCTGCCATAAGCTACTCTAGTGCAGGTAGAACCTATTCTATCGTAATCTAACCATTCTAAGGTTAAAAAGAGAGAGAGATTGATATACCACAAACTGAAGTGATTGATCACAAATCCAACTACTTGAAGTGGAGAGAGGTGAGTAGAGGAGAGGGTGGACAAGATGCACCACAGACCAAAGATAGTTTTCACACAGAACACCACTTTGAAATGCACAGCTCCCAGAAACTACAAAAAACATCAAATTATGCACAATATACCCTGCAACAATGAGAGGTAAGAAGAGAAAAAAAAATAAGCCAAGGATGGACAGATGCATAATGAAACAAATTTTATTGCTCCAAAATGTTACACATTACATCATCAGTGGGAAACAGGAAAGAAAACACCATTACAGAGCTATGGGAGGAGGCTTAGACTCTCCATTATACCCTAAGGAAGAAAGAGAGAGGGGATTAGAGAACAAATAATGCCCCTTCATTATAATATATAGGAAGAATGAGACAAAGAGGAGGGAAGAATTCAAATCTAGCTTCAACCACCTTGGGATATGCATTGAATCATACTTTGAAAGCTCAACCACCATCAATCAATTCCCCTTTCAAATACACCTAAAATATGTTGATTATAGTTCCCTATGTCTACTCGACATGTTGAAGAAGGAAGAACGACGGATCAAAAAATTAGATTCCTGTAGTTGAAGAAATCAGATTCTGCATTAACGTGCTGGAAAACATTTTTTCATTTTTCACCTACTAAATCCTATTATTAATGATATTTTATATTTCCATGGTGTAGAGGGTGTTGAGATGTTTCCAAAAAGTATTCTCTCGCCCAAATCTGAGTTTCAAGTCAAAAGATATGGCCATCTGAAGATTAGGGTCACGGGCACATCGTGTTTAAAGATTTTTTTCATACCGGGTCCACGTGGTAGCCTCGCACATCTTAGAGATTCAGATCCTTCCTTATGTTGTTGAAATCACATAGGAATGACACATGGTGGATTCCATGAGCTCCTTGGGCTCCTTTGTATTTTTCCTAAGTCTCCTGGCTTTGTAGGGCCAATAGTCAGACCCGGGACACGTGGAGGTTTGGCACTTGCTTTGAAATTCCCCCTCGGTTTTTATTTTGAAGTTGCATGGTCATGACATGTGGAGGCTTCCGTAGGCTCTTGTATTTTTCAATGGCCACTCTAACATTTTCAGGATCTGAACACGTGGCGAGTTGGCGCTCGTTTGGGGGTTGCCTTGTGGGCCGCACCTTTGAAATTACACTGATGCAACATGTGGCACCATCAACTAGTTCTCTATACTTAGTTGTTTTTGGGCCCACTCTTTCTCACTCTATTGACTCTGTTAGACCCTAGACACATGGAGAGTTGGTGCTCATTTGAGTCTTCCCTTTTGGATTCAATCTTTGGAGGTGCATTTTTTTGACACTTGGTAGCTTTTGGTGACTCTCTATACTTACCAAATTTTTGGGCTCATTTTGAATCATTTACAGAGCCTAAAGACTTTGGGCCTTCTCATTTTTTTCTCCTTTTAGCCTCTGATTTCTTTGACACTGTCTGCCTTGTAAGCCGACCTTGCTTCTCTAATATTAAGTCTCATCATCGCCTCATTGTTGGATTTGAATGTGAGTTCTCTGGTTTCTTCTATGCGGGGTCATGTTTGATCAATTTTACTGGGGGAAAAATTGGGATAATAGGAATAACAAAAGTAGTTTGTTCTGGAAAAGAGGTAAATTTTTATTTACTTAGAGTATTTGGCTCAGAATATTTTGTGCATATTGATAGAGAATATAGGAAGAAGTTGAATGCTAAATATAGGAGATGTAGTTTCATTGATTATGGCTTTCATGATTTAGTATATTTATTTTTTGATTTAGAAGATTTTAAGATTGTTAGGAGTCGTGATGTTGATTGGAATGAAAAAATAGTGTACATAGATTGGGTTTTGGTTCCTAAAAATGAACATGTTGAGGAGATTTTAAATGAAAATCAAATTTCAGACCTAAAGTAGACATCCAAAAACACCAATGTCGGTCCTATAGGAACCGATTTTGGTCAGGCTAAACGACATTAACAGATAGGATCAGGTTAAGAGAAGACAACTATAGGAACTGACATCGATACTCCTAAAAGTAATTTCGTTAAGGCAACTGAAATCGTTCAGCATACAAAAGAACCACCTTTTATTATAGATGACCATTGTCGGTCACTGATAGAGATTGACATGAATGTGCAACATGCATATTATGAGCCCTAGATACCCCATATCTCAGTAAAAAGGTCACAAAGGGTAAGTAGACTTCCATAGATATTTTCACCTTCCTTTTCTTATTTATTACTGACTGACAGTGATGAACCAGAAAGATTTGAGAAAGAAATGCAGGTAGATACCCATGAGCAGTGGGAGCATGGCATGGATGAGGAGATGGACTCCTTGGAACAAAATTAGATATGGGATTTAGTCAAGTTTCTAGCAAGTAGGAAATGACTTCAGAAAAAATGGGTTTACAAGATCAAGGAAGAAGAGGGTGGACTAAAAAGGTACAAGACGAGGCTTGTGGTAAAGGAATTTCCATAGAAAGCAAGTATTGACTTTGATGAGATTTTATCTCCTATAGTTAAGATGACTTCTATTTGTATTGTTCTAAGTTTGGTTACAAAAGAATATTTGCATTTATAAAAACTTGATGTTAAGATGGATTTTCTTCATAGTGAATTGAAGGAAAATACTTATATGCAGCAGCCTCTTAGTTATGAATTGAAGGGTAAAGAGAAAGTTGTGTGCAAATTGAAAAAGAGCCTATATGGGCTCATGAAAGCTCCAAGGAAATGGTATTTAAGATTTTATAGTTTTATGCATGAGCATGTTTATATGAGATTTGACTCTGACCATTGTGTTTATTTTAAGAAGCTTGAAAATGGGAGCTATACTCTTTTTTTACTGTATGTGGATGATATGCTGATTATAGGATCTAGTATCTAGGTCATTGGTAAACTCAAAGAAAGGTTAGCTCAAACATTTACAATGAAGGATTTGGGAGCTACAAAGAAAATCCTTGGAAGGAAAATTTATCAAGATAGGAAAAACAAGAACTTCTATTTGTCTCAGGAGGCTTATATCAATAAGGTGTTGGAAAGGTTTGAAATGCAAAATTCAAAACCTATTAGTACACCTATGGATAGAAACTTCAAATTGAGAAAATATCAGTGTCCTTAATCACACAAGGAGGTTGATTACATGGCACATGCTCCCTCTGCTTCAAGAGTAGGAAGTCTTATGTATGTCATTGGTTGTACTAGACCATACATTACACAAGCAATGGGAGTTGTAAGCAGGTTTATGGCTAATCCAGGTAAAGAACCTTAGATATCAGTCCAATGGATTCTCAAGTATTTGAGAGGTACATCTCACATGGATTTATGTTATGGAGGTTATGATACTTCCTTACGTGGCTATGTTGATTCCGATATGGCTGGATATTTGGATGGCAGGAGGAGCACCATTGGATATGTTTTCACAGTAGGTGGAATGACAATCAATTATATTTCAAGATTACAGAAGGTTGTGGATTTGTATACTATAGAGATATGTTCTAGCTACATAAGCTAGTAAGGAGATGATATGGATGAGTAGGTTCATGAAATAGTTGTGTAAGGAGAAAGAGGATTAGAGATTACACAGTGATAATCAAAGTGTCATCAATCTGGAAAAGAACTCAGTATTTCATTCAAGAAAAAAATACATTCAGTTGAGGTATCACTTCATATGACAGGTGTTGTAGGATGGAAAACTGAAATTAGATAAAATATATATGGATGAGAACCTTACCAATATCCTAATGAAGTCATTGGTAAAGGATAAGTTGGAGCTTCACTCCACATCTGTCAGTCTTCAATTCAGAGACTTGAAGAGGAAGAAACAAGCTGATAAAAAGGAACCAAGAATGGTGATGCACAGTATAGTGTAACAATTTATCTCCAAGTGGGATATTCTTAAATATGGAGCTTAATTACTTCATAGAAATATTTGTTTTTACATGTTTCTTGTTTTGATAGTGACTGTTGACGGTCAAAAATTAACTAGAGACGGTCAGAAAGTAACCGATGATTCTCAGGAAGTGACTAGCGGTGGTTATTAATAAACCAACATAGGTCAGGAAGTGATTGGTGAGGTTTAAGAAGTGCCTTGCAATGATCAAGAACTGACTTGTGATGGTCAGGTAGTGACTAGTGACAGTTATATGTGTGATAGTGCTTTTTTTTGTATGAGAATTAGAATAAGTATTTTTTGTAAAAGATGATTTCTTGATTGTAACAGAATAGTTAGATGCCCATAATAGATATATATGCATATATGAATTGTATGATGGTACGTGAGAAGAAAACAAGAATTGTTTGCATGTAAATTATCTTGGTGTGCAATAAAGAGTAGTTGAGTGAGGGAAAAGCATTGAACATCCTGTGAGGTGTTGGAAGACAACAAATCTTGATTGTATTTCCTCTGTAAAGAAATAAATAATAATATTGGTCATTTCTTGGTGGACATAGCCCACACTGAGTAAACCACGTTAAATCTAGTGTAATCTTTCTCTTGTTTATTTTATCTTCTATTTATTTCCACATTCATTGTTTTTATGCTTTCTCAGATTATAGATTTGTGCAACACCATTATATGGTTTTACCCCAACAAAATTTTCTCCATCTAAGCTTGCATACAACTTAAATGTTTTCCTTAAAAGTGTGATAAAATCATTCTAAAAGGATTGGTAGTCTTGTTAAAAATACACTTGTATTGAAAATGGTTGTCATTTACTTATTATGTTGGAGAAATGAAATAGCTTCTTATTCCTTATTGAAAAGAAAGGATATAGGGAAATATTGAATTTTTTGTTACATTTCTTGTTATATTGAAACAAAGAATAAAGAATGAGTTGATGTTATGTAATTTTAGTATGAAACTAGAAATGTTATCAATCTAGCAACCAATGAATGGAAGACACCTTATTTTAATTTATTATTGATTTAAAAAAAACTAAAGTTGAAAAATATTAAAAAATGCATTGTTTGAAGGTTCTATTTTCAAGGAAAAATAATTATTTCCCTGTGCAGAGCAATGGTTTCAGAATAGTGGCCCAACATAGAGTGGCATTTGATGAACCACCCCTTAGGTATAGCGACAGTAACATGACCACCGGCCTACGTAAAGTGGTGGTTTCTTCACTTTTGACGGAAAAATAAAATCCATCTATGAAAAAACCCATATTTAAAATTAAATTAAATTTACGCTTAAGACCACTAAAAGGAAACCTCCATCAACTAGAAATTAATTTAATTTAATTGTTTAGGCTCTCCAATCTCTTTATGACACCCATATGTGTAAAATTTGTAGATTTTATGAAATGAGGTTTTATCCAATTGTTGAACTCAAAAAAGAAGCTAGAAAATGATTCCATTAAATAAGAAAATAGATCCATTGTCGTATCTCTACATTAAGGAAATGAGCATTATTACAATAGTAATTTTTTTCAACTAAAATAAAGAAAAAATTCCATGGTTGCTCTTCTTGCTCTCATGGCTCCTCCTCCTCCTTCTCCCAAACCTGCAAAACAAAAATGAGAAAATAAGCCAAAGGAAAGAATAAGAACACTTCATGAAGATGATTAAGGTTAGTTTCAAACTCCTAAGATCCAAGGTCCCTCATTGAATCCATATAAGGGTTTTGATTCAACCCTACAAAAGTTAGGTGGAAATTAGGTGGGAATATAATGTTTTAAATGAAATGCATGTATAACTTGTTAATGGGGCCTCTTAAGGGGTGTTAGGAGGTAAGTTAATTTGTGACTTTAATGTTCAATTTCTGAAATTTAAAATAGAAAGCTCTTGACTCTTGTAATAAATTAAATCAAATTTACCCAAGGGTGACTAGAAAACATTAATTACAGAGACCTAGTTTATTTGATCTTTATTTAATGGGAGCGTAAGTTTAGACTTATCCCTAGAATAATAAATTAGTAAATCACATTAGAATTGTATTAGTAAATTAAATAAAGATTGTAATAAGGGGTTTTTAAAACCGAATTATGGAATTAAATAATATTAACTAATTGTAAATGAATAGAATATTAACTAATAAATATACTAAACTTAGTTGAAGGTTACCCCGTTGCCACAAATCTTAACAAAAAAATAATATATTACCGTAAAATTAACTATTAATTTATTATATCTATTTGTTTTGAGAGTAGAAATTTTTGAGCATTACACTTGGTTTCAGAGCTTTGCGTTCAATGTTTGGATCCTTAGGAACACTTGAAAAACAAAAATAATTAACTTAGTACAACCTACATCTCAATTACACAAATTTGCATGATATTTTAAAACATAGAAAACGCAGAAAAATGAAATAAAACCTAGAATGGTAAACTAAATTTCATATTTATTTGTGTAGGAGGTGCGAATAAGATGAGGGGATTTTCCATGTGAAGTTAGATATACCAATTAGAAGAGGAGGAAGTGGCTGTTATATTGTCGCAAATACTGCAAACATTGCATGATTTCAATGTAGTTATACGAGGTGGAGTAGTTAGGGCACGATCCAGCCAGTGTGATAGGGAACCATCACATGAGGCTAAACACCCTTTGAGGGAAAACGATGAGAATAGGGTAGAGAAATATCACATGGTGTCATCTATAGTAGACTCACCTCAGAGGGGACATGGAGATAGAATTTCAAGACACAAAGATAGATCTAGGAGCCATAGGCTGAATTATGGTTATGTAGATAGACCTAGGGGTCGACAGTCATCAGTTATAGATCATATTAGGGAGATCCTGAAGCTATACCCGTCTAACTATTCTTACGCTACATGATTTTTTCAGGAAGAGGCTTGGTTAGTGAGCTTGAGTGGGTGCTTACAATGTTTCCCATGTACTAGCAACAAGAAGGCTTGTATTGTGATTCATCTTTTGAGGGATGGAGCAGGTGTCTGGTGGAGGACTAAGGAGTAGAATCTCCACATAGACTGAGAGAGATAGTTAATTAGGAGCTCTTTGAGTAGTAGTTTAGGAGGAGATACATATCCAGAACATTTATTTTACATAGGATAGGTGAGTTCCATGAACTATGTCAAAAATCCATGATAGTAGAAGAGTATGAGATTCAATTTCGAGATTTACTTCAATATGTCAACTACATACAGGATGAGCACATTAGAATTAAAAGGTTCATTAGGGGCCTGAACTTGGATTTGGGAATTTCAGTATGTATTCATTGTCTCTAAACCTTAGCTAAGGCCGTTGAGAAGGCCTACATTGCAGAGGATATTAGGGGGAAGACGTAGTAGGCTAGGCATAGAGTACAGAGTCGTATTCAACAAATGTAGGATAACAGGTTGAGGGGGTTAACCCCTCCTCTTGGTGGACATGGTTCTACAAAGTATTCACTCAAGCCACGAAAACAACCACCTTAGCAGTAGAAACAATAGACTCATCCACTATTTACACCTCCATAGATATTTGAAGCTCACAGGGGATTGAGTATGGAGACTTCCCCTAGGGGTCCTATAAGGACACATGGAACACCTAGAGCTCAATAAACAAGAGCTCGTCAGCAATGACCAAAATAGTCTATAACAGGAATATCAAGATCCATGACATGAACCACTAGAGTACCAGCTGGATTTGCATCTCATTGGAGGGGACCAAGTAGTTGCTATGGGTGTGGTGTACTTGGACATCATTGAAGAGAGTTACTCTAGAACCCTAATAACAATGGTAAGGCACCGATTTTAGAGTCTACAGTTGGTGACATGGGAAATAGGCATCAAATATATACATCATTTGAGAACCACCAGTAAGAGCATCAAGGCCCAGGGATTGAGACTACATCTAGCATTAATGGTATCCCTACCTCTATTATGTTTAATTCTAGCTTGTATGATTATTTTATTGCACCATATTTGGTAGAGTGATGGAGGCTGGTGGCAGTTAGGAAGGGCCTTAGTTGAGATGTCGAGATATCTTCTGGTTTAAATATCTCAGTACAATCCTTAGTTAAGGAGTGCTTACTGGACCTAGCACCCTTCACCACTACATTGGATCTTTGTGTCATTCCTTTGGGTCTTATGAAATCATCTTGGGCATGGACTGGTTATCTTCACATAGATCCAGAGTTGAATGTCATAGTAAGGTTATACCTTATATATATGTTTTAGTAGTTGATTCAGTCATAACTAGAGTTAGGAGACCCATATCGATTCACACTATTTCTACTATTTAGCTTAAGCTATATGCGCGGTGGGGGTGTTAGTTGTATGCTATTATAGTTAGTGATAGATCATAGGATGGGTATATTGGACCTTCACTTGATGATCACCCCATTTTGCAAGATTTTTTTTGATGCTTTTCACAGTGAGCTACCAGGGTTTCCTCCTCCATGTGAGATAAACCTTCACATTGATTGGTTCCAGGATCGGAGCCCATCTCATGCGCTCCATATAGGATGACCACCCCTGAGCTATGTGAGCTCAAGTTACTGTTAGAGGACCTTCTTGAGAAAGGCATAATTCTCGCTAGTTTATCCCCTTGGGATGAACCAATGATTTTTGTGAAGAATAATGATGGATCCTTATGGTTGTGCATGGACTACACAAAACTGAAAAAAGTAACGATCAAGAATCATTACCCACTTCATCGCATCAATGATTTGTTTGATCAGATGGAGGGGGCCATATTATTTTATAAGATATATCTTAATTCAGGATACCATCAGATGAAGATTACAGAGGTATAAATCCACAACACAACATTCAACATGAGATATCACCACTATGTGTTCATAGTAGTGCAATTCGGTCTAAGGAATTCCACTACAGTGTTCATGAGTTTAATGAATGGAATAATCAGGTATTTTCTACACCATTTTATACCCATGTTACTTGAAGATATTTTTATATACTCATGTAGGTGTGACGAGCACAATGATCACATTTGATAGGTTTTGTGGGGTTTTCGTGAGCAAGAGTTATATAGGAACTTGGAGAAATGTGCCTCTTTCTTGTCATAGGTTTAGTACTTAGGTCACATAAGTTTTGGGGAAGTATCAAAATCGATCCTTATAATATTAGAGCTAAGATCGATTGGCCCTGGCCAACCGATGTTACCAAGGTGTGCAGTGTCATGGGTTTGGAAAGATACTAAAAGACATTTTTCGAGGACTATTCTCAGATTGCTTACCTCATCACTTCCCTCCAACGGAAAGGGAAGAAGTTTTTTTAGTCCGATGGATGTGAGAAGGCCTTTAGTACACTGAAGGAATGCTTTATGAAAATACCGATTCTTGTAGTGTCACATTCTTAGAGGTATTTCTTTATGTGTACATATGCTTCTTTGGCCAGATTAGGAGGTGTTTTGATGCAAGAGGGCCGTGTAGTCACCTTTGAGTCTCACAAACTCAAGGATTATGAGCTCAATTATCCAACTCATGATCTTATGAAATTGGTGAATGATTTTTTTCGATGGAGACATTTCCTTACACTTTGGTTGGGGTTTGGGGGCCAATGAGGAGGATAGATTCTTCTCCTCATTGGATTATTGGTTTGGTAGAGAGTGTTTCGTCTCCCCCACTTTTTTTATTTTGATTTAAGTGAAGAAATGGTCAAGATCTTGTTTAATATTTGGGCCTTGGTAAAATTTTTCAATTCAAAGAAAAAACTTCATTGTAGAAACTTTTCTTGTAGTTCTCACTTAAGGTGGAAGACTAGTAGACATGTATTTAAAAGAAAAGTTGTACTGTATATTTTCTTTACTATGTTATAATGTATTGTTGGAAAGAAAGCTCTTTTCATTGTAAGAAATGATCTATGCTCAAAGAAATATAAAGTTAATTGTTATTTGTAGGAGTTGTTTTATTGTAAGAATGAAGGGAAAACTTCGAAGTTATACATCATTGAGAATGTATTCTTAGTAAATCTTAAATGTGTAATAGTTTCTTATGTTTTCCTTGAATAAATGGTTATAGTTTAAATGGAAGGATGGAAAAAATTATGATGAGTTACTTTGTTGAAAAAAAAATAACATTCTTGTTGTGGAAAGGAAAACAATAATACTTAGAAATAGACTAATCTTCATTTCTTCATTTGAGTTTGAAAATAATTTTGTTGGAAACATATTCTTGTAGTTGTTTTCTTGTTACTACTGAAATAGAAAATCTTGAATTTAGTAATTTAAGGCATGGAATGAATAAATGGTTTAACTTTTCAACTAGAGACTTCAGGCACATAAATTCAAGCTAAGTATAAACTATAAATCCTTCTTGTAAAAAAAAAAGTATGAAAAATTATGGATGTGATAGTTATTTTTTGAAGAATAATATTGTCACCCTGTGCATAGCGATGGTCTATGAACCACCACCCAGGAGTGGTGGCGATTTGCGAATCGTCACCCAGGTAGAGATGTGGTCCTAGGACCATCGAACTGGGTAGGGTGGCAGTTTCATTACTGTCGATGAAAAAATAAAAAAATATCTGCAAATTTGCAATTTTAAACTTGGCTTCATTAAAAAATTTAGCTTACAAATATAAAAATGAAATCACCAGCAAACAAGAAGGGAGTAAACTCATTGTTTTAAACATGTAAGTCTTTAAATGGGCATTTAAATGTATCAAATCTCTTAGATTTATTGGAAAGAGAGTTTTTCCCAAATAGAGAACCCAAAAATGGAATTAACTAAATAACTACTCCAAATTTTGAGTGGAAACCTCTACAATCAACTACCAGAAGACATTTTAATAATAAATCCATAAACTAAACTAAACTATATTTGATCTTAATGAATCCCTCCATGGATTCCCTCCTTGCTTTCATGGCTTCCTCTCCTCCAACCTAAAAATAAAATAAAAGAAAATATACCAAATGAGGAGGCTAGGGAAAAAAAAAGGATTTAATAAAATTCTTTAAGGATGGTTAGGGTTAGCTTGGAGCTCTAAGATATAGCGGCCACAAATGATTTGATCAAAGGGTTGAGAATAAACCCAACAATTGTTAGGTGATAATATTCATATTATGATTTTCTTTTGAATAAATCAAATGCATATGAAACTGGGTGAATGGGGCCACTTAGTTCCCTAATGTGTTAATTTAATTATTTAACTCTCCTAGTATGTTTTAGTAATTATTTCGATGGACATTAAGGCTAATAATTTAAGGGAACTAAGGTAATTAAGCATAAGGTTTTAATAAATATGGGTTTAAATGTTAACTTAAGAGGGGGGAATATTTTAACCAAGTAAATTAATTTATGGCACTTTCCTAGTAGATTTTAATTAAAATTAACATTAGAAATGGATTATAAATATTTAATTATTAATCTAGACCTGATCTATCAAATGTAATGTAAAAATTTCTGGTAGGAATTAATTAAACGTATTATATGGTTTGACACCCTTGTAGCCTTTAAAAAAACATTTTCTACAACTTTCTAGACAATTATGTATGGATAAATGTGAGTTTGAATGTCAAATTTGTGGTTGTTACATTTGGTATCATATATGTGGGTTTAACATTGGTACCCCGGGAACACTTAGAGACATAAGTCATAGCAAGAAAACTTAGTGCAACTCTAAACCTAGATCACAAAACTTTACATAGTATTTTAAAATGTAGAAAACCTAGAAAATTGAAACAAAACCTAGAATGAAAAACTTACTCTCATCTTAGTCTATGTAGGAGGCACGAAAAATATGAGGGGTTCTTACACATGGACCTAGACTTACCGCCCCTATATAAAGTAGTAGAAACCATATTGCCTCAGATACTATAGAAACTACATGATGTAAACACTAATATACACGGGGGATCTCTAGGAGTGAGACATTGCAGACTAGACATAGAGCGATCAGTAGAGGCTCATGTACCTTCCTAACACAATGATGAGTATAAGGAAAAGAACTCCCATGTGTAGTCAACCAGATGAGATTCAACATAGAGAGTTCATGGAGACAAGGCTATAGGATATAGAGACAGATCTAGGAGACTTAGGTAGCATGATGATTGTGTTGAGAGACCTAGAGGTAGACAATCTACAATGGTAGATCACATTAGAGAGATTTTGAAACTCCATCCATCTCATTTAGTTGGTCACACTGGAGGATTTAAGGTAGAGGCATGGTTGGTCAGCTTGAGTGGATGCTTCAAGTTATGTCTGTGTACAAATAAAATGAAGCCTCGTGTTTCCATCCACCTTCTGAGATATGGATCTGGGGTTTCATGAAGGACCCAAGAGTAGAATCTCCATGTGAAATCTAAGCCAGTATCTTTGGAGATCTTTGAGGAGTGGTTGAGGAGCATATATTTTTCCAGGATATTTATTTAGCAGGGGATAGATGAGTTCCATGACCTATATCAGGTATCCATGACAGTTGCAAAGTATGAGAGTCACTTACTCGACCTACTTCAGTATGTAGAATATATACAAGACGAGCAGGTCAGTATCTAGAGGTTCATCAGGGGCCCAAACCTAGACTTAGGAGGGGTAGTGTGCATTCATTATACGTAGACATTAGAAGATGCCATAGATAAGGCCTACATCGCAGAGGAGACTAGGGGAAAGATGCAGGAGGCCAGAGATAGAGTGCGGAGCCATATGTAGAAGATGTAGAATAACAGATCAAGGGGGTCAGATCCTCCTCCTTGTGGTGGAAATGGTTCTACACAGTCTTCATTCATGATGTGCCTCAGCAGCCACCTCAGCTATAGAAGAAAATGTGTCCTCTATTTAGAACTTCATAGCGATTTGATGCTTATAGGGGATGTTTTATGGGGCCTCTTCCTAGGGGACCAGTCACGACTCAAGAACCACCTAGTGCTCATTTAGGAGGAGCTCATCAGCAACATCCCCAACAGTCTATATTAGGATCATATGGATCCATGACATAGACCAATAGAGTACATGTAGGATCCACTTCGTATTGGAGGGGAACAAGTAGTTGCTATGGGTGTGGTGTATTTGGGAATCATTGGAGAGAGTTCCCTCATAATGCTAATAACAAGGTTAATGCACAAATTTTAGAGCCTACAAAAGGGGATATGGCTAGGAGCCACAAGATATATGTAGCGGTTGAGAACCACCATGAAGAGAACTAGGGCACGGTGATAGAGACTACATGTAGCATTGATAGCATTTCTATTTCTGTTTTATTTGATTTAGGTTCATCAGATTATTTTATTTCCTTATTTGTAGTAGAGCGATGCAGACTTGTGGAAGTTACGAAAATCCAGACTTGGGATGTGGAGATCGCTTAAGGAGTGCATAGTTTATCTAGGACCATTTTCCATGATTTTGGATCTCTGTATCCTTCCTTTTGCTTCCTATGGGATAATTTTGGGGATGGATTGGTTATCTACATAAAAGGATAGAATTGATTGTTACAGTAAGATAATATCATGTGCAGATCATTTAGGAGTGGAGACAGTGATAATAGGAGTTAGGATACCAACATCTATTCACACCATATCCACTATGCATCTTAAGCGGTGTGCACGATGAGGTTTGTAGTTGTATTCTGTCACGGTTAGTGAGCGATCTGATGATGCGTCTAGTGGGCCATCACTTGATGATCATCATATCTTAAGGGACTTTTCATATGTCTTTCTAGGGGATATACCAGGGTTACCTCCCCCACATGAGATAGAGTTTCACATTTATTTGGTTCTAGGAGATTATTCTATCTCATGAACACCTTATAGGATGATCACCCCTAAGCTCAAGTTGCAGCTTGAGGCCATTTATTGAGAAAGGACTAATCCATCCTAGTGTATCCTCTTGGGGAGCACCAATGCTTTTTATAAAGAAGAAGTATAAGTACTTGCAATTGTGTATCAATTATCTTCATCTGAACAAAGTAACGATCGAGAATCATTACCCCCTTCCATGTATTGATGATTTATTTGATCAAATGAAGGGGACCACTTTATTTTCCAAGTTAGATCTTAAGTCTAAATACCATCATCTAAGGATTATGTAGATAGATATTCATAATATAGCCTTTTGTATGAGACATGGCCACTACGAGTTCACAATAGCTCCTTTTGTTCTGAAGAATGCCCCTACAGTATTCACAAGTTTAATGAATGGGGTATTCTACACATTTTTATATCACTTCATGCTCATATTTATTGATGAAATTTTAATTTACTCATGCAAGTGTGGGGACCAAGAGGAGAACCTTTACTAGGTTTTGTATTATCTTAGTGAGCAACAACTTAACGGGAACTTGGAGAAGTGCAGTACTTGAGTCACATAATTTCTAGGGAAGTTATTTCCATCGATCCTTACAGGATTAGAGCTATTATGGACTGGCCCACACCAACTAGTGTGACTGAGGTGCACAGTTTCATGGGGTTCGCAAGTTAGTACCTGATATTTGTTTAGGATTTTTCTCATATTATGCACCCCATTACTTCACTTTAGCGGAAAGGGAAGAAATTTTTTAGTTTGATGGTTGTGATTTGGCCTTCAGTACACTAAAGGGATTCCTTATGTCAATACCTCAGAGGAATTTCATTGTGTTTACGGATGCTTCCTTGGAAATAATAGGAGGTTTTTTGATGCAAGAGGGCCATGTGGTTGCCTTTGAGTCTCGCAAACTCAAAGATCATGAGCTCAATTATCAAACTCATGACCTTGAGCTTACTTAAATTGTTCATGATTTGGTTTGTTGGAAAATTTTAATTTTGGGTAGGAAATTTATTCTAAAGACAGACCATTTGAGCTTACGTCACCTCTTGACACAACCCAATCTCAACGCTTGTCAATGGAGTTGTTATGTGAGTAAGACATGGAGATACAACATGTCAAAGGGAAAGAGAATTTTGTTATTGATGCTTTGTATGGATGGAGTCATTTGGATCTATCTACTTCAGTGGGTAAAAATATGTGGAGCAGGATTTTGTGACACCATCTACATGACAGTTTCTACCTTGCAGCTAGATCGGAGATTGAGTCTGAGAGACCCCTTGAGGGGAAGTTTGATTGTTTTTCATTAGAATAAAATGGACTTCTTAGACATAGAGGTCAGATCTATATAACTAGGGATGGAGGTTTGACAAAGGATATATTGGCATAGGCTCATCATCCACCTTATACAACCTATCCAGGGGTGAAGAAGATGCACACCACCTTGAGACAAATATATCAATGGAGATGTCTTCAGAGAGATGTAGTTCAATCTTTGTCATGCTATTTAGTGTGTTAGAGGGTGAAGACCGAGAATCAACATCATAGTAGGGTTGCCAACGTTGAGATACCACCAAAATGCCATCATGGTCACAATGGATAAATTGACAAAAGTGGCTCATTTTTCTCTGGTAAAGACCACCTATATAGCTAGTGTGGTGGAACAAGTGTAATCTGATGATATTGTTAGACTTCATAGGATTCCATTGAAGATAATCTATGACTGCAATCCCTTATAAACATCACACTTTTGGACTACCATACGGTAGTCCCTTGGGACAAGTATCAATTTCATTATAGTATATCATCCAAAGACATATGGAAAGACAGAGTGGGTGAATCATATTTTAGAATACATACTTTAGATGTACGTCATGGAACATCAGTTGAGGTGGGAGGAATACTTATACTTGGTTGAGATTTCATACAAAAATATCTTCCAAAGTTCTATTAGGATGGCACCTTTTCTAGAAATTTATTGCAGAGAGTGCAGTACATCACTAATTTGGGACAAATTGAAGGACAAAGTATCTCTTTGACTAGATTTATTATAGGACATGGAGTAGCAGGTTGTTTTGATCTGACAGAGGTTAGAGGAGGCACAGGACATGAAGAATAAATATGTTGATTAGAGGAGAGTTGACCGTAGTAATGAGGTGGGAACAAAGTTGTTTCTTTGTGTTAGACCTCACAAGTGTCCTATCCATTACAGAAAAGGCTCTAAGTTTTCTCCTATATTTGTGGGTCTAGTCGAGATCCTGGAGCAGATCGGTTTGTTAGCTTATCATCTAGCCTTGTCAACCAAATTTTCTCGGGTAAATGATGTATTCCATATATATGTTCTTAGGAGATATATCCTAGATCCATCAAATGTATTTGACTTGACCGCATTGTAGGTGTAGGATTAGGTATAGATTATGGTTAATCTCATGCGTATTTTAGATCGTAGGAGCCTGGGCCTTCAAGGCTAAGAGATTGATTAGTTGTGAGTCCATTGGGATAGGTACGATGTGACCACTGGTACATAAGAGGCTGATACGTTGTTACGAGCCTAATTTCCACACCTATTTTTGTGACCTCCATGAGGAGGTCAAGTCTAAGCGGAGGGGGATGTAGTTCCCACTCCTCTTTGACACTTATTATATTTTTATTTCGATTACTGTTGATTATAAACTTTGATATTATTATATCATTCTGATTTAGCATGATGTTAGATGATAGAGATATTCTGACTATTTATGGATTTTGATTCACAGTATGATTTTTGTGGATTATTAGTGACATTGTATATTGATGATGATGATGATGTTTCATTAGCAAGTATATTTACTAACATCCAAAATTCTTGTCACGTTGACTATGATGTAGCATTTAAGCTAATCTCATGATCTTATTGATATTGATGAAATGCTAGAATGAAAATGTTGTTAAAATTATAAACAAATCATAATATTCTTAGTTTAGATGATGATTTAGTTATATGAGGATGCTTATTGATGGATGTGTGTATATTTGTATTTTATGTATTTGATGCAACCACAAGGCTGAAGGAGGTATTGTGCAACCACAATGGAATACAGGATGGATACAATGATGGTCACCACGGAAACTTGTGTAATGTGTTATGTTTTTTTAGTAGTTATTGGGGATCTCCCATGGGGAGAACACCTCTAAATGCTACCATGGGCTATGTCTATAATTTTTTATGTTTTCTTTTATTTATTTTGGAGTATGTGATTTATTTTGTGATGTAATTCATTTAATCATTGTTGATTAATGTTCCTTAATTAAGTGGATTAATCATGTTTGCTAAGTTAATTAGAGATGTGAAAAATGGAGACATTTATTATATTAGTTGTTCCATTGGATCTTGTGATTTAATTGGAGTGTATATGACTTCGAGTGTTGTACACCCTACCTTACTTGGGAAATTTCATGTTTGGGATTAAGGTCCATTTTTGGAGGCTTGTGGGACATGTAAATATTGTCCCACACCTCTTAATTTCATATACCAACCTTACTGATGGATTGGGGAGGTAAAAAATAGACCCCAATATCTATTTGTAAGGTAAAAATTTACATTTATTGCTCGTCTTCTACAAGGGTTTTAAATTATGTCCTTAGGGGGTGTGGGCTTGTGTTGAGTGTGTAAGAGGATTTTCATTTCTCTCAACCACTAATTTATTGTGCCTTGGGGTTGAGGATAAGTGATGTTGCATCCTATATGGAGCCACCTAACCCTCCTCTTCTATTGTTTTATATATGCAAGTTTATTTGTTTGTTTCTGGGTTACTTCATTTTTTGTGCACTTGTATTTTGGGAAATGGAGATTTTTTGGAATTCTTGTTGAAGTCTTGGAGATTGTTGGAGTTGGATTGAGCTTGAAAGACCTTGGAGTGTGATTATTTGATCAAGTTCATACTATGGAAAGGTAGGAGCTACACTCTTTTTACTTGTTTGTTTTTATATGTGTATATTGCATGTATGTGAATGGTTTGTGTGTTTGTTGGGATCTTGGGTACAATTCCTAAGTATGGTGTAGGAGAAGGATATCAGGATTTTCTATTGTATGGAGGTGTAAGAGTTTATTTCATATTTTTGAAGGAAGTTGGCTTGGGTGCCACACCTTTGATAAGAAAATACTTCCATTTCTTGCTTGGTTCTTTTGAAAGAGACAAAATATTTTAGAGGGGCATAAGATAATGTTGGAGTCATAAGAGGATCTTATGTGAGGAATAAGATTGCATTAGGTTTTGAGATGTATTTTGGAGGTTTTTAAGTTGGGCACCTAATCCCATTGGGAGGAATAAGTGATCTCCCCATAGATTCTTGCTCCATTGGCTTTGCATTTTTAAGCCTTATGTATTTTGATAGTTTCATGCTTGTGATTTTTACCTTGTGTTTGAATGTGTTTTAAATGGCTATGAAATTTTGGATTGTGATGTGGAAGCATTGTGTTATTTGGCATGAGTTTTATCCATTCCTTATTGCACTTTGGTTGGCACTCAGGGGCCAATGAAGAACATAGCTTCTTCTCGTCATTGGATTATTGGTTGGGTGTAGAGTGTTTCCTCTCCCACATTTTTGTTGTTTTGATTGAAGGTAAGAAATTTTGGATCTCTTGTTGAAGATTTGGGACATGGAGCTATTGTTAAAGTCAAAGGAAATCCTTCATTGTAGAAAATTTTCTTGTAATTCACACTTAAGGTGCAAGACTACTAGACTTGCATTTAAAAGAAAAGTTGTATTGTATATTTTGTTTACTAAGTTGTAATGTATTATTGGAAAAAATATATCTTTACATTGTAAGAAATGAGCTATGCTCAAATAAAAAGAAAGTTCATTGTTATTTTTAGGAGTTGAATTTTTTAAGGATGAAGGGAAAACTTGAAATTTGTAAATCAATAAGAATGTATTCTTAGTAAATATTAAATGTGTAATAGTTTCATTTTCTTTCCTTCAATAAATGGTTGTAGTTCAAATGAAAGGGTGCACTAAATTATAATGAGTTATGTTTTTTTTTAAAACATTACATTCTTGTTGTGATAAGGAAAACAATTATACTTAGAAATAGATTAAGCTTCATTTAATCATTTGATATTGAAAACAATTTTGTTGGAAAAATATTTTTCTCGTTGTTTTCTTGTTACTATTGAAATAGAAAATCTTGAATTTAGTAATTGTTAGTGCAAAATAGAAGCACCCCAGAATGTCTGCAATTGGATGGGTGAGACTTTTAGTTTGATTGCACAACATGGAGCATCTCTCAATGTGTGGGACTTTGAATTTTAGAGATGCTCTCCAAATGAAGGCAGGTTCCTATTCCTCTGTTCAGGTGCAGACATAAATTTCACAGAGGATCTATCCTAAAATCTATTCTAACTTGCCAGGGAGACAGGGTTAAGAAGACACAAGAAATTAATCCTAAACTAAAAGAGGTGATGCACCAACGGAATGTTGAACATTGGATTTTCTATAAAACACAGACCATTAAAATGTAATACAACTACCATGCACAGATAACCAATATTGCAATGAAATATCAGATAAAGGCAATGAAAACAAGAGAGGGTTGAAATCATCCACAGACATGTATTATTACTTCTCAAATTGATACAGAACATTACAATGGCCAAGATGCAAGAAAAATTGCATTACAGTCTTAATACAAGGTTTAGACTCAACAAATTCATTTGTAGACCAAAAAAGAAGGGAGGGTGCAAAACCAAAATGTCCAACCCTTTATAATGAGCCAAGCTCTTACCTTTATAGATTCAATGCAGAGAGGAGAAGAAAAGAGGCGGTAAACCTGATTTGGAGCTCAACAACTCGCCATAAATGCCCTTGCAAATCTTCCCACATTCTGTCGAGTCTACCTCTCTATATCTGTTTAGCATTTTAAAGAAGGAAGAATGACAAATCAAATAAAATTTGATCTGGTTGTTGAAGCAATCGGATCATATATTAATGGAATGAAGACATTTTGCTATTTTTCACCCACATAACCTTGTCGAAATTAAAGTTTCAGGTTTCCATGGGATAGAAATGGTTAAGACCTTACCAATGGTACCAAATTTGTTTAATTTTGAGCACCGGATCGAAAGATATTCACATTTGAATATTTGAATCAAATTCGTAAAAAAATGGCAAAACACCAGTTTTAAATAAGGGTCCGCGGGCCCAAAATTAACTTTCCACCTTTTGCACAAAAAATAATAAAGTGCAAAAAAAACCCCTCAGCCCCACAAGCTCACAATTCACTTTCGGAAAAATTTCCTCCGTGGCTCTGCAGATCCGCTTACCAAAAGAAATCATCCTGGACCCATCGGTCCGCATTTTGCACTTTGGTGAAAATTCTCCCTCAGGGCCGTTGGCCCACTTTTAATTTAGGCCTGACACATGGCTTCTCTAGGCGTCAGTGGAGGTACGACTTATTTTTATATTTTATGCCTTTTTGAAACAAAATCCAAAAAATTCAAACTGCCTTCAGCGACCCACCATCCCACTTTGACTTGAAACATGGCCACGTGTAGAGTTGGCACGTGTTTGGGGACCAATTTTGGATTTTTCTTTCGAAGTTGCACTAAAGAGAGATGTGGCTCCTTCCATGGCTTTGATGTGTTTCTTTTTGTTTTGGCTAGGTCCCTTTTGTTTGACGGGGCCTTATGTTTGACCCACAACACGTGGAGGATTAGCATACATTTGGGACCTACTTCCATATTTTACCTTTTGAATTTGTGTAGAAATGACACGTGGAGGCCTCCACAATCCCTTCTATGCTTATTCTATTTAAGTGGCTGACTTTGTCCCCCTTTTTTAATTTTATACACGTGGAAGCTATGTGCTCACTTGAGACTAGCCCTTGGGCCTTAGCGTTTTGAACTTTCATCGTTGAGGCATGTGGCACCCTTTTCTAACTCTCCCCCATCTTGAATTTTCAACTATCGACTCTATTCCTTTTTGGACCTGGGACATGTGGAAGGCTAGCGCTTATCTTGGAGACCTATTTTAAGATTTACCTTTGAAGATGAGCCAATCTAACGCATGGCACCTTTCGTGACTTTGCAATACTTAGCCCATTTGGGCCGATGCCTTTATCAAACCCTAGATACGTGGAAGCCTCGCGCTCATTTGAGTCTCCACTTTGGGTCGTGCCTTTGAACTTACGCTGATGAGATACATGGAGACTTCTTCTAGTTCTTTATATTTAGTCAAGTAAACAACCAGCTTTGTCCCTTTTTTTGGACCTAGGTCACGCGGAGGCTTGGTGCTTGTTTGAGTCTCTGCCTTTGGCTTTGACGCTTGAAGGTGGGTCGTTGTGACACTTGGCACCTTCCTCTAACACTCTTATACTTAACCGATTTGGGCCTGCTTCCATTTGAATTCTATTAGACCCTTACCACATGGAGAGTTGGTGTTAGTTTGAGTCTCTTCCTTGGGATCTTACTTCATAAATTACGCCAAGTTGACACATGGTTCTTTCTACTCATTTGGAATTTTGAACAGCCGACTCTTTCCCTTTTCAGGTGTGGGACACATGGAAGCTGTACACATGTTTGGGGTCTCCATTTTTATGTGCCCTTGTGGAATGGCCTGGGACACGTGGAAGCTCTGCACTTGCTTGTCACCTTCGGTGAGTTTGTTGTTTGGCCCCTAGTCAACTCGTATGTGGTTAAGTCTAAAAACCTTGAGCATTTCCCTATTTTCCTCCTTTGAGCCTCTTCTCCTCTATTTTCGAGTCCACCTCTAACCTAACAATTTGATGTGGAATGTGGGCTCGTACGATGGAATGAACCCTTAGATTTCTTCCTCTGTAGGGTTGGGTTTGATCAATTTTACACCGGAAAAAAATTGGGATAACAATTTGGTGGCTCACGGGGACATCTTCCTACTAGATGAAGTGACTAGTAGCCTTAGAAGTATCCACTGGGCATGGAGTCTACCTATTAATTGCAAAAATGGTCTGGAATTACCTTCCACTACATGCACTTTTATCTTTGCAAGAAAATATAGGATTCAAGATTTTTGAGGGTAGAGAGTTGTCTGAAACATAGAAAATTCTCCCTCATTTGATTTTCAACAAATCTGATCTATTGGAGTGCCATGAAAACTTCCAAACCTACTCCAATAGGAATAATTTGTAGATTTAGTTTCTTGTGGCCACAAGTTTTTTCCATGGGTGAGATGAACTATATACAAGCATACAGTAAAAGTAATAGAGCATGTGCACCAACACTTTAGGGAAATTGAAACCTAAACTATAACAAGACAATGTGCATACACACTTGGAGAAATTGAAAACCTAGGATAATATTTACAAGGGTGATAAAGTTTTCCTTTAGTGGGATTTGTTTAGGTCGATCCCATTGATTGGAATCTACAATTCTTCACCATCCAACTTATCCATCCAGTAGGCGTTGCTACTTTTACATTCTGTGACCATGTAGGGGCCACTCCAAATGGCATAAAACTTGGATTACCTTCCTGGTTTTTCCCAATCTACATCCCACTATGGAACTAAGTCCCCCTCTTGAAAGGTCATTGTTCTTGCTTTCTTATCAAACCTATTCTTGATCAATGCTTGATCTTTCTCTATGATCTACATTGCATGTTCTCTTGCTTCTTCTACTACAATTAGCTCTACATACCTGATTTCTATAGGTTCAAACTCGACCAATTCCAACTATTTCATGATCTCTAAAGTGGGCATCTCTAATGATATGGGAAATACTTCCTCTTTTCCGTATACAATATTGTATGGGGAGCTTCCTGTAGACCTTTTGGATGTGATCATGTTAGCCCATAGAGATGATTTGAGATTTGTGTGCCAAGTTATCTTATTTTCATCAAGATTCCTTCTTATAATCCTTACTAGGTTCTTGTTTGTGGACTCTTCTTGGCTATTACCTTGAGGATAATAGTTGGATGAAGTGCTTAGGTGTACAGCATTCTTGACAGCCCATTCAGTGATCCTTTTACCAACGAATGCCAATGCATTATGTGATATGATACTGGTAGGGAATCCAAACCTGGTGACCATCCATCCATATAAATCTAAGATGTTGGATTCATTTACCTCCTTAAGTGCCACTGCTTCAGTCCACTTGGTGAAATAGTCTGTTGCTGTAAGTATCCACTTGTGGCCCTGGATTGAATTTGGGTTAATCACTCCAATGAAGTCTAGTCCCCATTGCATGAATAGCTGATCCACTTAAATTAGATGAAGGGGTAGGGAGGCTAACTTTTCCTTCCTTGTGAAGAATGCACACTTCTTGTACTTCTAGATCCGTGAGTAGAAATACCTAAATACCGTAGGCCAATAATAACTAGCTTTCATGATTTTGAGATCTATTACTCAAGGGGAAAATTGGCCTCTTGCTTCTCCATCATGTAACTCATGCAGCACCCTCTCAATTTGGCATGTCCTAATGCACCTCAATAGAACACTAGTGATGTCCTTCCTAAATAAGACATCACCAATAAGCATATATGGGATGACTTGTAACCTAAAGTATCTCCTCTTTTCTTTATTCCATTCTAGAGGGAACAAACCTGTTTGGAGATAATGCACCAAGGATTAAGTCAAACATGGAATGGGTGCATCATTATCTGGCTGCTCTGAATCATTCTACAGTAGCATGACAACCTCTTCTTCATGTACTGACTTAGCTTGTTGATTGGAAGTGAGTTTCTCATACATACCCTTGCCACGAACACATTTGGTAAATTTGATTTTAATATCATACTCCATTACATGAGTGATCCAACCTGCTCTCTTCTCATTTAATTACTTGTTTAGAAGAAAATCCTTGACCCCAGCATGAGACACTAGCAGTTGAATCTTGTTGTTCGATACCAAGTGTTTGAACTTATTCAAACTCCTAATGACAACAAGGACATACTTTTAAATGAAACAATACTTTAGTTCATAATCATCCAAACTCTGATTGAAGAAGGCTATGGGTTGTTTTGAACCTTCCTTGTTAGGCTAAACCAAGATAGCTGAGATTGTGGCATACCCTCCAAAAGCATACAACATGAAGTCCTTTGAAAAGTCTTGGTTAATAAGAGTTAGGGCCTATGATATTGCGAGCTTGATGGCCTCAAAACTCTCTTTTCCTTCTACTTTCCATTTAAATGCAAGAATCTTCTTCAACATCATTGTTAATGGCCTCAAAAATTCTCCCCAAGAAGCTTTGGAGATAATTCTTGTGTTGTGGCAATGGAAGTGTTCGGATGGCTTCAAACCTTTCAGGATCAACTGTTAACCCTTCTCTCGACAAAATGTGGCCCAACAATTTTCCCTCTTGTGTCAAGAATATACACTTCTTTGGATTCAATGACACTTTGAAGCTTCTACACCTTTGAAATACTTGTCTGAGTTGGAAGAGATGGTCTATTGTGTTCTTTGAGAAGAAAGTGATATCATCTAGATATATCAACACCATCTTGTTGATAAAGACTTTGAATGCCATATCCATAGCTCGCTGAAATGTTTCTTTGAAATTTGACAATTCAAATGACATCTTCTTATAAGCATATGTACCCCATTTGGTGGTGAAGGATGTCTTGAACTGATCTTATTCTTTCAACATTATCTGATTATAGCCTGAGTATCCATCCAGCAATGAAAACCTCTCAGAGCCGACTACAACCTGCAAGATTTTCTCCATCGATGAAAGTGGGTAGTGATCTTTGAGCGATGCTCTGTTTAGATCACAGAAGTCTACACACAATCTGATTTCTCCATTTCTTTTCCTCAGAGGTACCAATTTTGCAACCCAACATGAATGTTTGATGGGGAAGATGATGATGGTGTTAATTAGCTTGTTCAAATCTTTCCTCATGAGAGGTTCAATGTGAGGGTTTACTGGCCTTTTCTTTTATCTGAAAGGCTTAGATCCCGGATCCAAATCAATAGTGTGATATGCCAACTGTGGGTTGAAACCTATTAAATCCTTGTAATTCCAAAAAAATACATTTGGGAATTATTGAAAAAGTTGAATGAACTCAGATTTTTCTTGTTTGGTACTTACCTTTCCGATTCACAATGTTTTGCCTTCATCTATGGAAATGTGCTCTGAATCTTAACCCTTTACCTAAATATTTGATTTCTTCTTCTAGAATTGATCATTTGGGTTGAAGATTGAATCTAAAGTTACAACACCCTTTGGTAATTTTTTCATTCTCAGCTCCACCACTTGGTCACCATAACATTGTTCCAAATTTTCATGGTTTCTAGCAGAGAAATCAAATTCTTCTTGTAGAAAATTTACAATTTGTTGATCACTCTCAAAGACCTGCCAACTTGTGTTATTATCTGGGATAGCTGGCCTTACAACCACCTTGATATGCGGTTGAGACTAATCACTTTTTATACTTTCTATAACATCAAACACTGCCCCCAATTCATGTCAGTTTGTCTGTTGCATCATTATTTTTTCTCGGTATTAAAAGAATGTTGAAAAGCTTCAAAGTCCTCGATGAGGTCCCATACCTAGTTTTTATAGATCTTGAGTAGGTCATTCCTTGTAGCATGTTGTCTTCTTACATAGTTCACAATCATCTCACTATCACCAAATATTTGCAAATTATTGATCCCTCTCTTTCTTACCTAATGTAGTCCATGGATCAAGGCTTCATACTCTGCTGCATTGTTCGAGGAAGAAAATTTGAAATGGAAGGCTGATTAATATTTCATACCTTGAGGTGAAACAAGCATATATCCTCCTCTAGCTCCTTGTCTACTTCTTGAGCCATCGAAGAATAAATACCATACCTCATTATTATTCGTGTGGTCTAGCTTAGTGATGTCAGGAATAGGATGATTCTCCTCATGTAAACAATAAACTCCCAGCTCAAATTCCTCCATTTCCTTGTAAGGGTAAAAATCACATGTCTTGTTTTCCCATTTGTCAAGAGTCAAGTCTGGAATACACCCAACCTCAGTATCTACATCATAATTGCTTGGGAGGTCTTCCTAATGAAAAGATAAACAATTCACATTGATTGGGTTGGGTACATGAGGATCGATATGGAAATCCACATTGGACTTAGATCTGATCATAGCCTTAGCTCCATACCTTGTTCTAAAAAGCATGTGAAACTAATGAACAGACAATTAGCCTCAAATTATAGTATTGAAGTCTCTTGACAAACGCAACGTAAAGTGTGGTGCCGAGTCTATGACCGATACGTTTTGCAATACGGTCACATTAGGGCATGCATGAAATGTGAGGGTAAAATATTTGATGAATCCAACCATTGTTACCACTCTCACATCTAATTGCACTACACCTTTGGAGATGACTTCATATTGAAGACCTAGATGATTGGCTATTTGCTTCAGCATGACAGAGCTACTCGCTCCTGAATCAATCATACAATTATGTACCAATTTTTCCCCAATGATTAAAGAAACATAGAATGGAGGGGACATCAGATTATTATCTTGTTGACTTCCATGGTTTCCTTCGGGATGAGCCGCATTGGTAAGAACTTTCTCTCGTTGGTTGTGGGGCTGATTTGAGGTTAACCAATTGGCCGATAGTAGCTTGCAATAGGTCCCTTTGTCCTAGGATGGAATTTGAGATGTTTACATTTATTTTCTTCATATGTTCAATGATGTTAAATGGAGATGAGCTATCTTATTTCCACCCCTTTCCTGGTTCATTATTCTCTTGCACATGTTTCATTACAACCAGTGCCTATGCAGGACTTCAGGGTGGCTTGGGCTAGCTATGCTCATTCATAGCTGTATTTTGATTGCCAATACCTTGTGGAGTAATAGAGGGTTGTGGATTACCTGAGTTTGATGATTATCCCTCTCCAATATTCATTTTCTTGGACCATGTGTTGATAGCTACAGTTTGAGAACTTGGGCTTGGGTAACTCCAAAGAAGTCTTCATCTTGCCAATTTTTAAGCATGGTCTCACTTTGAGGTGCCTCTTACTGAGCTCCTTGCTACTTATTTTCCTCTTGATTGGGCTCTTGGGACACACCAATGGTCTTTACGGTCCTAGTTTAGTGCACCATTGAAACACATTGATTGGTTATGGGGCTAATTGCATGGTAAACACCAATCATATTCTTGAGCCATGTTGTTTTTTGTTGGAACAAAGTCCCTCAATGTTGAAGCTATGTTTGGATCATATGGTCAGAAAGGCCTAGCAGCTCGAGGTTGTCCTTTGTTTTGATTTTTATTTGCAGCCTAAGTTGGTTGTCTATTTCACTGATATGGGGGTCTAGCCTGATATTGAGTTTGAGATTGATATGGCCTAGAACCCTAAGCTTTCTACTTTTTGATAGCTACTAGCTCATTTCCTAGGTTCTAAATTTTTTTCATAACCTCTTATAGCTATATTGATGTGCTAGAAGATGAGGTGGAAGCTTAAGCTGAACTCTGATTCCTTGGATCAGGTATGGAGGGCTAATGTGGGTTTTTGAATAGTACTTGGAGCTCCTAGTTTTGGATATATAGGCGTAGGTGGCCTAGGTGTGAGTTTACTAACATTAATTAAATTTTTTTAGCGCGAATGGAAATGTTATAGGCTACAAGTAAGGTCACACCTCCCATGGATTGAATCATTAACAAAATATCAAAATTTAAATCTCTAAGGAAGTATAGAAAAACACTTTCATATGTTGGTCTTACGACCATCGGAATCCTATCCCACATCCTTTGAAATATGAATTTTAAATCTGTCAACTGTTCGTTGTGAGCCCTCTTAATGGTTGTCAATTGTTCCAATAGAGATAGGTTATCCCCCTTCTCTCCAAATTGATTGTGAAGAGAAATGCACTGCTAGTCCCAATTCTGAATAGAGCATGTTGTTAGACTCCTGAACCATTGCAAGGATTTACCCTTAAATGAAGAGGCTAACAATTTTACTACAATTTCCATCTGAATGATTTCTTGAATTGCACAGACATTTTTAATGTCTTTAATGTGGTCACTAGGAGTAGTTTGGTTCTCTCCAGTGAAATATGGAATGCTCTTCAATACTGCAACTAGAACTGGATTTTGTGCATTGAGAGTGAGTGGGTTGCTACTAGTGAAGTTGAAAAAGGGATTGGGTTTTGGATGTGCCATTATGATTGGCCTAAGAAATCTTTTTTTTAAAATGAAAGGCCTACCAGGGAGAGGTGTTGATAAGGTTCTATTTGGTGGGGATGGAGACCTTTGATCTCTTCTTCCCCATCTCCCTTTGTCTAGGGACAAGTGCAGATAGAAAAATAATCCTTCTTTTTAGTTCTTGATCTAGTCTGAATTCTTCTCTTGAATTTGCTAAGTCTAGGCTACTGAAACCAGTGGAATCTGCCTCTTTTGGAGTCACCAGGTCTGTAAATTCAGAGCTTCTTGAAAGCTAAAAAACTTGTAACAAGTGCACAATAATATTTCTACAATAAAATGGAGACCTCTTGGTCCCACCAGGCATGCAAAAAAATGTTAGTGCCCATGAATGTCTGCAACTATATGGGTGAGACTCTCAGTCTAATTTCACAACATTGATCATATCTCAAAGTGTGGGACTTTGAAATTGAGAGATCTCTCCAGAGGAAGGCCAGTTCCTATTTCTCTATTCACGTGCAAACATAAATTTAACAGAGGATGTATCTCGAAATCTATTCTAACTTTACAAGGATACAAGGTTAAGAAGATATAAAAAATTAAACCTAAACTAATAGAGGTGATGCACTAAATGAATGATGAACACCAACTTTGCTATCAAACAGAGACCATTAAAATGTAATACAACTACCATGCAAAGATAACAGAAATTTCAATATAATATGAGATAAAGTAAATGAACACAAGAGAGGGTTGAAATCATCCACATACATGTTTTATTGCTTCACAAATTGATACAAAACATTACAATGAATAAGAGGAAAAAAAATTGCATTACAGTCTTAATAGAAGGTTCGGAATCCACAAATTTTTCTACAGATCAAAGAAGAAGGGAGGGCATAAAACCAAAATTTCTAACCCTTTACAATGAGACAAACTATTACCTTTATAAATGTAGAGAAGAGAGGAGAAGAAAAGAGGTGGGAAACTTGATTTTGAGCTCAGCTACCAGCCATCAATGCCCATGCAAATCCACCCACAATATTTCAACTATACCTCTCTATGTTTTTTTTACAGTTTAAGAAAGGAAGAACAGAGGATCAAATTAAATATGATTTGGTTGTTGAAGTAATCGGATTATATATTAATGGCATGAAGACATTTTCCTATTTTCACGCACCTAACCTCATCAAAATTAAAGTTTCAGGTTTCCATGACATAGACGGGGTCAAAGACCTTTCCAGTGGTACCAAATTTGTTGAATTTCGAGCACTGGATCGAAAGATATACCCACTTGAATATTTGAATCAAATCCATACAAAATGGAAAAAAAATAGTTTTACATAAGGGTCTGAGGGCCCAAAATTCACTTTGCGCCTTTTGCACAAAAGTTACAAAAGTGCAAAAAATGCCCCGCAGCCCTACAATCCCACAATTCACTTTTGACAGAATTTCCTCTACGGCCCTGAAGACCCGCTTAGCAAATGAAATCATATCGGGCCCGTCGGTCCACATTTTGCACTTGGGTGAAAATTCTCCCTTAGACCCATCAGCTGGCTTTTAATTTAGGCTTGAGACGTGGCTTTTCTAGGCATCGACGGAGGTGCAGGTTATTTTTATACTTTACGCCTTTTCGAAACAAAAGCCAAAAAATTCAAACTACCTCCGGTGACCCGCCTTCTTGCTTTGACTTGAAACATGGCCATGTTTAGAGAGGGCACACGTTTGGGGACCGCTTTTTGGATTTTTATTTTGAAGTTGTGCTGAAGAGACACATGGCTCCTTCCTCATATTTTCTCTATTTCTGTGTGTTTTGGCTAGGTCCCTTTTGTTTAGCGGGGCCATATGTCTCACCTGGGACACATGGAGGGATAGCGCACATTTGGGACCCTACTTCCAGATTTTACCTTTTGAATGTACACGGAGATAACACATGGAGGCCTTCGTTGTCCCTTCTATACTTAGTCGATTAAAAAGCTAGCTTTGTCCCTTTTTTTCTAACCTCAGACATGCAGAGGCTTGGCACTTGTTTCAGTCTTTTCCTTTGGTTTTGACTCTTGATGGTGTGTCATTGAAACACTTGGCACCTTCTATTGAAACACTTATAGTTAATTGATTTTGGGCCTCTGCCATTCGACTTTTGTTGGACCCTGACCACATGGAGAGTTGGCACTATTTTCAGTCCTCTACCTTGGGATCTAACTTTTGAAATTGCATCAAGCTGATATGTTGTTCTCTCCACTCGTTTAGAATTTTCAACAGCTGACTCTTTCCCTTTTCAGGCTTGGGACACATGGAAGCTCTGCGGATGTTTGGGGTCTCCATTTTGATGTGCCCTTTTGGAATTGAGCCAAGCTAACGTATGGTACCTTCCGCGAGTTTGTTATTTGGCCTCAAATCAACTCGTATACGGCTAAGTCTAAAAACTTTGAGTCTTTCCCTGTTTTCCTCCTTTGAGCCTCTGCTCCTCTATTTTCAAGTCTGCTTGCAACCTGACTAATGGATTTCAAATGTGGGCTCATACGATGGAACCGACCCTTAGATTTCTTCCTGTGCAGGGTCAGGTTTGAAATGAATAAATGGTTGAAATTTCTAACTAGAGACTTTAGGAACATAAATTCCAGCTAAGGATAAACCGTAAACCCTTCTAGTAAAATTTGTTTTTGGAAAAATTGTGAAATTTAGGGTTTTGTTTTCAAAGAGGAGGACTACTACCCTATGTAGAGCGGAAGTCTATGAACCGTTGGCCCTAATCAGAGAGGTGATCTGTGAAACACCACCTAGGCAAGGCAGCTATTTTGGAATTGTCACCCAGATAAGGTGGCAGTCACAGGACTGTCGACATGCTTAAGTCAGCGGTTTTATCACTGTATGAGGAAAAAAAATTGCAACTTTGTAATTTTGTTCTTGGTTTAATTAAAAATTTTACCCTACAAATATAAAAATAAAATCACCAACAAACCATAAAGGATTAAACTCATTGTTTTTAACATGTAAATATTTAAATGGGCATTTAAATGTATAAAATCTCTTAGATTAATTTGAAAGAGATTTTTTCCCAAATAGAGAACCCAAAAATGGAATTAACTAAATAACTAAAAATTTTGAGTGGAAACCTCTACAATCAACTACAAGAAGACATTGACATAATAAATCCATAAAATAGACAAAAGTAATCTAGATCCTAATGAATCCCTCCATGGCTTCCCTCCTTTCTTTCATGGCTTCCACTCCTCCAACCTGAAAATCAAAGAAAATAAAAAGAGACCAAATGAGGAGGCTAGGGCAAGAAAAAGGATTTAATAAATTTCTGTAAGGGATTGTTAGGGTTAGCTTGGAACTCTAAGATCTAGTGGCAACAATTGATTCGATCCAACGGTTTAGAATCAACACTAAAATTTTTAGGTAAGAATATTTATATCATTGTTTTATTTTAAATAAATCAAATGTATGTGAAAATTGGTGAATGGGGCTACTTAGTGTCCTAGTGTGTTAAGTTAATTATTTAACAATCCTAGTATGTTTTAGTAATTATTTCAATCGACATTAAAGCTAATAATTTAAGGGAACTAAAGTAACCAAGGCTAAGAGTTTTAATAAATATGCATTTGAATGTTAACTTAAGAGCAGCAAAAACTATTTAACCAAGTAAATTAATTTATGGCACTTTCTTAGCAGATTGTAATTAAAAATGACATCAGAAATGGATTATGAATATTTAATTATTAATCTAGACCTGATCTATCCAATGTAATGTAGAAATTGCTTGTAGGAATTAATTAAATGTATTATAGGGTTTTACACCCTTGCAACCTTTTAAAACAAAAGAAAAATCTGTAAGTTTTTAAATAATTATTTAAGGATTAATTTGGGCTTTGAACATCAAATTTGTGGGTGTTACAAGGGAACTTAAGTGATATAGAAGTTAAATTTAATTTGTTAACCATAATGTTTAATTAGTAACTCTTAAAAATAAAATTCCCATGACCTTGTGATAATTAAAGTAAATTCACTCCTTAGTAATTAGACAACATTTATAATTAGGGATTAAATTGAATAGTATTGTTTAAATGGAAGGGAAAATTAGAGTTAGCCCTAGAATAATAAATTATTAAATGACTCTCGAACCACATTATCAAATTAGTAAGGATTATAGAAATGGAAATTTTTAAACCAAAGTAGAAATTGAATAGTAGAATTTAATTGTTAATTAAAACGATCGTTTGTTAACTAAGAAATAAGATAAACGTTGGAACCAGTTTTAACAAAAAAAATCAGTAATTTTTTTAGTTTTACTTTCGAGTTATCTTAGGTTTTGTGTGGGAAATTTGTGGGCGTTATAGTTAGACCACCAAACTGACCACTATATGGAAAACTAATTTCAATATCTTCCTACAGAATATACTCTTAAAAACAAAGATACATGTACTAGTGTTTTATCAGACATTTTTGAACAAGTCCTCCTTCACGGTTTCAAATAGATCATTTTCATTTCGATTGGTACCTACAATTGTAAGTAGTAAAAATCATGTAATGTACACAACTCCACTACAAGAAAACATAATGCTCATAAGATATATGTATTTGCAATAATGCTCCTTCTATAAAAAAAAAATCTCTATTTCCACTGCCAAACTTCTAACATGATGTAAATATTTGTAGCGATGTACTTGTTGAAGATAAAATTCCAACACGTAATGATCACACAACAATTGCTACTATAGGTTCAACTTAACCACCACACATATTTTCTTCCTTGACCATTTACTTTTAAAATATTACAATATTAAATATAAAACTTAGACATATCTATGAGGATATACACAAATATGTAACATTTGCATATATACCTAAATATAAATACACATATAATCACACATACACACATTCTTGTTCTTAGATAAATAACATATTTACATAAACATTACAAACCAAAAAACTAATCACACCAACCACAAAGAAAACCTATGTTAAAACACCCCATCGGCGTACACTTGCTCCTTAAGGAGAACCCACTAGTCATTGTAGTGTGAAGTTCTATTAGTTGTCATATCATAAAATTATCCTCATACCAGAAAATGCGTAGAATGGACAGCTAAAGAGGCATGCGTCGTTTGCTTTGAGGGAATATTTTTTAAGATAATATGTGATATTAGTTAACAATTAAAAATCAACTTTTATGATTGAAATATTTAGTTGTTATTTTCTAATAGAATTCATTTATTTATGTCTTGTAATTTCGGCTTATTTCGATGGATTGATAACATATGAGTGTATTAAAAATTTATTGGTATGTATCTGAATATATTCAGAAATTAAAGGTCATGTGGCGATTTATATGAAATGAGGAATAAAAATATGAGCCACAAATAGAAGACGAAACTCAAAAGGAATTCCACAAAAGTTAACATCTTCATTTGACACTATTATGCATAAGAGAAGTGCACGAAGGTTTTGAAGTTACAAGTAATTTATCAACATGTGACATGTCCGAGTTCCCATGAGAAGCAAGAAAGGTGTGGCTGTAAGGAATGCCCCTTGAAAGGGGTTAACACTAGCAATCACGAGTAGTGTGATGTGAAGGTCGAAAGGGATTTCATGGAATAAAGAAATGTGGAAAACGGAATGAATTAATTAATTTTATTACTTATAGATAAACATGGAAACTATGGATTCGTTGATAAAAAATCTTAAACTATTATTGGTTTATTTATCATTCTCGACCATGTATTCTCCTAACATGTGTCAAGCATAAGCACTGAGAATCATGTTTGGAAATTATTGTCGACATAATTAATGTCCAAGGCATTGGAAAAAGAGAAAATAACAAGCTTTTGGGTTTTCTTTCAAGATTTTTTCTCGGTCTAAGGTTAAAAATAGGGAATGCTTTAGTTTGAAGATTATTATTCAATCAATCAAATTGAAGAGTTTCTATTTATAATTGAACTTAATAACAATGGTGAACATTTGTAACAATATATAAAAAATGTTGAGTACTCAATAGAGCGTAACATTATGAATCTTGAAAAAAATTATATTTGCAATAAGATATTTGCATTCAATTTCAAGAAGGCATAACTAAAAGATTACTTTTAGATATGATTTGTAAGCATTGAAGGATTTAAATCCAGATTACTCTATCCTCAAATGGTAGTGGAAACAATTATATATGAGGTTGAATTAGTGGTGTGTGAACAATTTCGATTGAAGGAGGAATGCACAGCCACTTATATAGCTCACATACGTGATTCATTCTATGGATTTCGGGTTTGTTCCTGATATATCCTAAAGCTATAAAAGAGGAGATGTGCAGGGCTAACATTATTATCGATGTGCAGGACCGGTTGTAGACACATATATGTTTTTATATGTAGTTTAGATCCAATTTAAATCGTAATATTAAAATAATGTTTAACAAGCCACATGCACAGATGTGAAAAAAAATGAGATAATTTAATATATAGTAATGTCTTATATCATATATGTTAAAAGCATGATCAGTTTTAGGTTTTTTTGAATTGTATTGATTCTTTTCAATTCTTCCAAATGACCATCAAAAGTGCCAAATTTTTAATTTCAACTTTAAATATTCTATAGGAATGAGGCACTCGACGACACTTCATTAATGAGAATCATAATGCCACTAGTCCCCACATTTATATTAAATTGTTGAATTATTTAAAAATATTTAACATTTTTTTTGTTTGAAATAGCCAATATATATTATAATAAAGTGTTAAACATAAAGTGATTTTAAAATACATAATCTAATAAACAATGTTAATAAATGTAGTACAAATAAATAAATAATATTTAATAAAATTATAAATTAGGGGGAAAGGGAACCAATTAGAAATTAAAGAAAAATTATAGGTTGAGGTATAATGAACATCTACTAGAATATTTTGATGTGTTTACTCTATGTTGAAGCAGTTTCATTTATTACAAGTTCCATAACAAATCATACCTGACATAGTTGTCAATGCATTGTAGGAATGGACGGGAATGGATGTGGATGACTCAAATTATTTTTCGGGTCATTAATATAGAACAAAGAATATATAGTGAAGATTAGAAGATGTTTTCAAATGAATCCCGATGCTTCTACTTGTAAACACGCATTTCAAACTTAAAATATAAAAGTTTGAGAAATTGTTTCATGTTGTACTATAACAATACATGGTTCTATTAGTAAATGGAAATTCACAAGGTTAATTTTTAATTTAGTTCCTATGACTAAAACTTAAATTCACTCGAAAGGAAAGTTATCCATTTAATTTATCCTGTATAATACTTATATGGTGACTTGGATTTGAGAGGCACTCTTAAATTATAAATTGTTTAATGTATTTAATGTTAAAGCATGTAATTGCAAAGCAACCTTCATAACCATTTAATGTTCAATCATGTAATTTTTTTAATAGCGTATCGAACTCATTTTAGCTTGAGAAGGGAAATCATTCAAATAATTTATAATACATTACCTCTGGCAGTAGTACTTATTTTTTTACCAAGAACAATTGAATTGCTTTGAAAACTATGTAGATAAAAAATTAAATATTTTTTTATAATATATGGTGAAAAAAAATAAAAATCCTATATTATATTTTATACTCCATTGTTGTCGATCTTCCCAATGGGAGATGGTGTAACGCTCAAAATTACAAGAGCTGAAAAATGAGGATTTTTTTTTAATACATAAACATAATAACAAATTACACAGCGGAAATCATACAGATTTATTTAATCAAATTAATTAATCATATTTTCTCTTTTGATCTATCCGATAACATCCATATAAGCCAAGTGCAGTTGAGAAGCATGTATCTAGATCTCCATGATCTCCCTTCATCACTACTTTGAGTGACAATGCTTACTAGCATTTCAGCTCAACCTTTTAAAGGTCAAGGGAGCTATGTGAAAGTCCTTGGGTCTACCATGAAGCTACTTTCCTAACTTCGTATCCCGGTTTCTGACCATTGTCTACCTCATGTTCAATATTTTAACTTCCCATGATCAGGTTACAGAAAAAAAATATTATTTAATTAGACGAGTAGGTGATCAGACAATGCACAACCATCAATGCATTACTTTGGCCAAAGTTATCCACTGTGCAAGTTACAGATAAACTCAAGACAACACACTAGTCCTATGAGTTTTAAGTCTTCTGCCACCTCAAAACTATCCCTTTCACAGTTTTCTAGATCTTTATAGTTTGTTTTTATTTTATTTCCAATTAAACCTATCTTGCAACATTTTATATTGAGATACATGCCAAAGGCAAACCAGAATATTTATGAGATAAGTACATCCGTTATGCTAAAATGTAACTATATCAACATTTTGCATGTACTTATCCCTTAATATGCCTAATGGATATTTTCATCTGTTTACCATCCCATTTAGTCTATTTTTTTTTCTTGATGTTTGATTATTTAACCTTAAATTACCTTTTTACAATGATACTCTTCCATTCTCTATACAACAAAATTTACACTCTTATCATATTAATACCAAGTTTACTGAAAGGATGAATTAAATATATATTAAAACATGTATATTTAATTATTCCTTCAATTAGATACACCACTAAATAGCTTATTTAGTTTATAAATTAAAGACAATTGATAGTTACAATAATTGCCCAATTATCGGCTTCATACATTCATAATTATTAAATAAATGTATTCAAAAATTTGTGAAAAGTAAGATTTCACAACTCAATTATTCATCATTTACTCATATTGAGATATTATTACACACAAATTAATCATCTCTTTATTAAAATCATATATATCATATGTCGTTAAAGCAAAATATATAACCATTATAATATTTCTCGAATAGTGAGGTTTGAATATTTATAATGGGTCTAAAATCCCAATAATTCAGCCAATAAATCAATGATATCATCATTTCACCAATTGAAATCCATGTATCTAATTTAGATCCATGCTACGATAAAACTTCACAAGACATGAGTTTCCGCACATCCGAATGTAACAGCTAATGGTCTTGCAAGACTGGAGTAGTGGTATGATGTCAGTTCAAAATAAACTTGCATGAATATTAACTCCATTTTTTGATGCAATTAATTAATAAAATATGAAAGGATATACATGTTGTTTTATCAACAAACACATGGTAATACAACTGAAAATGTATTACTTCCTGGTTTCTATAAAGATACAGCTATGGATGCAGAAAAGTATAACAACCAATTTCTATTTCAACGATCATGTTTCCCTCTAATCACAAAGGTCAATACATCTGTATTCCAACTTCAAGCAATAAGCATTGGACATTTAAAATTTCTACATAACTTCGTAAAAACAAAATGATTAAGAAGAGTATTTTTTCAATGAGTGAGAAGCTCTACAAATTAGCACAAATATCACCATATTTACATCACTTTAACATGTTCTATCTGGTAAACAAATAGCCCAACCAACTATATAGCAGCACCATGGTTACATCATTTAAACATAATATTTATAGTAAAAGAACAACGAATAATTTCTTTCATAAGATATCATTATTTTAAACGCAATCATTCCTCCAATTACTCCTTGGTGCATCTCGGTCAAGTTGTCCTAGCTTTCTTGGCCTTACCAAGACAAGCAATTTATTTTTCACAGTCTTACAAGAATCCAATTCATATTGCTAGGATGGAAGTTACAAGCTAAATGCCATTTTTTTTTGTAATTATTTACACATAACAAGACACCCTCATTTATACATGAACCGATTTATTGGTCCATAATAATAAAATTTCAGGAAAATGTAGCCCCATGTAAGATCTTTGACACCCACAAATTATCACTCAAAAGATCTCAATATATCAAAAATCATACCTACATATAACAACCAAGAAGAAATATATAAAACCCAAACCGGTTGCATACCCATATTAATTGGGTTACTCAAATCGATTCTTTTATGCAAATCAATTTGTATACCCAAATCAATTTGTTTATAGAAAAACACACAACCAAATTTTAGTTTAACAAAATGAAAACCCACAAGCACAAATCGATTTTAAACACACAAATTCATGAAATGTTTTCCTTCTTCCCCTAAAGGAAAAACCCAACTCTTTTCCTTTTGGGTATAATTTATTATAATGCTAAGAAGAAATTTTTATCCTTTCTTTTACTTTATTTTTGATGATCAAAACCCAAAATCCCATCTACGTATTTTTCTGGGTTAGGTTAAAAACCACATAAATAAAACTAAAAATAATACAAAATCCATAAATTTCCTTTTCATACTTCATCACCAAACAATTAAATCAAAATCTGTCCAAAATTTCCTAGATTACCATTAAAAAATGAATGTGTATTTCCTCATTTTTTTACAAATAATGTAGCAGAGAAAGGAGAAGATGTTTATTCCTGAAGTAATCCTAGAATTGGCAAGTTTCTACTCTTCCCGTTCCAACAAGTTGAATCCTTATTTCCTCTAAAAATCACAGAGATATTCCAGAAGGGGAGAATGAAAATAGACAAAGGAAAAGTAATAGAAAAATATAATGAAAGAACTATAGTTGGGCATCATAATGAAGAATTTTCAAGCTTCCCAATGCTAGTACATGTTTTAGTGCATGCTGCACACTTGTACCATGTGAAGGTGTTTCACTTTATTAAACGAATAAATTTCAATAACTAAATAAAACTTTTGGCTTATATATATATATATATATATATATATATATAGACACACACACACACACTAATTAATATTTCATACATTTTTTTACTTTAGTTGTTGCCCAACTTAATGGTTAAGTTAAAATTAACCTTCATAATACAAGTCCACATATTTCTTACAATATATTACGATAAAAATTAGTTGAATTTATAGGTTTATATAAAACATTCCAATACAAAAATCACCAAGCCTGTAAATAATAATTCGAATATTCTCATAAAGTTGGCTTGCTATAGCATTGTAAAATAAAACAGAGACAATTATCATTGCAGTCATGCAAATGTCAAACAAAACAAAAGACAACCAAACCGATTAAAATAAAGTAACCAGAATAAAAATAACTAAAAGATTCATTATCATTTACAAACTGTTTTACCTATGATTAAGGCCTAATCATGTTATAGGAAGGATCATCAAGGTGGGTGTGGGGTTATTCATTCCACAGTGTCATGCCCCGCAGTAAAAATTGTGGGTTATGATACGACAAACCAAATGAATTTTACACCCAATGATGATCTCGTCTAATCCTGTTTAGACTTAACCGTAGTTAATTTAACTTACAATAAATTTCAAGATGTTATATACTCCACCCATTAGAATAATCATCGTCTCAATGATTTCTAGATAAATAGATAAACTAAGTATATTTAAAATCAGCTTAGAATTGATAGCAGTATTATATCAGCTGGATCATAAAGGTCACAACAACCCTTGTACATACAGAAAATCAGTCATATAATTTGTAGAATTAATACATTACTGCCTAATCAAAATATTTTATAGGTTCATTAAAAAAATATTCAACAGTAACTATTAATAAAAAAGTATCTTAGTCCCAATATTCAGTTGTGGGCTTATCTACAAAATTTTCTTATCTACCACTTTTACAGAAAAACTAAATTTAGTACTTTAACAAAACATGTTAAAAAAAATCAGTCAAACAAATGCGGAAAAGTAGTTTGGATATCTTCCAGATTCTCCCAAGTAACACTTTCTTCAAAATATTTGTCCCACTGGACCCTACATTGTAAAACTTCATGGTTTCTCAAGTGTAACTTCTATGTTTCTAGTATCCTTAAATGATCAACCGTGATTACCCATGGATCGAGAACCTACAATAAATCCCAATTAAGTACATGTCTTAAATTAGATACACATTTCTTAAGTAAGGATACATGAAATACATTGTGCAACCTGGATAGAGCGAGAAGCAGTGCTAGTTTGTAGGCTACTGGTTCAATGACCTCTAGGACTTCAAATGGTCCTACAAACCTAGGAAATAGTTTGGATAACTTGCCTAATGAAATGGAAATCTTTTTAGGTTTGACCCTAAGAAAAACTTTATCTCCCACGTTAAACAATTTGTCAATTATTTTTAAATATACATAATATTTTCTGCCTATTTGTTGCTTCCTTGAATATTTTTTAGATTAATTTAACCTGTTTTTTCATTTGGGAAAGCATTTCTGGTCGAATGAGTACCCTATCTTCAGGATTATCCCAACTTATAGGTGTTCTGCACCTACAACCATATAAGGCCTCAAAAGGAGCCATCTAAATGGAAAAATGGTATGTGTTATCATAGGCAAATTCAACCAAGGGAAGATACTCTTCCCATTTGTATTGCTGATCCACACAATACATTCTTAGTAAATCTTCTAACACTTGATTTACTCTTTTGGTTTGACCATTAGTTTCTGGATGGTAGGAAACAATTATGTTCAGTTTTGTGCCTAAGTTAGCATACAAAGTCTGCCAAAATCTAGAAGTTATCCTTGATTCTTTGTATGAAATTATTACTTCTAGAACTCCATGTAATTAGAAAACTTCTTATACAAACCGTTTTGCCAAAATGAGTGAATTATCCATTAAATTACCTTCTATAAAATGTGCCACTTTAGTTAACTTGTCTACGACAAGTCTAACATCATGTTTATTTTACGACATAGGTAGACCTTGGATAAAATCCATACTTATAACTTACCAGTTATATTCTGGCACGTTGTGAGGATATAATCATCCTACTGGATGTAAATGTTCATCCTTTACTTGCTGACATTATAGGCATTGTGAGACGCAAAGAATAACATCATTTTTCATCTTTTTCTAGAAGTATTAATTTTTTATGTCCGCCATCATCTTTGTTACTCCTGGATGTCCCGAATAGGAAGCATCATGAAATCATCTCATGACTTTATTTCTAAGTTCTTTACCTTCTGGTACATATATTATATTGTTATAACGTAGAATCCCATTTGTTTCTACCTTGAAACCATCATACCTTTTGTCCCTTGGATCTTTTTCTAGAGTTGTTTTAAGATGATTGTAGTAGGGGTCAATGGTTAACTCATTTTTAACTTTAACTTTGAACTGGGTTCTTAATGTAATTATAGCAACAATCTGCTTTGTATGACTGAAGGCACCAGCCACCCTATTATATTTTCCCTTAATGTAATTTATACCAAAGTCATAATTTGCTAGGAACTCTAGCCATCTTCGCTGCCTTGCATTTAGATTTGGATGCGTAAAAATGTACTTGAGCCCAAGATGATCTGTTTTGAGTTCAAAAGGTTTTCCTAGTAAATAGTTCCTCCATACCTACAACACATGAACAATTGCAGCAAGCTCAAGATCATTTGCTTCATAATTTACTTCATGCTACCACATGCTCATCTTCTAGTTAGTACTCTACCCAAACCTTCCCAATTTCCAAAGCTACCACATGCTCATCTTCTAGTTAGTACGCTACCCAAACCTTCCCCTGAAACATCGGTTACCACTAAGAAGTTCCCGTTTGGATCTGGAATCTTCAACACTAGAGCATTTGTGAGTCTACCGTTTAACTCATTAAAGTATTCTTCACACTTGTTGTCCCAAAAAAAATTCTAACCCTTCTTTTGTAAATAAGTTATAGGTCCCACTAACCTAGAGAAGTCCTTTACGAACTTTCGATAGTAGCCTACTAGGCCTATAAAAATTCTCACTTCATGTACATCCTTTGGTGCTCGCCATTCGATGATGGCATTGATATTCAAAGGGTCCACTGAGATTCCTTCTTTACTTAATAAGTGGCGTAAGTATTGTTCTTCATATTGATAGAAATCACACTTAGATAATTTTCCATATAATCTATGTTTTCTGAGAATTCCCAGCAGAATTCTTAAATGTTCATCATGTTCTTCCTCATTCTTTGAGTATATTCATATAGCATCAAAAAAGATAAGTAAAAATTGATCTAAGTATTCCCTAAAGACTTTGTTCATCAAGTCCATGAAAGTGGCAGGTGCATTTGTAAGACCGAAGGGAAAAACTATAAATTCGTAATGCCCATACCGTGTTCTAAAAGTGGTTTTATGGATAATCAATACAAAGTATGAGGGTCCCATTATTATTTTTTAAAAAGATAACCAGTGTACCCCATGGTCATATACTTGGTCTAATCATACCCAAGGACAACAATTCATGTAATAGAGATTTCAAATCAAGTAATTCAGTTCTTTTCATTCTGTATGTTACCTTGGATATTGGTTCCATTGCTGGTTTGATCTCTATTGTGAATTCAAATTCAAAATTTGGTGGAATTCCAAGAAACTCATTTGGAAACACATCTCTAAATTCCCTTATGATGGAAAATGCTACAATTTCAGGCTCAAATTCCTGTCCCGAATTTATTACTTTTATAGGATATAGACGGAATCCCTTCCACTTTTCCTTTTTTAGATGCATAGCCAAAAATTACCTAGTGACAAACTCTCTTTTAACACCCTAAAGTCTTGTTGTTTTCTATTGATCATCGCAGTAGGTTACACTTTTCCCTAAGTAATCCAAGGTTGCAATATGTTGACTTAACCAATTTATACCTATGACAACATCATAGGATCTAAGAGGTTCCACATAAAGGTTTAATCTTTTCATGAACTCAGGTAATTCTAGTTGTGCCTCAAATAAACACTGATTCACTCTATGTACAACATTATTTCCATAATGTATAGTCTAAGTGTGTTCCATGTACCCAACTCTTATTTTGAGTTTACCAGCAACTTTAGATGAAACAAAACATTCTATTGAACTAGAATCAAATAAAACAGAAATAGGTTCTCCAAAAAGCTTACCTGAAGTTTCTATTGAAGTCACTTACTTTTGCACTTGCTTATTATGGACAAAAGCATAAATCTTATGTTGTTGCCCCTCTTTATTTACTGTAGTAAATCCCTTCTTTTAGTTATTCCATTGTCCTCTTTACGGAAAGTTGTTATCGAAATGATCACCACTGCACTTAAAACATCCTCCCAATGGTCCTTTTCTCTCAATCTTATTTTGGCTGAAACTTGTTCCTTGTTGCCCATTTTTATTATTATTCACAACAATTCTACCCACTATTCCTCTTTTATTGACAGGATTGAACTTGTTGTTTCCCTTTTTCTATGCCGGTTTACTTGCGTTTGATGTTTGGAAATTGCTATTTTTCCTTCTGTTTTCCTCTTTAGAGGCATAAATACTTCACAGCTTTAGTTCTTGCTTGATAGCTTTTTCAAACACTATTTACATCGAGGTAGGTCCATGAACATCTACCTCACCACCAATACTAGGATTTAATCCCATTATAAATTTTTTCACTCTAAACTTCTCATCCTTTTGATACAAAGGAACATATTTCAGCAATCAAGTGAAACATTCCTAATATTCTGTAACTGAGTACTTTCCTTGAGTCAGATTTTCTAATTCTCCCATCTTTTGGTCAAATTATAGTTAAGGTAGCCATCTTTGACAGAAGTAGGCCTTGAACTGCTCCCACGTGATCATACCAAAATATATTCCTAGTTTCATTTTCTTGTTATCCCATCAGGAAGATACTTCATGGGACAATTGGTAGGCTCCCCATATTTCTTTTGTCTCCTTTGAAAAGTCCCTAATCTCAAAATAATTTTCCATTTTAGAGAGCAAATTTTCACCACCATGCCCAAGAGTTGTACCATCAAATTTAGGTGGGAATATTCTTTTAATGTCCCTTGCTAACTCAGCAACAAGCCTTGCTTTCTTATTTTCCCTTTAATTCAGGTGCTCAAGTTGATCATCATATTACTCATCACCCTAATTCTCATCCCTACGATCCTGATTCTCTTCACCAGCCTAACCTTGTTGTTTTAAGGCAATAACTCAGTTTTAGATTTTATTCAAAAGGTTGAGGATTTCTTTTAACTTAGCAGCTATATTCTCTGACACATCATCAATATTTACACCACTTTCACTTACCATATTAGCTCTTGTTGCCATCCTAGCCATAATTTCATGTTTTATAAAAGAGGATACTTTTACTATAACGTGTGTCCTATTAATGTCCAAGTGTCTGAACCTCTTGCTCTCATACCAAAATGTACCGCTCAAAATTACAAGAGCTGAAAAATGAGGATTTTTTTTAAACACATAAACATAATAAAAAATTACACAGCTGCAATCGTACAGATTTATTTAATCAAATTCATTAATCAATTTTTCTCTCTTGATCTATCCGATAATATCCATGTAAGCCATGTGTAGTTGAGAAGGGTGTATCCAGATCTCCATGATCTCCCTTCGTCACTACTTCGAGTGACAATTCTTACTAGCATTTTGGCTCAACCTTTTAAAGTTCAAGGGAACTATGTGAAAGTTCTTGGGTCTACCATGAAGCTAGTTTCCTGACTTCGTGTTCCGCTATCTGACCATTGTCTAAATCAAGTTCAGTATTTCAACTTCCCATGATTAGATTACAGATTTTTTTTATAATTTAATTGGAGGAGTAGGTGATCAGACAATGCACAACCATAAATCCATTACTTTGGCCAAAGTTATCCACCATGCAAGTTATGGCTAAATTCAAGACAACACACTAGTCTTATGAGTTTTAAGACTTCCGACACCTCAAAACAATCCCTTTCAAAGTTTTCTAGATCTTTATAATTTGTTTTTATTTTATTTCCAATTAAACTTATCTTGCAAGATTTTATATTGAGATACATGCCAAAAGCCAACTAGGATCTTTATGAGATAAGTACATCCGTTATGCTAAAATGTAACTATATCAGCATTCCACATATACTTATCCTTTAATATGCCTAATGGATCCTTTCATCTATTTACCATCCCATTTAGTCTCTCTTTTTCTTGATGTTTGAATCTTTAACCTTAAATTATCTTTTTACAACAATATTCTTCCATTCTCTATACAACATGATTTAAAATCTTATCATATTAATACAAAGTTTACCGAAAGTCTGAATAAATATATATTAAAACATGTATATTTAGTTATTCCCCAGATTAGCTACGCCACTAAATAGAAAATTTAATTTAGAAATTTAAGAAAATTGATTGTTACAATAATTTCGCAATTATCGGCTTCATACATTGATAACTATTAAATAGATGTATTCAACAATTTATGAAAAGTAAAATTTCACAACTCAAGTATTCATCATTTACTCATATTGAGATATTATTACACACAAAGTATTCATCTCTTTATTAAAATCATATATTACATATGTCGTTAAGGTGAAATATATAACTGGTATGATAATTCTCACATGGTGAGGTTTGAATATTTACAATGGGTCCTAGATCCCAATAATTCAGCCAATAAATCAAAGATATCATCCTTTCACTAATTGAAATCCAAGTATCTCATTTAGATCCATGCTACAATAAAACTTCACAAGACATGAGTTTCTGCACATCCGAATGTAATGGCTAATGGTCCTCAAAGACTTGAGTAGTGGTATGATGTTAGTTCAAAATGAACTTGCATGAATATTAACTCTATTTTCAGATGCAATTAATTAATAAAATATGAAAGGATATACATGTTGATTTATCAACAAGCACATGGCAATACAACTGAAAATGTATTACTACCTGGTTTCTATAAAGATACAACTATGGATGAACGTAAATATAAAAACCAATTTCTATTTCAGTGATCATGTTTCCCTCTAATCAAAAATTTCAATACAACCATATTCTAGCTTCAATCAATAAGCACTTGACATTTAAAATTTCTACATAATTTTGTAAAAACAATATGGTTAAGAAGAGTATTTTTTAAGTCAATGAGTAGCTCTACAAATTAGCACAAATATCACCATATTTACATCACTTTAATATGTTCTATCTAGTAAACAAACAACCCAACCAATAATATAGCAACACCGTGGTTGCATCATTTAAACATACTATTTTTTGGAAAAGAACAAGTAATAAATTGTTTCATAAGATATCATTATTTTAAACCCAATCATGCCTCCAATTACTTCTTGGTGCATCTCGGTCAAATTGTCCTGGCTTTCATGCCCTTACCAAGACCACCAATTTCTTTTTCACAGTCTTACAAGAATCCAAGTCATATTTTTAGGCTAGAAGTTACAGGCTAAATGCCAATTTCTTTGTAATTATTCATACATAACAAGACACCCTCATTTCTACATGAACCGATTTAGTGGTTCATAATAATAAAATTTCAAGGAAATGTAGCCCCATGCAAGAGCTTTGACACCCACAAATTATCATTCGAAAGATCTCAATAAATTAAAAATCAGACCTACATATAACAACCAAGAAGAAAAATACAAATCCCCAACCGGTTGCATACGCATATTGATTGGGTTACACAAATCGATTCCTTTATGAAAATTGGTTTGTATACCCAAATCGATTTGTTTACAGAATACACATAACAAAATTTTAGTTTAACAAAATAAAAACCCACAAGCACAAATCGATTTTAAACACACAAATTTAAAAAACATTTTCCTTCTTCCTCTACAAGAAAAACCCAACTCTTTTCCTTTTTGGTGTAATTTATTATAATGCAGAGAAGGAATTTTTAACCTTTCTTTTATTTTATTTTTGTTTATCAAAACCTAAAACCCCATCTGCGTATTTTTGTGGGTTACATTAAAACTAGACAAAGAAAACTAAAAAGAATAGAAAATCCATCAATTTCCTGTTCATACTCCATCTCCAAACAATTAAATCAAAAGCTATCCACAATTTTTTTGATTGCCATTAAAAAATGAATGTGTATTTCCTAATTTTTTACAAATAATGCAGTAGAGAAAGGAGAAGATATTCACGCCTGAAGTAAACCCAGAATCAACAACCTTCTACTCTTCCCGGTCCAACAATTTGAATCCTTCTTTCTTCCAAAACTCACACAGGTATTCTAGAAGGGGAGAATGAAAATAGTTGGGCGGCATATTGAAAAAAATTTGGGCTTCCCAATGTTAGTATGTTAGTACGTGTTGAAGGTGTTTCACTTTATGAAACCCATAAATTTCAATAACTAAATAAAACTTTTGGCTTACATTTTAAATCCCTCTAATATATATATATATATACTAATTAATATTTCATACATTTTTTTACTTTAGTTGTTACCCAACTTAATGGTTGAATTAAAATTAACCTTCATAATACAAGTCCACACATTTCAAACAATATATTACCATAAAAATTAGTTGAATTTACATGTTTATATAAAACATTCCAATCAAAAATCATGAAGTCCATAAATAATAATTCAAGTATTCTCATTAAGCTAGCTTGATATAGCATTGTCAAATAAAATAGAGACAATTATAATCGCGGTCATGCAAAAGTCAAACAAAACAAAAGATGACCAAACAGATTAAAATAAAGTAACCGGAATACAAATAACCGAAAGATTCACTATCATTTATGAACCATTTTACCTATGATTAAGGCCTAATCATGTTTTAGGAAGGATCATCAAGGTGGGTTCGGGGTTATTCATTCCACAGTGTCATGCCCCACATCAGAAGCTATGGGTCATGATATTATGAACCAAATGAATTTAACACCCAATGATGATCTCGTCTAATCCTGTTTAGACTTAACCGTAGTTAATTTAACTTAGAATAATTTTTGGGATGTTACATATGGCGATAGGAGTATGGGAGCTTTACGTTTGGCATCCAATCTAATAGGAAACATCTATGACTCAGAATCATCAAAAAACATTAATACAGACCAAAATTTCTACGATCTTGATTTTTCGTGTGTAATCTGATACAATCAAAGGGGAAAAGATTTTCATTTTCAAAACCCCTTCCGACATAAAAATCGTTAAAATTTACTTAAAATTATGTTGATTATATTTTATAATCAATACTATTTGAAGGGCAATATAAAAAATATATCGCCAACAAAAATTTAAAAACTATCGCTAAAATTAACCACTACAAGAGTAGGTTTTGTAACCCCACACATCCACCCTTATAACAAAATTTTGGTATGATGCTTATAGAAAATATTATGCAACAAAGGAAAAATATTCTATTGCTTCGCAAGTTTCCACATTTATTTGTTAAAATAAATATTAGAACCCTAAGAAAATGTCTATTAATTAAAATTATTACACTCTGCCCAATATTGCTGAGTGGTGTTGAAAGATAAAGGCATACCTACGTCACCATGATTTGGAGGCACCATTATTGCTGACTTCATAAAAAGCTACCTTTTTTTTTGTAGATATATTTTTGAAGGATCATGAATTACATGTTTTCAGAGAGCCTACTAGGCCAATGTCTAGCAAACAATCGTCTCCACGGTGTCACATTATTTGTCTATCAATTCGTGCATATTTTTTACGCTCTCCAAATACACTAATCTCAACATTTTCCATTCATGTGGATGGGAGATACTCCACTACCGTTATTCCGAAAGGGAGATGGCGACAGGGGTATGGGCGTTATACATTTGGCAGCCAATCTAATAGGAAAAACTTAGGGCTCATATTCATCAAAATTCTTTGATATGGGCCACAAATTCTAGGATCTATATTTTCATGTTTAGTGAGAGGGGGAAATTTTCTCATTCCCAGAACCCCTTTTGGTATAAAAATCGTTAAAATAAATGGAAAAGGGTGTTTATTTTATTTTATTATAAATACTATTTAAAGGGGAATATTAAAAAAATATTACCAACAAAACATAAAAAACTAACGTCAAAGGTAACCCCTAAAGCAGTAGGTTTTATAATCGCACAAATCCAACCTTACAAAATATAAATATCAAAACCCCCAAAAAAGAACTATGACAAATCATGAAGGAATAGAATATTTTCCCTTTGTTGCATATTATATTCTATAAGCATCATACAAATTTTTTGTAATGACGCTCATAAATTTATTTGTTAAAAAAAAAAATTGAACCCTAAGAAAATGTCTCTTAATGACAATAATTAAACTCTACCCAATAGAGTTGAGATCAAAGGAAAATATATCCCACTTGTCATCATGTTTTCCAGTTACCATTATTGATGATGTCATAAAACACTACAATGTTTTTTGTAGCTATTTTTTTAAATACAAACTATTAAATAATTTAATTGGCAGCTAACCTTTTACAATATATTTCTAAAACTATACCATCTTGCAGGATATCCCGTCAAATCCACGTCCCCAATTTTTCTATGGAAACCCATCTGGTAATGTCGGAAATGAACTTCATGCAGAATCCACCCAGTAAACTTAATTTGTGGTGAACGGTTCCACTATGCACTGTCACCTACAAGAGACCAACATCTCCACATGAGTTGTGTTTTGATGCCCTTTGTTTCTCCTCCATTGATTACGCCAAAGGCGTTACCCCTATGGGAAAAGGATTTTTAGAAATTCATGGAACTGTGTTAAATTTGATGGCTTAAATGATGGTTTTTCTATTTCTAATAATTTTACTTTTCTAATTTTACATGTTGCTTTGAATTTAATATTTTTAAATTTTATTTTCAATCTTTTAAATACTGATCACTAACACTATAATTTCATTCTTCAGGTTCTCCAAGTTCTAGTCAATCCCCTGCATTAAATTGAATTTCACTGGTATGCATTTAAATTCTGTTTATACTTGTGTGTAGCAGTAGAACTATATTTCTTAGCGTCCTCTTATGACCAATTCTACAGCTTTGGTTCTTGGTCAATGAGGTTCTATTCTATGTTGTGCCTGTTTCACTTTTGAGCCATTTTTACCAGTGTGCTTATACCAACCAGCAACCCTCTTATTGTAACCAGCTGTACTTTTATCTTCTTCTTTTTTTAATATATATTTATGGATGTGTTCCAATAAAATAATTCTTAGCCTACTCAATAAAACATTAGCTTAGAGGGTTACATGGAGTAAGGTTTACCAATGAGGGATTAAAAAATTTGAATTATTAAATGTCCAAATCAGAATACTATCATGATATTTTCTTAAATTTGGGCATCTCCTATTACTTTAGTTCACAAGGAAGTTCCCAAGTTCACTGAATTCTCATCTACGAGCTTAATATTATCATAATACATCTAAGATTGCATATTAGTTATTAGAAGTAAAGAAAATAAGTATGAAATCTTAAAGCTTTTACCTGTAATTACAAATGTTGACCTAATTGCAGAAGGACTCCACCTTGGGTGCAATGCTTTGAGAAGACTCAAAATACCCGATACATGGGGGCAAGCAATGGATGTTCCACATCTGATATTAAAGTTAACAAAATGCCTATCATTATGCATATTAGAGGGTGGAGAGATGAGAGTCCACACTGTAAAGATATTGTCACCTTGTGCAGCAATGTCTGGCTACAAAAATGAAAGATAATAATTCAAAGGGTAGTCATATCTACTCACTGTATTTTTAGCACCATGATTTCCAAGGTCAGAGGAAAGACACATGTGAATAAGTTCCAATATAATAATTCTTAGCCTACTCAAAAACACATTAGCTTGGAAGGCTGCATGGAGTGAGGTTTACCAACAAGGGATATAAACAAGTCTGAACTCTGAGCATTCATAGCTTAAGAATGAGGTTCCATCTATTTTGGCACCTAATTGATCACTTTTTGTGCACCTCACCTTGTTCTATCAAGAATCAACTTGATTCAAGTCTGATTTTTCATCTAGCTCTCAGCTCATTGATTTTTTTATTTTTTTCAGATTGTAAATGAAGCAATCTATAGGCTTCTATATTATTACTATATCTGATAGGAAAATGATTGACTTAATCATTCAATCTTAAGAAATTAAAACATAATATTTAGATTCAAAAAGCTTGAGATGTTTTTCTTATTGTTTCTGAACTCGAGGAGCCTTCTTCAAATACTCCTATGGAGGACCATATATCTAACAAATGAACTGCACTGTGTAAACCTCTGCCTAAATTTTATTTTAAATACCTTAACCTTCCAATATGTATTGGTCCTCTACTATAAATATTGGTTTTTCCTTTTTTTAAACAAGCCTTCTAGTAATTCAAACTCTTCTGCTATGAATTTTACTCCATTATTTGTCTTGACTCTCGAGAATCAGGATTTTCTTTCAAATTTTCCTTTCTAAACCTCCACTAAAACATTAAGATAAGGGAAGTACTTTAAACCATGCAATGACTGGGTTTTCATAAGACCACAAAGGTCACTATGTATCTGTTCCAATACACATTTCATTTGTCAAGCATTACCTTTTTCAAAACTTTCTTTATATTGTTACATCAACAACAACAATCTCTACTTATAATTTATTTGAGATACCTTATTTAAACATTTATTGAGTTATCTCCATAATCATTATGTTTTCCTTTTCCACAACTTTGTTTATGGAGTGTACATAGTAGTATATTGCCTTTAAATTACAAGAGCTTTGTAGCAATTGTAAGTTTTTTGGACATGAATTCCCCCTACATTATCTGTTTGGATAATTTTGATAACCCATTTTGTGTTTCCCCAAGTTGGGTTTTGCCTACGTGGAAGAGGTGTTCTAGCTAGAGTATTAAGAAAACTCCTCTAATTTAAATATTTTTGGTTTGGATGAAATGGTCTGTTCTTATGATGATTGAAAAGTGGAGATTAAATAAGTTCTTAGAGTAATAGAGAGGGGTATACTAAAATTTTGGCGCATGCTTTGTTCTTATATTTTAATTTTCATTAAGGTGAATTGTTATCATTTTCTTAGTTTCTATTGAGATGGTGGTCCTTGCTGAATAAATTTAGTATGTGTAATCCATAAACAAGACATAGAAAGTGAAATTTGGAAAGCCTTGGATATTTGCATCAAGACTTTTTTTTTATCTCATATAGGAAGGTAATTGCTGAAGAATTTATTTTATTGTTTTTATTTTTGATATATTGGTGCAAGTTTTTAATGATCTTGGTAACATGATGCTTATACTACTGTATTCTAAAAGGAAAGTTTACCCTTGAATACGGTGTATGGATGTAGTATATGCATAGAGTGTAGTGTAGTGAGAATATTCCGTAATCAATGAGAGGAGGTGAATTCAGTTAGATTTTATGACTTGTTCCAGAGATTTCATGAATTGTGCTCATTGGAATTCTAACAAGTTAGTCTTTCAAGAGTTACAATGAATATTCCATAATACTAGTAAATGAGAGAGTTATAATGTATATGCATTAATAAACGTATTGGCAACAAACCACTATACAATCCATAGAATTTGAAATCACCAAAACATAACAATAAATTGCTATTTACATAGCCATCAATAAAAATTTGCAAAAAATTGTGATAAGTTTCAAGGAAATTAAAGAAAATTTGAATACGGGGTGAGTTGTACATCTTTAGAAGCCTATTTTGATGCCCCAGTGGATTTTTAGAGTAGGTATTTACCTTAGCTCATGTTCACCTAGGTACTTTATTTACCTTTATTGTATTTATCATCACCCACTTATGTGTGTGGATATTTATTTTATCTTATTTAGATATTAGGAGATATTATCTAGTTGTTAGGTATAGTTCTTTCCTTGATCTATGGTATTGCCTAGATCCTTGATGTCTAGTTCTCTTCTAAATCTATGGTCTTGACTAGTTATTTGATGACTAGTTATTTCCATGATTTATGGCTTGATCTACGACCTTGACAGGTTCTTAGATAGTTATTTTTTCCTATTTAAGCAAGGTCCATTCTCAATGTATTACATTGAGTTCCATTATAATATATGATATTGCTACTCATTTGTTTGCAAAGGTTTTATGTAAAGCTATTCTGGTGAATTGCTTTCATCTTATTAATCGTAGTGTTTGATTAACATCTTTGTTCTTGGCTTGCTATGATCTGGTTATCATTCATTTCATTGTATCAGAGCAAGAGATTGCAGTTGACATCCGTATGTAAGGTTTATTTTACAAATAAAATCTTTGTATATTCATACATTTGGGATTTGGTCGTATTTTGTTGTTGCGTGCATTTTTATGCAAAACAGAGGCTTCCATTGGATCTAGAAAGTGTGAAAACCATAAGATCAACTATAAACTTGACCATTTCTGGGGGCAGTCATTTTTTGTGGTTTTTTTGTGGTTGCAGTGAAATACACAGGTTCACCTCGGGATTTGTAGTGCCCACTTCTCTCCGACACCTTTTTTATTTATTTATTGTTTTGATACTATCGAATGCACTTATGGATATATTATAGTTTTGATATCGCATGTTAGTAGAGATCAGAGATACTGAACTGTTATTGATTTACTTCTTATATAATGCATATGGACTACTGGAGATATTTGATGTTGATATTGATATACTTTTGACATGGTTACTTATCTATAATTCTGACATGTGATATGTTTAAGTCATACTGAGTAGATCTTGATAATTGGATTAATGTGATGATCTTTTTGACATGAATGAAATGTGTAATAGAAATGTGCAAGAAATTGTAAGTGATATCATATTTACATAGATGATAATAATTCATATATAGTTGATTTTAGATTTATATCGCATATTTTGGCATGACTGTTTTAATGCAGCCACGAGGCCGAAGGAGGTATTCTCTATTCTGCAGGTATATTATATTCACAACAATATCGGGGGAGTGGAGACCAACCACACCGGAATTTGAGAAGAATCCAACTAGGGTCACCGTGGCAACATGTAATTGTGTGTGTGTTAGAATTATTTGGTTAGGGTAAAATTGTGACCTAGGGGTCATGTGTTGTTTTGTTTTAATTTTCCTTTTCTATTATGTTAGTATGTGTTTTCTTTTAGTAGTGAATTTTTACTTGGTTTATTATTTAGATTCTTGGAATTGTGCTTACCCTTTTTTAGTCATGAGTTGTAGTGTCTTAATTAAGTTAATTTGAATTTGTTTTAAACTAATTAAAAGATGTGACCAAAAGGGAGTTCATTTATTAGGCTTGATTTACTTTGGATTTTGTGTTGAGTGTTGTGTGTTTGAGTTTTGAGTGTAGCACACTCTACCCCACATGGAAAACTCGAATTTGGCCATAGAGGCCAAATTTGGAAGCTTTTGGGACAAGTCAAACTTTTCCTACACCTCTTAAAATCCCATGCCAACCCTACCTATAGGTTGGGATGTCAAATTTAGGGCCTTTTAGGTGTTTTGGGTGGATGAAAAGGTAAAATATTAATTACACTTTCTTTCAAATTTAATTTTGTCCTTTGGGGGAATGGGCTTAGATGGAGTGTGTAAGGTGCTTGTCATTCCTCCAACCACTCATTAATGGTGCATTGGAATATGAGGTTGACCAAGTGATGTGGAGTGGAGGGAAAATGAGGTGGCATCCTACTTGGAGCCACATCATCCCTCCCTCTCTTTTCTCTATTAATGGAATCATTTTTGCTTGTTTTGGGGTTGGATGTTCATTTTTTTTAGTCTCTTGTGTTTTTGGAGAGTAGAGGATTTTGAAGGAGTTTGTGGATTTTTGGAGCTTGTGGATGCTTTCTTGATCTTCAGAGGGGTTTGAAACTTCATACTTGGAACAAGCTCTACGATGGAAAGGTAAGAGCTTCATCTTTGTTTATATTATGTTATTGTTATATGCGTGTGTATATGTAGTGTTAAATGTTGTTGTTTCTTTGAAATGCTTGTTGGGTATGGGTAGAATGCCTAAGTTGGGAGTGGGAGAAGACTATGGGGAGTTTATTTGAGGGAGGCATAAGAGATTATTTTCTTGAGGAGGGAGTTTGGGTTGGGTGCCCACCTAGTATGAGAAATGCTTGCATTTTCTTCTTGTTCTTACTTCGAGGGAGCCATAAGAGTTAAGGGAGGCATAAGAGTGGATGGAGAGATAAGGGGTACTTGAGGGAGGCATAAGAGTTGTTAGGGGTATTGTGTTTTGCATTAGAGGCTTTTTAGGTGGCACCCATCCCCATTGGGAGGCATAAGTGGCCTCCCCATAGGTCTTACTCTTTTGGCTTTCTTGATAAGCCTTGTTACATTGTTGTTTTGATTGTTTTCTTCTTATTGAGTTGTTTTTGTGTTTGTGTGAAAATGGAATGAATGTGAAGTGATTTGTTAAGTAGTGTGGAAGCTAGTAGTTTCCATGAGTTGAGATCTTTTCCCATTGTGATGTGGTTGGGGCTCGGGGGCCAATGGAGAGGATGGCTTCTCTTCTCCATTGGGTATCTTGGTTGGGTGGAGAGCATTGCCTTTCCCCCTATTTTGTTGTGAATCAAGAAAAATTTTGGAGGAGCTACCTTGTTGGTGTTTGGAGCATTGGAGTCTTGTTGATGGCCATGTAAAACTTCTTGTATTTTACCCACATAGAGTGGAAGAAATTGTAATAATGTAGTTTGTTATTTATCTACAATTTTAGGATGGTTTCCCACATCAAGTGCAGGACATTGTAATGAAATTGTGAAGGGAAGGTGTATTCAAATAGTTGTTATTGATATTGCATTGCATGTAGAAAGAAACTATAAGAAAAGAAAGAAGAAAGAATGTTATTGTAAAGTTAATTGCAAATAGAAAAGAAAGATTCATTTTCATATTATACTTGCATTAGATAGTTAGTAAACCTCTTGCTTATTCCTTGGATAATAAAAGGGTCAATCGGAAAAGAGTTTATTACTCTTTTAGTGGAATGACAACCTTTATTTAGTGTGTTGTTCTTGCTCTTGTTTTAGAATATATTAATGGAAATGTTTTTGTAAAATATCGTGTGGATTGTTAGGAAATTTGTATTATGAAATATTAAATTTCATTGTGTTACTTAGAAGGCATGTATTGTAAAAGTTAGAATATTAGTGTATTTTTCTTGTATTGTTGATAAAAAAAAGAGCTTCAATTTTAATTGTCTTTTAGAAGGTAAATGAAGTTGTCTAATTACTAATTCTAGTATGTAAATCTCCTTTTAAAAAAAATAAAAATTCTTTTATTGTGAATCTATTTCAAATTGCGAATGGAAATTAAATTTATATCCATTTTACCTTATATTTTCAATATCTATCAAATTGTTAAAAGAGAAAGTGTCAATACAAATATTTAATTTATCGATATTACAACCCACATCCCCTTATTGCTTCGATAATAGCATTACCATTTCTTCTTATTTCATTATTACTAATAATAAAATATTTTAATATTAAAAATATTTATTAATACGAAAATACAATAATATTAATATCCTATTAATATGCTAATAATTTTATTATATTAATAGACTCGTAATATTATTGTAATAGTAAAAACATTTTTTTTATATATATAACCATTGAAATGAATCCATATAAATCATATATTATATAAGTTAGTTTCTTTTATTAATGAAAAACTTTCAAAAAATGAAAAATCCCCTACCGCAACTTTGGTGTAGAGCCCAAACAAAAAAAAAAAAAAAAAAAAGAAGTGGGGTCGACCCCCCCATCCCATCCCCTTAATTCCTAAACTACCCAAACCCCTTTCCATAAAATGCAGCCCCACCTAATTAATAACCCCCTCCTCGTACGTGGCTTTTTCCCACTTCTAAACAAATAAAAAAATCTGCAGCAAAATGTATATTTCAATTTTAGTGGACTGTATATTTCAATTTTGCGGCCGAGTCTCCTTTGGGTGTGTGAGTATATATATATATATTTTAAATCTCTTTTAAAATATTTATTTCGGGTTTAATCATTATTTCGGGCTTACCCATTAATGAAAGTTTGTTTATATATATTTTGAAATATTTATTTCGCGTTTAACCATTATTTCGGGTTTACCCATTAATGAAAGTTGTTTATATATATTAAGAATAAAATGGCTAAAATTACCCATAACTCAAATAATATTGTCAAACAAAAAAAAAAGGTTTCCGGGTTTTGATAAAATAATCGATTTCTTTTTGTGTTTATACACATACAGATATCAAGGTTCTTGTTGTAATTTTTTTTCTTTTTTTTCCCTCTTTCAAAACTAGAATAACAATGGGCAAAAGCCATAACCAAGGTAAGAGAAATCTCTCTCAAATGAAATACAAACAATTGGGTAAAATGATATTTTGAAATAGAGCAAACCCTATGAGGGAAATGTTAAAACTAGCTCCTTTTCTTGTGTGCATTCTCCCAAGAGCTTGAGCTTCCTTCCATAGCCTCCCTTCTTCCTCTTTCAAACCTGCATGGCAAACAAAAGAAAAACAAAAGAGTTAAAGTAAAAATGAGTAATAAAAGATCCATAAGGATATTCAGGGTTTCTTTGGTCCACCCTAAATCTAAGGGCTATAATAGAATCTATCCAATGGCCTATAATTGTTCCTACATCACTTAAGTGATGGGAAAATTGGTGGGGATGTGTTTAATTTAAGTAAGGGTAATGTTTTAATGGGGACTAAGGGGGTTAAACTAGTTTACACACTTACCCTCTTGGTGTAATAAATCAAGTTACTTATGCATAGCTTTAAATAGCTATAGAAATTATTAGTGGTATTTAATTAAATTGTGAATTAATGTTATTTAAAAAATAATAATAATAAATACATTTAGAAGGGATTATTGAGTTAAGTAATAAGTGGAGCGAATGAACAATATTTATATAAAAAAAAAAAACCTTGGAACTCATAAATAATAATGTAGTCGTAATATTAAAATAGAGGGTTAGGTCAACTGTGTATAATGTTTAATTATTATTTCGGCCACCATACTTTTATGTAAGTTAAAATCAAAAATTAACCTTGGTTAAAGTCAGAAGTCGGAAAAAAAAAAAAAGTCATAAATTACTTATTTAATTAAATGGGTTTCTTTGGCGGAAATTTTTTTGTGGGCGTTACAGGATTCATGCCACACGGTTAAGAAATCGAGGAATTTTTTTACTGAGTTTTTTGGATTTCATGAGATGAAAATTGGGTTGTTTTCCGGTACGGCAGATCATTTTCAAGTTGTGCGCACAAGAATTTAGATTCTTTCCTATTTTGGCAGGGATCCACAGATGTTGTGCACGCTTGCAAACACCCATTAAAATTCTTAGCCCTTGGTCATATGGTTTGGTCATATGAGGGTTTAAAGCTTGTGATTCCTACTAGTAGGTGCTTAATTTCAGTGACCTTTAATTTTATTGGTGTGGTGAAGGCAACAACATTTTATTTTGTTTTAGTGGCACCTAAAATAAATAATAGGTCAAAATATTAAAAAGATTGTAACTTTTGATTGGTAACTCAGTTTTGAGTGTCGTTTTTTGCAAAAGTGCTTGTTTTTTCGTGATATTTTCATTGGAAATATTTATTTTGAGACATTCACTATAATTATAAAGTTCCAAATATGGAGGAGTGTTGTAATCAATTGTGGATGCAATTTTGGCTGAGCGTGACGTCCTAAATTTTTGGGAGTTGCAGTTTATACCTATCATGGATTCTGAGAATGATATGATTTTCTCTAAAATATGTGGACTTCAAGAGGATATTGTAAAATTTATGGAATAAAATAGATCACTCAAGAAGAAAAATTCTCTTCTACAATCACTCATTCATGATAAGGATACAATAATACACTCCCTACAGAACAAACTTGCTAGCCTATAGCATCACCATTATATTGTGGACAACCATATCCATGATCCTAGTCCACTTGCAGCTGTTGCTCTTGTACCCACCTACATTGACCTGTCATTAATTAACCCTGAACCTACTTTTGATGCTTATAAACCTGTGAGGTTTGTTACTGCATGCTCTTCTACATCTGTGCCTATTATAGTACCACATGTTGTGTATCCTACTTCTGCTCAGATGCATGGATTTTTTGAGAAGCATACCACTACATTCCGTTCTCGTGTGATCCGTTCTATGGGTCTCACTAGCGGAGTCATTGATAGACATTCACAGGGTATTGTTTCCTCTATTCCACATGTTAAGTGGAATTATCATCATGACATTGGTTTTTGAGCAGATACTTCATTGGGATCACACATTGACAGAGCTCCTTTTTTTGTTCGCTCAACTCTTTCTGAGGATCATGAGCAACATATGAGTTCTGCACCTTCACTCAGGATTAGAAACTTGAGATTTTATCTGTCTGACATGATCAACCTGACACACATTTTGATGTTCTTTTGCATGCACCCATTGTGCATTTTGCACCAAGTCATATTCAGGTATCTTCTTCATCCATCCGTGTTGATTTGGGGTGGATATCTGATCACTCGTGGTGGTGACATAGGAATTTTTTTAGAGGACTCTACAGGAGTGCCTCCTCCACCATTCGGCCTCTTGCTCCACTTTGTATACCTTCTGCATTGTGATGCTTCTTGTTTTGAGTATTTTTCTTTAGCATGTGTAGTGTATCTCTCTTGTTTGTTGAGAGATTTCATATCTGTATTTTCGACACTTTTGGCACGTTGATAGTTTCTCTTATGTGGGAGATATTCTGGTGGAGCGCAGTGTTATTTTTTCAGTGTTCGAGTAGTTGTTTTAACAACTCATATAGATTTGTAGTGCCACTCCACCCATTCACCAGTTATGGGAGGGTGTGGTGCTTATCTTGTTTCTTCGGGTTTTGTGTCCTTACCTCATTACCTTGGATTTTCTTGGATCGTGGCACACCTATTTACAACACTTGATTGAATTATGTTTGGTGTTTTTTTTACACTTTCGACATTACTTCGTTGACAATCTCCTTGTATGGATCTATTTTGGTGGAGCCCAGTGTCAGTTGTTTTTTAGTTTTGTGATTGAGCAGTGGATTCAGAACATAATACACACCAAACTTCTTCAACATTGTATGATTATTTAGAGCCGAGATTCTTGGGATGCCTTGGAGCGGGTCTTTACTCTCTTTACTTTGTTGTTACTAGTTTTGGGTACCTTGCGGTGTCCCTTTTTTCCCAGTTATTGTACACGAGTACCTCATCAGGCCTAGTTGTTGGGACTCATACTGTGGACATGCCACTTTTATTTTGGCCCCTAGCTCAACTTGAGGGGGGGTGTTAGAGTAGGTATTTACCTTATCTCATGTTCACCTAGGTACTTTATTTACCTTTATTATATTTATCCTCACCGACTTATGTGTGTGGATATTTCTTTTATCTTATTTAAGTATTAGGAGATATTATCTAGTTGTTAGGTATAGTTCTTTCCTTGATCTATGGTATTGGCTAGCTCTTTCCTTGATCTATGGTATTGACTAGATCCTTGATGTCAAGTTCTCTCCTAAATCTATGGTCTTGACTAGTTCTTTGATGACTAGTTATTTCCTTGATTTATGGCGTGATCTATGACCTTGACTGGTTCTTAGATTGTTATTCCTTGCCTATTTAAGCAAGGCCCATTCTCAATGTATTGCATTGAGTTCCATTATAATATATGATATTGCTACTCATTTGTTTGCAAAGGTGTTATGTAAAGTTATTCTTGTGAATTGCTTTCATCTTATTGATCGTGGTGTTTGATTAGCATCTTTGTTCTTGGCTTGGTACGATCTAGTTATCGTTCCTTTCATGAATTGTAAGTACATTTGATTATTCTGATTTAATATCAACTTGAGTTAAGGAGATTGTGAGGAAAAGAGGTGGACGTAAAAAGAATGGGAAAATTTTAAAGATGATACTGTAAATTTGATTTGATTTGATTTTGTATTCTAGGATAGAGATTGATTGGATTCTTCTATTTAAAAATATGAATCTATAATGTACAAATCCGTTTTTCTTCATAACATAATCATTTTACTCATTGTGTAGGATGTCCCACAGAATTTGGTATACCATGTAATCATAAAACAATAGGTTTCCAGCTGGAGAAAGCGAATATCCATGCAGACTCACAATATTCGTATGTTTGATGCTTCCAACTATTTCAAGCTCATTTCCAACTTCACACAAACTTTGTGGGTAGTGACTGTGCAGTCTCTTTATAGCAATTCAATTACAATTCTTTACAACACATTTATAAAATAGTTCTTGTAACACCATAGCCAACTATATATTTCTCATTTATATTTTCTCTTATTCTTATAATGTCATCATACATGTGAAGAGCCATGTCTATAAATCATTCCATCCAATGGTGCAAGGTTTAAGACCATAATTGTTTGTTATGTTTCTTTTCTCTTGTGCATAATCAAAAGCTTCTTCATAATCACACGTAAAGCCATATTTTTTTGTCACACTATTCTAGATGGTAAGTATGTCAATGACTACGGTGTATGGGTGCAATATATGTAAAGAGTGTAGTGTAGTGAGAATATTCTGAAGTCAATGAGAGGAGCTGTAGTTAGTTACAAAACAAAGGTATTCTTGAGAGTGAGTATTCGCAAACTTACATGTCACACTTGCATTTGTATTCAATTATTACACAATTAACCATTATCTAACTTCCCTTCTAATGTATTTTGCAACATTTTTTCTGGCTTTAAAAGAAAATCAGTATTGTCAATCACATCCCTTATAAACATCAACTACAAAAGTAATAATTATCTTTCTAAATCTCAACATAGCTGACTTCCTTAAGAAAATGACCAGCCCCATTACATATTCATAAGCCCTATAAAGGGAACATAGTGAATCCCACTAACTAATCTTCACCACCACTGGCCTACATGTTTGCGCTATCTGCACACAAATAAAATATATTGACTACTTAGGTCTTACATATGTTTATGCCATAGAATTCTTAATTAGATGATGCATAACAGTCCCTTAAGCCAAGTCACTTGTAGAAATTCTTACCCTAACATCATAAAGGACAAAATAATGGCTATTTCATCTCTCCAAATGAGTTTTAGTAGCAAAAATTGTGTTACGACGACTGCTATGGTTCCCAAGAAAAAGAGAGTTCTGAAAAAACTTAACATTAATTGAAAATTTGCATTGTACATTTTACGTCGAACGAACACTGGCTTGGAAATAAATGGTTTTTAAGGAGAGAAAAAATAAATTAATGTTAGACACCTCACGTACAAAAAGAAAATAAAAACGTAAGAGATCAATGGCTTCGTCATCCTCTGCCGCTCCTCCGTCGAGTTCTCTTACTGTGACAAAATCCCTCTGTGCCTTCACCATTGTAAAAATTCCTTTCAGCATAATAATATGTCCTTTACTTTTTTTTCAAGTTAGATTTTTTTTTTAAAATTATGTAAAATTGGTAAATAAATAATTTTTAGATGAAATATTTTTTAAAAATGATAGATGCTCTATTAATTTTATTTTATTTTGTATATTTAAGGTTTTAAAATTTTATGGTTTAGATGTACAAAAGTTTCAAACTGCTACTTAGGATTTGCTAGGGTTTTTTATGCATACGCTCGTGTTATACCACTACATGCTCCGTGTCTCTTTAGCCTTTCTAAGGTTTTCCTTTAAGTCATATTATAGTGAAACCTGGCTATTTCCCCACCGCTAGGGATGTTATTTTCCTATAAATGGCCAACTCTCCTTCCATTGAAATGACTGTTGCAAATGGTGGTGAAAACGAGTCCCAAGTGTGCACGTACATTTGTACCGAAAGTCTACAACAAGCTATGAAATCTGAATCCTCCTCAGCTGTTGTTATTTACGATGAATATAAAACACAAACAAATATAATAATTTTTAAAAATGAAGAAGTGTGCTGGTGGGCAAGTGAGTGCATAGAGGAAGTGTGGCAGGGACTGGCGTGTAGCTGGTGGTCTACTAGGGAATGACCGCCTAAAACCCCTGCAGAGCTGTCATTTCCCTTGCAAAATAATAATGCACTTTATTTGGGATCCAAAGCCTTTAACCACATTGAAACCCAAGCCAACGTTGTAAATTTTAGCACTAATTGGATAGTTGCAATAGGAGCTTCCGACAAGATATGCACAAATTGGTTTGTTAGAAATGTTGTTAAATCTCTTAAGAAAATGCAATTATCATGTGTAAAACTAGATTCCATCTCCTTTTCCAGCATCCTCCCAACGTGCACTAAAATGGGATCTCTAGAGCAGGGTATTGATATCCATCAAAGCATAATAAAAACCAATTTTATTGTCAGATGTTGTAGTTGCAAATGCTCTGGCTTAGCATGGATGTAAAACATGGTTTTGTTGAAATAAGGTATTATATAAGGGAGCCTCCAATTTTAAGTCTTAATCTCACTGCATTTTGTAGAAGGGCGGTGTTTCTGTCAGAGCCTCCAGGCATAGAAAAAGGAGAATCCTTTATTATTATTGTTTTTCTTTATCTCCTTGTTTTCCTTCATATGATGCCACTGGTCCAAGTATGGTATGCTTAAATCCCATTTCCACAACCTTTTTTTACAATAGATCCTGTAACTGGGAATATGGAAAAATTACATGAGTTTGAGATTAACATTGGGTGGTGTTTGCATTGTATGATTTTATTCTTTTAGCGTTGATTTGTGGAAGCATGTGTCTGACAAGCAAGCTAATGAAAAAACACCTCTAGGGGGGGCATCTTTCTTGGGGAGGCAATAAGTGCAGGTTATTCACAAATTGGTTTTATAGAAATGGCTTCAAATAATTTCAAAAAATGTAAAGAGAAGGTAAAGAGGTTGATTCCCAACCCCTTTCTGGTGTTCTTATGAGTACAGATATCCAGGTTATACATGAAGTGGGTTTGTTAAAAAAACTTTAGAAATTTCAAGAAAATTTAACTGGCATATTTAAATCCAGATCCCCACATCTTTTGTTTATGTCCTTCTCTGTCTTTGTTATTCATCGCCTAAATCATTGCTTTCTAATGCTTATCTTGGCATGGTTTCTAGTTGGGTTCAAGTTGTTTTAATGAGCTTGAGACAAGGATTGAACTACTGGTGCCTAAGTTATATTTGGATTTTTTTTCCCTTGGAGTGTGAGGAGGAGAAAGTATTTCTTCACTACCAGTAGGCTTGTAACCCGTGTAGAATAAGAGCTTTGCAATAATATATGTGTATTAAATGTGGCAACTTAAATTAACATGACAAATGTTGGTTGGGGTAGTTTGAAGGATTCAAATATCCTAAGCAAGGATGTGTCTTGAATGGTCAAAAAATAGAGGGGTTTTGTTGCATGTGGACTGGTAGAATACTAAAAGACAGATAAATCTTGTGGAATGTAGGTGAACCTCATGCATTGTAGACGTGAATATTATCATGCATGGTCTCCTTACCTTTTCTTATTTAATATTTTAAATTTGGTTCTTCATTTGTAATATGATAGAAACATTAAACCACTGGATAATATTACAAATGGATATGTAGTCGAATTTAAATAGTGTAAAAGAAAAGAAAATAAAATAAAACAACACCTAGTGATTTTGGAAACCTATTTAAAATTTAAACATTAACTGTGGTTGCTAATATAACCTTATACAATGATACTTAAGTATCTGTATTATATTCTTGTACCTATTGGTATTGGTGAGAGCTAGATGATGTCGTCAAATCAAACAACCATTTTTCTACCTTACAAAACTAGAAAAAACGTGATTTCTAGAGACTTTCAAAACAACATTTTTATCCTCGTTAAAGAGATGCCATGTGTCATATGTGTTCCTTGTATGTATGGAGTTACATCAAGCATTAACTCGGCCTCGTTTGACCATTTTTGATCTCTTTGTTGTTTCTCTAGGAGCCCTGTCACTCATTTTGAACCACTGTTTCAACCCTAAGAAAAAAATAAATTATCCACCTTGAAAACATATAGTATCTTCACTATACAATTGCTTGTAACTAGTTTAGTGAAAATCACTCTTCTTGATAGTTTAGCAAATCCATTTTGTAGGCCTCCAGTTGTAGTTTGACTAGGTCAAACTGAACCAGTTATGACCAGTGGCTCCAGAATACCTGTCGCCATTGAAAACCATTTGCTAGTTCTCAGTCTCATCGACTCTGGTGAATTATCCATATATAGGGGAACTTTTTAGAAGTTTCTCGTTATGCGTTCCTCCATCGAATGATCCCTCAAGCTAACTTTTAATCATTTAAAGCTAGGTCAATTACAACCGATAGCCTCAGAAAACTGGTTGCCAATCATAAAATTTTCACTTGTTATGAATTCCTTCAGTTCTTATGAATTATTTTTGTATATTAGGACATGTATAATCTTTCTCATGGTATGTTTGGTCACCAAACAACAACGTTTCAAACTGGTTTCTTCACCTTCGAGCCTAAATTGAACATTTTTGCAGGTAGCAAGAAAACAAGAAAATAAAGTTGCAGGACCCTTGTCTAGTTTCCAAACCATCATGGAAACTTGTTGTCACATGTAAATAACTATTTAAAACTCGATCATGTTACTTGTGTGAAATTTAACTTTTGGAAAAATAGTGTTTCTCTCTCTTCCTAGCTCTTTCTCTCCTTGGTTAAGAAATGAAGTGAAATGAAATGAACTCAATCCACGTCTCTAACCTTCTCCTTTCGAATGCAAATTATTATTTTCATGTAAATGGAAACTGAAAACATGTTAATTATGCTAGATCTCAGTGGATGTTATTCAAGTGATTTAGCGCTCATTTCATGCTCAATTGGTTTTGCAAGATATAGGAAAGATGGATAAAAGGCATGGTGTAATTCACTATTTATTATTGTAATGTATATAGGTCAATTTAGAATTTATCTATGTATCATGTATTGCCATGTTACAGAAAATTTTAAATTTTAAATTTTGTAATATGCATGAGATGTTAGTTTTAGATATACCTTGAGAAATGTGCATTTAATCATAGGCATAATTTTAATTCATATATACATATTGTAAAAAGGTTGATATATATATATATATATATATATGTTAAATGAATTTGAATTTAATAACTTGTAGTGTATTTACAATGAAATATAGACAATTAACTAATTGGGGTGCCATGTTTTCCTTACGTTGAAAATGCAATAAATAAATCCAAACGAAACAGTCAACCCTAGTTCAAATTCATGCATAGCTAACCTTCCTGTGTTAATTCCTTAGCATATAAACTCATACCTTTGAATGAACCTTGCACTTTATGAAAAATACTAGTTTAGGTCAATAAGAGCTCAAGAATGTGTTTATCATCTTAGTTGGTATGTTTAGTGGCATCATCGTAAGCCCGCAGATTGGAGTGTCACGATCAAACTTTATCTGGAGTAAGTAGAACTAGCACTTTGTTACTATCCTAGTGGACTACCTTGTCTTCCGAAGTTAGATTTAGAAATAAATTTCTTCATCAAATGATTTTCTTTTGGGATACCAGATGACACAATGGAGCGAGTGAAATAGTTATACTATTACTTAAACTTTTGTTAATGACCTCTTTAGATCATCTCAGCTAGATGTTTTATCTTGGCTAGTGATAGTATAGCGCATGGGTCCTTTGGAGAGGGCTTTATTCGGTAATTATGTTTTTTTTCACCTTAAGTTGATCTGTTATAGGGCATAGATCCCTGAGTGTAAATCCCAATCAAATTAAACCATAGTTGTTTTGGAGGTTAACTGGTGGGTAAAAAATTGTAAGGGAATTTTTGCAAAGAAAAATGATTTGAAGGATGTTGACTTAAGAGAAATTAGGAAACTGAAAACTTGGTTCCATAATTCCTTGTTATGCCACTTATGACATTAAGAATAAAAGAAATTCCTCATGTGGAATTGCAAAATGTGGAAACATGGGATCTCACTTTGATAACATATCACTTATGGTTTGTGTATGATTCTGATGCTTCCAATCATGTACTTATTTAATATATTAGACAAGTACTTTCGTAACTCTTTTGTTACAAAGTGAGGCCTATAATGAGACCATAGTGCAATGTTAGAGTAAAGAATATAAGAATAAAACAAGATTTGAGGTTATGAATTATGTCATTATTGGAGTCCCTGTAATTGAATTAAACATTTTCTTTTGTTAAAAAGAATATGAATTGCGTTAGTGTTATCTAACTTTGATTAAACAAAAGACATGTGTGTGTGTGTGTGTGTGTGTGTGTGTGTGTGTGTGTGTGTGTGTGTGTGTGTGTGTGTGTGTGTGTGTGTGTGTCTATGTGTGTGTGTGTGTAAATAAAATTTCTTGATGTGGAAATGTTGAATGCATTCAACAAGTTCTTAATATATCTTAACTACGATGGGAAATAAGGATGTCGAGATCAAAAAATGTTTTGAGAAAAGAAATATTAAATCTAAATCTCTACAAATCCTAAGATTTATGTCTTGACAGCACTTCACCTCCACTATTGTAGTAAGGGTAAAATTTAAGCATTGAGTAAATGTTTGAGAAACATAAGCTTAGCATAAGAATTGGTGAATTAGGAACTTTGTATGCATTTTGAGAGATTGAAAATAGTAATGTAATTTCAGAGATCGTTGTGAGGGATAAAGAGATAATCTAAATGGTCAAACTCTAATTTGTTTGTGAAAGTAATATAAGAGCCTGTAGGTGGAAAATGACAAAATTATCCTTGCATAGTAATGTTGATGCGTAATCACAACACCACTAAATTTCTGCAACACGATGGGTTGAGATCATCAGTGTGATTGCATATCATGGAGATTTTCCCAAAGTGTGGGACTTTGCAATCGGGAAAGCTCTCCAGATGAAGGTCGGTTCCTATTCCTCTGTTCAAGTGCACACATACAATTTTCAGAGGATCTACTCAAAAATTATTTCAGATTTTCCAAGGAGACTGGGTTAAGAAGATGCATGGAAATAAACCTAACTAATAGAGGTGATGCACCAAAGGAATGTTGAACACCTGCTTTGCAATTAAACAAAAACCATAGAAATGCAATATAGTCACTATGCACAATTAGCAAAAAACTACAATGAGAGATTAGGAGGATGCAATGAACACAAGAGAGGGTTGAAATCATCCACAAACTTACCTTATTGCTCCAAAAATTGATATAGTGCATTACAATAGCCAAATGGAAAAAAATTGCATTATAACATGAATGGGAGGTTATAAAACTCCACAAATTTGCTTGAGACCAAGGAAGAATGGAGGGTACAAAGAAAAAAATGTCCAACAAAAAAATGCCCCTCCTTACAATATATATGAAGAATATGAGAGAGAAAGGAGAGAATAAATCACATCCTACCTCAACCACCCCAAAAGAGAATTGAATTTTCCTGCAACAATGATGGGTTCCACTGCAAAAACCCATTCCTCCATGTGTTGTTCCTTGTTGGGAAAGAAAGGAAGCCCATACTTCATTATGGTGGTCAGTGAGAAGCTTGATTGAATCAAAAATGAAAGAATATATTTTTTCATTTTTAAGAACTTAGTCCCACAAATTTAAAGATATCCAGTCATAATTTAGTAGCAGACATAATGATATTTCCAAAAAGTCCTCTTTTCCCTCAAATCCGAGCTTCCAATTGAAATTTATGTTCATCTGAAGGTCATGCTCAGGCGTTCCACGTGGGCTCTCACAATATTTTAAAATATCTAAGCATTTAAAATTCTTGATGGGCTTGATGATTCATCTTTCATTTTTTATCCTAGGACATGTGGAGGGACTGTGCTTTTTTGGGGATGTGCCTTTGGATTTTACCTTTGAAGTTTCACTGATGAGGCACGTGGAGGATTCCGCTGGCTCTTCCCATGCTTACACTATTCAATGGCCAGTGTAACTTTCTTGGGCTCTAACCACGTGGAGAGCCTACGCTCATTTGGGGATCTGCCTCTTGATTTTACCTTTGAAGTTGCGCCGATGAGGCACGTGGAGGATTATGCTGGCTCTTCCCATGCTTGGAATTTTCAACACTCGGTTCAAATTTCTTAGGATCTGATCAAGTGGTGAGCCTACGCTCATTTGGGAATATTTATTTTAACCATCATAGCAAAGGTGATCCAAAGAGACACGTGGACGATTCCATTTTCCTGTTTATACTTAGCCGATTTGAGCCTCGAGTGAACAATATTTTAAAAGATCTAAGCATTTAAAATTTTAGGTGGGCTTCATGATTCATATTTCATTTAATTTACCTTCTACCAATATTTTCAAAACTTCTTTAGGTTTGGAGTCTATCTATGCAAGATCCATGTGGAAGCCCCATGCATTCTTAAGATATTTTATGCATTTTAGGGTCCTCGGAATGCAACGTGCCAACACGTGGAATCATCTGCAAACATGCTACTTTGTTCCTTTGGCTGAGTAAAGGGCCCCACTATATATAATGTCAAAACCCCTTTTTGAGTCAGACCTTTGTAGTTAGATCCACGTGGAAACTCTACAGTATTTCAATATTTTACCCCCTTCCTTTCACTCTTGAAGTTGTGAAGGTTGGACACTTGGCATCATCTGTAATCTTGATTTGCTTTCTTCAAGTTTACTCACTATGGGCTCGATTTTGACTTACTGAATTATCTTTCTTCATTTGTTTGGTGTGTAAGGTCGTGCTTGATAAAAAAATTTATGAAGGGAAAAATTGGATAATAATAATGCTCTTGGAATGTTAATCATAACTATGATGTAATCATGGTAATGATGTGTGTGGGCTTGTCAATCCTTGGGTCCCTTTTTTCGTGGTTGGGTCATTACTAACATTCATTCATTAGGGAAAGTGTGGCATCGACATTTATATGGTGTTTGTTTGTGTCTATGTGATTTGATGAACTTTTGTAAGTGTCTTATCCATTGTTTAGTTTCTCTACTTATAGCCTTGTGGTGTTGTGTAGATAACAATGTAAATAAAAAAACAATTATTCGGGTATTTTTCTTGTTGTGATTGTCAGTGAAATTTTTGTGCATTACATTTGGTATCAGAGAAAAGTATCATGCTCTAGAACCTTTGGGATAGATTGGAGTTGCGATGGTTTTTACATGGTGGTGGTAGAGATTAGAAGAGTAATTTAATATAAGTGTGATGTGAACTATGTTGTAATTATGATATGGTGAACATACATGTTGTGTATGTTACTTAGTGCGTATTTTTATAATGTTAATGTGCTTGTGATGAGAGTATTCACTCTCCTTTTCATGGATTCTATGAATAGTTCACGTGTGATGTAGCAACTTATTGTGTTTGAAAAGAATTTTATTGTGGATTACAGATTATTGGAGCATTTTGGTATTAAGTGATATGAATGTGTATTGATGTATTACATGAAAAAATTGGTGTAAAGTGAATTATATTGTATCATGATGTCATCACCATGTTGTGATGAATCGTGTGTGTAACCATGTTGTAATTGCAATTGACTATCTGTTGTAATGTTAGACATTGTGTTTTTCATATGTATAATTCGTGTAATATGTAATGGTTAATTTCGTGATTTAGGAGCATATTGTCAACGTATGATCCTTATTGTGTAATGATTTAAATTTGGGTATAGTATGTGGTAATTTTATGTATCATAAATCGTGAAAATAATGATTGTGTTATACCCTATATATATCATGCGTAAGACACCATGGTAAATGTGTGTGAATCACCATTGTGTCCGTGATGTAGTTATGTGTTATGTTGTGGACCCTACACTAACCGAACCTAAGGGAAATCGGTAAAAGGTGTATGTTTTGAGTGAGAAGATGTGTACCATTGACCAATCACTCGAGCCAAGTACGAGATAGGAAGTTGAGTCTTACATAGGGTAAAAACCCACTTTTGTTCATTTGGTATGTATGACACTTACTCAACGGGTGTCATGCATATTGTGTTTCATGGAAACCTTAGGCTCAGTAGATGATGACTTGTACTCCTTTCTCTCTCCCTATATGGTTATCATATGGATTCAACATAATTTTAGTTATGACTTTGTTGATCATTTTTTGAAGCGGTGGCAGGATTATTTAAACATAGATGATGATAGTTGTATTATTTGATATAATACTTTTTGAGATGAGGCTTGATGTATGAGTGCCAGAAACTCAGTGAGAACCCGTTTGGTGGAAGTATAAGGACACATAGTTATTGTAATGTGTTATTTCTCTCTAGGTATTTTATTTGTAAATTTAACACTTTCTCTTTTCTTGCAAAAACCAATAGTTTTCTTGATTGACATGATCTTATATTTTGGGCACCTATTTGATTGTTGCACTAACATGCAAATTTTTGCACTAATTATGGATAATTAGCCATTTGATTTTCTTTGTCTTAAATTTGTGTATCAATTTAAAAAATATTATAGCCTAGCCCAAGGCTGGAGATTTTTGCCACTTGACATTTGATATGGATCATTATGCTGGTTCTAATGTCATAATGTTATGATTCTCATGTGCGTATTTCACTAATGCCTCGAGATTTTGGTGTAATGGTTCATTCCATTTGGTATTAGAGTGACCACCCAAGTTCAAGTCCTAACACTGGTAGCAACACCGGCATTATAGTGTTTTCCTAGGGCTCATATAGGGAAGGGTGTGGTCTCGCTATACACATGCATATCTAACCCAGGGTTCGGGAAACGGAAGCGTGGTGGGATATTATGATCCTCATATGCAGATTTATCTAACACCTCAAGGTTTTTGTGTAACCTTTTGTTACATGTAATGTGTTGGAATAGGGTCATGGGAGTCACCATGGAGTGGTAAAAGCTATGGACCCATTTCGTTGTATAGGGGCATGCCCCAAGGAGTTACAAATAACTAGCAGTTTCTTGAACCACGAGTTATTATGTCACTTGGGATAGAGGTGTTTGGACCTTATGTGCCCAGGGCCATAGGGTGACCAACCTCTTTTCTGTAACTAAAAGGAAAATCTATCTTTATTTTATTGCTTGATGGAGGCATAAGAGACTTGAGGGAGGCATAAGAGACACTTGAGAGAGGCATAAGAGACACTTGAGGGACGCATAAGATACTTGAGGGAGGTATAAGAGAGTTGTTTGGGTGTGATTGATGCTTTGGGAGGTATATGGAGTTGTTATGTGATTCTTGGGAGGTATATGTATTTTTTTTGTGATGCTTTGGGAGGTATATGGAGTTTTTATGTGATTATTAGAAGGTATATGTACTGTTTTGTGATGCTTTGGGAGGTATATGGATTTGTTATAGTGATTCTTAGGAGATATGTGTATTTTTTTTGTGATGCTTGGGAGGTATATAGACTTGTTTGTGATGTTTCAAGAGGCATATAAAGTTGGTTAAGCTAGGTGTACTCTTGAGATTTTGTTTTATCTCTTGTGATGTTGTTTCCATTCTTGAACCTATATAGCTATAGTTATGGTTTTTAGTTGCATGAAACCCTTGTATGTGTACAGTGTTAGGAATTCCATGTTGTTGTAGTCTTCTTATGTTATGAGTACCTTGGGTCAAAAGCATGTGTGACAAGTACTATGTTGTGAGGGCATATGTATGTTCTTTCGATGGTTCAGTTGAGTTCTTGTGATGAGATATAGTCGTGAAGGTACGTATCATGTTGTCTTGTGAACCATTAGTGTTTTGTTTGGTCTTTGTGTGGTATCTTGATGTCAATTTTGTTGGGAAACCATGAAAAATGCATAAAGTAAAATCCTAATAATTGAAATAATAAGATTTTGAGATTAATAAATACTTTAAAGGAAAAGAATAACTAAGTAATAAAGTAAAAGTGAAATTTCAATCTTGACATAGAACATTAAAATTTATGATATTGCAAAATTTAGTTTGTTTCCTTGTGGTCATGTTATACCGACAATTTGTTTTGTTAAACAATATGTGACATTATTGAATTGATTCCTACCTATCCTTCGAGCTTTGGTATTATGTCACATCAAGCAATATGCTCTTATAAGGGGAGGGAAATGTAGTTCCCAACATTAAGCACACACAAAAATAATAGTTTTAAAAAATGAAGAAGTGCATTGGTGAGAAAGTGGGTGCATGGAGGAAGTTGTGGATTTGCTGAAGGGAGTTAATGGAGGGAGTGTGGCTAGGACTGGCATGTGTGGCAGGTGGTCTACTAGGGAATGGCCATCTAAAAAACCTACAAACCTATCATTTCCCCTGCAAAATAATAATGCAACTTTATTTGGGATCCAAATCCTTTAACCACGTTGAAACCCAAGTCAATGTTGTAAATTTTAGCCGTAATTGGATAGTTACAATAGGAGCTTCCGATAGGATATGCGCAAATGGGTTTGTTAAAAATTTGTTAAATATCTTAAGCAAATGCAATTATCAGGTGTAAAACCGGATTCCATCTCCTTTTCCAGCATCCTCCCAATGTGCACTAAAATGGGAGCTCTAGAGCAGGGTATTGATATCCATCAAAGCATAATAAAAAGAAATTTTATTGTCAGATGTTGTAGTACACAAATTCTCTAGCTTAGATGGATGTAAAACATGGTTTTGTTGAAAGCAGGTATTATACAAGGGAGCCTCCAATTTTCAGTCTTAATCTCACTGCATTATGTAGAAGGGAAGTGGTTCTGTCAGTGCCTCCATCCATAGCAAAAGGAGAATCTATTATTATTATTGTTTTTCTTTATCTCCTTGTTTTCCTGCATATGACGCCATGGTTCTAAGTATGGTATGCTTAAATCCCATTTCCAAAACCTTTTTTTACAACACCTCCTCTAACTGGGAATATGGAAAAATGACATGAGTTTGAGATTAGCAGTGGGTGGTTTTGGCATTGTATGATTTTATTTATTTCAGCGTTGATTTGTGGAAGCATGTGCCTGGACAAGAAAGATATTGAAAAAACACCTCTATGGGGGGCATCTTTCCTAGGGAGGTAATAAGATAAATCTTGTAGGCTTTATGGAAAAATTGGTTTTGTAGAAATGGACTTCAAATAATTTCAAAAAATGTAAAGAGCAGGTAAAGAGCTAGATTCCCAACCCCTTTCTGGTGTTCTTATGCATACAGATATGTAGGTTATGCATGAAGTGGGTTTGTTAAAAACACTTTAGAACTTTTGAGAAAATTCAACTGGATAGATTTAAATCCAGATCCCACATATTTTGTCAATGTCCTCCTCTTCCTGCGTTATTCATCGCCTGAATCATGATGCTTCCTAATGCTCAACTCAACATGGTTTCTAGTTGTGTTCAAGTTGTTTTAAGGATCTTGAGATGGGGATTGAACTACTGGTGCCTAGTTGTATTTGATTTTTGGTCCCTTGGAGTGTGAGGAGGAGAAGGTCTTTCTTCACTACCAGTAGGCTTCTAACTTGTGTAGAATAAGAGATTTCCAATAAGATATGTGTACTAAATGTGGAAACTTAGATTAACATGACAAGTGTTGGTCGGGTTGGTTAGAAGGATTAAAATATCCTAAGAAAGGATTTGTCTTGAATGGTCCAAAATAGAGGGGTTTTGTTGCATGCGGATTGATGGAATACTAAAAGAGAGATGAAGCTTGTGGAATGCAGGTGAACCTTCCTGGAGAACCTCATGCACTGTGGACGTTAATATTATCAGGCATGGTCTCCTTACCTTTTCTTTTATAATTTTTGAAATTTGGTTCTTCATTTGCAATATGATAGAAACATTAAACCACTTAGATAATCTTATAAATGGATATGTAGCCAAATTTAAATAATGTAAAATAAAATAAAACTCCACCTTGTGATTTTTGAAACCATTAATTTACCTTGGACTCCGATTTACAATTTAAACATTAACTGTGGTTTCTACCATAACCTTATACAATGATACTTGAGTATCTAAATTAGATTCTTGTACATATTGGTATTAGTTGAGAGCTAGATGATGTCGTCAAATCAAACAACCATTTTTCTACCTTACAAAACTAGAAAAAATGTGATTTCTAGAGACTTGCAAAACAACATTTTGAGCCTCAGTTAAAGAGATGCCAAGCGTCGTATGTGTTCTTTGTATGTATGGAGTCGCATCAAGCATTAACTTGGCCTCGTTTGACTGATTTGTTCTCTCTTCATCATTTCTCTAGGAGCCATGTCACTCCATTTTGCACTTTTAGGGAGATGTTAAAACTAAAAATTTGGCTTTCGTTTTGAACCACCATTTGAACCCTGAGAAACAAAATGTTTATCCACCTTTGCAAACCTCTTTTATATTTACTATAAAATTACTTGTAACCTTCAGTTTAGGGAAAAACACTCTTCTTGATAGTTTGGCAAAGCCATTTTGTAGGCCTCTGGTCACAGTTTGACTAGGTCAAACTAGACCAATTATGACCGGTGGCTCCAGAAAACCTCATCGTTTGAAAACCATTTACTAGTTCTCAGTCCCATCAACTCTAGTGAATTATTCATATATAGGGGAACTTTTAGGAATTTTATCGTTATGCGTTCTTCTATTGAACATCAGTTTTGGCCGTGGTTTTCTGAGCCCTCGAGCTAACTTTTGATCATTTACAACTAGGTCAATTACAATTGATGGCCTCATAAAAATGGCCGCCAATCGTAAAATTTTCACCAGTTCTGAATTTTCTTGATTCCTGTGAATTATTTTTGTATAGGAGGACATGTATAAAATTTCTTATGGTATGTTTTCTCACTGGAGGACAACATTTCAAATTGGTTTCTTCACCTCCGAGCCTAAATTGAACATTTTGCAACTAGCAAGAAAACGTAAAAAGAAAGTTATATGAGCCCTATCAGGTTGCCAAATAATCATGGAAACTTGTTTTCAAATGTAAATAATTATTTAAAACTCTATCATGTTACTTGTGTGAAATTTAACTTTTGGAAAAATAGTGTTTCTCTCTCTCCCTAGCTCTTTCTCTCTCCTTGGTTAAGAAATGAAGTGAAATGAAATGAAATCAATCCACATCTCTAACCTTCTCCTTTTGAATGAAAATTATTATTTTCATGTAAATGGAAACTGAAAACATTAATTATGCTAGATCTAGGTGGATGCCATGCTAGTGATTTATCATTGATTTCATGCTCGCTTGGTTTTGTAAGATGCAAGAAAGATGGAGAAAAGGTGTGGTGTAATTCATTGTTTATTATTATAATTTATATAGGTCAATATAGAATGTATATATGTATAATGTATTGCCATGTTGTCATAGAAAATTTATATTTGAAATTTGGTAATATGTATGAGATGTTAGTTTTAGGTATACCTTGGGAAATGTGCATTTAATCATAGGTGTAATTTTAATTCATATTTACGTTTGGTAAAAAGGTTATAAATAGATATATATGTGTGTGTGTGTGTGTGTGTGTGTGTGTTAAATGAATTTGAATTTAATATCTTGTAGTGTATTTCCAATGAACAATAGATGATTAATTAATTGGGGTGCCATGTTTTCCTTACCTTGAAAATGCAATAAAGAAATCCAAACTAAATAGTCAACCCTAGTTCAAATTCGTGCATAACTAACCAACCTGTGTTAATCCCTTAACATAGAAAACTGAGACCTTCGAATGAACCTTGCACTTGATGACACCTCATAGTTTAGGTAAATAAGATCCCAAGAATGGTTTTATCGTCTTAGTCGGTATGTTTAGTGACATCTTCATAAACCTGACAGATAGGAGTGACATGGTCAAAACTTTATCTAGAGTAAGTAGAACTAGCACTTCCTTAGTATCCTAGTGGACTACCTTGTCTTCCAAAGTTAGATTTAGAAATAAATTTCTTCATCAAATGATTTTCTTGTGGGATCTAGATGACACAATGGAGCTAGTGAAATAGTTGTACTATTACTTAAACTCTTGTTAATGACCTCTTTAGATCCTCTCAGCTAAATGTGTTATCTTGGCTAGTGATAGTATAACACATGGGTCCTTTGCAGAGGCTTTATTGGGTAAATATGTTTTTTTCACCTTAATTTGATCTGTTATAGGGCGTAGATCCCTGAGTGTAAATCGAAATTAAACTAAACCATAGTTATTTTGGAGGTTAACTGGTGGGTAGAAAATTGTAATTGACTCTTTGCAAACGAAATTAATTTGAAAGATGTTGACTTAAGAGAAATCAGGAAACTGAAAACTTGGTTCCGTAATTCCTTGTTATGCTGCTTATGACATTAAGAATAAAATAAATTCCTCATGTGGAATCGTGAAATGTGGAAACATGGGATCTCACTTTGAAAAAAATCACTTGTGGTTCATGTATGGTTCTAATGCTTCCAATCATGTACTTATTTAATATATTAGACAAGTACTTTCGTAACTCTTTTGTTACAAAGTGATGCCAATAATGAGACCATAGTGCAATGTTAGAGTAAAGCATATAAGAATAAAACAAGATTCAAGGTTAGGAATAATGTCACTCTTGGAGTCCTTGTAACTCAATTAGACATTTTTTTGTGTTAAAAAGAATATGAATTGCCTTGGTGTGATCTAACTTCGAGGAAACAAAAATATATATATATATATATATAAAATTTCTTGATGTGGAAATGTTGAATGGATTCAACAAGTTTTTAATATATCTTAACTACGATGGGAAATAAGGATATCATGGGATCAAAAAATGTTTTGGGAAAAGGTATCTTAAATCTAAATCTGCCACAAATCCTAAGATTTTTGTCTTGACATCACTTCAGATCCACTATTGTAGTAAGGGTAAAATTTAAACATTGAATAAATGTTTGAGAAACATAAGCTTAGCATAAGAATGAGTGAATTAGAAACTTTGTATGCATTTTGAAAGATGGAAAATAATAATGTAAGTTCGGAGATCGTTGTGAGGGATAAAGAGCTAATCTAAATGGTCGAACTGTAAGTTGAATGTGAAATTAATTTAAGAACCTGTAGGTGGAAAAATGAAAAAATTATCCTTGCATAGTAATGTTCTTGGAATGTTAATCGTAACTAAGATGTAATCATGGTAATGATGTGTGGGCTTGTCAATCCTTGGGTCCCTTTTCTTGTGGTTGGGTCATTGCTAGCATTCGTTCATTAAGGAAACTATGGCATTGACATTTATATTATGTTGGCATGTGTCTATGTGATTCAATGACTTTTGTAAGTGTCTTATGCATTGTTGAGTTTCTCTTCTTAGAGCGTTGTGGTGTTAGTGAACAATGTAAGTAAACTAAAAAGTTATCCCGATATTTTTACTATTGTAATTTTCAGTGAAATTTGTGTGCATTACATGTTAGTCAAGTGGTATCGTAATAATTCCCTTACTGTATAATTTTATGGCTACATTCCCCCAAAAACCTACTGTTATCACAATTTTTCCCCCTGACAAAACTGATCAAACATGACCTTGCGTAAGAAAATCGAAGGGTTGGCTCAGTCTTGAGAGCTCACATTTTAAATCCAACAGTTAGGTTGTAGGTGGACTCAAAAATGGAAGAGAAAGGTTGACGAAGGGGGGCCAACGGCGTCAAAGAAACCAGAGGTTCATAGGGGGGAAAACAGGGAAGGGCTTAAAGTTTTTCAGACTTAGCTACATACGAGTTGACTAGGGGGTCGAACAACAGACTCGTGGAAGGTACCATGCGTCAGCTTGTGCAATTCAAAAGGGCACATCAAAACCGAGACCCCAAATGTGCACGGAGCTTCCATGTGTCCCAGGTATAAAAAGGGATAGAGTTGGCCGTTGAAAATTCTAGAGCAGAAAGAACCACGTGTCAACTTACTGTAATTTTTAAAAGTGAGAGCCTAAGGTGGAGGACTCAAACTAGCTCCAGCTCTACATGTGGTCAGGGTCCAACAGAAGTCAAATGACAATGAACTTAAATCAGCTTAAGTATAAGAGAGCCCAGCAGAAGATGCCATGTGTCTCTCCGGTGTAACTTCAAAGGTAAATCGAAAAGTGGGTTTCTAACCAAGCTAGGAACTTCCACGTGTCTAGGGTTTGAGGAAAGGAAAAAATCCCAAATCAGCTAAGTATCATAGAGTCAGCGGAGGCCCTCCATGTGTCAACATGACACAATTTGAAAAGGTGAATCCAAAACAGAAACCCCAAATGTTCATATGCCCTCCACGTGTCCAAAGTCAAAAAATGGGATAGAGTCGACCGTTTAAATCATCGAAACTCTTTTAGGGGGTCAGATCCAAAGGGGCATTCCCAAACAAATGTAGGCCCTCCACGTGTACAGAGCCTAGAAAGGTAGAATCAGTTGTTGGAAAGACTATACAAAGGCAGGCCAGCGGAAGAAGCCACGTGTCAGGACGATGTAACTTCAAAAGTAAAATCCAAAGGCAGTCTCCCAATGTGCGTTTAGCCTCCACATCTCTAGGACCAGACATATGGCTCTGCCAAATGAAAGGCACTTAGCCAAAACACAAAGAAACAGAAAAAAGCTGCGGAAGGAGCCACGTGTCTCCTAGGGCATAACTTCAAAGGAAAAATCCAGAAGTGGTCCCCAAATGTGCACCATCGCTACATGTGACAATGTTTCAGGTCAAAGCAGGAAGGCGTGCCTTGGAAGGATTTTTTACCAAAAATGGGGTGGGCGGGGCATAGGGAAGACTTTTCGGCAAAGTGGAAAATGCGGGCCGGCAGGCTCAGAGATGACTTTTGGGAAATATAAAGTTGTGGGACCATGGGAGCATTTTTCATTTTTTTGTAACTTTCATAAAACCGTAGGTTTGCAAGCACGGGGGGTGCAAAGCCCGAGGAGGTTTTGTTCACCAAATGGAAAATGAGAAGGTTGGAGGCTTGTGGGGGCTTTTGGGGGGGGGGGGGCAAAAGTAAATTGTGGGCTTTGTGGGTGATTTTGGGGAAAAAGTGAATTTCAGGCTTGTGGGGCTGTTGGAGGTTTTCTTGATTTTGCATCCTTTTGCAAAAGAACAATTTGTATCTTCATGACCGTGGTCCACATTGCAAAGATTACATTTCTTCCATTTTCACACAGTCTCGATGCAGAGTCTTCAGAAAGCCATATGTTTTGACTGGAAGCTCGGATTTGAGCAAGAGAAGACTTTTTGGAAAGGTTTTGACATTGTCTACGCCATAAATGCCTGAAATTTTAATTTGGGTAATTTTAGGTGGGTGTAAAATAGGAAAATGTCTTTCATTCCATTAATGAAGGATTTGATTGCGTCAACTACCCAGATCTGATCTAGATTTGCCATCTTTCCCTCTCCAGCATGCCAAACAGTGATGGGGGAACCAAAAATTGAACTATTTTAGGTGGATTTGTAGGGGTATTAGTGGTTGGTGGTTGATATTTCATATCAGAGTCAGAATTTTCTTATTTCTCTCTCGCCTTGACGTTCTATATATTGTAAACACTTCTCATTTCAGAAGGAGAGACATTTTGGGTGTGGGGGAAACTTCGTAAAAAAAATTTTTTTACTTCATTTTGATTTGTAAGCCTTCTCCTATCCTTTTCAAGGGTGTTTATGCCTCTCATCATCAATGTAATGGTCCATACACCTCATAGAGAGATAAAATCATGTTTTTGTGGTGTTCTTCAACCCTTTCTCATGTTTTGTTGTTTCTCTGTGCCTCTCCATTTCATGTTTGTTTCATGTGCCTATATTTCATGCTTACAGGTATAAGATATCATGTTTTGTGGAGCTTCGATGGTGGATTTTGATCTCGGTATGTGTCACTTATGTCTCACCTCCCTCATCCCATTTTTCCCCCTATTTCATCCTCCCTCAGCAAACTATCTCACCACTTCCTTTTTTGGGTGTATCACCACTTAGTGTAGGATCTCTTTCACTCACTCACTCTCTCTAGTTCCTTGAAAATGGTTAGATTAGGATAGATTAGTATTTCCTGCACTAGAGTAGCTTGTGGTAGGTAGTTTAGGAACAAGAACTATTTTTCTCTGGAGGTCCATCTCAAATTCTTAAGTCTCACAGCTTGAGAGATGGTCTAATGTTGTGCAATCACACTAGATTCCCCACTCAGAACTAGGCCATTTAGGGGTGTTTTGATTTTCAACTAACACCTGCCTTTGTAACTAGATAAAGAACCATTGGGAGTCCAATGGTCTCCTAGTTTTAGGTATCCATAACCTCACAAAATATTTTTATCTGTTTTCCTTTTGTGATACTTCTTAGATCAAATCCTTCCCCCTTAAAAAAAATTAAGGGTACCTAGGAAATATCATGTTAGTGTTTTCTTAGTGGGATACTAATTTTATCATCACCTTCCATGTATCATTGAAAATTCCATTTTGGGTTGAAATTCCTAGTCTCCTTGTTCATCTCTGGGATTTCCTTCTAGAGATAGTGAAACCAATTGGAAAGGTTATTTTCCATGAATAAGAGCATATTTTTTATGCTCATTCATTCAAGCGTGTGTGTGTGGAATTTCACCTCACCAAAAATCTACTTTAAAATGTAGTATATTTCAACCTCCCCAAAACGTGTGTTTGTTGTCAAGCTCTGAACCACTACATTCACGATTGTACTCTATAATCTCATTCCAAGATGGTGGTGACGTAACCCATGATGTTGAAGCCAAAAACTGATCCTCCAATAGATGGTCGAAATATAGTGAGGAATAAGAAGGGCCTTGGTTTGAGACCCACACCAATGGTTCTACCTAACCCCTTTCCTTCCCCCCTCCTTGAAAGGATGATTCGGGCTTGAATCCATACCGCTCATCAATTTCTATTCCTTCCAAACCCTCGTAGAGTCCATTTATTCCTTCTAGCTTTAAGAATATTGGGAATCTTGCTTTAAATTATCTTCCTATGTGATGCTCTCGTAGTCCACCCTAGGAGGTGTCCTAGAGCGTGTAAGGAGATAATGGCATCAAACATCACTCCATTCAAGTTGAGTTTTCTAATTCAGACCATGTCGTGCTTGTTAATAATGTCATTCTTGGTTCGGAGGATCATATTCTAGATGGGAATGGGGAGTTTGATATGTTGGATTTTTTATGATTTTCATCTCATGGATTTTTTTTGTTCTTATGGAGCCCTCTCGTAAATACTCTATCCTTTTATCTTGTAATCGTTTAAGCTTGTAATCCTTTATGAGCATTTCTAGAGCCCCTAAATTCTCGTCCTTAATCACCTCCTTAAGCTAAGATCCTTCGAATCGGGCCATGTGGATGATTTTGGAGATTAATTATTGTTATGGAAAAATCACAACACCCATTATTTATCTCAAGTGAAAGGTTGAGGAATTCTTTGTGATTTATCACACATGGAGTTATCCCAAAGTGTGGGACTTTGAAATTAGGATAACCCTCCGAAGAAGGTCAGATTCCTTTCTTATCCTAGTGGAAAAAACTCCAAAGTGTAGAGAATTGCATATCTAAGCCTGATGTAATATTTCCAAGGAGACAAAGACAGAGAAAATGCATGAAAATAAAACCTACTCTAAGGTAAGGTGATGTACCAAGAAGGATGTTGAAAAACTTGTATAATAAACCCAACACTACTAGATCCCCACAATGAAAAAAATCAACAATATACAGTAACATTGCATGCAATGAAAGATTAGAAAGATGCAATAGAACATAGAAGAGGGTGTGAAACATCAAAATATTTGATTTTTTTTCTCTCAAATTTGATACAATACATCACATTTAGGGCCAAAGGCATAATTTTTTCATTGCAATGTCCAATAGGGAGATGTGAAATCTCCACAAATCTCTTACATGCAAGAAAGAGTGGAGGGGCATATACAAGATGTCCACCCTGTTGAAAGGAAGAATGAGAGAAAGGAGTCAGGAATTCAAAATTGTTCTTCTACCACCCGAAAATGCATTAAAATCACCTACAACAATGATGGGTGTCACTGCAAAACCTATACCTATATGTAATTTACCTTGCTAGGGAATAAAGGAAGCCCATAACTTCATCATTTTGGTAGGCGAGAAATCTGGAAACATTCCTGTAAAATGGCGGACTGTAATTCCTCATTTTAAAATACTTAGTCTCACTAAAATTATGAAACCCTATTTTTTTTGTATAGATGACACTAAGAGATTTCAAAAAATTCATATTTAGTGAAAATAAGAGCTCCCAATCAAATGTTATGGCCATCTGAAGATGAGGGTGTTGTTTGTTCTCAATTTGATCTTGCCCTGTTTGACCTTGAAATTATTCATTTTGCAGGCTATGTCGTCTTTCTATCTCCCTGTATTGATGCATGAAAACTTTGTCCTCCATTTTTTTTCCATGATCATTCCCTTCCTTCATTTGAGGATAACTTTAAATCCAAAGTTTGTTTTCTGTTCCTCTGTCCATGTGAAAGAATTTGTAACTTGGGAATAAAATCAGGTTTTTTCCCTTCCTTCTGTTCTTCCACAGTCACATTTTGTTTTCCCTGTCAATTTTTTTCCCGATGAGAATCATTGGATCAAATTTGGGCCTTATATCATTTCCAAAATATCTGTCCTTAAAGAAATATTCATTTCCGGGTGCAAATGGTGATTTTCCTACATTTTACGGTTCGACAAGTGTGTTTTCCCTATCAAATTTATATCTCAACCTCTTTGGAAACATGGCCCTTTCTGGTTGGATGCAGCTCAGTGGGGAACTTTAAAAATCTAATACCTGCTTCAACTCAAAACTTGTATACGTGGAGGGCTAGCACTCATATGAAAATTCACCTTTTGGTTTGATCTTGGAGTTGCGCTAGGGAGACACCTGGAGCTTTCCTCTTCCTTGCCCAGACTTAGAGATTTTTTTCATGCAGCTGATGCAACTTTAGTGGACCATGGACACATGGAGGGACCGCACCTGTTTGGGGACCGTTTCCTAAATTTAATTTTGAAGAAGTTTCAGGAGGACACTTGGAGGCCTCCGCTCACTCTACCCTTGCTTGGAATTTTCAAAGGCCAAGGAAAACTGTCTCAGACCCTAGACACATGGCACCTTCCACTGGTCCTTCAACATTTTTAGAAAACTCTGCCAGACTAAAACACGTGGTGAGCCCGCGCTTGTTTGGGGTCTCTGCTTTTGGGGACCATCTACAATTTCACCATTGAGATATGTAGAGGCTTCCGCTAGCTCCTTTTTATACTGAGACTTTTCAAAGGCCAAAAGAAGATTTTCTTGGGCCCAGGGAACATGGAAGGCCCACGCTTGTTTGGAAACTTTCCTCTATAGCTCATCTTTATATTTGTGCCAAGGAAACACGTGGATGACTTTAATCTAGAGTTGAGAAGGGGTAGAATCAACAGTTGCTGTGCATTTCACCTATTTTTCTACCATTTTTTCTCCAAGACTTCTCGAGATATGAATATACACTATTTTTTATCATTTTTTATTAAATTACTTGTGATTTTTTTCTACAAAGTTCCATTGAATGGATTTAGAACTTAATTTGTGAGTCCAAGAATTCTTTAGGTTGAGATGGATGCGGGGAAGAGTTGCAAAGGAAAGAGAGGGAAGAGGATGAAATTATGGAGGTTACACTTGTAAAAGATGAAAAAGGTGTTTCCTTCAGAGTGAAAAGGATTACCTTTTATATGCATCTGTACAGATCCTCCGAATAATTATTAAAATGGGGATTTATCGCATGACATAATCATAATGATTAGATGGATTTCCAAAAATTTGTGGCATGACATCCTAGTCATTAGTCTAGGGTCTAAGAAATGTGATCAATTCATGATTTTTATAACTAGAAACTGTTGTATATATCTCCCCCTAGGTAAATATGGTGTAGGTAAGAAGATGTCGACATGAAAATGGATGCACCTATGGCGCAGGTAAGAAGATGTAGACACGAAAATGGATGCACCTATGGTGCAGGTAAGAAGATGTTGACATGAAAATGGATGTGCCTATGACACAGGTAAGAAGATGTTGACACGAAAATGGATGCACCTATGGCGCAGGTCAGAAGATGTCGACATGAAAATGGATGCGCCTATGGTGCAAGTAAGAAGATGTCAACACAAGAATGGATGCACCTATGGCGCATGTAAGAAGATATCAACACAAAAATGGATGCAACTATGGTGCAGGTAAGATTATGTCGACATGAGGATGGATGCACCGAGGTGCATATTCAGGAGGCGCACCATTTTGAGCATTGACACCTCGACAGGAAGCAAACCCTGACGCATATATTCAAATGGCCATAAATTTTCACAGGGAGCTCGGATTCATGCAAGGTTGGAATTTTTGGAAATCTTACGAGGTCTTTAATTGGGTGAGAACAAGTTCTTCAAAAATGAAAAATAAAATTCACCATTTTTTGGATTTTTTAGGGTTCTCACCTACCGCCATAATGAGATGAATTAAATGCATTTTGGAGGTGGTTGGGGTAGATTTGGAATTCCTCTCTCTTTTCTCTCTGATTCTTCCTATAAATTGTAAGGAGGGGTTTCTTTATAAAGGTTGGACATTCTTGTTTTGCCCCTCCCTTCTTCTCTTTGGCAGGTGAATTTGTGGAGTTCAAACCTCCCATCTAAAACTGTGATGCAACTTTGCCTTTGGGTATTTTGTAGTGTATTGTGTCAATCTTTGGAGAAAATAATGCATGTATGTGGATGATTCTCAACCCTCTCTGTGTTCATTTTCATCCTCTTGATCTTTCACTGCAAATCTAGTTATCTGTGCATGACATTGCATTGCATTTTAATGGTTTGTGTTTATTGGCAAGACAGGGGTGTTCTTAATTCCTCGGTGCATCACCTTTGTTAGTTTAATTTTATTTTATGCATCTTCTTACCCTGTTTCCTTGGCAAGTTAGATTAGGTTTTTGAGTAAACCCTCTGCATTTTTAAGTGTGCATCTGAATAGAGGAATAGGAACTGGCCTTCATCCGGAAAGCTTTCCCGATTCATAAGGTCCCACACTTGGAAAAAGCTCCATGTTATGCAATCGCACTGAGAGTCTCAACCCATCGAGTTGCAGATGTTCAGGGGTGATGTGATTCACCATCAACAAAAAAATTTTGCTGCAAATTTGTTAAACATATCTTATCAAGACAAATTGGTAACAAGCTAAGGTCCCTCGAATATTCTTCTTTTTGGGGAAAATTTTGGGATGAGTGAGCGAGTGAAATGTATAAATGAAATGAGAATACTCTTCCAAAAGGTCAAGGGTTGAATTCTTAAGAGAATTTTTTAGAGAGCCCATCTTCCTGAGAGGCCAATCTGAGAAACCTATTAAATTCCTACATTTTAGATTTCAGTCACGTCAAGTTGGTTGCGAGTGTACAACCATTGAAAAACTCTAAGATTGTTTAAAGAAACTTTCCCCCATTAATGAATCTAATCAATTTCGATTTAAATTGTGTCAATATTGGAGTAATTTGTGTCTAATTTTTTCCAGAATGTCTATAATTATTTTTTCTTATTCCTATTGCAATCTTGTGTTAAAGTCCATGCAAATCACACATGATCTCGGCCCTGTGAAAATTTAGTGGTATTTGTAATTTCATTTCAACAAGATCCTTCATCCTACAATGAGATAAACAATGTAAAATCACTTCACTATCATTTTTTGATAAAGATTGTCTGTAAGCCTTCGAGTATATCTTAGGTGTGAGGAACTAGGGTTCTTTGATGTTTTATTGGGTCTTTAGCTCGAGCCTTCGTGTTAAATTATTGGAGATTATGTTAAACCATTCAAATCTAGTCCTCCATTAATGCACACCTTCTGGTCGAAGGAATATTTTAGCTATTCTAAAGCTTTATATCATTTAGCTTTCCAATTGTTGTGATGTCTCTTAAAGATCTGAGATAATCAATTTTATCCTACTTAATCTCCCACCAATATTATTCAAAAAACCATGAATCCATCTTGAACTACCCCTATTTTCCTTGTGTCCATAAATGTATAAATTCTACTGCTAAAATATGAATAAGCAATCAAGATTTCATAATGTCTTCAGTAGCCTTAGCTTTTTTTTGAAAGTATCTCCATATTTTAGAAATGAAAACTCTTGAGAGTTAAATTATGCAGTACTGATCATACTTTCCCAAGGTTTTCTTCATAAAATTTGTGTAAAAGAAGGATATCTCCATCTCCTTCATCAAAAAAAGGTTACACTAAGGGTCCTCTCACCCTAGTTGAAGAGGCACAACTTAAAGTAGTGAAGATAGGTCAAATCCTCTTGAAGGTGTTATCCATATCTCCACAATCTGAGTGACAAAGGGCCAGTTATATCTCAACCTCGTCTATAAAATGACATACATTATGATCTATCTGTCTCTAAGCTCCATGTCAAGTATGTTATGCTATTAATATTGAAAAGGAGAACAATTTTTAATACCAAAACTCATGGCACCATTGCTGGGGATTATTTGAAACACTGGAACCTATTTGTGTGGAAACAAAACTCGTGGTGCCACTGCCAGGGAATATTTGATGTATTTTACAAATTTAGTACATAAATACCCTAGTAATACTTCTTACACATGTTGTGTGCTAATAAATTACTGAAACATCATTATCTGTTCAGATCTGTAAGAATTATTCAAAGTTGTAAGTTGTGAGTGCAATATTTCCATCTTATACAATTATTCCACTAAAGTTTGTATCATCATTGACAAATTTGGGTAGAAGAAGAGTGTATCTTGCAGGATATTCTTGAATCTAGTATTGACATACATTTGATAAGTATTTCATAGTGAATTTGCACAAACTAAGGTGAAAATCCTTAGTGGTGACTCTGTGTTGTTTAAATTCTTAATAAATACCAGTGTCTTAACATATATCACGTAATATTTTTCATTAATCTTTGTAAACCTTGAAGGAAGAAGACCTCTCTTCACCAAGGACCCTAGTAGAAGGTTATTTCCAGAGTTGGGAAAGTCTAATTAAGAAGGAAGAAGAATTTGGAAGGTTGTTGGAGATCAAGCTTCAAGAAATGAGATCTCTATAGGTCAAACTGATCAGCCTGTGATTAAATATTGTAATACTTCCTCAAGTGAATATGAATCAGGTAGTCTCTTTGTTGAATTGAATTCTCCATCAGGAGAGGGGCTTTCATTTGTATTTGACAAAATTTCTTCCCAATTTGTCACTATATTTTCCAAATATGATAGAGTTTTCTAAGAAACAAAACCTTTAGATGGCAATTATTCTAAGAATTGCATCCCTATACCACACAAAATTCTCACTCCACATCAGTGTACATCTCCTCCAAGGTCACCTCCTCAAAATAATATGACTGAGCCTCCACCCAAACCTCCATTTTTTGTTAATACTTTTAGTCCCATAAATTTTAGAGGTATGGTTGGCTATCCATATGTTGTGCCACAAGATGTAAGAAATAGATTGCCTAGTTTTCAAGGAAATAATGCAATCACTGGTGATCAACACTTTAATCTCTTTGTCAATATGATGAAGTACTTTGAAATAGAATTTGAGGATTTTTACTTAAAGTTGCTTATTAATACTCTAGAGGAGGATGCATGAGACTAGTATAAATATTTTTCAGATAATTCCATTGATTCATGGAAAGAGATGAAGGTTGCTTTTAGATTACATTATGGAGATAAAACTGACCCTATGTTTCTTTTATCATAATTTGAAAATATAAAAAAGAATCCTAGTGAGTCTGTTCATGACTTCAATACAAGGTTCAATAAGACCGTAAATAGCCTGTCTGTGATCCTAAGGCCGAGTGATGTTTATTGTTTGATAAAATACTCTGATGCTTTTCATAAGAAAGTTTCCTATTATCTAAGATACGAGAACCCAACAACATTGATGCAGGCCTTCACCATGGCTTTGCAGATTGAAAATAATATCAAAAAAGTTGGTAAGCCTCCTAAGAGGGAAGGTATCAAGCTAGTCAATCCAGAGAAGCATCAATCAAGTAAGGCTATGGATCTTGAGGAACTTGTAAAGAATTTTGCTGGAGCTATAAAAGAAATCTCTTACAAGCTAGCTAGGATAGAGAAAGGAATTGGACAATGTTCTCAAGGTCAGCATAGGAAACAAGGAAAAGAAAAATTTCAAAATCATCCTAGAAATTATCAGATATTTGATGATAGAGGTAAAGGAACCAATGGAGCTAAACAACCCCAAGCTAGGGAAAATAGAGTAGTTCCTGATCCTCTAAATGCTAGAGTTGTTGTTGAAGAGACAAATGAAATTGATTGGTGTGACAAATGTTTCTTACCCCACCCACCAAGTGAAGTAGATCAGCAAGTTGAACAAGCTGATGATGATGATAACATTGATGATTATGATAAAAATGATGATGATGCATGCACGATGGATTTCTCTACAAGTTCACAGCAGGGAGCATCCTCAATTGAGTTGATGAGTTCTAGAACTGTTAAAGATTTCTGGGATTGCATTCACCAGGGATTACCTCTTCCTCCCACTCATACTTCTAAAACTGGTATGGTACAAGCTTTTGAGTTTCCTAACAATGATTTTGAGTACTTAAGGTAATTAATGATTAAGAAATATGATGGAGGAATCCCTTATAAGGAGGATAGGAAGTTGTTAATGAATTTTGTGGCTGGCCACAAAAGGAATATAATGCCAGAAGTAAAGTTGTCAAAGGGGCAGGGCCTCAAGCCAAACTAAAAACCCCATTTCTTACCAGTATCCCTAAGGTAACTCCGAAGAAAGATAAATCTGGAAAAGTCCTTGTCATCCAGATAAAACTTATGTTCCCACCCATACCGAAAATGTGAAAAATCTTGTGTCATCCGATGATTTTTTCAATCTTTCTCCAATATTGCTTTGCCAAAATGCATTCTGTATGAAATTGCCCAAGTCTTGAATCAGATAAAGAGTTCTCTTCCTATTATTGAATTGATTAGAGTCCCTGAGCATAGGAACAGAGCATTCAAATATTTGGAATTTAAAGAAGAAAACATCACCCAAGGAATAAATGTAAACAAGGTTGAGGTTCCTCTTACCATTGCAGAGTTGGAAAAACCCCAAGTACTAGAGGAACTACGTGAACAACCAAAAGTTTACTTGGGAACATAATCGTTGAGTCTCAGCTGAAGGTGGATCCATTTTTCACTACTCTAATTATTAATGATAAGCTGATACATAATTCTATGTTTGATTCTAGAGCATCATGCAATGTTATGCGTCTTGAGGTCATAAATGAGTTAGATCTCAAAGTAATAGCAGCTTATGGGAATTTCAATGCAATGGATTCTAGAGAGGTGCCATTTGTAGGATGTGTAAAAGGTTTGGTGGTACAACTTGCATCTTATCTGGGTAAGAACTTGAAACTTGATGTTGTTATTGTTGATTTCCCTTCCAAATGGGGCATGTTGTTATCAAGAAAGTGGGCTACAAGTGTTGGTGGAAGTGTTCAGATGGATATGTATTTTACCACCATTCCAATTGAGGGCAGCCTTCTAAAGTTACCTGGTGAAAAGAAAATGTTGTATCTCATTGAGGACCTTGACAATGCTTCTTATGAAGTATTGAATGTAGATATTGATATTGATAACTCTTTGAGCTATTTTATTTTCAAGGATTATGAGATTGATCAATGTAGATATCATGAGCAGATTGATTTTCCTGGGACTTTGATGTTTGATGTAGCCTTGAGAGATGTTGAAAAGCATGTCACAGGCACAAAGGATAAGCCTAAAAAATATGGTCAGATAGAAAATTGGATAGAAAAAAGAAACAATCATATGACCAGCTATTAAAGACATATCAGAACTGCTTAGCATGGTCCTATCTAGAATCGAAGGCACTTCGAAAAATTTCTTGATTATTTTCTTAGAATCAAGTTATACTCCATTGTACAGTGTATAGTCTTTTGGTTTCTTTCTTCTTTCATGTTTTTCTATGTTTTTTGTCCCTATCCTTGGTGGCCATTTTAGTGGTTTCTCGGTTCGTTGTTGGGGGAGTTGGTTATTATAGTTATGCTCTGCAAGCTTATTCTTTGACTCTGTTGCCGAATGGTTTATTTTTGGCAATTGGTCAGCTATTTCTTCTTATGGCACTCAGAGGGAGTGCCCAACTCCCGAGTCGGAGCTGATTTTGGTGCTTAATTTGATCTCGCCCCGTTTTTCCTTAAAATTCTTCAATTTTTGGGCTTTGTCATCTTTTCTATATCCTTGTATTGATGTATGGAAAATTTGTCATCCATTTGGTTGCCATGATCAGTCCCTTCCTTTGGTCAAGGATCACAATAAATCCATAGTTTGTTTTCCATTCTTCTTTCCATCTAAAATAATTTGTAACTTGGGCATAAAATCGGGTTTTTTCCCTTCCTTCCGTTCTTCCATAGTTAAATTTTTTTCCCAGTCAGCTTTTGTCCTAGTATCTATAGAAATTTGATTGGATGTGACTCGTTGGCTCACATTTGGGCCTTATATCATTTCAAAAAACTTTTTCCTTAAAGAAAGATTCATTTTCAGGTGCAAATGATGATTTTTATGTATTTTACAGTTTGACAGGTGTGTTTTCCGCATCAAATTTATATCTCAGCATCTATGGAAACGTGTCCCTTTCTTGTTGGATGTAACTTGGTGGGTCACTTTGAAACTCTAAGGCCCACTTCAACTCAAAATTTATCCACGTTGAGGGCCAACACTCTTCTGAAAATTCACCTTTTGGTTTGACCTTGGAGTTGCATCAGGGAGGCATATGGAGGTTCCCGCTGCCTTGCCCAAACTTAGACATTTTTTTCATGTGGTTGGTGTAGATTTAGTGGACCATGGACACGTGAAGGGAATGTGCCTGTTTGGGGACTGGATCCTAAATTTTATTTTGAAGAAGCGTCAGGAGGACACTTGGAGGCTTCTACTCACTCTACCCTTTCTTAGACTTTTCAACGGCCAAGGAAAACTATCTCTAACCCACGACACGTGGCACCTTCCATTGGTCCTTCAAAATTTTTAGCAAAGTCTTCCAGACTAAAAAATGTGGTGAGCCCACACTTTTTTGGGGTCTCCGCATTCGGGGACCATCGTAAAATGTGCCATTGAGACATGTGGAGGCTTCCTCTAGCTCCTTTTTATACTGAGACTTTTCAAAGGCAAAAAGATGATTTTCTAGGGTCTAGGATAGGTGGATGGCACACACTTGTTTGGAAAACTACTTATGTACCTCACCTTTGCAGTTGCGCTAAGGAAACAAGTGGACGACTCTAATCTAGAGTTGAGAAGGGGCAGAATCAACGCTTGTTGTGCATTTCACCCATTTTTCTACCATTTTTTATCCAAGACTCCTAGAGATGAGAATATGCACTATTTTTCATCATTTTTGATGTACTCCTTGTAATTTTTGTCTACAAAGTGCCATTGAATGGATTTAGAACTAAATTTGTGAGTAAAAGAATTGTTAAGGTTGATATTTTGAAATTGGAGTTGCTCAGGCACTTGCAAAAACGTGAATTACCAGAGAAGATGGATGCGGGGTAGATTTATAGAGGAAAGAGAAGGAAAAGGATGAAATGATGGAGGTTGTAGGTGCAAAATAATGAAAAGGTGTTGCCTTGAGATCGAAAAGGATTACTTGTCAGATCCAGTTGTACAGAGCCTCTAGAAAATGATTAAAACATGGATTTCTCGAATGAATTAATTAGAATGATTAGAAGGATTGATAAAATGTTATGACATGGAATCCAAGTCATTAATCAAGGGTCTGAGAAACCTGATCAGTTCATGATTTTTCCAAGTAGGAAATTTTTGTTGCAAATTTGTTAAACGCCATTTTTCGAGATAAATTGGTAATAAGCAAAGGTCCCTAGAAAATTATTCTTTTGGAGGGGACATTTTGGTATGAGTGAGTGAGTGAAATGTATAAATGTAATGAGAATAATCTTGCAAAATTTCAGGGGTTTAATTATGAAGAGAAAAATTGAGAGATCATGTCTTCCTGAGAGATCAATCCGAGAAACCTGTTAATTTCTTATGTTTTAGATTTTAATCACATCAAGTTGGTTGTGAGTGTACAGCCATTGACACGCTCTAAGACTGTTCAAAGGAAATTTCCCTTACCAATGAATCTAATCAATTTTGAGTTAATCTGTGTCAATCTTGGAGCAATTTGTGTTTGCTTTATTTCAGAATGTCTGTAAGTACTTTTTCTTATTCCTATTGTAATCTTGTGTTAAAGTCCCTCTGAATCACAAAGGATCTCATCCCTATGACATTTTACTTGCATTTTTAATTTCATTTCAAGAAGATCCTTCATCCTGCAATGAGATAAAAAATTTAAAATCACTTCAATGTCAATTGTTGATAAATATTGTCTGTAAGCCTTCGAGTGTATCTTAGGCATGAGGAACTAGGGATCTTTGATGTTTTATTGAGTCTTTAGCTCAAGAATTCATGTTAAATTCTTGTATATTATGTGAACTCGTGTAAATCTGGGCCTCCATTGATGCACACCTTCTGGTTAAAGGAATATTTTAGCTATTCCGAAGCTTTCTGTCATTTAGCTATCAAATTCTTGTGTAGTCTCTCAAAGATCTGGGATAGTCAATTTTATTTTTCTTAATCTCCCATAAAATTTATTCAAAAACAATGAATCCATCTTGAACTACCCCTGTTTTCCCTGTGTGTCCACAAATGTATAAATTCTACTACAAAAATATGTAGAAGCAATCAGGATTCCATAATGTCTTCAGTAGTCTTATCCTTGTTTTGAAAGTATCTCCATATTTTAGAAGTGAAAAATCTTGAGAGTTAAATTATGCAGTATTGAGATCATACTTTCCTAAGGTTTTCTTCATAAAATTTTTGCGAAAGAAAAATTTCACCATTTTCTTCATCAAACAGAGGTTAGAGTAAGGGTCCTCTCACCCTAGTTGAAGAGGTACAACCTAAAGTAGTGAGGATAGGTCAAATCCTCTTGAAGGTGCTATCCATCTCTCCACAATCTGAGTGACAAAGGGCTATTTAGATCACGTCCCCAGCTATAAAATGACATACATTATGATCTATCTATCGCTAAGCTCCATGTCAAATCTGTGATGCTACTCAGCTTGAAAAGGAGAAAAAATTTGGATACGAACAAGTTCCATACTAGAGTAAATGCCAATGGTTGGTTCCATTTTTTTGGACTCCAACAATGCATCACACCCTCCAAAATATGAAATTTTAGAATATATGGATTCAAAGTTTCGGGTATTTTGAATTTTGAGGTCATTGTTACTTTTCATATGCCTAAGTTCGTGAAACCTACAAAATTTCAAAACCCCAAAGTATGAAATTCAGACATCGGGTTTTGGAATTTCAGGGGTTTGAATTTTAGAATTTTGGGGGTTTGGGTTTGGGGATTTTAGGGGTTTGGGTTTTGTGGTTTTGGGGGTTCATGTTTTGGGATTTTGAAATTGTTCATCCATTCGGTCATCACATATCTCAAAAATCCCAAAAGCCTGAAGTCCAAATTTTAGACATTAGGTTTTGGAATTCTTTTTCCTCCCTACTTGGCACTATTGATTACTCGACCTTGTGGCCAAATCCAAACTTTTGAATGTCCAAAGTCTGAATTTTTGAATTCATACTTTGACTTCATTTAGACATTTTGAGTCTGTTGATTTGGAAATTTTTCCCGCCAAATATGAATGTTTCCACATCACTTTAACTCACTTGACTTGATCCCGAAATGTGAGCTCGCACTTCCAAAACAATCCCTTCATTTTCTCTATGCGAGGTCATGTTTGTCAAAAATTTTCTGAGGGGAAAAATCAGATAACAATTATTTTCTCTATGGTATTATTAATGTTTATGCTCCTATTGATGGCTCTAAAAGGCCAAATTTATGGAAATGAATAGGTGATAACTTACCTTTAGCTTATTGGTTGGTGTGTGGTGACTTTAATATGATAGAGCATGTAGATGATAAATTAAGTTCCCTCCCTGCTATGTACCTTGGGATATGATAATATAATATATATGTGCTAATGGAGATGCCAACATATGGAACACATCCCCTTAGTTATATGTATGGGTTCACATGGGATATAATATTATAATGTATATGGGTTGATAGAGATGCCAACATGTGGCACACATCCCCTTAGTTAGTTATATGGGCTCACATAGGAATTAATTATATTGGTTAATGGGTCGTCCTACATTAGGATTAGGTGTTACCCATCCTATTTAAAGGATGTGTGTATCATTATGAGGAGGTACGTATGAGTTGATTCTTCTACTTGGTAGAGGTATATTGGAGGTGTAACCTTCGAAGTGGATTCCCATCTTGGGAGATTGTGGAGTTACTCCTTCCTTAAGGAACATTGTATGGTGTCACCCTACCTTAAGGGTATTATTATACATATTTGGAAATCTTGGCCCACACATATCTCTTGTGTTGTGTTATCTTCTACAATTTATTTATTTATTATATGCAAGGTTCTTATCAAGTGGTATCAGAGCATTGATTTTGGAAAAAAAATTGGGGCTAAACCCTAATTTTAGTGATTCAGCTATATTTTGGAAACAACTGCAAAAAATTTCTCAATTGTTTTACCAAATTTTTGAAAGGGTTTCATTAAGCTAGAGTACAAATTTCATAAATTTTCAATCTTTTGTGTTGAAGTTATTGAATTTTTAGGGTTTCACCCAAATTTCCTTCACATGCCGCATTGTTTAGAATTAATTTTTAATTTTTTTTCCAGTGTTTAGAATCCATATCAGGAAGATATGGGAAAAATTTAAGAATATTTGAATATAGTTTGTCATAGTTATTGCAGTTTTATTGTTTTTCACTATTTTGCTCCATAGGCTGCAATTTGAGGAATTTTTTTGAATTTCTTACATTTTCATAAATCTCTAAAAAATTAAATTTGGGTTACTATTCTATGATTTCTGATATTTGGCCGAATTTTTTCCAAAAGGGTTAGAACAAGTTTTGATCAAAAGGGTCTATTCCTAAAACCCTAGTTTTGTGGATCATGGGGATGGTAACTATTTTTGGAGATGATAGGATTGATGATAGAGAATGGTGGAACAAATTTAGCCATAAATTCTTTGAACCATTAGATATTTGGTTCTTTAAATTGTGGATTAGTGGCTCTGCACATATTTTGTTTTCTAAGTTAGAAAAGGAAAAGTCTAATTGGTCCTTGGAGGAACTGGAAAAAGTTCTCATGGACAAATGGGAAAGAAAAGAAGAATTTAATGATAATAGTGAGGAAGAGGAAATATCAGAAGAAGAAGAAGAAGAATAATAAGAAGAAAATGTTGATGATGAATTTGTTACACATGATAGTGCATCTCCAATGAAGGAAGCTTCAATATTTCAGTTTAAAGGGTGTATTCAAAGGGAAAAGGTAATTTTTTCCATAAACCCTAGCATCAAATATAACTTAATCAATATGGATGTAGCTCAAAATATACATGTAGAAGCAAAACATATTAAGGAAGATCAAGTGGATGGTAAACATATTCAAGTTTTTGAAGATTTAAAGCTCTCTATCGATAAATATGTTTTACATTCATATTTTTATGCTTTAGATATGGACGGTATGGATATTGTTCGTGGATATCCTTGGTTAGAGAGCTTGGAAACAATTAATCTTAATGTACAAAATAAATTCATGAAATTATGGTACAAGAGAAATAAAATTACATTGCAAGATATCACACTTAGCAAATAAAAAAGTAATGTAAAATTGGATCATGAAGATGAATTCGAAGATGGTGAAGAAGGGAATAAGGATGAATCAGAAGGAGAGGACGAAGAACATAAAGTCACAAATAATTTCTCTACTCAAGAGAAAAAATAAGTAACAAACAAGGTGGAAGAGGAAAATAAAGTTGAGAAAAAGGTTGATAAGGTTGAGTATACGAAGGTGGCACCATATCGACACCCACACCATCATGAGAGGAAAAAATCATGGAGACATGTTAGGACACATGAGGATAGAAATCAATATGGATATACAGGGAATCAAATGAATACTTTTTGCTATACATGGAATCAGTGGAACAATAATTATATGACATGGAATCACAGGAATAATAATTATGGATATGCATGGCCGAGAAGGAACACATATGGACCAGTATGGAACCATATGAGCACAATTGAATATGGAATAAAGTTGGGAGAAGCATCACCCATGAGTATTTCATATGTGTGGTTGGATGATCGAGCATGACGACAAGTGTGCAATAATTTAAAGTGCACTCATTAAATGGTTTCTTCTTATGTTTCGGGGATGAAACATGTCAAAGAGGGAGGCAATGCTATGTACCTTGGGATATGACAATATAATATATATGGGTTGATGGAGATGCTGACATGTGGCACACATCCCCTTAGTTATATGTATGGGTTCAAATGGGATATAATATTATAGTGTATATGGGTTGATGGAGATGCCAACATGTGGCACACATCCCCTTAGTTAGTTATATGGGCTCACATAGGAATTAATTATATTGGGTAATGGGTCATCCTACATTGGGATTAGGTGTTACCCATCCTATTTAAAGGTTGTGAGTATCATTATGAGGAGGTATGTATGAGTTGAGTCTTCTACTTGGTAGAGGTATATTGGAGGTGTCCTCCTTGAAGTGGATTCCCATCTTGGGAGATTTTGGAGTTACCCCTTTCTTAAGGAGCATTGTATGGTGTTTCCCTACCTTAAGGGTATTATTCTACATATTTGGGTGTCTTGGCCCACCCATATCTCTTGTGTTGTGTTATCTTCTGTAATTTATTGATTTATTATATGCAAGGTTATTATCACTCCCTATCCACTGGTGTGTTGGAAATCTTGCGTCCCGGTGTGTCGGATAGCTTGCGTCCTGGAATTTTTTTTGATATGTTTCTCAGTTGGAGACATGAATTTAAGGCCCAAGATTTGTGTACTTGGAAAAATATTTGGAAAGGATATGATCGGGTTTTAAAAAGGATTGATCATGTACTTATTTTACAAAAGAATATTTTTCATTTAGAAATGAAATTTTCCTCTCCTGTCATAGTGTGGTCAGATGTACTTTTTTCATATCATCATCCAATCTAATTTAAGGTTATTTGGCATGAGGCCCCTTTCAAAGTCCCTTCAAATCAATTCCTTCTTAATGTCTATTAGGTGAGTTATCAAGGGGTGGTGTAACTTATAGCAAAGGTTTGGAATATGGTTCTAGGTGTGTCATTTGCTGCTAGATGAAATTAGTGGTGGGAAGTGGAGATTCAATGCACAACCCATTTCCTCTGCCATTTCGGTAAATAGGTTGCTCGAGTTCCTAAATGGGGTAAATCTAGTCTGCATAAAGAATTAGGAAGGATCATTTCACCGATAATCCTTTTGACATTCCCCTCAAGATACAGGATGTCAAAAATTAGGAGAATCTTAATCTCATTGAAGCTTTATCTCATTGAAACTTAGGTGCGCAAATATGGTGGATGTTGCACTCATTTAAAGTGGGAGACAAAGCATCAAAGCACTTCTTCAAATCTCTTTGAGCCAAGCATACTCATAAATAGATCAACTATATCCATGATTCACATTAGAGGCTCACATATTTGCCTACTATTTGTATTGTCTTTGTTGAGCATTACCGAGTAGTCTTCCAAGCTCAAAAGGCTATAAATGAGTGAGAAGCCACATTACAATAATGTATCAAGGTAGTGTCAGTCAAGATTTCTCATAAGGAGTGATACCATTCAAATTTCCTTATTTTTTTGGATGAAATATGCACTGTCCTACTATGCCTTTCAACTGATATATCTCCATGTTTGGAAGGATTTCCTTGTGAATTTTACACAGTGGCTTTGTCTTTTGTTATCTCTGATCTACTTCATGTCTAAAATGAAACTCTCCATTAAAATTATCTTGGGCATTTCATTAATCAAGGAAACATCAAATTCATTCCTAAGGATACTGATCCATAGAAAATAACTAGCTAGAGGCGTATCACTCTATTGAATGTCTCGTAAAAAATTATTTACAAGACCCTAGCTCCTTGTATTACTGATCTGTTACCTAAAATTGTTCTCCCTGAGCACGATGGTTTTTTCAAAGGAAGGTACTGTCATCACGAATCCGGCATTATGATAATTCTTCACTGGCAACTCCTCGTGCTATGATCATTTACTACTGCATAGCTTTTAGTTTGGTGGATGAAATCAGGAAACACAACAACAAACATAACACAGGAATACCATAGACTATGATAAGAAGGAATGATGATAAATCTGAAATATCAGTGTAAATTATAATATTAACATGAAATTGTTACAATCTCACCCATGAAGTACTTCAAGTGTTACTGACTTCACTTTCCTTCCAACAATAACTATGGGAGAAACTTCACAATTACACCTCCTAATGGATTCTTTAACACACCTTCAAAATGATGGATCCCTTTACACACTTACTCATACAATAGTTCTCACTACATTATGCTATGCTAAATGAGGGGGGTGGCCTCTCTATTTATAAAACTTCCAAGTTTATCCATCTTATCTCTAAGATAGGATAAGAAATCTACTCTGACAAATCATATTCCATACCTTAAATCTTATCTGTACATGTAAGCTTATCTTTTAAGATAAGATAAACCTTATCATTTCACAAGGGTTCCACATTTTTAGACTTTTTACAAATAAAATACACAAAATATTTATGACCTCACTTCTTGTTCTTATTACCAATATACTATTTCTAATTCCTAATCATGCAGACCCTACTTCTCTACTTACCCTAACTTTGACATTTTAACATTATCAGACCACTTACGACAAATATTTACTTTTTACCACAACATTCCTATTGTACTTTTGACTATTACCATACTATACATTATTGGTGGCATCGTACTGGCAGCACCGTTATCTTCTATCAGACGCTACTACTAATTATACTTAACAACATCCTATTCCTAATACATACATTAATGAAATAGAAATTACGGAGGAAAATTTTAGTGTCGACATCTACCCCCTTCCTAGCTTCTACTTTGTCCTTGGAGTAGACTATTCTAGTGCTTGGAAAATATTCAACTCGTCGTGGTTGACCCATTTCGTAATGGGAGTGCCATCCAATTCCTCCAGTCGGTATGTACAATTTTCATGCACAGCTGCTATTTTGTAGGGCCCCATCCATTTTGAAAGAAATTTTCTCTGTCTTCTTTTTTTGTATCTGGAATCATATACTAGAACCAATTCATTCACATGAATGGAGACCAACGGATCTTTTGATCAAAGTATTCCTTCTGCTTCATTTTCTTTTTATAGCTTGTATCCTTCACTATTTCACTCATTTCCTCTAGCAAATGAAGATGTACCAACCTTTCTTTTACTGAATCACTTTCATCCATCCTTTCATTTTTCATAACTCTCATAGTGGAAATATCAAACTCAATAAGAAGAAATAGATCAATTCCATAAGCCAACTAAAATGGGGAGTATCCTGTTGCTGACTTTGATGTTTCCCTATATGCCCACAATGTTGCATGAATCCTTTTATCCCACTTATGTACTTGCAAGGCTGCATCTTTTGCTAAAATTTGACACAACACAAAATTTGTTCGTTCCACCTGTCCATTTGTGCTTGGCTTGTATGTTATTTCCTTCCTGTGCTTAATAGAAAACTTATTGACTAGGGATTCTACCACCTCATTAATGAAGTGGCTTCCTTGATATGTTACAATTTCTATTGGACAACCAAATCTTGTAACAATACGTTCATATATGAACCTTGCCACTTCATCCATGGAAGTTGTTTTCAATGGCCTAGCTTCAACACACTTTGTTAAATAATCTGTGACAACTACAATATACTTATTTTGGCATGGGGTAGTTGGAAGTGGACCTACAATGTCTATTCCACACTTTTAAAAGGGACCAAGTGGAAGAATAGGGCATAATGGAGCTGATGAAGTCTTATGGTTACCATGTGTTTGACAAATATCACATGTCTTACAATAATTATAACAATCTCTAAAAAGAGTGGGCCATTGATAACCTGCATCTAAGATCCTTCTTGTTGTAAGTTTTCCAGAGAAGTGCTCTCCACATGTACCATTGTGGAATTCTTCTATCAGCTCCTTCCCTTGATCACATCCAAATGCCCTCTTGTATTTTCCATCAGGTCCTATTCGAATTAATACTCCACATAGAATAGAATATGGATGACTGGTTTGAGTAATCTTCCTCTTAGTCTTTGCATTGGCACCATCAGGAAACTTGAATTCATTCAGATAATTCAAAATAGCTATGTATTCAATAGGGATTATGTCAAGGGATAAGAATGTTGCTTCTGGGAAATCATCATCGTCACAAGATGAACCTAAACCATCATAGGCTCGAGAGAGTGCATCTTCATTGACACGCTTCCTTCCTGGCCTATCTATAATATCAAATTCAAATTCTTGTAGCAAAATTATCCATCTTGCTATCCTCCCTGATGGGTTAGGCTTATTTACAATATATTTTAGAGCCTAATGATCTGTTACAACTTTAAATTTCTACCCTAGCAAGTAATTTTTAAACTTCTTTACAACAAAAATGATAGCTAGAGCCTCTTTCTCAATTACAGTATAATTTACCTCAGCACTGCTCATTTGTCTGCTCCTAAAGTAAACTGGATGATCATTCCCATTTTCATCCTTTTGGCTCAGAGTACTTCCTAGTGTTGTGTTTGAGGCATCAGTATACACAATGAATGGATTGCTCCAAGCTGGATTCTTTAAAATAGGTGAAGATGTAAGGGCTTCCCTTAGTTGTTCAAAAGCTTCATGTACCTTATTTCCTGTTTCATAAGTAACATCCTTCTTCAAGAACTGTTTTAGTGGCTGTGTAATTTTTGAGAAATTCTTGATGAATCTTCTATAGTAACCCACATGGCCTAAAAATGATCTCAACTTACTTCTATTCATAGGAAATGGTAACTCTTTGATTTTTGAAACTTTATTAGGATCAGTACCAATACCATCTCTAGATACAACATGCCCTAACAAAACACCTTTAGAACATCCAAAGACACACTTTGTAGGGTTTAGTGAGGCTTGTGCTTCATCTAACCTTTGAAATGTTTTCTCCATTTGGTGCAGGTGGTCCGTCTTTCTCCCATAGATGCAAAAATCATCTAGAAATACTCTGATGAAGTTCCGAATATAGGGTTCAAACACCCTATTCATCAAACGTTGGAACGTTGTTGGAGCATTACACAACCCAAAAGCCATAACTCTATAAGCAAATGTTCCCCAAGGAGTGGTGAACGTGGTATTCAGCTGATCTTTCTCTGCTATACGAACTTGGTTGTATCTGTTATATCCATCAGCAAAACTATAGCAATCTTGGCCACCTAATTCATCCAAGATACGATTTGAGAATGGAAGAGGGTAATGATCCTTCTTTGTTGCCTTATTGAGCTTCCTATAATCAACAAAAATGCGTAGATTTCCATTATTTTTTATGGAGATCATAATGGGAGAAACCCATTCTAAATTCTCCACAATAAATATGAATCTTGCATCAAGCAACTTATCTATTTCTTGTTTTACAGTCTTGGAAAAATTAGGATTCATTCTATATGGCATTTTCTTTATGGGTTTAGCACCATCTACTAGCACAATAGAATGTTCTACCCAACTTACTTGATGGAGTTCCTTGTAATCAAAAGTGAATAGGTGTATGTACCTTCGAAAGAGCTGCAGGTAGAATTCCTTCTCACTCTCCATCACTGCTTCACCAATATTTATCTTTTGGAGACGATCATCAATTTCTTCTTCAAATAATTTTATAGGTTCATGAGTCGGTGTGAATTGAAGGATATCCATGACCGAAACATCAACCTCACTTTCTTCATCTTTTTTGTCCACTTCATTAGTACTAGAGTAATCAGAGGATGTTCAATCATTAGTTTCATCACTTGAATCCAAAGGTTCTTCCCTATGATGCCGAGGAATCACATTTATCTTCACCCTCTCTCTACCACGTCGAAGTGTCATGAATCCTTCATTCTAGTAGTTTCTTATATGAACTCTCCTTAGCCATGGTCTTCCCAACAACATTGGGTATGCAACAATACCATTTTTCATCACCTGAAAGTATACCACACATACAACACCCATAACAGATATTTACACATTTTAAACTACACCTTCTGGTTTAGTTTTTTCCTTATTTAATGACCTTACCATAAGTGTTGAGGGGCGATCAATTTTTAAACCCAACATATTCATTACAGACTTGTTCATTACAATAACTGCAGCACCTCCATCAAGTAAGACATCATGAATTAAAATACCATTAAATAATATCTTAGCTTATGGAGCGTAGGGATCCGCCTCTACCTCCAAAAAAGGGACCTCAACCTCCTTCCTTCGTCAAGAATTGAGTCCACTTCGCAGCTCCCGCCTCTTCTCAAAATACATAGCCAAGAGTTGACCATATGTAATATTTGCAGGCCTTTTGGATAGATCATCTAAGATGGAGTATGGTCCTTGTCCCTATGAAATCAGAAAATCTTGCACACCCAACTTTCTTCTCCTATATTTCTTACTAGTTTCTCCTTTCATCTTCTTAGGATCATTTCCATCTTGATTATCTTTTTATTTCTTTCTTTTTGTTACGAAAACATCTACTTCATTATTTATGCTCTTATCTACTACATCAAAAGAATTCACAGGTGTTTTCACTTTATCATTATATCTTGTACTATATGTAGAAGCTCTATATGGACAATTATACTTATAATGACCCTTTTTTATAACAACCATAACATACAACTTCAGAAATATTTCTTTTTGGACCTCTATCTCCTCCCTAAGAACTAAATTCTTTTCCTTGAAGAAGATTAATAGTTAACTGACCCATCTTCTTGAGCAGATCTTTATACTCAGTAGATGTACTAGGAGAAATATTTGTGCTCACCGAGAGTAGTTGTGGATTCTGGACCAAATTTGCTGGTGTAGGCTCTACTTTAGCCACAATTTCTTTGGGCTCCTCTTCCATGCTTTCTTCTTTCCTTCTTGCAATCTCATTTGCTTTTTCAATGGTAGCTGGGTGGTCATACTTCACTCATTGTTTGATCTCTAGCTTCATCCCAAGAATGAAGTTCTTACAAAGGAGATTATCCACGTCATTCATCAACCCATCCGCTAATCCTTCCTTCTAGATCTTTGCATCGAGCTTCCTCCTTAGCTCTAGAACATGAGCATGATAATCCCTTATCTTCTCATTCTCTCCTTGGGATAGATTTGTGATATCGATCATGAGATCTGCATATTTATTTTCTTCACCAAATTCTTCAAGAAAACTTTTAGTTAATAAATCCCATGATTTTTTCACATTATCACCTAGTGTTTCAAACCACCTAAGGGCTGAACCATCCAAAAAGGTAGGAAAAAAATCATTCCAATGTTCCCTTCTTATAAGGCCATTACAAATACAAGATCATTTAAACTCTTGAATGAAAGAGGAAGCATCTTCATTAGATTGGGCTAAAAAAACAGGAATATTCCCCATTTCTAAAAGTAACCACAGTGAAATACCAACCCATAAGTACAATCAACAAGACTTATGTGCATAAATAATTGGAATCACTATAATAGAAAATAGAAATGACCACGGTAACCTATGTTAAAACTTGACTTACTGCGGTAAAAACTAACTTTACTGTGGTAAACACTATTCACAGTAAAAAGTGAAGTTACTGGGGTAAATACTATTCACGGTAAAAAGTGACTTTACTGTGGTAAGTACTATTCACAGAAAAATGTGACTTTACCATGGTAACTACTATGCACAATAAAAACAACGTTACCCTCCAAATGTTTTATGACTAAGTAGGAATATCTCTCCAAAAAATCCACTAATGAGGAATGGTCCTGGCAACAGAACCAAAATGTCATCACCAATCCGGCACTATGATAATTCTTCACCGGGAACTCCTCATGCTATGATTATTTGCTAATGCACAACTTTTAGTTTGGTGGATGAAATCTTGAAACACAACAACAAACATAACATAAGAATACCATAGACTATGATAAGAAGGAATGATGATAAATCTGAAATATCAGTGTAAATTATAATATTAACATGAAATTGTTACAATCTCACCCATGAGGTACTTCAAGTGTTACTGACTTCACTTGCCTTCCAACAATAACTATGGAAGAAACTTCACAATTACACCTCTTAATGGCTTCTTTAACACACCTTCAAAATGATGGCTTCCTTTACACACTTACTCATACAATATTTCTCACTAATTTCTTCTATGCTAAATGAGGGGGGTGGCCTCTCTATTTATAGAACTTCTAAGCTTATCCATCTTATATCTAAGATAGGATAAGAAATCTACTCTGACGAATCATATTCCATACCTTAACTCTTATCTGTACATGTAAGCTTATCTTTTAAGATAAGATAAACCTTATCATTTCACATGGGTTCCACATTTTAAGACTTTTTACAAATAAAATACACAAAATATTTATGACCTCACTTCTTGTCCTTATTACCAATATAATATTTCTAATTCCTAATCATGTAGACACTACTTCTCTACTTACCCTAACTTTGACATTTTAACATTATCAGACCACTTACGAAAAATATTTAATTTTTACCACAACATTCCTATTTTAATTTTGACTATTACCGTACTATACATTATTGGTGGCATCGTACAGGCATCACCGTTATCTTCTATCAGACGCTACTACTAATTATACTTAATAACATCCTATTCCTAATACATACATTAATGAAATAGAAATTACGGAGGAAAGTTTTAGTGTCGAAAGTACATTCTAGATAATCTTATAACACTTCGGGAAGGAATGAAATGGGTTTGGATCTCTTTAAAGTGTCCATTGTTTCTCAAAATAGATTTTTGAAAATTCTTATGATTCCATCAAATGGTCATTTATTTTTGCTCCGTTCATAGCCTTAGGTTTTGGAAAATTCTTCACATCAGTGGTCCACACTCTCTTTTTTAATGTGTTTGCTTGCTAATAATAAATGGTCATAAATCTCGTATGATTAGCCTGTTCTATTCTATAAAACAGGGGTGATCTTTTATGTCTACCTTGTTTTTTTATCTGTTGATGACTTAGGCTATCTTATTACTCGTCAAGCTGATCAAGGTCAAATTTAGGGGATTTTCCTTCCAGATCATGCGACATAAATTATTAAATGTAATTTCACCTATGATTCCTTTCTATCCCTTACAGAGTCTATAAAAATTGTGGCTACAATGTTTGATTACATGGATATAATCTGTCTTTCTTTAGGATCCAACATTTAGATGGCTAAAATGTTAGGCTACAGAAAAAGCTTCTTATCTATGCCATTCTAGTTGAAAGCTTACCCCATGAAATGTATCGGAAGAGGTGAAAAAATTAAGTTCTTGGGCATTTCTTTTGCATTTTATAGTGACTCCACCTCACTATGGTAGTATGTAATTGAAAGAGTTGAACATAAATTTTATCTATAGTCTTCTAAGCCCCTCTCTTTTACTAGAAAATTCCAAATGTTTATGAAGATTTTGGCCGCCACCCATGTGTATTATTATTAATTTTTTTTACCTTCTCTTGTCTCCTTCAAAAATATTTCCAACGTTTTTGTAAAAATTATAGTTCAGCTTGCATTCATCGGGTGTCTTGGCATGTCTGTTCTCTCTCCTACGATCAAGGTGACATAGGAATTATTGATGAATATAGGAAAAGTATGGATTTATGTTTTAAATGGGTGACGTGATGTCTCTCAAGTAATTAAGGTTGGAAAATCCCACTTCGACATTATATTTCTTCAGGTGTTCCCTATGGACAAAAATGTTGGAATAATGTCATGTTGCATAGTTGTATTATCTCAAAGGTCACAGTCGTGATTTCTAGCACCTCTGTTGCCAAAAACCATATGGAAAGAATTTTAATTGATGAAACCCCGAATGTGTTGGATTGATGATAGATTTCATATTGGGATCTCATTTAATTCTTAGGATTATTGGTGGTCTCCCATCATCTTTGATGATAGTCTTTTCCTTGTGGAAAATCCAGGAATCAAAGCTCTTTGGCTCTCTTGCAAAGTGTAGTGCCCAATCCTCTTCGACACTATTTACATTATGATGATATTACTATTGGATTGACCCTTATACATTTTTATTATTATGTTTTGAGTAGTAGATATTAGACTATGCTAATATTTTGACTATTGATATGTTGTGATTCACATTTTGATTATGATAAACTACATGACACTGGTAAACAGTTCGATATATGTTGATTTGCATTATTTGGATTTTATAATTACACGTTATACTCTTAATGTATTGAGTAGAATTATGATCTCATGGATGTTTAAAATTGAATTATTTTATATGTTGATAGATGATAGAATTACTTAATTTTGGATGACGATTATTGATTTATATGTATATATTATTTCTCGATGTTGTTGATGCATCTGTGATGCTAGAGATGTATTTTGACATTTTTTGCAGAGACATTATATCATACATCGAAAGTGGATATGGGACCAACCACAAAAGAATGTTGAGTTTTTTGCAACATGGCCAAATTTTACTACTTGTGTCTAATATTTATGTTATGTTTTTGTATGCCTAGTTAAGAAGTTTCCCTTGGGGGGTGACCTCACATGTGTGGTCATGAGGTGTAATGTTTTTCTCTTATTTTAGTCACTTTATTAACAATTATTAATGTGTCTTAATTAGCTAATCCAACTTAACTTGTTAAATAAAATAAAGATGTGGCAATTAGATAATTATGAGGGTATATGGTTCTTGAAATCTTGTGGATGTAAATTAGATATTTTTTGGGTTTTGTGTTGTGTACTCTTTCCCAACTTCAAAATTTGGATTTTGACTTGGGAGGCTTTTTTTAGGCTTGTGGGACAAGCTAATATTTTTGCATGCCTCTTAAATGCATCTAGCATACCTTTGGTATAGGGAGTTAATTTTAGGATTAATTATGCATTTTAGACTGTAAAAAGGGTAAACAATAGAAATTTCCTATTTACCACAATTAATTTGTCCTTGATAGGATTGGTGTGTAAGTTAGAGTGTCATGTGGGCATGTCATAAGTCTTACATGTTCATTTATTATCTTCGACATGGTGTTTGACTTGTGTGTTGGAGTGGAGGAATGATGAAGTGGCATCCTACATGGAGCCACCTCATCATCCTCACATCTAATTTCTATTTATTGATTTAATTTGAAGGATTTTGGGTTACTTGTCTTATTTCTTCTCTTGCACTTTTGGAAATATTGTCTTGAGACTTTTTGGAGTTACATTTGGATTGTTTTTTGTTTGAAGGTTTTGAAAGCTTGTTGGAGTGAAATTTTTTTAGGCTTAATGTATAGATAAGATCAGCACCTTTTTTATTTTCTTATTTATGTTTGTAGATGTGAAAATTGTGTTTGCATAAGTATTTCCATGGGTGTTGTGAATGTGATATATTTGGCTGGGTATGTTTCCTTAAGAAGGGAGTAAGAGATGGAAGTATGGGACCATTGGGGAGGGAAAAGGGAGTTTTGATGCATGCATTTTGGAGGGAGTGTGATTAGGAGTTCCACCTATGGGGAGTGAAAAGGAAAACATGGAAATATTTTTTCTTATTTGTGAACCTATAGAAGTGTTCTTTTTTCCAGTGAGAGGTGCATTACTAAGGTCACATTATTTATGGGGAAGGTATCAGAGTCGATCCTTCTAAGATTAGAGCTATCATGGATTGTCTATCACCAACCAATGTAACCAAGGTGCGCAGTTTCATGGGGTTGGCAGGTTCCTACAAGAGCTTTGTTCAGGACTTCTCTCAGATTGTGCACCACATCACTTCCATTTAGTGGAAAGGGATGAATTTTGTTTCATTTGATGGATGTGAGTAATCTTTCAGTACACTGAAGCAATTATTTACAGGAATGCCTATTCTTCCACTGCCAGATCCTCAACGGGATTTCTTTGTTTTTATAGATGCTTATTTGGTAGGATTGGGATGTGTTTTGATGCTGGAGGGTTGTGTAGTAGCTTTTGAGTCTCATAAAATCATGGATTATGAGCTCAATTAATTGAATCATGATCTTGAGCTTGTTGCAGTGGTGCATGATTTGGTGTGTTGGCATCATTTCCTTCTTAGTAGGAGGTTCATTGTTAGGACAAACCATTTGAGCTTACGTCATCTCTTCACGTAGCCCAATCTCAACACTCGTCAACAACATTGGATGGAGTTTCTATGTGAGTATGACATGGAGATAGAGCATGTGAAGGGGAAGCAAAATGTGGTTTCATATGCTTTCAGTCAATGAAGACATTTGGGTATAGACTTTCAGAGAAGGAATTTGTGACAACTTTCATATGAAAACTGCAACCTAGCAACTAGAGAAAATATTGAGTCTTAGAGACCCATTAAGGGGAATCTCGATGGATTTGCATTATATTTATATGATCTTCTTAGAAAAAAATTACAGATCTATGTACCTAGGGATGAAGGTTTGAGATAGAATATATTTGTAGAGGCTCATTGTGTACCTTATTCAACCCATCTAGGGGTGAAGAAGATGCAAACCACCTTGAGACTGTTGTACCATTGGAGAGGTCTTCAGAGGGATGTAGCTTAGTTTATGTCACATTGTTTAGAGTTTCAGAGAGTGAAGGCCAAACATCAACATCCAGCTAGCCTTCTCTACCCGTTTTCCATACGGGCATGGAAATGGGACACCATTTCTGTGGATTTTATAGTAGAGATACCAATGACAAGATACCACCACGATTCCATCATGTTCATGGTGGATAGATTGATGAAAGTGGCTCATTTTATCTGGTGAAAACCACCTATACAACTAGTGCATTGGAATGAGTATACTTAGATGAGATTGTTAGGCTGCACAGAATTTCAAGGAAAAACATTTGTGACCGCGATCCCTTATACACCTCTCATTTTTAGACTATCATGCAGCATGCCCTTGGGACGAGTATCAATTTAATTACAGCATATCATCCAGATAAATATGGATAGATGGAGTGGGTGAATCATATTTTAGAAGACATGTTTTGGATTTACGTCATGGACCATCAGTTGAGGTGGGAGGAGTATTTATACTTGGTGGAGTTTGTTTATAATAAAAATAATTAGAATTCTATTGGTATTTCTCTATTTCAAGAAATTTATGTCAGGGAGTACAGGAAACCATTGAGTTGAGATAGATGGGAAGAAAAAGTATCTCTTGTGCCAACTTTTTTATAGGACATGGAGCAGTAAGCTGTTTTTATGAGACAGAGTACAAGAGGCACACAATAAATAAAAGAAATATGCAAATCAGGGGAGAGTTGAACTTAGCCATGAGGTTGGCCTAAAGGTTTTTCCTCGTGTCAGACGTCATAAGATACCTTTCCATTATGGAAAACACTCTAAGTTAGAACCTAGATTTAGGGGTCCATTTGAGATCTTGGAGTAGATCGGTCCCTTATCTTATCGTGTAGCCTGTTCATCCAACTTGTCTAGCGTCAACAATTTATTTCATGTTTATGTTCTTAGGACATAAAATATAGATCCCTCTCATGTATTAGATTGGACCGCATTACAGGTGCAGGAGGAGGGGCATGTGACTATGAATCCCATGTGCATCATAGAGTGCATTACCATGGGCCTTTGAGGCTCCAAGATTGACTAGGTGTGATTCTAGTGGGATAGGTATGATGAGACTCCTTCCACATGGGAGGATGCTACTTTGTTGTGGTCCAAGTTTATACATCTATTTTAGTTATTTCTAGGAGGAATTTGAATCTAAGGTGAGGGGGATGTAGTTCCCACTCCTCTTCGACACTGTTTTCATTATGATGATATTACTATTGGATTGATACTTAAACATTTTGATTATTATATTTTTAGAAGTAGATGATAGTGTATGAAAATATTTTGACTATTTATATGTTGAGATTCACATTTTGATTATGATACACTAGATGACACTGGTAGATGATTTGATATATGTTTATTTTTATTATTTGGATTTTATACTTACAGGTTATACTCTGGATGTTCTAAGTACAACTCTGATCTCATGTATGTTAGAATCGATTTATTTAATATGTTGATAGATGAAAAAATTACTTAATTTTGGATGATGATTATTGATTTATATGTATATATTATTTTGTGATGTTGTCGATGCAGCCGTGGGGCTAGAGAGGTATTTTGATTGTATTTGTAGGAAAATTAAATTGTACATTCAAATGGGATAAGGAACCAACCACATAAGAATGTTGGGTGTTTTGCAACATGACCAAATTTGACAACTTGTTTCTAATGTTTATGTTTTTTATTGCATTCCTAGTTAGAAGGTTTCCCATGGGGGGGTGAACTCACATGTGTGGCCATGTGGTGTAATTGTTTTCCCTTATTTTAATTTTGTGTGTGTTTTATTTTTTGCTATATGTATTTAATTAGTTAGAAATTTTAGATACTTTATTAGCAATTATAAATGTGTCTTAATTAGTTAATCCAACTTAATTTGTTAACTAAAATAAGGATGTGACAATTGGATAATTATGAGGGTAGATGGTCCTTGAAATATTGTGGATGTAAATTAGATTTGTGTTGGGTTTATTGTTGTGTACTCTTTCCTGACTTCAATATTTGGATTTTGAATGTGAAGTTTTTTTTAGGCTTGTGGGACAAGCTAAGCTTCTCCCATGCCTCTTAAATTCATCCAAAAACCATAATAATGGTATGAGGAGTTAATTTTAGGATTAATTATGCATTTTGGAGTGTAAAAAGGGTAAATAATTACACTTTCCTACAACCATAATTAATTTGTTCTTGATAGGCTTGGTGTGCAAGTTGGAGTGTCACGTGGGCATATCATAAGTCTTACATGTTCATTTATCATCTTGGGCATGGTGTTTGACTTGTGTGTTAGAATGGAGGAATGCTGATGTGGTATCCTACATGGAGCCACTTTATCATCCTCACATCTTGTTTCTATTTAGTGATTGAATTTAAAGGGTTTTTGGTTACTTGTCCCATTTTTTCTCTTGCACTTTTGGAAATTTCATCTTGAGTTGCATGCTTGGAGCATTTTTGGAGTTAAATTTTGAATTTCCTTAGTTTGAAGTTATTGAAATTTTGTTTGAGTGAAGATATTTTTAGGCTTAATGGAGAGGTAGGATCTCCACCTTTGTTATTTTCTTATTTATTTTTGTAGATATCCAAACGCTATTTGTATGAGTATTTGCATGGGTGTTGTGAATGTGATATATTGTGGTTGGGTATTTTTTCTTAAGAAGGGAGTGAGAGATGGAAGTATGGGAACATTGAGGAAGGAAAAAGGAGTTGTGAGGCTTGAATTTTAGAGGGCGTGTGATTAGGAGTTCCACCTATTGGGAGTGAAAAGGAAAACATGGAAATTCATTTTTTTATTTCTAATGGGAGAGATAAGGATGTATTTGAATGTTTTGTATTGTGGACATGGAGGATGTTGGGTGGAACCCCTACTTCAGTTAGGAGGTAAAAGGAAGTGGTTACCATATTCCTTGCTCCTTTTGGCTCTATTTCAAGCCTATGTGTTGTTGAGAAGTGGTAAATATTGTTGAGTATGTCCATTTAAATGTGTTGTATGTTTTATGGATTGTATGTTTGTGTGAAAGCCATTTTTGTAAAGGTTGTCAAAGTTTCATTATACTCTTCATTGTTCTTTGGTTGGGGCTCATGTGCCAATTAAGAGGATGGATTCTCGTCTTATTGGATTAAAGGTTTGGTGGAGACCGTCACCTATCACCCTTTCTTTATAATTTGATCCAAGTTTTTGAAGCGCTGATGGATGTAAGTTGAAAGCTAAAAGTTGGGAGAAGACATCGAAATGAAGACGTGTGTTTTGACCTTGTTGGAATAATTCTCCATACTATAAATCATGTTACTTTTCCCACTTAGAGTAGAATATTATAATATTTGTATGTTTGAAAGAAAGCTTTGTAAATTTCATATATTCAAATTTGTAATGTTATAATGAAAGGATAAAACTTAACTTGTATAGTGTGCTTGAAATGAAACTTTCCTAAATTTCTATGTTATTAAAAGTTACAATATATATATATATAGGGAAAAGAAAGATGTATTTGAAAAAAACTGTTGTTGAGTTCTTGTTGTATTTTTGTCAAGATTGTATATGTGAAAGAGAATGAATTGTAGTTGATGTTATACTCAAATTTTACATTTTATAGCAAAAAATAAAATAAAATTAGTTGATGTTTATGTAATTTTGAGTTATGAAACTAGATATATTAGCAATCTATCAACCAATGAATGGAAGACACTTTAGTTAAAATTAATATTGTGTTGAAAACCAGCTTAAGTGGAAAATTGTTAAAAAAATGCATCCTTTAAAGGTTTTGTTTTCGGGGAATATAATCGTTGCCCTATGCAAAGCGGTCGATGAACCGCCCCCAAGAAAAGTGGAAGTCATAGTACCACCAGTCTGCATAGGGCGTCGGTTTCGTCACTTTTGATGGAAAATTAAAATACTTACTGTGTAAAACCCATATTGAAATTCAATTGAAATATAAGCTTTAATCCATCAAAATGAAACAAATAACTAGTAATTAGTTAAATTTAATTTTTTAAGCCTTTCAATCCTTTTATGGGCACCCAAATGTGTAAAATTCATAGATTAAATGAAATGGAGTTTTTTCCCCAATTGTGGAATTCAAAGGATGTTTACATTAAGTGACAAAAAAAATCCATTGTGGGATCTCTACATTAAACAAATGAGAATCTTACAATAACAAAATCTTTACAATTAAAACCAAGAAATTTTTGTCATGGTTGAACTTCTTGCTCTCATGGTTTCTCCTCCTCTTCCTAAACCTGCAAAACAAAAATGAGAAAACTAGGCTGTTTTGGGGTAAATAGGAATAAAAGGAAATCCATAAAGATATTTAGGGCAACCCAAATCTAAGGGCTAGGATAGATTCAATCCAATGGCCCAAATTAAACCTTACCTCCCTTAAGTGGGAGGTATTTTGTGGGAAGGAAATTTAATTTAATAAAAAGGAACATGGGTAATGGGGCCACTTATTGGCTAGAAAAAACAATTAAACCTTTGTGTTAGAAAATAAAACGAATCTTGGTGCATGATAATTAATTAGACTTACGGAACTTGGTAAACGCATTGCTTAAACCATAAATATATTTTAGGAAGTAAATTAAAAATATTTAATTACTAATTTAATTATGACTTTCAAAAGCTTGTGTAGAAGGACTTTATCTAAGAAATTTATTAATTGTGAAAATGTCTAACCTTGCAAAACCCTTTTAAAATAAAAATAATAATTATTACAAGAAATTTGGCTATTAATTTATTAGTTCTATTTTTTTAGAGTATAATTTTGTGGGCGCTACACAAAGGAATTCTCACTATTCTAGATTTGATCTCCAACAGAGACTAGGTGCCATGGCCTGAGCTCAAGGAAAAATTTAATCTTTCCTATTAAAACCTCCCGTCTATCTGTAGAATTCAAGAGTTGATGTCAAATGTTATGATCGACAAGCTTCAGCTTAAAGCTTCGGATGCATGGTGGCAGGGCTAGAGATCGAATCAAGAACTTTCCTTCCTCCACAACAATGACGGTGCCATTTACTAGATTTTGACCCATATCTCGCATGTCATTTCAAAACTCAATGCTCGTTGGGGTCTGCACTCATCTAATTCCCCATGGCTTTGTATACTTTCTCGTTATTTGAGTTCTTTGTTGGAGCCTAAAGTTAATCATTTTTTGTGGTGTCTTATTTATCAGAGCCTTCTTGTCGACGAACGATTAAGTCACATTATCATTCCCAATTCTAAACTCCCTTTCTATTCCAAAGCAGAATCCGTTAAGTCTTTATTTTAGCCTTTCCCCCATTCCTAGAGCATTTGGTCTTTGATTTATTCCTTGTTTAAAACCTTTCACCATGAATTCTTTCATTGGTAGTTATCTTGGTTTGGGGATTTCATCATATGGCCTCGTCATATTGGTACTCTATGAAATATTTTTAGAGCTTGCATTTTATTTCATATTTCGAAAGTGAGAAATTTTATGTTATTCTGGATAATGATATTTCTACTGATTTGTTTTCCACTAATGATAAAGTGGTTATCTTCTCAACTGTGCACATAACGAGTCGAGCTCAAGTGGAGAAGTAGACTTGGAGTTAACTCATTTACTGGAGTTTCTTGCACACTTGGGGAGAGTGCAACATGCACTATGAGTCGGGTCCTTCCAAATAATTTTCCTCCACAACCTCGGCCATCTCCCCCTTGAAGGTTGCCTCCTCTAGGACCACATCAAAAGAGCCACTCTCGTAACCACCGCTTTGCCTCTCCTCGATTCATTATTCAACGTTGTCCTCTTCTTGTCCGGGCTAGAGCTTACCTCGCAGGGGAAAAGACTTTCCTAGCTCTTTGTGATGGCCTTCTCCTCTGCTTGGCATACATACAGTGGATGACTCTCTTCCCCCTGGGTACGGGATAATTGTTCCTTTAAGGATGTATATGCCTGACCAAGATGGTTGGTAAGTGGACTCTCCTTCGGCAGACCTGTCTAGTGGAGTGTACGTCCCTCCTTGAGATGATCCTCCCCCTCGTCTCGAAGCGACAACTTGTGCCTAGTGCTCTACTTTCACTTGTAGTTCGCGTGCTTTTTTTTCATCTTATTTTTTTTTGCCGTGTTTGTGGCATTTTTGTGGGACCATGAGTTTTCTGGTCATCCCTGATAATATAACTCTCTTATATTTTTGGTAATATAATGAGTAGTTCTAATAGTAAATTTTCTATTTAGATAATTTTGACGAATTTATTTATGTTTGTTGGGCAGGTGAACTTTTTTTCTTCTCTACCAAAAAAAAACAATAAATGTGGTATACTTAGGAAATTTATATTAGTGCTCCATTTGTATGGGTGAATAATAATTACATGTGTAATTATTATTATGGTAAATTAGTGAAAGTACATTTACTATGTAAATGTAAATAGTAAATGTAAAATGTGGTTAGTATGTGGTAAGTTAGTAAGTTAGAATAATAAAACAATTAGTATTGTTTTATTATTATATTGGTGAGAGGTTGAAACCATATGGGTATATGGTTGTATATAAAGACAAAGGTTGTTGTGAGGATTGTTATTATACATCTCCTATATAATGGAGTGTATTGGTATAATAAAAATATAATATAGAGTTGTTGATTTCAATTATTGTCTGTAGCTATTTCATGGATTCTTTGTATTAGATCAGATTAATTTCTACAATACTTATATGCCTTCTCCATGATACTTTGAATTATATGATAGAGAGTTTGATTAAATATTTTTATTTTATTTTTAAATGATTATTATTAATATTATCTTGGGTTGGATTTTCATAATTGCACTCATACCGTGCTATTCCTATATTGAATTTCACTACAATTATTAATAACGGATGGTTCTCTAGTAGGAAATAAAACCTTTGCTAACGAGTGTAAGTATGGGCAATTGTGTTATGATCGTGAGGAGGTCCACGTCAAATGGTTGAATTCCGTCCTTTTGTTCTCACTTATAAGGAATCTCTCAAATAATAGTAACGGTGATCGAGCATGTCAATCAAAGTTGAACTCAGGTTAAATTTTGACAGTTTGGAATTTCAAGTGTTTGAAGGTGGTTATGGCCCTAAAAATATAGGTTTTAAGTTTGTCTTTAAAAGTTAATTATTAATTGTTTCCCTCATAGTTTCTTCTGTAAACTCCGAATTTGGTTTTAAAAATGGGTTGTTAGAATACATATTATATTATATTACTTTTATTAGCATTGTTATGTTGTAAACCTGCATATAATAACTACAGTTTAGAGATCATGCGAAAACCCTTATTTCCAATAACAATAAATATATCTTCATTATATTTATTACAAAATTAAATAAATATATGAATCAAGATTAAATATAGTGGCTAAAGAAATATTAGGTTTGTAATATATAAGAAATTAGAATCGATATCCAAAGGTTATTTATAACTGATAGTTGTAGGGATATTGGCTCAGGCCTTACCAGAATTTCTTATAATAAATAGGCAGGCAAGGCTAGAGCAATATGCCTATAAATACAAATGCCTAAAAGGCATTTCTAAACACCTTTAGGTTCTAATTCGAGTATAGATATTATTATTAAGATATATTACATCAAATATAGTTGTTATCACAAATGCACATTACTCCATTCACGTAAGGAAAGTTATAGGTGTGACTATTGTTTCCTAAAGATGATTGTGAATGATCAACACATTATTTATTTCCTTCACATAATTAATCTATTCTATCATAGATGCCATGAATATTATAAGTTATATAAACTATATAAAATCTTAGATTATATAATACTACCGATTATAAACATAAAAAACATGTGCATATCTTTCTAGAGTACTAAATATATTTGTAGTAACCACCATTTTAAATAAATTATATGTATGTTAAATATTAAAATGTATATATCCAACACTAACTATAGAATTCCCTACATTTATAATGTTCCATATCTCAATTTCTCTCTATTGGCTGTCCACATACCTTCTCAATTCCAAATTTCTCTTGGTTAAATTCTTCCATACTCTAACTCACAATTCAATCCATAACATTCAAACATAACTTATTATGAATTTTGTTACCCACCCTTTCTTTTTTAAATCCCAGGTCCATAAGGAGCATCTTTGTTGAAAATAGCAATCTCCACAAGAAATGATTCCTTAGTTTCATGGAAAAATTCAAACCCTTCCTACATCACACAAGAATAGGTCTTCATATTAAACTATGAAATACTAACCAGGACACAACACTTTCAAACTACTTGAGAGTCTAAAATTCATCTTTTTACGTCAATCTCTTCAACCTTGGGCCTATCCAGCCTTTACATCTAGCAAGTTTACATATCTTTCCATGATCAATACATGAAATAATATTCCATTCATGAATAAGTTTAGTGAATTTTATGGATGAAACCTTACACAAATTAATGTATGGTTGCCAAGACCTTGGTATGCAATTTTCATGTCCCCGCACCTGCACCAAAAATTATAGAGTATTTCGATTAGACAGAGTTTCTTTCCATTTGTGTGTAATTTTAACACCCACAAATTACACACACAAATACAATAGTAAAAATACCATGATAATTTTTTTTGACTTACATTTCTCACTACACAACACCGCAAGAGCTCCAAGTAGAGAAACTCTACAATGCATAAGACACTTACATAAGTCGTCAACTCACATAGACACATGAAAACACCATATACATGTTGATGGCACACTTCCCATAAAGAACGAATGCTAGCAATGACCCAACCACAAGGAAAGGACTCAAGGATTGGAAAACCCACAACACATTATTACCATGATTACATATTAGTTAAGATTAACATTCCAAGAACATTAGTGTGCAAGGATAATTTTATCTTTTTTCCACCTACAGACTCTTTAACTCATTTCACATTCAACTTATAGTTCAAAAATTTAAGTTGGCTCGATATCCCTTACGAAAATCTCCATAACTTACATAAGTATTTCCCATATTTCAAATTTCATAGAAATTTTCTAATTCTCTTGTTCTTATGTCAATATTATATTTTCTCAAACGTTTATTTAATGTTTAAACTTTTACCCTCACTAAAAAAAGTGAATCAGACATAATGTCAAGAAAGAGAAATTAGGATCTAAGAGATATTTAGATTCAAGATTTTTTTTTCTTAAAGATTATTCAATAACTTGTTGAAACCATTCAACATTTCCACATGAAGAAATTTTATTTAGATTTATGTATATCTTTTGTTTTGTCAAAGTTTGATCACACCAAGGCAATTCATACTCTTTTAAACACAAGTAAATGTCTAATCTAGTTACAAGGACTCCAAGAGTGACATTATTCCTAACCTTGAATCTCATTTTATTCTTATTTGATTTACTCTAACATTCCACTATGGTCTTATCATTGGCATCACGTTGTAACAAAAGAGTTACACAATTACTTATCTAATATCTTAAAGAAGTACATGATTGAAAGCATTAGAACCATACACGAACCACAAGTGATTATTTTTTGAAGTGAGATACCATGTTCCCACATGAGGAATTTATTTTACTCTTAATGTCATAAGTAACATAACAAAATTACAAAACAAAGTTTTAATTTTCCTGATTTCTCTTAAGTCAACATCTTTCAAATCAATTTCATTTGCAAAGAGTTACTTACAATTTTTTAGCCACCTATTAATCTCTAAAACAACTATGGTTTAGTTTAATTTTGATTTGCACTCAGGGATCTACACCCTATAACAGATCATATTAAGGTGAAAAAAAAATATTTACCAAATAAATCCTCTATAAAGGACCCATGTGCTATACTTTCACTAGCCAAGAAAACAAATTTAGCTGAGATGATCTAAAGAGATCATTAACAAGAGTTTAAGTAATAGTAAAACTATTTCACGAGTTCCATTGTGTCATTTGGATCCCACAAGAAAGTCATTCAATGAATAAATTTAATTCTAAATCTAACTTTAGAAGACAAGGTAGTCCACTAGGATACTAAGGAAGATCTAGTTCTACTTACTCTAGATAAAGTTTTACTGTGTCTCTCTTATTTGTCAAGTTTAAGACGATGTCACTAAACATACTGACTAAGACAATAAATTGATTCTTGGGCTCCTATTTACCTAAATTAGGAGGTGTCAGCAAGTGCAAGGTTCATTCAAAGGTCTCAGTTTTCTATGCTAAGGGATTAACACATGCAGGGTAGCTATGCAAGAATTTAAACTAGGGTTGACTGTTTCATTTACATTTCTTTATTTCATTTTCAACATAAGGAAAACATGACACCCCAATTAATTAATCGTCTATTGTTCACTAGAAATACACTACACGATATTAAATTTAAATTCATTTAACATACACACACACACACACACACCAACCTTTTTATGATACGTAAATATGAATTAAAATTACACCTATGATTAAATGCACATTTCCTAAGGTATATCTAAAACTAACATCTCATACATGTAACCAAATTTAAAATATAAAATTTTCTATAACATAACAATACATTATACATATATACATTATATAATGACCTATATAAATTATAATAATAAACAATGAATTACACCACTCCTTTTCTCCATCTTTCTTGCATCCTGCAAAAACATGTGAGTAGGAAATGAGTGATAAATCGTTGGCATGGAATCCACCTAGATATAGCATAAATAATGTTTTGAGTTTTCCATTTACATAATATTAATAGTTTTCCTTTAAAAAGGGGGGGGGGGTTAGAGACAGATATTTATTTCATTTCATTTCATCTTATTTCATATCCAAGGAGAGAGAAAGAGAGAGAGAAAAATTATTTTGCCAAAATTTCAATTTCACACAAGAATTCAAATGATATAATTTCAAACAATTTATTTACAAGTGTCAACAAGTTTCCAGAATGGTTCGGTAACCCGCTGGAGGTCCTACAACTTTCTTTGTATGTTTTCTAGCTAGTTGTAAAAACATTCAATTAAGGCTCGGAGGTTAAGAAACCACTTTCAAACGTTGTTTTCCAGAGAGAAAACATACCAAAGGTAAGTTTTTATGTGTCCTTTGTAATGCCTAAAAAAACGACATTCTAGAAGCATGTTGAAACCCTAAACAATTATCCTGAAATTTATTACTAATGTTTTTTTTAAGTTATAAGGTTACAAGAGTGTCAATGCTACACCCTTAACCTATTGCTTGTATTAGGATATGAGTAGCTAAATTTTGGCTTACCATATCTTTTTTTTATATCATTTATATTTTATCATACTTAATAGCTCAACCTTGGTGATGGCCATAACATATGAATAGTATATCTAGGAGATTGTACGTAGTAGTTCATTATCATTTGAGCATTTGAGTCTTATTATGTGGTTTGGAGGTTTCCCCCTTGAAGTGGTGAAACTATTATAATTGCATAATGAGATCATTATTCTGAAATATTGTGTTATTTGGTGTTCTATTTTTGCTCAATATCTGAATTATACTAGTAATTTCATTACAAGTGGTATCAGATCTGCGATATGGGCCAAAATTAGAACAAAAGCCTTGTTTTTTTGTTTCAGAAATATATTTCGAACCCAAGTGAATTGGTGGGATATATTCTTACCAGAGTTGCAAAAAATTTCAAGTAAGGTTTGTCATCACCACTCCAGCACTATGATAATTCTTCACCGGGAACTCCTCGTGCTATGATTATTTACTATTGCACAACTTTTAGTTTGGTGGATGAAATTTGGAAACACAACAACAAACATAACACAATAATATCATAGACTATGATAAGAAGGAATGATGATAAATCTGAAATATAAGTGTAAATTATAATATCAATATGAAATTGTTACAATCTCACCCATGAGGTACTTCAAGTGTTACTGACTTCACTTGCCTTCCAATCATAACTATGGGAGAAACTTCACAAATTACACCTCTTAATGGCTTCTTTAACACACCTTCAAAATGATGGCTTCCTTTACACAATAATACATTATTTCTCACTACTTCCTTCTATGCTAAATGAGGGGGGTGGCCTCTCTATTTATAGAACTTCTAGGCTTATTCATCTTATCTCTAAGATAGGATAAGAAATCTACTCTGACGAATCATATTCCATACCTTAACTCTTATCTGTACATGTAAGCTTATCTTTTAAGATAAGATAAACCTTATCATTTTCACATGGGTTCCACTAAATTTTAGACTTTTTACAAATAAAATACACAAAAATATTTATGACCTCACTCCTTATCCTTATTACCAATATAATATTTCTAATTCCTAATCATGTAGACCCTACTTCTCTACTTACCCTAACTTTGACATTTTAACATTACCAGACCACTTACGACAAATATTTACTTTTAACCACAACATTCCTATTGTACTTTTGACTATTACCATACTATACATTATTGGCGTCATCGTACTGGCAGCACCATTATCTTCTATCGGACGCTACTACTAATTATACTTAACAACATCCTATTCCTAATACATACATTAATGAAATAGAAATTACGGAGGAAAATTTTAGTGTCGACATCTTCCCCCTTCCTAGCTTCTACCTCCGTCCTCAGAGTAGACTATTCTAGTGCTTCGAAAATCTTTAACTTGTTGTGGTTGACCCATTTTTTAATGGGAGTGCCATCTAATTCCTCGAGTCTGGTATGTACCATTTTCATGCCACAGCTACTATTTTATAGGGCCCCCATCCATTTTGGAAGAAATTTTCTCTGTCTTCTTTTATTTTTATCTAGAATCATATACTAGAACCAAGTCATTCACATGAAATGGAGACCAACGGATCTTTTGATCAAAGTATTCCTTCTGCTTAATTTTCTTCTTATAGCTTGTATCCTTCGCTATTTCCCTCATTTCCTCTAGCAAATGAAGATGTACCAACCTTTCTTATACTCAATCACTTTCATCGATCCTTTCATTTTCATAACTCTCACAATGGGAATATCAAACTCAATAGGAAGAAATGGAACAATGCCATAAGCCAACTGAAATGGGGAGTATCTTGTTACCTGACTTTGATGTTGCCCTATATGCCCACAATGTTGCATGAATCCTTTTATCCCACTTATGTAACTGTAACGCTGCATCTTTTGCTAGAATTTGACACAACACAAAAAAAATTCGTTCCACTTGTCCATTTGTGCTTGGCTTTTATGTTGTTGCCTTCCTGTACTTAATAGAAAACTTATTGACTAGGGCTTCTACCCACCTCATTAATGAAGTGACTTCCTTGATCTGTTACAATTTCTAATAGACAACCCAAATCTGGTGACAATGCGTTCATATATGAACCTTGTCACTTCATCCATGGAAGTTGTTTTCAATGGCCTAGCTTCAATCCACTTGGTTAAATAATTTGTGGCAACTACAATATACTTATTTTGGCGTGGGGTAGTTGGAAGTGGACCTACAATGTCTATTCCCCACTTTTCAAAGGGACCAAGTGGAAGAATAGGGCATAATGGAGCTGATGAAGTCTTACGGTTACCATGTGTTTGAAAAATATCACATGTCTTACAATAATTATAACAATTTCTAAAAAGAGTGGGCAAGTGATAACCTACATCCAAGATCCTTCTTACTATAAGTTGTCCACAGAAGTGTCCTCCACATGTACCATTGTGAAATTATTCTATCAGCTCCTTCCCTTGATCACGTCCAACTGCCCTCTTATATTGTTCATCATGTCCTATTCAAAATAATACTCCATGCAGAATAGAATATGGACGAATGGCTTAAGTAATCTTCCTCTTAGTCTTTGCATTGGCACCATCAAGGAAACTTGAATTCATTCAGATAATTGTAAATATCTATGTATTCACTAGGGATTGTGTCAAGGGATAAAAATGTTACATCTGGGAAATCATCATCATCACAAGATGAACCTAAACCATCATAGGCTCGAGAGAGTATTTACATTGACAAGCTTCTTTCCTGGCATATCTATAATATCAAATTCAAATTCTTGTAGAAAAATTATCCATCTTGTTATCCTCCCTGATGGGTTAGGCTTATTTACAATATATTTTAGCACCTGATGATCTGTTACAACTATAAAGTTCTACCCTAGTAAGTAATTTCTAAACTTCTTTACAGCAAAAATGATAGCTAGAGCCTCTTTTTCAGTTGCAGTATAATTTACCTCAGCACTACTCATTTGTCTGCTCCCAAAGTAAACTAGATGATCATTCTCATTTACATACTTTTGGCTCAGAGTAATTCCCAGTGCTGCATCTGAGACATCAGTATACATAATGAATGGCTTGCTCCAATTTATATTCTTTAAAATAGGTGAAGACACCAAGGCTTCCTTCAGTTTTTTAAAAGCTTCGTGCGCCTTATTTCCTAGTTCATAAGTAACATCCTTCTTCAAGAACTGGGTTAGTGGCTGTGTAATTTTTGAGAAATTCTTGATGAACCTTCTATAGTAACCCACATGGCCTAAAAATGATCTCAATTTTACTTCTATTCATAGGAAATGGTAACTCTTTGATTTTTGAAACTTTATCAGGATCAGTACCAATACCATCTTTGGATACGACATGCCCTAACAAAACACCTTTAGAACATACAAAGACACACTTTGTAGGGTTTAGTGAGGCTTGTGCTTCATCTAACCTTTGAAATGTTGTCTCCATCTGGTGCAAGTGGTCCATCTTGCTCCCATAGATGTAAAAATTATCCAGAAATACTCTAATGAAGTTCTCAATGTAGGGTTCAACCACCCTATTCATCAAATGTTGGAATGTTTCCAGAGCATTACACAACCCAAAATGCATAACTCTATAAGAAAACGTTCCCCAAGGAGTGGTGAACATGGTCTTCAGCTGATCTTTCTCCGCTATACAAACTTGGTTGTATCCGCTATATCCATCAGCAAAACTATAGCACTCCTAGCCAGCTACTTCGTCCAAGATCTGATCTGAGAATGGAAGAGGGTAATGATCCTTCTTTTTTACCTTATTGAGCTTCCTATAATCAACACAAATACGTAGCTTCCCATTATTTTTTATTGAGATCACAATGGGAGAAACCCATTCTGAATGCTCCATAGAAAATATGAATCCTGCATCAAACAACTTATCTATTTCTTCTTTTACAGTCTTGGAAAAGTTAGGATTCATTCTATATAGCATTTATTTTATGGGCTTAGCACCATCTACCAACTCAATAGAATGTTCTACCCAACTTACTTGATGGGAGTTCCTTGTAATAAAAAGTGAATAGGTGTATGTACCTTCAAAAGAGTTGGAGGTAGGATTCCTTCTCACTCTCCATCACAGCATAACCAATATTTATTTGTTGGATACGATCATCAATTTCTTCTTCAGATAATTTCATGGGTTCATGAGTTGGTGTGACTGGAAGGATATCTATGACCAAAGCATCAACCTCACTTTCTTCATCTTTTGTGTCCACTTCACTAGTACTAGAGTAATCAGAGGATTTCCAATCATCAATTTCATCACTTGAATCCACATGTTCTATGTCTTATGATGCCGAGGGATCACATTTATCTTCACCCTCTCTCTACCACATCTAAGTGTCATGAAGCCTTCATTCCAGTAGTTTCTTGCATGAACTCTCCTTAGCCATGGTCTTCCCAACAATATTGGATATGCAACAGTACCATTTTTCATCACCTGAAATTCTACCACACATACAACACCTATAACAAATATTGCCACATTTGAAACAAAATATTTTGGTTTATTTTTTCCCTTATATAATAACCTTAACATAAGTCTTGAGGGGTGATCAATTTTTAAATCCAACATATTCATTACAGACTCGGTCATTACATTAACTGCAGCACCTCCATCAACTAAGACATCATGAATTGAAATACCATTACATAATACCTCAGCTTATGGAGCGTAGGGATCCGCCTCTACCTCCAAAACAAGGACCTCAACCTCCTTCCTTCTTCAAGCATTGAGTCCACTTTACAGCTCGCTCCCCGCCTCTTCTCAGAAGACATAGCCAAGATTTGACCATATGTAATATTAGTAGGCCTTTTGGATAGATCTTCTAAGATGGAGTATGGTCCTTGTCCCTGTGAAATTAGAAAATCCTGCACACCTAACTTTCTTCTCCTATGTTTCTTACTAGTTTATCTTTTCATCTTCTTAGGATCATTTCCATCTTGGTTATCATTTTTCTTTCTTTATTTTTGTTACAAACACATTTACTTCATTATTTATGCTCTTATCTACTACATCAAAAGAATTCATAGGTGTTTTTCCTTTATCATTATCTCTTGTACCAGATGTAGAAGCTCTATCTGAAAATTATACTTATAATGACCCCTTTTTATGACAACCGTAACATACAACTTCAGAAATACTTCTTTTTAGACCTCTATCTCCTCCCTGAGAACTAAATTCTTTTCCTTGAAGAAGATTAATAGTTAAATGGCCCATCTCCCTGAGTAAATATTCATACTCAATAGATGTACTAAGAGAAATATTTGTGCTCACCGAGAGTGGTTGTGGATTCTGAACCAAAGGTGCTAGTGTAGGCTCTACTTTAGCAACAATTACTTTGGGCTCCTCTTCCATGCTTTCTTATTGCCTTCTTGCAATCTCGTTTGCTTGTTCAATGGTAGTTGGGTGGTCATACTTCACTCATTGTCTAATCTCTGGCTTCATCCCAAGAATGAAGTGGTTGCAAAGGAGATTATCCATGCCATTCATCAACCCATCCACTAATCCTTCCTTCCAGATCTGGGCATCGAGCTTCCTCCTTAGCTCTAGAACACGAGCATGATAATCCCTTATCTTCTCCTTCTCTCCTTGGGATAGCTTTGTGATATTGATCATGAGATCTGCATATTTCTGTTGTTCACCAAATTCTTTAAGAAAAATTTCAGTTAATAAATCCCGTAAGTTTTTCACATTATCACCTAGTGTTTCAAACCACCTAAGGGCTGAACCATCCAAAAAGGTAGGAAAAAATTCAGTCCATTGTTCCCTTCTTATAAGGGCCATTACAAATACAATATCATTTAAACTCTTGAATGAAAGAGGAAGCATCTTCATTAGATTGGGCTGAAAAAATAGGAATCTTCGCCATTTTCGAAAAGTAACCATAGTGAAATACCAACCCACAAGTACAAACAACAAGACTTATGTGCACAAATAATTGTAATCACTATAATAGAAAATAGAAATGACCACGGTAAACTATGGTAAAACTTGACTTACTGCGGTAAAAACTAACTTTACTGTGGTAAACACTATTCACAATAAAAAGTGAAGTTACTATGGTAAATACTATTCATGGTAAAAGTGACTTTACTGGTAAATAATATTCATGGCAAAAATTGACTTTACCATGGTAACTACTATACATAGTAATAACAAGGTTACCCTCTAAATGATTTCTGACTAAGTGGGAATATCTTTCCAGAAAATCCACCAACGAGGAATGGTCCTGGCAACGGAACCAAAATGTCATTACCAATCCGGCACTATGATAATTCTTCACCGGGAACTCCTTAGTGCTATGATTATTTACTAATGCACAGCTTTTAGTTTGGTGCATGTAATCTAGAAACACAACAACAAACATAACACAAGAATACCATAGACTATGATAAGAAGGAATGATGATAAATCTAAAATATAAGTGTAAATTATAATATCAATATGAAATTGTTACAATCTCACCCATGAGGTACTTCAAGTGTTACTGACTTCACTTGCCTTCCAATCATTACTAGATGGGAGAAACTTCACAATTACACCTCTTAATGGCTTCTTTAACACACCTTCAAAATGATGGCTTCCTTTACACACTTACTCATACAATATTTCTCACTACTGTCCTTCTATGCTAAAAGAGGGGGGTGGCCTCTCTATTTATAGAACTTCCAGGTTTATCCATCTTATCTCTAAAATAGGATAAGAAATCTACTCTGACGAATCATATTCCATACCTTAACTCTTATCTGTACATGTAAGCTTATCTTTTAAGATAAGATAAACCTTATCATTTCACATGGGTTCCACATTTTTAGACTTTTTACAAATAAAATACACAAAATATTTATGATCTCACTCCTGTGTCCTTATTACCAATATAATATTTCTAATTCCTAATCATGTAGACTCTACTTCTCTGCTTACCCTAACTTTGACATTTTAACATTACCGGACCACTTACGACAAATATTTACTTTTTACCACAACATTCCTATTGTACTTTTGACTATTACCGTACTATACATTATTGGCGCCATCGTACCGGTAGCAGTGCCGTTATCTTCTATCGGACGCTACTACTAATTATACTTAACAACATCCTATTCCTAATACATACATTAATGAAATAGAAATTACGGAGGAAAAATTTAGTGTCGACAGGTCCATTTGAAGATGTCATACTTTTTAGCATTCAATTATGGACCACATAAGTTAGTGTGCAAATCATAGGGTTTTTTATAAATGAGCACAGTGTGTAGAAGTAGATGTAAGAAATATGTAGTGTGAATGCATAGAGTGAATAATTCACAAAGTGTCTAGAATGCTGTAGAAAGAGAATCATGTCCTAAGTGTTTTATCGATGGGTGAATTATGTAATGTCTAAAGTAAAATTTATTATGTGCAGGTGTGTGAGGTTCATGAAATCATAGCGGGGCCCTCAAAATTCAAGTGTGAACCAAAGCATAAGAGTTACATCATTGGGTAAATGACGATGCAGGTGAATCAACCATGGTGTATGATGATTTAAGTACTTGATGGAATCAAATGTTTCGCGACAGATGATGAAAGAGTGTCTTCAGTTCATGGCCACTAAAGGAGACATGGTGAAAAATCAATTATTGGTATGTATGAATGAGTCATGTAGTATATAAAGGGTAAACATTATGTAAATAAATCTGGACCCTTATCAACCAAGGAGGATCTCCAGTTCAACCATTCATGTATGAACCACAAGAACACGAGTGTTGGATCACTTTTCAAGCCCAATGATGAATGCAACGTGTATTTGCCACCCACGGAATTTGTATGTCGAGATTCTAGGTGTGAAATGCATGTAAATATAAGATGTGTAAGTCGATCCCCTGAATTGGATAAATTAAGTGTGATAATGCCCCCAAGTGTGCTATGATGATAGAGATCTATGTATCAGTGATGTCATTTTGGGAAAGGTGACATTGGCATTAGGATCCCTATATCTTGAACCAAACCAATTCGTTTGGTATCGATGGTTATGTGCTGAGAGGCAGAAGAATGGTTTCGGTGTCACATGGACATTTTTTACTGAGTTACAATTACACTATAGTTCCAGTGTCCCTTCAGTATAACTGATTTAGTTACTTTGACAAAGTTACGACAAATTGGTTGGAGTCTTATGTTGGATGTGCATCAGATGTTGCATAATCTATCCTGATAGGAGAAGAGTGGTGAATTTATTCCAGAAGAGAATGGTAAATGACGTAGTTTGACTCTGGTAATACTTAAGGATCAAATTAGTAGGAGGAGGTTTTGGACTTATTTTTAATGGAGGTCAATGCTTAGGTAGCGCTTGATTTTCTATTATCAAGGAACATCAAGCAGAGGAAATGGCATGATGTTCATTAGACATAGATGAATCAGATTTAGGCTACCCATTGGGATGTAACAATTGAAGATGTAACCAGTAGGTCATGCAACGAATGAGATAAAACCTTGACACTTCAAGATATTTAACTAGGCCATTTAGAATGCACTCCTAAATCAATTGTCATTATGTCCATTTATTTGATGATGGTTGATTATGTTTTAACTGTGATATAAAATATGGATTGGGACACAAATGTGATGAGAATAAGTTGTTCTATATTGATGGAGGTAATGAGGATGATCATGTTGCTTAGCATTGATTAGGAGAGGCTTGAGCGAACCCATGGGGAGCGGGTAATAATATAGGTTCACTAGTACCTGAGCACATGTAGAAGACATGGAATGAAGATGAGGTATGTAGAAGTCAGAACAACATTCATGGGCCTGTTGAAGCTATCTCAAAAAATAGATGTTGGTAGTTTCAGATTGACTTAGAGATGTAATTGTGGACTTCCATAGCCTAGTAATTTTATCTTGACCCACCTAAATAATGTTTTAGCTTGACCCATGGTCCACAAATAGCAAGTTACGATTGTGAATGGTGGAACCAAGTCAGAGTGCATCAGCAAGTCCAATAAAATCATAGCATTGACTTGAGAAGACAACATGTTGATAGGAAGATATGTTAGTGTCTAGGGTTTCTATGGAGAGCATCTTTACAAGATGAGTTCATTTGAAGAAATTGAAGAAAAGAGACTTGTTAGACCTTATGAACCATGTTATGGAAGGAAAATAAGTATCCTATTCGAATGTATTCACCAAAATGATTAAGATAAATAAGAATATATTCCTAATCTAATTTCTATTGGCTAATTTTCAGCAATTAAGTACATAAATTAACCTTGTGCATACTAATTCAAAAATCACACATTGAAAACACTAAGTGAAAAGATACGGTGAATAAGCCTTCAGCTTATTTTCATAATTTCTTGAAGGTGTACAGAGCTAGAGAACTAGAAAATAGGAAGTCATTCTAACTATCACACCGTAAGCTTAGAAAAATGGCTCAGATCTGGAAGAATAGAGTTGGGCTATGAGCCTAGAGAGCGGACATGCGGAACTTTTGGGGTGGCACCTAGGCCTATTTCTAGTCAAAAAAGGTCAAAAGGAACTGCTCATGCCCAAAACTCCCACTGAGTAAAATAAATTGTTTGATTCTCGTATTATTAACCTTTGATTCACTACTTGTCAAGGTCGCAGCAGTGATCGTCGGAGAGTCACTAAAAACTTGCAATGGAAGTGTTGAACTACAAAAAACCCTTGCATAAAACATCAAATCCTAAAAAAAAAATAGAACCACATCCCTGTGGCCAATCACAGGGTGTCACGTGTTCACATCAGTGGCATGGAATTCACCAGCGGAAGACATTGGAAAAATGGGGCTTTGCAGGGAAAATGGACAGAATGTGATTTTGAGACACGCGGACCAAATTTAAAGTGCCATGTGTCATCAGTGTGGTGGGGACATGGAGGACTTTCGGAAGGGTTTTCCAATTTCGAGAAACCCAAGTTGGTAAGGAAAAAGGAAAGGGTTTGGCCCACAGACCCGATTTTAGCCCTAATTATTCAACGTTTAAGGAAGCACAATCTTCAGAAAGTGTGACCCCATATCTTTTGATTCATAGCTCCAGTGGATAAGGGTGCCAGCTTGGTAACTCAATGGTCAAGGATGTCAATATTCCATGCGATGGACAGGATCTAGAAAGACATCAATTGTAGATTTTTGTGAGAGCTCGCATGGGAAGAAGCATGCTCCATTGCAAGGACCGCATTTTGGACACTGTGGAAAGTACAATCTATTACTTCAAGAAGGCATGTCAGTGGATGCTAAAGCTATAGTATAGAGTCATTTGCTTTGGTTTGTAGAAGTAAGGGGGGACTTCATGAGAAATAGTGTGATGGTACACTGATCCCCATCAACAGATGAAGGTGAACTAAAATGCATTTTGAAATGTGCTTAGAGAAATGGGTCCCACATAGGATTCTTATGTATAAAATATTATTTGCATTCCCCTTCCCTTGTCACATTTTAGTATATAATGTAACAGAGGCATCATTTTGTAATTGTTGTTTTTTCATTCTTCTTCTTTGCCTCCCCTTTCTTTTTTTCCCCAAGGTCAAAATGTGAGTTACTGAATCTCCTCCCCTTCTAATGAGGGATATATGGATTTTGTTCTAAATATACATTGTTCATGGGTGTAAACCCTAATGCATCTGTAAAAATTTATGATTATGAAATCAAACTCATGTTATCTGATTGCGTTTGTCCATCCTTCATTTTATGAATGGATTGCATCTAATATAATGCCTCATCATTAGATACTGGAGTATTTTGAATGCATGTTTCTGGATGTACCCTTTATAGATCTGGGAGCTCTCTTTCATTAGGATCAGAAATGTAGTTCTGTGTCACATATGACATCTCATAAAGGATGTTGACTCGGTCCCGCGCGTGCCTCGAGTGAGTCACCTCAGCGTCTCGCTGGGTGATAGGCTCCGTTGTGCATAGATGGATTAGACATGTTCCTTCTCTAGGGTATCACCATTTTAGTGTAGGCATCTATTTTTTGACCTTGGATATTTTTCTTTCTCTCCATGTCTCCTTGGAAGTTAGATTAGGATTGGATTAGCTTGCTTGCCCTGGAATAACTTTTGGCAAGTAGTTTAGGAAGAGGAACCAACCTTCTCTAAAGGATCATTCCCATTAAGCAATGGACCTGAGCTTCGGGAATGCATCGTAGATGGGTATGAAGATCATAACAAATTACCTCGAGTTGTACGAGATGGTATTATGTTGTTTTTCCAGTAGAACTCATATGGGGGTGTTGTGATTTCAGCACTAATCCAGATTTATCTAGTACTATAGATCACGTGTATGGAGCATTATAGGTGATTACCAGAGGCTACATGATGCAACATTTGACTTGGACACGTGTACTTTTTGATCACTGGTGGAAAGAATTACTGACCAGCTTCATACTATAGCACATATGCCGTTTCTACATATTCTAAACAACTCATACGTCTAAGTGTTAGTGCGATTTTCACAGTTCACTTCCAAATGATCCTTCTAAAAATATTGCTTTTCTAAGGTAGAATCCATTCTGGTAAGTGATTGCAATCATGACATTGAACTTTCCACAAGGTGTGGGATTCACATCTACAGCAGCAACAACACATTCCAACTCATATTGGTTCCTCTTCCTAAACTACCTACAAATCAAGATATTTGAGCAAATCAAAAATCAGCATGGTTACCCCTATGAGCAGCAGTGCCAATATCAGTTTGGCTATGGAGCTTTCCAAGAGCAGGGGTATGTAAACAATGAATAAAATCAAATACAAGATTCTGGTCTGCTGGAGAAGATCCAAAAAATTGAGAGTGACATGGTGCAGTGAAGAGCTACAGCTCAAATAAAGGCACTCAAAATTGGTTATAGGGCACCCTATCCATGGGAAGGCCCTTTTCCAAGACACTACATCCCTCAAGAGAAGCTCGAATTCATAATTGAGATGCTCCCCCAACTTGCACAATGGAATGAGGATATAGAAGCATATGAGAAAAGTCTTAATCAACCTTGTCAATGGGTAAGTCATTCAGAAATTCCTCGTATTTCTTCTTCTTCATCTCAAGCTTTACCATTTCAAAAATGTCAAGTTGTAAACCCAGGAAATGCTTCTCCAGTTGTGAAAACCATCCCTCCATCCCCTAGTCTCCCATCACATCTCATATTTTCTACGCTCTTATCTTCCAAATCCAAATCCCCTCCACAAGAGCAAAAATAAATACCTTCCACTCCAAGGAAACAAGAAGTTTCATCTCTTCTACCATCACAAACAAATGAAAAAATGGTTGAATCCCAACCCACTCCTTCTCTTTCCTTCCTAATTCCATGTGGAGAAGAATAAATTTTAAAAGTCAGTCATGAAGGATAGTAAGAAGAAGTGAAAGAAGAATAAATGGTTAAAATATTAGTGAGCTTATCTCTTAGGTTTGGGATAACAAAGATTGCTTTGTTGGTCAAGCCTTCAAAGGAGAAAAAATTGGAAGAGCTAGTGGTGGCTAAGACTGAATTTGCAGCAGAGAAAGAACAAGAAAATGAAGAAGAAAATCAGCAGTTAGTTTACAAAAAATGTAGTGTCCATGTTGGCACTTTAAGTGAAGAGAATGATGATCCAATTCAAACTGCCCAATCAACCAAGGAAGGAGAAAACAAATCAGCTCAAAGTCCCATTGGAAAGGAGCAAGTGAATGAGACCAAATCATAGTTTGTAGAAGAAGAAGAAGACATTATTGGTGTTTTCTTGCTTTCATTCGAAGGGCCTGTTTTGGTTGATGAATCCATTTTAGAGGAAAGCTCTAAAATAAATCTTGCAGTCCCAACTTGTCCTCTAGAGCAGCAGTTTGAGGAGTTTGATATGGCAAACTTCATGCTAGAGGAAGAGTTCAATCAAGAGCAAGATGGTCTTCAAATAGCAGAGGAAGGAGAAGTTGCTCCAAATCCAAAAGAAGAGGAGTACATTCCATCTGTGGAGGAGAAAAATACAGATCCAAAGGCTTTAAACACAAAACAACCTATAGAAGAACCTTCAGTTCTTCCCTCCACTTCATCTTTCTTGAGCTCTAACATTGGAGAAGAGTTTGATATTTCAAACTTCATGTTGGAGGATGAAAGAAACCATGGTGAACAAGTTACAACAAAAAAGACACCATGGAAGAGGTTGAACATTTGTAGCAGGACAATAATGAAGCAGAGTATTTGTCTGATTTGGAGGACTGTTTTGATGGAGAAGAACTAGTTGAGTTTCTATTATTTTCTCCTTTATTGACCCTTCAAATATGTGAACCTTCTGTCATGAAGGAGAGCACTTATTTGCAGCAGTCTTTACTTTATAGTAGCCTTTTGGAATCTAGTTTGGGAGACTCAAACCTTCCATGCTCTTTATAGGAGGAAGAAGAGAAACAAAAGAAGATTTCTACCATTCCTTCAACACCATTCACCCAAAGAGGTCTACAAGAAGACTCCATTTTTGGATTGGAAAATTAGAGCAATGGGCATATCAAATGGATCATACCATGCCAAATCAGTTATTTGGCTTCATTGGAGCCAAAGGAGAAGCCAAATCTTGTCATGCCCATTTCAGGGAATGAGGATGAGCTACAAAGCACCAAGGATCAGCTGCCATACCTCTTCAATCCAAATGCAAAGCAACTAAAAGAGGTATTGGTTTTTTCTTCAGTTGATACTTTAGTCATTTGGGTGGAAGATCACCTTTTACTTAGTTTTTCACTCATCCAACCAGCCATGTTCAGTGCCAAATAAGTTGCATGCATGGATTCCATTTTTTAGGAAGGGAAGCTATTTCTCCCTTCTAGTTACAGGCTTTGTTTCAGCTCCCTTTTCTCTTGGTTAAAGTAGTTTAGGTAGTTTTTTTTTCAAAAGAAGTTATTTTGCACACTCTGTATGTTCGATTTAGAGCATGTACGATTTTCATTTTGTACATAGTTTTTTGTGTTGTTGTATGCTCTTGCACATTCCATTTAAGTGGGTTTCCGAGTGACTCAGGGGTCAGAATTTCAAAGTTTAGATCAGAATCAGTTTATTAGGCTTGACTCCATGCCCAATGGTTACAATAAAGGCCATTGATCATTCATCTAGCAGGCAGATGACCCCTCTGAGTCGCCAAAATTGTTATCCAAAGTGTTCCCCTACTTATTTTGGCTAATTTTCCTTCATCATTTACTTCCTTATGCTTCAAATTCAATTTTCACACATTTCAAGCACTCAAAATATTCTGGAAATGGCTTCAACAGATAGATAATTTCTTCCCCTTTCTAGAAAGGTAAAGAAGTCCTCCTAACTCCTTGTATTTTTTGAGTTATGCCTCGGTAGAATTTGGAGGAAAAATTTGCCAAGGTTGACCCAAGGGAAAAATATTTACACTTAGCCCTTTTGGGAAAAAAACTCAACGGAAAATTTCGGCCTAAAATCCCGCAAAGTAAAATAAATTTTTTAAGGCCCGCAACCAAGCAAGATGCACCGGGTGTCAAGGCTGAGCAATGGCTGCCGGAGATAACTTCATGTTTTTGGCTTTTAGTCAAAATGTGTCAAAGGAAAAAATAGAACCACATCCCTACAGCCAATCATAGGGTGCCATGTGTCCACATCAACGGTGGGGAATTCACTGGCAGAAGACCTTGGAAATATTTTCCCTTGTGGGAAAAATGGGCAGGATCTGATTTTGAGACCCCCAGAACAAATTTAAAGTGCCACATGTAATCGATGCGGCAGGGATGCAAAGGATTGCTTGAAAATTTTCCAATTTCATCAAAAGGGGAAACAGATCAAATTTTGGCCCGTAAACCCAATTTTTGCCCTAATTTTCCCTTGTTTTACCCTAAATCTTCAGAGGTCCATATCTTTTGATCCAGAGCTTATATTTTCACGATTTTGGTATAAATTAACCATGTCAAAATCCTCTACATGATGGACAATTCAATTTTGGATTTTGGTGAAGATTTGGGGGAGAAATTTTACCAAATGCGTTTTGGCGTGGAAAAGACAAAAAACTAGTTCCAACAACCAAATTTATTGAAGTATGGGTCATTTTCTTTGGTCTATGAAGTAGATGTATGGAAGTATGAGCTTTTGCATTGATCCCATTAACACATGAAGAATTATAACGCATTTTGAAAAGTGGTTGGAGAAAATCCTGCATTTTTTCCCTTCCCTAATCACATTTTACTTTATAATGTAACTGAGGCATCATTTTTCAGGGTTGTTTTTTCATTCTTCTTCTTTTCCTCCTCTTTCTTTTCTTCCCCAAGGTCGAAATGGAGTTTGAATCTCCTCCCCTACTCTATAAATGGTGTTTTTTGCCTCTTGCTCGTGTATGATTCTCTGTGTAAATTTCTAAACCAATAAAACTCATTTTTGTGATGCGTTTGTCCATCCTTCATTTTTTTTCTTTGCATATTCTTGCCTCTCATCGTTTTGGATTATTTTTTACATGTTTTTGATGTTTCATTTGTAGATCTGAGAGATGTGTTGGTGGGGATCAGAAATGGAGTTCTCTATGAATATGACATTTGGTTTGTGATGTTTTTTTCCATCCTCTCCATTTCGCACCTCACCTCTCTTTGTATCCATGGCCGTTTTGATAGATGATAAAAATTTTCCTTCTCTGGTGTATCACTGTTTTAGTGCAGGCTCTATTTTTTCCAGTTTTCTTTCTCTCTCTGTGTCCTTGGAAGTTAGATTAGGATTATATTAGCTTTCCTGCACTTGAATAGCTTATGGTAGGTAATTTAGGAAGAGGAACCAACATTCTCTGGAGGATCATTCCCATTTGCAAGTACCTCAGCTTGGGGAATGATCCAATGTTATGCAATCACACCAAATGACGCTACCTTTGAAAATAAGACCTATAGAACTCATTTGGGGGTGTTGTGTTTGCGCACTAACAGGTACTATAGAGATGAATTTCCAAGAATTGTTCATGTGATTTCATTCAGATGGAACTTGGACAATATAATTGAATGGGATGGTATCTAAGTCTCCATAGATTATTAGCTCTCATCAGATGCAGAAGGTTCTCAGAAAAGGAGTAGATGGATTTATAGAAAAGTCATTTTCCATAGAAGTACAAAATACAGAGTCTTCAATGCCACCTGATCTTTAGAAGATTGTTGATGCTCACTCATCTATTTTTGATGCAATTCTAAAGGGACTACCACCAGTTAGGGATCATGATCATGCCATTCAGTTCATTCCAGGAAGCCAAACATCTAACATCAAACCATACAGATACCCGTATTCCCAGAAAAGTGAGATCGAGAAAATGGTTTATGAAATGTTGAAGGCAGGTATCATCAGGCCTAGCCATAATGCATATTCTTCACCATTGGTCATAGTACATAAGAAGGATGAAACATGGAGGATGTGTACAGATTACCGAGAACTCGAAAAGTACACCATCAAAGATAAGTTTCCTATTCTAGTAATTGATGATTTACTTGATGAATTACATGGTGCTATTTATTTCACAAAATTAGATCTTTGTTCAGGGTACCATCAAATTAGAATAAAAGAGGAAGATTTTCATAAAATGGATTTCAAGACTCATGAGGGCTGTTATGAGTTTGTGGTAATGCCTTTTGGTCTTAAAACTCACCTTCAACCTTTCAAACCTTGATGAAAATTGCTTTTGGGCCATTTTTAAGGAAATTTTTATTAATTTTCTTTGATGACATATTGATTTACAGTAAGACATGGGAAGAACACTTACAACATGTAAATACAGTGTTGGATGTTTTGGAGAAACATACTCTCTATGCAAAGCCATCCAAATGTTATTTTGGTGTACAAGAGGTAGAGTACTTGGGTCAAATTGTATCCCATGAGGGCGTCAAAGTTGATCACCAAAAGATCAAAGCTATGGCGGAATGGCCAAAGCCCAAAAATCTCAAAAATCTTTGTGGGTTCCTAGGACTAACATGGTACTATAGAAGATTTGTGTTGGAATATGGTAGAATAGTAACCCCACTCACTACATTGCTAAAGAAGGATGCCTTCCATTGGACAGACGTAGCCACTAAATCCTTTGAGTAGCTAAAGGAATCCTTGTGCAGCACCCTAGTTTTGGCTACTCCCAACTTCTCAAAAACCTTCATTGTTGAATGTGATGCTTCAGAATCAGGATTGGGAGCAGCTCTAATGCAAAAAGGAAGACCAATTGCATTTGAGAGTCACCAATTCAAAATAAAATATCTTCTCAAACCTGTCTTTGAGAAAGAAATGATGGCTATTCTTCATGTAGTCAAACAATGGAGGCCCTATCTCATGGGTAGACACTTCAAGGTAAAAACTTATCATGATAGTCTCAAATAATTTTTTAAGCAAAGGTTATCATCTGAGGAACAACAAAAGTGGGTAACAAAAATGTTGGGTTATGATTTTGAAATCATATAAAAAGGGTAAAGATAATGTAGTAGCTAATGCGTTGTCCAGAAGGGATACATCCGCAGATGCCTTACTATGTGGAATGTCCATGTTGACGGCCGATTGGGTGGATGAAGCAAGATTGGAATGGGATCAAGACAAGGATACACAATATTTAATATAGAATATCAAGCAAGGATTTATCACATATAACAAATTTGAGTAGAAAGGTAATGCCCTATGGTACAAGGAAAGGTTATACTTGAGTAAAGATTCTGAGTTGAAGAATAATATTCTTGCAGAGCTACATGCCTCTCCTGTTGGAGGACACTAGTTTTTTGAAGACATATCATAGAATAAAAAGAGAATTATTTTGGGAAGGACTCAAGGGGGATGTACAAAATTTTGTATCAGATTGTTTAGTGTGCCAACAAAACAAAGGGGAAATAATTAAGACACCAGGTCTATTGCAACCCTTACAAATTCCTAGCAAGAGATGGGAGGAGGTCTCCATGGATTTCATCACCGGATTACCTTTTTCAGAGGGTAAGAATGTTATTTTAATGATTGTGGATAGGCTCAAAAAATACGCCCATTTTTTTCCCTATCACATCCAGTTGCAGCTAGTACAATGGCAACTATTTTTTTGGAGATAGTTCAAAGGCTACATGGAACCCCAAAGATAATTGTAAGTGATCATGATCCTATTTTCACAAGTAATTTTTGGACAAAATTATTTTCATGTTTGGGTACTCAGCTACCTCACATTTCATCTTATCATCCTCAAAATTATGGGAAAATGGAAGTGGTCAACAAATGCTTAGAGGGGTATCTACATTGTTTTGTATTAGATAAGCAGGAAAGGTGGATTAAATGGCTACCAGTTGCAGAATGGTGGTATAACACATATTTTCATATCTCTTCTCAAAAGACCCCATTTTTACCATTATATGGTTAGCACCAACCTTATATCAGTTCCTCCTTGAGGGTGCAAACTAAGGTAAGAGATTTTGAGGAGCACATTCAACATCAACAACAGATTTTGGCTAGTTTGAAGTAGAATTTAGCATTAGCGAAAAACAAGATGAAACAACAAGCAGACACACACCGTAGTGAAAGAAATTTTGAAATTGGTGACTGGGTTTTTTTACATCTCTAGCCTTACAAAAATATGTCCCTAAAGCAACAGAAAAAGGACAACAAACTTTCTCCTAAATATTATGGCCCTTATCAATGTTAGATTAATTAATAAATTGTTAATTAATTAGTTGTTAGTGAACAGTTATGTAACTGTTTCTTGGCTCTTCCCTCTCGCGCAGCCTATATAAAGGCGTGCTCCCTGTATTAAGATATATAGCAATATATAAAACATCATTGCAGCGCCTTCATTGGTATCAGAGCTGAGGAACAGTTGGAGGAGCCCCGCGTGGAGAATTTGTTGAACAGTGTAGATGTTGGCAGCGACCTGTGTGGAAGACAAGAAAACATTGCTGAGCGTGGAGGAATGTTTCTGGTGCGTGGAAGAAAGACTGTTGATTGTGTGCGTGGAGGAACAGTTGGAGGAGCAGTGACCAAGAAAACGGCCTACTGAAACCGCCCTTCCCTCTTGCTGCGTAGAAGACCAAGAGCAATCTGTTCATTTGTTGTCTTGGCTGTTCATTTGCTGTCTTGGCTGGAGCGTCTTGTTGCTGCACTGTGTGTGGAGACTCAGTCAACCTGTTTTCTTGATAAACCCAGTGTGTTGGAAGACCACAAGAACGTGACATTTTGGCTGTCATTGGTACCAGTGTATGCTATGCGTGGAGGAACAGTGTGCGTGGAAGGAGAAGAGTGCGTGGCTGTGCTGTCTCTCTGTCCCTATCTGTCCTCTTCCTTTGAGATATTAGTTTGTAGATTGGTTGCTGTAAGTGTGCGTGGAAGGAGCCCAGAGCAACTTTCCGTCCTCTACCTGCGTGGAAGGAGACATACCTGTGTGGAAGGAGACATTGTTGGCTCAAGCCAGTGCCATCTCTAGCCATTTTCATCATTTGTAGAGTGGAAGACAAGAAGAAGAGAAAAACTGTGCGTGGTAGGAGCCCTCAAGGAGCCCTCAGTGACTGTTTTGTTCTTCTTTGCTCCATTAAACTGTGCAAGTGGAGAAAGCCTACAAACTTTGAAACAGTGTGTGCGCGTATGTCACAAATTTCTGATGCACAAAGCACCGCGAGCAATGCACCAAATATTTGGGCATTGAGTGACAACGAAGACACCACTGGGCTGTTCTTTGCCTTGGTCAACGAGCTACACAACACTGGGAACATTCTCTTTGACGAGATTGTGCGCCGAGGACTGTTGGAATATTTTTGGTTCGACGTTCGATGTCAAGCACGGCGGATTCGTGCAGAACTTGAACGTGGTTATGATGCAGATGATGAACGTGAAATAGAATGCCCACAGGAGCATTGGCGTCTCACTGCACGAGCCTATAGAGCCCATCTTCGGGACAGATTCCTTCAGTAAGCATTGTAGCCATTTTTGAAAATAAATAAATAAAATACATTTTTGAGTTTTTGAAAATGTCTGCTCCAAAAATATTGCTATCCGATGCCCAACTCTTGAAAGGGCCAAATTTCACCACATGGAAAACCAAGATGCGGACGATTCTTCAGTTCGAAGATCTTTGGGGGATCATTTCTGGCAAAGACGCCCCTCCCACAGACACTGATCTGTTGGAAAAATATGAAAAGGCTGATGCGAAAGCACTAATGCTCATCACCCTGAGTCTTTCTGATGAGGTGCAACCATACATTCGGGAAGCAACCACTTCTTCTCAGGCATGGAGCGCATTGTGTACCATCTACGAAGCTAAGAATCTGACGACAAAGTTGCATCTTCAGACAAAGCTTCATACGATGAGTATGCATGATGGTGAATCAGTCGAAGCCTTTTTGCGGCGTGTGGCTGAGTTACGTGCAGAACTCTCTGCTCTCGGTGAACCAGTGGACGACAAGTTGCTAGTCCCACTCACCTTGCGAGCTCTTCCTTCCCTGGTTTCGGACACTGATCACCACGTTGACCATCACTCAACAGGAGGTGAGTTTTGCCACCCTGGTGAATTATCTCCAGCAGGAAGAAGCCATGCAAAATGTACAAGAAGCCTTCGAAGACAAGGCTCTCATCACGAGGCAAAAACATAAGCCTCGGAAAGGGCAATCTGCCCCCCAGAATCAGAAGCAGCATCCTCAGCAGCCATCTTCATAGCGGCCACCACAGCGGCCACCCCAGAAGCAACATAATCACAAGGCGGATCGGTGGTGCCACATTTGCTCCACGGATACGCACACGACTGCGAACTGTTATTACAATGGTCGCAAGTATGGAAACTCTGGCGAAGAGAGCACTTCTGGCCGAGGATATTCCAAGAAATCCCGATGGCATGCTCGTAATCAGAGGTAGAAGGGCCACATTGCTGCTCAGCAGGATGCCACCTCCGATGAAGAGGTACCAGACACGACTCATTCTGACATTGTTCTAGTCTCACAGACTTTGCAGCCATCAGAAGATGTCTGGTTGATTGATTCAGGCGCCAACAAACACATGACTGCCAACAAGAAGTTGTTCCATACTCTGAGTGACCGACCCACTGGAGATCGGATCACCATTGCAGACAATCAAGAGTATATTGCGGCAGGGATTGGTGATGTCATCATTCCTCTTGGAACACGAAGATGTACACTCACGAAGGTGCTATATGTTCCAGGTTTGACTTCAAATATTTTTTCTGTAAGTCAACTTCTTAACCATCGAATGCAGGTTGAATTCTTTGTTGAGAAAGGGGTCAAGTCCTGCATCATTTCCCAGGGAGAGTCAGTCATTGCTCAAGCATTTCTGAAGGGCCGTCTATTTTCACTGGATGCGGTCACTTCATCTAGCGTTGCTCTCTCTGCTTCAACGGCGGAGTCCACTGCACTATGGCACTTTCGATATGGTCATCTTTCTTCTCGGGGCTCTGCATCAGCTTAGTGCCAAGGAAATGGTAAGAGGGCTTCCTCCACTCTCCCATTCCTTACCTGTTTTCTCAGGATGTCTTGCGGGCAAACAACATAGAGGTCCATTCAAACAGAGCTCTTATCATTCTACAGAGCATCTTCAGGTCGTTCACACCGATCTGTGCGGACCCTTGCCAGCTAGCTTCCAAGGTTTTGAGTACTTCCAGCTTATCATTGATGATTACTCACGGAAAATGTGGGTATATTTCCTTCGGAAGAAGAGTGAGGCATTTGCCAATTTCCAAACCTTCTACCAGCAAGCCACCAGGTAGTCTGGGAAGCCTCTTCTTCTCCTCTACTCAGATCGAGGGGGGGAATTTGTGTCAAAGAAGTTCTTAGCATACCTGAAGCAACATGGCATTCAACAACATCTGACTGCACCCTACATGCCCCAACAGAACGGGATTTCTGAGCGCCACAATAGGACTGTCATGGAGATGGCTCGTTGTATGCTCTCGACCGCCAAGTTGGAGGATCAGTTTTGGGCAGAAGCAGTCCAGACAAGCAGTGTATCTACTCAACCGGGCACCCACGAAGATCTTGCAGAACAAGACACCGGAAGAGGTATGGACTGGTCGTAAACCTTCTATTCATCATTTGAGAGTTTTTGGTTGTACTGCATATATGCATGTTCCAGATAAGAGAAGGAAGAAGATCGATCCAAAGACACTGCCATGTCTTTTCTTGGGGTATAGTACTACCTCAAAGGCATATCGTCTCATGGATCCTGAGACGAAGAAGATCTACGAGAGTCGAGATGTGGTATGTGATGAGTCGTCCTTTGACTCCCTGCCACACAATGGAGATCCAGTACCGACCTCGTCACATAGATTGCTCACACATCCAGATGATGAGCAAGATGATTCTTCTCAGAGAGAAGAAGAGCTGAGTGGAGACTTGTTCGTTGATCTTGGCACACTGGAAAACACATCTTCACATCAGCAGCACCAACGTCCGAAATGGGTCCAGAATACTATTAGGGATGCACACCTGAACTCACTTCCTGGTACTTCTACGGGAGTTAGAACACGAAGTCAAGCTAGACATGAGGTAAATTTTGCACTCATGAGTTCAGTTGTTGAGAGCACCAAACCTGACACTGTTCATGAGGCATTAGACCAACCACAGTGGAAACAGGCTATGGATGCTGAATATGATTCCCTAATTCAGAATCGGATGTGGGAACTTGTCGATCTGCCTCCAGGTAAGAAATCCATTGGCTGCAAATGGATTTTCAAAACAAAATATAAGGCAGATGGTTCAATCGACAAACACAAAGCATGACTTGTTGCAAAGGGTTATGCTCATTAAGAAGGAATTGACTATGATGAGACCTTTGCACCCACAGTGAAGATCAAAACCATCAGAGTTGTCTGTGCACTGGCAGCACAAAATGGATGGAAACTTCAGCAGATGGATGTCAAGAGTGCTTTTCTAAATGGTGATCTAAAAGAAGAAGTGTACATGGCCCAACCTGAAGGGTTTGTAGATGAGCATCAACCACACAAGGTATGTCGTCTGATAAAGTCTCTTTATGGACTCAAACAAGCACCTAGGGCATGGTATATAAAAATTGATGATCACCTATTGCAGCATGGATTCACTCGTAGCCCCTCAGATACAAATTTGTATATCAAGAAGGTAGGAACAGAGATTGCCATTCTGGTTTTGTACGTAGATGATCTTGTGATCACAGGAAGTTCTGACAATCTTGTAGATGATGTAAAGAATGATCTGAAGAAATCCTTCGACATGACTGATTTGGGGCTACTTCACTATTGTCTTGGCTTAGAAATATGGCAGAAGAAGAATCATATCTTCATCTCCCAGATGAAATATGCCAAGACACTCCTGGAAAAATATGGAATGTCAGATTGTAAACCAATGTCCACACCTATGGAAAAAGGTTTGCAATTATCTAGATTCCAGGATTCACCGTAGGTAGATGGCACTCACTACAAGGAAGCTTGTGGGGAGTCTCATTTACTTGACTTATACCAGACCAGATCTTTGCTTTGCAGTGAGCTATCTCACCAGATTTATGCAGGAGCCGAAGAAATGTCATTGGATAGCAGCAAAGCATGTGTTGAGATATGTCTGAGGTACAGTTGACTTTGGTCTGGAGTATCAGAAGAACACTCAGTTCTTCTTACAGGGATATACAGACTCGGACTATGCAGGATCCGTTGATGACAGGAAATCCACTTCAGGATATGTTTTTCATCTCGGATCTGGACCTATCTCCTGGATTAGCAAGAAGCAAACTGTTGTTGCTCTCTCATCCACTGAGGCTGAATACCACGCTGCACGAGGAGCTGTGTGCGAAGCAATTTGGTTACGTCGCATTCTTGCAGATATAGGGATTCCTGAAGAGAAACCTCCCATCATTCACTGTGACAATCAAGGTGTGTTGAAGCTTGTGAAGAATCCTGTTTTCCATGAACGAACAAAGCATATTGAGGTCGAATGTCACTACATTCGTGAACAGGTCTTGAACCACCAAATTCAGCTCCAGTACTGCCCTACTGATTTTCAGGTTGCAGATATTCTCACCAAGCCTCTCAGCAAGGTGAAGTTTGATTTGTTTAGGGGGTACATTTGTAAGAGCAATGTATTAAGGGGGGGAATGTTAGATTAATTAATACATTGTTAATTAATTAGTTGTTAGTGAACAGTTATGTAACTGTTCCTCGGCTCTTCCCTCTCGCGTAGCCTATATAAAGGCGTCTCCTTGTATTAAGATATATAGCAATATATAAAACATCATTGCAGCGCCTTCAAGTCAGGTTCTACAAGATATAAATGGTGAGTGTTGCTTATAAACTAGTGGTTATCCTCCATCTGTCACACATACACCCAGTATTCCATGTTTAACATGCCTGAAGAAGGTTATTTTGATAGAAATTTTAAGATATACATTATGCAAACAGAGTTACCAAATTTGATGTAGGAAGGAAGAATCATTTTGGAATTAGAGAAGATTTGAAAACCGTACTTAAGAGTTTTGAGAACCATCAGACATTAAGGAATATCTGATCAAGTGGAAGAAATCTGCAGCATAGAATTGTGATGTAATAGGAATGAAGGAGGCATGAAGGTTTTTGTAGCAAAATCCAGTATTATTCAACATTGAGGATAACGTAATTTTTTTTAAGGGGAAGGGTATGCAACGCCCATTTTAACCTAAATTGAATTGAATATTAGGATATGAGTAGCTAGACTTGTGGATTACCATATCATTTTATTATATTCATTTAATAAAATTTCTCATGAGCTTAATAGGTTGACACTTGGTGACGGCATTATATCAATAGGATATGTAATAGTATATATAGGGGATTGTAGATTCCACAGTAGTTCAATGCTATCATTTGATACCATTTGATTCTTATTGTTGTGGTTTGGAGGTTTCCCCTTCGAAGTTGGCAAAGCTATTATAATTTAATATTGAAATAACTATTCTGATTATATTGTGTTATTTTGTGTTCTATTTCTAGCTCACAATTCTAAATTATACTAGTTTAATTATCATTACAGTGCAACCCTTAGTTTATATTAAATTAACTTACCCAACATTCTCAACCTTAAGTAGGGGAACCGGGTCTAGTTAAAGGATTAAATATTTTTAATTTATCTCTAAAGTCAAATAAATAAATCCAACTAGGAAGGTTCCATAGCTTAGTTTTCTTGGTTAAATTATTTCTTCTCCTTAATCATTGATTAATCCCAATATGACCAACCTTATATTCAGTAATTTTGTTTCATTATCCTATCAGCTTTAATATCCCACATTTCATTCATTTACTAAAAAATATTAGAAACTAAGGATTAAAAGGCTTGCACACCAAGGTGATTAAATGGCCCCATTCATTCATCTACACATACCTTAAGGATTTTATTTTAACATCTATAAAATATATTCCTACCAAACAAATTTAGGGTCGATCCTCTACCCTTAGATTAAATCAATCTTAACCATTAGATCCTATGGTCCCAAACTAAACCTAGAAATCCTTATGAATTGTTAATAAATCCTTCCCTTTATTCTAAACTCCTCATTTGGTATATTTTATTTTGTTAATTTGAAGGTTGGAGAGAAGGAAGCCATAGGAGCAAGAGAGGAAGAACTATGGAAATTTTTTTCAAGATCAAGTTTAGATTTGATTAGATTGTAGTTAATTTGTTGTAATATATTTCATTCAAGGATAGAAGGACGTTTTCCTTTCACCAAATGGTTTTATTTCAATCCATAAGTGTATTTGGGGTTCTTCAAATCTGGAGGCAAACCCTTCCTTCATTATTATAAATAAGATTTAGCACTTTTAATCCACCATTTGTGAAGTTTTACTTGCTTGAATCAATGATTTATAACCATCTTTAGTTTGCTAGAAGTAGTCTTATTCAAACGTACAAAATTATACAATTTAAATAAATCAAGTTAAGCTTTGTACAGGCGTAGAATTCCACGGAGTTTTTCAAATGTAAGTGACAGAACCGCCACCCAGAGATACCGGTGGTCCTGGGACCATCATCCCACAATGCTGACAAATAATGAACTGTTTCCTTTCCTAAGTAGTGGTTATGAGACCGTTGCCTTGCCTAAGAAGTGGTTACAAGACCGTCGCTCTGCAAAGGGTGGCAGTTTATTTCTGAGGAACAGAACCATCAAACCTGAGATTTTCAAAAAACAAAAGTTACTAAAGGTGTTCCAAATTGCATTTTGAACTTGATTTTATATCCCTAAAGCCTCTAGTTGTAAGATTTAATTTTTTTATTCATTCTTAGTTAAACTTACTTATTTTAAGTATTTTCTTATTCAATAGAAGCAACTACAATCTATTACTTCTTTTAAACTAGTTATTTTTCAATTCACTATAGTAAAAATGTCTAAATCTACTTTAATATCCATAATTTTTCCTTACAACAATATGTAATATTTAGACACAATAGCATATACTTCAATTTTTTTTCTCTTTCTATTTTCACTACAACTTCTTAGATTCAAAAACTACTAACAACTTTATTCTACATACAAGTTTACTAAGCATGCATGTTTTTACATATTACAACTGCTATATTTCCTTCTTTCTCATTTACAAGGATACAATTTTCATAATGAAGATTTAAACTTTCTTTTCCCATGAAAATGCTCATTTCTTTTTAAAAAAAGAAACTTCTCTTCTCACAAACAAGCTAATAGTTCCAAATAAAAACAATAGTTTTCTTTTCTATTTCACACTTTAACTAACTTTGTTTTTTTCTTTCCACAACACAAATCCTTCTTCTATCCTTTTTCAATGCAACTTAAACTAAATACACAATATATCCAACTTTAATAACAATAATTGGAATGCGAATTTCCTTCACAAGATCAATACAATGTCTTCCACTTGAAGTGGGAAATCATACAAGAATATGAACTACAAATGGAATACAATATTACAAGTTCCTCCACTCTAAGTGGTAAATAACACAAAGAAGTTTTATTACAAGAAGGATCTTATTAGGGACTCCAAAAATCTCCAAGCTCCAAAAAGATAGCTCCTCCAAGATTTTTTTGATTCACAACAAAATGGGGGAAGAGGCAACGCTCTCCACCCAACCAAGATATCCAATGAAGAGGAGAATCCATCCTCTCCATTGGCCCTCGAGCCCCAACCACATTACAATGGGAAAGGTAATTCCAACACATGGCAACAAACAATCTTCCACAACACAACAAGATTTCAAAACCATTTCAACCACATTCAACTACAAACACAAGAAGGAAAACAACAAAAAAAATACAAGGCTTAAATATGAAAAGCCAAGGTGAGCAAGACCTATGGGGAGGCCACTTATGCCTCCAATGGGAAATGGGTGCCCACCTTAAAGCCTCCAATGCATATCTCAAAATCCCCTACATACTCTTATGCCTCCTAAAGAACCTCTTATGCATCCCCCATTCTCGTATGCCTCCCTACAATCTCTTATGTCTCCCTCAACAAAATAACCAAGTAAGAAATGCAAGAAATTCCTTGTCCAAGGTGGGGCATTCAACCCAAACTCCCTCCAAAACATGAAATAAACTCTTATGCCTCCCTACATGAAATCTCCCCATAGTCTCCTCCTACTCCAAACGGTTAGGCAATCTACCCACACCCAACAAGCATTCCAAAACACTCAATACTCAAGAACAATGCATACATAAACACAAAAAAGCATAACATAAGAAAGTAAAGCTCCTACCTTTCCATAGTAGAGCTTGTTCCAAGAGTAAATCTCCAAGCTCCTTCAAAAACCAAAAAAAGCATCCACAATCTCCCAAAGACCACAAGCTCTCTAAATCCTCTAATCTCCAAAAATACAAGAGCACCAAAAGAATGAAGTAACCCCCAATCAAGCAAAAGAACTTCAATAAATAGAAAAGGAGAGAGGAGGGTGAGGTGGCTCCATTTAGAATGCCACATCACTCATCCTCAACTCCACCTCACAAAAGTCAAACCTCATACTCAAAAGCACAATTAATAAGTGGTTGAAGGAATGACTTCTTACTTACACACACAATCTAAGCCCACACCCCCTAAGGACAAAATTAATTACAAGAAAGAAAGTGCAATAAACATTTAACCTTTTTATCTTCCCAAAACACCTAATGGGGTTTAATTTTTACCCCCCAACCTATAGGTATGGTTGGCATAGTAATTTAAGAGGTGTGGGACAAGTTTGACTTGTCCCACAAGCTTCCAAATTTGGCCTCTAAGGCCAAATTCGAATTTCCATGAAGAGCTAGAGTGTACAACACTGAAAATCCCCAAGCACTAAACTATCAACACAAAATCCAAGAGAAAATCTAGTCTAATAAATGAATTCCTTTGGTCACATCTATAATTATTTTAGGACAAGTTTAATTTAGCTTTAATTAAGACACTACACCCCATTAATAATAAAGGGTAAAATACATACCCCAAATTCAAAACAATAATACAAAGAATTACGTCACTAAAATCACATACTAACATCAATTAAAGGAAAATAAATAAAAGACAAAACATAACTCCTTGGTCACAATTTCTTGCTAACAATAATTCAAACACACACAAATACATGTTGCCATGGTGACCCTTGTTAAATTCACCTAGAATTCCAATGTGGTTGGTCTCCAATCCCCCCGTAGTTTTTCGTGATATGTTTTCTTTCAAAACACACAATACCCCTCTGGCCTCATGGCCATATTAATGATGTCTAAGTAATAAAACACTTACATCTAACTATCAATTTCAAAAATCAAAATCGTAACTACTGTTTCTAAGTAGTTTAAGAATTATTCTCATCTTCAACATTTCGATTCTACTCATACATCAATTTGCAACTAAGATCAAAGACCAACTTGATCATTAGATTAAAACAATACTTTCACTCATTCAAAATTTCACCAATCTCCAATATCAATTAAATCACATAAATAACTTTGAACATCATAATAAAATTCAATACGAAAATGATTCAAAATATCAACATATATTTATCTGACAACACATCATTTTCTTCCATACTAAATGTCTATCAAAATTTAATCAGTTCGGTTACAATAATGTCTATCCTTCTATTTCCCTGACACAATGTATCAATGTCATTTGTCTATTAACATCAGTCGATAATAAATCATAATAGTGTTTATGTGTCCAGTCACAAAGATAAACCAATTACAACAAAACAATCTCGATGAGTAATGATATCACAATCAAATTACGACAATGCAACCATTCTAGCTAATTGTTTTATCCTTAAATGTCCATCAGGGTCCAAAATACGACATATATTTAAAATACTAATAATCAAAACACAAAGGAGTCATGATGCCCCACGCAACTTATTAGTATGATAATTTGAATAAAGCAGCAAGGTTTACAATTATAACAATTCAGAATAGATAATCATATTTCATTTAGTGTTGAAGAGAAGTGGGCATTACATCCTCTTGTACACCAACTATACACAGGAACTGACAGAATTCAGAACTAGCGAACGCTTTATGATTAGCGGCCAGTTTGCCGAGGTCATTGGTTGTAATTTTCCTTGTTAGAAATGATAAGAATTTATGTCAAGGGCTTATGAAAAAACCTCCAAAACTAATGTTCAATGGACGATCATGCAATATGAATTCTCATACAAGTTCCCCTATATATCGACGAACCTGAGAACTAGTAGATGGGTTTCAAACGGCAACGAGTTTTCCAGAGCCACCTGTCGTAAATGTCTTTTCCAAACTAACAAGGAATATTATTTTCCTAAACCGAAGTTTCTAGGCAATAGTCTAGTAAAAATACTAGAAGTTTTTGAAGATGGACAAGCATTTCATTATTTAGGGACCAAACGCTGGGTAAAAAAAAAAGCCAACTTTTTAGTTTTAAGAGCTACTTACAAGTGCAAATGAAGTGACATGACTCCTAGAGTAGCGGAAAAGAGAGTGAAAATAGTTAGACGAGGTCAAGATAATACTTGACGTGACTCTCTACATAACAAGGAACACATATGAAGTTGGACAACTGTTGTACGAGGCTTATAGTGTTGTTTTGCAAGCCCTTGGAATTTGCATTTTTCTAACTTTGCAACGAAGGAAAATGTTTTTTTTTTCTACGAAATCATATAGCTTGCTGATATAATCAAATACGAGCACTTGATTCAGATACTCTAGTATCATCACAAAAGGTTATTGTAGTGACCACAGTTAATGTTTAAATTGAAATATCAGTTTCGTCAATAACAAGGTGGAGTTTTATTTCCTTATACTATTTAAATTTGGTTACAAATCCATTTGGAATATTATCCAATGGTTCAATGTTTCTATTATATTGCAAATAAAGAACCCAAATTATGAAAATTATGAAAGAATTTGGTAAGAGAGACCATGCTTGGAAGCATATGAGTAGGCCTTAGATAATCTTGTCCTTTCGAACAACCACTCCATGAAAATGTCAAAGTTATATGCCAAAGTTTTTTAAAGTTCTATGAAACTGCTATAGCATTCTTTCGATGACAACTATTTCTATGGACATTTCTGGCAGCATCGAAGAAATCCGGCAGCAATCATTATGATTGATGGATGTTCATTCCCTGTTCTAAATCCTCCATTTTTCCACAGGTTCGAGGATACTAGAAAAGGATGTGAAGCGTGGCTTTGCATTTGATTGGAAGGTTCAAAGGTATTTTCAACAAACCCATTTTATACATATCCTAATATCATTGCAGCCCATGAAGCCACATTTCAGGCATTTAGTTGAACAATTCACATATTAAGTGCATGATTCCACATTTTTCATACATACCTACTAGAGCACTTCCAACTCTAACATATGAATAAAAACATCTTGCCCCTTCTTCCTTATGCTTTGGTTTCCTACACTCATTATAGTTCATGCCACATTAACACATGTGACATATATATGTCAATCTCTTCTTCATGTATTTCAAGAAGAATTCATATATGTAAAACATGTGTACAATGGTGTACTCTTCAGGATATTGCGAGTACTACAATTCATCAACCTCATATTTTTTAAGCTCCAAAACCTAAATATTCTTTACTTATTTTATCTTCTCTTCATGCTCTTTTTTAGTTTTTGTCCTAAGAGTGTGAGATCTTATGTATCGTTTTGTACATTTTTCATTTCATCATAACGCCTTTTAGATTGTGAGTTAGCTTACGATCTATTTTTCCTGAATTGTCCAACTTCGAATCCTGAAAACTTGGCTCAATGATAACTGATGTGCCTTGAGTGGCCATTTAAGGAAGATTTTCTCTAGCTGTTAGAAGTAATGCATGTCCATCTTCTGAAATTGAAACCATGATCCTCGTAGAAGGAACCCATTCATCAAGTCTCTTGTTTTCATGCCAGTAATGAATATAACATTTAGTTCCATATTTAGTTTCACGTCATTACATAATCTCAGCTAAATTATATACACTATACCATTTAGAAAGGCAATGTACCTAGAATCCAACCTGACATTTCATTCTTACACCATTATCCTCTACGCCATTATATTCTCCCAAAGAATTATCATCTTTAGTTGCATATGCACGCCATCATCCATATCTGTTAAAGTTTTAACTTAAATATGGGCCATTGTGAGAAGGGATGACAAACAAACATGCTTCCCATGTCTTCTCGGCTAATGTTAACAATATGAGTTACAGATCATGGAATCCCTTCTGCTAAAAGGATGTGAACCACCTGGAATTTACCTTACATGATTAAATGGAAATGAGCATTATTATTACCTCTAACTTCCTTCAGAAAGAGCCCACCTTGTAAAAAGCTCCCATTTGTGTTGGGGAAAGTGAAAGAGAAAAATCCTATAGATGTGACACAAGAACTTGATTTCCCATGACTTCAAGTCATCTTTTTCAAATATTCCACATGCCTTCCACCTAACACTACCCATTGCAAGATGCAAAAAATTAATAGGATCCTAGAACCTTACAAACCGCTTAGCTAGAATGACGGCTCCCATAACCCCTGGAGACCTCTGCTACACATTTCTTCACTTCTTACTCATGCACCAATCTTCCATTAAAACTCCAACTACTCCTAATTTATTCCCCCAATGCTTTTCCCCACCTTTTTCTCTTAAATTTAATTACATTTAGTTTTTTTTGTGGCACTACAGTAATCTGATGCACAGATCTTCTTGTCATACATTCCTCCACTTGGCATGACACATTTGAATGAGGTCCCATCAATCAAAGCGTTTTATTATCATAGTTTTATACCTAATTTGCACTATATTAGAAAATAGAAACACCTTAACTCATATTGAAGCTCATAGAAATGTATCATTACTAGCAATTTCATTCAGCCTTACGCATGAACATCTCAGCTGAAGCTGGCCCTTGTCAAAAGAGAGCTATATAAAATCTAGACAAAAATACGATTTAAAAAATATACAATAAGTACAACATCAATTTGCTACAATTGCACAAATACCCTACCATGTTCAATATTTAACGAAAAACAAATCCTAGCAAAAATTTACAAATATAAACATCATCCTCAAAGAAACGTGAAGGTTTCATTAATCTTCCCAAAGAATTTTAGAATTTACATGAATTTATTTTCATTGCAACAAAGAAAATGAATAAAATTGAAAAATTGTATATCAATTTTGTGTACTTACATTCAAGAAACATGAAACGCTTACAAATACCCATAGTAACCAATACGGTGGATTTTGTGAAAATTTCTGTATTTTTGCAATTTCTTCAATCCACCGTATAAAATAACGCATTTTTCAAGGTTTAAATAATTTTCACGGGGGGTCATTAACAAGGCAATATGGTAGCATGGGTATTCACATTGAGGTAATTCAAATTAATAACAGTAAATTAAATATACCGGTAGACATTACGGGTGAAAGAATTTAATTTATTAATATTTTTAATTAGGTATTGGGGGTAGGTTAGGGAGGTGGGCTAGAGAAGACGTAGGGTCGATTTGAATATAAAAATAAAACATATCAACCCTAGGTTTTAAAGCTAAATATATTAAAACCATAAAAGATTTGTGGTCATAAAATTATATTATAATCTTTGTTTAATAAGGAAATTTGAATTAGGAGATTCTTAAGCAACAAATAATAAGATGGTAGAATAGTAGGATTGAGTTTGATTTTCAACACATGATAATATTTTACCATATTAATTGTTTGAAGATATGTTGATAAAAGGTTAAATATTAACATTAAGGTAATTAGTAATAGGTTTAAATGGCTTCACTCTTTTTCAAGAGAAAATGGATATTAAGAAGGAAAAAAATTAGATATGGTAAATATGGTTTGGTTTTTAGGGGACCAAAAAAACCCCATTTACAAAGGGAAAAAGGATATAGCACGGAAGAGAAAAAGATGAGGCCTCTACCAAAAGCCTTAACCCATCAACAAAACAAAAAAAAGAGGCGATCAAGGGAATCCTTAGAAACATAAAATACTAATAACCACGGCTAAGCCCAAGAGGGTGCCACAAAGAAAATTAAGAGCCAAGATGACTTTGGAGTACACGCTCTAAACACACAACATTAGACTTCTTCACAAGGACCTTACTCCACCCTTCCCCAATGGATGAATCAGATCCTATGTCCACAAAAAGTATTTCATCATTCCGCATTGGCTCAAGGGTCGAAACATCCAAACAACCACCATCCATTCTTCCATCAAAATAGTTTTCCACCATTACATCATGCACATTGTCACTAGCTTCAAATTTACCCATATTTCGAACAATCCTATTGTTCTTAAAGCTTTCAATGCACCAGAACCTATTACCTAACACGACGCCATTCACATTAACTAATTTTTCTACTAGGAAACTAAGCGCCAATAGGGATATTGATATACAACCTAGGAAACACCAGGTGAGAGCAAGCCTTCGCCGCTAGATCCATAAAGATGAGCACCCCCATAGACCTGGCAATGCCGAGGAAGGAATTTGGGTCCCAAAATTGGAAAGGCAACCCAGGAAAACAAATCCATACAGAAAGAAAATTTAAATAATTCAATTTCATCTTGGGGCTCCACCAGTAAATAATAAGAGCTTCTTTTCTAAATAACCAAGACCCTTCTATAAGTACCTTTTATAAATCTTGATTGCTTTGGAAGTAGAGAAGGAAGTTGTCCACTCACAGGGCCCACACTTCCATCCTACAAGACCATTTCTGCTTACACTAGTCCCTGAAAAGGTCGATATTTGGTGTCAGACCTCCAAATCTTCCCACCGTTACACTCTTAACACTATTTCTCACTCTGTTCACCATGTCCTCAGGGATTGCAAGTTGTGGATAACCCCATACCCAAGAGGGAATAATCGTCAAAGGTTCCCTAGTGTTTCTTGCAATCAATTGTGAGGCCCAAGATCTAGCTATAGCTTCAGAAGACATGAAACATGATATATTTTTTGTTTGATATATTAGGGTATAAATAAAAAGGGGTAAATAAAATTGTAATAGAAAAATGGCTAAGTATAATATAATGAGAGTGGGTATTATCAATTGAATAATTAGAGGTAAAAAATAACATTAAGGGTATTCATTAATACTCTTATAATGAACATGCTATAACATACTTTTTCTAAGTGAACCCCTAGTGATAATTATTAAAATATAGAAAAATCAAAAAAATCAATAGTGACATATTAAAATAATAAAAAATATAAAACTCAAAAAATAATAGATTTAGGACTTCTGTTGTTATTAGTATTATTAATTATTCATTAAAAACATACCTTTTAATATTTTATAATACACTATACACAGGGGCATGTCTTGCCCTAGGCAACCTAGGCAGTTGCCTAGGGCGCACAAAAGGGAGGGTGCCAATTTTTTTTAAAAAATCTAGGTGGCACTGGAAGGTTGGCTAGGCAGTAGTCAGCTATTGTTTAAAATTAAAAAAAATTGAATTGAAATTAAATATCCAGTTCACTGTTCAGTCTGTTCCCGAATCCCATTGCCCACTACAGACTACAACTTACAAGTGTTGCACAGTTTCAGGTTCATGAAACGGTGAATAGTTATAGAAAATAGTGATTCCAAATTTCTATGAATGTGAATGTGATCGGTCAGCACTTGACTAAATTCTGAGCTGATTGTTGAGTGTTGATAGGTGAGGGTGTTGAGCGACAAACACAATGCTATTTAAAGTGTTATGAATACAAATTATAAATTTATAAATTTATAGACTAAGACAGTCACCGACGCCATGTCAGTGGTCATGACTCACAGAGACAGAGTCACACACTTTTGACTGAATGAAAAAAACTACAATGAGCACTAGCAGCAGCACTACAGTCTGCACAGCAGCTTCTATCAGAACTTCTGGTTTCTGAATAACCTTGTAAGTTGTTGTTGCGACTTGCAAGTTGTATTTGTTCTTTTTGATTTTCATTTCCAAATCTTGTCACCAAGGTTAATTTTCATTTCCAAATCAAAATTTCCACAAAACATAGGTACATGGATAGTAAATTATAATATATCTTTAAAATTGATTAGGTTTTTTTATTTTTGGTGTCATATCATATATGTTAATGTGGATTAATTTGTGTTTTAATTTGATATTTTTTAACCAGTGGTAGTTGTATCATTGTATGCATCTAAGAATTTTCAACTAAATAGTAATATGATAGAGATCAGGATATTTTCAAACTTTGATTGATTAATGTAGTTAAAAGGTATCTCCTGTTATCCAAAAAAAGGCTAATATCCAAAATTAAAATAATATATGTAGTTTGAAATTCTATAGATCTCATTTAATGCTTGTTTTCAAACATTTGTAATCTGGGCATGATACAACAGTCTTTGAAAATAAGATTTAATGTACTGATAGATCTATTATTTTCTCCAAGGCAGATCCCATCTTCATTTTTCTATAGTTTGTAATAATTATTATTTTCCAAATCTTGAATGCCCCCTCCAGTGTCCACTATTAATGTTTAGGTTTATTGGTCTAAGGCATGACCAACCTATAGATTGTAAGATTATCTTAATTTTTACTTTGACCTAGACTATGACCGTATATCACACTGTACACAACGTTCCTTAACATCAACCTCTCTGTCTTACACTACCAAATTTTTAAGAAAGTTAGTGTCTCATCGTCATGATTCATCTTTTCATACTGAAATTATCATCTAAAGAAGACCAGAAATCTACGATAATGAAATATTTAAAATTTTATTCAGCCCTCTCCTTATTTAAGGAAATTTATAGACCATTAGCTCTGATTGACTGCAAATCTCACAGTGTATACTGCAGTCTCACAAGGGGGCTCTTAGATTCTATCATTCTTACAAGGATTTCGAAATTGGATTAGGCATTGCCTCTTGTGCTTAATCAATTGATATGTTATAAACTTATATTAATATGATGTATCTATTGCTACGAGTTCACATTAGATTTCTCCTGCCTTGAAATATATGTGAAGTATGTGCAAGTAATGCCCCTACTTCTCAGCTACCAAAATGAATAGGTGGAGAGAGAGAGAGAGAGTGAATCTCCCTATCTCAGACTCCTTTGAGGAGGAAAATCTATTGTGAGTATTGCATGTGATCTAGGAATTTAGAAGTAGAATAATAATCCTTCAAGAAGAAAAATTTATGCAGCACTAGTCCTAAAATGAATCTCATACCTTGTTTGTGTCATAAGCATTTCTCATATCTGAATTTATGAGTATTTATTGATGCTTAGTCTTAGATGTAGTCTTGATATATGTGTTGTCTAGACTACATTAATCAATGATCATGTATGATTGTATCTACACAGTTTTTCTACCTAATTCTCCTGCGTCCCTGCCAAATAATTATTAGTTCATATGTACTATGCAGGTGCTGCATTTGGATTTTTCATAGAATTGTCCTGTATTTTTGGTTGTTGGCACTTTGAGTTGTGAGAGTCGAGACTACAGTTTCAAATTCATCTTGGGGGAAGTATGGAAGAACATAAAGCTAAGTGATCAAACCCTGACTGCTCTAGCATCTTACATTTGATGTTACATTAATTTTATTCTCGATTGCATCAATTATATAATTACATTTTGATTTAAATTTTTAATTATTCTTATTATGTAATTTTTATTGATTGTATTTATATTATTTCACTTTTGGAATAGTATTGATTATAATTTATAGCATCATTATCAACAAGTATTCAGGTAGTTATTGTAACTCGATAATTGTTTAGTTCAAATGGATAAAACCAAAAAAATAAGTGGTGCTCGATTTCGAAAAAAATCTAAACAAAAAATTGAGGAAAAAAACCTCTTGAAAAAGATACCTAAAATAAATATATTTTTAAGTGCATCAACTGAAAATTTAAAGTGAAATGTAGTTTTTAATGAAAATGAGAATTATTCTTCGGTTAGTAACAAAAATACACAATCGAAGTCAATAGGAGATGAAAACACACAAGAGAAGGAGAAGACACAACAAGAGGAGAATAATGAAAATAATATTGTTCAACCCATCATTATTGAACATTTCATTGTTGATCCTAAGTTTGCAAAATGGATAATAGACAATGATACAATAGAATATATAATTTTTAATACAACAAAAAAAGATATGAATGTTGATTTTTCAAATTCAAAACGCAAATACTCAAATTGTTTTAGATATGTTTCTAAAGATTTGTTTCAACGGAAACTTTTTAACAATGAATGAAAAATAAGAGAATGGTTGCTTCACTCAGAGTCAAAAGGAGTTGTTTATTACATTCCTTGTCACCTTTTTCAAGCAAAATCAACCACATTCTCTGAAATTTGATTTAATGATTGGAAAAATGCATCGGCTAGTTTAAGAGAACATGAGAATTCCCTTGATCTCATGACTTCAATTCTTAATTTCATCACTCGAAGTAATGTTTGGGAAGAGTTAATTCTACACATGCAAGTCAATACCAAAATGAAGTACAGTATTGGAGGAATGTTTTAAAGCGTATTGTTGCAACTGTGAAATTCTTTGCTACTAGAGGTATTTCCTTTCGTGGTGGTGAAAATTTATTAGGATCTTCTAGAAATGGAATTTTTTAAAGGTTTTTAGAACTTATTGCAGAGTTTGACCCTTTTTGGAAAATCACATTTCACAATATGGAAATGCAGGAAAAGGAGTTCCATCTTATTTATCTATGACAACATGTAATTAATTTATTGACCTTATGGCACAAAAAGTTATAAACAAAATAGTTGAAGAACTCCACAATGCAAAATATGTTTCAATTATTGTTGACTCAACCCCTGATGTAATCTCACACTGACCAATTAGCATTTGTGATAAGGTATGTTTCTCAAGAAGGTTTTCCAGTTGAACGATTTTTAAAATACTTTCCTTCGGTTGGACACAAATCATGTGATTTAGAAGCTTCTGTACTTACAACACTAGATGACTATGACATTAATATCAAATATTCTCGGGGGGAAAGCATATGATAATGCAAGTAACATGTCTGGAAAATACACAGGTCTACAAAATAGGATTAAAAATCACAATTGTATGGCTAGGTTTGTACCTTGTTCAGGGTATTCCTTAAATCTTGTTGGATCTTTAGCTGCAGAATGTTGTACAACAACTATAGATTTTTTTTTTAGTACATCAAGTTATTTACACTTTCCTAAGTGCCTCAAGTTATCGATGGGAAATTTTATTAAATTTTTTGGATGGAATTTGTCCCGTTGTAAAATCTCTTTCTGAAGCAAGATGGTCAGCTAGAGCTGATGCAGTTAAATCACTTTTTTTTGAGATATAGTAAAATTCAAGATGTTTTCCTAAATATAGCACAAGAAAAAAATCAAACAACTACCATGCGACATGAAGCAAAGTGTATTCACAAAAAATTAGACCAGTTAGAAACTTGTGTGATGTGTTGTATTTTACATATTATTCTTGAAAGAATGGATGCAACTAGTAAATATCTACAAAAAGTAGACATTGAATTAACCATGGTTGTGACTCAGTATAATTCATTGATAGATTATATTAAAAATATTAGAGAGAATTTTGATACATATGAGCAACATGCTAAGATCATTACTGGAAAAGAAGACTATAAAATCGATAATAAAAGAAAAAGAAAAAGAAAAGTTCACATTGATGAAACAAGAGATGTCGATAAGAACAAATGAAGCATATAGTGTGTTAAATGATAGGTTTAGATTTTTGAACAATTTAAAAGATCTTGATAATGAGACAATATTGAAATGCTCTAATTCTTTAGTAAAAACATATAACACAGACTTGGAAACCTCCCTTGACATTGAATGCATCTATTTTCAAGCATTAGCAAGACGTGAAAACTTGACAAGTATATCATCGATGTCAAAATATTTAAGAAAAAGTGGACTAGACACCACATTCCCAAATCTAGATGTTGCAATACGAATGTTTCTTTGCATTCCAGTAGGAAATTGCAGTTCTGAGAGAGCATTTTCCACTCTAACAAGAGTAAAAAGCTATTTAAGGTCAACAATGTGTGAAACTAGATTGAATAGCCTTTCTATTTTGGCAATTGAATGTGACATCGCTACAACAAAATAAATTATGATGATGTCATTGATAGTTTTGCTATGGAAAAGGCAAGAAAAAAACCTTTATAGCTTTAGTAAAATGTGTTAAGAGTTATACTAAGTCTATAATTGTTTAAAAAAACATTCACATATAGGTGGGTGGTTGGTCCCGGGTGGGAGGGGGTGCGCATCCATTGAGTACTGCCTAGGGCACTCGGAAACCTTGATTTGGCCCTGACTATACAATATACAAACAAAGTAAGATATTAAGTAATAAGAACTATAATTTATTATGAACATACATAACTTCTTCATAGATTTATCATATTTTTCCCCGTATTTATCATATTTTTCTAATCCACTAATTGGTTCCCTTAGAACAATTAATTTTATAGAATTAGAATCGGAATATGAATCTACTGGTCACCGTCCAAAGAACTATAGAATTAGAAGTAGAGATACTATTTAAACTATAGAATTAGAAGTACACTATTTATACAACTATTTGACTAAAAGGAGTATTCCTTTCATTCCCTTTGCATATCCTTCTGATTTGTTTGGTTATTTCTAAGTTTAAACTCTGATTTGTTTGGCTATTTCTAAGTTTATACACATGTTTAAACTTTGGTAAACTTCATTTTTAAAAAATTTGTAGCTCTAACCTGGATTATCCATGCTTGGGCTTATTTCGTACATGGCGTGTGTCATTTACTTAGCATAGAATATCATTTTTCATATTCTTGTGGGGTTACCGCAGCTTGCGCATTCTTGTCGAAATTTTCATGTGAATACGTTTAGGGCCTTGTTTCCTTACCGCAAGGACCTATTTCTACCAACCACCATAAAATGCATCAAAATGTCTGCTTGTGCCAATCTATTCCTCACAAAATATGGTCACAAAGTTACATATCAGACTGATCAAAGATTATTTTCCGATCACTATGCCATCGAACATGCATGTAAGATTGAAAACAAATTCACTTATATATTTGAAAAAAAACGATTAAGAACAACATAAGTCGCAATCTGATATATTTCTTTTAGAAAACAACAAATTTTAGCTAAAATGACTGCAGAAATGTTCTTCATATGTTTAGCGTTCTATATTTGAAAATTAAACAAATTAAGTAAACCGCCAATGAAATAGCAGATTATTTAAGAATACATTCTAGGCGATCTCTTTTCACTATGATTGATGCATGTGGACATAAGTGTAAATCCTTGTTAATATTGAATACATCTAATTCAAGAATTTTAATAATATATCATTCATTAACGATATTACATTTTTATATTTCTAGGATCTATAGTCATATATGACCTTAGACACTGTGTTGAGTTATGTACCTGATAGAGTGCTAGAATATTTACTGGCAATCGCATGTGAAATGTGCAATGCTAACGCCGAAAGGGTAGTGTAAGATGAGATTGATTTTGAGGGAATAAAACATAAAAGGAGGAAAAAAGGTGTGGAAGATGGGGCATGTTAGTATCCAAATTGATTCTCTTACGAGGGTTGAGCAACATCACTAAACTGGCAGGATGCTTAGAGACAGAAAAATCATGATATAAGTCATTTTGTAGCCGGGGAGGGGATTCAAATGACTCTTTGTCACTCAGGCATTGGAGAAATGGATAGCACCTTACTAAGGCTTTTGATCTACCCTCACTACTTTAGGTTGTTCCTTCAACTAGGGTGAGAGGACCCATTCTGTAACACATGTTGGTGAAGGAAATCAAGAGATCTTTCTTTAAACAATTTTAATGAAAAACTTGAGAAAATATGATCAAATAAAACAAAATCTAACTCTCATGAGTTTGTCACACTAGAGAGTGGAAGATGTTTCTTTGACAAGGTTCGGGTTACTAAGGACAATAATTAAAACCTGTTTATCTCTACATATTTTAGAAATGGAATTTGTTCATTTGTGGATACATAGTACAAACAGGGGTAGTTCATGTAGGATTCTTCATTTGAGAAGTTTTCAGTGGGAAGTTAAGAAAGAAAAATTTGATTATATCAGATATTTGAGAGCCTTTACAAATATTGGAACACTCACAGACAAAATGCTTCAAAATAGCCAAAATATTCCTTCAACCAGAAGGTGTATATCAATGGAGGCCCAAAGATGCACGATTTCATACACTCTTCAAGAATTCAACACAAAGGCTCGTGTTAAAGATTCAATTAAACGTTGGAAATCCCTGGTTCATCACATCTAAGATACACTCATAGACTAAGAAACAATCTTTATCAACATAATGAAATTAAAGTGATTTTAAATTGTTTATTTGAATAAAAAAATGAAAGCTCTTCTCATAATGAAATTGCAAATGCCACAATACTAACACATGGATGAGATCTTGTGTGATTCAGAGGGATTTTAACCTAAGATTGCAACATGAACATAAAAGAGTATTTGAAAACATTATGAAATAAAAGCAAACACAATTATGCTCATGATCAACACAAATTCATTCAAGCTTCACTAGATTCATTAGCAGGGGAAATTTTCTTCAACATTCTCAGAGCTTGCCAATGGTTTTACACTTACTACCATCCTGACATGACTAAAGCTACAAACCAAAGGGAAATAAACAAGTTTTCTTAGATGGTCTCTTAGGAAAAAATGGTTTTTTTTTCAAACTTTCTCAGAAAAATTAACCCCCATTTTTGGCATCTCCATTTCATGATTTTATATCACTTACTTTACATCAAAGCTTTCCCCCCCAAAATAATAATGATTCCAAGGAATACATTGTTTGATATAGATTTGTTCCAGAAAGGGGATATTTAACAAATTTACACCCAAAAAGCTGACAGGTGTACAAAAGATAATCTTTTTCAATTATTTCCACCGGTTGTTTTAATTGGGGCATCCGGTCATCTCCTCTAGTAGCATGTCCATTCTCCTTTCAAGCCTGTAGCTTCCTTCTCTGTATCGTTTTCCTTTACATCTTGCTCTACTGATAATTCATTTTATGTAGGTGCTCGAGAAACCCTGTTTGAAAACTTCAACTTTCACAATTCTCAAATTTACAAATCAAGCTCCATAATCAATTCAATTGCACTTCGCTGATAAAAACATCGAAGAGACTATCGAATTAACCAAAGAGGATGGAAGCAATCGAATTGCTTAAGGTTTCTAGTTTGTGTAGGATCAATAATAACGACAAAACCATATGCATTGTATCACAACCGTTTAACTCTCTCTTTCACAACATCAAATTCAATTTTTCCACATGGAAAATATTTGAGTTAAAGCGGGTCTGGGGGTGCTTTTACACATTTTGTATCACTTATAGAAAATGAGTACTTTTAGAAAATTTGGTCTGCCCACACGCTTTTATTATAGACTCAACGTGTGTATTTACTTGGGCATTAGCAGGGATGTGCTTCACTTTTATACTTTATTCCTTTTTCATAACAAAAGATAAAAGTTACAAAAACCTCCGGCGACCCACCTCCCCACTTTGAATTTTCAAATGCTGACTCAAACACGTGACATTTATTGGTCCCCCCGCAGAGTCGCAGATCTTTTTATAACTTTACCCCTTTTCACAAAACAAAGCCAAAAAACTTCAAACTTCTCTGTTAGCCTTCATTCCCGCTTTTTACTTAAAAGCAGAAACATGTCCTCTTGTGGTCCTTAGGAATTTATTTTACCTTTTTACTCTTTTTTCCATAACGCCTTAAAACATAAAAAGGCCCGCTTTCCCACAACTGCTCAACTTACGACACGTGTACGCCTTCGGGGAAAAAAATAAGAAATTTTCCCCACCACTTCATAATTTTTGACTATCCAATTAGAAATCAATGGATCCGTGGGGCCAATTTGAGATTTTTTGCAAAAGTGACAAAAGTGACAATTTCACCAAATAAACCTTCCATGCCTTGTCCAATCAGAGATGAACACGTATCTGCAGATGTTGAGATAAAATTTGACAGGGAAAACACGACCGTGGAAAAATAAAAAAAGCACGGGAAACTTCACCATTCATGCACAAAATTCAAAATGTTCCTCATGGACAGAGAAAATGCAAATAATGGATGGCTAAATGTGATCCATGACCATAGAGAGAAGGATTACCAATGACAAACAAATGAAGGAGAAAGTTTTCATGCATCCATAGAGGGAGACAAAAAATACTTCAAACCAAGTGGACTGAGAAAATGTTTTGAATGAACAAGGCGAGATTAAATTGAGCACCAATAGGGAAATTGGGTGTACTTTTTTTTCAATTTCTTAATAGGGAAATGCGGTACACTGTGGAGGTCATGTTGGTGATATAGTTCATATTTATCTTTAAACACAAGTTTCGGAAGGGTTGTTGTCATAGACTTATTGTTTGGAGGTTTTACTATTTTTTTATGAAATATTAATAACACATTTGATCTAGGTGCAAGATCAATACAATATTAGGGAAATAACAAAATGTGCTTATAAGAGATGTGGATTATGATTATAAAATAAATGATTTTAAATTAGGCACAACACAAGCCTTTTTTGAGGCACAAATGAAAATAGTGCAAAAAATAACACGAATACTAAATATGAGAACTATTTAATATGGAGATCCAACATCCATGCCTGGAGGTCAAATCAAACGTAAGATGTATTGATAGATTCTTCTAGTGTGGAAATATTATACAGTACAATTATCTTCTCACCCTTCTATGATTTTTTAAACTGAAAAGTTCCATTTACACGATTTAAACGTCATTGATAATATATAATAAAGATAGTTGTATAGATGTTTGGTGATATTCCAACAATACAAGGCAATGTTTTGCATAAATGGAACCTCTTTAAAACATTCAGAATATCAAACAACTTTGCAGCTCATTATTCTCAAGTGTGATGAAATTTGGGAAACTTGACAATTTTGATACAAAGAATAACTCCTTTAATAAAATAGAAAGAAAAGTTTGAACATGCCCTTAATATTGTTAAGGTGTCAAAAATTGAATCAGACAAAGAGGAAAACCTTTTTTTTAAATACGAAATATAGATCACAAGAAATTGATTTCAAATCATATTGATTTGAGACAATAGAGAATGCAATAATATCTCATGAGTAATTATTTCTTTGTAAAGAGTTACAAGAATCAATGGAAAACCATGCAAAGAGATGAGATAAATATATTAGGTGAAGAAAAACTTTTATGAAATTACGTAAACCATCAATGCGTGTAGGAAAATTAGAAAAGAAGATTACATAAATACTTTGATAATTTCCTGATACACAAGCTCAAAAAATTAATTCATTTGAACTCTAAAAATAATAGATTTCACTGCTACATATTTTACTACAAGAACATGGGATATATACATGCCTTTTCTTAGATTTGACAAATATTATCTTTGGGATTCATAAGATTTTTTCTAATGGTTATAAAGGAGAGGAAAAGGTTGATCATGGAAAAACACTCATCTTTGACCCAATCATCCATTGTGTTAATAAAAGGATCATTTTCATTGTGGTGCTGCCCTTATTAATATAAAGATAATGATTTATTGTTGTTTATATGTTATTGTAGAAAAATCTAACCAATGTGGGATTATTTATTTGGATTTAATGTGGAATTCCCTTTATGACAACATCCTTGTTGACATAAGGATCATAATATGTTGGGATTTACATGTGGTAGATTATCTTCTTATTAACAATGCAATAAACAACAATGTTAGTATTAGTTGGAGATTTCGAAACTTGGTAAATAAGGCACATGCCATCATAACCACATCCAATCAACTATTCTATATGGAGATGTAAGATTGCGCTACCATATAAAAAATATAAAAAATAAAATAGACAAAGTGTTTTTGGAGTTATCTAAGTGTTAAATAACTACTTATTAAAATTATCAATAATTAAATTTATTATTTAAATAAACAATCAGTTAAAAAACTTATTTAATGAATAATAATATTCTATTTTCTTCCCAACGTCAATAATGAATTTTAAAAAATACAATTATTTAACTTTATATAATTTTTTTTACACTATTTCTTTGCATTTCCTTTCATAGTGGAGTAAGACATGTGTAAAAAAGAAAAGTCCATTCGAGGAAAACCAAAATGGATATAGGGAAGAAGAGAAATTGGATGGTGAGAAACAACGAGAAAGGAATATGGGTGTAGCAAAAGACATTTGAGGGTAAAGTTGGTCCAGGGAAAGGAAAGAGGAATAGAGGATTCGATGTGAAATTGAAGTCTCTATGAAGAGCGAGACATGTATGGCAATCAAAATTATGAGAATTCTCATTCTGGGAAAGATGCAGATAAAACTGTAGAGGGAAATATTTGAAAATGCTAGTAGCTGATGGAAAATGTTGCCAAGGTGAATACTTGTTTGAATTTGCAGCCTTTGACCTTATTTTTTTTTAGAGAAAAAATTAAATGTAAGGGGAATTCGAGTACACGTTATAGAGTACATGATGGGGACAAAGATGTAGAGTATACTTAAAATTCCATCCTCAAAATGTTTGACCACCGACATACTTGAAATAGTTTAACACACTCTTCTTGATTACACATAGTGATGTTGCATGATTGTACAGTGGGGAGTTATTATTTGGTTCTCCCAAAAGGATCTGAATAGAAAAAAGTATTCTTTGAACATCATATGCAGATGACCATTTATCATGAAGAATATCCAAGGATATATGTTTCCAAATTGATCAATATTTGAATGGTAGAAATATATCTAAAATTTCACTTGTGGAGGCTTGAAAGGATATTCTGCAAGAAAAGGTAAATAAATCTTATAAACCATGACCTCATAAATAGTATCTTTTCCCCCATTTATTTTACAAACCCTAGAGAACATGTTATCAGCCTCTTGTAATGCTAAAACTCCAGGATCACCACTCATCATCAATGTCATCATCTTAGACTACAACCTTTCGTGAAACAATGCAGATATTAATGGGATTGGTCATCACTTGCATTTTTTTGAAGCATCTTGCACACTAGACATTATTGGCGTGTTGGCAGGAAAATTTTCTTAGAACAAATAGATCAAAATACTATAAATAATGATTGTAAAGAAAAAAAAATAGTCATTACAATTGAAATCATACAATAATAGGTAAAGCCTTGCAATACACAATTTTAATTATTAATATGAACAAAACATGACTATAAACCTACATAAATAACTAGATCAAATGATGTTGTAAAAAAGTTTCTAAATCAAGAAATTCCTTATACAAAAAATAGATACTTCTATTATAAACCATGGCATAGAAATGAACCATAAAACATACAATTAATACCCTATTCAAAATAATTACTATATATATTTCCAAACCATAAAACAATCAAAAGAAGATCATAAATAACCACCCATTTATCCAACCTATCACTTAAAAAAATATTAAACCTTGGAGTGCAAAATCAAACCCTTGGCATATCATTAACCTTGTCGAGATCATTAATATGTCATGAACAAAAATTTATAAACATTTACTTAGTAATACAATATATAAGTGATTATAAGAAATTATTAATCCTAAATATTTTTTGGATACTCCAAAATGGCTTAATTCAGCTTTGTAAAATCAGGAGAAAACACAATATGCTTAAATTTCAATTTTAACGCTGCAGTAAATGTATGTTTGAAGAGGAGAAAAAACCACAAAAAAAAATATTTTCATTTAAATGATAGGTCAAAGTTTATCCTTTGTATGTTTCTATTCACCAACAACATTGTCTCCACATTTATAACATTGTTCACAGTCGCGATGAGACACTCTCATCATCAACATGGGTGGCCATGATGAGACTCACACAGGTTCTCCCTTCTCTCTCACGCATTTTATCCTAACATTTCTATGCTACTGCAACGTCGCTGATGATTGTAACATCCCACAACAATAATTTCAGGTCTCCATCATGGCACGTATGTCTCGGTATTGTTAGTTTAAAGTTAGCCACAAACATTATGGTTTCTTAATTTGTGCACCGTCCCCCCTCACTCATGTAGTTCACGGCATGCCATATCCATTGTCCTTTACTGCTTCATCTCCCCCATCTGTGCATGTAATTTTTGTTAGAGGCCCCCGCCTCAACCCAAATAGAACAACACCTTTCAGCGTAAATATATTTTGAAATGTGGTGACATTCCTATTTCCCTACTAAAGTACCTTCATTTTAATCATAGATTCTAAAACTATTAAAATTCTAATTTCTTGAGCGGCGCTATCCTCTTTCAGCTCTTCTTTGAAAAAAGGCTCCCTTGCTAATGCACCTTTGCAAACTATCAAGTCACTTATTCAACATGTTACATGAAACATAATTCTGCTTGCTACTTCGAAAGAAAATCAATACCACTGTACTTGATTGATGTTTTAAAAGACCACTTTTAATTCCCACATCTCAGGTTTCCATCTTCCACAATTCTCTTACCAAAATTTAAACTTAGAGAGATTGTTGTGACATGAATGATTCCCCTCTCTCCAAGTTTCCAAGAATGACACCCCACTATCCTAAGTGTCCAAGTTTGTAGGAAGTAGCTTCACTTATAGCTTTTCAGGACATATCTCTTAACTTCAAATAATTTATTTTACCCCAATTAACTAATGAACAATCGTCTAACATAAATATCATGTAAGTTTGAATTCTAGGATAAGTTTTAATTTTTGTAATTACATCTCTAAAAATGTGTTTGATAGATAGGGTTATCCATGAACAATATCCCCATAAACTTCCATCATTTCAATCATCTCTTGTTATAATGGATATTTTTTTTCCTTGGATTTTACAAAAAAATTCTCAACCTAAGAGATACTTCAGAGAGAGAGAGAGAGAGAATGGAGAAATTGTATTTGGCCTACATCATAGTCTTGATGTCATTGATCTTGGAATGTAAGGATGTACATGAAAATTCCCAAGAAACTCAAATTCCTCTGCAAATCAACAAAACCTTTGCTAAAAGTGCTTTGAACAATTGGAAAGACTCAATTGACACACACCTTGCAATTGGGAAGGGATAACCTGTGACATTCACACATGCATGGTGACTGAGATCAAGGTCTAAAACAAATATCTCAACATCCATCTTGACGTTGTAATTTGAAATTTACAAAGCTTGAAGAAAATACACTTTTCCTTTACTGAATTCAATGGGAATTTACCTCTCATGAAGAATTGTAGAAAGATTCAGTAGTAGAACAAGAATACAAGTTCTCTTTGTGGGACTCTTTCAAATTTCTCTGTGTTGACGTCCTTACATGTTCTTCATTTGACTACCAATGAATTCATAGCACAATTCTGTCTTCCTATAGGAAATTTACGTGGGCTAACAGTGTTGAACCTTGCTAAGAATGCATTCGCTCCATGGAGAATACATGGTAAAAAAACTAAAATACTCGAGGAAAATAAAGATGCACCGTGTAGAGATCCGCACAGATTAAAATACTCGAGGAAAAACCAAAACTCTTGTGCACTTTTGTAGTCTACAAACTTAAGGGAGGTTTTGAGGTAAACCTAAGATAAATTTGTTAAAAATAAATCAAAGATCACAAGGTGGGCTGGTTTTCTAGATAGACATCAACATAGGGGGAAACTTGGGATTCTGATCTATTGACACATGTCGAGACCCGAAGATCTTTCCCTTTGTAACAAAACACCTTAGACATAATGATTGTGTAGTGCCCACTTCCCTTCGACACTGTTTCATTATGATATTATTTATGTTGGATAGATACTTTGACATTTTTATTGATATATCTTGATAATCAGATGATATACTATACATATATTTGGACTATTGCTATGTTGTGATTCACATTTTGATTATGATACACTAGATGACACTAGTATATAATTCGATATATGTTGATTTGCATTATTTAGATTTTATACTGACTCGTTATACTCTGAATTTTCTAAGTAGAATTATGATCTCATGGATGTTAGAATAGAATCATTTGATATGTTGATAGATGATAAAATTACTTAATTTTGGGTGAGGATTATTTATTTCTATGTATAGATTATTTCTCGATGTTATTGATGTGGTCATGAGGTAAGAGAGGTATTTGGTTTATGTTTGCAGGGACATTATATCATTTACATCGAAAGGGGATAGGGGCCAACCACAAAATAATGTTGGGTGTTTTACAACATGGTAAAATTTTACAACTTATGTCTAATGTTTATGTTGTGTAATAGCATTCTTAGTTAGGAGGTTTCCTATGGGGGGTGACATCCCATGTGTGGCCATGGGGTGTAATGTTTGTTTTCTTTTAATTTTTGTGTGTCTCATTTTGTTGTGCATTTATTTAATTTTTGGGAAAATTTAGTCACTGTATTAGTACTTATTAATGTGTCTTAATTAGCTAATGTAACTTAAATTTTAAACTAAAAAGGAAGAATTGATGTGTGGGTAATAAATAGAGTAGATAGTCCTTGATTTTTGCTTGATGTGGATTCAATTAATTGCATTTAGGTGTTGTGTACACTCCCTTTCTTTCCAAACTCGAATTTAACCTTGTACGCCACTTTTTGAGACTTGTGGGACAAGTTAACCTTGTCCCTCACATCTCAAACTCTTATACTAACCATACTTATGAATTATGGGGCTTTTTTGACCATTTTAATATATTTTTTGAATGTAAAAGAGAAAATAATTTCAATTTTCTAATCACCACAATTAATTTGTCCTTGATAATCATGGAGTGCATGCCGGAGTGTCATGTTGGCATGTCATAAGTCTTACATGTTCAATTATTGCATTGGGTTTGGTGTGTTGAATAGTTGAGTGGAATGGAGGGATGATGAAGTGGCATCCTATATGGAGCCATCTCATCATCCTCACCTCCCTTTTATATTTATTGGCTGAATTTGAAGGATTTTCTATTACTTGCCTTATTTTCTTCTTTTGCACTTTTTTAATTGGGAGATTTTTTGATTTGCATTTGGATTGTGTTTGGTTTGAAGGAATTTAAATCTTGTTAGAGTGAATAATTTTGGAAGATTGATGGACAGGTATGCTCTAAACTTGTTTTCATTCTTTGATTTATGCATTTAGATGTAAAATTTGTGCTTTTTTTAATATTGTATGATTGTTGTGAATGTGGTTTATTGTGGTTGGGTAGCTTTCCATAAGAAAGGTGCATGAGATGGAAGTATGGGACCATTGGGGAGGTAAAAAGGATATGTGAGGCATGCATTTTGGTTTTAGTGTTATTAGGAGTTTCACCTATGGGGAGTGAAAAGGAAAACATGGACATATTTTTGTATATTTGAAAGGGGAGAGATAAGGATGCATTTGATTGTTTTGTATTGTGTATATGGAGGATTTTGGGTGAAACTCTTACTTAACTTCAGAGACAAAAGGAGGTTGTTACCATATTTCTTTATCCTTTTGGCTTGTTGTCAAGCCTATGTGTTGTTGGAAAGTTTGTAAATATTTCTTTCTATTGTTATTTGAATGTGTTGTTATGTGGAATGCTTGTTTTGTGTGGAATCCATTTTTGTGAAAGTTATGACAGTTTCATTATACTCACCATTTTTCTTTGGTTGGGGCTCGAGTGACAATACGGGGATGTCTTCTCCTCTTATTAGATTATAGGTTGCGTTGAGAGCATCGCCTATACCCGTTTCTTTGTATTGTGATTCAAGATTTGAAGAGTTGAAGGAGTGTAAAGTGGAAAATGTGAAGTTGGAAGAAGACATTGAAATGAAGACATGCCTATTTCAAACCTTTGGAAAATTATCTATGTTGTAATTTGACCATATTGTTCCCACTTAGAGTGGAATTTTTTAAATTTTTTATTATAAAAATAAGGCCTTTTATATTTCATTTATTCAAGTTTGTTTGAAAGCTTAAGTGTATTAGTTTTTTGGAAATGAAATTTCCCTAAAATTGTTAGTTATTAAAAGTTGCAATATGTATTCTACAAAAAGGATGATGTTATTGTAAAGAAAGAGGCACTTATTATTCTCATCGCAAGATCTAGCTCATTGAATTGTTGGAATTATTTAAAATCTGCATTACAAATATTCATTTTGAAAGGATGGTGTCGTATTAAGGAAATTATATGTTCATTTTCTTTTGATTGTTGGAAACTTAAATCTAAAGAGGAAAAAGGAATGCTTGAGTTAATTTTTAAATCATTTTTTTCTTTATTGAAAATGAAAAGCGTTTTCAATTATTCCATACATATAAATAGGAAAGGAATTGTCTCAACTATGCATGTGCCTTTTAGTTGTTTTATAAAGGAAATTGAAATGATAAATTGTCTAAAGTAGACCAATAAAACACAAAAAAATATTTATGATACTGGTTACATCTAATTATACAAATCCATATTTACAAATCCTACAGTTACACCAATTATAATTACTCATTTTATGGGACATTTAACTAATACCAAGAAAAATTATTAAGAAGCAAAAATTTATATATTAATAATATATATTAATCTATAATAAATATGTATATATTACTAATATATATAATTGTTATTAATATTATCATTATATGTATTTTTATTTATAATATATATATATAATAAAATTTAATATAAAATAGAACTTATATAAGAGGCGGCATTGTTAAGTCTTATTGTTAAAAAAGTAAAATATATAATATAAAACAAGCTTATTGTTGAATGTAGGGCTGAATGGGTATGTTGGGAATTACTTGATATTACACATAATGGGGGTGGGGCCCCGCCCCACCCAACAACATTTCATTTATTTAATATAAACAAATATGGGGTGGGGTGGTGCCCCCACCCGCCACTAAATTCAATATACTTTAAACTTGCACAATCTTTCAATCGGCCACGACCATTACTAGGGGAGAGGAGCCAGTCATCGCGAACTGGCCAATGACCGTGACAAGTTATGTTAATTTATTAGCTAATAGTAGAATACTCAGATCCCTAAAGTTGCATGAATTTTTTTTAATAAATAGAAATAAAATGGCTTTTTTTTTTGTAATTAAATATTAGACAATATAAAGTATACATTTTATTAGAGCAAGAAGAAACATAATATTAAAAACACAATAAATGATGCAAGTACTGATACATCTATGTATTCAACATGTATAGACATAAAAAAATTCAATCTATATTTTAAAATGAGTAGTGAAGCTAACTGTCATTATTACAAACATTTTGTCAAGTTTGAATATATTTTTAAACTTAAAAAGGTCATGTCATTTACAAGATCATACACACTTTCATCCACAAAATTAAAAGACTTCATTGTCAAGTCATATCCACATTGCCCCTTCTTTCCATCCCAGCTACAAGCATTAATGATAAACCTGCAAAAAAAATACAAATTTGTAAGGCTCAAGAAACACTATGCATTTATTGAAGGGTGGAATTCAAACAAATATATCTCACCTAAAAATTCACCATGGCCATTAGATTTATCATCTCATCACTCTCAATCCACACTAACCAAATTCAACCAATCACAAATAAGCACATGGATCAAGCACCCAATGCAGGTTCAACAACATCTATAAATACATTTCATTGTTCAACAATCAAATTTCACAATTTTCCCTTTCTCAAATTGGAGCATCGACCCAAACTTGTTTGGCAGGTCTCAGTTCTGGTAAGAGTTTGAAAATATTCCAATATTATAATTACATTATTTGCATTCTCAGCTCAACTCATTTTCCATTTGTAGGAAATGAACTTTGCATATATACAGATATTCTAGTTTAGTTACTCTACACAGAAAACCTGCAAATAAAATATTTATATGAAACATGCATAAAATAGTTTCTTCATTTTTATTTTATAGTTCAGTTTCAGAAAACCTGCAGATAATATTATTCTTCCCAAGCAGCTGAAAAGGCAAAATACGTGCAGTGTAGCAATAAGGTAAATATAATATAAACAACTACCAGCAACATGATATTCATTAGCTAGTTCAGTATTACATACAAATATATAATAAGAAATATATTCTCATTAATGCTGTGTGTATACAAACTCAAATCGAGTTAATCTTTTTATTTTTTCGTAACTTATTTGCAGGAATTTTGTGTGCATGGAAACCTGTTTTAGAAAATGCAATTCAAAAAGACTATTTTATGCATGTTTCATATATATATCTTATTTACAGATTTTATGCGCCTAAACTAGAATATCTATATTTATTCAGTGTCATTTTCCTGTATACATATATGCATACTACAGTTTCCAATACACGCAAAAACCTGCACATAAGAAGGTGAATGAATATATAAATCTATATAGTTTGAGTTCATATACACAATGCAAATGACAATAGTTGTATTTATAACTGTATATAAAACTGAAGTAGATAATGAATATCTTGTTGCTGGTAATTATTCATATTATAATTAATTTCATTTTAGAATGCCATCGTCTGTATGAAATTTTAAACACAGCCGTCCATCCCATCAATGTAAACGGTAGTTCATTCTTTTCACATTTAAACGGTAATGCCTTTCAAGATCTTCAAGGTCTTTGAAATTTGTGAAATAGACCCAATTTGGGTGTCGAATTCTGCTCCACATCCTATCAATTTTAGTCCAAGAATTAGACTCTGAATCATATCTGTCAAGATAACTACTTCGACCAAAGAGGATAGTAAAATGCCTGGTGGAGGGATCAAATGCCAGCCCACAAAAAACCCCACCCATCCATGTCTGAATTGTTATTACAGTAAATATAAAAACCAATTTATTCATCACATCATGCATTAAAAATATCCAAACTTGGTTTATTGTTGAAAACTTTTGGATTTTTTCGAAATTCTTTCTGGCAGATGGAGTGCATTTATACCTCCCATTAAGAATGACAGTGCCAGCTCTTAGGAACGCCTCCGCCATTGAATGAACCATTAAATCCTATCAACTTTAATTAATGTCCCCCTGTATGCCCGTAACTCCAACAACCAGAGGCGGTGGCGTGGGAAAGAATGAACCTCCATAGTGGCGGTGGCCTGTCCGTGATGTGAGCAGCTTCAATTTAGTTGTTGGTGACCACGTCACATACATTTTCAATTTAGTATTCAATTTAAATGTTGTTACATTTATTATAAAAACTAATTATATACCTATAACATCTTGCATTCGAAATCAGTGACCGTGCTTTGGTTGTTCATATTGTTTGAAAATGCACTGATATTATTCCTTGTGTTTTTAAGGTGTTATTTGCTAACATGAGGAGAAAACGATCACTCAAGAGAGTCCGCCCTGCTTGCGCCAAAACAAGGGGAGTCATATTTCCACCAAGTGAACCAGAAGAAGACGAGGTTGGCAACAATGGACCACAACTACAGGCTGCAACTATCGAAATCAGTGGAGGGGCAGCAACAAAAAAAATCAGAATACGTGGAGATTGGGATGAGACTAGCATGAATAATGCCATCAAAGAAGTCGAAGATTATGGTTCCTCAACACATGGTGTTGCAAAAAAGTGGGGCATACCTCCAAGCACACTTACTTCATGGTTGTTGGGGATAACCACTAAGAAAACAAAGGGACCACCCACAATTCTTACTAAAGAAGAAGAACTTGAGTTGGTGCAATGGTGTCATGAAATGGCTGATATGGGTCATGGGTTAGAAATATCACAACTTAAAGCATATGTGGCACAAATATGAGAATCTAGATCCACCCCATTCACAGATGGTATCCCTGGAAACTCATGGTGGGCAGGTTTTAAAAGAAGGCACCCAAATTTAATTTTGAGGACAGCAGAAGGCCTTGATAGAGATAGGGCAGTAAGTCTAAGACCATCTATTGTTAATTCTTTCTATATGAATTTGTCCTCTGTTTACAAATCTAACATGTATGAGCCGAGAAAAATATGGAATTGTGATGAAACTGGATTACAAGCTGGAAAAAATTGTGGTATGAGAGTACTTGCTAGAAGAGGAAGTAGAAGTGTTCCATACATAATCCCAAAAAGCAGAGAATGGATAACCATATTATGTTGTGTCAATGCTGTTGGACAAAGCATCCCTGGGTTCTATCTTTTCAAAGGGAAGAAACAATTGCAGAATTACATAGCAGGTTGTGAGCCTGGTGCTTGCATGGCAGCACAACCTCATGCATGGATGACAAAGGAGCTATTTATGAAATGGTTGCATCATTTTGCAGCATGTGTGCCTGGTGGTGTGTCTCCAAATAACAGGCATTTATTGATTTTTGATGGACACGGTTCTCATGTGGTTCTAGGAACAATTCAAGAGGCGCGAAGTTTGGGGATAGATTTACTTACTTTACCAGCACATACTTCTTACAAACTACAACCTCTAGATGTCAGTGTCTTTGCTCCATTCAAAAGTTACTTCAAAGAGGAAAGGCGTAAATGGCTATTTGAGAAACATGGGATAGATGTCAACAGGGCAGAATTAGCTACATTGGGGAGTAGGGCTTTCCAAAAGGCTCTTTCCCCTGAAAATATTAAAGCAGGTTTCAAGAGGACAGGTATATGGCCTCTTAATCCACATGCCTTGGATGAGGACATGGCACCTAGCAAAACATTTGACACATCTAGTCGAGATGAATCACATGCAGCAGAAAATATATTAAGGCTAGCCAGAGATAATTTAGAGGTGTCAAGCAGTGAGTTGTGTAGTGAAGATGTTGAGATTGTACTCAACACACAAACAAGTAAAGGATGTGATGCTGAACATAATGAACAAAACACAAATGAATCTGTTCAACAACAAACTTCAACTTAGAGTGGAGGGAGTCAATTCAATGAGTCACTAGCATTGCCTACCCAAGTTAGTTGTCCTGATTAGATGAAAGAAGTTGCTCTTAATCTGGATGTCAATTTGAACAACATTGAAGAAGACACCTTATGTACTCCCTCACAACCATCAGTACTTCATGAGTCAGATGTGGTCCATTACTTTGTCAACACTCTAGATGAGGAACACATTGATGCAGCAGAGTTAGAGGCAGCAGATATTATAGCAGAAAATGGGGACAAAACATTCGAGGAAAATAGAGGACAAAGTTCCATTTCTAAATTTTTGAAACTTCCAATGGAAAGGGTGAAGGATTCATCAAGGTCAAATTGTAATGATGGAATACGATTAAGTAGAGAATCTCAACTCATCACTACTGATCAATATATGGAGCTGCTCATGGAAAAAGAGAAGCGAAAGAAAGAAATTGAAGAGTTAAAGCAAAGAAAAAGGGTACAGATGCAAGAGAAGAAGGCAGAGAGAATTGCTGAAAGGGAACGAAAAGAACAAGAGAAGATTGAAAAGGAAATTAGAAGGCAAGAAAAAGAACATCAGAAGTCGATGCAGAGGCAAGAAAAAGAGATGAAGAAAGAGCAAGAAAGGATCCAAAGAGACCAAGAAAGGAAGGAGAAAGAGTTTGAGAAGGCAAGAAGGGAGTTGGGAAGGCAAAGGAGACTTAGTACTCCACAAAATCCTTTTCCTGAAGAACACCCATTATTGAGGGAATTAATTTCCATGCATTGTCCCCAGTTGTTGTCAGTGCATAATGTTCAACCAGGGGTAAGTGGTTCCAAACCATTCTCAACACTACCTGTGCAAGAAACCAACATTGGAACTCAACCACTTACATACAACACATCAACTTCAAGCATGGCTACAGATTCACCCCCACCATTTCCTGGTTTTTGGAAGTAGGTGCCATATATACTATACAAACTTTTTGTAGGCTTATTAGGGCCATTCGAATAGTATATAACTGATATATATACAGATATATATATAGATATATATACAGATATATATATATATATATATATATATATATATATATATATATATATATATATATATATATTGATAACTTTGTGGGCCAAATATATTTCTAATCGATGCAAGGCCATGGCTATTTTTGATTTATGTATTCCCAGCCACATATGATATCAGAAGTAATAGATGATCTAAATATGTTTTGATATGTACAATTGCTTGAAATATGTAATGAAAAATAGCTTAGTTTCATATTGTATGTAAAACAACTGTGTTTTGTATATTTCTCTAAAATAAAATTGTAATATCTTTCATTTTTCACGAAAATGATGCAATACAATTGATGATATTTGATCAAAATCCAACACAACAATCAAAGCTATGTTCCTATCATTGCCTTAGTGAGGGCAGTATCCTCACCAGAGTTGTCAGTATCATTTAGGGAGGTACCAGCAAGGACATTCGTTCGTCCAAAACCCTACAAAAGAAAAATTAGGATGCAAAAGCACAATTTATATTTCGATGGGTAAAAAAATTTATGGGCAACAAAAATTTTCCTGTGACATTTATTGTGTTCAAAAACACAATTCACCTGTCTTTCACATCTCATTCTCATTCTGCAACTCCTGCCGAGTCTTTGCAGACCTGCAAAAAAAAAATTGTAAACTGTTATAGGTGGCTTAAGTAATATAAAATAGTTTTTTTCCTGTTCTCAGAAGAAAGATTGTATGGTAACTACACAGAACATGCGGGTCGAAACTATTGTTGTGTCTGTCATTTAGCTATAAAAATATGAAACTTTAGTGCTATTACGTACTCACACAGTCGCACTATAGAAAATATAAATTCTTCTAACTGAAAAGAGTTATTAAAAATCCAATACCTTTATAGAGAGCGCAATCAAGATGAAAATATTGACTGCAAGGTCGACAAGCAATGCTACTGTGAGAGAGGATTCATGGGAAAGAGCTTAAGATACAAAATCCCACTAATAATGGTCCTAACAGAACTGAAGCTGAAGTTAAAAGAATAAATCTGGAAGAATAAAGCTGAAGAGTCTCTACCTGTTCAGGAAAACTAAGAAAATCTGTACACGCTTTACCCACACTAACCTGCACAAACTACTGTTAAGATTTATCTTCATTACGGGTTTTGACTGGTGATGCAAATGGAGCCTGTAACCAACGGAGCCTGAAATCTCTCCAATGGAAGGAGAACCCAAAATCTCTGCCTTGGGTAGGCAAACAGGTTGACTCGTGTAATTAAATATGCGGGAGCCAACAACCTTCACGGGGTGCGTAAGTCTTAGCCCATAAAAATTCTCAGACTCTGCCTGCTCTGTCATGGTCAATCTCTGTTCCATGGCTCTAGACGACTCCTCTGCCAAGTGCAAACCCGCGGACAAGCCCATGTCAAAGCTCTGGATCCTCCTCCTGGTTCTGGGTACCAACATTTTCACACTCTTTCTCTTCTCCACAGACGAGCACCCAAACGACATAAACCGAGACCTGCACAGGCGTCGGGAATATAGTAGTCGACGACCCACCAGCGAGCTCACAAAGCAGATGAAACACAAGATGCGAGTATATTGAAACACAAGATGTGAGTATTTTCAACAACACTTCCCGCAGAACTCTCCGAGCCGACCTGAAATCCTCCAAAGAACTCTCGCAAAGGCTCCTCACCCGCATCGCCCAACTGCACGAGTTCCTCAACGTCACACTCCAGAGTGCGGACTGCGACACTGGCTCGAGGGCGATGGCGAAAAATCCCTGCCCAAGGAGCTCCGAGATTTCTCAGAGTGCGGACTTCAGTTTTCCCACGCCACCGCCTCTGGTTGTTGGAGTTACGGGCATACAGGGGGACATTAATTAAAGTTGATAGGATTTAATGGTTCATTCAATGGCGGAGGTGTTCCTAAGAGCTGGCACTGTCATTCTTAATGGGAGGCATAAATGCACTCCATCTGCCAGAAAGAATTTCGAAAAAATCCAAAAGTTTTCAACAATAAACCAAGTTTGGATATTTTTAATGCATGATGTTATAAATAAATTAGTTTTTATATTTACTGTAATAACATTAATATTGAATAGTATCACATAGATTTTTTATCGATCATTGGATGACACTATCTCGATGGATAGTGTATACTTTTTTAACATGTAATTTTAATATCTTGTAAAAAGTGGTTTAGAAAATATATGTAGAGTGGTTGCTCTACGTTGAAACGAAATTTGTAAGTCAAAAACATGTTGAAATATAAAAGGGTGTTTTTAAAAAATTGAAATTCAATATATATGTGTGTGAAAAATGACACCAAACTTCAATTCACGATGACTGGCTCCTCTCCCCTATATACAAAACCCGCTTCGTATTTTTTTCTGGCCACTTACTAGTAATGCTTTTAATATATATATTTAAATCATATTTTTTAAAAACACAAAAAATAAAGAATACATATATCTACACACACACATATATACCTTTAATGTATATTCACACGAAATAGGTATATACATAATGTATATACATTTAAGTTGTAGGATATATACCAAATAACATACATACATGGGGTAAATAATACACACAAAGGAAAATAGGATAGATCCATAGTTTTAGCACAAAAACTACAAAAGAATGGAGTTGTAAATCCTCCCAAGATTCATTAGCCTCCATGTCTTCTCCTCTTTCTCCTCCCCCAAACCTTCACAATAATAATGAACAAATGAATGAGAAATTTGGGCAATGCAAATACAAAGAAATCTATAAGATATTTAGGGCAACCTAAATCCAATAGCTAGGATATACTTAATATAATGAATCATATTAAACCCTACATCAATTAAGTGGGTGACATTTTATGGGAATGTAAATTAAATAAAATAGGGCATGGGTAATGGGGTGAATGGGGCTACTTAGTGGATAGTCAAGTTGTGACTTTTTGGTGGGAATTAATAAAGTAAATGTGCATGGTTTGTTTTGATAAAATAAAAAGTAAATTTCTAAATAAATATTAGTAAGGATATAATTAAATAAACAAATGAAACTTAGTAAATGTTTTTAAACCGTAAATATTTTGGGAAGTAAATTAATTATATTTAATTATTAATTTAATTCCAACTTCCAAAATTTTGAGTAGAAAATTTAACTTAGAAATTAATTTAATTGTGAATAATGTTTACCCTTCCGTCCCTTTAAAACAAACAAAATATACCGTAAAATTTTCCTATTAAATTAATAGGTTTTATTATGGTTTTGAGAGTAAAAAATTATGGAGGGTACACTTGGTACTAGAGCCGTGGATTCAATACCTAGACCCTGACCACACTTGGGAATACGAAACACAACAACTAAACCGAACACAACTTATAACTAGAACACATAACATTGCATTATATTTTAAAACGTAGAAAACTTACAAAACTAAAACAAAACCTAGATGATGATAAACTAACTCCGTATTGGTCTGTGTAGGAGGAAAAAACTAGATGAAGGATTCTTACATGTGGACATAGACTTACCAGCACCAGTTTATACAGTAGCCATTATATTGCTGCAGATCTTATAGACATTACAAGATGTCAATGCTAATATATGCGGAGGTTTAGAAGATGGACGACGTAGCCGAAAGGATAAAGAGCCATCAGATGATAGCCCAACACCATCTAAAGCACAATGAGGAGCATGGGGTGGAGAAGTCCCACGTGGAGCATGCTAGACATGATTCACCTCAGAGGTGACATAGAGGGATGAGTACATGACACATAGATAGGTATAGGAGCCCTAAGCCGAGGGATGATCATATGGAGAGACCTAAGGGCCAACAATCGACAACGGAAGATCACATAAGAGTGATATGAAAGTTACACCCACCCCATTTTTCTAGAGACATAGGAGTATTTCAAGCCGAGGAATGGGTGGTTAGCTTGAGTGGATGCTCTAAGCTATATACTTGTACCAGCAACATGAAAGTTCATGTTTCCATCCACCTTTTGAGAGATAGACCTAGAGTTTGGTGGAGGACTAAGGAGAAAAATCTTCGTGTGGATTTAGAGAAATTCAATTGGGAGCTCTTCGAGCAGCGGTTCAAGAGTAGATACATATAGAGGAGGTTCATCTAGCAGCGGATGGATGAGTTTCATGATCTATGATAGGAATTAATGAAAGTAGTTGAGTACGAAAGTCACTTTCTAAACTTCTTATAGTATGTCAAGTACATACAAGATGAGGAGGTTTTGGTACACAGGTTCATCAGGGGCCTAAAGTTGGATTTGGGAGGGTAAGTGCATATGAATTGTCTGAAGACACTAGCGGAGGCCATTGAGAAGGCCTACATTATAAACGAAAACATGGGGATGACTCAGTAGGCTAGAGATAAAATGAGGATTTAGATTCAATAGATATAGGATAGTAGGTTAAAGGGGTCATCTCCTCCTTCTCGTGGTAGAAATGGTTCATGACAGTCCTCTTTCATGCCTCCATAGTAGGAACAATAGTAGAAACAACATAATTGACCACCATTGAGACCTCCTTAGCACCTGGATGCATAGAGAGGGCGCAGTATAGGAATTGTATCTAGGAGACCCAATAGGACACATGCTCCATCCAAAGCTCAATCAGCAGGAGTTCATCCCTCACAACAACAAATTTCTATGGTAGGGTCATTAGGATGAGTATTTTTTCATTGGATGGGAGTAGGTAGTTACTTTGGGTGCATTGTACATGGTCATCACTAGAGAGATTACCCACAGAACCTTTTTAATTAGGGTAAGGCACCTATTTAAAAGCCTAGATTTGGTGATATGGGACGTAGCCTTCAGATTAATTTAGTGGTCAAGAATCACAAATCAGAGCATCAGGGTATAGTGATTGAGACCATGTGTAGCATTAGTGGAATTTTTACACTTATTTTATTTGATTCTAGATCTTCAGATTCTTATATTTCTCCATCATTAGTAGAGCGATGCAGACTGGTAGCAGTTAGGAAGGGCCTTAGTTGGTATGTTAAGATGTCTTCTAGATCCAAAATATTAGTTGAATCCTTAGTTTAAGAGTGTGTAGTGGACTTAGGACCCTTCACCATGACTTTGGATCTTTGTATCCTTCCCTTGGGTTCATATGGAGTTATTTTGGGCATGGATTGGTTGTCCGCACACAGAGCTAGAGTTGATTATTACAAAAATGTTATATCTTGAGCAGAAAATTTTGGAGTTGAGTCAGTTATAGTTAGAGTTAGGAGACCCATTTTTAATTAAATGATGTCTTTTCTGAGAAAATTTTATTTTCCTTTTGTTGTACACACCATTGGCTCCTAATCAATACACTCATCAGTAAACTCCCCTTTGTTCTGCAGATACCATTTCACCTTGGCATCATCATCAAATACTTGCCAATTTTTTACGTTGTCAGGGACAGATGGTCTTGTTATTATTTTAACATTATATTCACAATTGTGGGACATTGACCAAACAAAAAACCAAGATCCCAAGACTGAAAGTTGGTCTATAATAGAATTGAACTTTATTTTATGATGGAAAATATTAAATGAGTCAAACACTTCAATCAAATCCTAAATGACATGCTTGTATTGTTTCATTCTCTGATTTTTGGTAGCATATAATTTTCTAATTTTTTTGACAATTAGTTCTGAGTCCCCCTTAAAAATGATATCCTTAATAAGATACTTCCAAGAAATTATCAAACCTAATAATAATGCTTCATACTCAAAAAAATTATTAGTGCATTCAAAATTAAGATTGAAAGAAAATACAAACTCTTCTTAGTTTGGGGAGATCAAAACAATTCCGACACCAATTCCAAACTTGGAACAGGCTCTATCAAATAACAAGGTCCAAGGTAAAATATCCTATTCAAGACATTCACACCAATAAATCTTGTGCACCCTATCATCAGGAAACCCCACAAATTTATCAGCGTCCACATTAGTATATAACACTTCGTAAGAAGCATTATTTGGATCCTCAATAAGACGCAACATTTTCTTCTCCCCATACAACTTTACAAGGCTTCCTTCAATAGGAATGGTGGTAAAATATGTATCCATCTGAACACTTCCACCAATGCTTGGAGCCCACTTTCTTGAAAAGAGCATGCCGCATTTGGTAGGGTAGTCAACAACGATAACATCAAGTTTCTGGTTCTTACCTAGATAAGATACAAGTTGTACCACCAATCCTTTCACACATCCAACAATGGGAACCTGTATAAAGTCCATGGTAGTGAAACTTCCATATGATGTTGTCACTTTTATATCCAACTCATTCATGACCTTAAGAGGCATGACATTGCATGATGCTCGAGAATCAAACATACAATTATGCAACAATCTATCCTTAATGATTGAAGTTGTAAAAAATGGATCAAAACTTAATTACAATTCAACAAAAGACGTCCCCAGGTAAACCTCAAGAGCTTCTCTAAGCTCTACCAATGCTAGTGGTGTTTTAGGGTTTGCAATGGTTAGAGGAGGAGTTTCTACAATGTTTACATTTCTTCCTAGGGTACTCTTTTCTTCTTTCGATCCCAAGTACTCAAATGATCTCTTCTTATGCTCAAGAATCCTAAGAAACTAAAAAATTGGAACACTAACTTTGATTCGACTGAAAGCATGGGAAATTTCATTTGGAACATTCTTTGGCAAGGCAGTGATAGAAGGGAGATTAGCAAACTCATCAGAAGCCGTGGGATTCTTGACATCTTGGGCATGAGGAGAAGTATGATTCTTTTTTAGGCCAACAAGTCTTTTGGAAGGTGTATCTTTCTTAGGATCCTCTTTAGGAATTCTACTAAGAAATTGAGTTTTAGGTTTAGCTTGAGGCCCTGATCCTTTGACAACTTTACTTCTAGTATTGTAATCCTTTTCTTGAGCAATGACATCGTTCATCAAAAACTTCCTATCTTCCTCTGAAAGGATTACTCCATCATATTTAATTATCATTAAAGATCTTAAATACTCAAATTCATTATTATGTATTTAAAAATATTGCACTACATCTACCTTAAAATTATGAGAAAGAGAAAGAATTGGTACACGGTGAATACAGTCCCAAAAATTTGCAGCACTTCAAGCACTTATCACTTCGGTTGAAGTTGTTCTTTGTTATGATTTTGAAGAGAAACCCATCATGCAAACGTCATCATCAGTAACATCATAATTATCAAATTCCTCCTCTTGCTAATATACTTCAAATGAAATATGGGGCATAAAATATCTATCACACCAATCAATCTCATTGGCTTCATCAATAGTAGTAACCTGGGAAGTCAGAGTATCAGGCACCATTCTACTTTCACATGCTTGGGGATGTCAATTTGTAAATCCCATGGGTCCTTTACCTATCTCATCTCACCTCTGATCACCCCTAGGATTATTTCCAAATCTTTCATGATTTTGTGTCTTTTGCTAACCTTGTGAAATCTGCCGAATTCCTTTCTCTACCCATGCTAGTTTGTAGGAGATTTATTTGATAGCCCTTGCCAAAGTTTAAACAACCTCATCAAGATCCATACTCTTTCCTGCTTCAGGTTTTTCTTGGTTTATCAATTTAACCCCTTCCCTCTTAGGAGGTTTTCCAATGGCGTTGATGTTTTTCTCAATCTGCAGAGCCATGGTAAAGACCTAACTCAAATTTCCATGGTTTTAATCCCTCAAACAATATTCAACCTTCTTTTCCAATGCATCAGCATACTTTATAAGACAAGATTCATCACGTGGCCTCAAATTCACAGGAAATATTCTTAATGTCTTATTGAATACCATATTAAAGTCATGCATTGGCTCATTAGGATTCCTTTTTATGTTCTCAAACTCTAACAAGAGAAACCTAGGGTCTGTCTTGTCACCATACCACAATCTAAATGCACTCTTCATTTCAGTCCAAGAATCAATAGAGTTATCATGAAGAACTTTATACTAGTCCCTTGCATCCTCTTCTAATGTATGAAGAAATAATTTAATGTATACATATTCATACTCTATTTCAAAATCTTCGATCATATTGATAAAGAGTTTCAAGTGTTGATCACCAGTTATTGCATTATGTCCTTATAACTTTAGAAATATGTTTCTTACATCCTGTGGCACATCATTTGGATAGCCATCCATACCTCTAAAACTGATGGGACCAAAAGTATTAATGAAAAATGGAGGTCTGGGTGGAAGCTGAGCAATATTATTCTGACGAGGTGACCTTATAGGAGAAACAAAGTGATGAGGAGTGAGCGGTTTGTGTAGTAAAAGGATACAATTTTTAGAATGAATATCCCCCAATGGCTCTATCTCTTTGAAAACTTTATTATATTTTTAAAACACACAGGAAGATTGAGAAGAAAATGTTTTAAATATAGATGATGGACCCTCTCCAGATGTAGAAATTGGATTTATAGAGATGCTACCTGATTCAGAAGAAGTTGAGGAAATATTTCAATCTTCAACCATGTGCCAATAAACTTTACCAATGGATATCTCTTTCCTTGATGCTTGATCTCCAACAACCTTCCAAATTTTTCCTCCTTCTGAATTATACTTTTGAAACTCTTGAAACAACCTTTTATTAGGGTCCACAGCGAAGAAATATCTTCTTCCTTCCACCTTTGCAAATATTAGTAACAAATTCAAAATTGACAGGGGTTAAGACACTGAAATTTATCAAAATCAAAACAACACAGAGTATCCAATAAGGATTTTCGCCTCAGATATGCAAAAATGTAGTAAACAATAATCTGTGAAATATCTGTCAGTACTAGAATCTTGCAAACCTTATCAGATCTGATCTAATTTTACCCAAATTTATCAATGGTGAAGCAAACCTAGTACAATAATTGCTAGAAAAATTGGACCGAAAGCACATAGAACTTATAACTTTGTTAAATCCTTATAGATCTGACCATAGAATGATGTTTACAAAACGTATTTGCACACATAATTGCAAGAAACATTACCAGGGTCTAGAAAACTTTAAATTATTAAAAAAAGTCCCTGACAGCAGTGCCATTTAGTGTTGGTATCCAAATTTGTTCTCCTTTTCAAGCCAAGTAGCAACACAGATTCAACAGGGAGCTTAGAGGCATATAGATCATAAATGTGTATTATGTTGTAGTTGGAGATGAAATCTAACTGACCCTTTGTTACTTGAGTTTGTGGAGAGATGGATAGTACCTTAAAAGGATGTGATCTTATCCTAACTATTTTAGGTTGTGCCTTTCAACCAAGGTAAAAGAACCTATTTTGTAACCTCTGATTATTGAAGGTTATTGGTAAATCCTTGTTGTGCACAAAGTATTTAGAGAAGATATTGGGGAAACTATGATCAACACACAAAATATGACTCTCATGAGTTGTCACTTCCAGGTTATGGGGATTTTTTCAACACAAGGAAAAGTTTAATCAAGACATTTGGAATCCTGATCTGTTTTGCATACTTTAGCAAGTGGATTTTGTTCTCTTGAGGATATAAAAATCAAGATAGGGGTTGTTCGGGGTAGGATTGGTTAGTTGAAATAATTTTTTGGCAGGAGATCAACAAGATAGATTGGAATTATCTAGATGCTTCAGAAACATCACAACAAATGGAGAACTCAGTAAAATAAAGCTTCAAAATAGTTAAAATTTTTGTTCAACCAGATGGTGTGCATAAATGGAGGTCCAGACACACACTTTTTCACACAATATTTTAGTATCTAGTACGAATTCTCGAGATAGAAAACCCAATAAAACAACAAAATTAAGATCAGTCACGCCTGAGGTACACCTAGAGGCTTATAAACAATCTCTGTCAACAGATGAAAGAAAATTTATTTTAAATTGTTTATTTCATTCCCAGATGAAAGCTCTTCTCAAAAATGAAATTGTATATGCAACTAAATTATCCCAAGGATTGAGGTATGTGTGATCCAAAGAGATTTTGATACAAGATTGCAATAAGAAAAAGAAAAACTACTTGTAGACATTCTGAAAGTGAAATAAACATAAAATTTGCCAAAGATTTGACATAGATTAACTCAAAATTTATCAGATTTATCAACAGGGGAGAGTAATTAAAACAATATCATAGCTTGTTGATGGCTATACACTTGTATCCAACTCAACATGAATGAAAATCTAACACAGAGGAAGTTAACCTCGTTTCTCAGAGGATGAGCTTTTCTCAAAATTTTCTCGTGAAAATGAACTCCCGACACCTTGCAAGACTAATCTCATTACATTTATAATACACCATTTACATCTAATTTTCCCCCATAAAAGAGGAATATTGAAAGCACCTTTGTTGCACACATTGGATCATGATTTGTAAAAGGTGACATTCAACATACTCGTACAAAGGTTTCCGGGTACTTCCAAAAAGGTGAATCATTGCAAATATTTGCATCATTTGTCTAATTAGAGGCATATTATTCATCCTTGGTGCCTACAACACCTTTTCCCCTCAAAAGAGAAGAATGTTCGAGGGACCTTTTCTTGCCAGTAATTTTTTTCAGACATACATTTAAAAAATTTAGATCTGAAATCTACTAGGTGGACCAACTATGAATGGATCATGTTTCTTGAGCCCTCGATTACTGACTAGGATGCCATGCTACAACTTCTTGGGAGTCCCTTTAATCATTATGATTTTTTCATGTGAGAAATCCCCTTTTTAATCATTTCTCAAAGCCTTTGTGTGGTTGGTCTTGACAGGTCATCAATTTTTACTCTCAGGGCAACGACCTTTTCACCTTTTGTGCTTGAAATTTCATCATTTCCTCCCTTGTTCTTCCTTTTCCTCTGAAATTTTATTCTGTAACTTCTGGATCTGGAATTTTTCTTCCTTGCATGAGACCGAGAAAAAATACTCATCAAAAGTACTTAAAATTGACAAATTGAGCTCCCAAATTAATTCAATTGAACCTTGCAAGTCAAAATGACACAAATTTTCCAAAAAAATGATGAAGAATGATGAAAATATGTGTTTCCAAACATATTGGAGCTTCAATGGTGGCAAAATCAGATGAAATGCATAACTACCATTGATCCTACATTTCAAATTTTAATCTGAACCCTCCACATGGAAAAATGTGAATGGAAATGGGTCTGGGGGCACCTTTTTTCATTTCATAAATTTCGGAAAAAGGTAAAATGTCGCAATTTTTCTCTGCCCCTCCATCCTCAGAAAATAGGCTTGGCACATGTCCCAAAGTGGGTCCCAGTGGACTTGTGCTTCAACTTAAAATTTTATCCCTATCTTCCAAAAAGGAAACAGTTCCATATTTTCCCCGTGGGCTTGATCCTCCATTTCCCTTCCTGCTACGTGTCTTAATGGCACATTTTGAGATGGTCCTGAAAGGTAAAGACCCTCAACAAGCGCAATCCCTCCATGTGACCCAGTCCCATTTAGGAAGTTGTGTGAAAAGTCTAAGTATGGGAAGGACCGGCGTAAGCCTCCACATGCACATGTTTTAGTTTGAAATGAGCCTTGGAATTTTTAAAATTCCGCAATGGAGCTGCATTTAACCAGAAAGGACCACATTTCAACTAACTCCAAGAAGTAATTTTGACTGGGAAACTGCACCTGTCAAACCGAAAAATTTAGGAGAGCCACCATTTCACACAGGGGGGACAGAAAACATATGAGAGGCCTAAAAACTAAGGGATATTCAAATCCTGATGGGGCGAGACAAATTTGAGCACTAACATAGGCTCAGACTTGGGCATGGGCACTCCCCGTGAGTGCAATAATAACTAACAGCAGAGCAAGTGTATGAACAGACCATTGGGCAATGAAGTCAAAGATCAAGCTAGCATAACAGATCAACCATAACCATGCTCCAAAAACTGAACCAAGAAACCAGCAAAACAAGGTAACTGAGTACCAGAATGAACAAAAGGAAACAGACTAAAACAAAGAACTATACATTGTACAAAAGGAATATACCTTGACTCTGAGAATTCAATCAAGGTAATGCTTCAAATGCATGTCATTAACAGGTAATTCAAGTAGTTCCCCATCTAAGTATTTTAGGAAGAAGGTAATTTAACAAATTTGAATATCAATTGAGTAAGGGCCCATCCATAATGCATCAAATTTACCATGCTTTCCCTTATCTTCATGCCTATTATCCCATAATAGCACAAGATCCCAAAATTTGAAAGCTTTGGGTGTTACCTTTTTATCAAATAGTCTCTTCAACGTTTCTCTGAACTTCACGTGTCACTGATGGGATGCCCTTCTCTCCTCATCCAACTCAATAATCTGATTGATTCGGGCATCATATGAACTAATTCCTTGGTCTTCAATCTGTTGAACAAAATGAAATGAAGACAATTGCAAATGCAGGGGAAGAAAATATTGTGTTCCATAAACCAACTCAAATGGGATTTTACGAGTATATATTTTGACAATGATTCTGTTAGCCCAAACAATGAACTTCAGTTTCTCACCCCACCTCCTTTTCTTTAGCTCTAAGGTTCTTCTAAGGATCTTTACAAAAATTTTATTGTTGGACTCAGCTTGTCCATTTCTTTAGGGGTTGTAGTTAATAGCACATGTCAGATTTATCCCATATTATTTACACATTTCTATCAAAGGTTTAGCTCTAAAACACATGGCATTATCAGCAATAATTTTGACTAGCACTCCAAATCTGCAGATGATACGATTCAACATGAAGTCCATGACAACTTGGTGTGTTACATTCTTAGTGGGGATTTCTTCCACCTACTTAGTGAAATAATAGGTGGCAATAAGAATCCATTTATGACCAGTGCTGAAAAGGTCAAAATTTTCCCTGATAAAATCCATTCCCCATTGTCTGAATGGAGCTTCAACTAATAAAGGGTTCAAAGGAAGGGAGCCTGAAGCTTTCATTCTTCCAGAGAAACATTGGCAACTTTGACATTTCCTAACCAACATAGTCGTGTCCTTGAAGAGAGTTGGCCACCAATAACCAGCCCTCAAAATTTTATGTGTCGTAACTCTACCAACAAAATGTCCCCCACAGACCCCTCCATGGAGATCAACAATTTTTTTTGGAGCCTCATTTTCAGTAATGCATCTCAAGAGAACTCCCTCGGGGTTCTTCCAAGCTAACCCAAAATCAGTAATGAAATATTTTTGAGAGGCTAACTTAAGATCTCTTTCTTGATTTTAACTCAGATTTTTAGGGTAGCATAGATGTCTGATATAAAAGATGATATCTTTGTACCATTCAAATGTTACCAAATTTTCAATGGCATCCACCATTTCTCCTTCAACTTCATTCACCTCAATAGTTTACAGGTTGCTCTCAACCATAATCTTAGCTAGGTCCAAACCTCTTACAAATTTCGTGGTCTAGATATCCATGTCATACTCTTGCAACTTGTTCACCCATCTGCATCTCTTGCTTGAGACCTCCATCTTTTATAAGACATCTTTCACCATGGTGTGGGGAACATAAGAAAAAAATTTACAACTCAAGATGTAGGGTCTGAAAACCTTTGTTTCTCTCACCAAGGAAAACACCCACTTCTCCATATTAGTGTATTTTAACTCAGCTCCCTGCAATGCCTTACTGAAAAAGGAAATTGGTATCTCAACCCATTCATCATCCTTTTGTAACAAAATAGAGGTAATTGTGTTTTCTGAAGAAAAATAAAATACTTGAAAACGTTTCTTGTAATTTTGGTATGCCAAAACTGGGGAATGCTTTAGTGATTCTTGTTATCACTGAATCACAACACCCCTGTGCATATACTTGAACTCATGGTGTGATTGGATAACATGGGTACTATCTCCAAGTTGTGGGACTTGCTACTTGAGATAGACCTCCAGAGAAAGCTGGTTCTTGCTCCTAAACTACCTGCCACAATCTACTCTAATGCAGGATAAGCTAACTGTTCTAATCTAAATTTCCAAGGGACCAGGGAGAGAGAATGCATAAAATTAAAGCCTACAGTAAAGCGGTGATACACCAAAAAAGGAGGGTGTGAGAGTAGTCTCCAAATGTGTGAAATACAGAGGCAAAGTGCACACTAGAAGAGGTGATGACAGTTCACCATAATCTAGCAAAATGCATTCACAACAATATTCCAAGCATAAAAAATGATAATTAATCCCTGCAAGAACATAATAAATAGACACAATATTCTTATATAAAGATAAAATGGGTAAGAAGAATGCAAGAAAACACAGCAGGGGAAGATACATCCACAAACTGGTATTTTATTGCTTCATGATATGCACAGTTCAATCTATTACAAGATAAGGGCCTGGATCACCATGCAAGGAGTTCACTACAAGGGCCTGCAACACACTGGCTTCACAAAGAAATTTTGGCAGAGCTTTGCTACCCAAAAACTTTTTGCTTTACAATGAGCCCAACACTCCAATTTATAGAAAAATGAGAAGGAAAAGAGAAGGGAAAATGGAAATCCTGAAATCTGTCCTTCAACCACCTGTAAGAGGCATTAAATTGAGTGAAATGATTATATATTACTTGCAAAAGGCTCCCCATATTGTCCCATGTGCTGCAGAAGAGAAAGAATGATGACCATGCCTCTTAATTGCACTCCCAGCTACCAAATAAAACAATGTTCTGAACCCGGCCACGTTTTATTAAAAATATCAATCAATGTCTCATCAAATAAGAAATTTATTGATTTCTATGCGTCGGGATCAGAGCCATGATTCCAACGGCACCAACTTTGTGTGATTTCGTTCAGAAATGCAAAAGTTATGGCCTTCTGAGTGCGGGCAGCTATTTTGGGTCTGGCAGGCGTTTTCTATCATTTGACGGGAGTGAACATTAACTGACTGTAGCCAATTATGTTTCCTTTCACTAAAGTCATAGAGGACATCGTGCTCGTTCCAGAAAGTCCAATTTTTTGAAAATCGGAGCTCAGAGTCAAAAGTTACGGCCGTTTGAAGTTTCACGGGTCAAACGTTGACTTTTCTTCTTTGCCTTCGGCCGCTTCGGCTTTTCGCATCCCACGCGTCCCTTTGGCCCGGATGTCCCAATATGAAAGTCCCATGTTTCAGCTGGACTGGCCGGTTCGAGTCCACCGCGTACTCTTGTCCCGCTTGTCCCGGACTGTTTGGGACAAATTTTCCTGATTCGCCCGGTTCGGCCGATTCGCGTACTTTTGTCCCAACTGTCCCGGTACGAAAGTTCTCATTTCGGCTGACTTGCGTCCTTCGCATACCTTCAGACCAACTGTTCCAGGCTGCCTTAAGTCTTTTCAGCTGACTTGCGTCCTCCACGTACTAATTGCCCAGATGTCCCAGACTGCCTGTTTCAACAGTTAGTCAATTTTTTCCACTTTTCGGCCAGTTCGGATTTCCGCGTCCCGCGCGTCCCTTTGCCCCGGATGTCCCAAATGCTGTGCAAACCGCCTGGTGGCCTTTTCGGCTGGTTCGCGCCCCAATGTCCCAACTGTCCCTACTGCCTGGACTTGGGACTTAGCCTATTTTCATGATTTTTCCTGGCCTCCAAGATTTGATACGATGAACCTTAGCTCAACCTGAACTGGTACGACCCGAGCCCTTTAGACCCGAAATCCCTAAAAACAGTCCTGCAACCGCATTTTTTGCATTTCTTCCATTTTATCAACCTGTTGGGATTCCTTCTGATGCATGTTATCAAAATTACCCTGGGGGTGAATTTTGGATAACAATTCTTTGATCCCATCAAAAGCTTGAATGGCTGCCTCTTCCCACTTGATAATCTAGTTTTTCTTTGACATGCAAGCTATGGGGAGAGCGAACTTAGCAAAGTTAGACACAAATCTTCTAATGAAATTTATTTTTCCAAAGAAGGATTGGATTCCTGTCTTGGTTCTTTGAATTGGAACCTTGCTGATAGCTTCTACCTTCTCGAGATCAATCATGACCCCATCCTTTGACACAATGTGACCAAGCAACTTGGCCTTTTGCACTGCAAACTGGAACTTCTTTAGATTGAGTGAAATTCCATACTCTCTACATCTTATCATCATTTTTTCCAAGTGCTGCAAGTGATCACTTCTCTTTCTAGGAAGCAAATTCACATCATCTTGGTAAATAGCAATAAAATCATTAATGTAACCAACAAAAGCAACATCCATTGCTCTTTAGAAGGTAGCTTCAGCATTCATCAGACCGAATGACATCTTGACATAAACATATGTGCCCCATGGAATGGTAAAGGTAGTATTTATTCTCCCTTACTCCTTCACAAAAACTTGATTGTATCTAGAGAAACCATCCAAAGAAGAAATCAACTGAGATCCAGTCACTAATTGTAGCATATTTTCCATGTTTGGTAGGTGATAATAATCTTTCATTGATGCTCTATTCAGATTTCTAAAATCCACACACAACCTGGTATCACCATTCTTTTTTCTAACTGGCACTAAGTTTGTGAACCAAGAAGAATACCTTGTTGGTTGAATAATTCCTCCATACCTTAACTTCTTCAATTCTTCTTGCATCTTCATGGAGAAGAGTGGATTAATCAACCTCTTCTTTTTTCTGAATGGTTTTGCATTTTTTTCAAGAGGAATTTAATGCTGAAACAAATCTCTTTGTATGCTTTCAGCTCAGAATAAGAACAAGCCAAACAATATTGATATTTCTTTAACAACTGAAAATAGGACTATTTCTCTTCCTTACTTAGATTTCTTCCCAAGTAGATCTTCCTCAGTTTCTCCCTTGTGCCAAATTCATGCTCTTCAACATCGCTTGAGGCTGCTATATGTCTATTAATAATGCAATCAACATTATTAAAGTTTGATTCAAGAACAACAACCCTCTGGGAATAGTATTAGTTTTTAATTGAATGATGTCTTTGCCAAAAAAAATTTATTTTCCTTCTGCTATACACACCATTGGCTACCAATCAATACACTAATAAGTAAAATCCCATTTGTTTTGGAGAAATTGTTTCACCTAGGCATCCTCATCAAAGACTTGCCAATTTTTTATGTTGTCCAGGATTGACGAGCTTGTTAGTATTTAAACATTATATTCACAATTGGGGGACATTGAACAAACATCAAACCAAGATCCCAAGACTGCAAACTGGTCTGCAACATCATTGAAATTTCTTTTATGATGCACAATATTAAATGAGTCAAACAATTCAATCAAATCCCAAACAACATTCTTGTATTGTTTCATTCTTTAATTTTTGGTAGCATATAGTTTTCTAATTTGTTTGGCAATCAGTTTTGAGTCCCCCTTAACAATGATATATTTATTATGATACTTCCAAGAAATTCTCAAACCTAATAATAATGCTTCATACTCAACAATGTTATTAGTGCATTCAAAATTAATATTGAAAGAAAATACAATCTCTTCTTGGTTTGGGGAGATTAGAAAAATGCCGACACCATTTCCAAAATTGGAACAAGATCCATCAAATAAAAAGGTCAAAGGTAAACCATCCTATTCAATACATTGACACTGTTCAATATTGTTCACCCTGTCATCAGCAAACCCCACCAAATTACTGACATCTACATCAACATATAACACTTCGTAAGAAGCATTATTTGGATCCTTAGTGAGATGCAACATTTTCTTCTCCCCATAAAACTTGATAGGGATTCCTTCAATAGGAATTGTAGGAAAATTCATATCCATCTATACACTTTCACCAATGCTTCCAGCCCACTTTCTTGATAACAACATGTCCCATTTGGTAGGGCAGTCAATAATGACAACGTCAAGTTTTAGGTTCTTACCTAGATAAGCTACAATTTCTACCACCAATCCTTTCACACATCCAACAATAGGAAACTCTCTAGATTACATGGCATTGCATCTTCCATATGTTGTTGTCACTTTGATATCCATCTCATTCATGACATCAAGAGGCATGACATTCCATGATGCTACAGAATCAAACATATAATTATGCAGTAGTCTACCCTTAATGATCAAATTTGTAAAAAAATGGATCAAAATTTAATTGGGATTCAACTAAAGACGTCCCCAAATAAACCTCAGGTGCTTCTCCCAACTCTTCCAATGCTAGTGGTGTTTCAGGGTTTGCAATGGTTAGAGGAGTTTCTACAATGTTTACATTTCTGCCTAGGGTACTCTTTTCTTCTTTTAATCCCAAGTACTCAAATGCTCTCTTCTTATGCTCAGGAATCATAAGCAACTCAAAAATTGGAAAAATAACTTTGATATTACTCAAAATGTGGGCAATGTCATATGGAACATTCTTTGGCTAGGCAACATTAGAAGGGAGATTGGCAAACTCATCAGATGGCGTGGGATTCTTGACAGCTTGGGCATGAGGAGAAGTATGAATATTTTTTGGGACAACGAGGACTATGGAAGGTGTATCTTTCATAGGAGCATCTTGAGGAATACTTGTAAGCAATGAGGTTTTAGGTTTTTCTTGAGGCCTTGCTCCTTTCACAACTGTACTCCTAGTATTGTAATCCTTTTCTTGCAGAACAATAGCATTAATCAATAATTTCCTATCTTCCTCCGAAGGGATTCCTCCATCATATTTATTTATCAGTAAAGCTCTTAAATACTCAAATACATTATTAGGTATTTCAAAATCTTGCACTACATGTACCTCAAAATTATGAGGAGGAAGAAGTGGTTCGCAGCATATGAAGTCCTAAAACGTTATAGCAGTTCGAGCACTTATCACTTCAGTTGAAGTTGGTCCTTGTTGTGAGTTTGAAGAGAAACCCATCATGCAAATTTCATCATTAGTACCATAATCATTATCAGCTTCCTCATCTTGATGATTTACTTCACATGGAGGATGGGGCAGAAAACATCTATCACACCAATCAATCTCATTGGCTTCATCAACAACAACAACAACTCGGGTAGTCAGAGGATCAGGAACCATTCTACTTTCATGCACTTGGGGATGTCTATTTGAAAATCCCATGGGTCATTTACTTCAGCCATCTCACCTCAGATCACCCCTAGGATGATTGCCAAATCTGTCATGATTTTTTGCCTTTTGCTAACCTTGTGAAATCTACCTGGGCTAGTTCGTAGGATATTTCTTTGATAGCCCCTACAAAAGTTTTAACAACCTCCTCAAGATCCACACTCTTTCTTTCTTGAGGTTTGTCTGGGTTTATCAGTTTAACCCCTTCCCTCTTAGGAGGTTTTCTAATGGGCTTAATGTTGTTCTCAATCTGAAGAGCCATGGTAAAGGCCTACCTCAAATTGCCAATGTTTTTATCCTATAAATAGTATGCAGCCTTCTTTTCAAATGCATCAGCATACTTTATAAGAAAAGATTCATCACATGGCCTCATTTTCATAGGCAATCTTCGCAATGTCTTATTGAATCTCATATTAAAATCATGCACTATCTCATTATGATTCTCTTTTATGTTCTCAAATTCTGACAATAGAAACCTAGGTTCTGTCTTGTCACCATACTACAATCAAAATGCATTCTTAATTTCAGTCCAAGAGTCAATAGAGTTATCAGGCAGAGGTTTATACCAATCCCTTGTATCCTCTTCTAATGTATGAAGAAAGAATTTAATGTATACATATTTAAACTATATTTCGGAATCCTCCATCATATTGACAAATAGTTTCAAGTGTTGATCAGCATTTATTGCATTATTTCCTTGAAACTTGGGAAATCTATTTCTTACATCCTGTGGTATGACATTCAGATAGCCATCCATACCTCTAAAACTGATGGGACCAAAAGTATTAGTGACAAATGGAGGTTTGGGTTGAGGTTGAGCCATATTATTCTAAGGAGGTGACCTTACAGGAGAAACAAAGTGATGAGGAGTGAGGTTTCTGTGTGGTAAAGGGATACAATTTTCAGAATGACTATCCCCCTATGGCTCTATCGCTTTGAAAACTTTGTTTGATTTTGAAAACACACATGCAGATTGAGAAGAAAAAGTTTTAAATATAGATGATGGACCCTCTCCAGATGGATAAATTTGATCTATAGAGATGCTACCTGATTCAAAAGCGATTGAGGAAGTATTGCAATCTTCAACCACGTGCTGATAAACTTTACCAATGGAGATCTCTTTGTTTGATGTTTGATCTTTGACAACCTTAAAAATTTTCCCTGCTTCTAAATTAGACTTTTCAAACTCTTGAAACAACCTTCTACTAGGGTCCGTAGTGAAGAAATTTCTTCTTCCTTCTAGCTTTGCAAATATTAGTAACAAATTCACAATTGACAGGGGTTAAGACACTGACATTTATCAAAATCAAAACAACACAGATTCACCAATAACGATTTTGCATCAGATGTGAAAAATGGTAGTAAAATATAATCTATCAAATGTCTGTCAATATTGGAATCTTGCAAAACTTATCAGATGTGATCTTCTTTTTACCCAAATTTATCAATGGTGAGGTAAACCTAGTACAATAACTGCTAGAAAAATTAGACCGAAAACACGTAGAAGTTATAACTTTATTCAATCCTTACATATCTGACAAGAGAATGATGTTTACAAAACATATTTGCAAACATAATTGTAAGAAACATTATAAGGTATGGAAAACTTTAAATTCTTCAAAGAAGTCCCCGACAGCAGCACCATTTAGTGTTGGTATCCAAATTCATTCTCCTTTTCAAACTGAGCAGCAACACAAATTCAACAGGGAGCTTAGAGGCACATAGATCATAAATTTGTATCATTTTGTAGTTGGGGATGAAATATAATTGAACCTTTATTACCTCGATTTTGTGGAGAGATGGATATCACCTTAAAAGGATGTGATCTTATCCTAGCTATTTTAGGTTGTGCCTTTCAACCAAGGTAAGAGAACCTATTTTGTAACATATGATTATTGAAGGATGCTTGTGCACAAAATTTTACAGAGAATACCTTGGGGAAAATATTATCAACACACCAAATCTGAGTCTCACAAGTTGTCACTTCCAAATTATGGGGATATTTTCAACACAAGGCAAAGGTTACTAAAGACATTTGGAATCCTGATTTGTTCAACATACTTTAAACAAGTGGATTTTATTCTTTTGTGTATATATAAAGCAAGACACAGGTACTTCGGTTTAGGATTCGTTAGTTGAAATAATTTTATTGTGGGAGATCAACAAGATAGATTGGAATTTTTAGAATCCTTGAGAATATTTACAACAAATGGAGAAACTCAATAATAGAAAGCATCAAAATAGTTAAAAACATTTATTCAACCAAAAGGCGTGCATAAATGGAGTCCTAGACATGCACTTTTTCACACAATCTTTGAGGTTCTAGTACGAAGGCTCGAGTTAGCAAACCCAATAAAACATAAAAATCTAAGATCACAGTCACACCTGAGGTACACCCAGAGGCTTACAAATGATCTCTGTCAATAGATGAAAGAAAAGTGATTTTAAATTAATTATTTCATTCCAAGATGAAATATCTTCTAAAAAATGAAATTGGTGATGTCACTAAACTATCACAAGGATTGAGTTATGTGTGATTTAAAGAGATTTTGATACAATATTGCAATAGGAACAAGAAAAACTACTTGTAAACATTCTAAAATTGAAATAAACAAAAAAAATTCTAGACATTTGACACAAATTAACTCAAAATTTATCAGATTCATCAGCAGGGGGAGATTTATTTAAACAATCTTAGATATTGTTGATGGCTATAAACTTGTAACAAACTCAACATGAATGAAAATCTAACACAGATGAAGTTAACCTTCTTTCTCAAAAAGTTTGTTTAGAGGATGATATTTTCTCAAAATTTTCTCATGAAAATGAACTCTCGACAACTTTTGTAAGATTAATCTCGTTCCATTTATACTACACCATTTAAATCCAATTTTCCCCCCAAAAGAGGAACATTCAAAGCACCTTTGTTGGACATATTGGATCATGATTTTCAGAAGGTGACATTCAACAGACTCATAAAAAGGTTTCCAGGTGTTTCCAAAAAGGTGAATCATTACAAATATTTGCATCATTACTATAAATGGAGGCATATTCTTCATCCCTGGTGCCTACAACACCTTTTCCCCTCAAAAGAGAAAAATATTCAAGGGACCTTTGCTTGTCACTTTTTTTTAGACATACATTTAACAAATTTAGATTTGAAATCTGCTAGGTGGACCAAATGTGAACAAATCACATTTCTTGAGCCCTCATATTATTGACTAGGATGTCACGCCAAAACTTCTCAAGAGTCCCTTTAATCATTCTGATTCTTTCATGTGATAAATTTCTTGTTTCTAATCATTTCTCAGAGCCTCTATGTATTTTTTCTTGATAGGTCATCCATTTTTGCTCTCGAGGCAATGCCCTTTTCACCTTTTGTGCTTGTTCTTTCATCATTTCATCCCTTGTCCTTCCTTTTCCTCTAAAATTTTGTTCTATAACTTCTGGATATGGTGTTTCTCTTCCTTACATGAGCCGAAGAAAAAATCCTCCTCAAAATTACTTCAGATTGATAAATTGATCTCCCAAATTAATTCAATTGAACCTCACATGTCAAAATAACAAAAATTTGGAAAAAAATTGATGAAGAATGATGCAAAGATGTGTTTCCAAACATCCTAGAGCTTCAAAGGTGGCAAAATAAGATGAAATGCACAGCTACCATTGATCCTGCATTTCAAATTTTAATCTAATCCCTCCACATGGAAAAATGCAATTGGAAATGGGTTTGGGGCATCTTTTGTTATTTCATAATTTTCAGAAAAAGGTAAAATTGTGAACATTTTTATCTGTCCCTCCACCCTCAGAAAATGGGCTTGGCATGTGTCCCAAAGTGCGTCCCAGTGGACGTAGGCTTAAACTTATAATTTTATACCTATCTTCCAAAGAGGAAAAAGTTCCATATTTTCCCCATGGGCCCACTCCTCCATTTCCCCACCTGTTACGTGTCTTAATGGCACATTTTGAGATGGTCCCAAAAGGTTAGAGACCCTAAACAAGCGCGTTCCCTCCACATGTCCTAGGCCCCCTTTAGGAAGTTGTGTGAAAAGTATAGGTATGGGAAGGCCCCGACAGAAGCCTCCACATGGACATGTTTTGGTTTGAAATGAGCCTTGGAATGTTTAAAATTCCCCAAAAGATCCACCTTCAACCAGAAAGGGTCATGTTTCAACTGATTCTGAGAAGTAATTTCTGACCGGCGAAACGACACTTGTCAAACCATAAAATTCACGAGAGCCACCATTTGACCTTGAGGGGACATAAAACATAATAGAGGCCTGCAAAGTGAGGAATCTTAAAATCCCGATGGGGCGAGACAAATTTGAGCACCAACAGGCTGTTCAAGATTTCTCTCAGATTGCGCATCCCATCACTTCCCTTTAGTGAAAAGGGAAGAAGTTGGTTTGGTCAAATATATGTGAGCAGGCCTTGAGGACACTGAAAGAATGCCTTACGAAAAAACCTATTCTTACACTAGCATATTATTAGAGGGATTTCTTAATGTGTACATATGCTTATTTGGCAAAGCTTGGGAGGTTTTTTGATGCAGGATGGCCGTGTATTAGATTTTGAATCCAAAAACAGAAGGATTAGGAGCTCAATAATTTGACCTCATGACCTTGAGCTTATGGAAGTGGTCCATGCTTTAGTGCATTGGTGACACTCCCTTTTAGGCATAATGTTTATTCTCAAGACTGATCATTTGAGCCTACAAAACCTCTTCACGTAGCCTAATCTCAACACCCATCAATGGCATTGGATGGATTTTCTATGTGAGTACGACATGGAGATAGAGCATGTGAAGGGAAAGGAGAATGTTGTTATAGAGGATTTTAGTCTGTTGTTGCTCAAAATAGTCTCGCCCCATTTTGACTTTCAAATCTATCAATTTATGGCCTCTGCCATATTTTATTCCCCCATGTTTTTCCTAGGCAAGTCTCTGCTTTATTTTTGTTGCCATAATTAATCTGTTCCTAGGTCAAAGATCACGTATGGATCCATTTTGTGTTTCCTTGTTTCTCAGTCTCTCTGAAAAGGTATATAATTTGGGTCTCCAATTCTGTATTCATTCAAAAACTTAGGCCCTTCCATTCTATCCATTTTTTTGTAGTCAGTAATTCTTATCATTGTCATTTTTTCCCTAAATACTTGAAGAAAAATGAATGGATGTAGCTTTGAGGAATGTATTTGAGCCTTCTAACATTCATAAATCCTCTTTCCTTGGAAAAAAATTCATCTCTTGGCTCAAATGGTAATTTTTCTACATTTTACGATTTGACAGGTGTTTCTCCTGGTCAAATTTACATCCTTGCATCGACAGGGAACGTGGCATCTTTTCGTTGGACGTAGCTTGACAGGGTACTTTAGAAAATTTACGAATTTCCTCAACTTCGAAATTTGTCCACATGGAGGAAAAAATCTCATTTGAATATTTACACTTTGGTTTGGCCTTGGAGTACTGTCAGGAGGACACGTGGAGGTCTCTGTTGCTTCACTTTGACTTAGATAAATTTTATACAGCTGGATACAGTTTGGTCGGATAGAGACACGTGGAGGCTTCCATCGGGTCTTCCCATACTTAGTCTTTTTTCAAAAAGCATTTGGAGGTCTAGGACACATGGAGGAACCACACATGTTTGGAGACCATCCCTTGAGTTTCATTTAAAAGAAGCGCTAAGAGGATGCTTGGAGGCCTCCGCTCACTTTGCACTTTGTTTGGACTTTTCAAGTGGTAGAACGAGATAGCCTCGGTAGAATAGAGATTTCCTTGGTCTCTGACACATGGTGCCTTCCGTTGAGGTTCAAGCCTTTAGAAAATAAAATTTTGGACCAGGACACGTGGCGAGCCCACGCTCTTTCAAGGTCTCAAATTTTGGGAACCATCTCAAGGTGCACAATTATGACGCGTGGCAGTTTGAAAAGTCAAAAGGGGTGGGGAAGTGGACCATCGGGGGAAACTTAGAATTTTTTCCTCTTATTCCCAAAAGCGTTAAAATATTAGGAATGGCCCACAAGCCCGACAAAGGATCAGTCAAGGTTTGTTTCAAAGTCAATGACGGAGGTACAAACCCTTGGGGGAAATTTGGAAAATTTTCCTTTTAGGATAAAAGACTTAAAAGTGAAAAAGGGAGCGTGGTTCCAATAGGACCCACATTAGGACACGTGTTAGGCCCATTTTCAAGGGCAGAGCTGCGGGGAAAACTTGGAAAATTTTCCCTTTTCCAAAAAAGAGGTGAGATAGTAAAATTTGGTCATGGTTCCTTTGGGACCCACCTTAGGACATGTGTCAAGCTCATTTCTCAAGGGCAGAGCGATGGAGCAAAATGTGAAAATTTAATATTTTTCCAAAATTTGCAAAAGGAAAAATGGAAACACCGTTCCCATTTTAAATTGAATCTTCCATGTGTATGACCGAAATTCAAAGTAAACATCAATTACGACTGTGTGTCTGAATCTGATTTCCCCCCCATTTTTACTGAAAAATATCCTTGAAGTATGAGTCTTCATTATTTCTTGGTATTTACTACATGCCAAATAGAGAAGAGAATCAATTTGTATATATAAGTTTTGTGGGGGAGATCTGGAGACAATATTTTCCATTAAAATGGTCTAACTATCATGATTGATCTGATTTTGAATTTTTATTCTCCCAAGTATGTAAGGAACCAGATTTAACAGATTACAGGCATAAGAGGTTGGCGAATAGAAGGAAGAGTGATTTTCCATAAGAAGGAGTTGAATGCGGAAGATATTCGAAGAGATCTTCCCCCTAACCAACTGGTGACCTTTTGCAGATCTGATTCTAGGAATAGCGATCGTGATTATGGAAAGCACCGGTAGCACTCAATGTCTAGATTTTTGGGGAGGAAAATGCTCTATTGTAAATGTTATAAATGGCATAAATTTATCCTGTAAATGGTTGGAGTGTTAGGGTTCGAGACTAATTTTTCTAATCGAAAAAAGCTTGATAGACCCCATTGTTTTTTAGAAGCTACTTGAGAAGCATATATCTCTTTTGTATTGAATTTCATTGTGTCAAGGTGGTTGTGAGTGTACTAACATTGGAAAAATCTTATATTGTTCTAGAAATTTTCCACCATTGATAAATTTAATCAAACTTGATTTATTCTGTGTTGATCCTATGCAAAATGTGTTTGTTTTATTTTTGAATTTCTGTAAATAGTTTTTCTTGTTCCTGTTGTAATCTTGTATCAAAATATGTCTCAATCACACAGGTCTCAATCCTTGTGAAAGTTTAGTGGCATCTGTAATTTCATTTCTCAGAATATCTTTCATCTGGGAGTGAAATAAACAATTTAAAATAACTTTTCTTTCATCTATTGACGAAGATTATCTGTAAGCCTCTGGGTGTACCTCAGGCATGATTAGGCTCAGATCTTGATTCTTTGTTGCGTTTTCCAACTTGATTATTCATGTTATAATCTCATAGATTGTATGAAAAATTGCTAATCTGGGCCTCTATTGAAGCACATATTTTGGTTAAAGAAACATTTTAGCTATTCTATGGCATTCTGTTGGTTTAGTCTTCCATTTTGTAAAAGATCTCAAGGATCTAGTGAATCATGTTCATCTTGACTCACCTCCCACCAAAATCCATTTAAAAACATCCAATCTTACCCGTATTACCCTTGTTTGTCCTATGTGTATACAAATGCATAAATGCTATTACCAAAGCATACAGAAACAATCAGGTTTCCAAATTTCTTGTGTAACCTTCACCTTATTTTGAAAATATATCCATAATATTGAAGTGATAACTTGTGAGAGTCATATTTGGTGTGTTGATCATATTTTCCCAAGGTTTTCTCTATAAAATTTGTGCAAAAGAAGGATTTACCGACATTCTTTAATAATTAAAGTTACAAAATATTTTCCCTTACCTTGGTTGAAAGGCACAAACTAAAATAGTTAGGATTAGATCACATCCTTTTAAGGTGATACCCACTCCTTTCAAAGCCTGAGTGCTAAAAAGTAAGATAGACTGCTTTCCCGAGCTACAAAACGAAATAAACAATCATCTATCTACCTCTGAGTGTCCTATTAAATCTGTAATTTTGTTCGGCCTTTGAAGGATATTAAATTTGGGTACCAATATAGTCATAAAAGGAATTTGGTTATGGCTACTTCAATGGGTACTGACTTACGGAGAAGGATATTTCGATAACTTCCACATAATAACTTCTACCTTTCAGGTAGAGCAGAGATTGAGTCTCAGAGGCCTCTTGAGTGGAAATTTGAGGGATTTACTATGGAGCAAGATATAATTATTAGAGAGAGAAATCATATCTATGTACCTAGTGATGGAGGTTTGGGAAAGGATATATTGGGAGAGGCTTGTTGTGAACCTTATTCAGCCCATCCTGGGGTGAAGAAGATGCATGCCAAATTGACACAGTTGTACTATTCGATAGGACTTAATAGGGATGTAGATTTTTTTGTGTCTTGATGTTTGGAGTGTCAGAGGTTGAAGGTTGAGCATCAACATCTAGCTGACCTTATTTACCCGCATGTCATACCAGAGTGGAAATGGGATACCATTTCCATGGATTTCATAGTGGAGCTACCGACGTTGAGATACTACAATGACAAAATCATGGTTACGGTGGATAGATTGGTGAAAGTGGCTCATTTTTCTCCAGTAAAGACCACTTATACAACTAGTGCATATTGTTAGATTGCACAGGATTCAGTTGAAGAATATTTGTGACTGCGATCCATTATACACCTCTCATTTTTTTACTACCATATAGCATTCGCTTGGGACGAGCATTAAATTCAGCACAACCAATCACTCTGAGATAGATGAACAAAATGAGTGGATGAATCGGATTTTAGGGTATATGATTTGGATGTATGTCATGGATCACCATTCGATATGCGAGGACTAGTTGTACTTTGTTTATTTTTCCTACAAGAACAACTTTTATAGTTTTATTGGTATGAAACCATTTTAGGCTTTATATGGCTTGGAGTGCAATACTCCACTGAGTTGGGACAGGTTAGAGGATAGATTATCTCTTAGGATAGCTTTGTTATAGGACATAAAGTAGTAGGTGATTTTGATTAGACAGAGGTTATAGGAGGCACAAGATAGACAGAATAAGTATGCATATCAGAGAACGGTTGACCATAGTTATGAGGTGGGCATGAAGGTGTTTCTTTGTGTCATACCTCATAATATTCCTATCCACTATAAAAAGGCTCTAAGTTAGATTCTATATTTGTGGGTCCATTCAATATATTAGCACGGATTAGTCCCTTAGCTTTCCATCTAGTCTTGATACCCAACTTGAAACACCCACTATTACACACACATAAACAACACAAAGAAAATCAGATGTTTTTTTTGAATGCTTGGAGTTTACACGGCACAACAACAGATCAAAATGGCTACCACCAACTCTCTATAGGCTTGACACAACATTGAACACAAGAATTTCACAATCATTTACGAAGATGCCACTGCCCTTGTAAGCTAGTAACAACAAGCGAGAGTAAAATAGAGTTATTTCATACAAGTTAACATTTTAAATATCAATCCAAGTTTTATAACACTGTGGATTTCAAAACGTCCTCAATAAGTCTATAGTTTCAGTTTAAAACAATTTGGATCACTCCTTTCCAACACAAGTTCTTTTAAAGTAACCCTCATTAACATGTTCAAACAATTATAAAAGGAAAATTGCATTTACATGTATCATCAAACGCCATTATCTTAACATCAACTTCAATTATAAATAAAAAATGCATCTATATATATAAATACCCCCAAATGTCTCTAATGATCTTAACAGTTCTATCATAAGTTAGCAAAATATCCCACAGTGTAAAATCCTTTAAGGTTATGTATTTACTAAAAGCGTCTGTAAATTCTTAACTATAATTGTGTATTGTGGTTGGACTTTTACGTTGTGCCTTGTCAAAGATAAAAGTGAATTGTACATGATGGGTGTTGTATGTTTCCTTGTTTCCTATGTGGTCAACATTTTGTCAATCTTATTGATAGTTATTTGTAGCAGTTTCTAGTCACCTGTGTTGTCGTGTAAACTCTAAGCAATAAAAAAATTTATCAGAGTTTTTCGGTGTTGTATTTGTGTGTATTTTTACAGGTGTTACACAACTTATCTTGCATTCATGATGTAGTCCATGTTTCTATTCTTAAGAGATACATTTCAGATCTTTTGGATGTATTGGATTGGACTACATTGTAGGTGCAGGAGCAGGGGCAGGTGACTGTGGATCTCATGCATATCATACAGCGTACGACCCTGGGCCTTTAAGGCCATGAGATTGATTAGGTGTGAGTCCAATGGGATTTGTATTATGAGATTGCAGCTACATAGGAGGATGTTAATTTTTTATGGGCCTAGTTTCCATAGCTAATTCACTGACTTCTAGGAGGAAATTTAGTCTAAGGGGAGGGGGATTTAGTGCCCACTTACCTTTTACATTATTTCATTAAGATATTATTATTTTTGGGTAGATACTTTGACATTTTGATTATTATATCTTCATCAGTAGGTGCTAGACTATATAGATATTTGGACTATTGATATGTTGTGATTCACATATTGATTATGATATGCTAGATGACACTGTTAGAAAGTTTGATAGATGTTGATTTACATTATTTGTATTTAATACTCGTATCTTATAGTCTGGATGTTTTTAGTAGAATTATGATCTCATGGATGTTGGAATTGAATTATTTGATATGTTGATAGATGATATATTTACTTAATTTTGGGGTGAAGATTATTGATTTCTATGAATAGATGATTACTCGATGTTGTTGATCCTTTCGTGAGGCCAGGGATGTATTTTTTTAATATTTACAGAGACATTATATTATAAACATCGAAAGGGGATAGGGGACCAACTACATAAGAATGCTGAGTGTTTTGTAACATGGCCAAATTCGACAACTTGTGTTTAATGAATATGTTTTCTAATTACATGTTTAGTTAGGTGGTTTCTCATTGGGGGTGACCTCACATGTGTGGCCATGGGGTGTAATGTTTCCTTTCTTTTAATTTTTGTGTGTCTCATTTTTTTTTGCATGTATTTACTTAATGGGAAATTTTAATCACTTTATTAGAACTTATTAATGTATCATAATGATTTAATTTAACTTAAATTTTATACTAAAACAGAAGAGGTGGCATGTGGGTAATAAATAGAGTAGATAACAGTTGATTTGTGCTTGATGTGGATTGAATTAATTGCATTTTGGTGTAGTGCACTATCTTTTTCTTCTCAAACTCAAATTTTGGCTTGTAGGCCACTTTTTGAGACTTGTTGGACAAGTTAACCTTTTCCCTCACATCTCAAAATCTTCTACCAAAAATACTTATGAAGTATGGGGCTTATTTTGACCATTTTAATGTATTTATTGAATGTAAAAGATAAAATAGTTGAAATTTTCTACTTACCACAATTAATTTGTCCTTGATAATCATGGAGTGCATGTTGCAGTGCCATGTGGGCATGTCATTAGTCTTATATGTTCATTTATTGTGTTTTTATTGGTGTGTTGAATAGTTGTGTTAAATGAAGGGATGATGAAGTGGGATCCTACATGGAGCCAAATCATCATCCTCACCTCCCTTTTCTATTTATTGCTTGAATTTCAAGGATTGTGGGTTACTTCCCTGATTTTGTTCTTTTGCATTTTTGGAATTGGTAGCTTTTTGGAGTTGCATTTGGATTGTGCTTGGTTTGAAGGAATTGAAATCTTGTTAATGTGAATACTTTTGGAAGCTTGATGGAGATTTAGGCTCTCCACTTAGTGCCATTATTTTGTTTATGCATTTAGATGTAAAATTTGTGCTTGTTTGAATATTTTATGAATGTTGTGAATGTTGTTTATTATGGTTAGGTAGGTTTTGTTAAGAACAGTGTGGGAGATGAAAGTATGGGAACATTGGGGAGGGAAAAGGGAGATGTGTGGCATGTATTTTGGAGGTAGTGTGATTAGGATTTTCACCTATGGAGAGTAAAAAAGAAAAAATGGACATATTTTTGCATATTTGTAAGGGGAGAGATAAGGATGTATTTGATTGTTTTGTATTCCTACTTCACTTGGGAGATAAAAGGAGGTGGTTCTTGTTATTTCTTGAAAGTGTACCCTATAGAGAGATTGTTGCAGGTGTTATATGCTTTCTCAGTATCTCTCTCTTTCGTAGATACAATGGAAACATCTCAGGCCTGTGGGTATACCTGTTGTAGAGGTGAGTCTCATGTATCTAGGCGGATTCCTTATTAATGTATCATAAACTAATTTTTTGGTGTTGTGAGGGTAATAAGATGACTATAAATGAATTGAGAAGTGGGATGATACACCGAAGATGCACAATTATCTGAGAATGAATTCTGAATGCATAAACCAATAGTTTTTAGCAGAATATTAAGGCAGAAACTTAATGTATTGAGGGATAATATACACATGCACACGAATATCATGTAGAAATTACTAAATTTTGCAACAAGGTAAAATGATTAACCAGGGAATTTGAAATTCACAAGGATTAATAAGACATACACAAGACTACAATTTTTTCAAAAGGGTAGAAAATAATTCTCATTCAAAGGGCAATAACTAGAAAAAATCTGCTTCAACACTCATGTGTCAAAGAAATCCTCCCCCTTGTGCCTTGACAATGCACACTATATATAGCAAAATTATCCATATCAACCATCATAAAAATAGACTAAAATTGTACTTGCCCATGCACCCTATTTTTATATTTATCATGAATAAATAAAGGAATAAATAAGTATGCTAATACAATGAGGCATTAATAGCCTTGGTTACAAAAATAGAACTCATTCAAATTGTAGTTGACTGTTCAATTTTAGTAAAGTTAGGTGAATAATTCTGCAAATAATAAACTTTAGTTGATGAGAAAGTCTTTTCCAATGCATGCAATCTTTGTCTTCTTGTGTTTGATGTGACATCTAAAATTTTAATACACTTACAATTGCAAAAATAGTATTTTAGGCTGACTCTTGGATGCACATCCAAAAATTAATCTCCCTACTAGTAACATAATGCCTTGTCTCTTATACTTAAAAAATGTTGATCAATTCCACGTCACCCATTGTAGGGACCATTGTGAGTACATGTGCAATAATATTCTACTTTTTTTTTTGTGGAAAATAAGATAATATGCCTTTCAAAAGGCTCTTTGTCCTCTAATGTCAACCTCTTGTTTGTCTTATAGTGGTCACATGAAGAATGCACCATGCTATTGTTTCCCTTTTAAAATATCCGACTGTGGGGATCACTATGAGATGTTAGCACTTGTCTTTATTATGGATTGACCACACCGTTTTGACTTGGCACATTATTATGTTTTAAGATAACAAAGGTAAATTTTTAAAAGGAATTTAATCCTATACATTCGGCCACCTTTTGGTTATCATTGCATAGTATATACTTAGCACCTTTTTAGATATCATTTCATACTACGTTTGACCACCTTTTTATTATCATTACATTATATATGTTGACGGTATTTTGATTATTTTAGTTTATAATGTAAGACCTTAACCAAGTTCAATGCAATGATTTTTTAAATGATATCGGATGGCCCCCCTCCCATGGTGACTCACCCTTTGTAATATTTGTCGGTGGCATTCGCTAACTCAAGTTGAGTTATCTCTTTTTGATGAAGGTCATCAATCTACTCGGATTGATCCTTGACCTTTGATCTTTTGTACCAAAATTTAGGGTTGTAACCTTGCATTTAATATGGTTGGTGACATTTGGCATAGTTTACACTTACATAAAATTTGGCAAATGATTTACGACCATTGATCCAATACAACTTTTCATTTACGTCGTTGATCTTTGAGCATCTATATTTGCATTAATTGTGGGCTTTAAACGATCCTACAACTATTCCGTGATCATTGATCTCATGTACCCTGTTCATCTGGATCATTGATCTTCCAATTCATGGTGAGAGAGGTAGTTGGTAGTGGTTTGTATGCTTATCGTTTGATTTCCTACTTTAAAGTTTGCACCGTTAATCCTAACTCTCTGGTTGAGTTAGGTTTCACTGAAGTTAGTAAGGTGAGTTCAAGAATACTCGAGCTCTATCATTTTTCCATTCTTTTCTCGTTCTGGGTGGTGAAGCCTTGGAAAAATTCCTCTAGGAAACCATGATTGATCCTTCAAACTTGGCTCTTATTAAGATTGGTCTTTATGAAGCTCTCATGCATCTGTATTTTCATTGTTTTTGCTCTATTTGGAATTTTCTGAGTGTGGTCTGATCATATTAGCTGCCATTTTTTATCTTTAAACTTGGTTCTTTACATTTTGTTATCTCTTTAGAGGTTATGTCCATGGATTTTTTTGTTCTATGCGATATTTGGCTGCTAATAATGGAGTTTTGGAGCTCATATTATTTGTTGAGAAAGGATCTGTGAGTTCTGTGTTCATCGGTTTTAAGTATCAATGAGCTCTTTTCTCTAAAGGAAAGGCTTTTTGTGATGAAGCTTTGGTTCTTGGCCATTTTTCAAAGGTCCTGGTTGGATTTTGTAGCTCTGACCTCCATGTTGTCTATCATTTTTTGAGATCTTTCTAGCTCAAAACTTTGTCAAATGGCTTCTGGGAGTTTTATTATGTGCATTTCTCTATCCTGTAAGGCTCTGTGACTTTGAATATGGTAGATCTCCTGTCATCCTATTATTTCTGAGCTACTTGTGTAAATTTCTTGAAGGTGGCCGCCATTATTCATTCTTTGAGCTTTGGTGAACTCTGTAAATTTGGCTTTGTGAACCCCTATGTGTGTATAATGCATTCTTTCTATCATATTTTTTTCCATTGGCTTAACCATGGCTACTTGACACTAGGCCGTTAGTGTCACGAAGGTGAAATTTTCATTTAATGACTGTAGATGTTTCGTTTCATTTGATTCTTTGAGATTTCCTTCGCTACACTTCGATAATGGTTGAAAACCTTATCATTTTTATTTCAAGTACACTGATATTTGTATTTATGTCATGCATTTATCTGTGTTTTGTTTTATTCTCTATTTAAAAATTGAAACATTTTTGGTGTCATTATTTTCTTTAAACTCGGTTTCACTCAAAGGTTTCAAAAATCTTTATGAAATAGGTAACTTCTTTAATCACTATTGATTTTTCTGAAAAAGTTATAGAGCCTGAAATGGTCGTGAAAGGTAAATCATTTTCTCCTTTTCATTTCTGTATGCTTTTGATGAAAGACATGAGTATATATTTATGAATAACACTCTTCTATTGAATGAATCTAGGTTCTTTCTCTCTTTTTTGTAGCTTACTATGTCATTGGTGAGTTTTCGGGAGTTCTGATTTTCCTCTCTCATCATGTATTTTAAATTATTTGAGCTCCTTTGTCTTTAATTTGGGCATTATCTCTTTTTTCGTTGAAACCATGACTTGATTAGCTTTATTTCAGGGTAATTTCCTCTGTCCTATACATTTCAGGGTATTCTGTGCTCAAGAGTTTGAGTTATTTTCTTGGATAGCTCTTTTTTGTAACTTTTCTTTGAATAATTCTATCTTTATTGATTCATTCTGTGAGCTTTACCTTGTTTGTTCTATGACATTCTGTGGGCTTGACCACTTGCATATTGAGCTCTATGAGGCTATGTAAATTTTAATACTTCTTCTTACTAGATGTAGATCTTTATTCGATACTTAGAATTTGATGTTGAAAAGTTGTATTTACCCATTTTAGCTTTTCTATTACATACTTGAAGATAAGTAGATATATACTGTATTGTTTCTGAATAAGAATTTGTTGCTTGTAACCTCCAAAATTTATATATTTTACCATTTAAAGACTCGATGTATGTTGTTTGTGAATATATCATTTGTTTGCGTTGTTATGAACATTATTTATTAATTATCACATCATTGTATGGATAAAACCTTGACCTCCATGAGTGATTCTGCTTCTTCAGTTGAACTGTAGGTGACCTCTTCCATTATTTGACACTGAAGCTAAGTAGTTCTGGAAGATCTATATTTTCAATTTCAACTTATGTCAATTAGTTAATGAATTCTATCATTTATCATCATTGTTTGAATTGTTGTAGTTTTCTTGTTGTGCTTTAGCTCCTCTACTACTTCTTAGGATAATTACTCTTGTAGATGTACATTCAGCTGGTTGCATTGTGTATTATATCTCTTCATATTTGACTATACAATGTATTATCTCCTTTTTGTATTACTATTTGATTTATCTAAGCATGTACAAGCTTGAAATAACATGATGGAAAGATGTAAAATGTCCATTTTACATGGTGAATCCGTATAAAAAATTTCTCAGATTACCTTTTCCATTCTATTTCAGCCGTAACTCCTCTTATTCCAGTTGCTAGAAATTTCAGCACTAAACTTGCATTTCTTTTATCAATTAGTATAAGCATATCTTTGTATACTTCAGCCTTTAGTTTGAATTGAGATAACTGTACTTTTTTTATTCAAGTTACAGAATGCAAAACTTCTTTCTTCTTACTCGTACCTGCACATTAAGATACACTAGTTAGAAAACATTAGGATTTTTGGCCTCTCTTTCATTCCATAGTTTTTCTTTCTCCTACTTTTTGAGTGAATGAGTCATGTATGATGTTACAGAATAGTGTTTTTATCATTTATGCCTTTGATATTCATGTAACTTATATCTCTTGATGTTAGGAGATCCACTTGCATGAAATTGGATAGTATAGGAATATGAATCAACCCTGAGCTCATGATTAACAATCTTCCCTTTTGAAAATTTGAAGGAGTGTAAAGTGGAAAATGTGAAGTTGGGAGAAGACATTGAAATGAATACTTTCCTATTTGAACATTTGGAAAAATCTCTAAGATGTAATTTGACCATATTGTCCCCATTTAAAGTGGAAGTTTGTAAATATTGTATTATCAAAATAAGGCCTTGTATATTTCATTTATTCAAGTTTGTAATGTTATAGCAAAAAGGAAAAAGCTTATGTGTATAGTTTGTTGGAAATGAAACTCCCCTAAAATTGTTATTTATTCAAATTTGCAATATGTATTTTTGAAAAAGGAGGATGCTATTGTAAAGAAAGAGGCACATCTTATTCTCATTGTAAGAACTAGCTCATTAAATTGTTGAAATTATTTAAAAGTTACATTATGTATATTCGTTTTAAAAGGATGGTGTTGTATTAAGGAAAGGATATGTTCATTTTCTTTCTATTGTTGGCAACTTAAATATGAAGAGGAAAAATGAATGATTGAGTTAATTTTTAAATCAATTTTTATTTATTGAAAAGGAAAAATGTTTTCAATTATTCCATACATATAAATAGGAAAGGAATTATCTAAACTATGCATTTGCCTATTGGTTGTTTTATAAAAGAAATTGAAATGACAAATTATCTAAAGTAGACCAATAAAACACATAAACAAAATATATGATATTGGTTGCATATAGTTCTACAAATCCATAGTTACAAATCCTATAGTTAAACCCATTCAAATTACTCATTTTATGGGAAATTTAACCTATACCAAGAAATATCATTTAGAAGAAACAATTTATATATTGATAATATATTAATCTATACTAAATAGATATATTATTTATATTATTATTATACATATATTTATTAATTAGATATGTATAATAATAAACACACAACACAAAACTTATATAAGCGGCGGCATTGTTCAAGTCTTATTTTTATAAGAGAAAAATCTATACTATAAAACAAGCTTATTATTGAATGTAGGGCCGAATGGCCATGTTGGGAATTATTTTAAATTAAACATAGTGGGGTTGGGGCGCCACCCCACCCCATTTCACTTATTTAATATAAACAAATATGGGGTGGGGCGGTGCCTCACCCTCACCCAATTCAATATACTTAAGCCTTGCACAGTCTTTCAATCAGCCGTGACCATTACTATATACACAAGCCGCTTAGTTTTTTTTTGGGCCCCTTGCAAGTAATATATATACTTAAGTCATCTTTTTTAAAATAGAAAAATATGAAGCATAAATATATATAGATACATATATATACATATCTGTATATGCATTATTGTATATATGTGTAGGGTTTCATGTATATTTATCTAAAATAGGTAAATAAAAAATATATACACATTCAACCTGCAAGAGATATGAATAACATAAGTACATGAGGTAAATAATATCCATAATTGAAAATATGATAGATCTATTGTTTTAGAACAAAAACTACAAAAGAATGGAGTTGTAAACCCTCCGAGGCTTCATTGGCCTCCATGGCTTCTCCTCTTTCTCCTCCTCCAAACCTGTAAAATAAGAATAGACAAATAAATGAGAAATTTGGGCAATGGGAATAAAATGATATTTATAAAGATATTTAGAGCAACCTAAATCCAATGGCTAAGATTAAATCCTACATCACTTAAGTGGGTGAAATTTTATGAGAATGTAAATTAAATTAAAAAGGGCATGGGTAATGGGGTGAATGAGGTTACTTAGTGGCTAGTCATGTTGTGACCTTTTGGTCGAAATTAATTATGTAAATGTGCATGGTTTCTTTTGATAAAATAAAAAGTAAATTTCTAAATAAATATTAGTAAGGGTGTAATTAAATAAACAAATGGAACTCGGTAAATATTTTTAAACCGTGAATATTTTGGGATGTAAATTAATATTATTCAATTATTAATTTAATTCCAACTTCCACAAGATTGAGTATAAACTTTAATCGAGAAATTAATTAAATTGTGAATAATGTTTACCCTTGCATCCCTTTAAAACAAAAATAAATAAATTAATAAACATTAGACTGGGAAAGACTGTGATTAGGTTTAATTATGGTTTTGAGCGTAGAATATTGTGGGCGTTACAGATTGGAAGCTAATTTTATGAATTTTAAAATAAACATTAGACTGGGAAAGACAGTGTGATTAGTTTAAAAACACAATAGATTAAATGTTCTAAACATATGATCTTTTGTAATTCCTATAATATTCATTGTGAGATCCACATGATGGAAAATATACACATCTTTTCCAATTCCAATGAGATTCCAAGAATGTACTTTAACAGTATTAATCTTAGGTTATCTTACTTCCAAGCTCATAGTAATGATTATGTTAATGGCACATTTAATAGATTTAACAAACCTACAAATATAGAAACCTACAAATATAGAGACTTTATAATAAATAGATCTCAACTTTTTTAAAAAAATTAGTTCGAATTTATATAATGTTTTGATTACAAGTATTATCGTTTCTAACTTTGATACATGATTATTTAGAAATTAATGGAGTGTACTTTTGTCTACAATGAACATAAAAGTCAATAAGTTAACAGAATTCTATTCTCATTTGTATGGATATATAGATGATGTTTAGAATTTAAAAAATAATTGAAGCATCCTATATTAAATCAAATTATCCCTTTCATTCAACTCAGCTATGATAAATATTTTTACAGCATTATAGTTCACAAATTCCTTTCCAAGATTAGTGGTTTATGTGATGTTTGGCACTAATTCATCTAACTTTTATCCTATGGTTCCCCTGTATTAAATCCTTCGTCTCTTAAAATTAAGTTTAATAAGTTTGAAAATTAAATTACCTTCTTTATCACCCAACAAGTGTAAACTAGTCTATAAAACGAATAATACTAAGTGCAAGTAGTAGCATGATAACAATCAAACGTAACCACACCTTTATCCTAGCTGATCAGATAATTATTGTGTATTAATGTCCTAGCTCAATTTATATTGGTTCTTCAATGAAAAAATCATTGTGTCATCATTTTCCAAAGTAATTGAAAGGTTCAAACGATTGAAAGACACTTAAATTTGCACGTACATAATTCCAAATTGAAATATTTAAGTAGATTAAGATAAATTATTTTATGCCAATTTAAAATATATTAAACAAGATGCTTATCTTTTCAAGATTCTCAAAGCAGGTTATGTTACTTTCTAAGGAAAGTGGATTAATGAAGTGAAATTTTATAACATTCACCATCTTCTTTTGAAGCTTCATGCAATAGTGACCATTGTTCTTAAAGAGGGTGAATGTCTTGATGAGGATTTCATACTTTGAGTGTCTTGTGGTACATCAACAGTAATATGAGCTATGTTTCTTGAACACCAACTTCATTAGTAATATATAAAGCGTGTGTGCCCATACCATAAAGTCCTAACTTTTCTTTGTTAATAATGCACAACTTTAATAATGTTAATATAGTTTCACAAAGATACGTATTAGAGTTTATGGAAAAAAAAAATCAATTTTAGGAATATCTATAAAACTATCAATGTTATCATTTATTTACTGTTTTAACCATCCCTTCATGCTCTACACTTTTATTTTAATGTATTCTTTAATTCATTAATTATGGAATGATACAATAAAAGCTTGTAAACACATGATCTCATATTAATGGACAAAAACTATTACATAATATAATCTTGCAATATATAGTTCTACCATGATGGTTATTATCTCCTCCATTTTATAATCATTTTTTTAATCCCTTTTCAACATTAATTATTTTTATACATGCTTTATTTTATAACACATTTAATATGTTGAGTGTGAAACCCAATGTAGTACCTCCTAATCAAACATAAACATAAACACGACGGAAGTTACAAAGATCGCTTATCTCAAAAAGTCACTTTTAAACTAAAAACATGGCCATCTCTTTCATCTTACCTCCAAATACTAATCTACACAATCACTCAAAAAAACTGCATTCAAATTAATCGAAAGGAATACATCCTCCATTTCACTATATTGTTGACATGATTTAGGTTTATGGTGTGAGACTTTCTAATCACTCTACATAGTTTTAGATCATTTTCTTAAAGTGTGGAGATGTGGAAAGCCTTCCCACTATGTGTGATCTCAACGTACAAAACAGAAAAATAAAATAGTTGAATTGATATGCATATCACAAAATCATAATTTCAATCATAATATTACAATTACTTTGGTTCTCTTTCAATCACTTATCATCATGTATCAAACATTTATAATGAAAATTATTTATAAAAATTCTTATAATTCTAGAGAGTTATATCTTCTACAAACACGATACCAATAATAATAATAATAATAAATGTTCATAGAGATTCTTTCCTCCTTATAATTGGGGCTACATTAGTCAATGCATAGCTAACCTAAAAATTCACTTCAAACTTATCTATGGTAGTTGGAAAGATTAAACATTTTCCAACACTTCCCGTTATTCTTTAAAAGCTATCCTACGACACTTGAGAAATATTGTGTTGAATTCAACACACTTTTGAGCAAATATATTTGCGAAATATATGCAAATTAATATTGAGATCTATAAAAATATAGGTAGATTGTGCCATGTATCTACCTTTTCTAATCAGTGTGGCTCTATCCCTCTATGGAGACGTGGTTCTATTACTTACTAGATGCATTCTAGAATATAAGGGAACATTGATATTACTTGTTTCTTTTTTAATAATTAATTTGCATTGGCCTTAGATGTTAGAATATATTCAAGAGGAATTTTCTTACTTCCTCCGAGGATCCCCATTGTGGCTCCTTCGACCTTCTATATTCACTGGATGAAATTATTAGATCTCTCCCCATAATCAATAATATCTTTGGTGACCTCCACTATGGGAACACAAAGACATATACGACGATATTTCCTTCCATTCCTAATTTTTATTTAATCTTGGGTATTTTATTTTCCTTTTATTATTATTTGTAGAGGTTTCCTTGCCAAATTGTGTTAGTGGAACACTACTCTACTTTTTTGTAGATTACTTTGTTAGTTTACATCTAGGATTCTCGATTCCTAGAATTATATTTTGATAATTTTTGTATCCTCCAGACCCATTGACCTATGGTCATTTTTTAACGTCAATATGATTTATTTCTTTATTTATTTATAATGATATGATATTTTATGTTGATTTTTTTTCTATTGTCAAAAACATCATTATTTGAAAAATAAATAAGTTTTATTTTTAAAAATAGTTAATTTTCTTCTTTTTGATCATGAAATAAATATGAATAGAATATGCATCTAAACTACTTAACATGTTGCAAATATTGTTTTTGTGAAAAGTGCTTCCTAACTAATTTAGAGATGTTGCTCAATTGTCCTTTAGGAGTGGTAAAATGTCCAGATGGGTCTTGTAGACGTGTCTCAAGCGTGACAATGGACTTTAAATTTGTAAAGTAATTGGGCGGAAACAAGTTGTCTTGGTTGCTAGATTCTCTAGAGAATCACTGGTTCATCAATCTTGAAAAAACTTGCTCTGCCAAGTACTCCACAAAGGCTGATGGTTCTTGTAATACCTACTGCTGTGAGGTTGTATTGATCCTGTGTCTGACTAAAATTTTCCAAATGGCATTAGCATTAGTTGCTCACACTATCCACTTTGTAGCTAGTATTTTCCTTTGTCCTTTGTTGTCGGTAATACCAAGGACTTCTTTAACTTTGGCCAAGGTACATACCTCTTAAGATGGTAGGCATAGTCCTCTTGTACTGCCTGTTATTCTCATAGGACCTACTTAACACTGAATCCAATTTGTTAAACACTATACCGGAGAGGAAAGGAAAGCTGTTTAAAAAATGTCTTGATGGTAACATCCGGTCAACAACTGTCAATTTCCATGTCAGGAGAAGGTGTTCAATAAAGCAATTCAGTATTTTCTTCTTAAACTTATGTAGTGCATGTCCACTGGTCAGACGGGAAAAAGTTCATTCCAACTGGAATACCTAGGAGAAGCTATCTATTTGTATAAATCCAACTAGTTTAAGAGTAATCTTCAAATGACAGTTTTACTAGTCTGGAACTGTTGAATGCCTAATAATAATGATTTTTTTTTGTCCTATAGCTAATTGCTTCCCTCAAAGCTTAAAGATTGAATTGTTCCTTCCAACAACTCCAGAGTGAGTTCCAGGGTTAGGTTAAACTCATCTGCAAAATGCACGTTGAGAAGTTGATTACAGTTTGCCCTGAAGTTGGAAGTCCTTTAATTTCACTCCGAATGTGTAAGCATCTTGGGGGCCAATGAGGTATCCATGGGTGCAACATCCTGCATAGGACATACAATGGTAGGGTGCAGAGTGTTGGCTCTTCCCCATATTGTGTGATCAAATCTCTGCATAGTTGAGTTTTTTTCTTACAGACCACCATGTAAAACATGGAGCTTTTTTGGTGCCCTCAAGAAAGCCTTGCGAGAGATAAAGCCTTCTTGCCATATGTCCTACTCAAGGTGGAATATTGTACAATATTGTAACCAATGTTTAAAGCATATCCAAAATGTAAGGTGTAACACTATTCGTATGATAGGATTTATTGAAGAGTCTGTCTATAATTTAAAAAGGCTTTCGATTGTAGTTTCGAAAGAAAAGTTTCAACATGGAAAGCTTGTATCCAAAATGTGTCTCCATTTGACCAAGTTGTATTGTGAGAAAAGCCACAGGTTAATCTTCATTGTGAACTTGAACTATAGTAAATGAGCAAGGAAGGCTAATATATTACCTGTAAGATGTTAGATATGCATCCATATTACACTATGAATAATCTACAATTTTTTTATGGCCTAATCTGAAGATATCAGTTCCAGTGGATCATGGAACAGGGTCCAAAATATTTTTCCCTAGTATGCCACACTAACTGAGATATTATATTTTCTAAGTCTAAGGAACCATAACAACACTAGAAGGACATTTAGATGGCTATCTACTCATGAAATTTAAAGTATAATTAGTTGATAATGTTGCAAGCTGTAGCTTGTAACCTGCAGGTTCACTAGCTGATCTAGTAACATGCTTTAAAATAGAGGTACCCATACGTCTTGACTATACCATTACATTCATGTGAAACTAAATCTTGAAAACTGGACAGAACAAACATTCATGAAATATCGACCCTGAACTGGATTATGCTCATACATTAATAACTTTTGCATCATTGCAAGACCCTGGGCTACCAGAGGTTATGTGCCTAAGAAATTGGTACTCAACGTTTCCTGTTTAGAGAGGAACCACATCGTGGCACCCCTGCTCAGGATAGGTGGCATTCAAATAAATGGTTCTCACAGTAGCCACAATAAGTTTTCATGATACCCATAGAATTCTCATCAAGACATTTTTTGAATTATTGACATGTACATTCTGTGAGTTGGAATCTCCTCCATGAGTCCATGCTATCTACCAGTCATTGAAATAATCTGTGGAACAGTAGACCTACACACAATCAATCACCATCGTTCAATTCTGAATAATTCCTTCCTTGGGTCCTGATAAGTTGATCTCATGAACCCTACAAGTCATCCCGCTTCTCCAAATAAAGGACACGCTGACTAAACCTAGTATCTTAACAAGTTATAGGCATAAGATTTTGTCACATCAGCCTATAATTTTGCCTTCAGAAGAGTCCCACCATCCATAGAATTCTAGCTCCCCTCCATCTTCATTGCATTGTGTTGGCACCAGCCACCTCCTCATCAGACATTACCACAATGGAGAAGACTCTTTGGATAGATAGTATTCATATTTTCTAATCCATCATGACATTCAACCATGGTCTAAATCTTGCAAGGTTCAGGGCACTCTATGGCTGGGGCTTAAGGAATGTGTCGTCAGTTGCTTAGTGCACCTCCTTGTTTCTTATAATGGATGCATTCCCCTTGAATTCCAGCAGGGTGCAGGAGGTGTTAGGCACAATTATGATGATTGTTTGCATTCACATGGAGTATTTCAACTGGATGTCTTCTGTGACATTCGGCTCACAATGATATAAGGAGGGGTGGAGGGTTTTTGCATTAGCCATGATAATAAAAATTTCATGATTACCCATTTTTATTAGCGTGAATATCCAAAAAGCAGCTAACAGATCAATAGGGAAGGGTGCTAAGTTGAAACATTTAAGTTCAAGACCTGCAGAAGTGATGCTATGAGTGCAACCCACAGAGAAATTTTTGGTTTCCGTTCCACATTTCTATCAATCTTCTTACCATCCCCATCGTCATTTGTCTAATAGTGTGCATTTCTATCAATTATACCATCAATTTATAGTGGTAGTGACTTTTGGATTTCATACACAAGCACTAGTGAGAGAAGTTTGGCTTCGTCACTAAGCATTTTTTGAATAAGTTCTTTACAAATTTAAAATTCAGTGCTCTTAAGTTTATTTATAACTAGAGTCTATCTTTTGCTCAACATATGAATATTTGAAGTTTGATACGCTTTACCAGTAGTAAATTAGGATCCCTAGACATTTACTGACTCCAAAAAGGAAGGATGACCGGATTTAGAAATTGCCTTGTACCTAAATAGTGAATTATCTTAGTTTTTGATCAAATAAGAGTGAGAAATTCCTCGAAATGATTATGAAGTTTGGATGGTCAAAAATTTGCAGATGTATCCATGGTACCAAGATATTATATCTTTTAATTATTAATAATACACTGAAAAGGCCATAAATACTATGTTCCACACTGCACTGTTAATTAAAGTGATACATTGTGATAAGTCATGTTTCCAGGGTGACATCATGATATGGGTAGGGGGTCGGCGGGCGGCAAGATTCGCATGCCAGATCATGTCACATGAGTATAGAGGGTAGACAGCATTGCATCACTACACCAATCATGTCACATATAGAGTCATGGCATTTGGCCAGTAGGTGCTAGTCCAGGCCATCCTATGGGACAGTATATAGACTATGTTGCCAGGAAACGCGAAACTGGAAACGGAAACGGGTACGAAACGTGGAAACTGCGCAGCATTTTCAAAAAACCTTGGATACGAAGGGACGTCGACGGAAACGTCCGTACAATCCGATTAATGGCCGAAAAAATAAAAAATATACTATACTATATTATATATGCAGTCCGAGATACTCATTTTATAATTGTAAATTTGTAGAACCATAAGCCGATAATTGATAAAGCACTCAAAATATTTTGTATTCATTGAACAGTTTGAACTTCTAAAGACGTCATAACTCGGGCATTCAACATAGTTACAATTTCAATGATTCACATATACGGTCTGACAAGGAAATGGGAGATAAGTTAGACATTTTTACGCGAACCGGCCGAACCGGTCGAAATGAGAACTTTTGAGCACCGGAACAGTTGGGACAAAGGGACACGTGGGACGCGAAAAGCCGAAGGAGCCGAGAGCCGGGCGAATCTTGTCCCAGACGTGTCCGAAACGCAAAGAGGGACATATGGAAGCTGCGAGTACGGGCGAACCGGCCGGTTTTCGGCCGAAACGGTTTGGGAAATTTCAGCACAAAAAGACGCGAAATGGCGACGAAAGGGACGCGCAGGGGCATCGACCAAGCCGAAATGGCATGACACTTGGCACAGGAAGAAAAGTCAACGTTTGGTCCGGAAACTTCAAACGGCCATAACTTTTGACTCCGAGCTCCGATTTTCATAAAATTGGACTTTCTGGAACGAGCACGACGTCCTCTACGCAAAACAAAAACTGGATTTCTTAATTTTAATAAGGGTAGATACATTTAAATAAAAGAAACATATTCGGCTCCAGTCAGTCAATGCTCTTTCCCGTCAAATGACAGAAAACGCCTGCCAGGCCCAAAACAGCTGCCCGCACTCAGAAGGCCATAACTTTTGCATTTCTCAACGAAATCGCACAAAATTGGTACCGTTGGAATCGTGGTTCCGAGCCCGATGCACAGCAATCAAGAAATTCCGGATTTGATCAGAAATTGATTGAGATTTTTAAGGAAACGTGGCCGGGTTCAGAACAGTGTTTTATTTGGTAGCTGGGAGTGCAATTAAGAGGCATGGTCATCATTCCTTCTCTGCTGCAGCACATGGGACAGTATGGGGAGCCTTTTGCAAGTAATGTATACAATCATTCCACTCAATTTAATGCCTCTTACAGGTGGTTGAAGGACAGATTTCGGGATTTCCATTTTCCCTTCTCTTTTCCTTCTCATTTTTCTATAAATTGGAGTGTTGGGCTCATTGTAAAGGGGGAGAGTTTTTGGGTAGACAAAGCTCTGTCAAAATTGCTTTGTGAAGCCAGTGTGTTGCAGGCCCTTGTAGTGGACTCCTTGCATGGTGATCCAGGCCCTTATCTTGTAATAGATTGAACTGTGCATATCATGAAGCAATAAAATATCAAGTTTGTGGATATATCTTCCCCTGCTGTGTTTCCTTGCATTCTTCTTGCCCCTTTAATCTTTCTACAAGTATATTGTGTCTATTTATTATTTTCTTGCAGGAATTCATTATCATTGTGTGTGCTTGGAATATTGCTGTGAATGCATTTTGCTGGATTATGGTGAACTGTTATCACCTCTTCTAGTGTGCACTTTGCCTCTGTATTTCACACATTTGGAGATTACTCTCACACCCTCTTTTTTTGGTGTATCACCGCTTTAGTGTAGGCTTTCATTTTATGCATTCTCTTTCCCTGGTCCCTTGGAATTTTAGATTAGAACAGTTAGCCTATCCTGCACTGGAGTAGATTGTGGCAGGTAGTTTAGGAGCAAGAACCAGCTTTCTCTGGAGGTCTATCTCAAGTAGCAAGTCCCACAACTTGGAGATAGTACCCATGTTATCCAATCACACTGGATGCTTAGAGTGATCAAACTAGAAATCTGATCAGCATTCAAGGGTGCTGTGATTTGGTGATAACAAATATTTTATAGTAAAATTGGGGTTTGATCAAGTTGTAGCTTTAGCAAATGATATAACCTGAATGGTTAAACTTATGAGGTATTAAATGATGACAGATTACCCTAATAAATTAGTTTTCAATCCTAATTTAAGAAATATCATGAATAACCATATCAAAAAATCTTAATAATGATAAAAAATACAACCAAGTACTAGAAATGAGAGGGAGAAGAATAATAATATGATATTCTACCTTCTGCATTACTTTTGGCTTGTGTGATGACTGAAAATTGCATAAAAATGATCTAACAAAGCCTTTCTATTGAAATTTTCCTAAACAGATGCTTCACCCAAATCATACCCCTACTATTTCCCTTTCCAAATTCTCTTTTACATTTACATATTCAACATATCAAACATCCTATGCTTGTGTACTTCTTCTTAATTTACCATTTATCTGCAATATGGACCTCCGACACTGTGTGATTGATAAGGCTTTGGCCTTTATTAGGTATTCATCAAGCCTATTATTTCTTATAGTCCAACATAGCGAATGGATAACAATTTATGTTTTCCTTGAATTGATTTGGATGACCATATGACATCTACATAAATATTCTCCCTAGGATCTTAAATTCATTTACGTGGAGCGTATAAGAATTTATGGTGTTTCCTAATACCTGTCTATGACTGGACCATGTTCTTACAAGCACATTAAAAAAATTTGGCTCCCAAAATACCTTAGTTGTCTTCGTCAACCTTGTTAACCCGAAAATGGTGAGCTCATCCTCCTTTTACATATATGTGTCATGTCCTTTTCTATACTTCTCTCTCCTCATTAAAACTTGCTTTGGGCAGGCTTAACTCTTTCTAGATGGTTCCAAATTTTGTTTCTGAAACTCACTTTTGAATTTAGATTATATAGTGTGGCAACATACCATGCATCTTCTTGGGCCACTTCAATGTGACGATTGGATTTCTTGACTATCCATCCTTGTTATCATCCCTGTTAGATAGCTTCTGAGACCTTTTTTTGTTTTCACTAACTCTATCTTGTTGGACACTTCTTTCCTTGTGTGATCCTTAACACATGCCTATCTTCTTCCATCGCTCATTCCTTTTTTCTGAGTTCCACCTTCTTTATTGTTTTAGGGATAATTATAAGGCTAATGGGCCCTTGAAAATATGTTCAAACATTCTATCTTATTTAGTAAGCCAAAATTCTATTGATCTATCAAAATACTACATGTATTTGTGTACCTTCTCTACCCTGCTGACTATTTACAAGTCCTCTATGCATTGTCCCTTCCCTTCAAGTCATGGTTCTAAACTATTCCACCCTTCTGCGTAATCTACCTTATCCTCTATTATGATATTAGTGTTATCCACTCTTTGCACCTTCATTCTGGGGCACACCCATACCAATAAAAAATTGTGTAGAATTACACGAGACCTTGGATGCTATTATATCAAATACCTGAGGTCCTTTAAACTTGAGATCCTCGGCAAGAAGACTCAGTTAGTGGTATAAGCATCATTCAAAATATAAATGTGAATAGTTTATGTTCCTTCATCCTAAAAAAAAATATTCTATCCTCGACACTTCTTTTGAAGTCTCCTTAAGTCCTTTATCTCCTTCATGTGTTATCTGAATATTAAAATAACCACTTTGAACCGACTTAAAAAATTCTTTATGTGCATCTAACTTTAAAAAAATGGATTTTAAATAAGTCATTTTAAAAATCCGTTAAATATCTCATTTAATACCGTAATCGTGAGTTTAAATTGATTTGTCTTTGACTGATCATACTCTAAAAATGAAATTGGATTAACTCTCAGCTTAATGATAAATCAGAAAACTTAGTTAAATCTGACCCAAGGTGGTTCATCAGCTAAATCACAATGCAATACAAATCCTGTTAAAATATTACATTTAAAAAGGATTCAATTAATGGTTGATTGATCAAAAATCACTTCTTCTTGTGATTATAAAAAATTATCAATATCTACATACAGAACTGAAACTACAAGAAAAAAAGAGAATAAACTAAACTGATGTGTTTACGAGGTTCGGTAAACAAAATCATACGTCATTGGCTCGTATTATGACCATTCAATTATTTAACATAGTTACAACAACACATGATCAAATGAAAATTGAAAAAATAATGAAACTTTAAACCTTTGTAAGTTCTTTCCCTACTTTGTTCTGCAAAATAAGACGTCCATTAGCCTCCAATTTGGCATGGTAATGCTTAAAATAACACACTACCTTTGCACATAATAACAAAATTGATATTCTATCCTGTTTAACTAAAATTGAGCTTATTTGATATTGTCTCGAGCCCCTTTGGCAACTCGGTGAGTTCATTGAGCTTACAACGACCAAGTTTCGAGTTCTAGTATTCAAAGTCTTTTAAGATGCGACGGTTTTGCTTAGGTTGTGATCAAATCCCACATAGGCTTTGCAAACGAGGATAAGGGAATTGAAATTATCCCACCTGACCTTTTTTTAATGTGCCTTAGGCCACATTTGGCATTTTTCCCAACGTGGCCAGGTTAGTATTATTGATATGCTGCCAAATATAGTTTGAACTTCCAAAGTTATATGGTGATAAGGTGGGATTCATTTTTTGAACTGCCCAAGTAATATGGAAATAATCCTAAGCATTGAGGGGTACAAACCAATCAATATAGAATTCAATGTGATCAACTCAGTGGGGAGATGATCACCCCACCGAGCTAATACAATAGCTCACCTGAGTTAATATCATCAATGCACAAATCAACTCTGTAACATAGAGTCCCACATGTCGACTCTCGATAGGCATATAGGGAAAATTGAACTCAGGGTGGAAATACATGTGGTGGCTTGAGGACCCACCACATTGGTGATACTAATATAGTCCTCATGGCGGAAGGGTCCCCCTTCGATACAAAAATGGATCCCACCATCTATGAACTTCGTAGCCGTCCTTTTACCATATGACCGTCGAAGACCAAAGGTGGCCAAACATGAATTTGTTACCTTTTTCCACTTTTCCATTACTGACTAATCCACATGACCAATTTTGCACATTTACATGTCACCATGGACCTATTGACCCACATTAACCTTCCGGTTGACCGAAATTTGATTGGACCGATCTCGAGCTCATATTCTCTATTTTCCACGTTCTTATAGTCATCATAAAGCTCTCTGAAGGTTCTATTGCATTGTCATGGTTCATGAAATTTTAGGGAAAATTTGACACTAAAATTGATCCCCTGATCAATGTGACTTACTTCTCTACTCTAATTTTCACACAGTTGTGATCTTTTGCTCACCATAATCTAACTTCCTCAAATTGGATTTATCTGCTTGATTCTCAGCGAGTCTTTATTTTCCATTTTTCTTCTAAAAAATTTGCGTGTTTCCCTTAACTATCATCCTCCTCCTAAAGCATTCGATGTTTTAAATTCTCTTTCCCTCTTCTTCTCTAGGATTTCTTCTCTTATGTCTTTCTTTTGAGTGTACTTCATCTCCTATTTTCCTATTTATTTCACACCATGAATTATCTCATTTGTATATTTTCTCTCAAAAATCTTCTTCTACTCTTGTTTCCCTATCATTTCCTTTTTGCGACCTTATCCTTTCATGTCCTTTCTCTCTTCATGATTTTTTACTTTACAATCTGATTTAGTGCACTTGCTTCTCTTCCTTCTTTCTTTCGTCACCTTTCTTTCACAACCTCTTGCATTGCCTTTTCTTTCTCTCATATTTTTTTAAATTCTTCTTTCTTGCACACTTATGGGTTTCATTCTATCTCTATTCATTTATCTCTAGGTGTTCTCTCCATCCTTTCATATTCTCTTCCTAGGGATTCTTTCTTTGGAACACCTTTTAATTCACATTCTCTTCCTTACGCACTTCTTCTTCATTGTCTTTGTCCACCATGGACAATGTATTTTTGTGGTCTTCCCCTGCATCTCCTTCTCTTCATCATTTTTCTGCCATCTCCATTTCTCCTTTGGTGTGATTTCATCATCTCATACTTTTTGTTTTCATCCTTTGGAGACCTTATCTTCTTTAGGGCATCTCTATTATTCTACACACATCTTCCTTTGTGAATTTTTATTTTCTATCTCTTTTAATATTTACTAGGATATCTTTATCCTCCACTCTTATTGTTACAATTTTCTTCTTTCAAAACTATTATACAACGGTATCCTCATGTTTCTTCTCTTATCTTACCATCAGGGAAACCCCTGTATCCTTCTATAGTGTTCATATACTACCATCGCGCCCTTCCCCATTTTTAGATTATTTTTCATGTGTTCCCTTTGCATCAGAAACCCGGTACAACCTTTCTCTCTAACTAATACTCCTTAATTTCCTTCGGGGAAAATACTTTTGGAATATTTTATTGCACTTCTCCTCCATTGTGTGCCTTTACAAATGCTTTTCTTCATTTGAATCTTTATATAACTCCTTGATATTCTCTTTTGCACACATACATCAAAAAATTCATCTACGGGATACTCTACTTTAGTTACCTTAAGGGTAACTTATCTCTTCTCCCCTATTGCGTTTCATAATGGTGCTCCCATTTTCCTGTGCCTCTTTATCTTTGTGCTCCTCAACTCATCCACTTGGATTTTCATCAATTATGGGATCTTTTGCACTCTATAGGCTTTCCACTAAGGTTTCCTCTTGCATGCTCTTAACTATGTACCACATCTATCCTTCCTCTGGGACATCTTATTTTACGCACTCTAGTCTCCCTTCAGGGAATATTTCTTATACAAACTCTTTACCCTTCAGTTTCAAATCTCTCTAGTCCATTTATTTTATTTTTAACACATCACACCATTATCTCTCGATGTCCTCGAAATATGACATCAGGTCACCTTCCATGTCTGCATGGTCTTCACTGTCAATTTCTTCCTCTTGTCTGTTGAATGATACATCCTTCTCTGTGTGCCTCTCTTCACTTGGGTGCACACTCTTATCTTCTTTCCATTGCCCCATATCATAGCTCCATGCATATTATTGTGTGTCATGGTCTACAACTACCATATTTTGTTGTTTGGTAGTTTTCTCCACTAGAACAATACCATCGTGCACTGTCATCCATTATTGGGTTACTTTTGTTTTCAGACTAGGATTAAATTATGAGCCCTCTCCATGAACTTTATTTTGTGCATCATATGGCTATCCTCTGATGCATGTTTCCTCTCTACTTTTGTGTTCTTCTTGAGTATTATTTATTAATTCCTCTACACACATATTCTCTATTCTTCAATACACCTCTAGTGATTTCTTCGCACAATCTTCTCTATGCTTTAAACTCTTTACTAAGTATTTCACTTCTCTCATTTGGATTCTCCACACCATAATACCCAGTCTCTTTTGATGGTCTTTCTCTAAATCCTCCAATCTAGTTTGAACACCTTTTATCTCATCCATCACTCTTTCAAAAAAATTTGTGACCTTTGCATCTGAGTAGTCCCCTTTTGTTTGTGGAATCTTTCCTTCTTATGAAATATATTTACCTCCTTTGGCTGCTACACTTATAAATCCTTTATTGCATTCTCTAGCCACCTTTCTCACGATGTAGAACAATACTCTCTACATGAGTTGTTATATCTCAAAAGTGCACCCTTGTTGAGAGATGGATGAGCACGTGTTAAGCTTTCTCTGAATCTCTCACTTTCGTAGATACAATGGAAAAACCTTACGTCTTTGGGTATACCTATTTTTAAAGTCTCTGGTATAAAGGTCAGTTCCTTTTTTATGTATCCTAAACTAATTTTTTGGGGTTTTAAGTGTAAAAAGATGACTGTAAATGAATTGATAATGAGGAGATACACCAAACATGTTGAGGGGTTTGACTGAGTACATGCACAATCAAATTGACAATGAATTTTGGATGGATAAACCAATAGTTTTCAATAGAAATATTAAGGCCAAACATTTTGTGTATTGAGGGAATGATTCACAACAACACAATAAGATAAACATGCACACTAATATTATGAAAAAATTACTAGATTTGCAGTAAGGTAAGATGATTAATCAACGAATTTAATATTCACAAGAATTAATGAGATATACATACCACTGCAAATAATTGGAAAGGTAGAAATCAATTCTCATTCAAGGGGCAGAATTGGTAAAAATTTTCTTCAACACTCCTATGTCCAAAAATTCCTCTTCTTATGCCTGCGATTTCACACAATATATAGAAATATTATTCACCCATCCAATCCTAAAAATTGGCTAAAATTTATACTTTCCCATGCATGCTAATTTTACACTTTTATCTTGAATAAGTAAACGAATAAAAATAGACATTCTAATTACAATGAGGCAATAATAGCCTTAGTTATAAAAATAAAATTGAGTCAAAGTGGATTTGACTGATCTATTTGAAATAAAATAGGATGAATAATTTGGCTAACAATATCCCTTGCTTGTTGTGTAATTCTTCTCTATTGTGCATGTAATCTTTGTCTTATTTTTCCTAATGTGACACTTGCAACTTGATCCACTTGCAATGATATTTTATCCATTCCCTAATTCTACACCTTTGGATGCACATGCAAAAATTTATTCTCCTTGTCTGAGCAAAAATAATTCTTTTATTTTTCAATATTTAGTAAAATTTTCACCCAATGTGTGGGGACTAGCTACAGGCTCTAATGTTGACACCTTTGCACTTCTCTAATTTAATCTTTCTTCTAGTGGATTACATGAAAACGATGCATGTGCAAGAATAATGTTTTTATTTCCTTTATCTAGAAAAATAATCATCCATGTGGGGAACACCTGTAGGCATATGCACAATAATAATATCCCTGCAAAAATATTCTTATTTCTCCTCTTTAACATGGTATGATGTTTATTTGGAAAATTTAATGTAAAATTTTGTAAAAACTAAGGTAAATCCTTACCCTTCTTTTGTATTGGGCATAAACATGTATTATCATGGAAATGACACCTTTACCTTAGCATAGAAAACATGTGGTCACCTTTTTAATCATCATGGGATATATGATTTCTCTGCCCCCTTTGGCAAATATTTAAGGTCTAAGACCTTAGTCTTTGGCATCTTTGACTATATACTTTGACTTCCCCCTCACATGTGGTCAGTCTCCTTTGATTATTTCATGCACCAATGGTGGTGTTGGATTTGTATAATTGGTGCCATTATTACATAGACCTTACCAAGGTCAATACAAATGATGTTCAAATCATGGGGTTCGCCCCCTTTTTGCATGATGAGTCACCCTTTATTTGTCGGTTACCATGTATTTGGACTGTGATAAGGTGTGTTGACCGTCAGGGTTTGCATGGAACTTAGTGATTGTAAAGTGACCATTGATTTTTTTACCTCTTCATCTCCACTGTTGATCATTTTGTAATGGTGTTTAAATTCTCATTGAATTTGAACCTCTGATCTCTATACTTGTGAATATGGCTCGTTGATTTATAATTCATGTGAGTTAATATTACTGTGGTAAGATTGTGGTTGCAATTTTTTGTGTTTGTTTTGTAACCCTCTATCTTAGCACTATCTGGATTTGTAAGTGTTTATTATATTCTTTGCAGTGGTCATGGTAGTTGAGTTGGGTTGTAATCTCGAATGTTGATCTTGTAGTGCATGATACTCATTAATGATCCTTAACTCATGACAATTTAGGAAAAAAAATTGAGTTTAAGGTTGAGTACAAGAACTCAAAACCCTATTATTCATTCATTCTGCATTTTTTGATAAACCAGGGTGAAGCCCGAGAAAAATGTTTTCTCGATCCCATTGATGCACCTCAAATCTCTCTGTGTCTATGTGAATTTGACTTCTATGAGGTCGTGAGTCTGATGTTTTACATTTGTCTTGAATGTTTTGTTTGGATGCTTGGTTCTAGCTCGGATGCCATGGAAAATTATGGAATTCTGATGTTGGAATCCAAGATTGCTTGTAAGATACTTCAAAGCTATGGGAAAATTATAAATTTCTACTGCCATTGTTAGCAGTTCAAAATGTAGGGGTTTCATCTTTTACTTTCTAGTGTTGATCAGAGTATTAGCCATGACTTTTAGATTTTTTTGGCTTTCATTTTCCAAATTAGGACTATTATTTTGTAAAAGTAAAACTCAGATTTCCATTCTTTACAGTGAGACTGTTTTACCATTTTGAGCTTTGTTTCTCACCTTGTGGGTCAATTTTTATTTTTTCTTGGTTATGTTGTAGAATAGCTCGCCATGAACCATAATCTTGATACATCTTCCATGGATGGTAACTGGAGCTAACGTAATATTATTTCCTTGTATTGGTTTCAAGATCTGGGTTTGCTTAATTCTCCATGGTTCCGTATAGTATTTTGTAGTGCCTTGAATCACCATTGTTGTTAATTATAGAATATTTTGAATGGAAATTTCTAATGAAGATTGTGGTTTTGGTGGCTTTACCTTCTACTTTCGCCTTTCTTTTTTAAGTAATTTACTATCTAAGACTCTAGATCTATATATTTTAAGATATGGGTATTTGGATTTCTTAACTAATCTGCTCATTCCTTGACACCTATGCATAGTAATATCCATTATTATATTCATCTTTCTAACTCTGTACTCAAGGATTCCTTTGATTTTAACGTCAAAATGGTAAGTATTTTTAGAGTTTCTCAATAGGTCTTTTAGGTATTTGTATTTTGTTATTCGTATATAATATAAAACCTCAGATCTTTGAAATACCCATCAATGGGTTTTTTCTTCACATTGAAGAAGATTTGGGAATTGTAAATGCTTATATTTATTTGATATCACCATTTTCCACCATTCTGAACTTAGGATTCTATATTTTTGAGCCTTTGAGCTCTAGTTATGCATGCTCGGCTTTGTGGGATTCATTGTCTTAATCTTTTGAGTCTTTATATCAGCTTTTATTGTTTGAGTTTGAATCCCTTAAGTTTTCTATTAGCAACATCAATTTGGGTTTTCATGTATTCCTACATTTTCTATAGCTTGTGACTATTGTTTCCATCTTGGGTTTAATGGTGAGTTTATGTAGAACTGCTCCATTTGTTAACTATGTTAAAGATATAAAAATTGCATTGTATGTATTTTAAAATATAATGTACACTTATTGATACCGGAAAGGTCTTCATTACAATCATCATGGTTTTCTCATTTTGTATGTTCAGAAACTATGAATTATCTCCTTCTCTTTAATTCTGCTAAAGAACAAAAAATGCATCTTGAGCTCCATTTGCATATTTACAAGAGTGTATCATTATGATGTTGTAGCTAGGGAATCGTAAATTTTATTTTGTTTCTCTGATACAATATACAACCCTCATTTGAATGATATACTTCTTTTCCTATTTTAAATTTATAACCACTTCTGTAGAAACTTCATGAATACACATCTCTTGTGTGGTTCCATAATATGACTTTTGATATCGTTCCTTGATTATATTCTTGGTACAATTTGGCATACTTCATTTCTTACACCATGCAACTGTTATTGATGATTCAATTTGTGCATAGTATGAAAATGTAAGATCTAGACTTACTTCGAAAGGATCTTCACTCTTATGCATTCTTACCAGTGTACTCAAACATGAAAGTATGAAGTATGAGAGTATAGTGAAAAATTGTACTTTACTTGGGGATTGTAATTAAGATTTACACTTTAAATTTTGTCATTGACAACCGAATATAACTCTAAAATGGAATCTGTAATCTACAATTGATCTTTGAAAGATTTTTAATTCTCAGACGAATATATCTTGAAATTATTTCCTTAATATTTGTACATTGAAAGTTGACCCGTTTAGTTCTTGAACTTAAACCATAATGATATGCATAGATGAAAGTGTTCTTCATTAATTTTGTAGCATCTCTTTTATGATTTCTGGCTTTTATGGAGTGACATATAGACTTATTCATTTTTTTGGAATTTTTCATTCTTTATCTTGTAAGATGCTAGAAAAAGGTTGAATTTAAAAAATTTCTTGAGTCTCTTGGAGAATGTGCATATCTAGAATACAACTATACCTCTTCTTTAGCACCTATATTTATTGGAACGTGTACCTTACAAAATGAAACATAATCTTATAATATTTCCATGGAAAGATATTTTGGTGAGCATTTTTTGAACCTAGAAAATCTATAGTGATGCAGAATTATGTTTATAATATCATAAAGCTGACATTTATGCTACTCTCCGCACTTATGAGGTAGTTTTTAATGTATCTTGCTATTATTTCATTCAGTTGTAAAATCTGGAATGGTTTGAGAGCATTGAATGTTTCATTTATGTTCAACTCCACTTGACTAAGAATTTTGCATTACTTTTTTCCCCCTTCTCTTCACTATGGATATATGAGCAAGTCTCTTTCAGTTGCATTTCCACCCTTGATCCCCTTTAGCATGATTGTAATTTTTATTCTTGAAATTTTAGCTAGATGACAATAGATGCATATTATTTTTGTACTGTCTATAATTTCAAGTATGCTTATTAAGAAAGTCCATCTATTTGATTTTGTCATGCTTCCTAAAAATGAAATTCTCCTTATGAATTATTTTCTGTACATGTTTCTAATTCTACTGTACTAAGATATGTTCTTTTTTATTCTCTCTTTCATCTATCTTGTATGTGCATTCCTTAAAAGATTTAGTTACTTGAAACTATGAACACATGGATATGAAAGGAACGATAAGAATATTGTTCCAAGCCGTGATCTTAGATGATAATAGAAACACCACATTAGATTTGCAAAATAGAAGAGATAATATACCATATATGGAAATCCATCATAATCCATAATTCTCAATACATTACAATATGATGACTAGAATTATTAAATAAATAATATGTACATATAGGAGGAGGGAAGTGCAAGTACTACCTAAATCAGTGGTGAAGAACTCCCACTAACTAGTATTGGTAGTTAAGTTAACTTCATAAGACTAGTAAGCTAACTCCACATAAACTGAGAAGCTAACTCAACACAACTGACAAGATAACTCCACACAACTAGTAATCCTAAGAAATCTAACCCAGCAAGTGTAGGGCTAATATAAGTGTAAGAATTATCCTAATAAAAAAATAAAAGGATAAATAATAACCTACACTAACAGCCTCCTGTAAGCATAGCTTAGGTGGGTAGAAAATAAGGTGAGTCCCGAAAACAAGGCTTGATGAGGTACCCACATACAATAACTTGAATAATTAGACACCAAAAGGTACACAAAAACAACAATAACAAAGTAGAGAGAGAAAAATCCTATTGCAAGATAACCTCAGAAGGTCGGCTCCAAAAACTCGTACAATGCTAAAGAAGTGGTACGGACTATGGTCTAAATCCACTTCTTGATCATATAACTCAAAAACAACTGACATTGGGATTCACCAGAGACTGTCAATGGAGTGATGTCGAAAATGTAAAAAAATCACCAAACATAATTTGATCAACTACTACAAATAGGTGTGTCACGATCCAAGAACAACCAAGGTAACAAGGAAAGGACATGAGATCCAAATAAAGAGGAGTGCCATGATCCAACAAAATCCAAGATAAAAAGGAAAGGACACGAAACCCAAATAAGTAGTATCAACACCACACCCTCCCATACTGCTAAATGAGTAGAGTGATACCACAAATCTGTATGAGTTGCCAAAATCAACTACTCGAACACTAAAAAACTAACACTGGGCTTCACCAAAATAGCTCCCCCATAAGAGATACTGTCAAAATGCCAAAAAAAAGTGTCGAAAATATAGATCCAAAATATCTCAAAAAACAAGAGAGATATAAATGTATACACTCATAGATACAAGAATGCAACACTTAAAAGTTTAGGATGTCGGGCTCAAATGAAATTGCATCCACAAGTGATCACAACACCCTCCCAAATTTGACACTTTATAATTGAATGCATGTAAATATTACAAGGAGTAACCGTACCTTTTACATTTGAAATATGTGTATAAAAATTTCACCAATACGTAGATCTTGAAAAAATACAAAATTTTGAAAAAATGATCACCTTAATCCAAGTTGTAGATCAAAAGTTATGAGCTCTATAAGGTTTTCTATTAAAATAATATTTTAATGCTGGTCTTTTTTTTAAAGGTACACGTGACACCCAAATGTCCAAAGAGTAAAATATTTCATCCACATGATACAGGCTTGCAACCAAAGGATAAAATTTTGCACCCAAAACCTAAAATGTCTAGACGGTAAATCATTGCATCTAGATGGTACATTTCAATATCCAATGGATAAAAAAATGCACCCAGAAGGTACAAATATACCTTTAGTGGATAAAATACTCCATCCAAAATAGAAATATCCGTAGGGTAAAATAATGCATCTGGAAGGTGCACGCTTATATTCAATGGATAAAAGAATACACCTAGAGGGTACAGATCTGCATCCACTGAATAAAAGACTACATCCAAAACTAAAATATCCAAAGGGTAAAATAATGCATCTAGAAGATAGACGCTTATATCCAATGGATAAAATAATGCACTCAAAGGGTACATAGCTGCATCCAGAATTGACTGTCTCAAAACACGGTCGAGTTTACAATCGATTCTAAAATTTTGGCACCTTCCAAATCCAATGCCGCACTCCGTTTTGCATAAAAATCTAAATACATGAAAATAATAAACCCTTGCATGCAAAGAAAAACTTACATATGGATGTCTACATCATCTATAGCTCTGATACCATGAAATAAACAATAAGAAGATTGTTTGAAGTTGTGATATTCAATGATAATAGTACACCACATTATATTTTCATAACAGAAGAGCTAAAAAACCATATATGGAAATCCATCGTAATCCATAATGCTCAATACATTACAATACAATGACTTGAATTATTCAATAAGAAAGATGTACATATAGGAGGATGGAAGTGCAACTATTACCTAAATCAGTGGTGAAGAACTCCCACTAACTGATACCGGTAGTTAACTCCATATGAATAGTAAGCTAACTCCACATAAATGAGAAGCTATCTCAACACAATAAGTAAGCTAACTCCACACAACTAGTACACCTAAGCAAGTAACTCAACAAGTGTAAGAATTATCCTAATAAATAAATAATAACCTACACTAATAGGATATAGAACAAACGTGGATCTCTAACAATATATCTTGTATGTCCATATGAACTTTTTTCTGGGAACTAGATATGAGGATGAAGCAATACAAGAAGCACAAGAGAACTAACTCAATCAATAAATGATGGGTTTCTTCTCTCTTCATTTTCTTATAATTTTAAGTATATGGTTCTTTTATTTTCCAGTACATATAAGTTACATCCCACGGCTTGTTTAGGTTGACTATACTTTTATACCTTATGAATAAATGAACTATTTTTGTGTAATAAGATGTATTCCTTTATTTTTTTGTACTTCCTTCATTTGAATGGATAATAAATTAACTTGTACAAATCAATACACTTAAATAATTCACTTAATCGTGGAAATAAATTAAAATCAAATGTACCTTATTGATGCTCATTTGATGACTGAATGCTTGTAAAACTGCCTTTTCCATGCTTTAAACTTGCAACTTGTTTATAGCTTTAGAGCATTATGTTTGATACATGTTTCCCTTCAAGCCTTCTTCAGGGCCTTACAATGGTATTTTATTCCTGTTGCATAGTTCTAACGAGGGTTACAAATGGAATGGATACATCTATGAGGAACAAAATTCTATAACTGATCTAGAGTTGTAGTTTTTATCCAAGTGTGACTTCAAAAAATTGTCCAAAACCAAACAATAAAAAATGTGTCACTTTTCAAGAAGGTTATTTCCAACGTCGTCTAACCACTGACCCATCAAATCTGAGAAACATATAACTGTTGAGTTGACCTTTCACACGGAGTGTACAAAATTCAACAGTTGCCTCATGTTTGGAAATGCTAGCTATTCCACCTTCTCACTTTCCCATAGGAAATAAATAGATATGGTACCAATTGATAAGGTTTTGGGCCTTCACTAGGTACTCGTCGAGCCTGCATATTCTCATTCCAGCATAACAGATGGAAAACTATTTATGTTTTCCTTTAATTTATTTCAATGGCCATAAGACATCTACATATAAATTATCCCCTAGGATTTTATCGTCATTTACATGGAGCATACAATCTTTTATGATGTTTCTTAAGACCATTCTATGACTGGAGTATGTGCAAACAAGAATATTCAGTATTCGTGGATCCAAACAACTCTTAGTTATCTTCCCTAATCATGTTAACTCAAAAATGGAGAACTCGTCCTCATTTTTATATATGTGAATTTTTTTATTTTCCCCACATCTCACTCCTCATTCAAATTACCTTTGGGGATGATTATCTTTGTAATGACCCAAAAATTTCACACATGAACAACACAGTAAAAGAAAGGATTTTTTTTTTTTGACTTACTTCGACACATAGCACGACACAACATGTCGTCACAAAGTTACAACCAACTCTAGGAACCACTTGTTACGGGGACGACCACAAGGTCAGCATGGAAACGTTCACACCCAAAAGGATAATACTTTTTTTTTTCTTTTTGACATGACAACAAAGAAGTCCAACCACAGAATACACTTACAATTAGGGCCAACCACGATGAGATATTCTTGAGGGTTATTTATTTAAAAAAAAGACATCTTGCAATTCTTAGCTTACGTTTTCAAGAAGGCTCAAGATATGATTCATACAATTCATCTTACTAAGCTAAGTTTATTCTTTTTACACTGAGTAATCATCTTTAAAACTTCTCTATTATGACATTTATTTTCTTAATTCGTTTATTTAGAGAAAGGGGGGGGGTAATTTAATCCCACAAGGCCATCTATTTACACTTACGCTACTAGAACTTTTTCATTCCCATATGACAACATGGGTTTGTGTTCAACACACTTAAGAGAAGAAAGACAAAGCACCTTGGAAAAAGTTTAGAGGGAGAAGGTTGAGTTGAAATCATCTTCAAGACCTCATTTGTTATTACCAAGATTTAATTGAAACTTGAGAACTTAACCAGAATTATTAAAGATTTTACTTCGGCTTTACTAAATGAGTTTTATAAAAAATAAAACAATTTACCATCCAATGGCTAGGAGATAGATTGCATGGTTTCTAAAGTGTTATCTCTTGCTTATTAAATCTTATTATCTTCCAGAACTAACCACAGATTTCCTTTAAGTTCATTTAAGAACTTCACCATGAAAGGGATAGTGTTCATGAGTGTAACTAGGGATATCAAGTTATATAATGTTACTTAATAAGGGATAGTTTCATCTTTGATCACCTATGGAATTACATGTTATCCAGTTGGTCACCTCTACACTAATTTATTTGCAATATAAATTTTAGTTTAATTTCTATAAGTATTAAACAACCCATTTTATTTTTACTTATAACACACTATTACTAAGTTTTAGAAAGATTTAACTCAACATTTAATCATAGGGATAAAGTTTAACAATACTCATTTACAAACACGAAATAAGGTTACATCAACTCTTAGAATACCGATAATCCATTAAGGTCACTCAACAAGTGGTAAACAAATTTTCTTTTATTTTCAATGATATACAGAAAATTCAAGGTTCCAAAGTTAAGATGACATAATCCACGATACAATACACTAAGACAATGATCCTCTACTAAAATTTCCACTAGATGTTATCAATAGTTGAATAATATAAAAAGGATTCATATAAAAGAACTTCTCACTGAGGTTTATGTAAAAATCTACAAGTCTATCCCTCATCTACTCGCAAAATCCATCTGCAACAAATTTTTCCACAAGAGTCAGTTCGCGAGAACTGAGCAAGATAAGGCTACACAAAACCACCATAACTATTATCTAACAATACCACAAAAGGAAGCACTTTATTAAAAGAATTGGGTCAAACCTCTAAACACTATCAACACATCAAGTTATAATAAAGTCTCTATCATGCCAATGAAAGAAGGAGATGACCTTTTACTTCAGCTAGGAGTAAAAGCAACGAAAGTATAGCAATCGTATGAGAATGGCCCTTGGCCCTATAAGGAGAAATAAACAATCTAACAAAAACAGAATTCCCATCAAGTAAGTAATTAAACAATAATTACAAGATTGATATTTTTGATATATATAGACAAACCATCTAGAAATTTATCAAAGGTACCAAACGCATAGGCTAAAATAATATATTCCTAAAAGAACAAGAGTTGATCGGCCCAAGAAAGGGGAACCACGGGTTTCAAAAATTAACACAAAAAGCCATGTATAATTGAGTTTCAAACCGGAAATCAAATAGATTATACACACAACATAAGTTTCAAAGTGAAGGCAAAGTATACTAGTTTTGACCATTAACTCCAAAAGATTTTCCAATCATCTAAGAAGGGTCCAAGTCTTACAGGCTAGTAGCAAACACGCGAGAGAAGAAGGGAGTTCCATCAAACAAGAGTATATAATAATGTCATCAACAAATTTTATAAAACTGAAGATTTGCAAACCTCCACAACAATTCTAGTGTTTGGTTAATTTAAAATAAATTAACTATTTCCCAAAACAACCAAATTTTAAGGCAGCACTTGGTAACACAGTCAACCATCACACATAGATACAAACATAATTTCTAAGCGACATTATCAAAACAAAACATTCCGATATGAATCCATAAGACTATCAAATGAAAGATGAGTTTTTCCCGAGGATTAATCACATTTAAGGAAATTCCCATCACAAAATATTAAGGTAATTACGTGCATAAAAACCGACCAATATTAATTAATAGCATTAACACTACAAAGGAGAAATAATGCAAGTTAGGAAAAATAGAAGAGTGCCATCAACAATAATTCTGAGAGGGGGATTAGACCAAAACTATTCTAGTGTCAATGAGGTACTGGATTCGCACAAAGAAACCTCGAGCTTAGTTGATCTGAAAAGCTAGTTATGGTTCAAGTTGATAGGGATGGTCAAGGTACTTTTTGAGGATGGCCTTAAAAGCCTAGAAACAAGATGAAAGATAATATAAGAGTCTAAACACGCAAGACGGAAAATACATTGCACACAAACCTTTTCATTCTAAAATTTTTAATACCGAAACTCTAAGTTGGCTAGCCCACGCATTGCTCACACTAATCCTACAAGCTTTCTTTCTCTATGCCAAAAGGTTATCAAAGGGACTTGCGAAGGAGCTAACAAAAAACGTCAAAGACAAAACTTGGGTGCTAGGGAGGGGCTTCCTAGTTATTGTTATCAATGAATCACAACACCCCTGGATGTTGATCAGATTTCTAGTTTGATCATACTAGCATCCAGTGTGATTGGATAACATGGGTACTATCTCCAAGTTGTGGGACTTGCTACTTGAGATAGACCTCCAGAGAAAGATGGTTCTTGCTCCTAAACTACCTTCCACAGTCTACTCTAATGCAGGGGAAACTAACTATTCTAATCTAAATTTCCAAGGGACCAAGAGAGAGAGAATGCATAAAATGAAGGCCTACACTAAAGCGGTGATACACCAGAAAAGGAGGGTGTGAGATTATTCTCCAAATGTGTGAAATACAGAGGCAAAGTGCACACTAAAAGAGGTGATGACAGTTCTCCATAATCTAGAAAAATGCAATCACGATGATATTCCAAGCATACACAATGGTAATGGATCACTGCAAGAAAATAATAATAGACAAAATATTCTTGTAGAAAGATTAAATGGGCAAGAAGAATGCAAGAAAACACAGCAGGGGAAGATATATCCACAAACTGATATCTTATTGCTTCATGATATGCACAGTCCAATCTATTACAGGATAAGGGCCTGGATCACCATGCAAGGAGTCCACTATAAGGTCCTACAGCACATTGGATTTACAAAGAAATTTTGACAGATCTTTGCTATCTGAAAACTCTCTCCTTTACAATGAGCACAACACTCCAATTTATAGAAAAATGAGAAGGGAAAGAGAAGGAAAAATGGAAATCCCGAAATCTGTCCTTTAACCACCTGTAAGAGGCATTAAATGGAGTCATATGATTATAAATTACTTGCAAAAGGCTCCCCATACTTTCCCATGTGCTGCAGCAGAGAAAGAATGATGACCATAGCCTCTTAATTGCACTCCCAACTACCAAATGAAACACTGTTATGAACCCGGCGACGTTTTCTTAACAATATCGACCAATTTCTCATGAAATCCATAATTTCTTGATTTCTGTGCATCGGGCTCAGAACCACGATTCCAATGGTACCAATTTTTGTACAATTTCGTTAAGAAATGAAAACGTTATGGCCTTCTGAGTGCGGGTAGCTATTGTGGGCCTGACAGGCGTTTTCTGTCATTTGACGGGAATGAGCATTAACTGATTGGAGCCGAATATATTTATCTTATTTAAATATATATATCCTCATTAAAAATATTAAATCCAGTTTTTGGATTGTAGAGGACGTCACGCTTGTTCCAGAAAGACCAATTTTGTGAAAATCGGAGCTCGGAGTCAAAAGTTATGACCGTTTGAAGTTTCCGGACCAAACATTGACTTTTCTTCTTTTCCTTCGGCCGCTTCGGCTTTTCGCGTCCCACGCGTCCCTTTGGTATAGATTTCCTAGTATGAAAGTCCTCTGTTTCACCCAGTTCACGTCCACCGCATACTCTTGTCCCGCTTGCTCCCGGACTGTCTGGGACAAATTCTTCCGATTCGCCTGGTTCAGCCGGTTCGCGTACTTTTGTCCCAACTGTCCCAGACTGTAGTTCCCTATTTCAGCTGATTCGGTCGGTTCACGTACTTCGCATACCTTCGGACCAACTATTCTGGGCTGCCTTAAGTCTTTTCAGCCAACTCGCGTCCTCCGCGTACTAACTGCCCAGATGTCCCAGACTGCCTGTTTCAATAGTTAGTCAATTTTTTCCACTTTTCGGCCAGTTCGTATTTCCGCGTCCCGCGCGTCCCGACGTCCCAATTGTCCCGAATTCTGCGTAGACCGCCTGGCGGCCTTTCGGCTGGTTCACACCCAGATGTCCCTCATGTTCCGACTGTTACGAGGACTAGGACTTAGCCATTTTTAATGATTTTTTCTGGCCTAAGCTTGTTTTCTGCAAATTTTTCACCTTTTCTCAGATCTTGCTCTCTTCTACTTGGACAAGGGAGTTAGAAAAAATCTGAGGGGGACCCTAGAAACATGACTTTTTTCCCTGACTCAATCTATTTTCCCTGGGACTTGAGAATTTAATGCATGTTATCAATATTTACCCTGGGGGGTGAATATTGGATAACAATTTGGCGACTCAGCGGGGTTACCTGCCTGCTAGGTAGAACAGCCAGCTGCTTGTAGCAATCCATTGGGCATGGAGTCTATTTGATAACCTCCCAGCTGATCTGAAATTTGAAAACCTGTGTCCTTTAGCCATTTGAACATTTGTTGAGCTGGTTTTCTCATGGCTGCAAATTCTTTTTCAGGAACCTGATGAACTGCAAACATGCACATACTAGAAGCAATAGGACATGTGCACAAGCACTTAGGGAAATAAAAAACTGCTCTAACAGTAGTACAACGTGCATAAGCACTTAGAGGAATGGAAATTTTAAATTAATATTTACAAGGGTGAAAATCTATCTTTCTAGTAGCAACATTTGAGATAGATCCCATTGACCGGAATCTACAATTCTTCACCATCCAACTTAGCCAGTCGGAAAGCATTGCTACCATTGCATTCAATGATCATGTACAGGCTACTCCAGATGGCATCAAACTTGGAGTGCTTTCCCAGTTTTACACGATCAGCATCCCACTTCAGTACCAAATCTCCAGTTTGCAATATCCTGGCCTTAGCTTTCTTGTCAAAACTCTTTTTGACCGATGCTTTATCCTTTTCTATGGTCTGTATTGTGTGCTCTCTTGTCTCTTCTAATTCCATTAGCTCTGCATACCTGATTTCCATAGGTTCAAACTCAGCTAGTTCCAACTGTTTTATGAGTTCCAATGCTGGCAACTCGAGTGATATGGGTAGAACTGCTTCTTTCCCGTACACAAGCTTGTATGGAGAGCTTCCTGTAGACCTCTTGGGTGTGATCCTATCAGCCCATAGGGCTGATTTGAGCTTTGTGTGCCAAGTTCTTTGATTTTCATCTAGAGTCCTTCTGATGATTCTTAGTAGGTTCTTGTTTATAGACTTGGTTTGGCCATTACCTTGAGGGTAATATTTCGAAGAAGTGCTGAGATACACACAATTCTTGATAGCCCATTCAGTGATCTTTGTGCCAAGGAATGCCAATGCGTTGTCAGATATGATAGTGGTAGGGGCACCAAACATCATGACTATCCCTTCATAGAAATCTAAGATATTAGATTCATTTTCCTCCTTGAGTGCCACTGCTTCAGTCCACTTGGTGAAATAATCCGTTGCTGTAAGTATCCACTTGTGGCCTTGACTTGAATTGGGATTGATGACTCCAATGAAGTCCAGTCCCCATTGCATGAATGGCTGATCCACTGAAATCGGATGAAGGGGTAGTGCTGCTAACCTTTCTTTCCCCGTGAAGAATGCACATTTCCTGCATTTCTTGACCCATGAGTAGCAATCATTGAACACAGTAGGCCAATAGTAACCAGCTTTCATGATTTTGAGAGCTGTCACTCATGGAGCAAAGTGGCCTCCTGCTTCCCCGTCATGGAACTCGTGCAAGATATTCTCAACTTGACCTATTCCAATGCATCTTAATAGAACACCATGGATGTCTTTCTTGAACAAGATACGATTAATGAGTACATACGTGATAACTTGTAATCTAAAGTATCTCCTCTTTGGTTTGCTTACTTCTGGAGGGCACAAGCCTGTTTGGAGGTAATGCACAAGGTCTTGAGTCCAACATGGAATGAGTGCATCATCAGCTGGTTTTTCTTGATCATTCTGTAGTAGTAGGATGGCATCTTCTTCACTTTTTGACCCATCTGGTTGTTTGGAAGCGAGCTGTTCACACAAGCCTTTACCATGAACAAGCTTAGTAACTTTTATTTCAATATCATATTCCATCACCTGAGTCATCCAACCTGCTCTCATCTCATTTAAATCCTTATTTAGGAGGAAGTCCTTGACACCAGCATGAGACACCAGCAGTTGGATCTTATTGTTTGAGACCAAATGTCTGAACTTCTTCAAGCTCCTGATGACAGCAAGGACATGCTTTTCAATGAAAGAATAATTTATTTCGTAATCTTCCAATGTTTGGCTGAAGAATGCTATGGGCTGTTCTGAACCTTCTCTATTCAGCTGTGTCAAGATAGCTGAGATTGTGTCTGATCCTCCAAACGCATACAACATGAAGTCCTTTGAGAAATCTGGGTTGATAAGAGTTGGAGCTTGTGATATTGCATGCTTGATGTTTTCAAAACTCTCTTTTCCTTTTGCTGCCCATTTGAATGCCAGACTCTTCTTCAACATCATTGTTAGAGGCTTCACAAGAGTGGCGAAATTAGGCACAAATTTACGGACAAAGTTTATCCTTCCTAAGAAGCTTTGGAGAGATTTCTTATGGTGTGGCAATGGAAGCATTTGGATGGCTTCAACCCTTTTAGGATCAATTGTTAGCCCTTCCCTAGAGACAATGTGGCCCAACAATTTGCCTTCGTGTGCCAAGAATACACACTTCTTTGGATTCAATGACACTCCGAACCTTCTACACCTCTGAAACACTTGTCTGAGGTGAAAGAGATGGTCTGCTGCATTCTTTGAGAAGACATTGATATCATCTAGGTATACCAGCACTATCTTGTTGATCAATCCTTTGAACGCCATATCCATAGCTCGCTGAAATGTTGCTCCGGCATTTGACAGTCCAAATGGCATCTTCTTGTAAGCATATGTGCCCCATTTTGTAGTGAAGGCCATTTTGAATTGATCTTATTTCACCATTATCTGATTACAGCCTGAATATCCTTCTAGCAATGAAAACCTTTCTGAACCAGCTACAACTTGCAATATTTGTTCCATTGATGGAAGCGGATAATGATCTTTGAGTGATGCTCTATTTAGATCGCGAAAGTCCACACACAATCTTATTTCTCCATTTCTCTTTCTTACCAGCACCAAGTTTGCAACCCAACTTGAGTGTTTGATGGGGAAGATGATACTGGCCTCAATGAGCTTGCTTAACTCTTTTCTCATGAGAGGTTCAATATGAGGATTTACTGGCCTTTGATTTTTCCTGACAGGCTTGGATTCTGGATCTAGCTCAATATTATGTTGTGCCAACTTTGGGTTGAAACCTCTTAAATCTTTGTAAGTCCAAGCGAAGACATCTGGGAACTCTTGACAAAGCTGAACAAAATCAGATTTCTCTTGTGGAGTACTTACTTTGCCAATTTGCAATGTCTTGCCTTCTTCCACTAAAATAGGCTCTGAATCTTCACCCTTTACTCGAATGTTCGCTTTCTCCTTCCGGAATTGATCATTCAGGTTGAAGATTGATTCCAATGTTATGAGGCCTTTTGGCAGCTTGTTGGTTCTCAGCTGCACCAATTGGTCACCATACTGCTGCCCCAGCTTGTCTTGATTCCTAGCGGAGAACTCATCTTCTTCTTGTAGGAAATTAACAATCTGCTGATCATTCTCGAAGACTTGCCAACTTGTGTTGTTATCCGGAACAGCTGGTCTCACAACCACTTTGATATGAGGCTGAGTTTTCTCACTTTTGATACTTTCTACAACATCAAACGCAGCCCCAATTGCTGCTAGCCTGTCAGTGGCTTCATTCTTTTTTCTTGGGATGGAATTGATGCTAAAAGCTTCAAAATCCTCAATAAGATCCCATACCTGATTTTTGTAGTTCTTCAACAGATCATTTTTGGTAGCATTTTTTCCTTTGACTTGGTTTACGATCATCTCACTATCACCAAATACTTGTAAATTCCTGATTCCTCTCTTATTTGCCCAGTGCAATCCATGAATTAAGGCTTCATACTCAGCTGTGTTGTTTGAATAGGAAAATTGGAAACGGAAGGCTGAGTAATACCTTATACCTTGCGGTGAAATGAGCATAGCTCCTCCTCCTGCACCTTGTCTACTCCTTGACCCATCAAAGAACAATTGCCATACTTCATTCTTGTCTTTATGATCTGGCTTGGTGATGCTGGGGAGAGGTTGATTCTCTTCATGTAAACAATAAACTCCTAGCTCAGATTCTTCTATTTCTTGATAAGGATCAAAAGCATGCACCTTGCTTGCCCATTCATCAAGAGTCAAATCTGGGATGCTTCCAACCTTGGTGTCAGCTTCATCAGTGCTTGGATAATCTTCTTGATCAAATGCTGAACAGTTGGTATTGATTTGGCTTGGAGTGTAAGGCTCAATATGAAAGTTTGCAATAGGTTCAGATCTGATTGTGGCCTTAGTTCCATATCTTGTTCTGAACAACATGTGTGACCAATCCAGCCGAAACATAGCCTCCAATTTTAGCAGTGAAGTCTCTTGACAAGCACAATGCAAAGAGTGGTGGCAGGTCTATGACTGACACATCTTGTAACACTGTTACGTTGGGACATGCATGCAGTGTGAGGCTCAAACCTTTGATTACTCCAACCGTTGTCACTGCTAGTCCCGTCTAATTGCACTACACCCTTGGAGATGGTTTCATATTGGAGTCCTAGCTGATCAGCTATCTGTTTTGGCATGACTGAGCTGCTTGCTCCCGAATCGATCATGCATTTATGCACCAACTTGTCTCCTATGATCAATGAAACATAAAATGGAGGGGACTTCAACATTTTACCTTGCTGTCCTCCATGATTTCCTTCAGGTTGGGCAGCATTTGTGAGTACCTTCTCTTGCATTTGGACCTGTTGATTTCAAGTTGACCAGTCCTTCATGGCAGCTTGCAGCAAATCTCTCTGGCCTGGGATAAATAATGATTCCCACATTGATATGTTTACATTTGTCTTCTTCATCTGATCAATGATACTGAATGGAGATGAAGTATCCCTCTGTCTGTCCCTTGGCTTGCACATTCATCCCTTGCACGATGGGCAGCAGCAACTGGCATTTGGGTTGGCCTAGGGGCTGTTTTAGGCAATCCTTGCGTGTTTGGAACTATGCATTTTGTTTGCCAGTGGCTTGTGGAGTGGTAGAAGGTTGTGGATTACTTGGAGCTAATGGCTGTTCTTCGCCCAAATTTATCCTCTTTAACCTTGTGTTGGCTGCAACACTTTGAGAGGGTATTTGATTCACACCACAGAAATCTTCAGCCTGCCAATTGATAAGAGTAGTTTCGTTCGGAGATGTTCCTTGTTGAGGTGCTCCTTGCTGCTGATCTTCTTCGTGGCTGGACTCTTGCGACCCACCAATGGTTTGCACCATTAGAGCCTGATTTAATGCACCATTAAAGCACATTGATTGGTTATGTGGCTGACTGCACGGGAAAAACCAATCATATTCTTGGGCCATGTTATTTTGGACAGGCACCAAAGCTCTGGATGCAGATGTAGCATTGGGATTATAGGGCTGAAATGGTTTGTTGGTAGGAGGCCTTGCTTGATTCTGATTTGCAGCTGGATTGGGTGGTCTTTGAGGTTGATATGGCTGCCTGTTAGGTTGAGCTTGAGGCTAATATGGTCTAGCACTTTGAGCTTGTTGTCTTTTGATAGTAACCAGCTCATTTCCCAAATTTTGCAATTGTTTCATGACCTCTTGGAGTTCACTTGAAGCACTAGAGGATGAAGTAGAAGCCTCGTTTGAAGTTTGATTTCTAGGAGTTGGGAATAGGAGCCAAAGTGGGTGCTTGACTAGTGCTTAGATTTTCTAAGTTTGGATACAAGGGAATGGGAGGCCTAGGAGCTAGTTTACCAGCTTGAATAAGACAATTTTCAGCTCTAATGGCAATGCTATAAGCAGCAGGTAAGGTTGTGCCTCCCATAGATTGAATTAACATAGAAATATCAGAATTCAAAGCTTTAAGGTAATATAGAAAAGCACCTTCTGCTGTTGGCCTGACTGCCACTGGAATCCTATCCAAAGACCTTTGAAATCTGAAGTTGAAGTCAGTCAGCTGCTCGTTGGGGGCTCTCTTGATAGTTGTCAATTGTTCTAGTAGAGACAAATTGTCTCCCTTCTCCCCAAATTGTTCATAGAGAACTATGCATAACTGATTCCAATTTGTGATAAAACCAGCTCCAAGGCTCCTAAACCATTGCAATGCCTTCCCTTTGAACGAAGATGCCAGCAATTTGACAGCCACATCCATTTCATTTATCTCATGGATTGCACAGACGTTAGCAATGTTTTTGACATGATCACCAGGAGTGGTATGATTTTCTCCAGTGAAAAATGGAATGTTCTTCAATGCTGCAATTGGAACTAGATTCTGCGCATTGAGGGCAAGTGGGCTGCTGCCAGTGAAATTAACAAAGGGATTTAGTGGTTGCGCCATTCTGATTGGCCTGAGAACCCTTGTTGATGTGAGAAAAGGTCTACCAGGTGGAGGTGTAGACAAATTTCTATTAGGTGGAGACGCAGATCTTTGAGCTCTTCTTCCCCTTCTTTCTCTACCTGGAGATAGGTGTAGATAAACAAACAATCCTTCCTCCCTAGTTCTTGACCTGGTCTGTATTCTTCTCATAAATTTGCCAGGCTTCGGACTACAGAAACCAGTGGATTATGCCTCTTTTGGAGTCGCCAGATGTGCGATTTTAAAGCTCCTTCAAAGCTGAAACTTACAACAAGTGCACATCAATCTTGTTGTAATGAAAGTAAAGACCTCTAAGCTCCCACCAGGTGTGCCAGAACTGTTATCACCAAATCACAACACCCCTGGATGTTGATCAGATTACAAGTTTGCATCATACTTGAACTCACGGTGTGATTGGATAACATGGGTACTATCTCCAAGTTGTGGGACTTGCTACTTGAGATAGACCTCCAGAGAAAGCTGGTTCTTGCTCCTAAACTACCTGCCACAATCTACTCTAATGCAGGGGAAACTAACTATTCTAATCTAAATTTCCAAGGGACCAGAGGGAGAGGATGCATAAAATGAAATCCTACACTAAAGCGGAGATACACCAGAAAAGGAGGGGTGTGAGAGTAGTCTCCAAATGTGTGAAATACAGAAGCAAAGTACACACTAGAAGAGGTGATGACAGTTCTCCATAATCTAGCAAAATGCATTCACGACAATATTCCAAGCATACACAATGATAATGGATCCCTGCAAGAACATAATAATAGACACAATATTCTTGTAGAAAGATTAAAGGGGCAAGAAGAATGCAAGAAAACACAGCAGGGGAAGATACATCCACAAACTGATATTTTATTGCTTCATGATATGCACAGTTCAATCTATTACAAGATAAGGGCCTGGATCACCATGCAAGGAGTCCACTACAAGGGCCTGCAACACATTGGCTTCAATAAAAAGAAATTTTGACAGAGCTTTGCTATCTGAAAACTCTCCCCTTTACAAATGAGCCCAACACTCCAATTTATAGAAAAAATGAGAAGGAAAAGAGAAGGGAAAATGGAAATCTCGAAATCTGTCCTTCAACCACCTGTAAGAGGAATTAAATGGATTAATATGATTATAAATTACTTGCAAAAGGCTCCCCATACTGTCCCATGTGCTGCAGCAGAGAAAGAATGATGACCATCCCTCTTAATTGCACTCCCAACTACCAAATAAAACACTGTTATGAAATCGGCCAAATTTTTTATAAAAAATATCTATTGAATCTCTCACCAAATCTAGAATTTCTTGATTTTTGTGCATCGGGATCAGAGCCACAATTCCAATGGTACCAATTTTGTGTGATTTCGTTGAGAAATGCAAAAGTTATGGCCTTCTGAGTGCGGGCAGCTATTTTGGGTCGGGCAGGCGTTTTCTGTCATTTGACGGGATTGAGCATTAACTGACTGGAGCCGAATATGTTTCTCTTGATTTAAATATATCTACCCTCATTAAAAATAAGAAATCCAGTTTTTGGATGGCATAGAGGACGCCGTGCTCGTTCCAGAAAGTCCAATTTTGTGAAAATCGGAGCTCGGAGTCAAAAGTTATGGCCGTTTGAAGTTTCCGGACCAAACGTTGACTTTTCTTCTTTGCCTTCGGTTGCTTCGGCTTTTCGCGTCCCACGCGTCCCTTTGGCCCAGATGTCCCAGTACGAAAGTCATCTGTTTCGCCCGGTTCAGCCGGTTCGCGTCCGCCGCGTACTCTTGTCCCGCTTGCTCCCGGACTTTCTGGGTCAAAGTCCTCTGTTTCACCCGGTTCGGCCGGTTCGCGTACTTTTGTCCGCGTACTCTTGTCCCGGACTGTAGTTCCCTGTTTCGGCCGATTCGGGCGGTTCGCGTACTTTGCGTACCTTCGGCCCAACTGTTCCGGGCTGCCTTAAGTCTTTTCGGCCGACCCCGCGTCCTCCGCGTACTCACTGCCCAGATGTCCCAGACTGCCTGTTTCAACAGTTAGTCAATTTTTTCCACTTTTCGGCCAGTTCGGGTTTCCGCGTCCCGCGCGTCCCGACGTCCCAACTGTCCCAAATGCTGCGTAGACCACCTGGCGGCCTTTTGGCCGGTTCGCGCCCAGATGTCCCTCATGTCCCGACTGTTGCGAGGACTAGGACTTAGCCATTTTTAATGATTTTTTCTGGCCCAAGCTTGTTTTCTGCAAATTTTTCACCTTTTCTCAGAACTTGCTCTCTTCTACTTGGACAGGGGAGTTAGAAAAAATCTGAGGGGACCCTAGAAACATGGCTTTTTTCCCTGACTCAATCTATTTTCCTGGGACTTGAGAATTTAATGCATGTTATCAATATTTACCCTGGGGGGTGAATATTGGATAACAGTTATCGTAAACTTACTTCCATGATATCAAAAATACAAGTTTGATCAACATAATAACTTGCAACTCAATCGCAGAGAAGAATTAATACATAAACAAACAGATGAAGGTCTATCACTCGAGCAAGAGAAACATAACACCCAGAGGAGAGGGCACACACATCCTTTCAACCAAAATACTGACAATGATAAAAGTTAAAACAAGAAGAAACAAGCAGAAAGGGGAGACCTCCCATCATGACATCCAACTGAAAAAAAAATGCAAGGAAAAAGTGGCTCGATTTCACAATAATTTTAAATATAGTGACAGTAGAAGAGAGTAGAAATATCTTGCCTTTTTCTCCAGATTCATCTTCTCCCTCCTACCTCTTCCATTGCTTTGGACGCCCTCCCGAAATCCCACACCCAATAAAACATGCCAGACTGAAGAGGAAGCCAGTGGAAGCTGGAAACGTGGGAGGAGAAGAGGCATCCATCGTCCAAGTCACAGAGGAGAAGATAATGAAAGGAAGAGGGTTCGTTGCAGGAAACAGGAACAAAAATGAGCAGAGGGAAAAAGAAAAGCACCCAAACATACTTCCCTCCTTCCAAGGGCTAGCAGTGCAATAAAAACGCCCTGACAGAAAGGATTTCTATGGCCTCTCTTCCCATGAAACCAGTTAAAAAAGATAGATAGGAATAGGTGCGGCATCCATCCATACGCACAGGGAAGAGGAGGATTTCCAACAAAAAAAAAAAAAACCACAAGAGCCGAAGCAAAACAGTCTGCCACGTTTTCCAGCAAGTTCAAAAATGTAAAGCAAAAAGTGCTTCATGAATATTCTGATAAGAAACAGATCCATGCCTATGAGATTATCTTCCATGAGTTACATCGTAAGACAAGTAAGATCTCAATAGAGAATCTTTACAATAAACTTCATCCGGTCTCCTTATAACACTCTCACTGTCACAAAGTCGATTTTGATAAAATATCTTGAAGGAGAATCTCAAATTTGAGGATGCATTTGATACTGAACAGATAACAACATAGTTGAACAACCTGCTTGTTGGAAGTGCTCGAAAGGCTTCAGTTATACTGCAACATGCCTACCACCTAGCTAACTCCTGTTCCATGCTGTTGCTGTGGATCCCCGACAAGAACACACCTCACAGCACCCAAAGGAAGTGGAGGAAACACGCCTACTTCACTCGCTGGTAGCTGTGCACGGCCAGCAAAAGAAAAAAGCGATCCCTTTTTCCCCCACGCGGCCAGGGCAGGAAGAAGGAAGGTGTCCAGGAGGAACCATGAAGAAAACACCTTGACAGAGAAGGTTTTTCTGGCCTCTCAACCACTCCACACGCAATCCAAAAAATAGGAAAAACTCACGCGGTCAAAGAAGGATAATACAGGCAGCAAGGGATGCAAGAGATTTGTAAATCATAATTAAATGAAGGTGGGGCGGCTGGCAGAGGCAACGCCAGTGGGAGATGGCCACGCACCAAGTCTAGATGGTAGAAAGGGGTGAGGGATGGTAGAACCTTAGGCACAAGAACCTAAAATTTTGATTTTAATTCAGTCTCCTCCAACCTGCGCCACACACCTACCCCCTTCTTTCCATGCAACCACAACATTCCTTTATTTATTTATTTATTTTTACTTATATTTTATTTCATTTCATCTTATTTTTATATCTATACATGTATATATATAAAGAAATAATAAACCAGGCTTCGAACACGCAAATTTCCATTAAATAGGGAAAAAGTAACGGTCGCCGCGGAGGCCAACACAGGAAGCGTCAGCAACGACATGAAGGGGGGGGGGAGAAAAAATTAGAGGTTACACTCAAGATGAACGCGGAGCAAAGACTACCATGGCGCCAAGACGGGCAACCCATTCTTCAGCGTGGGACGGGGTTTGTCCTACAAAACGATTAGACAAAACAACTAGAAGAAATGCTATAGAGACACAGAATATAAAATATCGATGATGATCGAAATTAAGGTAAAATAATAATACTTATAAAATAAGGGCCGATCGATCATTAAATTAAAATAACATCATTACCATTACATATTATAATTATATATATAATTTCTACCCACACTAATATTGACCAACGATTGAGTTAATAATGCGACAACAAGATCCCCTTGTAAAAGGATAACGCACAGGAAATTACACAGTCCACAAAAGGGAGGTGTCGATAACGACTCGAGGATGCCAGAAGGAGAGGGGAGGTGCTAAAACATCACTGAGACATGGTCTAAGACAACAGAATTACACACATTCGTTCGACGCCCAACAAGGGAAAGGTCACTACGCTAAGAACCTAGGTAACCGCCAAACAGGGCATTACAATCTTCTTCTATAAACTTCCATATTCTCCTACACACATTCATATTTGAATTTATATTCATTAGTGCTCCAACCTACCATGCCTCATCTTGTGCCATGTCGATCTGGACACTGGATTTCCTAACCCTCCATCCTTGTTAACATCACTCTTCGATAACATCTGACACCCTTTTTTCCTTGAAATACCAACTCCAATTTTTCTATGCACTTATTTCCTTTTGTGTTCCTTTCCACAACTCTCTTCTTTTTCATGTGTTCATTTTATCTGGGATCCACATTCATTATTCTTCTACACATCATTTTTTGTCTACTTGTTATTCTAAAATATTTATGCTCCTTTGGTCTTCTAGGATGAGTCAAAACACTAGAAATATATCAAAATCTTATGTGTGTCTCCAAATCTTCTCTAATCTGATGACCATTTGTGTATCCTCCATGCACTATACCTTCCGTTTAAGTCACAGTGCCAAAATATTGCTCCCTTCTATGACATATATCTTCTACTTTTTTGTAATTTTTCTCTTCTTCACTTTGTGTGCCATCATTCTTGCACACACCCATAATTAGAAAAAAATTTACAGCATTACACTAGACCTTTGATGCTCTTACATCAACAATACTCACTGTGGAGATGATTGAATCTTCAAAACCCTAGATGGTGAAGGAGTCATGTAGAAAAACATTAGGTGGGTTGTGGGAAACCTTATGCACAACCTAACATTGGATATATAAAGAGTATGCATTAATAATAATAATCATAAATTTGTAAAGTAATGTGATTTTACTTGACCTTTTGCCTGTCTCAATTTGAGATGATGTGGTTTTTATTCTTGTGGATTTGAATGGATGATTGTGCTATAATTAGTATGTTGAGAATGTGGAGCTCAAGGGAGTCTAATAGTAGATTTAATTGTGATTTATCTTATTATTTTTCTCATTGGAATGGTAGCAGTCAAGTAGATGGAATTCTCTCTTTAATGAGAGATGAAATAATTACTTATATGTGTTCTAGATCTAGAAAACTCTATAAAGGATGAGTAAAAGTGTAAAAAAGATATTTAAATAAAGAAAAGCACCGTTAGAGGGAAAGGGAGAAAAAGGTCCATATTTTCTGATAGCATATGGGGGCTATGGCCGTTTGTACAAGTTATGGTCCTACATCTATGTACAAGTAATTTGAAATTGGGAACTGTAGTGTGTTATGGTATAGCCTTATTTAGTGGAATAGTATGACTGTTATGCTAAAAATCTAGCATTTTGTCAGAGTTTATGCAGCAGGAGAATCAAATCAACACAGAGAAATAACGATAAAGATATTCTATTCAGCTTTTAATGAATTACATTCACAGGCTATTATATAGCCATCTAAATAGGAAAATTGCTTCCTTCAAAATAAGAAGTCAAGTAAACAACTTACTCGTTTAAATATTTTACGAGTTTAACAAACAAACCACTAAGCTATATGATTTGTTTAAATAACAACTCATTTACATCATAATATTGTATTTACTACTATGTAAGTATAATTAACCCAAACATTATAAAATAAGTCACACAATAATAATGTGAGCACTAAAACAATATTTTCCTAACATTCCCCCCTTTAGTGCAAAGATGGGAGAAAAACAATCAAAATTATTCTATTTCTTGCCACCTGTGTGACCTCATGATCTTGGTACATGAATGGATTTGAAAAGGCTGACCAACAACCTCAGTATGAGCCCCTACTCATTAGGTATGAACCCATGTTCAACAAATATAGACCCTTGTCCACCAAAAAGGGAACCCCTGTTCACTATACGAAACCCTCTTAGACAAAAATGGACCCATTTACACTAAAAAAGAAACCCCTATTCCAGGTATGATCCCCTCCTCATCCACTTCAAGAAACATGATGTTATTTTTTCCTTTGTGCTTTCATTTTTCCAAAATATCTTCACATCAGGAAATTAACATCGGAATTTTCTCACTTTATTACAACAGAAACATAGAGTAAACTAAATAATAACATGTACACTATAATAGAGAAAACACACTGAAATAAAATGCCACAACGTCATTTTGTTGCCCCATCGCTTGTGGTTGGTGAGAGGAAACTACTTGTCCTCCGTCCTCATGTGCCTCCTTCCTCTAGTAAATGTGTTGCTGACTCAACTGGATACATATGTGATGCTCATCCATTTTCAATTTATTTATTATATGGTATCCCTTCCGTAATGTGAAACACTTTGTTTTCTGAACATCAGGTAACACCGAAAATGCGTCTGTAACAAAATTTTTAATTTTTTTTTAACAGTTTTTTATGATGACTCACAAATTCGAATAATAACTCTAAGGTTGAAAATGAGACTTCTTTGACAAATTTGGACTCTAAACATGAACACTACAATAACATTGGGTAACTAACAATTCTTTTGAGTATAATTTTCACTTACACAATACATAATGACTTTGAATTTTTTTAATTAATTGACAATCACTCAATCAACCCATAAAATTAATAATGATTATTGACAATAATCACATACAAAACTCATTGTTCTGGAATAAAATTTAAGGGTTTAGTCAACTAACACTTACTAGACAAAAATAATATTGGACATAAAAGTTAGAGTTAACCCGAACGCTACACTAACAGTCAACTAACATTTTAATACACCTATATAAAAAATATTTGTTTAACTTGACATAGATGCTTAAAAAAAAGACTTAGTACATGCAATGGAATACTTGCAAGCTATCCTTCTAGGTTAATAAACTCATGTGGATCCCGAATATTGATTAACAACCATAGTTTCCCATGTGCATGTAAAATAACTAATTTTTACACAGTTTTCTAGTCTAAGAGTAAGCACAAGTACATTCTAGTATATACAATGAGAGGGATTTCAAATCTCCATGAAATGAATCAAGAAAATTCTAGCACGATCTTCAAGGAAGAAAACTTGAGTGGAAGTATAAATATGTCTACTCAAGATAAGAAATACATTATCCAAATACACCCTTTGACAAGAAACATCCGCCATATTGGAGATGGAATTGCCTATTATAATTCATACGAATTGATATGCAAACAAATTGAGTTCGATACAACTGTTGCATAGATCTACGGATATTCTACAATGTAAAGAATATAATGCTCATATGAACTAATTTCCACAATTTAATTGAATGTTGCGAAGGTCCACATAGAAGTGCACAATTTTTAGCATGCAAACAAGTCTTATGGCATTGCCAATGCAAAAATCAATGCATGATTGTTAGAGATGCATAGGTGCTACACTGAAGTGGAAGGATGATCTTGAAAACTCAAGATCTTCACATCTTTCAAAACAATGGTGCTTTATATTCTATTGACTCTAGTTAGAATGCATTTCCTTTACTTTTACAAAGTTATTTTACATGGACTATTATCAACAGGAACCAGAAAAAATTAGCTCTAATTTGTAATAAGTCTACTACATGAATGTGATATCCTTGAACACAAAGATCATGAGAAGCATCCACCCAAAAATTATTCAAAAATTCTTGAGAAGAGGTCAATGTTATTGGAGAAATATCTTTGCAGACACACAAAAATTTTCTTAAGGGAAAAAGGAAAAAATAAAAAGGATCTGGTAGATGATAAATGGCGATGGAGAATTTCTCAATGCACTATAAATATATATCTGATGCTCGGTGATAAGTTTTTCATAGGCTGCACATTAGACACTTGAAAGGATATAAATCAACATAAGATTTGTAAATGAAATATCATGCATGTGGCACGTAAGAATAGAAATCCCCTATTAAAAACATTAACTTCCCATTACAAGTATCGGATATCGCTTTGATACTAAATCTATAATTTTGTAACGCCTGTTAAAATAACCCACTTGAGACCCACGAACAAGCTAGGATTAGTTAGGAAAATTATGGAATAATTTTATTTTTTTAGAGGAGTCTATGACAAGATTACATGACAACAACTGTCACTAACAAGTTCCAGAGCAATTCCAATCCACAAGAGTATACTTTTCTTTCAAATAAAATTGTTAGAGGTCACAAGGTCCAAAATTTAGGGTTAGAGGGTAATTCCTCACCATACCAAGTGTTATGCGCATTAAAACAACCCACTTGAGATCCAAGAACAACCTAGGATTAGTTAGGAAAATTATTGAACAATTTTTTTCGTTTAGAAGAGTCTACAACCAGTTACAAGACAACAGTTGTCACTAATAAGTTCTAGATAAATTCTAATCCATAAAAGTATAATTTTCTTTCAAACACAATTGCTAGAGGTCACAAGGTAAAAAAATTAGGGTAAGAAGGTTAAATTAGGGTTAGAGGGTAATTCCTCACCATACCCACTCTCTAACAGGCTTAAATATTCAACATGATTTTTCTCAAAATTAATGCATTAAAAATTTCCCTAAATCATTACCATTGGATAGGAAATTTCCTCACCGTTCCAATAATATAAAGAAGTCCTCCTAAATCCTCATATTTCTCGAGTTATGGGCCAATGGTCCTTGGGGTGAAAATTTTCCCCAAGAGCGGGCTTGCAGGGCCAGGGGAGAAAATTTGCCCCAAGGGCGGGTCTGTGGGGCAACAGGAGACATTTTGGAAATTTTGCCATGCGGGGAAAGAATCCAACCTTTTCCCTGCACTCTCGTGAGTCTGCAAGGTACATGTGGCATCTCCTAGGCCAACAAAGGGAAAGTGGGGCAGTGGGGAGAAAATTTCTTTAACGCCCCTAAGGGAAAAAAGGGTAACATTCAATTGTACCTCCGCCGGCACCTCGCGATGACACGTGGTATCCCCTGATTAGCTACAGCTAGTGGGGAGGCGAGTACAAATATGGAAAATTTTCTCAAAATTTTCTCAAACACAAAAAGGAAAAAAGGGACCTGCTCATCCGTCATTCCCTCGTGACGCCAAGTGGCAGCTCTTGATTTGCTGCGGGGTGGTGGGGAAATTTTGGAAAAATTACAAAAAAAAATCTATAAGCGCTAAGTTAAAAAGGGATCCACCCCTCCACCAACATGTCATTGTGCCAAGTGGTAGCCTCTGATTGGCTACAGGTTGCCACAGCGGTGGGGAAAATTCTCAAAAAAATTCCGAAGCTCTAAGGGAAAAATTCGGGCCGACGGTCTTGCCAATGAAATTTTTCCCAATTTTTTTTATGCCAAGTGAAGAAAAACTTCAAAAGGCAATAACTTTAGATACAGAGCTCAGTTTTGAGAAAAAAGGGACTTTATGGAAATCTCTCGATGTCCTCTTTACTCAAGAAATTATTAATTTTTAATTTTGTTAAATTTTAAGTGGTAAATTTAAATAAAACGATCTACAGGCCTTTACAGTGAAAACTAGTAAAAAATGAACATATTAAATTTTCTCAATTTGTTCTTGTTCCTATCTCAACGTGTAAAATAGACATGGAGAATTTTTTTTAGGTGGATTTAGGATAAGTTTTTGAGGTAGATCTGTGTGATTGAATTCCAATTCAAAATTTTACAATTTCGACAGAAAAATGACCGTGAAAGCTTTAAACTTGATTTTTCCAGGTATTGAAAGATTTCCTTTAAGTATTTTTATGTAATTGGATACGTTTAGGGAAAAATACTTCATTTTAATCATTGAGTTTGTTATTTCATTGTTGTATTTTTGGTCTGTGCATTTTAGATTAAATAATTGCCAGTTTGAAAATACAAGACAGAGATCAAATTTTTAAAGGGTTTATTTTCCATTTTCTTCTTCTAAGTATTATAATATCTTCCAATTCTAATCTAATACAATTACTTGATTCAATTCAACTATTCAAAAACTAAAATACATCTCTAATTTCAAATTTTCATATATTTCAAAAGACAGAGTATTACACTTCCTTTATACACATTTCTTCCTTTCAAATAGAGATTACAACTCACATCTAGATGATTAAATTCAATACAATGATACCATTTGAGGAAGGTTGTCTAATCCTTTATTTATTCCTAAAGACAACTTTACAACTTCCTTCTTCTATTCTTTCCAAAATCAAATATTATATACATGGCAGAATAATACTTTTTCTTCTCACGTTTTTAACTTTTCCACTTTCCAAAAAGCGATTTCATATATGCTGAACATAGATTTCAAATGGAATAATATCATATGGACAAGAGAAAACCACTTCTATTAATTCAAATGAAACTCTTATAACTTCCTTTCCATTTGATTTCATAATATTGCATATAAGATACGTATCATTCTTTCACATTCCAATTTACACTTTCATAACCACTACAACATCTTTCCATTACAAACATATACAAGTTCATCCAATTCAATTGGGAAAGGTTACAATAAGACTTCATTACACAAGGAACTGTCAAACTATCTTTATCTCAGCTCCAGAACAACAACATGCACATTTCTCATTCCTCCAATTTGATCACAACAAGGGTAGGGGAAAGGCAATGCTCTCCACCCAACCAAGACATCAAATGAAAAGGAGAAGCCATCCTTCTTCATTGGCCCCCGAGCCCCAATCACAATGCAATAAAATATGTGATCCAAATCATGGGAACAATAGGCTTCCACAAACACACAAGCAACATTTTCATAATAAAACACTATCCCAAAAAAAATGTAGTTTACAACTACATTAAGACATGAAAAACAATACTAAGGATTTATCAAGCAAGCCAAAGGAGAAAGAAACTATGGGGGATGCTTCGTATGCCTCCCAAAAGTTGAAATAAGTATCACCACCTGAATTACAAACTGCCAAAATATATTATATCACATCCCTGACATTCCTTATGCCTCCTCAAAGTACCCCTTATTCCTCACATTTCGTTATGTCTCCCCTACCTCTTATGACACATGATAATGAGTAAAGAAATGCAAGCTATTTATTTGTAAGGTGGAACCCAAATCCCAAGTCCATCCACCCTTATACGTCCCTAAAACACACTTGTGCCTCCCACAAAACAAACCCCATAGTCTTCTCCTACACCATTCCTAGGTCATCTACCCAACAACCCACAAACATGAAATAATATTCACACATTAACATTTTTACAAACAAATAGAATGAAGCATTTCAAGACCCAAGCTCCTACCTCTCCATGATGGATTTTTTCCAAGTTCCAAAATAGTAAGCTTTATCCCAATGCAAGCAATCCGAATCAGCCAAGCACAAGCATACAACAAACTTCCAAAAAAATCTTCAAAGTAAGAGCTCTAAGACAACAAAATAATTTTCCACCAAGAATGAAGTTTCCAAGGTGAAGCAACCTAAAACAAGGCAAGAAATTAAAATTTTATAGAAGAGGGAAGAGAAGAGGATGAGGTGGATCCATGAAGGATGCCACATCACACATCCTCAACCCCAACCCCAAAATTCAACTTCATTCTCCAATGCACAATAAATAGGTGGGTGAATAAAATGGTAGTTTACTTACACACTCAAATCCAACCCAAACCCAAAAGGACTGAAATTAAATCATGTAATAAAAGTGCAATTAAAAACTACAATTTACTTTCTCAAAAAGCATTACAAAAGTATAATCTCAACTCTCCAACCATAGGTATGGTTTGTAGTTAAATTTAAGAGGTATGGGACAAGTTTAACTTATCCCACAAGCCTCCAAAATCATCCTCCAAGGACAAATTCGAATTTCCAAGAAGGTGGAATGTTTCATACTCAAAAATTAACTTACACATCACTTAAAAATCTCTTACAACACTCTAAATCAAGGCCAACAACTCTATTAGTTACTTTTAAATGATATCTTTTAGTTAATTAATATTAACAACATGCTTACCCACATTATTAATACAACATTTAATAAATAAAGAAACGGGCGAATGCATCACAAAATAAGCACATCAACATTAAACAAAAGGGTCAAATAAATAAATACACATAACCCATTGGTCACATTTAAAGGTGGTTTCAACCCCGCCCCCCCCCCCCCCCCCCCCCCCCCCCCCCCCCCCCCCGCCATGGGTACCCCTAACACATCAACCACACACAAACAAAACAAGTTTCCATGGTGACCTTGTTGAATTCATCTAGAATTCCAATGTGGTTGGTCTCCAATCCCCCTATGTTTGTTGTGATATTTTAATGTACAAAACAAAAAAACCTCCTTCGGCCTCATGGCTATATCAGAACATCCAAAATAATATACATATAACCCCCAAAATCATTTAGATATATGAATCACGACAACATAAAAGAAATCTAACAATATCATTTAATGTTTTAACAATACCTATATCATCATCCAATAATTTCCATTTCTAGGTCTACTCATAGTATTTAAATATCACATGTCCGAAAAACATCAATAATATAACCATTTCAAACAGTATATCATCATCAATATCTAAAATGCCTCTAATAATCATCATGCATCATAACTGAATCAAGTCAACAATAATCCATGATCTACATCTATCATCAAACTATAATAAGGTCCATAATGTCTATAATATAATCATCAGTATCATGATAAGTATAAAAAAAGGTGTGAAATGGAAATGAGCACTACATTCCCCTCCCCTTAGAATTGACTTCCTTCTGAAAGTCATTGGAACAAAAGTGGAAACTAAACTCATAGAAAAGTAGCATCCTCCCATGTAGCTGCAGTCTCATCATATCTATCCCACTTCACCCAGACTTGATCAACCTCTATGCCTCGAAGGCCCAGGGTCATGTGATCTAGGATACAAACGGGCTCCATCATCACCTACCCCTTATCTTACACCTGCAATAAATTCCAATCTAACACATGAGAAGGATTTGTAACATATCTCCTCAGAATTGAAACATGAAACACATCATGTATGTGAGAAAAAATTGGTGGCAATGCTAGACAATAGGCCAAGGGGCCGATACGCTCCAAGATCTGAAAACGACCCACGAATTTAGGAGCTAACTTAGAAAATTTTCTATAATGGATAGGGATCTTATGTGCACTGACACGAAGGAACACCTTCATGCCCACATCAAAAATACAGTCGGTTCTATGCTGATCTTTGTACTTCTTCTACCTGTTATACGCCTCCTACAATATCTGTCTAATCAAAACCACCTGTTACTACATGTCCTGCAATGAAGCTGGTCTAATAGAAACCCTATCCTCTAACCTGTTCTAACCAAGAGGTGTCCTGCACTCTCTGCCATACTATGTCTCAAAAGCAGCCATACCTATATAACTCTAAAAACTATTATTGTAGGAAAAATTCACCAAGTACTGGTACTCCTCCAATCTAGACTGTTGATCCATCATGTACATCCTGAGCATGTCCTCTAAAATTTGATTCACCCGCTCCGTCTGTCCATCTGTCTCAGGGTGATATGCTGTGCTAAAATTGATCTTCGTCTCGAGGGCATGTTACATGGTATTCCAAAAATGGGAAGTGTATAGAGGATCACGGTCACTTATGATCTTATGTGTAATCCCGTGCAACTATACAATCTCATCCAGATATACCCATGATAGTGCACTAGTTGTATAAGTGGTCTTCATTGGAGAAAAGTGAGCCACTTTTGTCAATTTATCAAGTGTGACCATGATGGCCTCATGGTGATATCTCGACATCGGTGGTCCAACAATGAAGTCCATGGAAATGGTGTCCCAATTCCATTCTGGTATAGCATGAGGAAAGAGAAGTCCAGGTGGATGTTGATGCTCGGCCTTCACTTTCTAGCACTCTAAATATCATGACACAAATTGAGCCACATCTCTACAAAGTCCTCTCCATTGATACAAATGTCTCAAAGTATCATGCATCTTCTTCACCCTAGGATGGGCTGAATAAGGTGCATGATGTTCCTTTGTCAATATGTCCTGCCTCAATCCTCCATCTCTGGGAACATACATCTGACCTCTGTAACTGATAAGGCCATCTTCCTCTAGTGAAATACCATAAAAATTACCCTCGAGGGGTCTCTGGGACTCGATCTCTGCTCGAACTGAAATGTAGAACCTGTCAAGAGGAAGCTGCTGAAGAATCCTACTTCATAAATTTGTGCCCACTGAAGTAACCATAACCATGTGTCTTTGTCCACTAAGAGAGTCTACCACCACATTCTCCTTCCCCATCACATGCTCTATCTCACATATCATACTCACAGAGAAACTCCATCCAATGCTGCTAGCGAGAGTTGAGATTAGGCTGTGTGAAGAGGTGGTGAAGACTCAAATGATCAGTCTTGAGTGTGAATCTCTTACCAAGAAGAAAATGCATCCATCAAATAAAATCATACAAAACTAACGTAGCTCAAGATCATGAGTCTGATAATTAATCTCGTAATATTTGAGTTTATGAGATTCAAAAGTCACTACTCTGCCCTCCTACATCAACACACCTAAAAATCCTTGCTAAAGAAGCATTCATGCAAACAAAAAAATCACCTTGCTGATTTGGAACTATGAGAATAGATGCTATAGTGAGATATTCCTTTCATGTACTAAAGGCCTGCTTACACCTATCTAACAAAAAAAAATTCTTCCCTTTCCTCTAAAGGGAATTGATGGGGTGAAAAATCTAAGAGAAATCTTAAACAAATCTCCTGTAGTATCCTGTTAGTCCCATGAAGTTGTGCACGTCAATCACAGTAGTGGGTACCGGCCAATCCATAAAATCTCTAATCTTGGAAGGATCAACGGTGATACCTTCCCCAGAAATGATATGACCCAAATATTGCACCTCTGTCTAAAAGAAAGCACACTTCTCCAAGTTCCTGTAAAGTTTCTGCTCTCGAAGACACTGAAGAACCTGGCGAAGGTGCCCCTCGTGCTCCTCCTGTGTACATGAGTAAATAAAAATGTCATCAAGGACTTGATGAGCAGGAAGTGATCTGAGAAGGTCCTAAATACCCCGTTCATCAAACTCATAAACACTGCGGGGGAATTCATCAAACCAAAAGGCACCAATGTGAACTCATTGTGGCCATATCTTGTAATGAAGGTGGTGTTATGAATGTCCACCTACGAAATCCTCAGCTGATGATAACCTTACTTAAGGTCTATCTTTGATAAAGTTGTGGCTCCCTTCATCTGATCAAACAAATCATCAATGCACGGAAGGGGATAACAATACTTGATCTTTACTTTTTATAACTAGTGGTAATCAATACACAACCGCAAGGATCCATCCTTCTTCTTCATAAACATCACCATTGTACCCCAAGGGGATACACTAGGATGGATAAGGACTTTCTCCAGGAGCCCCTCCAGCTGCAACTTGAGCTCATAGAGCTCTGGGGTGATCATCTGATAATGTTCTCGTGAGATAGGCTCTGCTCTAAGAACCATTACTATATAAAAATCAATCTCATGCGGGGGTGGTAACCCTGGTATCTCCCCAAAAAATACATCTATAAACTCTCTCAAAATGGGGTGATCATCTAGTGATGGTCCACTAGAACCATCCTTTGATATGTCACTAACTGTAATAACATACATTTGATAACCCTTTCGCACACACCACTTAAGTTGCATAGCAGAAATGGTGTGAATAGAAACGAGTCTCTTAACCCCTGATATTACTAAATTAACTCCCAAATCATCTGTACAAGATATAATCTTGTGGTAAAAATCCATCCTAGCCTTGTGAGCAGACAACCAGTCCATACCCAAGATGACTCCATAAGAGCCCAACAGAAGGATACGAAGATCCAAGGTAGTGTTGAAAGGTCCCAAATCCACCAGACACTCCTTAACTAAGGAGTCTATGGAGATCTTGGCTCTAGAAGCCATCTCAACATCACAACTATGACGCTACCTAACTACCACAAGAAAACAACTCCATCCCTCAGTAGATGTATCGCAAGACGGGATTTCATGTTGCTAGAACAAGGATAGAAATTGAAGCATCTGCTCAAGCTCACCAACTAGGCCTCTTCCTGAAATCCACCTATGTCACCAGAATAATGTGATGGCCAAATATTTAGGATCTCCTTGATGTGAACTATAGCTGTGGTCTGATAGCGTCTATGACTCTCTGTATTGTCATCCCTAAGATTAGGGCTCCGAGACCTATCTCTATGTCCTGAAACTTGGTCACCATATCCCCTCTGTGGTGAATTTTCTCTGGAGGACTCTACATGGAATTTATATCCTCCATGCTCCTCACTGGGTCGAGGAGATACATGACCCTCAATGGAAGTGACTCTATCATATCTACCTGCATGTCCTCCTACTGATCCTCCATGTAGAGTGGCATTAACATCCTGAGGAGTCTGCAAAATCTAGGGTAGGATGGGTGCTACATCATGATATGGTGGTGGTAAGTCTAGGTCTATGTGAAAAGACCCCTCGTCTCGTCTGTGCCTCTTGCACAAACCAAGGCAAGAGTTAGTTCATCTTTCTAAGTTTTATTTGGTTTCCATGTTTATTAAAATATGTGATTTCTAACTATGTTGTTTTCTAGATTTACAAGTTTTCTAGGTTTAAGGTTCATGTCTTAAGTTTTCTAGTGTGCCCAATGGCCAAAGATTTTGAACTAGTGCTCTGATACCAAGTGTAATGCCCACTAAAACAACCCACTTGAGACCAAGGAACAACCTAGGATTAGTTAGGAAAATTATGGAATAAATTTTTTTTTTAGAAGAGTCTACAACGAGGTTACAAGACAATAGTTGTCACTAAAAAGTTTGAGATCAATTCTAATCAACAAGAGTATAATTTTCTTTCAAACATAATTGTTAGAGGTCACAAGAGTAAAAATTTAGGGTTAAAAGATTCAATTAGGTGCAGAGGTTAATTCCTCACTATACGCACTCTCTAACAGGGTTAAAGATTCAACTTGGTTTTTCTCAAAATTAACGCATTAAAATTTTCCCTAAATCATTCCCATTGGATAGGAAATTTCCTCACCTTTCAAGTGATATAAATAATTCCTCCTAACTCCTCATTTTTCTTGAGTTATGGGCTAGTGGGCCTTGGGGTGAATATTTTCCCCAAGAGCGGGCGTGAGGGGCCAGTGGAGAAAATTTTCCGCAAGGGCAGGTCTACTGGGCGGTGGGAGACATTTTGGAAATTTTTACGTGCGATTTGAGAAGCCAACATTGCACCCGTGCTCATGTGAGTCCACAAGGGAAACATGGCATCACCTAGGCCAATGCGGGGAAAGCAGGGTGATGGGGAGAAAATTTGTTTAACGCTCTAAACGGAAAAAAGGGTAACATTCACCTACGCTTCCACCGAAACCTCTTGATGCCACATGGTAACTCGTGATTGGCTACAGCCAGCGAGGTGGTGGGGAAAAAATTGGAAAATTTTCCCAAAATTTTTTGAAAATAAAAAAGGAAAAAAGGGACCCGCTCCTCTGTCGTTGCCTCGCGACACCATGTGGCAGCCCTTGATTGGCTGCGGGGTGGGGGGGAAAATTTGGAAAAGTTTCTGTTATCCAAAATTCACCCCCAGGGTAATTTTGATAACATGAATCAGAATATTCAAGTCCCAGGCACATTGATTGATTCAGAGTAAACATCATGTTTCTGGGGTTCTCTCAGATTTTTTCTAACTCCCCTAGCCAAAGAAGGAAAGAACAAGCTCTGAGAAAATGCAAAAAAAATGCAGAAGGCAAGTAGGTTGATCCAGAAAAAATTGTGAAAATCGACTAAGTCCTAGTCCTTGCAACAGTAGGGACATGTGGGACGGAAAGACCCAGATCGGCCGAAAATCCTCCAGACGGCACGCTAAGCATTTGGGAAAATCGGGCCAGAAGTACGCGGCGGGCGCGAGAAGCCGATCCGGCCGAAAGAGGAAGAAAAACGACTAACTGCTAAGCGGGACAGTTCGGGACAAGAGTACGTGAAGGACCCGAACCGGACGGTTCGGACGAAATGAGAACAAACAGTCTGGAAGTAATTGGGACATTCGGACCACGAGTACACGAACCGCCCGGATCGGCCGAAAAGGAGAACTTTCACACCAAACAGTTTGGGACATCTGGGCCGCAAGGACGCGAACCGGAAGAATTTGTCCCGCAAAGCACAGGGACATTTGGGACAAATGGACGCGAACCGGTCGGTTCGGCCGAAATAAGAAACTTCAGCAAAAGGAAATCTGGGAAAAATGGGACAATGGGACGCGTGGGACGCGGATCGCCGAAGGACCCGAAAGCCAATCAATGCATGCCACGTGTCATCGGCCATATGGGAAAAGGAAGCCCATTTCGGGCGGATCAGAGGTTTATGTCCCAAACGGTTTGGGACATCTGGGACATAAAGATGCGAAGGGTGCGAGAGAGTGGGCAGACCCGTCGACTAATCAAATCATGACACGTGTCACAAGGGAAAAGGTCCAAAAGTCAAAGGGCGAGTTTTGAAGGGTCAGCCTGAACCAATGGGATAGTGCCACGTGTCCCAGCTAGGGCCCACAAGGAAATTTCAAAAGAAAGCCCGCCGAAAGGCAGAGGAGAGAGAATCACGTGACCAATCAATGCATGCCACGTGTCATCCAGGTGGCAGAGCGCGGGAAAATATTTCAAAATCCGTTTTGGTCTGTTCCGTGCCCTAAATCTTCAGATCGTCATATCTTTTGAACCAGAGCTCGGATTTGCATGTTCTTTATATCAACAGAAAGCTTGTGAGATGCTCTACATGATTTTGGGGTTAATCTCAAATTTTGGTGTATTCTAGAGAGATAATGTTCAAGAAACATCTCTGGCGCGTAGTAATGGCTAGAAGCGACGTTTCAACAACCTGTTTTAATGCACATGGGTCGCATTCTTCTTCAGTACGGCCAAAAATGACATTTCAGTGGCCAAATTAATGCAGAATGGGTCGCATTCTCCTCCAAATTGGTCAAAGATGGCAGGGTATGGGTTGCTAAGGTATCCCATGCCGTTTTAATGCATCTGCAGTCAATGAGGAATGGGCTTGCATGTTTTCCCATGTTTCTGTCCCCTGGGCTCGACCCATGCAATGTAAAAAGCCATATTTGGCTCATAGATAGGAAGTTGTTCATCTTTTCTACTCTTCCCTCCCTTCTTTTCTTCCCTAGGGTTGAAAATGGAGTTCGAGCCTCCTCCCTTGCTCTGTAATGGCGTTTTTGCCTCTTATTAATGGAATGATGTTTTGTGCAAACTTCTGGAGCAACAAAACGTGTTTTGTGATGGATCTGCCCATCCTTGCTCGTTTTTGCTTGTTCTCTTCTTGCCTCTTTTCATTGTAGGTATTTGTGCATGTTTGAATGTTCATTGCAAGTTTGGAGCTGTGTTCATGGAGTTTTGGGACATTTTCTGTGTGAAATCTATCCTTGGGCCTGTGATGCATCTGTCCATCCTTCCCATTGCTCACCTCTCTTTGTCCCATGGCAGTTTTGATAGATGTCCAACATTCTCCTTCTCTGGTGTATCACTGTTTTAGTATAGGCTTTTGCTGTTTTTCCCTTCTCTCTCTCTCTCTCTATCTCCTTGGCATGGTTAGATTAGGATTAGATTAGCTTGCCTGCACTGGAATAGCTTGTGGTAGGTAGTTTAGGAGCGGGAACCAGCCTTCTCTAGAGATTCCTCTCTCAGTTTCACAAGTCCCATGCTTGGAGAGAGGTTTCCATGTTGTGCAATCACACTGGATGCCTGAATGATCAACCTAGAAGCCTAATCTGCATCTAGGGGTGCTGTGATTTTGCACTAACAGTTTTGGCACGCCCGGTGGGACATCACAGAATTTAGAGTTTCATCTTTCAGAGGTGTCTCATTATCAAATAGAAAATATTAAGCCACCGTGCAACCACTAACAGTTTTGGCACGCCCGGTGGGAGCTTAGAGGTCTTCCACTTCATCTTTTGTAGGTTGGTGTGTTCCTGTGAAGATTTCAGCCTTTGGAGGAACTTGCAAACACATCTGGTGACTCCATCTGATCAGAAACCCATTTCTCTAAGCTTGCAGACCCGTTTCCATCTATTTTCATCCATCTTTCTTTCCATCCCTTTCATTCTTTTCCATTCCATGAAGTTGTGCAATCATGACTTCGTTTCCATCATGGAATTCACATCAACAACAGCAGTATATTCCAACTCCAACATGTTTTACAAATCCTCCAAATCAGCATTTTGAGCAGATTCAAGATCAGTATGCAAACCCATATGAGCAACAGTGCCAAAGTCAGTTTGGCTATGGAGCTTTCCAAGAGAAAGAGTATGCATACAATGAAGACCATCAGATCCAAGATGTTGGTCTATTGGAGAAAATCCAAAAGATGGAGGTAAATATAGTGCAGTCCAGGGCTCAGGCACAGATGAGAGCATTTGGAATCAGTTGTGGAGCACCCTGTCCATGGGTGGGACCTTTTCCAAGGCATTACAGCCCTCAGGAGAAGCTTGACTTCATGATTGCAATGCTGCCTTTGCTTGCAAAGTGGATTGAAGAAATAGAGGTGTATGAGAGGAGTATTCAACAACCTTGTCAACGGGTAAGCACACCTTCTCACGCCTTTTCTTTTCCTCTTTCCCAATCTGTTTCATCTCAGTAGTGTCAAGCTTTAAACTCTCCATCTACTATCCCAAGTGTTGAATCCATCCCTCCATCCCCTAGTCTTCCAGCCCATCTCAATTCTTCTTTCCTTTTTCCTTCCAAACAGTCATCCCCTCAACAAGAGCTAACAGAAATACCCCCTCCTCCAAGGAAACAAGAGTTTCCATCTCCTCCACCACCACAAAAAATTGTCAAATCAATTGAGTTTCAACTTATCCCTCCTCTTGCATTCCCAATTCCATGTGGGGAAGAAGAAATTACAAAAAATGGCCATGAAGAACAAGAGCAAAAAGAGAGGCCAAAAAAAGAGGAAGAAATTCAAAGTCTGAAGAGTTGGGCTCTTAGATTTGGGATGACAAAGATCCCCTTGATGGTTAAGCCCACAAAAGAGGCTGAGGTTGAACAAATGCTGGTCAGGACTTATTATGTTGCAGCAGAAGAAGAAGATCTTGCAGTCCCAACTTGTCCTCTAGAGCAGCAGATTGAAGAGTTTGACTTGAAAAACTTCATGCTGGAGGAGGAGTTCCATCAAGAGCAAGATTGTATTCAAACATTGGAGGAAGGAGAAGCTGCTCCAAATCCAAAATAAGAGGAGCACATCCAAGGGCTTTGAGCACAAAGCAGATCAAAGGGCTTTGAGCACAAAGCAGGCTACAGGAGAACCTTCAGTTCTTCTTTCTACTTCACCTCTCTTAAGATCTAATGCTGAAGAGGAGTTTGATCTCTGAAACTCAATATTGGAGAGTGAAGGAAACCATGGTGATCAAGTTACAGATCAAGAGGACACCATGGAGGAAGTTGAACATGAGTAGCAGGACATCAACGAGGTAGTTTACCTGTCAGATTTGGAGGAATGTTTTGATGGAGAAGAGCCGGTTGAGCTTTCACCTTTCTCTCTTTCATCACCCACATCCCAAACACCAGAGCCTGCTTCCATGAAGGAGAGCTTTCATTTGCAGCAGCCTACATCTTATAGCAGCCCTTTGAAATCAAAATTGGAAGATTTTAATCTTCCCTGTTCTTCATTGGAGGAAGAGAAAGGACAGAAGGATTCCACCATTTCTTCCACGTCATCCATTCAGGTGGGTCTACAAGAGAACTCCATTCTTGGAGTTGAAAATCAGAGCTATGGGCATATCAAATGGATCAGACCTTTCCCAATCAGGTATTTGGCTTCATTGGAGCCAAAGGAGAAGCCACAACCGGTCATGCTCACTTCTGGGCATGAGGATGAGCTACAAAGTACCAAGGATCAGCTGCCATACCTTTTCAATCCAAATGCAGAACAACTAAAAGAGGTATTGGATTTGTTTTCAGTTGATACCTTGATGATTTGGATAGAAGACCAGCTTCTTGTTGATTTTCCATCCATCCAAACAGCCATGATCACTGCCAAATCAATTGCATGGCTGCCAATTTTGAAGAAAGGAAGCTATTTTGCACAACTAGTTGCAGGGTTTGTTTAGCTTGCGTTTGCTTCCAGTTAGAGTAGGTAGGTTTGCTTTCAGTAGAAGAATTTCTTGTGCACACTCTGCATGTTCCATTTGGGGCATGTATGATTTTCAGTTCTGTACATATTTTTTGGTGTTGCTGGTTTTTCTCTTGCATAGTTCGTTCCAGTGGCATTTTGGTAAGAACAACTCCATGTCCAGTGGGTTTCAAGTGGCTCAAAGGGAAGTTTTCAAAGTTCAGATCAGTTTTTAGACTTGCTTATGACTCCATGCCCAATGGATTGCTTCGGGCTACTGATCATTCATCTAGCAGGCAGATGACCCCGCTGAGTCGCCAAATTGTTATCCAAAATTCACCCCCCAGGGTAATTTTGATAACATGCATCAGAATATTCAAGTCCCAGGCACATTGATTGATTCAGAGCAAACATCATCTTTCTGGGGTTCCCTCAGATTTTTTCTAACTCCCCTGGCCAAAGAAGGAAAGAGCAAGCTCTGAGAAAATGCGAAAAAATTGCAGAAGGCAAGTAGGTTGATCCAGAAAAAATTGTGAAAATCGACTAAGTCCTAGTCCTTGCAACAGTAGGGACGTGTGGGACAGAAAGACGCGGATCAGCCGAAAAGCCTCCAGACGGCCCACTAAGCATTTGGGACAATCGGGCCAGAAGTACGCGGCGGGTGCGAGAAGCCGATCCGGCCGAAAGAGGAAGAAAAATGACTAACTGGTGAGCGGGATAGTTCGGGACAAGAGTACGCGAAGGACCCGAACCGGCCGGTTCAGCTGAAATGAGAACAAACAGTCTAGAAGCAATTCGGACATTCAGACCACGAGTACGCGAACTGCTCGGATCAGCCGAAAAGGAAAACTTTCGCACCAAACAGTTTGGGACATCTGGGCCGCGAGGACGCGAACCGGCCGAATCGGGCAAACTGGAAGAATTTTTCCCGCGAAGCACAGGGACATTTGGGACAAATGGACGCGAACCGGCCGGTTCGGCCAAAATAAGAAACTTCAGCACAAGGAAATATGGGACAAATGGGACAATGGGACGCGCGGGAGAACCTGAATGTCCGAATTTCAAAATGGTGACCAAGAAATTTCATGGCAAAATTTCAAAATGGTGACCAAGAACAGAGACCCTGAATGAGTGTGGGAGAACCACACGTCCCTGTTTCACCAAACTGGACTAGATACATAAAAAAATTTCTAAGTTTTGGAAAATCAGTACAAACCTCCACGTGTCATCCTGACGCAACTCTAAGGCTAAACCAAAAAGTGAACTTTCAAATGAGCATCGTTAGTGTATGATATAATAGACGTACGTGGGGAGCGGGTTAGGGTTAGAAAGTGGAGATGCCCCCCCCCCTCTCATTCAGAATTCTAGATATAGGCGTTCACTCTTTAGCCAAGGGCACCCCCCATAGTCTCATTCAGGTACCTATTACCCCCGATCTAGAAGTCACCTCCTTTTTCCCTTGGGCAGTCTCTCCCAACAAGAGTGATCTGTCCAGATTTTTGTCCATGATGGTGTTCTTATTGATTTCGATGATCAGATTTATCGATGAATGGAAGAAGGGTGCTTTAGATCGGGAGTAACCAATGATTAATGGGAAATGAATGATGAGGCAACAGGGGGGAAGAATGGGAAGAGTGATGCCTACATTCAATCAATTGATTCGTCATGGTAGGGAGGAGAAACGGTGCACAGGCTCCCATCTCTATTATGACTGTAGGTGTAGGTGATCTCTATTATGACTGTAGGTGTAGATGACTCCATTCTATCCTGATACGACTGTGATACGACTGATATCATGCTAGATAGAGAGGGGCCCGGTAGTTAGTCTCTTTCGGCATCGACGAGTTTCCGGTCGTAAGCGAATGCAATGGAAAGACCCGGAAGTAACGGATAATAGCACAACTCATTTACTGACGTTCTTCCGTGTTTCTCCATGTGGATGGGTTTTTTAAGTTGAGGTGATTCATAAAATTTTGAACTACCTTACCGAGCCGCATCCAACCAAAAGAGGCCACATTTCCTGTTGATGCAAGGATGTAACATTAACGGGTAGAAATGCCCGTCAAACCTTAAAATGTGGAAAAATTACCATTTGAGCTAGGAGATGAAATTTTCTTGAAGGAAGGAGAATTTAGAAATGTTACAAGGCTGAAATACATTCTTCCAAGCTACATCCATTCATCTTTATTCAAGTATTTAAGGAAAAATGACAAGGAAAGCAAATACCAACTGTGGAAAATGGAAATAACGGGACAACCTGAGTTTTATACCCAATTTACAAACTTTTCATATGAATAAAGAAATGAGGAATCAACTATAGATCCACAAGAGGTCCTCGGCCAAGGAAAGGATTGATTATGGCAACAAAACAGAAGACAAAGTCACTTCAAGCACAATATGGGGAGATAAAATGTGACAGGAGCAGCAAAATGAGGAATTTTAATGGCAAATGGGGTGAGACAAATTTGAACACCAACAGGAACTAGGCTTTTAGGACAAGAAACCTTTATTGACAAGCCCATAGATTTACAATTATGGTATCCTTATCGGTTACAGAAGAAAAAACTATAGTAAATTTTCCTTAACATAGGAATAAATATCTAACCTAACATCTATAAGAGGGATCTAGTGTTTTGAAATCCAACCGTGTAAAACTTGAAGAATAGGCCAAAACACATTGAATTTGCAAATAAGGGAGTGGTATTGATAGTAGGTTTCGACAGTAATACACGCATCCCCAAATTAAATGCAAGGATTTTTTGCAGTAGACACCAAGGGTTTCGGTCTCGACTTCCCCAACACAACCTCCCAAAAAGAGTGATTAATTCTCTGCACCTGATCATGCCGCTTCTGGCTTGCATCACCAACATCAAACCCCTAAACACATGAAAAAAGAGTAGGAAAAAAAAATAATTCTCAAGCCCGAGGACATGGGGGTATTAGCATGGAGAACAAGGGAAGTCCTTCCCCAAAAATGCTTATCCCCCACATCACGGTTGATAGGAGAGACAAGAATGGACTATCACGACCAACACTCACAATTTTTGACACACCAGGGGAACTATCGCTGCCTCTACCATTGGGGCCTTCAGAGGCACAAAGAAGGGGTTATAAACCCTAGTTCACCAGAACTGCAGCCCCTTTAGTCTCCCTGAATTCGTTTTCTCAAGTCAGACCCATGAATAGGGCCCTCCTTGTACAAGATGGGGGCATCATCTTACTTTCCACAAGAAATTCACTGCTAAAGTGACCACCACCGTGAGCCAATGCATTGTTGCCCCCTTGCAATGGAAATTACTGTCTATTTCCAACCAAAATGGCGAGTCATGTATCAAATCCAATGAAGATCTCTCCACCACCATTCCATCTTGGTTTAGTGTTTCCGCTGTGGCCACTTGCGTTCGAACCACATTGTTTAGGGCTAGGTTTTCCATTAAGGTTCATAGCAGGAACCAACACCAACTTCCAACATCAATTACTTGATATTAATCTTGTATTGTAAAAGGATTGATCATTAATCATTAAATTTAAATATTATTAATAAAATATAAATCTTATATACCAAAATGAATTAACACATCCAATAAAAGAATTCCTCTTGTTATGGAAACCAAAATTCTGTAACGACAATTACAATTTTATATCTATGTTTCTCAAAGATACAAGTAACATAATTATTTAGATAAGCATTAAAAGTCTTTCCCAAAAAAGCGAAAAAAAAAATGGATTGCAGGAGTGGCAAGCTTTTGGGAAAACCAACCAGCATCATTTCCATTGGTTCTAAGGCTTAATTTTACAAAGATGGGGATTAGAGCATGGTGGATGACCACGTAATTTGACATGACAAACTGTTTGTTGGATGAACCTTTCCATAACTGGAAAAAAGTATTTTAATTTATGTCATTGTTGAAAAGGTAACAAAATACATTACGCTGGTAACAACATAATGTGTTGTTACCTATTCAGTTAGATTATCATTTTTGATATTTTAAAAAGAACAAGCATCATATTTGTTCAAATGTGAGTGTGCAGCAGGATAGTTTGAACCGAAAATCTGGAAGTAGAAGTCATGGATTTAAAACGAGGTGCAAAGATTGATCGGGATGTTCAATATTTTGTGCAGGTGCATGTTAACTGTGAACCTATGTGAAGGATAAGCACCACACATTCCTATACTAGCAAGCAAGTTCAACAGAGTTAAACGTGTGAGTTGCGACCTCCTATTTCCAAACACTTTGTCTTAAACAACAACACTGATCCATGTGCATATCTAAATTGACGTTATATAAATCGACTTGCATCGAATCCTGTGTGAAAAAAAATACATTGAAAAGATAAGCTCCTTCCAGTGGGCTTGGCTAGAGCCTCCTCCACTTGCTAAACGTGGTCGCAGGTGGAACATGTTTGGAATGAAGTCTCTCATGGCAAGGAACATTCCATTTAACACTTTATACCCTCCCCATTATAGATTCAAACAAGCAAACGTATATCACTGGGTCATGGTGCTTATGCTTGAATTTTGTGCGTAAGAAGTGGAGTGAAGCAGAAAGAGTAAATGATTACAAGAGGTGGATTGTTAGAGCATGAAATTAAGAGTGATCACAACACTCTCTCAGATATTTCTTTTTGTTAAGATTAGGGTTCCGTTGTTCGCAGTCATATCATTGATAGTTTTTTTTCAATATAGAGTTTGATAAAGATCGGTTACATCTATTTCTACGCAGTTCAGTTACTTAAAATCTGCATTGGTGGAAAACAGATCACAGATTCGAATACTTGAAATCGCAACAAAATAAAAACTATATTTTTCAACAAAAAAACCTAAATAAATACGTGCAGAACACATTTATACAAAATAAGTGCATGATAATTGTATGGGCATAGCTCATAGGTGCATTCTATCATAGGAATAGCCCTCGCATTGTTTATACGCCCTAATACTTGTCCAAAACAACATCGTTTGTCTACCTTTGAAAACACCATAGCAATCTTTTAATTTTATTTTTTAGGAAATAGATTTGGTGGAGGCCTCGCAGGCACGCGAATAAGTGGTAATATGTTTCTCCTAATTTTTTTTAAAAAATTATCAATGTAAATAGTCTAATAGACATGAAGTTAAAGACTTATTTACGTTATTGGCATCTTCCAAGGACTTAAGGATCTTTGTGGCTGACACATCTTACCAAATGACTGTTAATTAAAATAGAGGTTGACCTTCCTCTATCTGCAATGAAAACTATCATTGATATTGGTATCATTCATGCTTGAGACCCTCAACAACATCTTTGCATTGAAGTCAACTTTTGGCATGGACAATTTTTTAATACTGCTGCATTTTTAATCTATCCACATTTGCCTCTTTTTTTCTATGCGCAGATATGAAGAATTTTTTTTGGTACCAATAAATGAATGATAAGGAAAATGGCATTGATGGTTATACACACGTTACCAGTCTCCCTTCTTCTCCCCTTTCTTTTTTTAAAGAGTTTTTGATTTTTAAAGTTGTTATTCATTTTATTTTATTTGATGTTTCTTGTTCATATATATTATATATGTGTGTGTGTGTGTTTGTATTATATTTTGTGTTATTTTTAGGAGGGTGAAAATTAAAAGTAAATAAATTATAGCTTTTTAGTCCCCTCTTTAAATATTATTATAGAAATGTCTTTTGACATAATTAAATTATTGTAAACATAAGTTTTGTTGTTTTTAATTAATAGGGAAATACAAAAAATTAACTCATGTATTTTTAATGGCCATCATTAAAATGCCTTGCAAATAGAATAAGATCCGAAATAGGCATAGAAACAAGTGTGTCGTCAATCAAATTTACAACCCATCTTATTGAATTGGAGATTCTCAGGAGACACTTGTTTGTGCCATGGTGTCATGTTCTAGATGGAATATCTTATCAAATGTGAGAAAATTTTAGACATTGATCTAGACACATGTTAATTTGATCCCCTTTCCCCTAAAATATACTCAAATTCAAAACTAAAAAGGGGCTAAAAAAGTAAGGATAGCGCAATTGGGTTTAGATCCTCGAACCTATTGGATATCCCCCATTTTTTAATTTTGGCCCCTATAAGCACAAATTAAAATCACATGAATATTGCACATGGAGGAGTGTTATAATCAACTGTGGATGCAATTTTGGCTGAGCCCGACGTCCTAAATTTTGGGAGTTGTAGTTTGTACCTCTCATAGATTCTAAGAATGATATGCTTTTCTATGAAGTATGTGGACTTCAAGAGGATATTGTAAAATTTGTGGAAGAAAATAGATCGCTCAAGAAGTGAAATTCTCGTCTACAATCACTCATTCATGATAAGGATGCAATAATACACTCCCTTCAGAACAAACTTGCTAGCCGACAAAATCAGCATCATATTGTGGATAACCATATCCATGCTTCTACTCCACTTGCAGTTGTTGCTCTTTTACCCAGAGACATTGATCTACCAGTCTTTGAGCCTGAACCTACTTTTGATGCTTCTAAACCTGTGAGGCTTGTTACTGCATGCTCTTCCACATTTTTGCCTAGTACAGTACCACATGTTGTGTATCCTACTTCTACTCAACTACATGGCTTTTTTAAGAAGCATACCACTGCATTTAGTTCTCGCATGCTCCGTTCTATGAGTCCCACTAGCAGAGTCATTGACATACATTCACAGGGTATTGTTTCCTCTATTCCACATGTTAAGTGGAATTCTCATCGTGACATTGGTTTTCGAGCAGATACTTCATTGGGATCACACATTGACAAAGCTCATTTTATTGTTCACTCGACTCTTTCTGAGTATCATGAGCAACACATGAGTTTTACACCTTCACTCAGGCTTGAGAAACCTGATGTTTCAGCTGTCAGACATGATCAACCTAACACACATTCTGATGTTCTTTTGCATGCACCCATTATGTATTTTGTACCAAGTCATATGCAGGCATCTTCTTCATCCATCCGCGTTGATTTGGGGTGGATATATGATCACTCATGGCGGCGACATAAGCATTCATTGAGATAACTCTACAGGTGTGGCTCCTCCACCATTAGGCCTCTTGCTCCACTTTCTATACCTTATGCATTGTGATGCTTCTTGTTTTGAGCATTTTTTTAGCAGGTGTACTGTATCTCTCTTGTTTTTTGAGAGATTTTATATCTGTATTTTTGACACTTTTGGTATGTTGACAGTATCTCTAATGGGGCATATATTATGGTGCATTCCAGTGTTAGTTTCTCAGTGTTCAAGTAGTTATTTTGACAACTCATACAGATTTGTAGCATCACTCCACTGATTCAGTAGTATGGGAGGGTGTGAAGTTGATCCCGCTTCTTCATGTTTCATGTCCCTACCTTGTTTCCTTAGCTTTTCTTAGATTGTGACACTCTGGAGTTTCTATCCTTGCATTGTTGCTTTGGTTTTTGTTCTTGGATCATGGCACACTTATTTGCAGTAGTTGATCAAATTATGTTTGGTGTTTTTTTACACTTTCGACATCAGTCCGTTGACAGTCTCCTTGTATGGAGCTATTCTAGTGAAACTTAGTGTCAGTTGTGTTTGAGTTTTTTCATCGAGTAGTGGATTTAGACCACAGTACACACCAAAATTCTTCGGCATTGTATGAGTTTTTTGAGATGATTTTCTTGGGATGCCTTGGAGCAGGTTTTTACTTTCTTTACTTTGTTGTTACTGGTTTTGGTTACATTGCAGTGTCCCTTTTTTCCCAGTTATTGTACATGCGTACCTCATCAAGCCTAGTTGTCGGGACTCATACTGTGGACATGCCACATCTATTTTGGCCCCTAAATTCACTTGAGGGGGGGTGTTAGAGTAGGTATTTACCTTAGCTCATGTTCACCTAGGTACATTATTTACCTTTATTGTATTTATCCTCACCCACTTATGTGTGTGGATATTTATTTTTATATATTTAGCTATTAGGAGATATTATCTAGTTGTTAGGTATAGTTCTTTCCTTGAGCTATGGTATTGACTAGTTCTTTCCTAGATCTATGGTATTGACTAGATCCTTGATGTCTAATTCTCTCCTAAATCTATGGTCTTGACTAGTTCTTTGATGACTAGTTATTTCCTTGATTTATTGCTTGATCTACGACCTTGACTAGTTCTTAGATTATTATTCCTTGCATATTTAAGCAAGGCCCATTCTCAATATATTGCATTGAGTTCCATTAAAATATATGATATTGTTGTTCATTTTTTTGCAAAGGTTTTATGTAAAGTTATTCTGGTGAATTGCTTTCATCTTATTGATCGTGGTGTTTGATTAGCATCAGTGTTCTTGGCTTGGTATGATCTGGTTATCATTCCTTTCACATATACATATACATATACATACATACATGCATACATACATACATACATAATATGTGTGTGTGTGTGTGTATGTATGTATGTATGTACATTTATATGATTAGATAATAGAAGAGGTTTTTAAATTTCCTTAAAAAACATGTACATATTAGTGAAGGATAAAACATTAACACCAACTTGAGATAAAAACAAGAAACATGCCCAGTGGGGCCTGCAATCCATCTAATCTACACGGCTTTGTTGACTTTCCCATGCTTGGAACTCCTTGCTTGAGCCTAAAGTTTACCATTTTCTTTGTTTCCTTATCTATCAGGTCCTTTGTGTTGGCAAGCATCTTAGTCAGATAAGAATTTCCAATACCCAATGCATTTTCTGCTCTCTTCCTGAATTTTTTAAGCATTTTTTCTTGTCTTGTCCCCATGCACAAGCCATGTGGTGCTAGAATAATAAATTATTTTAACCCTACCACCATCAATTCTTTGATTGATGTCTGGATTTGTTTGGAGATATCAGTACTTGGTCTAATTATATTAATATTTGAAGGAAATTACTTAGAGTTTGTATTCTATTTAATATTTGGAAAGCTTTGAGTACTATGATATTTTAGAAGGATCAATTTGTTTCTTTATTCTCAACTGATGAAAAATTTGTTATTTTGTCTATGTGTGCATACGGATTCAATCTTAAGACAAAAAATTTACTCTATAATTTTCTCATTTGCAGGAATTTCTCACACACTGGGGGAGTGCTCCTCACACAATGAGTTAGGTCCTTGATGACCCTTTTCTTCAAACACCTCAGCCATATCTACCTCACCATCCAACTACATAAGGACCAGGTCATAGAATTTGCTCTTGTAGCTACCATTTTGCCTCACCTCGGGGTCTCCCTTCAGTTCCGTCCTTTTCTGTGCCGAGATGGAGTTTTCCTCCGAGGGGGAAGTTCATAGTAGGATCTCCACGTTGGACTTCTTATCCACCTAGATTTGAGATGTTTGTTGGCTCTCCTCGTACTGGCTAGGGAATTATGGTACCTTTGCAGATGCCTTTAGAGTTATCTTGTGTCTTTTGAGTGAAGGATTAGTTGAAAATAGTAATACTTAGTGCTTGGGCCCTGATTTTGAATACATAACTATATATTTATATGATTCCCTTGTTTCAATTTGGTAATTAAAAATTTGAAGTCCAACCCATAATTGAGAAAGATTCCCAAAAGATAAAAGAGACCCAATAGGAGAGAGTAAAGTAAAAAATGTTTAGGGGCACCAAGAAGAGACATGAGAACCTAGGTGATGCCTTCTTGGATGGGCAGTGGTGTCTCAAGCCATAAATTATAAATACATAAAGTTTATAATTTTTTGCAGGGTGTGTAGAACCAAAGAGAAAGTTAAAGACAAATAAAATATGCCAAAGATAGTTATTAATTACTAGTTTTCTTTTTTATGAATCATGTAAATGCTAGTATGCTTTTATGACCTACAAATGCACCCATGTCCCTGATTTTTTTTCTACACTAACTGTCTATCTTAATAATTTTTAAAACATCTATAGGGCATGGCTTCAAAAAAAATATGTGCTTCACGAAAGATCTTTAAAAATAAATTTCTAAGTGATGCTTTAGAATGTTAAAATCAACTCCCTTCATTCTCTATTATAAATTTATAAACTTTATATATATATAGTGAAGGAGTTCCAACAACACGACCTTCCTAAAACCACCTTTCAAAACATCATCGAATTGAAATAGTATCCTAAAAAATTAGCGTATTATTTCATAAAGTGATGACATATTTTGTTTAATCAATCCAACCATTATCTTCGTAATCAAAAATTGTATGAACCATTCCCTTTATCAATTCAAAATTCATAGTGATAGAAATTTGTGAAAATGACATAAACAATGACAAAGGATTGTTCCATGTTGATTATCCTCCACTCCTTATTAGTTTCACCATTCATTACGCATAACAAGATTAATCTCAGGGAATGAAGGCTATTTAATCAATTTTTCCTCCTCCATTATCATACAAAATATCACCTTTCTTGATAGTGACCTTAAGCACACTCGAATCACTTATTATGTATTTCATAAAACTTGTTAAAATCCGCTTAGTTGAATTTGCCTTCTGATCAAAGTGGTACCTCAGACAACCTATTTCTTATAACATTTTGTTCGGTTTCCTTTGGATACATCACATACACGAAATCACTTCATCGAGGTATCAATCCATAAAATTCATCCATAACTATCAATAGTATAGACGTGATGTTGATCTAAATCCTCAAAATATACTTATCTTTTTGTTGACAAACACTTTGACATCTTATTGATGCCTTGATTCCTATCATCATATAACCTATGTTTTATGATTAGAGACCTAATATTCATGACACTTTAGCTAAATTATATGATGATGAACCTAATGAATTTTAAAACATAGTTAATAAAAACCATTTACCCAATTCAGTTACACTTTAACTTCCTCTATCTCTACTACCTCGACATCATTTTCATCTCATGTTCAAATATGATGAACATCCTTTTCATGTTTCCTCCTCTAGTCATCATTATGGTAACCCCCTTGAAAATAATGACCTTGATATCGTAAACCTCTTTGTTGACCCATAAACCCTGTGATCTTTTAGAAGAATGGGGTTTATGGCCTGTAGCAATACCTTTAACTCTAAAAAACCTAATTATGATGACATTATAACTCAATCTACTTCAGCTATCTTTAAATAAGTTCACATATTATCTCATGCTAAATCACGTCATTTATATGCACTTGTTTACCGACACATCTTAGATAGAGTGCACACCTTTACCAACAATACCCACATGATTTACAATTTTTTGGGAGCATTTCACCAACCCACTTCTTTTACCACATCATATAATAGGGTAACTTGTGATGACTGTCATCCCATTAAATTATAAAATCAAATCCAGAAAATATTCAAGGAATAACACCATATATTTAACAACATTCTTCAAGTTAACTACTTCATCAACATACTATTGTACCTTCATTCATCCTACTTGGGTTCAGTCATCCATTTCTTCCTACCTTTGATACTTTGGTCATTCATATATCTCTTCAATCCCATGAACTCCATAATATCGTGTATTGGTTAGTACCTTTAATCACACTTTATCATATTTATAACATCTACCCACTTTTTCATTGTGCTCTTTGGTGTTGTATAATCTTCCTCTTAACTATCATCCCTCCCACAACCCTCTTAGGTAAGTGATTTATATGTATTCTTTTTATATTTGTCTTCTAGTGTTTCTTTTCAGTCTTGTTTATTCATGGTTCCTAAAAGCTATATTTCCCGCCATAGTGAATCAAAATGAAACTGGTAGGTAAGTATGAGGTAGGTATATTTTATCTAGCATTTCATTTCTTCCCTTTCGCATTTCAATTTAATCACTTTACTTTCAACATTTTTTTTATTTTAAAGTGCCCACTTCCCTTCGACACCTTTTTTATTATTAGATATTGTCTTCTGCACTTATGGATATATTATAGTTTTGATATAGAATGTTAATATATATCGAAGATACTGAACTATTCTTGATTTTATTCTTATATGATGCATATGGACTACTGGAGAATTTTTTTTTTGATATTGATACACTTTTGACAGGTTATTTATCAGAAATTCTGACATGTTATATATTTAGTAATTTGTAGTAGATATTGATAATTGGATTAATGTGATGATCATTTTGACATGAATGAAATGTGGAATAGAAATGTGCTAGAAATTGTAAGTGATATTTTATTTTCATAAATGATATTAATTCGTATATAGTTGATTTTAGATTTATGTCACATATTTTGGCATGAATGTTTTAATGTGGCCATGAAGCCGAAGGAGGTATCCTCTTTTTTGCAGGTATATTATATTCACAACAACATCAAAGGAGTGGAGACCAACCACATCGAAATTCGAAAAGAATTCAACTAGGGTCACCATGGCAACGTGTAATTGTGTGTGTGTTAGAATTAATTGGTTAGGATAAAATTGTGACCTAGGGATCATGGGTTGTTTTATTTTAATTTTCCCTTTCTATTATGTTAGTATGTGTTTTCTTTAGTAGTGAAATTTTACGTGTTTTATTATTTATATTTTTTGGAATTGTGTTTACCCCTTTATTAGTCATGGGTTGTAGTGTGTTATTTAAGATAATTTGAATTTTTCCTAAACTAATTAAAGATGTGACTAAAAGGAGTTCATTTATTAGAATTAATTTACTCTTGTATTTTGTGTTGAGTGAAGTGTGTTTGAGTTTTGAGTGTAGCACACTCTACCCTTCATGCGAAACTCGAATTTGGCCTTAGAGGCCAAATTTGGAAGCATGTGGGATAAATCAAACTTTTCCAAAACCTCTTAAATGCCCATGCCAACCATACGTATGGGTTGGGGGGTCATATTTATGCCCTCTTAGGTGTTTTAGGAAGTTTAAAAAGTAAAATGTTAATTGCACTTTCTTACAAATATTTAATTTTGGCCTTTGGGGGAGTGGGCTTAGATGGAGTGTGTAAGGTTCTTGTCATTCCTCCAACCACTTATTAATTGTGCATTGGAATATGAGGTTGACCAAACTATGTGGAGTGGAGAGGATATGAGGTGGCATCCTACTTGGAGCCACATCATCCCTCCATCTCTTTTCTCTCTTTATTGAATTCTTGTTGCTTGTTTTGGAGTTGGATGATCATTTTTAGTCTCTTGAATTCTTTAAGAGTGAGAGAATTTTGGAGAGAGATTGTGGATTTTTAGAGCTTGGTGGATGTTTTCTTGATCTTTTGAGGAGCTTGAAACTTCATACTTGGACAAGATCTACCATGGAGAGGTAGGAGCTTCACCTTAGTTTAAATTATGGTATCTTTTTTATTTTATGTGTGTACATGTTGTGTTAAATGTAATTGTCTCTTTGATATGTTTGTTGCGTGTGGGTAAAATACCTAAGTTGGGAGTGGGAGGAGACTATGGGGATTTTTTCTTGTAGGGAGGCATAAGAGATAACTTCTTGAAGATGGAGTTTGGGTTGGGTTCCCCATATAGTATGAGGAATTATTGTATTTCTAGTTGTTCTTATTATGACGGAGCCACAAGAGCTTTTTAGGGAGGCATAAGAGTGTAGGGAGGCATAAGGGGTACTTGAGGGAGGCACAAGAGTATATAGAGGAAATTGTGTTTATATTGGAGGATTTTAGGCGGGAACCCATTCCCATTTGGAGGCATAAGTGGCCTCCCCATAGGTCTTATTCTTTTTGGCTTTCTTGATAATCCTTGTGATCTTTTTGCTTTGATTGTTTTCTTCTTGTTGAGTTGTTATTGTGTTTTTATGAAAATGGAATGAATATGAAGTTGTTTGTTAAGTATTGTGGAAGCTATTAGTTTCCATGAGTTGATACCTTCTCCCATTGTAATGTAGTTAGGGCTAGGGGGATAAAGGAGAGGATGGCTTCTCTTCTCCTTTGGATATCTTGGTTGGGTGGAGAGTGTTTCCTCTCCCCCTATCTTGTTGTGAATCAAGAAAAATATTGGATGAGCTACCTTTTTGGGGTTTGGAGCATCGGAGCCTTGTTGATGACCTTGTGAAACTTCCTTGTATTTTACTCATGTAGAGAGGAAGAAATTGTAATAATGTATTCATTTTTGTATTTATATTTTGTATGACTTGTCACATCATGTGGAAAACAGTGTAATTATATTGCAAAGAAACATATTGTATTCCTTTGTGTCTATGGAAGTGTAGCGTATATTGAAAGGAAATTTTTAATCCTATTGTTGTTATTGTTATTTTATTGCATGTGGAAAGAAACAAATGAGAAAAGAACGATGAAATAATTTCATTGAAAAGTCAGTTTGCAAATAGAAAAGAAATTTTTTTCTCCTTGTTGAAACCTTAAATTTATTGAGAAAAAAAAAGTGTTTTTATTGAAAGATTAATCTATTTTACAATGGAAAATAAAATATTTCTTCTTTGAGTATTTATTTTATTGTAAAAATGAGAAAGAAGAAAATGTAGAGTTTTTTAGAAGATCAATTTGTTTACAAAATATCATTGGATGGAAAAATAATTTAATATGATTATTTAGAAAGAATGAACATTGTAGTAAAATGAAATAGGAAAATAAGTTAGATTATATTGCATTTGGAAAATTTGAATTGATATAACAAAATGAAAAGTAGTGAAATAGATTTATTTTTCTCTTTTTGCTCTTGTAATGGAAAGAAAAAACTAGTTAAGTAAATACAAACTATCTTTGCAGGTATATGAATTTAATCAGAGATGGAAACACTTTAAAATGAATAGATTTAACTATGTAAATGAGTAATAAATCTCAATTTTGGAATTTTGAAATGAACAAAGACAACTAAAAATGCATCTTTACATCCTTTAGTAACTTTATGTTTTTGTAAAAATATCAGCATTATGGTTCTATTTTTCTGAAACAAGACCGACGCCTTATGTAGAGAGGCGGTCTCATAACTGCCACTCATGTAGTGGTGGCGGTCTCAAAACTGCCACCAAATAATGTGGAGGTCCTGTGTTTTTCATCCAGGTAAGGAAGCAGTTTCTCAACCACTGCTCTGGATGGCAGTGGTCTTGGGTTTGTCACCCAGGCAGGGCGGCAATCCTAGAACCATCGATCTACTCTGAGTGGCAGTTCTATCACTTACAATAGAATTCCACAAACCCGCTCGTGTGTGTAAAATTTAACCAGTTTTCTTTCATCCCTAAGTTGTAAAATTTAATCTAATATTACCAGCAAGAAAAAAAAAGATAAATTCTTATGAATGAGACCACAAAACACTTAAATGGAGAATCTATATGCATTCTTTCATTTATATCAAAGTGGGTAGGGTTTCCCCTAAATTTAAACCCAATACACTAAAATCTTGGAATAAATACTACATTGGAGGAAGAAACCTCTCCCAATCCTTGAAGTAAATAGATTCAATAAATAAAAGACAAAACTAAGATAAACCTAAACTAAATATTCATGTAGAATTCCTCCTTGGATTCTTCCCTTTGCTTCCATGGCTTGCTCCTCTCCAACCTGTAATTTTAAGAAAAGAAAATGAACTAAATGAGAAAGGTTTTAATATACTTTCATAAGGATTTTTAGGGCTATTTTGAGAACCCAAGATCTAGTGCCTAAGATGGATTTGATCCAAGGGTGGAGAATCAACCCTACCTTTATTAAGAGAAATGTATATTAAATGTTTTAATTTAAAATCCTTAAGGGTATGTGTAGATGAATGAGTGGGGCCTTTTGTTTTCCTAGGGCTATAATGTTTTCTTACCCTTTTTAAACCGTTAGTGTGTGTAGGATATTTATTTAAAGGATCTCTAAACTTCAATGTAGTGAATTTAATAATTGGCTTAAATTTAACCTTGTTAGGAATGAACTTAATCGAAGAGAGGAAAATATTTAATTAAGTAAACTAATCTTGGTTACCTTCCTAAGAACTATCAATTAACGAACCCCTATTGCATCCTTATATCTTAACCTCCTCTTTTATCTTAAACATGTAAAAAATTCACTTGCACTTTCGGGATAATTGTTATGTTGAAGCGAGTTCCTAAAACGTCATTGTTATGGGGGTTACACTTGGTATCAGAGTCGTGGGTTCATAGCTTGGGCCCTTGGGCACACCTAGAAAAAATGAACATGAACATTTAACCTAGTGCAAAGTTGATTCTTTTAAATCTAGAAAACCACAATGTTTGATAATTGTATGAAATACAAAACTTAGAAAACTGAGACAAGACCTAGAACAATGGACTAACTCTCTTCTTGATATGTGTAGGAGGAACGGACTATGTGAGGGGTATTTTCATATAGACGTCGATATACCACCACCAGAGCAGGCTGTAGCGGCCATTCTACCTCATATTTTACATACGCTTTAGGATGTCGAAACCGCTATATGCGGAGAGCCCTTGGGTGGAATATTTTCTAGACATGGCATGGAGCCATTAGTAGAGGCTCAAGAATCCCCTTGATACAACAAGGATTATATGGTAGATAACTTCCACACAGAGTTGGCTAGGTAAAATTCACCCCAGAGAGGATATGGCGAAAGGATCTCAGGTCATCAGGACAGGTCTCAGGACCATAGACAGAGATAGGAGCATGCAGAGAGACCTAGGAGTCGTATCAGGCATTCAGCTGCAGACCATATCAGGGAGATCCTAAAGCTACGACCATATCACTATTCATGGAGATATAGGTGGTTTTCAGGACAGAGGCCTGGTTGGTGAGCTTGAGCAGATGCTTCAAGATTTTCCCTTGTACTAGCAACACGAAAGTTCATGTTGCGATGCATCTTATGAGGGATGGAGCAATAGTGTCTGGTGGAGGACCGAGGAGTAGAAGATCCATGTTGACTTAGATATAGTTACCTGCAGAGCTCTTTGAGGAACGGTTTAGGAGTAGGTATTTACCCAGGAGGTTTATTCAACAGTAGCAGATAGACGAGTTCCACTGACCTTCTGTCAGACATCTATGACTGTAGTTGAGTATGAGAGTTGATTTCTAGACCTGACTCTAGTATGTTGAATATATGTAGGATGATAAGGTAAGTGCATTCACTTCCCATAAACCTTAGCTAGAGGCCTCAATTTAGATTTGGCTTGTGCGTGGTGTGCATTCACTTCCCACAAACACTTAACAGAGGCCATGGAGAAGGCCTATATTGTAGAGGAGACATGGGGAAAGACGCAGCAGGCTAGGGATAGAGTGTGGAACCGCATCCAGTAGTTGTAGGATAACCAGGTGGAAGGGGGTTAAATCCTCCATCCATGGGACAGACATGGTTCATACACAGTATTCATTTCAAGCCACCACAATAACCACTTCAACAGCAAACCCACCCACCATACAGATCTCCTCAGAGATTTGATGCACAGATAGACAACAGAGTATGGGGCCTCCTCCTAAGGGGTTTAGCCATTAGTACATAGGGTACACCAAGAGCTCAATTAACAGTAGGATCTCATCAGCAGAGACCTCAATAGTCCATAGCCGGATCATCAGGTTCTACAACGTAGACCTCTAGAGTACCGGCTGGAGTTGCATCTCATTGGAGAGGAGCAGGAAACTATTATGGTTTTGGTGTTGTTAGACATAATTAGAGAGAGTGCCCACAGAACCCTAGTAACAAGGGTAAGACGTAGATTTTGGAGCCTCCTATTGGATGACATGGGACGGAGCCATGGGATCTACGTAGTCAGTTGATAACCACCATGCTGATCACCAGAGTACTGTGATAGAGATGACAGGTAGCATTGGTGGTATTCCTACCTCTATATTATTTAATTATGGCTCATTTGATTCTTTTATTGCACCATATGTTAGTAGAGAGTTGCAAGCTTGGCGGCAGTTAGGTATGGTCATTAGTTAGGACGTTGAGATGGCTTTTGGAGAAAACATTTCTGTAGACTCCTTAGTTAAGGAGTGTGTAGCGGATTTGGGACCCTTCACCACTACCTTCAGATCTTTGAATCCTTCCCTTGGGTTCATATGGAGTCATCTTGGGCATGGACTGGTTATTTTCTACACATAGAGCCAGAGTGGACTATTACCATAAGACTATTTCATGTATAGATGATCTAGGCAGTTGATTCAGTGACAACAGGAGTTAGGAGGCTTGTTTCCATTCCACACCATCTCCGCTATGTAGCTTAAGCGGTGTGTGCAACGAGGTTGTCAGATGTATGCTGTTACAGTTAGTGACAGATCAGAGGATGAGTCTAGTAGGTAATCCCTTGATGACCATCCCATTTTGAGAGAGTTTTTTTATGTGTTTCCAGGGGAGCTACTTGGGTAACCTCCCCCACATGAGATAGATTTCCACATAGATCTGGTTCTAGGCGCAAAGCCTATCTCATGAGCACCTTATTGGTTGAATACTCCTGAGCTATGTGAACTCAAGTTGTAGATTGAGGGCCTTCTAGAGAAGGGCGTGATCCGTCCTAGTGTATCCCCTTGGGGTGCACCAGTGATCTTCGTGAAGAAGAAGGATGGATCTCTATGGTTTTTTATTGATTACCATCAGCTGAACAAAGTAAAAATCAAGAATCCTTACCCCCTTCCATGCATTGATGACCTATTCGATCAAATGAATGGGGATACAGTTTTCTCTAAGATAGATCTTAATTCAGGATACCATCAGCTCAGGATTATAGAGGTGGATATTCATAAGACCACATTCCATATGAGATATGGCCACTACAAGTTCAGAGTGGTACCTTTCAGTCTAACGAATGCCCCCACAATTTTTAATGAATGGGGTATTTAGGAATTTTCTAGATCGTTTCATGCTCATCTTCCTTGATGAAATTTCAATATACTCATGTATGTGTGAGGAGCACGAGGAGCACCTTCACCAGGTTCTTCAGTGTCTTCATGAGTATCACCTTTACGGCAACTAGGAGAAGTGTGAATTCTTTCAGAAAATGGTGCAGTATTTGAGCCACATCATTTATGGGGAAGGTATCACAGTCGATCATTCTAAGATTTGAGCCATCATGGATTAGCCAACACCCAGTAGTGTGACTGAGGTGTGTAGCTTCATGGGTCTAGTAGGATATTATAGGATATTTGTTCAAGAATTTTCTCAGATTATGCACCCCATCACTTCCCTTCAGAGGAAAGGGAAGAAGTTGTTATGGTCGTATAGATGTGAGTAGGATTTCAGTACATTGAAGGAATTCCTGATGACAGTGCCTATTCTTGCAGTACCATACCCTTAGGGTGAGTTCTTCATTTGCACAAATGCTTCTTTGGCAGGACTTGGAGGTGTGTTGATGCAGGAGGGTAGAGTAATCATGTTTGAGTCTTGTAAACTCAAATATTATGAGCTCAATTATCTGAATCATGATCTTGAGCTTGCAGAAGTCATGCATACCTTAGTGTGGTGGAGACACTTCCTTCTTGGTCAAAGATTTACACTCAGGACTGATCACTTAAGTCTTCGCCACCTCTTCACGCATCCCAATCTCAACGCTTGTCAGCGGCGTTGGATGGAGTTGCTTTGTAAGTATGACATGGAGATAGAGCATGTGAAGGGAAAGGAGAATGTGGTCTGCAGATGTCTTGAGTAGAAAGAGACTTGTTGATATGGCTACTCTCAGTGGGTATAGACTTGCGGAGTAGGATTTTGCAACAACTTCCTCACGAAAGTTTCTACCTTGCAGCTAGAGCAGAGATTGAGTTTTAGAGACCCCTCGAGGGGAAATTTTATGGAGTTTTCTATTGGAGATAGATGGCATTCTCAGACACAGAGGTCATATATATGTTCTTAGAGATGGAGGCTTGAGATAGGACATTTTGTCAGAGGCTCATCGTGCACCTTATTTAGCTGATCCCGGGGTGAAGAAGATGCACGCCATCTTGAGATAGTTGCATTTTATGAGAGTAATTCGGAGAGATGTTACCTCGTTTGTGTCACACTGCTTAGAGTGCTAGAGCGTGAATCTCGAGCATCAGCATCCAGCTGGCCTTCTCTATTCTCATGCCATACCCAAGTGGAAGTGGGACACCATTTCCATGGACTTCATCATTGGGTTACCTACGTAGAGATACCACCACAATGCCATCATGCTCACGGTGGATAAACTAACGAAAGTAGCTCATTTTTTTCTAGTGAAAACCTCCTATATAGCCAGTGTGGTGGCATGAGTATATCTTGATGAGATTGTCAGATTACATGTGATTCTATGGAAGATCATTTGTGACCGAGATCCTTTGTACACTTCCCATTTCTAAACCACCATTCAGTATGTTCTCGGGATGCGGATCAATTTCATCACAACATATCACCCTGAGATAGTTGGGAAAATTGAGTGGGTGAAGTAGATCCAAGAGGACATGCTTAGGATGTACGTTATGGATCACCAATTGAGATGGGAGGAGTATCTATATTTGGTGTAGTTTTCCTAAAATAATAGTTTCCAAAGTTTGATAGGCATGGATCCTTTTTATGCATTATTTGGAAGAGAGTGTAGGACACCTCTTAGTTGGGATAGGATTGAGGATAGGGTTTCCCGTGGGCAAGCATTATTACAGGATATGCAGCAGTATGTTACATTGATCAAATAGAGATTGCAGGAGGTGCAGGATAGACATTAGAAGTATGTGGACCAGCATAGGACAGATTATAGTTTTGAGGTGGGAACGAAGGTGTTTCTTCATGTTAGACCGCATAAGATCCCTATCTGTTACAGAAAATGTTCTAAGCTTTCTCCTAGGTTTGTGGGTCCCTTTGAGATCTTGGAGTGCCTCGGTCCCTTGGCTTACCGTCTAACATTATCACCTATCTTTTCTCACTTCCATGGTGTGTTTCATGTTTTTGTGCTTAGGAGATAATTTTTGATCCTTCTCACATGCTAGATTGGACCACATTTCAGGTGTAGGATCAGGGGCAAGTGATGGTGGAGCCTATATGGATTATAGAGTGCAGGAGCCTGGGCCTTCGTGGCAGAGAGATTGATCAAGTTCATGTTCAGTTGGACAGATATGATGAGACTGCAGCTACTTGGGAGGATGCTACATTATTACGAGTGCAGTTTCCACACTTGTTCCAGTGACTTCCAGGAGGAAGTCAAGACTAAGGGGAGGGAGATGTAGTGCCCACTTCCCTTTGACAACTTTTTTATTATTAGATACTATCGTCTACACTTATGGATATATTATAGTTTTGATATACCATGTTAGTATATATTGGAGATACTGAATTGTTATTGATTTTATTATTATATGATGCATATGGACTACTGGAGCATTTTGTTATTGATATTGATACACTTTTGACAGGTTATTTATCAGAAATTATGACATGTGATATATTTAGTCATTTTGAGTAGATATTGATAATTGGATTAATGTGATGATCGTTTTGACATGAATGAAATGTGGAATAGAAATGTGCAAGAAATTGTAAGTGATATTTTATTTTCATAGATGATATTAATTCATATATAGTTTATTTTATATTTATATCACGTATTTTGGCATGAATGTTTTAATGCAGCCACGAATCCGAAGGAGGTATCTTCAGTTTTACAGGTATATTATATTCACAACAACATCGGGGGAGTGGAGACAAACCACAACAGAATTTGAAAAGAATTCAACTAGGGTTACCATGGCAACGTGTAATTGTGTGTGTGTTAGAATTAATTGGTTAGGAGAAAATTGTGACCTAGGCATCATGTGTTGTTTTATTTTAATTTTCTCTTTCTATTATGTTAGTATGTGTTTTCTTTAGTAGTGAAATTTTACTTGTTTAATTATTTAGATTTTTTGGAATTGTGTTTACCCCTTTATTAGTCATGGGTTGTAGTGTATTATTTAAGGTAATTTGAATTTTTCCTAAACTAATTAAAGATGTGACTAAAATGATTTCATTTATTAGAATTAATTTACTCTTGGATTTTGTGTTGAGTGAAGTGTGTTTGAGTTTTGAGTGTAGCAAAATCTACCCTTCATGGGAAACTTGAATTTGGCCTTAGAAGACAAATTTGGAAGCTTGTGGGACAAGTCAAACTTTTCCCACACCTCTTAAATTCCCATGCCAACCCTACCTATGGGTGGGGGGGTCAAATTTAGACCCTTTAAAGTGTTTTGGGAAGTTAAAAAGGTAAAATGTTAAATGTACTTGCTTTCAAATATTTAATTTTGTCCTTTGGCAGAGTGGGCTTACATGGAGTGTGTTGGAATATGAGGTTGACTAAGTGATATGGAGTGGAGAGGAAATGAGGTGGCATCCTACGTGGAGCCACATCATCCCTCCCTCTCTTTTCTCTATTTATTGAGTTCTTGTTGCTAGTTTTGGGGTTGGATGATCATTTTTAGTCTCTTGAATTTTTAGAGAGTGAGAGGATTTTAGAGAGATTTTGTGGATTTTTGGTGCTTTTTGGATGCTTGTTTGATCTTTTGAGGAGCTTGGAACCTCATACTTGGACAATCTCTACCATGGAGAGGTACGACCTTCACTGTAGTTTAAATTATGTTATTTGTTTTATTGCATGTGTGTATATGTTGTGTTGAATGTTGTTGTCTATTTGATATGTTTGTTGGGTGTGGGTAGAATGCCTAAGGTGGGAGTGGGAGGAGACTATGGGGAGTTGTTCTTGTGGGGAGGCATAAGAGATAACTTTCTTGAGGAGGGAGTTTGTGTTGAGTGCCCCATCTAGTATGAGCAATGCTTGCATTTCTTCTTGTTATTATTATGAGGGAGCCATAAGTGCTTTTGAGGGAGGAATAAGAGTGTAGGGAGGCATAAGGGGTACTTGAGAAAAGAAAGACAAAATAATTTCATTGAAAAATTAGTTTGCAAATAGAAAAGAAAGTATTTTCTCCTTGTTGAAACCTTAAATGTATTGAGAAAAAAATAGTGTTTGTATTGAAAGATTAGTCTATTTTACAATGGAAAAGAAAATATTTCTACTCTGAATATTTATTGTATTGTAAAAGTGAGAAAGAAGAAAATGTAGAGATTGTTAGAAGATGAATTTGTTTACAAAATATCATTGGACGGAAAAATAAGTGAATATGATTGTTTTGAATGAATGAACATTGTACTAAAATGAAATAGGAAAATAAGTTAGATTATATTGCATTTGGAAAATTTGATTTGATAACATGAAATAACAAGTAGTGAAATAGATTTATTTTTCCCTTTTTTCTCATCTAATGGAAAGAAAAAACTAGTTAAGTAAATCGAAACTATCTTTGGAAGTGGCGGTGGTCTCAAAACTGCCACCTAGTAATGCGGGAGTCCTGTGTTTTTCATCCAGGTAAGGCAGCGGTTTCTCAACTACCACTTTGGAGGGCGGTGGTCCTCCATTTTTCACCCAGACTGGGCGTCGGTCCCAAAACTATCTGTCTGCTCTAGGTGGCGGTTCTTTCACTTACAATAGAATTTTTTCGACCCACTCCTGTGCATGAAATTTAACAAGTTTTCTTTCATCCCTAAGTTGTAAAATTAAATCTAATATTACCAGCAAGTAAAATAAAGATAAATTCTTAGGAATGAGATAACATAACACTAAAATGGATCATCTATATGCATTCTTTCATTTATATCAAAGGGGGTAGTTTTGCCCCCAAATTTAAACCCAATACACTAAAATATTGGAATAAATACTGGATTGGAGGAAGAATCCTCTCCCAATCCTTGAAGTAAATAGATTCAATAAATAAAAGACAAAACTAAGCTAAACGTAGACTAAATCTTCATGTAGAATTCCTCCTTGGCTTCTTCCCTTTGCTCCCATGGCTTCCTCCTCTCCAACCTACAATTTTAACAAAATAAAATGAAGAAAATGAGAAGAATAGAATGAGAAAGGTTTTAATATACTTTCATAAGGATTTTTATGGATATGTTGAGAACCCTAGGATCTAGTGGCTAAGATGGATTTGATCCAAGGGTGGAGAATCAACCCTACCTTTATTAATAGAAATGTATATTAAATGTTTTAATTTAAAATCCTTAAGGGTATGTGTAGATGAATGAGTGGGGCCTTTTGATTGCCTAGGGGAGTAATGTTTTCTTAACATTTTTAAACCCTTAGTGTGTGTAGGAAATTTATTTAAGTAATATCTAAACTATAATGTAGTGAATTTAATAATTTGGCTTAAACTTAGCCTTGTTAGGAATGAACATAATCGAAGAGAGGAATATATTTAATTAAGTAAACTAATCCTGGTTACCTTTCTAAGAACTATCAATTAAAAAACCCTTGTTTCATCCTTGTATTGTAACCTTCTCTTTTATCTTAAAAAAAAAATCAGTTGCACTTTCCTGTTAAGTGTTAGGTTGAAGTGAGTTCCTAAAAGGTCATGTTTGCAAGTGTTATAGATTTCGTGTTGTATACATTTTTTTTGTAGACCATATCATGTTTCACTATTATGACACGTGATTGTATTTTATTGGGGCATATGAATACACAATATTTTTATTTTTAGTACTCATTTATTTTTTGCAATGCTTTATGATACATTCTCCTATTGAGAAGTTTCCTTAAGGGGCATACCAAGATTAGGGTATGATTGTTCTTTGTCATTTGGGATAGACTAAACATTTGCAAGATGTCATTATTAGCCATATTCACTCCATATTTACCTCATTTATTCTCTTCTCTCACTAATTATGTCCAATTGTCCCCTTATGTGTACTTTATTTTTCTTATTACATGTTATTATCCTTATTTTAGTCAATCTAGATCTTCATTATGAATTCATCATTTAATTCTTGGTCTTGCTTCCCCAAGATTTTTAGCCTATTACCTTAGGATTTCTCTTAAGGAAAATGCTATCGCCCATGCATGATCGCGTACCAATATACTTTTCTTGGGTTTGAGAGAGTTTACATATCCATTATGAAGGTGAGAAAAAAGTACCAACAAAAAGAGACATACATTTCCAAGATGGTAAAGCACCCAATACGTTTGAAAACCATATCCCACGAAATTCCAAGACCATCTAGAAGGGTTGGGACTATATGGATGCTTTTTACCTATTATGATTTTGACCAAGTTTAGTTTTAGGTTCCATTTTTTTAACAAATATTTTTCAGTATCAGATCATCTGATTTTTGTATTCAGATCACCCATACTCTTTTATATTTACACAGAATCAGCTAAGTGCAATTATCTCTTATGTTTCTGATAGTTTCTAGATCAATAGTAACTTCAAAAAGTGTTATTCTTATTTAACATATTAATGTTGCAATTAATTAAATCAGAATATCCACATGTTACTCTATTTCATCATTTTTATGTACATCAAACTGAAACATTCTAATACTTAACAAGGAATGAAAATATTCACACAAAAGTGAAATCATTTAGTGAGCCAAACCTTCTATAATTGAATGTATCAAAACTTTTCCCATAGTAGGATTAGGGTTTCATTCTTTAGTTTTGGTCTTAAATTTTTCTTAATCACATCAATTCCTATTACATTATGTGATCTTAATGTCTGACGTAGGGCTCCCATTTAACCAAATAGTAGGGGATACTATCCATCCTAGTAGGATCATTCCCATACTATGTATTTGAATGAAGGTACTTATGTTGAAACCAATTTTTAAATTCTTGATACCTCTCCTTCTTATATTGGAATTCCATCTGAGATCAGTCTTGTTACATCTAATCATCCACCTTGGTCTCATTTTTATACAGTCAATTCGGTAACCACAAAAAACAATAACTAAGCTACTGTGGGAAATAAACCTTTACATCTTCCACCTTATGTGCATATTCTTAAAGTTAATGTTCCACCTAAAATGCATGATATAATTGAACAACTAAGTAATAAACTTGTTAATACATCTATACTTGAGTTGCTTCAAAATTTATATATTTATAAAAACATATTATGTAAGAAATTTTACGCTCTTTTACATTAGATAATGAGACCCATTCAACTTCCTTTAGTTCCCTAAGGGATACATTTAAGGATCTTGAAAAGGTTGGTAGTTTTAGTTCATCTAATATCTTGCCTCATACTGATATGACTCGATGTATTCCTTTATTAATCATTGTATGTATTTAAGGAATTTTCTAAAAAGGGTATTAATAGACAATGTATCTACTCTCAATAAATTTCGTTAATCATTTCTTACACAAATGGGAATTTATCCTCTTACAATCAATCATTATGCCACTATCGTTAGGATTTTATAACATCACTTATTCTAAACTTGGCACTATTAATTTTGACCTATTTGTTGGTTGTAAGGAATCACCCACTACATTTCACATCATGGACACCAATTTACAATTCAATATACTCTTGAGATATCCATTTCTCCATGATATGTAAGTTTTCTCCTCTATTTTCCATCCTTGCATAAAATTTTGACATAACGGGACTAAGAATATTGTCCATGTTGATCCTTAGCCTTATGAATATTGAAAATTAGATATGTAAAATCCACAAGAACCTTCAATCACCCTAAAACACATCTTATTCCTATGGATAAGATTTATACATTTTTTGTTGTTAAGACTAGTGCTCTTACTGAGAATTTATTTGATGCACCTCCACATATTGAGTCACATGCTGAAATTCCTCTTATGAAGCCATTGGTATCTTTTATCACTAGAACACCACCAACAGACACTTCTAATAGATTAGATGGTGTTACAAAACACCCTGATGATCCTAAATAAGCTAGTGATAGTGATGATGATACAATAACACTAAAATATGATAATTTAATCATACTTAATTTTAATTCTATTAATGCACATGAATTTATGTTTCATTATCTCTTTTTATTCACTAGACCAAGGTTTTTTCAGATTAAGGAAACTTCCCATCATGCTAGTAGTTAATATCCTCCTCATCATATTGGCTCTATTGATACACACTCTGATCCTATGGACAATAAAGTCACTACTCTAGATGGTTCAACTTATGTTGCATCTATTGTAATCCCAACTCATCTTGATAAGCCACAACAATTAATCTCCTTTTTAATTGATCATAGATTTATCTGATTTCCCTCAAAGAATTACCTTTATAATTACAATATTTCTAGGCACATCAATCATCATTTTTTTACTATCATTGTGTTACAAGTCTTGACACAAATAATTGTTATCGTTTGATTATTAAAATTCACACTCTCTTGAGTGTAATGGAACTATTACTATATTACATGATAGACCCACACCTCTTGATTGCACTCCTAATTTCAATACACTTACTAGCATTGTGTATATCCATAACAAGTATTAGTTACACACGCCTATAAATTTCAAACAAAAAATAATATTTGCACTTATGAGGCTTTGACTACTATATGACTCATAACATCTTACATTACACCCTTCCTAACTCCTACTATCATTTTTTAAGGATATATTACATTCATGATATATTTTCAGTTATGTTTTATTGCCACTAAATATTAGGTTTCTCTTGATCCCTAACCTACAAAATTGTCCTTTGGTATATCTTGGTCATGACACATTTTTGGTAATATCGATGAGGACAATACTAGCATCAATTTCCCACTTAATGATGTAATTATTCTCCTGACTATCATCCCCATATGATGCATTGGACTCACACCATGCACATATAATATCTGTCTTAAACTGATGAGTAATATATTATAGAACTCAATCACTTCTATGAAACATGATCGTTTATCGATGGACACTTCCACATATTTACTAATATGGAAGATCCTACAACAACTAGGTTTTTTCTTGTCATCGATGATCTCCTTCATGTTATTCCCCAATATTTTACCAATTATGTACTATTTTAATAAGTTTAACTTGACTATTGAGGGAATGGTTCCACACTCGAACCTCACTTGACACACACACACAATGGGGGAAATCTCATTTCCCATCCTTTAGTTGTGTAATATCTCTCTATTCCCCTCCATGAGGACATTATTTGATCACCTTTCCTTCTCTTCAAAGAATAGGTTTTCATCTATGCCCTAATGGAGGGACTAGAAACAAAATATACAAATATTTATAGGAATACAAATTGAGGTCCGATTCTTATTGCATGCATTGTTTGCAATTTACATTATACATGTTATTTATTTGTTTGGTTTGTTAGATAACATTTCTTCTTTACATACATTATTTCCCATGGTATTGATGATGATGCAGTACATCCATAGACTGATACACGATTCAAGGTGTTGGTCTTCCTTTTGCCTAGATTACTAACCTCTAGGGGCATGTACTCTAACATACTACATCTAGGTGCTTTATTTTCATTATAATTCATTTCTTTCCTTATTACACTTTCTTATATATATATAGTTATACATATACATATACATATATATATATATATATATATATATATATAATTTACTATATTTCAAACTAATAGAAGTAAACAAGTTTTTTGTAGTGCTTAAAATTATTACTAACTATTTTTATATCATATTATATTTGTTCATATTACTTAGATAGACTTAATTTCTACACATGCTTGCTAGTTATGTGTGTGTACAATTATTTTCTAGTCTAATTTGAGCTTAAGGTCCTACATTGTATTGTGACACCATGGGTGTGCTATGTTTTCAACATCGTACCTTGTCTATGGTTGTGTATCTCTTGTTTGTAGGATTAAGAGCCTTGATTTTCTTGTGACACACTTAGTATCCAATTTTTGTCAAAACTTTTCCTTCAGTGTGATACCGTTCAAAATATTTTTAGTTTTTTTACATTTTATGAACTTTTATTCTACTAGAGTGCATAGTTTGTTGTTGTTAGTGTTGTTTTGGTGGATTGACATTGTTCTTGTTATCATTTTTATTATTATTTTTTCTATTTTTTTGTGCCATGGTTTATCCCATTGCCACTTCCTCATCCAGAAATAATTCTTCTTTGTGTTCCCACTTAGTCATTTCAAAGGTTATATACAAAAATTTAGATACTCACCTATGAGTTTTAATATTTTCTTGGGACTCGTGTGCTTAGAATATTCATTTTACATGCCTAAAAACATGGGGCAAAAATCCAGAATTAATTCTAATTTCGATAAAATGCATGCATTTTTCTAGGTATAAGAATATGTAGAGGAAAACAAAAATGCCTTAGAGTTTAACTTAGCCACAATATTTTTGCAAAATGTACAAGGGTCAATAGAATAAGGCATGATTAGGACCATATGATGGTTATTTCCCAATCATTTGGTTGTGTTATATTTTGTGTTCTAGTCAGGTTCTCACGTCCTTGAGTCCTTAAATCTCTCCAATCATTTCCTTGAGCTTCATTATGACTACTATGTCTGACATGTCTCCTCTCTTTAGCAGAATTTACGAATCATTACGATAGTATTTGATTATGCATTCTCTACCCACTTTTCATAGTGGGGAACACAATTCCTTTATTTTAGTTACCTCACATTTGATGTTTTTATAGCTTCATTAATAGAACAATATGTTTATTTGATACCAGCATATGGTGAGAGGGCCTCAATTAGGTACTCGTTGAGCCTACCATTAGAGTCATGCAATGAAAATCAAAATGTTAATGTTTCATCTATTTCATGAATAACCCTTTGCGACATATACAATGTACCTCTAATGGTGTTTTACAAATGTTAGCATCTTTCAATGCCATACCAGACTTAAACTATTATCGTTCGGCTATAAGGATAATCTTGACATCTTCTCTCTCAGTCCCTTTTCCTTTGAAAAATCTCAACATCCTTCCAAAAAACCTATCTAGAGAGGTTTTACCTTTATTTATAATGTCATGTACCCAACTTCCCCCTTCTCTCTCCTTTTTGTTGGCTCCTCTAGTTCCCCCACCTAGACTTCCATTTTGAATTCAAATTCTTTAATTCCCTTATACATATGATTTTATCTGACCAATTATATCACACCACAACTCCTGTTGGTTGGATTCCCTAATTGATTTCTATATTGATCAATCACTATTAGCCACATGATTTCAGTAAACTTGTATTTTCTCATCCTTTCGCCATCTATCACCATGTATTATAACATCGATCCTTGTTTTCAATACTTTCAAAACACCCGTTATCTATAATTTTTTCCTGGGTGATATTTTTGTGTTTTCCTAATTTCTATGCACTATATTCTACCTTTATTATGGAATTATAAAAATTATTCATATTTCTTCACTCTTGGTTGCTACTATGGGACACTGCTTCTCTCTGCTCAATTTTTTTCATCATAACCATTTCACACACACCCTTATTATTGTCACAGATATCGTCTCATCATATTTTAATCTCTAGTGTACCCTCACCCTTGTATACTTCCACTAGTTCCTTCAGTACTGGTTCAGCTCCATCTTCTCCATGTTTCTCATATATCCTTCTACACCTCCACTCTCTCATTCTTTAATACATTCCTTATCCTTCCTTTCCTCCTAATATCCATTTCCCTTTTGATGTGGAAATATACTTCATTACATGTAATTATCTTGATGCCTTGGCTTTTTAATTAAGGGTAAAGGTATTTTGGATGGGATCTTACCTAGATAAAAAAGAGGCCTAAATCCCTAATATTCCAAATCAAAACAAGAGACAAAAATAAGACAAGCCAAAATGGTAGTCAACATGAAACCTAACAATAGTGGGATGATAACACAATGCAAGCCCCAAACAAAATGATAGAAAAATGTAGAATCAAGGGATAAAAAGATCTAAATAGATTTTTAACATTCTCATAGTGATTCTATTAGAGATCATAATAGAGTTCTTACATTTATCTCTTTTAGAGCGCACCTTGTTCCATCCATAATCAAAATCATTAATCATATCTCCCTAAAATGTCAAATTGTAATACTCCCTATAATATTATCCCACCCAGAACTATAGTATTTTGAGGGAGTTAGGGTCAATCAGGGGGTGATAAAATTTTATAATGGGAAGAACCACTTCCAAATTATCCTTCAGGAAGCGTTCGACTTCCCATTTACATCACTTTTCTTAAAAATAATCCTCAAACTCCATCGCAACCAAGATATCGTTTAATGCCTTAATTTGTTACCAAGCTTCCTTATAATATTTTACGCAAATCTCTTCACTCCTCTACACATTTTAGTTTTAAATCCTTATGTGATTTCTCTCCACATATTTTTATCTTCTTTCTACTTGGATTATTTTCTACCTTCTCTCCTTTTTTTGTGCATTTCTACCCTCATTCCCTCTTTCATTATTTTCACACATTTTCTCCATTCATGATTCTCCCTTTTGTGGATTTAGGCCACTCGTATTTATCCTTTCCTTTCTCATCACTTTATTCCTTGATGTGATACTCCTCTTCATCATGTATAGTTCATACTTTTCCACGTACCCTACTCGTGTCTTATATTTCATATCAAAGCAAACCCTTCAATTCTATTTCCTCTACTTTAAATAGTCATGTACTTAAACCCTTAGGTCCTCCTCTAACATATTTCATCAGTGATAAGATCACCCTTTAGACTACACAAGAAAATAGTCTTGTATCCTTTATCCAAGGATCCATCTTTCTTCTCAAGTACTTCTTCCACCACCTCTTTGAGTCCTTATCCAATTTTTTCATGCCTTTCTCACACTACCTCACGCTCATTCACAAGTATCTAATGTGTGAAACTTCTTATTTTCTACATGATTCTTTCCTCTCGACCATTGGTACGTATTTTCTCACTCTCAATCTACGTAATTCTCAAAATTATCTTTGTAATCCTCTTCCCTCTAAGGATTTTCTAATGAGCCTTCAACTTTATGAGTCAGCGCCCACCTCTAATTTATTTTTTCCCAAATAAGTTTTTTTTTGTCTATTCAACACCTCCATTTAATGATTTTAGGGATTTTTACTTTTTTTCCCAACTTCCTCTTTGGGAATTATTTCCATAGACATTCCTTTTATGTGTGATTCCTTCTTGGAATCTTCTTTTTATCAATTTTGGCCTCTTAGACATCTTTCATTATTCCTATTGTATCCCTTTCACAATGACTCTTCATATTGTTTCCCCTTACTCTCCCTATTTTAATGCATATGTCTCATGGTTCATCCTTTTTGTTTTAACCCACTGCAAGACACTTACCCTAAGGTACTCTATTCCTTCTTTTCACAATTCAACTTTGTGCGTTCCTCCACAATACCTTCATCTTCTCCCATGCTTTATCTAACACAACGTATCTGTATCACCTCTCCTTCCTTTCCTAAGGTATTTTTGACAGATTTTCCATTGATTTTCCTATCAATATCTATTAGGACACACTTCGACTAACATACTCTATTTTATTTTACCTCTTGCGGGGGTAATTTCTCTTTGTCACTTTCCTTCTCCTCTCTTTCTTCTCTTGCACCTCCAACATTGTGCAAGAATTTTAGATCATCTTCATTCTGCTCCCAATTGAGATCTCTTCCAACCTCTTCCCCTCTTCGTATTCTCATTATTTTTCATCATATTTATCTATGAGACAACCTAGTCTGGGACTAACCATTCCCAATTTCTCTCGATACTAGTATTCTGCTCTTTATTCTCATATAGTTTCACAAATCTATCATCGTACTCTCCAAAAATCATGCACTCCTCTTCTAAAAATAACTTTGCCATTTTGCGCACCTGTTCTCAAAATAACTTTAAATATCCTTATCAGAGATTTTAATTTTCACACGTACTCTCACAATCTACCTAGATTTCTTGGATTCTCTTGTAATGGTGATCCCATTACCACTGACATATTTCTATATGCCCTATTTTTTCACCACGGATATTTGTATGGCACACCAAGAATGTGTCTCAATGGCTTGTAATCTGAAATCTATAACTCTATAATCATATTGAGACAAAAAATAAGAGACACACATGAAACAAAAAATAGTGGGTTGATTTAAATGGGCTACAAAAAGTGCTAAGGTTTCATATCCATACAGTAGTAATCCCTATCCTAGGTAACCTAAGGTTTCCAAGGTCGGTAATCAAGATAGTGGAGAGTACCCTCCAAATATATCGGTAAATGACAAGAGGAATATAGAGATAATGGATTACAAAATTCTGCAAAATATGACAAAAATTATATAAATAAATGAAAGTTGAGGAGTTTATCAAATAAGATCACTATTTTAACTACCATGAATCTACATATAAACCTAAACTAACATAGGGAAATGGGGAAGGGAAATAAACCAGTCTATGCAAATTAAAAAAAAAAAATTATAGAACTTACTTGTGAGGTGTTCATTGATGCATCTATCTCTCCAGAGAAGTAGAACACCAAGAGAGAATAATCATTGTTTGCAAAATGGGAACACCATCCCTTTCCTAGACTCACTATAGGTGACCCAATAGTGAAATAAATTCAACCAAGAAGAAGAGTGTCTAATCAAATATAAGTCAAGTCAAAGATGTACCAAGATTTGAGTGAGAAGATGTAAAATTGGTGTAAAAGAGAAGACTATATGGAAGTTCATAGTACTCTATATTTTTTCATAAATGTCCTAGTGTGGTGTGTATATATACGACTCCATCTCTCATCGGAAATGATATCGGATACGGAAAAATTTAATACTGACACCATTACCCAAGGGAAATGACATCATCAAGGGATAACTAATTGTCATGTAAAGTAAATAAGAGGTTTCATGGATCAAGAAAATGGATGAACAAGGTGCTAAATGGTGAAATGTAATAAAAGTGTCAGACATGTAATGTGCATGTTCCATAAATGAAAAGGGATATTTAATGAAAGGAAAAATAAGGTTGGGACTACATAGCGATACTATATTTCTATATTTTTTCCCACCCATAATGATTATTTGAATAATCACATCCCATTCTTGGAAAACCCCTTGAGGAACCTGATCAAGAAATAGATTCATCAGTGACCCTTATCTCCACCAAGGAAATTTTTAACAACTATGAAAGATGAAAATTTAAAAATTAGGTGTATACATATAACCTATTTGTTGATCTTTGCATGTCGCAATAGTGAAACATGTGGTCGTAACCGTAAAGAAACCGTCTCTAAAAAAAATATCAAAAGTAGATATTGAAAGTAAGAAAGGGCTAGCTAAAATGAAATATATTGGCTAATGCATACCTGAGAGGTCACTTTTCCTACCATGTGCAGGTGTAATCAATGTTGCAACAACCCTAAAGAAGAAAAATTGAAAGGAAACACTAGAGGATCATCAATAAAATAAAACATCAACCACCTAGCTTCATCCCATGTGATGGATGTCATGTCATAGTGTCGAGATGTCTTAATGTAATTGATATCGTAGTGGCATGGTGTCAAGAATAGGAAAAAAATGAAATATCATCGAATGTGTACATGTAATAGGTCAAAAGAATAGATTCATATTACAGTGAAAATAAAACATACGACACATTTTACGGAGTATGGGATAAAAGATGATAGTCGTCAAAAGATTTAGGTTTTTTCCTAAAAAATTTGAATAGAAAATTCTTTTTTTATATAGTAATTTTGGTTTTTATTTGCTTGTTACTATTTTGGAATTGAGAGAAACTGATCTCTAGAGATCTGAAGTTGGTATATTTCAATGACATGGAACAAGTATGAGTCGGGGATTGAGGACGACAAGGTGGTACATGTTGTAAGTGGAAATCATGGGTAAGTAATCAACATTTAATTTTTAAACATAGATTGTGTGTTATTTAGACTTTTTACTATTTTAGAGTTGTTAGGTTATCATTATTATATAAAATTGCATATCAGGTAGGTTAGAAAAAATACAAGTGAGTTTGGGAGGGATTTGAATTTCATTTTATCATTTTTTTGTATTTTTGGGGTCAATTTTGGGAAATTCACGTCCATCTTTTGGCCAGATGCCATTATTTCCTTTACAATAAGAGGTTCGATGGCATCAAGGTGGGATTGAAATTTTGCAAGGGACAATAATGCTAGCTATAGGGATAATGGCATAGGAAATGAGATAATTTTTTTATTTGGGCTGATGATGATGGTAAATTTCTATAGGTGTAAGCAATAAATTTTGAATTTTCACCTCAAATTATCTTTTTTAGATCTCAAATATTTTTTTGTTGTCATTTTATCTTTGTGTGTAGAGCATAGGATCTTCTTATAGAGGAGTGTGGATGTATCTTGGCTCAATAGTTTAATATTTGGATTGAGCTAGGAAGAGGTGGCCTATTTATATTGTTAGGGATTTGGGACATCATTTAGATGCCCAGGATACCATTGCATTTGGAACTTATTTAGATGTTGTTGGCTATATAAGAGACTAGAACCAACATATTTCGGTGATGGATAGGGAAGGAGACCATGGAGATGGTTTTGACCTTGGCAGACATACATGGGATATTGGGGTTACACATTCGAGTGACAAGTATGTATTGTGATCTGATTTCATATGTTACAAAGAAAGATCCTTGGCCATATGGGCTACTAAATAAGAACATATAAAGAGAGTATGTTATGTGTCTGACTCAACACAGTAAAAGATGTAGGGATTCCATTTATCTGGTAAATAGTAATAGGTAATATTATGGTATGAATATTGTGCCACAAGGTCGATGGAGCCATCCCATTGTTTTTTATAGCAGCATGCAGATATGTAGTAGATCATGGAGAGTTATTCAGGTGGTGCACCACCAAATGGGTATAATTTGTGCATGATTTATACACAAATAGGTACAAAGGTTAGTGGGTTTTGGGACCCATCATATTATTGTGAGCATTGATATATGATAGGTTTTAGATGTATAGTCTATTAAGGAAATTATTAACAGTAGTAGATGATGCACCGATAATACTTCAATGGGAAACATGGATGGTAATGAGAGCACTTAGAAAATTCTAGCCACTAGGACACGAGAGTATGGATGATGTGATATGGAAACCCTACATAGGGAACATGGATCAGTGGCCCAGTTTCACTAGAGAATAGTACTTAGAGGCCATCACTGAGGTGAAGTGGAATCACATATATTGGGTGGAAACCCATGTAGTGAGTAGGGTCTCAAGGTAGTTTTGGTGACCCATACCATGGTAATACCACCATTATTCGCAAACTAACATCATCATTTGAGAGAGATATCAAACACATACATGAGGGTATGAACATTATTACCCTATAGGATATGATAAATGGTCGTACATGGTTAGAGGAAACATTGGAATGGTGGGGATGTTCAAGTCCCACAACATATCATAGCAGAAAATAGTTTAGAGGAGGAATCTGAGGGATGATCTACTGACACAAGTTCACATGTTGGGGGTACGTATAGAGTTTTTCTTAACACCAAAGGTGAGTTGTAGTGAAGCTACCAACGTGGATAATGGATTAGAAGATGAAGTATCTAGAGTAGGTTACTTGCCACTGATCGGGTTCATGATGGCTATGTACCTAAGAAAAATTACCAAACCACAGTTCAGAGGTGACATGATATTGGTTCCATGTAAAATGTGGACTCATTATGAAGGATCCAAACCTTGTCGTGATGACGAGGAGGAGGTATTGGGTTTCTGTGGGGATAGTTAGGTATTCGTGTAGAGGTCTAGGTAGCAAAGTGTGTTGGTAATGAGGTTATTATAGATTGATTTTAAATAATAGATTTTACATGTTGTATGTTGGGTTTTTAATATCAAGTGGGAAATTGCTTATTTATGAAACCCACAAAAGACAACTTGTTTTTCATTTATAGATTATATTTAAAATATAAACATGCCACATGGGTCCGCTTTTAAGATTGGATCATGACAACCCACCTTATATATAATAAGGTGATCTCATTAGATATTGGTTACATAGGTTGTAACATGTATGCAAGCTATATGTGCAAGTAGATTATAGATACATGAGGAGAATGAGGTCAAACTCATAAGTGAATGTATGAGGCATTTTGTAGTACCTTATTGAAGGTGTAATTATGTGCTGAAATAGTGGGAGTGCTAGGCGAAATTTTATTCTCAGTAAAGATAAGTGGATTTTCTCTAGGGTTTTTACCTTTCAAGGTTTTCCAACTTATATCTTGTGTCACTATGTTATTTATTTTCTATTCATGTTATTTAAATTTTGTAATTTTTAATATAATCATCTAAATCTATATAATTAATTATTACACTTCATAACCTATAATCTTTGGCAATTTATATTATGGATCTATAATTCATAACATTATTTATCCCTTAAAATGTTCTAAAATTGTATTGGTATCATAATTAACGTGTGTCAATATTTTATTTTGTAGAGTAGGCAGTGGAGGAGTGACACTCCCTGATAGAGATTTCCCACAATGAGATCCTAGATCTAAATTTTGATGTTTAGGATAATATTGTGTCAGTGGATATGGTAGCACCATTAGTGGGATTTTCATTGATCTTGTTCCATCTGGTGGGAGATACATCCAAGACACTATGGATATACATGGATGTACAAGCATCGCTAGCTACTAGCAGCATATATTTGATTTTTTAAAGTCTAGTATTACAAGAAAAGGCATCCTACCTATGAAATTCCTGACGAGTGGTTGAGAGGAATACAACATTGGAGACATAGCTGGAAAGACCGCAAGAAGAGACCTCAAGATCCCGATCAAGGGAAGAGTCTCTAGCCTACACATCCAGAGCTACTAGCATGGCCCCATCAACCCACAACATCTATAAACCCCACATAAAGTCGAGGGTCCTTGAGCCATTTTGTAGATGTTTGAGAGTCATGAATTAATTTTTTACCATTTTTTCGATGTGTAAAAATTGATTCAAGATATATAAATGATGATTTTGACAATATTTTGTATTGGATGTTTGTGGTAGAAATGTTAACTTTCTTATATTTTTACTACCTTTTGTATGAATGTATGTATGTATTTAATGATACCATGATACTTAGGAATAATGATAATGTGATTATCTAGGTATATTTAGAGGTAATGGGATTGGTAGGATACCCCAACCCACATGATGTGAAGAAGACAAGAGGTGAAGCAAGGAAAAACCATCCAGTTGTAAGATATTAGGGAATGATTAGGTAATTAAATATGAGAAAGGCCACAAACCTAAGAAAGGATAAAAAAATAATGCTGCCATTTAATGGTAAATAATAGGATGAATCGAAGCCAAAATAGGTAGATTCAACAGTAATTCATTCCAATAGTAGTAGGAACCATGATGTATATGATGAAAAATTTAGCTTGGGGAAATCAACCTAAGTAAAGATGTAATAAGATATGAGGATGTGTGTGATAAAACCAAGAGGGGGATCGAGAGATCAAACCAAGGTGAGGTTCAGGATAAATAAGGGAAATAACATGTAGTCAACATAATGTAGTTAACTATGATCTATGATGGGAAATGATCATAAGATATCAGTGATGATGTCATCAAATTGATTCAAAATGTGACTTCTAGCATGAGTCATAAGCTCCTCTATGGCATGTTCTATAATATTGACACGTGGAAAAACTTCACATCTCATAGAAATTAAGGTGTCATCGATATGATTCTCCATATGAGTGATAATATCATGTCAAACACCTTACACAATGGTACAAGGATCAAAGCAAGGTGATATCCCATAAATAGGTTGTGGTTTAGTCGATAAATTGGAAGGTGGTTCATTATGATAAGAATCGACCCCTCAGTTCCGATTGTAAGAAGAATTTTTGGGAAATGGATTCTTTATACGTATAAGTTGATAGTCTTCATCGATGTGTGTGCAATACCCATGATAAGAATAAAATAAGGAACCTGAAGTGGAAGGTTGTGTATCATTTATTGTTTGGTTTTGTTTAACCTCATATTTTTACTTCTTCATATGGAATTCATAGGATGTACAGTCTAAAATATCATGCCTCACAGCCTCGTTTCATATGTAATACATTTCATTCGTAGAGGAATGATGAGCCATAAGGGCATGAGGTGGGGAGAGGATTCTCCTAGGATGCATAGGGCTAGTGAGAGTATCTAAAGATGTCTCCTATGCAATGGGTGAATATGGTGTTGATAGAGAAATATTTTTCTCTGTCATTTAGGAAAAATAGATAATATCATCACCCATTAGATCATCAACTTCATAGTCAAAACCACCGATTTGATCATCTACTTTTGTAAGGGAAAATAAGTCAGATAATTCAATGGTAGTATATGAAGTTGTAGTCGATTGACCAATTTAAGGCTTGAGCACCAGTTGGGAAGAAGTAGTAACTAAAATTGAATATTCCTCTAGTATGAGGAAAACATTTAGGTCATGAGTGAATTTGGTGTGAAGAGTATCTTAGTGTTCAAAAGACTTACCTATCACGAGTATATTCATAACTAGCCAGGTGAGGATCTTATAAAGTGTAACCATCATCATATTTTGATGTGCAGGCATTTGTATATAACATAAAATATCATCTTTCTATATTCATACTTGTTACTAATTTTTTTAGGTTATAGGTCACTGATGTATCTATGTCTACAATGGTCACCTTAAGGGGTTTCCTCCAGGATAGGGGTATGGTTATTCGCATAACCATTGGGTTAGGGATCTTAAGTAGAGATAGAGTATATGTTTGTTTCATTTATGTATTTTTTTCCTCTTGTCCTCATATTTTTCCTCATATTATTCCAACATTTTTCTAGAACATGGCCCAATTTATTTTTCTTGCATCATCCTTATTTCTCATGTCTCTTTGCACATATCCCTTTTTTTTTCCTCCCTTTCCATTTCCATTTCCCATGGATGATATAGTCTATGTAAATAAAAATTCCCTACTGATGCCTTCGTGCATGGGCAATGACATCAGTATAAATATCCTAACTCTCATTTATGCATTAGGACATCAAATATTTGAATACAAAAACTCATCATTATCTTCATTTCTTTAATTCATGTTACATTCTTTTCTTAGCTTATCATAATATTTTCATTCTTATTTTCTTTATTATTCCCACCCACAATGTCGATACCTCCATAGGGTTCCTTACTCTTCTTCAACCTAATTCCTTAGAAACCTTAGTTTTTAGTAGTGTAAGAATTATTGTCTTTAGGTATGGAATCATAGAGATCCATCTATGACCTTTAATTATATTTGTTTATCTATTGGTCTTGGTGTGTCATATAATCATTTCCTCGAATAACCTACTTGAATGGATGTAAGAGTGCGTGGTGTTTAGCTATATTCTTTCCCGTCATAAATCCTTGGTGCACCCTACATGAATTATTATTTTATATCATCGTATCGAGCACATCTCATTAAAATTATCCAAATTATTTCTTTTCTTATTTAGTTTTGTAAAAATTCTAAAAATCCCTAAAAATAAAAAATTTTCCAGACACCATTGGCCCTTGCATAAAACTTTCTTGGATGATAGAGCCTTCATCTTAGGATGATCTCACCTTGGTCCAAGTCCGATTATGTTTGTCTTAGTTCATTTTCATTCCCTACGCCATGGAACCCTATGTAATTTTTTTACAGGGATGATTGTATCTAAATCATAGTTTTCCAAAATCTTATTTTCAGCTTCCAAAAAACAAAAAAGTCAACCCCCTTTTAGAATCTTTTTGGTTAAATTGAATCCCATAAATTTCTTCATGGGTTATTAATTTATGCTCACATTCTCTCTTCATGCTCCAAAATTTTATATTTATCTTCCCATAAGTGATAACCTTCACATCTATCTTGATTCTATTCATGTCACATCTTCCCTCATCTTGTCCTTTTGATCACATAAAACACAGTAACTTAGGTAAGTGTAATGTATTCAAAACTTGACATATAGATCCCAAATATATCATTAAAAATATCAATGAAAATTAATATATTAAAGCCGGTCAAGATGAAGGATTCTGAAGGGTACCTACTAGCACCATAGAAATAACTAGGCGCCATCCTAATAAAAAAGAAGTCAGCCATGATCAGGGTTCTCCCTACAGAAATGATCAGAGTGAGTCCACTAAATCTCCCAGTAATGAGAATAATAGTTGCAAAAAATAAACCACCTCTTAAGTTAACTATTTTTAAATATATTTTAACGTAGTGATAACCAAACTCCTAGAACGGTCCTTCTTATCCAAGGTTGTAACCAACACTAGCATGCTTAAGATTCATAATCATATTTTAAAATTAATGTCTCAAAAATTTGTGCCTAGCATGCCTTCTCATACACCTCCCCCAATGGTAAGTGTGCATGCGAATCATATTCCTCCTCCACCAAGTCAAAGTGAGTTATCACAAAAGGGGAAAAATAAAAAATATAATTCCTTAAAATGATCTCTTCTTAACTCTCAAAGTCAGCGTCATACAAGCCCCATCAAATTCATACTATTAATGTGCCTTATCTCAAATGAGCTATTCCATATTTGAAACTAATACCATTGAAATTTCCTACAACATAAGAAACCCTCTATGCCCTTCTATACCTCAGCCACAGGTTCCTTAAAATGAAATTCCTCCTCTTCAAGACACCTTCAGCCCCAATGGAAAACCTGTTATAGGGCCAATGGTGTATACAATTTTTTTCCTTACCACAGACACCTTCATCCCATGTGAAAAATATTCTATGGGAAAATGGTGTCTGAAAACGTTTTTGTGACTACATACACCTTCGACCCCCATGAAAACATAACTTGCACGGCTGATGGTGTATAAATTTAGTAATAGACTATTTTTCCATTCTCTCAGGATATCCCTGATTGTTTTGAAATTATTCTTTAGGACTCCCATCACTCTCATCCCACTTTGTAGCTCATTTATTACTAGCGGGGTCCTATTGAAGCACTTACCCAGCTACCTAGTTAATTTCCACCCCGCAAACTCATGCGTATATCACCTTACCACTGTGAGCATCTCATGATATCCCTTTTATTTATAAACATCCTCTTACCTCCCTCTTTTGGGAAGAGTTGAACATTACATAGTTTATGGAAAACAATCCACCATTAGTGCGATATATTTTTGGAGCATACCAATCTCACCTTGGATGATAAACCTTTCACATATATCACCTCTTTATACTTCTCCAAGACTATTTTCTATTCCCCTAAATGAATAATAAAGTCTTGTTACTATTATTCATGCCCAAAGTCACATTTTGAATCAAGTTGACAATATTATCACCACCATTCATATATCTTTTTGCCTGACATCTCCTATTTTTGGAATTTCACAGTATTGATTCTTCCTATCTTTTATTATTTTTCCTATCTCCTATCTCCTAGTGTTGAACTGTTGCACTATTTATTTCTCTTCTTTTTTCCCTATATTTTTCCTATGGGATCGTTGCAGTATTGTGTAACCTATCTTAGGCTCATAGTATTGCTTATATTTATTTGTATCTCTTATTCTTATAACATATATCGACCCTTTGAGCTAGTTATCCATAATCTATTTATATATTTACATACACCTTTAAGTTTTATGACAATTCTTCTTTGTATATTTTACCATACATGTTTTCTGACCTTTTTAGCCTTGCTACCCACAACTTGGATTTCAAACACTTTGATCCTATAAATCCAAATTCCAACTGCATGACATCCATCACATGGGACCCTAGATAGGTTATTTGTGTTTTATTCTATGGATGATCATTTAGATTTTCCTTTCAAATTTTATTTTCTAGGGTTATAACAGCATGGAGTGTACTCGTATGTAGTGGGATTACCAGTACCATCAGGTACGTATTGGTGGGTATATTTAATTTTAGCTAGTCATTTATGTAATTTTTGCACTACTTTCAATTTTGGTGTTATGTGTCATTCTTTCCGATGAATACCTCATTTTTTAGTATTGTGACATGTGGTAATCAATGACTAGGGAATATGTATACACCTAGATTTTTATGCTTTCTATTTTCATACCTGTTACTGAAAATTTAAATTTTTAGGTTAGATGTTGTTAATGCATCTGTCTCTAGAATGGGTTCCTTAAGGGGATCATTCCATGATAAGGGTATGGTTATTCACGTAACCATTGGGTTAGTGATCATACATGCTGAGAGAGTAGAATTTTGTCCCATTTATGTATTTATTTTTTCCCTTACTCTCTTATTTTGCATCACAATCTTTCGGTATAATTATAGATCATGACCTAATTTATTTCGATTGCATCATCCTTTCTTCTCATGACTCTTTACACAAATCCCTTTTCTTTTTCCTTCCTTTCCAATGTCATCACTTACAGGTGATTACATCGATGCAAATAAAAATTCCCTTCTGACGCCTTTGCCCGCGAAATATAGCATTAGTATAAATACCCCAACTCTCATTTGTGCATTAGAACATCACATGCTTGTGTACAAGAAATCCCCATTAGATTTTCTCTCTAGAACCAACTTACACCTTATTGCTTAGATTTTAGATTTCTTACGTCTTGACTCTTCACTTGAAGATTCTTATTACTTTTATTGGTTTTCTTGAATTTTTTAGTCATCTATCATGAGCTAGGACTGGGTTGTTTCTGATTCTCAACCTAAATCCTTTTCTCTCTTATTTGATGGTATTTTGGGAGATAGGTTCATCAACGACAGCCCCCTAACTATAAAGTTCTCTTATTCATTATGTAATTTTATATAGAGTAGTTTCCTACATTAGATACATACTCTATGTTAGCTTATTATTTTATGGACATGCTAAGTTACTATTTTTCATTTCAGTGTTTTACTTCATGTTACACAATTTTCTTAGGTTAGCATAATATTTGCATGTTTATTTTATTTTTTATTCCCTCCATAGGGTTGTTTCCTGTTCTTCAACCTAAGGCCTTGGCAACCTTATTTTTTCCCATTATAAGAGTTATTTTCCTCAAGGTTATGCAATCATAATGGTCCCTATAGCCCCTTCAATTTTATCCATTTGTGTGTCAGTCTTGGTGCATCCTTTACTCGTTTCCTCAAATACCCTGGTTGAATAGATGATAAAAGTGTACGGTGTCTAGACACATTTTTTCTGGTCATAGAACATCTACCACACAAGAATTGATAATGGTATCTAGTCATACCATGTGATCTAGTGGGGTCTGTGGTGTAGGTGAGATGACTGCTAGAACCGAAGGCTTCTTTTTGTTAGAACAAGGCCATAATGAAGAAATAACATAATATACAATAACTTTGAGAATATCATAAGTATTGATTCTAAGCGTGACCTCATCGCATTATTCATCATCCCAATCAAATAGATTGGGAGGCATGCGCCCAACCAATTTGGGATGAGTTTTATTGCAGTGAATAAAATCTATAGGATAGTTAAAATGTTAGTTTTCTCATAAGGGAATAGGAATTAAGTTTTCCATCGTTGGTATCTTTTATGTCCCCTTTTTTTTGAATCTTGTATCATGGTTCCAAGGATTAGATTCCCCCTAAATATTATAAATGCATCATTAGTGAGAAAACGGGACAAACTGAAATGTGGAAGAAGTAATTACGTGTATGCGATGAGTTCAAGGCCACCATAGGAGAATATTATAAGAAAGAGGAAAGTTGAAGACCATAAATATTATGTAGAGAGTCTTAGGAGGGATGGTGATGGGTAAAAAAATACACCCCAAAAGAGGCATCTGTTGGCTATCATAGCCTTGGCAAGTGGTATATCTAGATTTCAATTTATTTATAGAATAACCAAGGTCCTTAATGAAATCTTATAAGGCCACACATGTGTGGTTCATATTTTAATGAGAGCATACTTGACCATAATATGACCAATATTAATTGAATTGAAAATGTGTGGATCATTGTTGCAGAGAAAGATCTCATCAGGGATCGTAGAGGCTATAGAAAAATGAGAACAAGAGTGAGAAATTTTGGTAAGGTCAGTATGAATGGAGAATTCCTCAAATTAACATTGGATGCTTTCCTCCGACCCATGTAATGTGGGAATCTCCCCCAAAGTGGTAGGAAAAGGAATGTTCATGTCAAACTATGTTGTCATGAGATTCCCAAGGTTGTGAGGTGATATATGCATGACTTATAAAAAGGGGACTTGACCTGGAATCTAGGCAATTTTTTCAAGATGATCCCACTCATCATGACTAATCTATTAAGTAGGCTGAGAGCATTGGTTGTCCTAAAAAACATATCCAAATGAAGCATATGTGATAAAGGAGATGTCTGAAACTATTTTTTTCTCAGCATCTATGTCATCAGTCCTGTAATTTTTATTTTCACATGGTTCGACGGTGTCTATAGCCAAAAAATTAGTTTCTTGCACCATCGGTCGTGTTAAAAAAATTTCACACATGTTAATGGAATTTGGAGTAGTTAATTTTTTACTTCAGGGAGCCTATTTTTGAGATACAGAAGGATATATAACCATGTGATTATGAGGATAAAATGATGTGGGATATTTAGGTTGTACATAAGCTATAAAATGCTTGAAATAATTTATCGCAACTATATTTTTAGGAGGATAGTCCACATCAACTATTTTAGTTGCATTATTTTCTTTCTTATTATAACACTTAGTGACCTTATGATTATGCGTGAAATTATATAATACCTATAAATTCTTGTTATCTTTTTTGGTAGCTTCATGAGGATATTTTTTCGCTGCGAAAAATGAGATTCGACCACCTCGGTTAAATTTTCATGAGTGATGGTATCATTTTAAAATTGGGGACCTAAAAAAAATTGGATGGCATTTATATGTAATGCAGGGTAGTTTTCATGAGAGTAAGAGTAGTAAGAAAGCCACCATAAGAACTTACTTTCATCATGCCAATTAGAAACAAATCAAGATGGATCTAAGATCATGGTAAACATCTTATGTAAGTGACATTTCAAATTTTACTTGCTCAATGGTTGATGATAGCTAGGGTGAATTATAATGTTGTTAGTTTTTTTATCAATATTAAATTTATTCGTATTTAAAGAAGTGATGAGAGGAAGAGTATCAGATACTCTGTCGTTTGTTGCATTCCTGTTCTTATAACATTTGAGGATTTTAGCTTACTTGACATTATTGATCTCAACCGTATTTTTTTTAGGATATTCTATGTTGACTATAGTAGTTGTGTTCTTTTTTTTATTCTTATAACTCTTGGTGAAATTATGATTAAGCATGGCATTAGAGAATACATATATCTTCTCGTTAGCTTGGTTAATAGATTCATGATGATATTTTTTTATGCCACATCATAGGCTTTGAATACCTTATTTAAATTCTCTTGAGTGATGGTATCATATTGAAAATAGGGACCTATGAAAAAGCTAATTGCAGACATTCGCAATGCATGATAGTTTTCATGAGAGTGACCCCTATTAGAAAGCCACAAAAAAAAAACACATTTTAATCATGCCAATTAGGAAAAAATAGAGATGGATCTAATATCACTGTAAATGTCTTAGGAAAGTGAAATTTAACTCTTCCTTAATCAATGGTCAATGATATTTAGGGTGAATTTTACTGTTGTTAGCTTGTTGATTGTTAGTGAGAAAAAAATTCGGGTACCTAAATTGGTGGACTTGTTTCCAATATGCTAGGAATCTAATTCCCTCTACTTAAATGATGAGGCTTTATTTTTACATGCATGTGTGAAAATTGGTTTTTGTAGTGGCCTTGCAGCCGGGGGATCAAATAGGGGCACTACATTCACCCTATGTGAAAGCTAGTGATTGCTTGCTTAAGAGGACTTTGCAAGAGATAGGGAAAGGGAGCAAGAAAAAAGGGATATGTGTTAATTCCGTAGGTATAAAATTAGATTCCTACACTCATTAACAAAAAAAATCAACACAATTAATTTTAGAAGAAACAATTAGGAAGAGTACAACAAGACTAGTTAATATTTAACAAGCATAGAGTATCAATATACTTCCTAGTCAAAAAAGGTAGAAGATCCTTCTTCTTTCATTGATTCTTGAGAAAAATTATACATGGAAAGAGTGGGAAGAATGCATAAATTATAAGTAAAAGAAAATTTCTATCTCTTTGTTTCTTCACAAGGATCACTCTCTCATGAACTCACAAAAAATGACAACCCCTTAAAAAGGGAATTCCTATAAAATTTATAGAATTTTGGAAGACTCTTTGCTTGACCCCGACATGACATTTCATATGCCTTCCCAAAACTTATGACCTTTTTTCATTCTTGGGAAAAGATTTGGTCCCTTTTATAACTTAAGAGTGACTTATTACATTAAAAAATTAAGTAATTTTTAATTAATTAAGACATTATGAAAAATTCCAACCTCAATGAAGAATTTTAACAATGGAGGAGAGAGAAAGTGGGGGAGGAGAAGATAGAGAACTAAGAGAGAGAGAGAGAACTAAGAAATAAAACCCGATTATTGTTGAATGATTTACACCATGAGATACCTCATTTGGATGATCCATAAACACTGCGTATTAATGTTTATAAAAAATATTGAGTGATTCCATTGGTGATCATGAATGCAACTCATAAATATCCCCCTTAAGAGATAAAATCTTGAAACCTACCCTCCTATGACCTTTGCAACATGGCCACACTACTATGTTGAATTGAACATTCTGACAAAACACATCATAGACAATATGATGATGATTACCATAACCTCCACCTCACACATGATACATAAACAACGTAAACCTTGAAATTAGTGTCAAAATAAAGTATCAAGATCTCCCGACGTGGATTCCAAATGATGTGTGGGTAATTTTTTGATGGTCCTTTGTGATACAACTGCAATCTAATTATAAAATTTCTGTCGAAATTATGTAATCACCTGAACACATCAACAAAAATAGTGATGAGTAAACAAGGATCCTTGATACACCCTACTGGGATTGGAAAGGGGGGATTACTATTTTTAGTAAATGGAAATTTCCACCATTTTCGGCTGCAACCAGTGAAATTAGCTTTCTAGATTGCCCATGTCTACACTACATCTGCCTAGATTTCTCTTTGATATGACTTACTAATAATATTTTGATATTGAATTAATAATAATAGCATGTTCCTATTTATGAAGCTAACTATTTTTAGTAAGTGAAAATTTTCACTTGACCCGTGTGCACACCACCTTCACCGAAACTGCTTCTTATTAGACCTTATTAAAAATAGCAAGTTCTCATTTTGGAGGATTACTATTTTTATAAACTATGTATTTCGGTGTCATATTTTGACGAAAGTGGTTTTTCTAATACGTGGTTTTCTTTCTTATTGCACCTATGAATTTTCAAAACAAACTAGTTTCAGGAACAAGAGATATTAGTTTTCAAAGTTTTTGTTTGGGGAAACTAGGGTTTGATCATGGAAAAAAAAATTGATCTTGCATGTAAAATTTGGAACCTAATTTTTTTCATCCATTGAGAATGGGGGATAATGCAACAATTTTTTTTATCAATGCACTAGTGTTTTAGATATTGCATTTTTTCATTTTCCTGTGCACCACTTCATTCTGGACAAAAATGCAGTCTTTTCCATGAAATTTTCTCTTTTTTCTTGCAAAATGATGGTTTTTATATCCAAAATATATGTTGAGATTAAGGATAATGACAATTTTTTTGAAGGAATTGTGGAAAAAATTCACTAGAGTTACGGGTGCAAATGGAGAGATGTGGGGGAAATGAAGAAAAAATGTCAATTGCGGAATATATAGTGTGAGAATCCCAAAGGAGGGGATGAGGCACACTTTTTATTCCCATTTTCCCTTTTTAAATGGACACTAAGTCCAAAAAAATGTTCGTTATCCCTATGCTGACACTTGTCACGCATGCGTTCAGTGAGAGGAATGGAGGAGGGGGCTTGAAATAGGCACTTGGAAGATTCCTGAAAGTCGTATCATGAACCATAGGAAAATAAGAAGGTGGGGCACAAGTTTTTACACCTATTTTTCATTTGTTAAGGTTGAATTCGGGCATGAAAAAATTCTTCATCCTTGTGATGCAACGTGTCCCTTTGTAAAATTTACTAAGTACTGAAGAGCATACTTTAAGAGTTATCTTGGAAAGGTCAAAAATTGATATCCTGGATGAATTTTTAGGCACTTAGCTATATGATTTTACATGGAAAATTCATTTTTACAAGGAGGGGATTTGTACCATGTCTTGATTCTTCTTGCAATGGCTCCAAAATATTCCTTTTTGATTGGGATCTCCCGCTATGCATGGAAAGAAATAGTTTTCCAAAAAAAATCATGTTACAATTGGTAGATATGAACTCACTAACATGTGCGGGATTCAAAATGATTTCCAATGATATATTGTTTGGATCATAAATCATTTTGGATCTCCTGGAATCACTCCTTGAAGTTGAGGAAATAATTTGTGGTGCAAGCTCCTTCAGCCCCAAAAACCCACTTTTGGTGCAAGTTCCTTGATGTTCTTGGATATTGAATGACTCATTGACCCATTAGCATAGAAATATATTTTAAGAATGTGACTCATCCAAGAATTAATGCAAGACTCACGTTGGAGTGCAGGACTCGCGCTACGGAAGCACATGACTCAAACAACGAGGAGATTTGATTTAGTTAGAACAAGATTTACATGATGAAAATATCATTGAATGTGGATTATCATCTAGTCATCATGTGAATCATGTTGATTATGTAATTCCAACTTAACATCGAGTTTGATTTTAATCGTGGAAGAAATGAAAACAACAACTTGTAGTCACCATTATTTAAGGGATTCAATGGATGATCTTTTACATCCTCTTTATTTGATAAATCATCTGATATAAAATTTAATCAAAGACTCCACTTGGAGTTAAGAGGACAAAATCTAATCTAAGTGTGACATTCACTTTTTGTTTCAAAGTTATAACTCTTTAACAAGTAGTTATTGGTGTATAGATATTTTAGTTAACTTGTAGTTAATTATTACAAATAATGTGTCCTCTCTTAGAGTGACTAGGAATACTCTTGTATTACATTCCTAGGATAATTTGTATGAGAATTAAATATTTATCTAGGTGGTTGCTGTTGAAAATAGTATTGTATTAAATTCAATAAAGTGCATGATTCTGAGTTAAAATCAACTGGTTTAATTAGTAATTCCAAATCAGATCAGAGAGAAGGATCAAGGTCCACTCCACCCAAACGTGAAGGGTATTTTTTATTTACTTGAATATGTGTTATTTTACATTTGGTTATTTATGCAAATTTCTTCACTTTCAACATTTCAATTCATGAATTTAGTAATCTCTATTTTATCAATAGAAGGCATTTCTTAATTACATTTAGAATTAGTACCTGATTAAATTCAATAGTGAATACATGCTTAGAATAGTTTCAATCGCTCTCTTTCTTGTGAAAATTCATGGACATTGCCCTAAACTAAAAGATATGAATAATTAAATTTTGAGTATCAATGATGCTATAACCACTTTTTTGTGCATTTGACAGGGATATTTTTAATAGGTTAGTAAAGATTAGGGTAGTAACTTGCATAATTCTTGATATCCAGATAAGTTTCCATTTAGAAATATATTTTCCATAAATAGTTCTTTATAAATAAAATACCTTATAGTGACAACAAGATTCTTTAATGTGCTTTAGATTATTTGAAACACAAACAACTAGTTAAGAAATTATGGTTAGGAAATTATTCTTAATCCTGGTATGATTTTCTGTTTTGACGTAGAGATAGCATAGGTATATGTATTAGAATAAACATTAAAAAACACTCAAAATTAACCTCTGCAACTACTTGATCAACAAGAAAGGATGGCTGATGTAGTGGAAACCCCCAATGGAGAAAATAATGGAAACCCTCCACTTGGAAGGAAATTAACCTATCCCTATAGAACTGGACCCTAATGACCAATCCGCCATGAAAAAAAATTCTACTTTAATATTACCAACCTTTAGAGGATTACTCTTAAAATATCCTGAAGAAATTTCTATTTGAGTTCAAGGTGTTGTGAAAAACCTATGACTATCCCTTAGAACACCCAAAATCATTAATTTATTTCCTTCAAATTTAAAGTATTGTTCATATACTATCCATGAGGTGGTTTAGTGAACTAAACATGAAATAAAGGAATTCACTCTTAGATAGGAAATAGACATACGCCTTGTCTGTGATCTAAAACATGCCACTGATCAATGTGGATTGTTACCCTTGCTAAAGAATCACTCAAAACATAATACAAAAAGTGAATTTGAGTTGAATTATAATGGCTAAGAGGAAACAAGTGAGAGTTGTCAAGAAAATAAAAACCAATTCCTATGCACCAAAAACACAATGAGGTGTCCAAATCAGGTCACACCATGGTCATACCCTGAACTCTTGGGTAAAACAACAAGTCCCCCAAAGGAATGGATTCCTCAGTGGAATACGCAACTGAACTATTCTTCATAATCTAATGGGACTCCAGGATATATGAAAACATTCCACCATTCTAACAATTTATATCCTTAATTTCTACAATAGAGGAATGCACCCCAAGGATCGGGTCATGCAATACTATAATCCAAGAAGACCCTAGGGACAACAAGCTTTATTAATTGGGCCTACATTTTCTACCCCATCTAAGACAGGACATGTCGAGCCAATTTAGGAATGGATCATCTCATTTCCGCATAAAATCCAAAGAATGTAAGATAGGGTAATCCAACATACACCATCGAATTTGATAAGAACCCCATGGTGAATTCAAATGGACTGTAGAAATATACTGTTACGGATAAGGGACATGGGCTTACTGTTGTCAATTTTTTCCCTCGGGGAAAAAATGGACATATTTATTTGATAACACCCTGAGACATGAAGATTCTTCCATTGTTAAATATTTCAGGGTTATCTAGGATAACTTCAAGCTTTAAAAAATACACTTAGTAATGTTATTTTAGAAGGTTATCGGGATCCTTTGAGGCATTGTTCCTTATATTTCATATCTTAGAGGTTCAAAATTGGTCTTGGAATGAGAAAATTTCCTTTGAAAGGGCCCATACTTGCTCAACTCAAGCAAGATCAGTTAAACATTGGCACCATGTGTTTTCAAGTACCCTTATCATAGCCTCATGTCCCATTTGTTCATAGAAAAGTTCAGAAGTTTAAGAAATGGACAACGTGAAGGCTTGAAAATTTGTCAATGCCAATGGACTCCAAGAGCTCAAACAGTGGCCAAACTGCTCCATTGAAATAGTTGGCATGTGTTAGTATGATTTTCAAGTAGAGTGAGCTATGCACCTGAACTCATTTCAGTGGTTGAATAGTACATTCAGAAATCCAAGAAATCAGGACCAGTGAGCAATGAAGGTCGTGGAGTCATCGCAAGACCTAAAAGCTCAGGAACAAGGCAGGATGAGTTGAATCAAGCTTCCTCAGAGTCAAAAATTATCAGCTCATTCTTTTCAGACAATTCCATTTCAGAATTTTGGAGATTTTTTGGATCTAAAAATTTCGAGCGAGTTGAAAATTCCGAAGGTAGAAGCCCCGAAACTCTGAAATTATGAAAAAAAATATCAAGAAAAATTATTATGGGGAAATAAATTTTAGTAGAAATCTTCCCCCTCGGAAAATAGATTTTGGGGAAAAAATTTTTGGAGAAATTTTTGGAGAAATTTTCGGACAAAAATTTTTGACATGAAGATTTTTTCGCGAACTTGGCGCAGTTTAGAATTTCAGTAAGACTTTCCTCTGTCAAAATTTTAGAGATTTATTCTTTCGGGTTTTCGACAGACTTTATTTTCAGAATGATCTCCAACTTTGGCTGTCTGAAATGATAGAGCTTAATGTCTTGACTTCCACATCAAGGGTGAAAAGAGAAGATGAAGCTAGGCTGACATGAAGATATTCGCGCCTTGAGTTACAGGGTGCAATGAACGCACCATTTCATAAAGTGGACGAGTCATTTTCTAAAGATAGTAACAACTTGGATTTGAACCCAAGGATCAAGTTGGAGGCAACCATGAGAGGACATATTTGAGCTCCGAATCAGTCAAATTTGTAGGGTTGACTATGGTCAAAACCTTTTGCAATAGGATGTTGACTATTTTCATGGGATGCATGTTCCGAGGTTAATATTAATGAGGCATTACTATTTTTAGCGCTTACAGGGTTAGTTAAGACCCTGGCCCAGCTATTCAAATGGCTCAGCCTAGGAACTTATAAATAGTGGAGTGCTCTCCATTATTTACATAGGTAGATATTTTTTGTAGAGATTTGGAGGAAATTTGCTCTTCAAGCTATGGACTGAGATGCTATCCAGAGTTTGGTGAGAAAACCTTATTAGTTATATTCAAAGTTATTCCTTCGCCACTTTAAAACTTTGCTAGGGTTCTCACCTATTGCCATGTTGAGATAAATTAATCATTGCATGCCTTGTGAATGTGATTCCTTAGCATATATTTGGACATTTACCTTTGTCTTCAGATTATCTCATTCTTCACATATGAAAAAATAAGGAGTGTGATTACTTCCTATTAGTTGTGAAATTCTTGTCTTGCCCCTCCCTTCTTCTCTTTGATCAGGTGAGTTTGTGCAGTTCAAACCTCCCATTTATCATTTTAAGTGCAACTTTGACTCTTAGACATGTGCTTAGTGTCTTGTATCAATCTTTGGAGCAAATTATACATGTCTGTGGATGATTCATCAAATCTGATCCTGTCTTTATGTGCAGTGCTCCTGAGGTTTCAATAGAAGAACGTGTGCTTCTAGTCTTTGATATGTTTATGATCCTTTCCAAGTTGCAGTAGGTGAAGGTGGCTAATGGTGTAATTATCATACCCGCATTAGACCCTTCTAGAAGTTGAACACCCCCTTTCTTGGTGCATCACCACTTGTTAGAATTAATTTTATTTCTTATGCATTCTTCGCTCCCTATGTCTCCACGAAATAGTTAGCATTAGGTCTATTTGAGTCATACCCTATTACATTCAGAAGTAGTGCATGTGTTTAGTTTAGGAAGAGGAAACCAGCCTTCTTCTGGAGAGCTTCACCTCGATTCCCAAGGTCCCACAACGTGAGAAAATTGATCCCATGTGTCATGGAATCACACTGAAATGTCATCAACCCATCGAGTTCTCAGGCCATTTGGGGGGTGCAATGATTTGGTGATCAATACGAAGGTTACTTCTAAACCATCATACTCCAGTTATAGAAGAAGTCCCTAAAGAAAAATAAAAATTAGAAGAAACACCACCCAAACCTTTTCTCAAAGAAACATATGAACCAAACTACGATATGTCATTTCCATTTTAAATTTTGGAAAAAGATAACAGTGTAATTCAAGAGAGACAAGATTCAAAACTTATTCAAGGATTAAAAAATAAGTATTGGAATTCGTCTACTACAAGCGCTTAGAGATATTCTAAAGCTGAATAAATCTATCAAATACCTCTGTGTTAAAAATGTAGGTAGAAGGAAAAATTAGCCTAGAACAATCTGTGTTGAGGGAAAATTGGCTAGCATATTGGAAGGGAAGATGACCCCTCCAAAATATGGTGATCTTGGGAGTCCATTTTTTACAATTTATATTGGATATGTGAAGATCCCAAATGTTCTAATTGACTTAGGGACTGAAATTAACATGATGACTACTTACATTTTGTCTACATTGGCTCTTCTTGAACCAAAATCAAATTCAATAGTGAAATAAATGGCTGAACAATCTATACAAAAGCACATGAGGTTCATAGAGGATGTAACCATAACATTAGAAGCATTGGATTACTTAATAGATTTTATGGCTATGAAAACAAAAAATAAGAAAATTGGATATCCATTGATTCTAGGATACCCTTGGTTAGCCAATATAACAACTCTTATTGATTTTAGGATAGGGAATACAATAATTACAAATGTGCTTGATTTAAATAAATTCTCCATTTATCCATATGCAAAATGTCTTGCCAATGAGGATAAATAATGGTGAAAGGACGCAAAGGATGTAGAGGCTATGGTTTCATCTTTATACATTTTCATAATTCAATAAAATTATGAACAAATCCATAATTGGGATCCTTTTTAAGTGCATTCACAACCATTTGAAATAAATGATGACATGATATATGAAAAAAAGAAACATATAATCTATCCTTTCTGATGAAACATAGATCTAACTGAGTGTATCTTTCACAAAATCATTGAAATCTAAAGACTTCTTCGACACATGTGTCCCTTGAATTAATTATTGAGAGAATAGTGTGTGGTGAATTTTCACCACTCAGACACCAAGTGACTACCCACTCTCCCAAGTAAAACATTAGCAGTCAATAGTTGGTTGAATAGTTAAGAGGATAATTTCCTATTCAATATTTTATGCTCTCATACTCAAGCCTTTTATTGGGAATATAGTTTCATGAAGGGTATTCATGCCAATAATTTTTCACACCACATATAAACTACTGAATCTAGACTAATCAGGAAACCATAAAGAAGGATAAACCCTACCTTACGAGATATTGAAAAAAATGAGATTGAGAAACTTTTCAAGTAAGATTTATCAATCAAATTTTAGATAGCTAGTGGGTTTCTCCATTAGTTATAGTGCCTAAAAATAATGGTAAATGGAGGGTTTATGTGGATTATAGGGAGTTGTATAAGGAAACACATCAAGAATATTTTATCCTACCTTTGATTGACCAAGTCTTGCATAATTTATCTAGAAAATGGTATTTCTCCTTCCTTTATGGTTTCAGTGGCTACAATAAAATCATTGTAGCACTAGAAGACCAATATGATACTATCTTTACCTTCCCATGGGGGACATTTTCCTACAAGTTCTTACCTTTTTTCTTATGCAATGCTCCTTCTACTTTCCAAAGAGCCATAGTAGCAATATTTTCTAATCTCACTCATGATTGTGTGGATATTTACATGGATGAGTTCACAATTTATGAGGAAACATTCCAAAAGGAAATTGATAATTTAGAAAACATAATCTCTAGGTCTGAAAAACAATAGTTATCTTTAAACCATGATAAATGTATATTCATGATAGAGAAAGGTATATTATTAGGCAACCATGTTTCAGCTGAGAGAATTAATGTAGATCTTGATAAGGTGAGCATTATTGTGCAAATTCAATGGAAAAAAATCAAACCAAATTTAGAAATTTTCTAGGAAATGTTGGTTATTATACAATATTCATTTCAGATTTCAATAATTTATCTTCTCCATGGTTTTCCCTTCTAACAAAATACTCTGAATTTTATCCGACATAATCATGTCAAAAATATTTTAACATCATCAATCACAAATTGACCAATACCCCACTCGTAAGAGGCCCAAATTGGAATCTTCCCTTCCACATATAAAACGATGCTTCCAATGAGGTACTGAGAGCTCTTGTTGGACAACAAGAGGAAGGAGAGGTAATGCATGCCATCTACTATATCAGAAATAATCTTCCCCTGATAAAAGGAGTTACACTACCACATAAAAGGAGTTTTTTGTATTGGTTTATGTAATGAACAATTTTCAGCATTACATGATAGGATATTTTGTAATTATTCATACTGACGATTCTGTTATCAAGTATCTAATGAATAAACCTTTGGTGCATGGAATAATTGTAAGGTGGATTTTTTTATTGAAATAATTTAACATAAAGATTATTGATAAATCATGGAAATATAATGTTGTAACCTAGATGAATTTCTCTCAAGGTTAACATTTTCAAGTACAAAGGAGCATGTAAATGATGATTTTCCAGATCAACATCTATTTACAATCTCAGCCATCTCTCCTTGGTTTGCAGACACGACTAAGTACTTGCCTATAGCTAAGTTCTCATATTTCCTCATTCCTAAACAAAGGAAGAAACTAATTAAACAATGTGATGTATACATGGTTTAATAGAACAATTTTCAAATGTGGGCTTGATCATGTATTGCATAATTTTTTAGTTAAAGATGAAATATTTGAGATACTCAGAGCATGTCATGATGAATCATTAGGATAACACTATTCATTGAGAAGGACAATTCAAAAATTTTTGGGAGTTGGTTACTATTGCCCTTCCTTTTATAAATATTTCAAAATGTATGTATGGAAATGTGATCAATGTAAAAGGAAGGGAAATCCAAGACCTGCCACTGAGATGCCACTCCAACCTCAAGTAGTTATAGAGACATTTGAGAATAGGGGGTTAGATTTCATTGGATCACTTGAACCACCTTCTTAGGGAAATGAAAAAATCTAATTTTTTTACAGAATATGTTATAAGGTTAGATAAGGTGCAATCTCTCCAATATGCAAGGGATGAGAAATATATGGACTTCTTGTATGAACACATATCCCAATAGTTTGGAGCACCAAGATCCATTATGTCAAAATAGGGACCACATTCCATATAAATTGTAATCAGTTCTTTTATGGAAACATATCTCTTAAGGAATATTAAATCATCCCCATACTATCCTCAATCCAATGGCTATGCTGAAGTCACTAACAATGAATTGGAGAACATACTATCAAAGACATTGGATATCTCAAGGAAAATTTGGGTTTAGAAATTACCTAAGGAAATAAAGGATTACAACACCACTTGGAATACAACCAAAGCATTGATTTCTTATGAGTTGGTCTAGGGAATGAAATTTATCTTTCTCATAGAATTTGAAATTCAGATGTTAAGGAAAGATTCTGCATTAGGAATTGAATTATTAGAATCACAACAAGAAAATATTATTGAGTTGAATGAATTGGATGAGATGAGGTTACAAACACTACACCAAAGATAAATCATCCAACATAAAATAAAATTATTCCATGACAGTCATATTAAATAAGGGAAGTTTTGAAAAGGGGATTCGGCTCATATATTTGATTCAAAATACAAGGAATTGAAACAAGAGTTGCAAACAAGATGCATGGGTCCATACCAAATTGATGAATTCTTCATCAATTAGACCATAGAAATGATTCCAAATAACGGTGAAAAAATATTAATGTTGGTTAATGGCCATAGATTGAGGTTATACTAAATTCAAACATCAAAGGAAGAGATCAATAATATACTACAAGAGAATGCATCTTTGAGTTTATTTGACAAGTTTGCATTGTCCAAGCCAACTCAAAGCTAAATTAATCCTCAATAAAAATAATAAATAGGGGATGGCTGAAAAAAAGTGATGGATCCTATGAAGGAGTGGTTTAAAACTATAAATAATGGTCATTGCTTAATAAAAACCTAAAAAAAAATTAAAAAAATATTTGAAAATAATACGTAAGTGGCTGAAAATGAAAAATGGCAGTCACCAAGGAATCTTACTATTAATAAATGTGTTGTGACAAGATATATAGAGAGAAAAGGAGAATCCTTTGTTGAGTAGAAGATTTGACAAGTGATTATTAACAAGGTACGTGTTATTACTCTTCTTAAAATATTCAAAAGTTTAAGGTTTAAATTATTACTCTTGTGTGAAATGGTGACTCCTCATTTCCAATTATTTTACACACATCCCACATTCCAATAGATATTTTGGATATCCCTCATTAATCGATCCCATGTATCAATTTATTCGCCATACTATTGTTGTCCCATTGCAATTCGCTAAATTTTACCATATTGATATTGTTTGTTTATAAACCAATTTTCATACCTCCATTGTCCCATTTTAAGTTTTTCCCTATCATCATTACATTCCTATTCTCTCACCTTCATCATTCATGTGCTATCAAAATTATCGTTCATGTGTTATCACTTTCTCTATTCTTGTGCACTAGTTCCTTTCAGTTCTACGCTATTACTTGTTCTACACCATACCAAAAATGGGGATTAGGCTTTGTAATAAACCGAAAAGTTCAGTTAAATTAGTCTCTGATAGAAAATTAGTATATGTTTTTGGAAAATTGAGATGGTTGGATTTCATGCTTTCATATGAGGAATTTAACTCCAAGATGACAAAAACATTTGCAACAAACTTTTTGGAAGGAAACTCAAAATCAAAAGGTCAGAAAATATTGTTTAGTTCCTCCATAATTAGTCAAATTTTTGATATTCCAAAGAAATGAAAATTGTTCAATTTCAGTTCTTGATACTCTCAAATTATTACACATTTTAATGTTGGGAAGAAAGAAAAATTTTAATTTGTGATTGATAATAAAGGGAAGGCTAAGGGTGTCAAAAAAATTAATTTCTTGGAGCCATCAGAAGATGTGGAAAATGGGTTATAAAATATTTTAATTGTGAAGGTCAATATGAAGTTATCCTAGGCCCAGTCTTGATTCGTATCAACATATGCTATACGAAATCCAAATGTCACAAAAATTTAATCTTCCGTAGTTTTTGTTTGACTTAATTTCCTCTTCCACCCAAGAAATTGTGTTGGGTATCCTCTTATCTCAAGTTCCAAGGTCCCATTCATTCATATGTAAGCATCACTTTATTAAGAAGTGTCATGGGATCCAAAATTTTGTAAAATTAAAAACAAAAACATATTCCCTTAAACCTGTTATAGTTCAAGAAATAGGGCCCTCCATATCAAAGAGGCTAAAGAAACATCTTAGGTCATAAGGTCCAACCCATACCATACAGTAGAATCATACTGAAAATGTTCCTTTGCAAGAGGAGCAAGAGGTAGCAATTATCCTCCAAAGATTACACCAAACACATCCTACATATCTACATAGCCTTGCATCCCCTATAGTCTATGTTTCTGATAAAAATAATCTTTTTCAAAGAGTCTCTCATTAATGAAGAGGGAAAAACACATATGCTTGAAGGTAAGCCAATCTCACCTGTTTATTTTGAGACCCTTATTCCCCAAGAATTATCCATTTCTAAGGTTTTGTATGAGGTATAAAAATCTCAAGAAATAATTTCCCAGTTGTAACTCATCTTACAAAAAAAGAGGTGAACATTTTTTAGTTCGAGGAAGAAAATGATTAGAGAACTCAACACCTGCAACATAAATTGGACCAAAAAGAGGAGATCATCCAAAAAAATTAGCACACTGTAGAGGAGAAAAATAATGAATTCAATTCATAAATTCTAGAAATAAATAATTGACCATCAAAATTTCACTCTTACAAGGAGATAAGAAGAAAATAAAGTATGTGGAAACCACTGATCAACTAATTCAAACAAACTTTATATTTCCCCAAATCATTTTCTTAAAATCTATGGTCAAATGGATAAAGTAGTGTTATGATCTCATTGGGGTAGCAGAGGAGAATAAAATATTGAAATAGGAAAAGAATGTACTTAAGGATGACATAATTGATCTATACCATGTGTGTGACAAAGTCTTTTCTTGTAGAGCACCTTCTAATTTTTTATGCCTTATTCATCAAAAGAGCAGTTATTCAAATGGAAAGCTTCCAGAGTCTACTCCACTAAATCCATAGAGTTTGGAAATGATAAGTAATTTTTCAGAGCTCATATGTGGAATTTAATACAATTGGTAAGAATTATTATGTGAATTTTATGTTCACAAATTTCTTCTCCTAGAGCAGGTGGAAATACCAATCAACTTATATGTGTGGGAAGTTAAATTGAGATATTTTGTTTTCACTTTAAGACATCAATATTTGTTTCGTGACCAAAGGGTAGATTACATGAGACAACAAACTAATGTCAGCCTATTGATGATGCATGATCTCCCAATACCATTGATATTATTTAGGAGGTATCAGGCCTAGGTTTATCATCTACAACTTGTGGAAAAATACATGGAAAATATATCAATTTATGTATCTAATTTTAGGGACTATGTAATCCAAAATTTTAACATGAATTTCCTTTCTTTTCAACTATAGTATGGATTACTTCTAGAGGTTTGGAAGAAGAAGGAGGTTATTTCCCCAACTAACCTACGATTTAATTAATAAGAGAAAATGACCTCTATAAAATCATGCTAGAAATGCAAGAGAAATGGATTGGTATGAGATTCTGACCACCACTAGTATTAACACATGTGCCAAGATGGAACACCACAAAAGATCATCTAGCTGAGAGTAACAAAATGTTGAGGGAGAAAATGATCAATGTTTTTGGGTTTTTTTATATAACACAAGATGAAACATGGCTCACTTTTACAAATGAGAAAAATTATACACAGATTTTTGAAGCCCTGAATAGAAACCTTATACTAGGAGGACTTGCTAACCATTAAGTATGGGGGAGTGATGATCTATTCTAATTCCTATGTAAACCCCCATTTTGTACTAAGATTGATATTAACATTTTGTAATTAATAATTTTATATATTTTATAGGAAAGTTTTTTGCAAAACCTTATTTATTTTCATTTTATTTATGCTTCTTCAAATGAGTTAAAAAAATTTGTATATGCACTAACAATGTGGTTGAAGAACATATCTTAATCCTAGCATAGGGATAATTCACGCATAAGCACAAGAATATATTTATAGTGAAAGACTCACCCAAGTATAAGTGCAAGACCCACTTTGGAAAATAGGACCCGTGCTATGGAAGCACAAGACTCACATGAAGGAAAAAATAACTTATATAGTAAGGAGACAATTTGATGTAATTAGTACATGAGTTTTTTGATGAAAATATCATTGAATGTGAACTATCATCTAGTCATCATGTGACTCATGTGGATTATTCAATTCCAACTTAACACCCATTTTGATTATAAATGTGGAAAAAATGAGCAGAATAATTTGTAGTCATCATGATTTAAGGTATTCAATGCATGATATTTGACATCCTCTTAATCACTAAATCATCTCAAATTATTGCTAATAAAGTAATCCACTTAGAGTTAACAAGATGAAATCTAATCTAAGTGTGGCATGCACTTTCTCTTTCAACGTTGTAACTCTTTAACAAATAGGTGGCATAGAGATATTTTAGTTAACTAGAAGATAATTATTGCAAATATTTTTTCTTCTCATAGAGTTACAAGGACTACTCTTGATATAAAATTCCATTCATAGGAGAATTATATAGTTAGTTATTTGGTTTATTTTGAATAAATTATTTTTTTACATTTAATAAAAAGCATGATTCCGAGCTAAAATCTATTGGTGTAATTTTCAATCCTAAACCCAGATCATAGGGAAGGAGCAAGGCCGACTCACGTGAAGGGGATATTTTGTTTACTAGAATCTTTGTTATTTTTCATTTCCTTATTTATGTAAATTATGGTACTTTTAACATTTCGAAACATGAATTTGATAATCTTTGTCTTATAAATAAAAGGAATTTCATAATTTAATTTAGAAGTAGTATTTAATTAAATTCAATAGTCAATGCATTCTTAGAATAGTTTCAATATTTCTCTTTGTTGCAAATAGTCATTGACACCACCCTATAGTGAAAAATATGAATAATTAAAGTATGAGTATTAATGATTCTTATCAATAGTCATGATTCTTAGGCTTTTCAAAGGCATATTCTAGAGAGGTGAGAGGAAATGACATCACCTTGAAATGAAGGTTGGGTTCAAGAGCTCATAAGTATAGTTGGAAGAGGATATAATTAGGAATATTGAGATCTACCAATATAGATAACTTCTTATGAAACTTGAAATATTATGTTTATTCATTTTCATATTGTTGATAATTAATGAAACTATTGATATTGTTCTCAAGTAGATCATGATATTGAAATTCGTTCACCAAAGTTTTTAGCAAGGACTATAGTTCAACTATGGAGTTATAAGGTAAATTATGATACCAATCCAAAGCATCCCTAGTGAGATTCCTAACTAGGAGTTTGGTGGTAGTGTATGAATTGGTCTTGATCCAATCCTTTTATAGTTTACTAAAGGCATTGATGTAAAGGGTGGGATTAGTAGACCCATCATAGGAGATAGAAGAGGAAATGTCGTAAATATCCATGTCAGCAATGTAAGGTGTTAGAGGCTTTTTTTGGACTGCACTTAAGAATTTTTTATAGGAGTTGGGTGATGGGCACCCCAGTAGGCCCATTTGGAAAAAGATGGTGCGTGGTGGCCTAAGATCCCATTGTAGGGTGATTGACAAAATAGTGCATGTTGTCTTACAATTGAAGGAATTTAGCCGTAGTAGTGGACTATTGTTGACTCATCCTATTAATAAGTTGGAAAATGAGGTTGGTAGTTTGATAATTAGAAGAATTTTCAAATGAACCTAACTGGGGAATTTTTCATTTTTTTTTCCCTATTGTCATCCATAGAAAAATCAAAGAAGATGCTTTCCAAGAATTTTTTTTCATTCATCCTTGTATTAAGGAAACTAAGAGATGAACTTCTGAATCTTAGGAGGATGATCAAAGGTATTGTCATTTTTTTTTATTCTTCATACTCGGGTGGTCCATTACAGTGGGTCTAAGGCTTCTTTCTAGGAAATCATACAACACAACAATACATGCAAAATGGGAATTCAACTTCAAGATGATAAGTTAGGAAATTTCTACATAACAGAAATAGAAGAACCTAGGTGTAGATACTCCTTGATGGAGTGATGATATGGCGAAGAGAAAGTCCTAAGATGGAGCTTTCACTTACAAGTAGTCACCTAAAATAGTTTACATAGGGGCTGAGGATGTATGGAAATAGATTTGGAGGAATAGAAAGTATCAACCATGTAAGAAAGTTTTTACAGGGGTCGATGGTGTTTGGAAATATGTATGATGAGACAAAAAATATCATCCATGGGCCATGGTGTATGTGTAAACTATTGTTGGTTATTTTTCCAAATTTTATAGATTTGAAATGAGATCATTCTTGGGGATGGATTCTTTTAAGAGTTGTTCTCTATCATGAATTTTGTTGGATTCATGCTGAGTTCAGCGGAAATGTGTCATGGGAAAGGAATGTGTATCAATGTATTGCAATCCTATGTTTTTCCATTCTACAAGGGTATTGAGGCAATGAACAGCAGAAACACATAATCCAACACAGTGGGTTTATTTAAAATCACTAAGGTCGCATATCTAAAGTGTAGCAATACCTACACTAGGTCAACCTAGGGTTTCTAAGGCCCATAGTCAAGAAAGAGGAGAGTACCCTCAGAGGATATATGTAAATGAGAAGAGGTATATATCGATAATGGATAAGACTATAATGTATAGAATAATTGAAATGTAAATAAAAGAAAGATGAGGATATGATCAAATAAGAGCACCATGCTAATGAGCATTAATGTAAATGGAAAAATAAGTTAAGATAGACAAATGGGGAAGGTAATTTAAGTAATATATGAAAAATAACAAAGAGAGTTATAGGTGACTCATGTAGAGAGAATCGTTATTAAGAGGAGAAGGGGAACATAATTCCTTTCCAAGACTCATTATAGGTTACCCAATAGTGAAATAAATCCAACCAATAATAATATTATATAATACAATCCAAGTCAAGTGTAAGATGAACCAAGCGATGAGTGATCAGATGTGAAGTTGGCACGAAAAAACTACAGAACATGGTAGTTCCTATGATTCTAGATTACTTCTTTCATGAATGTCTGCGTCTTATATGTACATACAATGCCATTTCCAGTGGGTGATGGTGTTGGCTGGGGAAAAAAATAACACCAACAACATTACCCATAGGCTATGGCATCAGCCCGAAATAACTAGATGTCATGAAAAGTTAAAAAGAGGGGTCATAAATCAAGTAAATGTATGAAAAAGGTACCAAGTTTTGAAATGTAAACGTACTGTGTATGAGACATAAAGGAACAAACAAAAATTATAACCAATGAAATTAAAACTAAGGCTAGGACCACATATCAACACTCTTTGTGTATTTTCTCTAACTCATAACGATTCTACTAACAATCATACCTCATTCTTATCAGATCCCTTAAAGTACCCACTTAATAATTATATGCATCAATGACCCTTAACTACATAAAGGAAATTGTTAGTAACCAGTATGAAAGATGAATAGTGAAAAAATAGGTGTATTCATATTCTCTCCCATGGAATCTATAGCATACCACGTGTTTTTATATGATATTGCATCTTTTTCATCTCCAGTGTACTCTACGCACATCCCCTCCAATATGAAAATCTCATTCTCTACCTTCTTCCTTTGGGTGACTTTCCTCTTCATCCTTTACTAAACATGTAATCCTTTTTATACACCTCCTTTCTCAAATATTCTTGTTATACTCCAGCATGTAAACCATACTATTTTGGTTGTACTCCCAAATGGATTTTGTCCTCCTCTATGCGTTATTCTTGTATAATTTATTGCTATGCTTTGACATATGCCTTCTCTCTTTGGTTCTCCTATGGCATACCTCTCATGCTATATTTTCCATGACTATGACTCCAAATTGAGTCTTTCACCTCCTCATGAACTCATGCCACAATACCCCTTATTATTTAGTCATCTTCTTCAGTGTGTTCTAGTCCGATCCTCATGTCCCTAGTCCTTGAATCTCTATTATCATATCCTCGAGCTTATTTATGAATTTTTTTCTAACATGTGTCCTCGTATTACTATCATTTTTCAAAAAAAATTCTTTTCTTTTATTTTTTCTCTACCCACTTCTCACAGTGGAGGAAAAATATTTCGTTCTATGTGCCTCACATTAGACATTCTTTCAACTTCATTTGTATGAGAGTATCCTACTTTGATACTAAATGATAGCAAGAGGGCCTCACTCGGGTACTCCCCAAGCCTTTCATTAGATTTATGCAATTTATATCAAACTAATAATATTTCATCTATTTAATTAATAATCCTTAACGACATCTACAATGTCCCTCTAATGGGATTTTACAAATGTTGATACCTTCTTTGTCTAAAATAGACTTGAACTATTCTCATTCGGCTCTAAGACCGATCATGATCTATTATCTCTCTATCCCTTTCCTTTGGCAAATCTATTCAACCTTCCACAACCCCAAGTTGAGTGTATTCTCCTCTATTTATCACCACATGCACTTGAATTCCGAATTATCTCCTTTATGTTGGCTCCTCTTATTATCTTATCAGACTTCACATTTTAATTCAAATTCTTCAATGTTCATATCCATTTCATCTACTCTTAACCAATACTATAACACCACGTCTCTTGGTGCTTGGATTCCAAAATCATTTTCTATATAAACGAATCATTATTAGTTTATTGAATTATATAGAACAATTCCTATTAGCCATATGAATTTTATAGACATGTTTCCCATCTTCCTTCTGTGAGCTGTCAAATCCTCTTATCACGTCAAGAACTATTTTCTGAACTTCCACCATGCCCTTTGTATTTACTTTATTTCCTACACTTTCCTTGCAACTTATACAACCTTTATTTTGGGATTATCAAAATTATTAGCACTACTTCAACCTTGGTTTATGCTCTAAGAATCTTCTCCTCCGCACACCATTTATTTTATGTATTAAAATGTTTTCCTGCAATTTCTTCTTCTAGTCATGATTTTTGTGCCATCTTATTTTCTTTTATGGTGTTCCCTTACTCTTGTGCACTTCTACTGGTGCCTTCAATTTTGGTTATTATCCATATTCTCCATAATTTTCTTTATCCTTCAGCTCCTCCACCCCTTGCGATTCCTTATAGATATTATCCTTCTTTCTCATCATCATGTGCATGTACATAGATAGATACATACATGGTGGTTTGGTTGCATGTGTGTATATGTAATTTTGGGTTTAGGTCGGTGTGTTTTCTTATGCACATTTGTGTGTGTGTGTGCACGCACACGAGAATATGCATGTGTGTGTATATGTGTGCACATTCGTGTTCACTTGCGTGTGTCTATGTTTGGATGTGTGTGTTTGTGCATGTATGTGTGTGTGTGTGTGTGTGTCAGCATGTGTGTGTTCATGTCTGTGTGTGCATGCATCCATGTACATGTGTGTGTGTGTGTGTGTGTGTGTGTGTGTGTGTGTGTGTGTGTGTGTGTGTGTGTGTGTGTGTTCGTGTGTGTGTGTGCATACATGCATGCATGTGTGTGTGCATGGTCATGTATGTGTGCATCTATGTGTGTGTGTGGGTGTGCGTGAGCGTGTGCATGTGGGTGTGCATGTGCATGTACGTGTGCATATGCATGTGCGTGTGCATGTGCATGTGTGTGTGCTTGTGCATGTGCGTGTGTGTGAGCATGATCATGTGCATGTCCAGGTGTGTGTGCATGTGCATGTTCTTGTGCTTGTTCCTATGTGTGCGCATGCACATGCGTGTGTAGGTGCATGTGTGTGTGCATGTGTGTGTGTGTGTGTGTGCATGTGCGTGTGCATGTGTGTTTATGTCTGTATGTGCATGTTGTGTGTTTGTGTATGTGGCCATGCATGCACACATTAAAATGGTTATAAAATAGGTTTGGATATTAAATATTAAAACTTTGGATCATTACACACATGCACCAATATACACATATGTGTACATACATGCATCTAGGTATTTTTGAAAATATGTTTATATATATATATATATATATATGTACATATATGTATATATATATACATGTACATATATATGTATATATATACATGTATATATATATGTATATATACATGTATATATATATATATATATATATATATATATATATACATATATATGTATGTATATACATACATACATACATACATATATATATGTATCTCTCTCTGGGTATAATTCACATAATGTATGCAATACTAAAATATAATTATATGACATATATATTCTAATTTGAGTTATGTTTTTAATTTAAAGGGTTAAAGGAGGATTTTTACAAGTCCTTCCCTAAGAATAGTAGAGTACAAGTAACAAAGAAGCATAGACATACATGTTAGAAAATAAAATTAGAAACATGCCTTAACAAGAAATAAACCATCAACAAGAAAACCTATACTATAAGGTTTCCCAAAGGGAAGGGAATTTTTTTGAGAAATTCTATCTTCCATCTAATCCATTGATGCTAAAAGAGGCCTCTCATTCATCTTTCATTATCTTGAATTGAGTCTCTAGTGATTTGAACCTACACTAATTTATTTAATTATCCTATTTAACCTTCTTTGTATTTCATCTTAAACTTTTATCCTCACCACCATCAATTAACTTCCTCTTTGGGAGACAAGCCTATGATATGTTGAGATTTTTCACATATTTGTTCATAGCCACCTTGTTCTATTCTAAAATTTTGACAATTTTCCTCTCAAGAATCACTTACTACTCTTCTACGTTAGTTTACTTACCTTTTAGCTCATACATAGAATCTTTCATTAAATAGAAGTCCACATAAAACTCTAACTTATCATATTTTCTTTCATGTCCTCTTTTTTATCCATGAATTATCTTATGTTACTCACATCTCTTTTGGAATTTTTTTTTTTTAAACTACATTCTTAACAACATTATGTTATACTTCCAAATACCTTGTCTTTATCCACATCATACTCTGGCCAAAATAAAATATAGGATATTCGATAGGAGTGTTGGTGTTCTCATCTAGATGTGTTGAAGCTTTATGATTTGAGCTAAGATGGAAGCTACTGGAAACGTACTCAATGTCAATTTATTTTAACATTTTCATCTTGTTCTTTCCCTTTCCCTTTGTAGCTAGGGTATTCCTTAAGGGAAGATGAATAATGTTTCTAGGTTATTTTGGCTTAGTGTAAAATTCTTTACGGGGATTTGTGTTGGGTTGAAACCTTCATTTCTAGGGCTTTATCCTAATTGGTTTCTTTCGTTATAAATTTCTAAAATACGTTTGGTTTTGAAAACTATAGAAATAAAATGTTGATCCTCCATTAAAATCAATTGAATGAGGGTATGGAGAACTAAAAATATTTAATCATCTTGATATTATTGCATAGATGATTCAAGAGACCGGTTTAAGAATTTTTTTTTTTTGAGTTTCTCTCTCCTAATTTTTTTAGTAAAGAAAAATGATAAGATTATATTTATATGTACCTCAATACAATATAATATACTGCATTATAATCCTACTATTCTCCCCCTAAGTTTCACGTAGATAATTTCTTAGGAAACCATTGACTAGACCCATAATTCTACTATAGGCTTCAAATAAGATTATAATTTCTTCATTTTTCCTTATCCTATCCTGAAACATCTTAAGGATTCAATAAACATTCACATGAAATTTTTTATACAGTCTTCATTAAATTCAATTGATAGAGCTTTCATCTAAAATTTTTCATCCCTCGAGGATTTTACAGACTCCGTCATCAATGCACAGTCTAAACCTTTGATTCACTTAATGAAATTCTTTAACCTCACATTATTAATAATTTATCACATAGGAAAGTTACATTTTAATCCTCCATAGGATCCGATCTCCATGTAAATTACTTTCTCCACCCAAAATTCCTCAATTTTGATAATACTAATTGTAAATGGTGGGAATCCTCTACTTTTTTCCTAATTCAAATGCTATAAAATGAACTATATTTCCTTACCATTTTTAATTTCAAAAAAAGAAGTTTTCCAAATACATTTACAATATATTTGAGTGGAAAGATAGGAGGTTTCACTCATGGCCCACTAGAGAGATCGCTCCATAAATTAAGTAAGATTATCTCTTATATAGTAAAAAAGAAAATATTTGATTCTTTCCAACATATCATCCATCCAATCTTGTTCTTCTAAATTATTTGCATACACACCTATGTTTTCCAATAAATCATCTCCCATATTTCCTTCCCTAATTGCATGACTATAGGCCATATATTCAAAATATTACGATATTTCTCACACCTATTTAATATAGTTATTGATTGTGTATATATGATGATAAACATTATTGAGATTATGTATTATATATAATGAATCCCTCTATACTAAAAAGTTTTTAAATTAAAATGATTTAGCATACCTTATGTCCATCATGGCTACATATTTAGTAAAATGGTTTGTCGCAAACTCCAAGCTTCATCGTAGGAAAGGATTCCATTACCTTCACTGTCTGTAATTTTCAAAGTTAAATCATATCAACAATGCTAATGCAATTTGTATTCTTTTTTGGAGGAGGGTAATGTGAAAATCTCACTAGTGATAGTATCAATGAAAATAGGTATTTTTTGTATACCCAAAGAAGTATTTGATAGGATAATTATGCATAGTAATAACTTTATCTCTAAATTCAATAATATTACTTATTGTCTTTGACCCTACCTTGCACAACATACGAATGCCCATTTACTAAATTCAACCATGAACGGGATATGATGTTTAAATGGCGTGTGAGTAAGCAGATAAAGAAAATGAGATGGGTGCACTAATATAAAAATACATCAATATGAGTTGTGTCAACTGGAAAAAATAAAATAATGTCGCTAAAGATTTTATCCAAAAGCATTTTATGGATATCATGAGTTGTTTATAAAAGGTTTCATTTTAGGATTCCTAAATATTAATTATTGCATTTATGTTCTTTAAATAGTTTTAATGATGGACCTCTTTCATTATTTATTGTGAAGTTGCTTTAATTATGCTAAAACTGGAACATTCCCTTATTTAGGATGGCTCAAATGAAAGAATCATACTCTAGGTTCAAGCTTCATAGAGCATCCACTAGTTTATACTTACCATTGATAACTCCATTAATACCAATTCCACCACTTAAGGTTAGAATATAAAGGGAATTACTCTTGGTGAAATGATTTGGAATCTACTCATTCATACACAGGCCATATGGTGAACTTCACTATCATTGAGAATAGGGGATAAGAAGAGAAGAAGATCCTTTGATAGTGCACCTAATAAGAATATTGTACCCTACTTTATTGTGTGTCAATGTGCTATTGGTTAGGTATCCCCAATGTCCTTGCATGGTTTTTTTGTTGAAAAATCCCCTTCTGCAAACAAACCATTGAGGGATTTATTATAAAAAATGAGTTTCCACAACTAGGATGTTTTTCAAAAGCGTAATGCGTAATAAATACCTTTCAATGTGATTGATCACCTAACCAAATATGAGAGATGAAAATTTACACACTCCCCAATAAGGAGTAATGAGAGTAAGCCTTTCTCATTTACCATACATTAGGGAAACACACCATATCTTATGTAGGATATTTTGAAAACCAACATTCATTGTAATGCATGTTGGTACCCAAATTTAATCTCCTTCAAAGACTGAGCAGTATCATGGATTTGACATGACACTCATAAGGTAGATAGATAATCATGTATGTCATTTTGTAGCCGGGGGAAGAAAATCTATTTGACTCTTTAGCACTTAGGCTTTGACAGGAGTGGGTATGCACCTTAAAAGGATGTGATTCAATCCTAACTATTTTAGGTTGTGCATTTCAACCAAGGTAAGAGAAACCTATTTTGTAACCTCTCTTATTGAAGAATATAGATAAATCCTTCTTTTTGCATAAATTTTATAAAGAAGACCTTGGGGAAAATATGATCAACACACCAAATCTGACTCTCACGAGATGTCACTACAAGATCATGGAGATATTTTCACAACAAGGCAAAGGTTACTAAAGACATTTTGGGAACATGATTTTTTCTACATGATTATTGTGATGAGGATTATGCATTGGCATACACAAATGACAAACAAGGGTAGTACAGGTAGGATAAGTTGTCTTTAAATAAATAATTTTGTGGGGGGTGAGACAAGATGAACTTGGTTCACTATATCACTAAGAAATATTAAAAAAATGGTAGGTTAAACCAACAGAATGTCACAAGACAGCTTAAAATGTTTCTTTAAATAGAATATGTGCTTTAATGGAGGCCCAAATAATCACTTTTCACACAACCTACGAGATTCTAACATGAACACTCGAGTTACAGGACCCAACAAAGCATCAAAAGCTAAGCCCAATCACACCTAAGGTACACCCAAAGGCTAATAGATAATCTATGTCAAACAGCTGAAAGAAAAGTGAGTTTAAATCATTAATTTCACTTCCAGGTGAAATATCTCCTAAGAGATGAAACTACAGATGCCACTAAACTATCACAAGGGTTAAGACCTGTGTGATTGAATCAGATTTTAATAAAATATTGCAACAGAAATAAGAAAAACTAGCTGCATACATTCAGAGATGAAACAGACACATTTTGCTCAAGACAACATAGATAAACTTGAATCTGATCAAATATATTTAGCAAGGGAAAGTTTCTAGAATAATCTTAGATATTTTCAATGGATGTACACTCGTAATCACCTTGAAATGATAAAAATTGATACAAAAGAGAGATATAAGATTTTCAGACAACTTCTCGGAAAAGGATGGGCTTTGTCCAATTTTCCTTTTGGGAATTTTCTTTGACCTCTAACACTCCAACCATTTGTATGAAAAATTTGTGCCATTTATAACATTTACAAACAAAATTTTCCCCCCGAAAAATCCATACATTTAGTGCACTAATTCTTTCCATGATCAGGATCGTGCTTTTCGGGATCAAATCTGCAAAAGGCTGTCAGGTGCTCAAGGGGGTAGATCTCATTGAATATCTCCTGCATTCAACTCCTTCCTATGGTTAATCAATATTTTTTCAATTTTCCAACCACTTCCACCCCTAATTTATCAAATTTGGCTCCTTGTGTGCTCGGAAGAGGGAAAATGGAAAATCCTATCGAGCTTGATAGTCAAACAATTTTAATGGTGAAAGACATCTTCCAGATCTCCCCACCAAACTTAGATATCAAAATTAACTCCCCACTCTTCTTGGCGTGTAGGAAATACCAAGAAATCATGAAGACTCGCACTTCTAGGAGTGTTTTAGTAATATGGGGGGAAAATCAGATTTAGACTCTCAGATGTTGTTGATCTTCTCTTTGAATTTGGGCCATCCACGTGGAAGATTAGAATTTAAAAATAGACCCGGGGGTTTCCTCAGACTTTTTATCACTTTCGGAAAAAAAAGAAAAATTTCACATTTCGCTCCGCACCTCCGCCCTCGAGAAATGATCCCAACATGTGTCCTAAGGTGGGTCCCAAAGGAATCGCGGAAATTTTTCCATTTCACCTCCTTTTTGGAAAAGGGAAATTTTTTGAAGTTTTTCCTGCAGCTCTGCCCTTGAGTAAAACTTCTTACATGTGTTGCAATGTGGGTCCCAGTGGAACTACGCTTCCGTTTTTAGTTTTAACTCTTTTTTCTCAAAAGGAAAATTTTCCAAATTTTAACCAAGGGTCCACACCTCCACCATTGACTAGAGCAAGCTTTGACATTTCCTTTATCGGTCTTGTGGGCCATTTTAATGTTTTAATATTTTGATCCTTAGGGGAAAAAAATTCAAGTTACCCCTGATGGTCTGCCTCCCCATCCTTTGACTTTTCAAACCACCACGTGTCACAATGGTGCATCTTGAGATGGTCCCAAAATATTGAGATGTTGAATGAGTGCTGGCTCACCAAGTGTCCTCTTGGCGCTTCTTCAAAAACCTTAAGGCTTCAAAAATTAATTTAGCAGGGGCATGCTTCCACTTTAGAATTTTAATCCATTCTACCAAGAAGGAAAATATTAAATTTCCCTCCCTAGGCCCGCATCTCCACCTTTAACTTTTTCAAGTTTCTTTTTTCGGGGTCAAGGTAAGAATTTTTCCCTGCCACTTAAATTTTGCTTTAATCAAATCCTGGCGGGGTTGCAGGGTGAGTTCAATTTTTTTTCCAAAGTAGCCAAAAAGAACAAGTTCAAAAACAAACCCACCATAGCCCATCCAATTGGAAGAAGCAATGTAAGCACCAAAAGAACCAATCAGATTTGAGCGGGGGTAAGCGACCAAATTTTCCTTTTTTCCCATAAAGCAAAAAGTGATAAGTTAAAGGATTCACCCACCATACCCTGACCAACCAAAGGAAGCCACATGATCATTGAATGCTGAGGAATAACTTTGATAGGAAAAAGACACCCATCAAGCCGTCAAAACCCAAAAAATTCATCATTCATGCTCAGAACCTAATTTTTTGCTAAGGATGAAGTTTTTTTCGAAACAAAACCATGTGGATCTTGGTTATTAGCATATTTTGACCATGGATTTGGATTTTTCAAAGGCAAACACATATAAATCGATCATTTTTTCAGCTTCCAAGGTCGAGGAAAAATAGAAAAAACAGAAAATCCAGTCGATTTTGAAGAAACTAGAGCAAAAACAGGGAAAATTCAAGGAGGGATAGGAAAATGGATTTTGCAAAAAACTCAAGGTACTCAAAATGATGTTAAATATTTCAAGGCATCCAAATCAAGGAATAAAATGTTTCACAACAGGTAGATCAGAGGAAAATTAGGGCAAAATGGTGAGAGGTCAAAACGAGCACAAACATCGGCTCCGAAACAGGGATGGGAACTCCCTGCGATTGCCACAAGAACAAAGGTAGAGCAAGTTCCAAAATTATCCATTGGGAAATGGAGTAATCTTGTAGAGAAGAGACATAGAGCCATCTCCCAAGAAATTAAATAGAGAAACCAGCAAAAACACAAAAAAAAGGATATAAACAACAAACTATACATTATACGCAAGATTTTTAATTTGATTCAGGGGAATCAATCCAATAAATGCTTCAAATTCCTGTGCCATTAATAGATAATTCAATAAATTCACCATCTAAGTACTCGAGGAAGAAGGTATGTTCACCAATCCTGATATCAATGGAGTAAGTGCCCATCCATAATGAGTCAAACTTACCATGCTTTCCCTTATCTTCATGCCTACTATCCCATAGTAGCATAAGATATCCACTATTGAAATATCTTGGAGTGACCTTCTTTTCAAATAAATTCTTTAGTTTTTCTCTGAAATTTACATTCCTCTGGTGGGATGCCCTCCTCTCTCCATCAAGCTCAACAATCTAGTTAATGTGACCATCATAAGGACTTACCTCTTGATCTTCTAAATTCTACATAAACTGATATGAAGATAGTTGCTTATGAAGGCCCAGCAGGGCCTGAATCCCATATACCAACTCAAATGGACTCTTTCCAGTAACTCTCTTGATAGTGATCCTATCTGCCCAAACAAAAAACTTTAATTGTTCACCTCACCTTCTCCTATTTAGCTCCAAGGTTATTCTCATAATATTCAGCAATTTTTTATTATTGGACTCATCTTGTCCATGTCCTTGGGGATTGTAATTGGAGGCATATGTCAAGTTGATTCCATACTCCTTGCACATTGCCACCAAAGGATTATCTCTAAAGCTTATGGCATTATCAGCAACAATCTTGACTGACACCTGAAACTTGCAGATGATATAGTTCAATAGAAAATCCATGAAAATTTGTTGTGTTTCCTTCTTAGTGGGGATTTCCTCCACCCATTTAGTAAAATAATCAGTTGCTACAAGAATCCACTTGTGGCTAGCACTTGAAGGGTCTGAAATTTCACCAATCAAATCTATCCCCCATTGCTTGAATGGAGCTTCAATTGATACAAGCTACAAAGGAAGGGAGCCTAAAGCTTTCAGTTTTCTAGAGAAGCACTGAAAAATCTCACATCTTGTAACCAAAAGAGTTGTATCCTTGAAGATATTTGGCCACCAATAAATAGCCCTACAGATCTTGTGTGTTGTGACTCTTGCAAAAAAATTCCCGCCACAAACTCCTCCATGGATATTACGAATTATCTTCAGGCATTCTTCTTCAGTAATGCACCTTAGTAGGACTCCCTATGTGTTCTTCCAAGCTAACCCATAGTCAGTAATGACATATTTCTTGGAAGCCAACTTAAGAGCTCTTTTTTGGTTCTTACATAAATTCTCAGGGTAGTATAAGTGTTTGAGATAGAAAATTTCATCCTTGTACCACTCAGAACTCATCAACTTTTCAAAAACACCTACTCTTTCTTCTTCTACCTCAATTACGTCAATAGTTTACAAGTTTCTCTCAGCCATAAGATTAGCCAAGCCCAAACATCTCACCAACTTCGTGGTTTGGATATCAATATCATATTCTTACAACTTGTTCACCCACCTGCATATTTTTCTTGAGATTTCCATCTTTGACAAGATTTCCTTTACCATGGTGTGGGGAACATAAGAAACAACATTAGAACTTAAAATTTAAGGTTTAAAAACATTTATTACTTTAACAAGGGAAAATGCTTTCTTTTCCATGATAGTGTACTTCAGCTCAGCCCCCTGTAAGGCCTTACTGAAAAATGCAATTGGCCTCTCAGCCCCCTCACCATCCTTTTGCAGTAGCACAAAAGCAATATTATTCTCTTAAGAAAAGGAAAATAGTTGGAAAGGCTTCTTATAATCTAGAGATTCTAAAATAGGTGTATGCTTTAGTTCCTCTTTAATCCCATTGAAATCTTGGTTGGCAACCTCCTCCCATTTGATGGCCTAGTCTTTTTTTAACATGGAAGTGATTGGAATGGTCAATCTAGCAAAGTTTGATATGAATCTCCTGATGAAGTTTATTTGGCCTAAGAAGGACTGAATTCCCTTCTTAGTCCTTAGGATTGGGACCTTGCTTATGGCCTCTACTCTTTCTGGATAAATCATCACCCCTTCTTGTAACACAATGTGACCAAACAATTTTTCCTTCTGCACTCCAAAATGACATTTCTTTGGATTGAGTGAGATTTCATATTTTGTACATCTTATCAGCATCCTCTCCAAGTGCAGCAAGTGGTCACTACTCTTTCCAGAGAACACAGTTACATCATCTTGGTAAACTGCAATAAACTCATTGATGTAACCAGCAAAAGCAACATCCATTGCTCTTTGAAAAGTGGTTGTAGCATTCATCAGACCAAAGGGCATCCTAACATAAACATATGTTCCCTAAGGAGTAGTAAAGGTTGTATTGATTCTTTCTGATTCCTTCACCACAACTTGGTTATAACCAGAGAAACCATATAAGGTGGAAAGAACCTTAGAACTAGTTACTAACTATAGCATGTTCTCCATATTTGGTAAAGGATAATTATCCTTCATTGATTCCCTATTTAGATTCCTTAAATCTACACATAGTTTTATGTCATCATTTTTCTTTCTCACTACCACTAGATTTTCTACCCAAGAAGAATACCTTGTAGCTTGAATAATCCCTCCATCTCTTAGCTTCTTTATTTATTCTTACATCTTGAGAGTTAAGAGTGGATTGATGGGCCTTTTTTCTACCTGAATGGATTTGCATTAGACTCCAAGGGAATTTCATGTTGAAACAGTTCCTCTCTTTATGTTTCTAGTTCAAAATAGGTCAAAGCCATGCAATCTTGGTATTTTTTTAACAATTTCTTGTATGACAGTTTCTCCTTCTTGATGATAGTGTTACCTAACAAAATTTTCCTTGGCTTCTCCTTTGTACCAAGATCATGCTCCTCAACATCCCTCGAGGCTTATGTATTCCTATTAGTAATGCAATTAGCATTATCAAAATTTGATTCAAGAGCAACCAGCCCTCTGGGAATAGTATTTTTCTTTATTTGGATGATGCCCTTGCCAAACAAGGTTTCCTATCCCTCTGTTGTACATACCATTGGCTCCAAATCAATGCATTGATCAACAAAATCTCCCTTGTTCTACATAAATATCCTGATCTCAACATCATCATCAAATACTTGCCAGTGTTTAATATTGTCAGAGACAGAGGGCCTTGTCAATACCTCAACATCATATTCACAATATGGGGACATTGTACAATTGACAAATTGCAACCCCAAAACTTCAATCTTATCTGCCAAGTCATTGAACTTCCTATCATGATGCACTATGTTGAATGAATAAAACATCTCAATGAACTCCCAAACGACATGATTGTATTGTTTCATTCACTAATTTTTTTGTGGCATACAATTTTTTGACTTGTTTTACAATTAATTCTGAGTCTTCTTTTACAATAATGTCCTTGACAACATATTTCCAAGAAATTATTAAACCTAAAAACAATGCCTCATACTCATTAATGTTTTTAGTGCACTCAAATTTGAGTTTGAAAGAAAAAGAAAATTTTTCTTGACATGGAGAAAGTAGAACAACACCAGCACCATTCCCACCAATAGAGTCAAAGGATATCCTTCCTGCTCAAGAAACTTACTGTTATCACCGAATCACAGCACCCTTATGTTTATACAAGTGCATATACTTGAACTCATGGTGTGATTGGATAACATGGGTACTATCTCCAAGTTGTGGGACTTTCTACTTGAGATAGACCTCCAGAGAAAGATGGTTCTTGCTCCTAAACTACCTACCACAATCTACTCTAATGCAGGAGAAAATAACTATTCTAATCTAAATTTTCCAGGGACCAGGGAGAGAGAATGCATAAAATGAAATCCTACACTAAAGTGGTGATACACCAGAAAAGGAGGGTGTGAGAGTAGTCTCCAAATGTGTGAAATACAAAAGCAAAGTACACACTAGAAGAGGTGATGACAGTTCTCCATAATCTAGCAAAATGCATTCACAACAATATTCCAAGCATACACAATGATAATGGATCCCTGCAAGAACATAATAATAGACACAATATTCTCTTAGAAAGATTAAAGGGGCAAGAAGAATGCAAGAAAACACAGCAGAGGAAGATACATCCACAAACTGATATTTTATTGCTTCATGATATGCACAGTTCAGTCTATTACAAGATAAGGGCTTGGATCACCACGCAAGGAGTCCACTACAAGGGACCACAACACACTGGCTTCATAAAGAAATTTTGGCAGAGCTTTGCTACCCAAAAACTCTCCCTTTACAATGAGCCCAACACTCCAATTTATAGAAAAATGAGAAGGAAAAGAGAAGGGAAAATGGAAATTCTGAAATCTATCCTTCAACCACCTGTAAGAGGAATTAAATTGAGTGAAATGATTATATATTACTTTAAAAAGGCTCCCCATACTGTCCCATGTGCTGCAGCAGAGAAAGAATGATGACCATGCCTCTTAATTGCACTCCCAGCTACCAAATAAAACACTATTCTAAACCAGGACACGTTTTGGTAAAAAAATCGATAAATATCTCATAAAATATGGAATTTCATGATTGATATGTGTCGGGCTCGGAGCCACGATTCCAACGGTACCAATTTTGTGTGATTTCGTTGAGAAATGCAAAAGTTATGGCCTTCTAAGTGCGGGCAGCTATTTTGGGTCTGGCAGGCGTTTTCTGTCATTTGACGGGAATGAGCATTAACTGACTGGAGCCGAACACGTTTCCTTTATTTAAATATATCTACCCTCATTAAAAATTATGGCCGTTTGAAGTTTCTGGACCAAACGTTGACTTTTCTTCCTTGCTGTCGGCCGCTTCGGCTTTTCGCGTCCCACGCGTCCCTTTGGCCCAGATTTCCCAGTATGAAAGTCCTCTGTTTCACCCGGTTTGGCCGGTTTGCGTCCACCGCGTACTCTTGTCCCGCTTGCTCCAGGACTGTCTGGGACAAATTCTTCCGATTCGCCCGGTTCGGCCGGTTCGCGTACTCTTGTCCCGCTTGTCCCGGACTGTAGTTCCCTATTTCGGACGATTCGGCCGGTTCACGTACTTCGCGTACCTTCGGCCCAAATATTTTGGGCTGCCTTAAGTCTTTTCGGCCGACCCGCGTCCTCCGCGTACTAACTGCCTAGATGTCCCAGACTTCCTTTTTCAACAGTTAGCCAACTTTTCCCACTTTTCGGCCAGTTCGGATTTCCGCGTCCCGTGCGTCCCGACGTCCCAACTGTCCCAAATGCTGCGCAGACCGCCTGGCGGCCTTTCGGCCGGTTCGTGCCCTGATGTCCCAACTGTCCCAAGGACCACCTAGACTAGGACTTAGCCAGTTTTCGTGATTTTTTCTGGCCCAAGCTTGTTATCTGCAACTTTTTCACATTTTTAAAACTTGCTGGGTTTTCCTCTTGGACAGGAGAGTTAGATAGAAACCAAGGGGACCCCAGAGACACGATTTTTTGCCTTGAATCAATATAATTGCTTGGGACTAAATAATTTGATGCATGTTATCAAAATTACCTTGGGGGTGAATTTTAGATAACACTTACATTCTTCAATCTTGTGCTCCTTTGCATCAGTAAATCCCACAAAGTTATCAGCATCTACATTTGCGTACAATACTTTATAGTATTCATTATTGGGATCCTCAATGAGTTGCAACATTTTCTTTTCCCTATACAACCTAAGAAGGCTACCCTCAATTGGAGTGGTGGCATAAGACATATCCATTTTGACATTCCAACCAATACTTATAGTCCATTTTCTTGACAATACCACGCCCCACTTGGATGTGCAGTTAATGATGACAACATTAAATTTTAAATTTTTACCTGGGTAAGTTGTAAGCTACACCACCAAACCCCTCACACATCCCACTACTGTAACTTCTCTTGAGTCCATGGAAATGTACTTCCTATATGCTGTTTTCATTTTAATATTCATCTCGTTCATGAATTTTAGAAGCATGACATTACATGATGCCCCTGCGTCAAACATGCAGTTGTGCAACATTTTGTCCTTAATGATCAAAGTGGTGAAGAATGGATCAACATTCAGCTGAGATTCCACCAAGGATATCCCAAAATAGAACTCATGCGGTTCACCTAGTTCCTCTAATACTAGTGGTGTTTCTAAATCTTCAAATATTGGAAGAGTCTCAATAATGTTTACATTTCTACCTAGGGTAGACTTCTCTTCTTTTAATCCCAAGTATTCAAATACTCTCTTTTTGTGCTCAGGAATCGTAAGCATCTCAACAATTGGAACAGAGACTTTGATTTGGCTTAAAACTTGGGCAATGTCATATGGGACATTCTCTAGCAAGGTAGTATTGGAAGGAAAGTTAATACACTAATTAGGTGGTACATGATTTTTGACAACTTGGGCATGAGGAGGGATATGATTTTTGTTTGGAACTGTAGGGATTTTGGCAGATGCATATTTCTTAGGATCCTTTTTAGAAATGTTTGAAAGTAAGGGATATTTTTTCTTTGCTTTAGGCCCTGTCCCTTTGACAGCCTTACTTCTTGTGTTATATTAGTTCTCTTGAGCAACAACAACATTCAGCAGTAACTGTCTATCATCCATCATTATTCTTTCTCATTAAAGCCCTTAAATATTCAAATTCATTATTGATAAATTAAAAATATTGTATAGTATCTAATTCTAAAGTATGAGAGGGAGGAAGAATAGGTACCCTATAAATGCAGTCCCAAAAAGTGGCAGCAGTATAGCAGTTATCACATCAGTTGAAGTTGCCCCTTGTTGTAAGCTTGTGGAGCAACCCATCATGCAAACATCATCATCATTAGATTCTTTTTGTTGTTGTTGATCTTCTTTACAAGGAGCATGAGGCATGAAACATTTGTCACAACAATCAATGACATTGGTCTCCTCCACAACAAAAACTCTTGCAGCCAAAGGGTCAGGCACCATTCTATTTTCCCTACCTTGGGGCTTCCTATTTCTAAATCGAACATGTCCATTTCCTTTGTCATCAAATCTTTGGTTATTTGTAAGCATGTATTGGATTTTTAGCTTGTGTTTAATTTGTGAGCTCGGCCTAATTCCCTTCTCAGCCCGAGCTAGTTCGTAGGAAATTTCTTTGACATCCCCTGCCAAAGTTTTTAGAACCTCTTCCAAATCAGCAACTTTACTTATTTGAGTTTTTTTTGGGTTAACCAGGTTCACACCATCCCTTTTTGGAGGATTCCTAATTACCTTGATGTTGTTCTCAATGTTACGAATATATTTTTTGTAACATTATTAATAGTGTGTGTGAGTTACTATTTGTAAAATGTAATATTTAGATATTACATTATGTGAGTGAATGATGAGTTGTAATAGACAACTCATCATGAGGGAATAAAGGGATAGTTGAAATAAAGGTGGAGAGAATCATGTTGGAGAGATAAGTGGGATGCTGAGTGATCATGAGAGAGATATGAGGGATAGAAGTTGACTCCTTACTTTAAGGATGTCATTTACCTATATGTGTATGTAATCCCTCCAGTATAATTTATCCGGAATGAATTGAAAGATACATTATCATTCCGTGAATAATATTAGAGAAGCTTATTGTGTTGAATAGAAGAGATATTGTTTTGTGTATAATTTGTTGCTGTACATTTCTGTAAATCTGATCCAGGTCCATCATTTGGTATCAGAGCCACTATGAGATCCTGAACATTATCTAGGAAGATCCATTGGTATTTATGGTTGCATGTACATGGTTTCTTATTTTGAACGAGTTTTGTGGATTTTTTAATAAATCATTTTATTGGATCTGCATATTTTCTAGATAATACAGATAGAAAATTTAGAGCCTTATTCATGATTGTGTGCTAGGAGCTATTCAAGTGCATGTTTTTGAGGAGATCTGCATGTCCACTGGGATCAAGCTATTACATAGGCATAAAACCAAATCTTTATTTTTCACTGGAAAAACTATACGAGGGGTCTGCTATAACATTTTCCACTAAATACTGGCATTACTTTCTTGGAAAAAGATAGTTTTCATATTGATCCATATACTTTGAAGAATCATCAAAATTCCGCAAACTACTCTGAACGATTATTCTCTATGTGCAGTCTTATCTTATTCTTGGCGTCTAGGTAGAAGAAGATTTGAAAAATAAAACAATTGTTAGCACTGTCTAGATGTGTATTGAGGCGGACCATTTCAATCAATATTTGTTTGAGTATGATTTTTCAGATTTGCAGACTGCCCAAATTGCATGACTTTATTGTGGCTATCTTTTTGAAGACTCGAAGAATTTTTTCCATTTGGATCTTACTTGATCCCTTTGACTCACTGAGTCTCCACCGTATTTATCTGCTGTGATTTGGGTGTTTTTTGCTGTGGAAACCAAGTCTGAATAGACTGACTGTGCACAGCAGGTTGTGTATATCCTCATTTTATAAAGCTGAATTAATATAGAAAAGTGCACATTACTTTTGTATATATTAGTGCGTCGACTTATATATAAGTCAATTTATTAATATAGATCAATATTAGGTGGTCCGTAGTATCATTTTGTGTCATTTATAAAGAGTCTTTGTCGAGTTTATGTCGGTATAGTCAATTGTTGTCCAGTAGTTGTGTGTCAGTCAAAATCATTGTATTGTTATAATACTAGTCTTGTCATCATTAGTCTCAATAGTCATTTTTTTTTTTAAATCACAATTTGTTTATCTATTAAAATCCAATCTTTAATTGGATTTTATGTTAGTCATAAAGATATGTGTTTGTCATATTGTCAAAATAGTATTATCGACTCTTGTCAATAGTGTCCTTGTCAAATATCAAAGAAAAATAAAAATTGCCTCACAGATGCATTTTCGGTGTTATCCGACATCTGGAAATAATTGTTTTCACATTGCAGGGGAGAGACAAAATAAAGTACAATGTGAAACTTGATGAGCTTCAAAGATATATTATGTTGAGTTAGCAGCATGCAGATGGAGGCAGGTGGCAACGGAGGAAGGAGGACAACCAGCATCCTCTCGCCAGCCGCAAGTGACGGGGCCGCATAATGAGTTTGTTGCATATTTTCAGTTGTGTGTTTCATTGTTTTTAATAAAAATAGATGTCACATTCCTGTTCAGAGTTGTATTTCCTTTGATAACCTCCTGATGTAAATATGTTGTAGTAGAAAGATAAAATCACAAGAAAAAGCAACATCATGTTTTTCTTGAAGAGGATGAACAAAGGTTCATGAGCAGGGGCTTGTACCTAGGACAGAGGTCCGTTATTGTCGAACAAAGGTTCGTATTTGGTGAACAGAGGTTCAGCGTACCAAGATCATGAGCATGCACAGGCAGGCACATGTAGAAGACGTGTGAATATTTTTCTCTACCTTGTTCACATTAGGGGAGTGTGTAATAGGGATTAATAATGTAAACAATAGGGGAGTGAATGTTATGAATATATTTTTTGTAACATTATTAATAGTGTGTGTGAGTTACTATTTGTAAAATGTAATATTTAGATATTACATTATGTGAGTGAATGATGAGTTGTAATAGATAACTCATCATGAGGGAATAAAGGGATAGTTGAAATAAAGGTGGAGAGAATCATGTTGGAGAGATAAGTGGGATGCTGAGTGATCATGAGAGATATATGAGGGATAGAAGTTGACTCCTTACTTTAAGGATGTCATTTACCTATATGTTTATGTAATCCCTCCAGTATAATTTATCCGGAATGAATTGAAAGATACATTATTATTCTGTGAATAATATTAGAGAAGCTTATTGTGTTGAATAGAAGAGATATTGTTTTGTGTATAATTTGTTGCTGTACATTTCTGTAAATCTGATCTAGGTCCATCACTCAATTTGTAGAGCCATGGTGAAGGCCTACCTCAAATTTGTGGGGTTTTTTATCCCTTAATTAATATGCAACATTTTTGTCAAATTCATGAGTATATTTGATCAAACATGACTCATCACACAGCCTTATCCTAACAATAAACATCCTCAAGGTATTATTGAACCTTGTGCTAAAACTAATGTACTAACTCATTAGGATTCTTTTTAATGTTTTCAAATTTTGTTAAAAGAAACCTAGGGTCAGTTCTATCACCATACTGAAATCTAAATGCACTGTTCATCTTAGTCCAAGAATCAATAGAGTTATCTAGAAAATATTTGTACCAGTCCCTAGCATCTTCTTCCAAGGTATGGATAAACATCTTGATATATACATCTTCATGTTCAATCTCAAAGTATTCCATCATATTGATAAAGAGCTTTAGATGCTGATCACCAGTTATAGCATTGTTTCATTGGAACTTTTGTAGTATGTTCCTTACATCTTGAGGTACTTCATTTGCATAACTAGCCATTCCCACAAAATTTATAGGTCCAAAGGTGTTTACAACAAAAGGGGATCTGGGTGGGGGCTGTACCATGTTGATTTGAGGAGGTCACCCTAGAGAGGTGGCAAATTGATAAGGGGATATTGAGGAGGTCACCCTAGAGAGGTGGCAAATTGATAAGGGGATAAGGGTCCTTGGAATACAGGAGTATAATTTTCAAAATGGATATCCCCCAAAGGCCTTGTCTCTTAGAAATCCCTATCAACCTCAGAAAAGACAGATGCAAAATGTGAAGTAAAATTTTCAAAATCAAAGAAGGCTCTTCTCTAGCTATAGCTAGAGAATTCAATTCCACAAAGACGCCACCTAATTTAGAATCACTTGAATGGTAATCTTTAATGATAGGCTGGTCACTTTCATCAATGGAGATCCCTCTTCTTGTCTGTTGATCTCCCACAACTCTCCAATATTTTTTTCCTTCTAATTTTACTTTTCCTAGCTCTAGAAACAAGGTCCTAGCTAGATCCGTAGCAAAGAAAGATCTTCTTCCTTCCAGCTTTGAAAAGTTTAGTAACAAAACTCACTTGACAGAGGTTAAGACATTGGTATTCATTAAAAATTATATCAACAGGGAGTCACCACTAAGGATTTCCACCTTAGTTGTGCAAATGCACTAAATATGATCTGTACAATGTCTGTCAACACTAGAAACTAGAAATGGAAAGAATCTGACCTTGCTTTACCCAGATTTATCAAATGAATGCTAGTGCACTAGGTGTGAAAACAGAAAGAATTACATATAACACTTGGAGGACACAAGAAGTGTTTTACCAGGGCTTGAAAGTGAACTATAGTCCATGACAATGGTTACATAAGCATGTTGACGAGTCAAATAGATATGAACTGGAAATAGATCAAAAAATAAATCTTAGCAACATAAAATTAGTTCCATAGACACAAATTCGACTCCTAGGAAATGGTTTCAGAATTCTGTTGGTACCCAAATAAAATATAGTTTAGTGGCATCTGCAATCTAATTTCTCAGAATATCCTTCATCTGGGAGTGGGATAAATGGTTTAAAATCACTTTTCTTTCATTTTGTTGATAGATATTCTCTGTAAGCCTCTAGGTGTACCTCAGGCATGACTTCGTTTAAATATTGGTGCTTTATTGGGTCTTCTGACTCGAGCCTTCATGACAGAATCCCACAGGTTTTGTGAAAGAGTGATAATTTGGGCCTCCATTCAATCACATATTCTAGTAGAGGAAATAGTTTAACCTTTTGTGGCATTTTGTTGATTGATTCTTTCCATTTTGTATAAGCTCTCAAGGATCTGGTAAGTCAAGTTCATCCTGTCTCCCATCCCACCAAAAAATCTATTTAAAATAACTAATCCTTCCTATACTACCCATTTTTTTTCTCTATATACCCACACAAGAAAAAAATTCTTTTACTAAAGTATGCAAAACAGATCAGGTTTCCAAATGTCTTTAGTAACCTTTGCCTTGTTGTGAGAATATCCCCATAATCTGGAAGTGACAACTCGTGAGAGTCAGATTTGGTGTGTTGATCATATTTTCCCCAAGGCCTTCTCTATAAAATTTATGCAAAATAAGGGTACATGTATCTCCTTTCAAATAACATAGGTTACACAATATGTTCTCTTACCTTGGTTGAAAGGCACAATCTAAAATAGTTAGGATAAGACCACATCCTTTTGAGGTGCTACCCATCTCTCCACAAATCCAAGTAACAAAGGGATAGCTAGATTTCATCCCGACTACAAAATGACATACATTTATGATCTATCTGCCTCTAAGCTCCCTGTGGAATTTGTGTTGCTGCTTGGTTTGAAAAGGAGAACAAATTTGCGTACCAAGAGGTACCCTATAAATGTAGTCCCAAAAGTGGCAGCAGTCTAGGTGCTTCTCACATTAGTTGAAGTTTTCCCTTGTCGTAAGCTTGTGGAGCAACCCATCAAACAAACATAATCAGCTTCTTCTTCTTCTTCTTGATCTTCTTCATAAGGAGCATGAGGCATGAAAAAATTGTCACACCAATCAATGACATTTGTCTCCTCCACAATAGTAACTCTGGCAGCCAAAGGGTCGGGCACCTTTCTGTTTTTCCTGCCTTGGGGCTGTCTATTTCAAAATCCAATAGGTCCCTTTCCTCTATGATCAGATCTTTGGTGATTTTAAAACCTATATTAGCTTTGTTGTTTGTGTTGACTTTGTGAGCTCTGCCTAATTCCCTTCTCATCATGGGCTAATATTATAGGAAATTTCTTTGACATCCCCTTCCAAAGTTTTCACAACCTCTTCTACATCAAAAACTTTACTTGTTTGAGGTTTTTCTGGTTTAACTAGATTTAAACCCTACATTTTTGGAGGCTCTCTAATTGCCTTGATGTTTTTCTCTATTTGTAGAGCCATGGTGAAGGCTTACCTCAAATTTTTGGGGTTCTTATCCCTTAAGTAATATGGAGCCTTTTTATCAAATGCATCAGTATATTTGATCAAACATGACTCATCACACAGCCTTTTCCTAATAGCAAATCTCCTCAAGGTCTTATTGAAACATGTGTTAAAATCATGAACTGACTCATTAGGATTCTTTTTGATGTTTTCGAATTCTGTCAAAAGAAACCTAGTGTCAGTGATATCACCTTAGTGCAATCTAAATGCATTATTCATCTCAGTCCAAGAATCAATAGAGTTATCTAGAAAAGCTTTTTACCAGTCCTTGACATCTTCTTACAAGGTATGAATAAATAGCTTGAAATATACATCTTCATGTTCAATCTCAAAATCTTCCATCATATTCATAAAAATATTTAGATGCTAATCACTAGTTATAACATTGTTTCCTTGGAACTTTTGCAATCTCTTCCTACATCTGTAGGCACTGCATTTGGATAACCAGCTATTCCCACAAAATTTATAGGTCCAAAGCTGTTTACAACAAAAGGGGGTCTTGGTGGGGGCTAGGCCATGTTGATTTGAGGAGGTGACCTTAGAGGGGTGGAAAATATATAAGGGGCTGAGGGTCCTTAGAATACAGAAGTATAATTTTCAAAATAGATATCCCCCAAAGGACTTGTCTCTTGGAAATCCCTATTAACCTTAGAAAAGATAGCTTCAGACAGTGAAGCAAAATTTTCAAAATAAAAAGAAGGACCTTCTCGAGCTGGAGAATTCAATTCCACAAAGAGGCTACCTAATTCAGAATCACTTGAATGGAAGTCTTCAATGATAGGCTGATCAATTTCATTAATGGAGATACCTCTTATTGTCTATTGATATCCCACAACTCTTCAGGCTTTTCTTCCTTCTGATTTTGCTTTTCCTAGCTATGGAAACAAGGTCCTAGTCAGATCCCTAGTAAAGAAAGATCTTCATCCTTCCATATTTGCAAAGTTTAGTAACAAAACTCACTTGACATAGGTTAAGACACTGGGTATTCATTAAAAATAAGATCAACAGGGAGTCACCACTAAGGATTTCCACCTTAGTTGTGGAAATGCACTAAATACGATCTGTCAAATGTCTGTCGACACTAGTAACTAGAAATGGAAAGACTCTAACCTTTCTTTATCCAGACTTATCAAATGAAAGCTAGTGCACTAGGTGTGAAAACTAAAATAATTACACACATCACTTGGAGCACACAAGAAGTGTATTACCAGCGATTGAAAGTGAACTATAGACCCTGGAAATGGCTCCATAAACATGTTGATGGGTAAAATAGATATGAAATAGAAATAAATAAAAAAATAAATTTTGGCAATGAACAATTAGTTCCATAGACAAAAATTCGACTCCCGAGAAACGGTGCTAGAAGTGTGTTGGTACCCAAATTTAATAACCTTCAAAGAGTGAGTAGCATCATGGATTTGAAAGGACAGTCTGAGGCAGATATATAATCATGTATGTTGTTTTTTAGCTGGGGAAGCAATCTATTTGACTATTTAGCACTTAGCTTTTGACAGTAGTGGGTAGCAACTTGAAAGGATGGGATCTTATCCTAACTATTTTAGGTTGTGCCTTTCAACCAAGGTAAGAGAACCTATTTTTTAACCTTTTTTATTCAATAATATTGATCAATCCTTCTTTTACAAAAATTTTATAGAGAATACCTTGGAAAAATATGATCAACACACCAAATCTAACTCTCACGAGTTCTCACTTCAAGATCAAGGAGATATTATCACAACAAGGCAAAGGTTACTAAAGACATTTGGGACCCTGATTGTTTATGCATGTTTTGGTGATGAGGATTATGCATTGGCATACACACATGAAAAATAGGGGTAGTACAGGAAGGATTAATTTTTTTTAAATAATTTTTTTGGTGGGGGCTAAGGTAGGATGAATTTGGTTCACTAGATCCTTGAGAAATATAAAAAAATGGTAGGTTAGACCAACAAAATGTCACAGGACAACTAAAATGTTTCTTTAACTAGAATATGTGCTTTGATTGAGGCCCAAATTAGTACTTTTCACACAACCTATGAGATTATAACACGATGGATCAAGTTAGAGGACCACACAAAGCATTAAAATCTAAGCCCAATCGTGCCTAAGATACACCTAGAGGCTTACAAACAATCTCTATCAAACGGATGAAATAAAAGTGAGTTTAAATTGTTTATTTCACTTCCTGGTGAAAGCTCTCCTGAGCGATGAAATTGTAGATGCCACAATACTATCACAAAGATTGAGACCTGTATGATTGAATCAGATTTTAATACAAGATTGCACCAGAAACAATAAAAAATACGTACATACATTAAGAGACGAAACAAACACATTTTGCTGAAGACAACATAGAATAACCCAAATCTAATCAAATTTATTTAGCAAGGGAATGTTTCTAGAACAATCTCATAGCTTTTCAATGGTTGTACACTCTCAACCACCTTGACATGATTAAACTTGATACAAAAGAGATATACAGGCTTCTTAGACAACTTCTCAAAAAAGGATGGGCTTTGTCCAATTTTCCTCTTTGGAATTTCCTTTGACCTCTAACACTCCAACCATTTGCATGAAAAATTTGTGCCATTTATAACATTTACAATAGAATTTTCCCCCCGAAAATCTAGAAATTGAGTGCACTAGTGCTTTCCATGATCACGATCACGATTTCTTGGATCAGATATGCAAAAAGTCGCTAGGTGCTTGAGGGGGCAGATATCATCAAATATCTCCCACATTCAACTCCTTCGTTTGGTAGATCATTATTTTTTCAATTTTCCAACCACTTCTACCCCTAATCTGTCAAATCTGGCTCTTTACCTGTTCAAGAGAAGAAAAACGGAAAATCTAATTGAGCTCGATAGTCATACCATTTTAATGGTGAAATATGTCTTCCAGATCTTCCCACCAAACTCAAATATCAACACTAACTCCCCTCTCTATCTGGCATGTAGAAAATACTAAGAAATCATGAAGACTCGCACCTCTAGGTGTGTTTCAGCGAAATGGGGGGAAAATCAGATTTTGACTCTCAGCTGTCATTGATCTATTCTTTGAATTTGGGCCATCCACAAGGAAGATTCAAATTCAAAAACATACCCATCTGTTTCATCTGAATTTTTACCATTTTTGGAAAAAAATGGAAAAATTTCACATTTTCTTCCACACCTTCGCCCTCAAGAAATGAGCCTGACATGTGTCCTGAGGTGGGTCCCAAAGGAACCACGACCAAATTCTTCCATTTCACCTCCTTTTTGGAAAATGGAAAATTTTCCAAGTTTTCCCTACATCTCCACCCTTGAGAAAAAATTCTGACACATGTCACAATGTGGGTCCCATGGAACTGTGCTTCCCTTTTTACTTTGAACTCTTTTCTCTCGAAAGGAAAATTTTCCAAATTTTCTCCGAGGGTCCGTACCTCTGCCATTAACTGGAGCAAGCATTGCCATTCCTTTATCGGGCTTGTGGGCCATTTTAATGTTTTAATCTTTTGATCCTTAGGGGAAAAAAAAATTCAAGTTACCCCCGATGGTCCGCATCCCCATCCTTTCACTTTTCAAACTTCCACGTTCCACAGTGGCACATCTTGAGATGGTCCCAAAAAATTGAGACCTTCAATGAGCGTAGGCTTACCATGTGCCCTCCTTGCGCTTCTTCAAAAACCTTAAGGCTTCAAAAATGATTAAGCGGTGGCGTGCTTCAACTTTAAAATTTTACTCCATTCTACCAAGAAGGAAAAACATCCAATTTGCATCCGCAGGCACACATCTCTGCCTTTAACTTTGCAAGGTGTCAGGTAAGAATTTTTCTTTGCCACTTAAATTTTGCTTTAATCAAATCCTGGTGGGGCCATGGGGCAAGTCCATTTTTTTTTCCAAAGTAGCCGAAAAGAAGAATTTCAAAAGCAAACCTGTTGTGCCCCAATCCAATTGCATGAAGCCATGTAAGCACCAAAAGAACCAATCAGATTTGAGTGGGGCTACGGGGCCAAATTTGCCTTTTTGCCCAAAAATCAAAAAGGGATAAGTTATAGTATTCGCCTACCATCCCCTGACCAACCCAATGAAACCATGTCACCACTGAACATTGAGGAATAACTTTGACAGGAAAAAGACACCCATCAGGCCGTCAAAACACAGAAATTCACCATTCATGCTCAAAACCTAATTTTTTGCAAAGGATGAATTTTTTTTTGAAACAAAACCATGTGGATATTTGTTTTTAGCATCTTTCGACCATGGATTTGGAGTTTTCAAAGGCAAACACATATAAATCGATCATTCTCTAGCTTCCATGGTCGAGGAAAAATAGGAAAAACGGAAAATCCCGTGGATTTTGAAGAAACTAGGGAAAAAACAAGGCAAACCCGGAGACTTCTTCAAGGAAGGACATGACAATGGATTTTTCAAACAACTCAAGGCACTCAGAAGGAGGAAAAAACTTTCAAGGCATCCACATTGAGGAATAAAACATTTCATAACACACAGATCAGAGGAAAATTAGGGCAAAATGGTGAGAGGTCAAAATGAACACCAACAGTGCCCACAATTTTGACATTCAAAAACCACACCAAAGCCTATAAATTTATTAGGGAAAAATTAGCGGATTTTTTTAGTTTAAAACGCTGTAAGGGTAAAACATTAGTCACAATTTATTTAATTCCCAATTAAAAATTCTACTCAATTATATGTTAGTCAGAATTATATTTATAACTAATTATTATTAATTTATTCCCTAATTAATATTACGGTTTTATTATTCTTACTAAGTTCCATTACTTCATTTAAATATTTCCTATCTTAATTCTATTTCTTAGTCCCCTTAGTTATCCTTTTAATTTATTTAATTAAAAATTTCCATATGAAATATTAAATTTAATTAGACAAGTCTAAATACTCTATAGTTTAAAACCATGTTCTAACTGCTCGGTGGCCGTATTAATTAGAGCTCCCTACTCATTATTTTACAAACCCATTCCCAAAAAAATCCACAACTTAAAATATTGTAAGATTCATTCTCCACCATTAGATAAAAATAACTTGATCCCTTAGATCTAGGTTGCCATAAAAATACTTATGAGTTTTCAATTTTTCTTTCCCTTTGTACCATTTTTTTTACAGGTTTGGGAGAAACAGAAGATATGGAAGTCATAGGAGCCATTAAAGCTTAGAACAAATTTCATGGATTTATCTTTTGATTTTATCCATGCCCATCAAGCGCTTGACAAAAATGTGTATAATTTATATAGTATTTTGTGTTAAATGGAAAAATTTACCATGTTTGGGCAATGGATTTTGTCCAGCCCAATTTTATTTCATCATTCTTTGAACTTTTAGTTATAGATATGAGTATATATACATTCTATATATCCTATTTAAGTGTACACACACATACATTAATATTTATACACATGTTATTAAACAACTCAAATTTAATTAAGTCGGCCTAAGGAAATGTCATCGTCACTGTTTAGGATAACCGCATTGTGCATTGTTCTAAGGGTTTAGATTTGGGTGGGGGGCGCCGCCCCCACCCCACTCCACAATATAAAGGGGTTGGTTTTGGGTCGACACCCCCCACCCCACTGCATTTACAATATTTATGGGTAGGGCGCGTGGTCCTTATGACCACGATCTTATTAAAATAATTTTTATATTATATAAACTTGGTTTGTAAAATTCATTCTCCCAGCTATGTTATGTAATTTTTAATATTAAGTTTACTTTATATATATATATATATATATATATTAGATAAATATTTCACGAAAGGTATCTAATTTTAATATATATAAGTATATAAATTTACCAATAAATCTATCTATATATATATAATCGTGTCTATTTTTTATATAACAAACTATAAGGGCATGAGTAGTAGTTATAAATTAATATCTATTAATATATGTGGGATAGTTGAAACTGATAACATTTTATTTCAAACTAAATACAAGTAAATAAAATATCATATCTCTTTGGTTTGTTAAGGTTATTTAAATGCCTACATAGTTGAGCTAATACTTCTTCCATTCAACTCAATCCAAGTAAAGAGGTGAACAAGTTTCTTTGTTGAAGACACTAAATGTAGAATTTTCTATTTGTATCATTGTATAAAAATTTGACTGCAACACAATAACCTAAATCACTCCATTTTACATTCTAATTTGAAGAGAAACAAGGTATAAAATACTTAAATGAAACCTCTTCGTTTTTTTCTTTTCAATTCAAGTTTCCAACAATACTAAAAAGGAAATCAACATATACTTTACATACAATAAAATCATTCTTTTAAAATGAATACATAAAGCACCTTTTAAATAAAAGTCTAGATTTAAAAGAAAATAATTTCAATTACAATCACACTTAAAAGTCGTTCTTTCAACTATAATAATAGAAATTTTAATACATGGAATTTACAAGATCATTAAAAAATAATAAAAGTGCTACAAGTATTCCACTCTAAGTGGAAACAACATGGCCAAATTCACAAAATATGATTCCATCATAGGCTCAAATAGAAAGGTCTCCATATCAAGATCATCCTCCAACTCCATAGCTTCAACATTTCTCTCTTTCATCTTCTCAATTTTAAATCACCATACAAGGAAAGGAGATTAAGCGATGCTCTTCACCCAACCTTTATTCCAATAAAAATGAGAATTCATCCTTTTTATTGGCCACCGAGCCCTAACTATAGAACAATAGGGTGTGTTTGCAATTTCTATAACTCCACTAAAATAATATCTTCCACAATACACACATTCAACATTTTCCACATTCGTCCAATATTTCAACACTCAATCATGTTTTTCCAAGCAAGATCAACAAGAGTATTTTTGAATTTTTTTTAAAAACAAATACAAATAAGATTCACATTTTCATCACAATCACAAATCCTTAATAATAAGCTAAATGGATACAAGAAGATGAAAATGGATAAAATATAATAGGAAGAGGGTCCACCTGATACCTCCGAAGTGCACTATCAACATCACACATAACAACTTATTTATCCCTTTTCAAATGCAAGAATAAGATATAAACCCGTTTACCACCAAATAGGTGGAACACCTCTTCCACACTCCCTCCACATTTTTCTCTCTAACTCCCTTTTTCCTCCACAAAAATAACTTCATTTCCTTCTCTCACACCAATCCTAAAGGAAATATACCCATAAAAACATAATACATTCACAACACACATAACATACACTCAAACAATAATAAATTTTAAAACTACATAGATATATACAAGAAAAAACAATAAATGAAGATCTTAACTCTCCATTTAGCTTCCCAAATCTTCCCACAACAAGCTTCAATCACCTTCAATCCTATAAAAATCCCAAAATGTAAACTCCCAAGATCCAAGAAAGAAATCCAAGCCAAAATTCCTAAAATACAAGTGCAGAAATGAGAGAAAGTAACCCCAATTTCTTCAAATTCACTTCAATAAATAGAAAAAGAGATGAGGATGATGTGTCTCCATGCAGGATGCTACTTCATCATTCCTAAATTCCAAATCAGCAAGTCAACACAAAAATACCAAAGCTAATAAACGAATAAGTAAGGCTATGACATGCACAAGTGTACCCTCAAAAATGTAGTCCATACCCTCCAAGGACATTGTAAATAAGGAAAGTAGAAAAGTGACTTTATTTACTTTTTTTCACTCAGCAAATGCATTAAAAATGCTAAAATTAACTCCATACTTCATAAGTATTGTTGGTGGATTACTTTGAAAAGCAAGCGATAAGGTTAACTTAGCCCAGAAGTCTCAAAAAGTGGCCTCTATGGAAAAATTAGGGATTGGAAAGGAGGAAGAATATAGAATTCAAAATGTAATTAATTCTATTTAACATCAAGTAAATATCAAGGACCATCTACCCTACTTAATGCCTAATAGTTAGATCATCTTCTTTTAGTTTACGATTAAGTTAAATTAACTAATGAAAAAACTTATTAACAAGTACTAATAAAGTGACTAGATTTTAAAAAAAATTAGATACATGCACCAAAAAATAAATAACTGAAATTAAAAGAGGGAAATATCACAATGCATGGCCACACACACGAAGTCACCCCCATAGGAAACCTCCTAACCAAGAAAAATACTTTAAAAACATACACATAGAACACAAGTTGTTAAATTTTCCCTGTTGCAAACACCCAACATTCTTCTAGGGTTGGTCCCCTATCACCTTTCAATGTATAGTGATATAATTTTACTGTAATCACAATCAAGAACACCTCTCTAGCTTTAATGCTGCATCAATAACATCAATAAATAACTCATACATATCAATCAATAATCATCATAAAAATTAAGAAATTCTATCAACTGTTTAAAATATTTAAATAATTTGATTCTACCTTTTTAATAACATGAATGGGATCACAGGTCTAATGCAAACATCCAAACATAGGAAATGCATTACGAATATAATGTGTCAGTATAAATTCAAAACAATGAAATCAGCATTTATAAAACTGTCCACCAGTGTTAGCTAGCATATTATAATCCAAAACATGAATCACGACACATCAATAATCTAAATTTCTATATATTCTATCATCTACTAATAAAAATATAATAATCATAATTTCAATACCTCAAATCAACAGTAATAAAATCATAGTGGATAAGTGTTGAAGAGGAGTGGGCATTACATCCCCCTCCCCTTAGAATTAAATTCCTCCTAGAAGTAACTACAAAAAGTGGGGAAACTAGGCCCATAACAAAGTAGGATCCTCCCATATATTTGCATTCTCATAATACCTATCCTACTGGAATCACACCTAATCAATCTTGTGGCCTCAAAGTCCCAGGTTACCATGCTTTATAGTGCATGTGGGCTTGACATTCACCTATTCAAGCTCTGGTGCCTACTATGCGGTCTAATCCAATACATGAGAAGGATCTGGAATGTATCTCTATAATATAGAAACATGGAAAACATCATGGATGTGAGACAATATGGGTGACAAGGCTAGATGGTAGGCTAAGGTAGTAATCTGCTCCAAGATCTCAAATGGGCCCAAAAATTATGGAGCTAACTTAGATCCTTTTCCGTAATAGATAGGGCTCTTATGCGGTCTGAAATGAAAAAACACCTTCGTATCAACCTCAAAAATATCGTTACATCTCCTTTGATCTACATACTTCTTCTGCCTATCTTATTCCTCCTTTAATCTCTACCTAATCAAGATATCCTCCTACTCCATATCTTCTAACATAGCTGGACCAAGAGATACCCTATCCTCTAACCTGTCCCAACTTAAAGGAGTATTACACTCTTTGCCATATAAATAGTGGAATGGTGCCATGCCATTGGAACTCTGAAATTTTTTGTTATAATAAAACTCTACGAGATAAATATACTCCTCCCAGGATGACTAATGATCCATAACGTACATGTGAAGCATATCCTCTAATATTTGGTTCACCTACTCTGTCTAACTATCTATCTCTAGGTGATAGGTTGTACTGAAATTAATATTTGTCCCAAGAGAAAACTACATAATGGTACAAAAATGAGAGGTGTACAAAGGATCGTGTTCATAAACAATATTCCATAGAATTCGATGGAGTCTGACAATATCTTCCAAGTACACTCGTGCCACTACACTAGCCATATAGGTGGTATTCACTGGAGAAAAATGAGACACTTTTGTCAATTTTTCAATCGTTACCATAATCGCATCATGCTGATATCTCAACATATGTATCCCCGTTATTAAATCCATAGAAATGGTATAATATGGTGATAAAGAAGACCTGCAAGATTCTGATGCTCAACCTTCACCTTCTAGCAGTCTAAATACCAAGATACAAATCAAGATACATCTCTTCAAATTCCTCTACAATGATATAATTATCTCAATGTGGCATGCATCTTCTTCACCCCTAGATGGGCCAAATAGGGTGTACAATGTGCCTCTACAAGGTTTTCCTATCATAATCCTCCATCTTTGGGTACATAAATATGATCTCTGTGTCGAATAAATCCTTATGAATCTAAGGTAAATCATTCAAAAATCCCCCCAAGGGGTCTTTGAGACTTGATCTCTACTCTAGCTAAAAGGTAGAAGTTATCATATGGGAGCTTATGTAAGATACTGGTCCTCAAGTTTGTACCTACTACTGTCACCATAAAAAGATGCCACTAACAACTCAAGGTGTCCATAACCACATTATCCTTTCCCTTCACATGCTCAATCTTCATATCATTCTCACATATAAGCTCCATCTAATGTCGTTGATGGTTGTTTAGATTGAGATGTGTGCAGAGGTGTCAACATCTCAAATGATTTATCCTGAGTGTGAACCTCCTGCCTAATAGGAAATTTCACGATTGGACCAAATTATGGACTACTGCTGCAAGCTCAAGATCGTGAGTTGGGTAATTGAGCTCATAATCCTTGAGTTCATGAGACTGAAAAGTAACTACTCGACCATCTTCCATTAATAAACCTCATATCCCTTTTAGTGAAGCATTTTTGCATACATATAAATCTCTCTTCCAATCTGGCACTACTAGAATAGGGTGTTGTCATAAGGAATTCCTTCATTTTCCTGAAGGATTTCTCACATCTATCAAACCAAACAAACTTATTCCATTTCTACTATAGGGACGTGATGAGATGCACAATACGAGATAAATACTGAACAAACCTCCTGTTAAAACCTTCTAATCCCATGAATCTATGCACCTCGGACACATTGGTTAGCACTGGCCAATCCATGATCGATCCAATCTTGGAAGGATCAACTGTGATACCTTCCCCAGAAATAATATTATCTAAATATTAAACCTATGTCTGGAAAAATGTACACTTCTCCAGGTTTCTGTAGAGCTTCTTCTCTCGAATACACTACAAAACATGGAAAACATGCTCCTCACACGTGCGTGAGAAAATCAAAATATCATCTAGGAACATGAGCACACAACAATCTAGAAGTTTCTTGAATACCCCATTCATCAAACAAACAAATACTGCAGGGGCATTCGACATATCACATGGCAAAAATGTGAACTCATAGTGACCATATCGAGTGTTAAAGGTTGTCTTATGGATATCCACCTCCAAAATCCTCAATTAATGATAACAAGACTCAAGCTATATCTTGGAAAAAAAGGTAGCCCTCTTCATCTGGTCAAACAAATAATCTATGCATGGAATGCAGTAATGATTCTTAATTGTAACTTTATTCATCTATCTGTAGTCAATACACATATGCAAAGATCCATCCTTCTTCACAAAAATCACTGGTGTACCCTAGGGAAATACACTAGGACATATTAGGCCTTTCTCAAGAAGGCCCTCTAACTACAACTTGTTCTCACATATCTCAAATGTGGTCATCGTATATGGTGTGCATGAGATAGGATTCACTCCAGGAACAACATAAATTTGAAAGTCTATCTCACATATGGGAGGTAACTCTGCAACTCCATGGGAAAAATCATCTGAAAACTCCCTCAAATTATGATGATCATCAAGTGACACTCCATGAGTCTCATCCTCTAACCGATCACTAACTATTTTACAGATGTGGTGTACTAGTCCCTCCAATGGTGCTAGTACACCACATCTGTAAAAACTACCAAGTCCCCTCCATTTGGAGGAATCCCTTTCATGTCCCGAAACCATCCATGAGGTAGATCTTGATGATCCCACTATCGACTAATGATCCGTAAGGTAGATCCTGATCATCCCAAATCTAATTTTAGACCCTTGATGAACCTATGAATCCTAACCTTCTCATCCTCCATGTATTCTACATACCTAAGAAAGTCAAGAAACCAACTCTCACACTCTGCTACTATCATTGATTCTTGTCGCATATCATGAAACTCATTGATGTGTTGCTGTATAAACCTCCTGGAGCTATATTTTCTCCTAAATTTCTCCCCAAAGAGATCTCATTTAATAGTATCTGAATCCACATGGAGCTTCTAATCCTCATTCCTCCACCAATCCCTAGCTCCATCTCTCAAGAGGTGTATGGAAACATGATCCTTTATGTTGTTGGTATACATATATAGCATGAAGCATCCGCTCTAGCTAACCAACCATGCCTCTGCCTAAAATCCTTCTGTGTCTCCAGCAAAATGGGGCGGGTGTAGCTTAAGTATCTCTCGGATATGATCTGTCGTTGATTTATGTTGGCCCCTATGTCTCTCCACATGATCATTCCTCGGTCTAGGGATCCTAGGCCCATCTCTATGTCTTGTAGCCCTATCTCCATTTCCTCTCTAATGTAAATCTAATCTATCTGATTCCACATGTGAATTAGCTACCGTATGATCCTCATTTTCCCATGGAGGATCCTGCAAATTATGTGATGGATCTCTATCCTATCGTGTAGTTTGTCCCCTATTGGTCCTCTGCATGTAGAGGAATTGACATTGTGTAATGTTTGCAATTTATGCTGAAATATAGCAGCTACTTCCTTCTTTGGGTGTGGTATATGTAGCTCAATGTGTAAGAACTCATTGTCTGGTCTATGCCTCCTACATAGAGCAAAGCAATAGTTAGTTCATCATCATCTAGGTTTGTTTCAGTTTTCTAAGTTTGCTATGTTTTAAAATATCATGCAATTTTATGTGTTTTAGGTGTAGGTTATATTAGGTTTACTTTTTGAGTTTTGTGTTCTCCCAGGATCCAAGTGTTGAACTCATGACTTTGATACCTTGTGTAATGTCCACAATTTCAATGTTCAAAAACCATACCAAATTCTATTAATTTATTAGGGAAAAATTTCTGCATTTTTTTTTTTAAGTTGCAAGGGTAAAACATTAGTCACGATTTAATTAATTCCAAATTAAAAATTCTACACAACTACATGGTAGTTGGAATTAAATTAATGACTAATTATTATTAATTTATTCCCCAATTAATATTATGGTTTATTTATTCTTCCTAAGTTCCATTACTTCACTTAAATATTTCCTATCTTAAATCCATTGCTAGCCCCCTTAGTTTTCCTTTATATTTATTTACTTAAAAAAATCCCATATGTAATTTAAAATTTAATTAGAAAAGTCTAAATACTGTATAGTTTAAATCCATTCGCTAACCCCTAGATGGCCCCATTATTTAGAGCCACATAATCATTATTTTTAAAATTCATTCCTTAAAAAATCCACTTCTTAAAAAGTTGTAGGATTCATTCTCCGTCATTAGATCAAAACAATATGAGCCCTTAGATCTAGTTTGCCCTAAAAATCCTTATGCGTTTTTTCTTATTCAATTTTGCTTGCCTTATCTCTCATTTTCACCATTTTGTATTGAAGGTTTATCAAAAAGAGAAGGAGTGGAAGCCATTAAATCTTGAAGAAAATTTCATGGATTTTTCATTTGATTTGATTCATGCCCATCAAGGGATTGACAAAAATGTGCATAATTTCTATGTTAGTTTGTGTTAAATGGAAAAATTTACCCTATTTTGGCTATGGTTGTTGTTGCCCCATTTTATTTCATCTTTCTTCAAAAAAATTGCTACAGATCTGAGTATATATAAATTGTATATATACTATTTGAGTGTGTGTGTGTGTATATATATATATATAGACACACACACACATACATACATACACACCTATTATTAAATAACCTATATTTAATTAAGTCAGCAGGAGGAAATATGACCCATATATATATATATGTATGTATGTATTATATTAATTTTAAATAATACAGGAATGATTAATGGTTTGGTTGGCATTGTTTACGATAGTCACGTTGTGCATTATTTTTAGGGTTTAGATTTGAATGGGGGACACCACCCCCATCCCACTCCACAACATAAAGGGATTGGAGTAGGGGTGCAACCCCCTAGCCCAACGTATTTACAATAGTTACAAGAAGGTCGCATGGCCCATACAACCACAACCTTATTAAAACAATTTTTTTATATTATATAACCTTCGTTTGTAAAATTTATTCTATCGGCTATGTTACGTAATTTTTAATATTAAGTTTATTTTATTTTATATATATAATCAATATATCAATTGAAACTTGTTTATATAACAAACTATAAAGGAATGAATAGTTTTTATAAATTTATATCTATTCACATATGTGGGATAGTAGAAACTAATAACCGTTTATTTCAAATCAAATACAAGTAAAGAAAATATCATATCTTTTTGGTTTGTTAAGGTTATTGAAATGCCTACATAGTTGAGCTAATACTTCTTTCATCCAACTAAATACAAGTAAAGAAGTGAAAAAGTTTTTTGTTGAAGACACTAAATGTAAACTTTTCCATTTATATCATTGTATAAAATTTGAGTACAACACAATAAACTAAATCACTCCATTTTACATTCTAATTTGAAGAGAAACAAGGTATAACATACTTAAATGAAACTTCTTCCTTTTTTATTTCCAATTCAAGTTGCCAAAAATACTAAATAGGAAATCAACATATACTTTACATATAATAACACTATTATTTTAAAATGAATACATATAAAAACTTTTAAATAAAAGTCCACATTTAAAAGTAATTCATTTCAATTACAATAACAATTAAAATTCCTTCTTTCAACTATAATAATACAAAGTTTGATAAATGGAATTTACAAGATCATTATTTTAAAAATATATGTCCTACAAGCCTTCCAATATAAGTGGAAATAACATGGCCATATTTACAAAATAGGATTCCTTCATAGTGTCAAATACAAAGGTTTCCATATCAATATCATCCTCTAACTCCTTAGCTTCAAATTTTCTCTCTTTCATCTTCTCAATTTTTACTCACCATACAAGGAAAGGGGAGTAGGTGATGCTCTCTGCCCAATCTTTATTCAAATAAGAATGAGAAGCCATTTCTTCTTATTTTCCCCAAAGCCCAAACCATAGAACAATAGGGTGTGTTTGCAACTTTGACAACACCAAAAAAATAATGGCTTCCACAACGCAAACACTTTGAAAATTTTCCACATTCATAAAATATTTCAACACTCAATCATATTTTTCCAAGCAAGATCAACAAGAGTATTTTTCTTTCTTTTTTTAAATAAACACAAATAGGATTCACATTTTCATCGCAATCACAAAGGCTTAGTAGTAAGAGAAACAAAGACAAGAACATGGATTCTTCTCCTTATGCCTCCCATGTGGGATATGGGCTACCCAATACCTCCAAAGTGCACTCTCAACATCACACACAACACCTTATTTATCCCTTTTCAAATGCAAGAATAATATATAAACCCTTTTACCTCCACATAGGTGGAGTACCTCTCCCACATTCCTTCCACATTTTCCTCACTAACTCCCTTATTCATCCACAAAGAATAAGTCAATTTCCTTCCACCACGCCACTTCTAAATAAAAGTTACCCATCCCAACATAATACAATCACAACATAGATAACATAGACTCAAACAATCACAAAATTCAAAACTACATACATATATGAAAGAAGAAACAATAAGTGAAGATCCTACCTCTCCATTTAGCTTCTAAAATATTCAACAATAAGATTTAATCACCTTAAATCCAAGGAAAATCCCAAAATGCAAACTCTCAAGATACAAGCAAGAAATCCAGGCTAAAATTCCAAAAATGAAAGTGTATAAATGAGACCAGGTAACCCCAATTACTAAAAAAATCACTTAATTAAATAGAAATGGAGTTGGGGATGATGAGGTGGCTCCATATAATATGTCACTTCGTCATTCCTCAATTCCAACACAACAAGTCAAAACACAAATACCAAAGACAATAAATTAACAAGTAAGGATATGACATGCACAAGTGTACACTCCAACATGCACTCTATGCTCTCCAAGGACATATTAAATGGGGTAAGTAGAAAAGTTACTTTATTTACTCTTTTTCACTCAAAAAAATGAATTAAAAATGCTAAAATCAACTCCATAATTCATAAGTATGGTTGGTGGATGATGTTGAGAAGCAAGGGACAAGGTTAACTTGTCCCACAAGTCTAGAAAAGTTATCACTAAGAAAAAAAAATTGAGATTGGGAAAGGAGGAAGAGTACACAGTTCAAAAAAAATTAATTCCATTCAACATTAAGCAAATATCAAGCACCATCTTCCCTAATTAATGTTGAATCGTCACATCCTCATTTTTTAGTTTACAATTAAGGAAAATTAATTAATTAAAAACATATTAACAAATACTAATGAAGTGACTAGATTTTACAAATAATTAGATACATGCACCAAAAAATTAATAACCAAAATTAAAATATGGAAACATCACAAACCATGGCCATGCACATGAGGTCACCCCCCATGGGAAACCTCCTAACCAATCATAACAATTAAACAACATACATATAGAACACAAGTTGTCAAATTGGCCCTGTTGTAAACACTCAACATTCTTCTAGGGTTGGTCCCCTATCCCCTTTCCGTGCATAGTGATATCATTTTCCTACAATCACAAACAAAAATAACTCTTTGGTCTCAATGTTGTATCAATACCATTTATAAATAACTCATACATATCTACCAATAATCATCATCAAAATTAAGTGATTCTATCAATTGTCTAAAATTTCTAAATAATTCGATTCTACCATTTTACTAACATCAATGAGATCACAAGACTAATAAGAACATCCAAATATAGGAACTGCATCACAAATATAATGTGTTAGTATAAATTTAGAACTATGAAATCGACATACATAAAATTGTCCACCAGTGTCAACTAGCATATCATAATCCAAAACATGAATCACAACATATAGATAATCGAAATGTTTATATAGTCTACCACCTTTTAATCAAAATATAATAATCATAATTTCAATGTCTCAAATCAACATTAATAAAATCATAGTGGATAAGTGTCGTAGAGGAGTGGGTATTACATTCATTCTTTCTTCACACATTTTGATGTGTTGGCATTTAAGGAAAAGATGTTGTAGATAATCCCCTCAAGAATCCTCAAATAATAGGAATTGACCTCTGATGGTAGCATTAACCAACCCAATCCTAACAACATGACTACTAAGGATAAACCCTCCTACCCTAGCATTGAAAAGGTAGTAGATAGCTTCTACAGAAACATATTCATTCTACTTTTTAACACTCACTTTGGTAATTCATGACTTACAACAACAAAAATTGGACAACACACTTGAACTAGTTTACACCTGCTCAATTTTACCAATTTACCTACCCGTATTTATATCTCACACGTTATTTCTTTTTTACACAACATATTCATTCATATAATTGTCATATTACTTCATGGAATTTGAAAATTCTAAGCTTGAGATCACCAAGGCATGTATCTAGAACCATAGTGGATAGGAAGGGCCATAACTGCCATACTCTATGGGCTGACCTAGATGCTTTGAACAATCTCCGTCCAATCATGATTTTCTTGATTTGAATTATTTTTGTACACTTTTAGTCTTCCTTTTTCAAATTTTTTCAAATATATAATGCATGTATAAATAATTTATTGATCTCCCACTAAGGGAGGAAGGGAATTCATTCTATTTTATTCCTACCATTTTAATCATAAAATACTAAGAGAAATCAAAAGGAAAATCTATTTCAAGACTCTCTTCAAGTCCACATAATCCACATACTCATTCTAGGGTAGTCATTGACTAAGATCTACAAGTAAAAAATGGCATTAAATTATTAAATTCAAGTTTCAAGTATAATCCCATTGTTTTAAGGTCATGATTATCAATTTTATTACATACGGTCTAGATATCACAAGCTTGGTAAGAACAACATGTGGTTTGATCCCTCTTCGGAGTAGTGGTGACATCATCAGTGCATAAGGGTACCCACAACCCACCTAAAAATTTTTATATTCCTCTCTCGCCATCTAATGTTTTCAATATTGGATCGGTGGAACAATGAGAATCACATAGTATCTCATGTGAAAATTCCATACATGAGAAAAAATAGGAAGTAGAGAATTGTCAAAGTAAGTTGTAGAGGATGAATTTATAGAGGGGTCAAAGCATACATAAAGGACCTTATTGTGAGTATTATTCGGGTCTTACCATATGATTTTAGCGAGATATCTATTTAAGTCCCAATTCAAGTATTGAGGATCTATAAGATCATTTCCATTCTTTTCTAGTCATCATAATAACCTAGATCAGCACAAATTTAATGATATCAACTAATTTATTTTGTCCTCTTCATTAAGGTACTATTACTTTGTTTCTTTTTTTACATTTGCTCATATGATTATTTTTTAATTTTCTATAATTTTCCTTAGTAACTAATTCATTAGGATTATCTACCATCACATACTATCCCTAATAATTAAGCATTTAGATTAAATGATTTGGAGAACATGAAATTTTTATGTTGTGCATCAGATATATCTTCTTCTCTATTAAATTTTTCTTCTACTTATATAGTTTAAAATGATTCTTTATCCTTTCACATCATGGTTGAAGATCCTTCTAATGCATTTAATATTGAACATTCCACTCATCTAGATGTATACATAACTTCCGACCCTCATAATCTGGATCATTTACTATATACTACTCATGAGGAATCATAATGGCTTTATAACTCTATGGATTTCACCAAAATGGTACCCACATATTCCATTCCATATTATTCTCCCCTACCTCCATGGGAGCATCTAGTGTTGATGTATCACTTCCTATGTGTACTTCTATTTTTTCTTCTCATATTCTCTCTCACATTCAAAAAAATAATAATTCTAGCACCCATGATTTAGAGCCCTTTGTGTTTGATCTACAAGCCCAAGTTCTTCAATTAAAATAGGGTGGTTCTAACTCCTTTGCTTCTACATATTCCTTAGTTATTTTTCACAATCCTCTCACACTTAAAGTTGCATCTTATCCTCTTCCTATTGGTTTTGTTTCACCTAAAATTCCAATTTTTAATAGTAAGGAAGATCTAAAAGAACATCTTAGATCATCTCCTATTTTTGTATTAGATTATGATTTTTATGATAGATTATTAACAAAAAAAAATTCCTATAAGTCGACAATTTTAGGCATTACAATGGTTCTATGATTTGCATATTCATTCTATATGATCTTTTACTGCATTAGAAATACAATTTTTGGCACATTTTTCTATTAATATTGGTATTAAAATATCTTATGCACAAATGGATAAAATGAAACAAGGACCTAATGAAAAAATTAGTGACTATGTTATGCATTACAATACCAATCTTACTAAAATGAACAACATCCTAGTTGATTCTGAATAGAAAGACCTTTTTTTTGTAAATTATTTTGTGTCCTATCAAAAAGTAGGTCATCTTTAATACCCTTTGTTCTTTCAATCATTTGCATCATATCCTTAAGGACCATGAAGGAAATATACTTTCCATGGGTAATCTTAAACATAGTGATCATGCTTCTAATAAATCAAATGATAAATTCCAAATAAACCTATTTTCAAGAGTAACCCTACATAACCATGATCTGAGTCTAAGTTTGTTTTTAATGTAGTGTCTCAACTAAAGAATCTAACAAAAAATTCTCCTCAATAACATTTTACTAATTTTCCTATGCCACCTCGAGCATTTCTAAAGATCCTAACTAGTAATCTTAACTCTCTCCCTCCACCACTCAAGTTGGATTTGATTCTTCCTTAAGGAAAGAAATTTGTAGAAAATGCATATTGGGACTATCACTAATGTAATGACCACTCTACCAATCAATGCTTTAAAATTTAAAATGTATTCCAAAATCTAATTGATTCTAACGTAATTAAATGGGATAAGACTAGTGTGTCAAAACCTTTCACTCATAATGTTAATCTTAAAATATTTAATCACAGACTTCCTAAACATAACAAAGCTACACTTGAGGAAACTACTAACCATTCTTATAATGTTATTACGCCTCCAAAATTTCACAATTATCATTTAAGATTTCTTATTGATTCTACTATTGCTTCTCCTTCAATCATGAATTTTACTAATGCCAACTTCTATGCTTATTTTTCATCATCTAGGCTTCAAATTACTAGTTTTATTTCAAATCATGCTATCAATAATGTAATGATCAATTAAAATTTCAAGTATAATTCAGCTTCGTTTCCTCTCTTATGTCCTATTAGCTTTAGGTTATCCCAAATCAAGTGTAATTCACCTATGTCATATAGGTATCACTTTTCCCATCACAATTGGGATTATCACTATTTTCTGAGCAATTAGTTTTGCATTGGAAGTTAAGCATTGTGACATGGTCTTAAGTATGTATTAGCTAATGTAAATAAGGTAGTTCCATCCATTTTAAATCAGTATGTAAAATTCCTACATGAAGGTTGGGTCATTACTATCCAAGGTATACCACCTAGATAACTCTAAAATTTTCTCCTAGAAATATATGTCGTTCCTTACCACAAGTGAACCATCCACTATAGTTAGCATTGTCCCTAGGACACCTATCATTACAGTCACTCCTATAGATATCTATGAATATATTATGATATTTTGGCACACTCTTAGTGCTAATCTTATCCTTTCACCTGGATAATGGCCCATAAGTCTCATAGACTATCTATTCCGACAAATCACTCTCAACATATATCTAGGCCTCATATACCTTCACAAAATACTATGCCATCACAAAAAATTATTGGTATAAATTAAACCTATAGGTATTATAATACATATATTTAACCTTATCAATGGAAAAAATCTTTAAAATGTAACCTTTATACACATATTATCCCACACGTATTCTCACATGACACTAGTCTCTTAACCCATGATAACATGCTTTCTTCATTTACAATGTTATATAGTAGGCCTTCATTTAATGTAATTAGTTGATAGGTCAAAAGTTACTCACACACTGGGGGTTATCCAGCTTTCTCCCTTATTTCCCGATGACACACTTTATTGATAGGTTCAAATTTATTGTTGATGAATAATTACACACTCTAACATCACTTTGCACACACGAATTATGGGAATCCTTTCTTCTTATCTCTGGCTAGATAATCTTTGTTCATCAAAAGTTCTAAAAATATAAAAATTCCTTTTGGGGGCATACTTGGATCACCCTTCCTTCTATTTGGATATTAGGTTTTCATCTTAGCCCTCAAGTGACCTAAAAATCCACCAACATTCATATAACCTAAAAATATAATAAATTTCAAAAAATATATGAACATCCAAGAATATTTCTATTTCTCTTTCTTGGTTACTGATATTATATGCTTATATTATTCATGTTACACTTTAATTTTGATGTTTTCTTGATACACAATATATTATATCCTTTTTCTATACACAGGTGCATTCATTTAGTGCATTGAGCTAAATGAAAGATACAAACATGTTGTTACACAATACAGGATGCTTGACACTTCTCTTTACTAGTTCTTTCGTAACTACTATGTCCATCCCTTTTTACATTTTCTCACATATAAGTGCTATTTTTTTCATGCCTAGTATTTTACTTTATCTTACCGCATTTACTTAATACATACATTGTTTCATACTATTTATCACTATAACATGCTAAAGGTTGCTTCATGTGTAGTATTTTTCTGCAAGTCAATTCTAAGATGAAATCATCTTCAACCTATTTCTTGTTTGTGTGTTTCATTCTTTCACTGTGTTTTCACTTGTTTGTGGGATATTCCGTATGTACTTGTTTGATTTTTTTCTACCTTGAGTGCCTCAATTGTCTTGTAACATCTTGAATGGTGTCCCATGTATGTGGGATATTGTTTTCCATGTTGTTCTATTTGTGTTTCCTTGCATGCTTTTTCTTACATCTTCTATGTTATTATCTTATTACTTGTTACTACAACTTCGCTGGATTTTCTTTTATATTACTATGTATGCATGATGGTATACACCATGGGAATTACCATTTTTCTCATAAAGGAATCCTACAACATATGTGCACATCAAATAAATGACCTCTTGTTTGAGTTGCACAAGCATAGCTCCATCACGCATGCCCCAAACAAACGGGATACCATCGGGTGACATTTCACCCTCACCGTAACTCATAATCAGGAAATAAAATAATAGGTAAGAAGTTAAAAATGTCAGAGGCTCAAAAAATGGGTCAAAAAGAAAAAATGGTTCAGGAAATGCACAACATCCAAACCATATAAACATAATCACAATTTCTGGATGTTATCGACCATATTATACACTTTTTTTTCTTGGGGGGAGATTCAATAATTTTATTATTTGGTATAGTTTCTCATAGACATTTACAATATTTTTTACTTAATTTCAAACACAAAATTCCTAGTACAATTCAATTTATGGTGGCACCAAAGACATGTGCAAGAAAATATGACCATAGTACATTATGTCATCATTTGAAAATCAATTTGGATCACGTTCATCTATATTGGTACCAATCCATAGATATTGAGAATTATTGAGGTGACTATTATCCTCATAGGCTTGAATTCTCATTGATCATATTTTTGTGTAGGGATGCAGAGAAATGAAAATGATCCCATACAGTTCTCTTCGCCATGGACAGTGTATTTGCAATTTTTCTATTCACCTCAACACATTTCACTTAGGGACTGATCACCTCAAGTCCTTCTAACTATATTTAACCTAAAGTTCAATGAATCTCCATGGCAACGGTAGTGGGAGTACTCCCTCCATCTCTCTCACAAAAGAATCAAGTGTAATATTTCTTTTTTTTTTCTTTTCTACTTTATATGTTTACATTTTCACACTATGTTTAAAGTTGTCGAGTTAAATTTTAGGTTCCTACACTATGGAAATTGATTACACTCTTTTCTCTGTAGGTACTCATCTTATAAAAATGAACACAAGTGAAACAAATTTAAAGTCTTAGCACAAACACAAGACACTCCAAGTGAAGGTAAAGTTTGTCTACACACTCAAGTGACTTTTACTTCTTGAACACAATTTTGAATTCCATACTTAAAGGGAGGGAAAATATAGACACTCATTTTAGTAATTATGACTTACAAAGACAAAAATTGTACAACACTCTTATGGTAGTACACACTTGCTAAATTGACCAATTAGCATATCCCTAGATATATATCACTTATTATTGCTTACATAAAAAACCTATTTATTCCTACAATGGTTATATTACTTCATCAAATTAGGCTATACCCTCACATATCACAATTCTAAATTCCAAATGACCCACACATGCATCTATGATAAGAAAATAGGATGGGAAATAGCACACAAAAGCTATGGCTTAACATTACTTTTTTGGTCAATTTCCCTTTGAAAATGATTTAGTCAAATTATATTTTCGTTGGAAACATTATATTCAAATTTTTACAAATCCATAATGCATATATAAACAATTTATTCATCTCCCGTTGAGGGAGGAAAGGAATTTATTCTACTTTTCTCCTACCATTCTAACGAGAAAACACTAAAAGAAACCATATTAGGGCACAATTTGATCAATGGTCTAGCAAGTTATTCAAGTCACACTTTCAGTAACAAGGCTCTGTCAGATCATTTCCATCCTTTTCTAGCCATCACGTGAGCCCAAATCAGAAAACAATCCAGGATATCGTTTAAGTTCTCTTGTCCATCATTTATACTGTTTTTATTTCATTGTTTAGCTTTTTTCATATGACTATTTGTGATATTTTTGTAATTCAATCTTTTAGATTAATTGATTAGAATAATCTACCATTGCTTACTACCCCCTAAGAGTTAACCATTTATGTTAAATCACTATTGAAAGTTCTTGATGTATCTTTGATTTTCATACATCTTGGTCTTTCTAAATAATCTTAAAGAATATTGTATTATGAAATTATTCTCGCAAGATACCTAAGCCTCCTCATGTGCTAAGAGGTTTTTTATTTCTATAGGGATATTAGTTTTTAGAAATTTATTCATTTTGTGGATCAAAGTTCATATTTCACCTGCTAGATTAAATTTATGTTGCTCCTGAACTTTAGGAGGTGTTTTGGCGAACTGTCTCTATTGTTTTGTGTAGTTATGCATATTATGTTTCCTCCATTGGTTGGGTTTCTAGACCTTATTGTTCTTGGGGTTAAGCTTGTTTAACCCTTTTTGGTCATGTTCCTCTTTTTTATTTCTGGTTGTGAGGTTTCATGTTGTTATCTTTCATGTACTAGCATTTGGGAGCTGATCCATGTTTTACCCTATTTAATAAAAATTATTTCACCTAACCTATATAATGGGTTTTTTTTAACAATATCAACAATGATAATATTTATCCCATCATAATTCTCCATGGCTCAAGATCTCTAGCCACCATTAAATACAAGTATTGGGAAATTTTTAAGTTTTAAGTGCATGACGACCTGCCCTATTAGCTTAGAAGTAGAATTTTATCCATATATCCATTGCATAACCTCTAATACAATCCTTTGTACGTAATTTTACTTTGCTACATCAAAAATCTAATAGGCTTCACTACAAAATGTGAGTTCTAGGTACACTAGTTCTTTAAAGGTGAGGATATTAAATTAGATTGGGATTCCTTAAGAGGAAAGGAATTGGAAAATCTCATGAAGTGTTATACTTCGTAACACAACTCTTTCCTTGACGATTATTTCAATATAAAACTAAAGATAAATCTTTATCCCCAAGTATCTATAGTAATTACACACCCCAATATTATAGTATTTAATAAGGAAGTCATGTTGCATGATATCACCTTAATCACCAATTTTTTATATCAACTTACATGTGTCGATACCACATTCCATTCGTCACTTATTTTCCTAAATTTGAATGATTTGTAGTATTCCTTTTAGTTCTTCAACTTATACTACCATGGACACAAGGTCATCAAAAAAACATCATCCCAACATTAACACCACACTAATCCCCTCTAGACCCTTTACTATGGTTTCTATGAAGACATTAAAGAGGTTGGGTGAGTCCAGGACCCCTATCTTATAACTCTTTTCATGGGTACGGTAGATGACAACAAGTTTTCGTACATGACATAATATCAAAAACCATTATAACATTATTTAAAGAATTAAAGGGCTTTTAGTACTCACTCGATCCACATGGATCTTCCTAATTAATTTTAATAGCATATGAGTTAAAACCCCTTTCATAAATGATTCATGTATCTTATTTGATATTAATTATTTGTATCATAATAAATGGGATAGCTGACATATAGGAATACAAAACAAACTAGTAGATAACATTAATATGAAATGTCATGAGCATAGGATGATAACTAAAAATTATATAGTATAAACTACTACTAACGTCTATAAATAAGGTTAAAGAAAATATTTTACGTTATATTGAAATGAAATAAACATGTATAGTACATATACATAAAAGAGGAAAAAAAGAGAATGAATATTCCATTGATTTAAGTATGGGACACTCAAACCTAAGGTTTGGTAAACACGTTTAGGTAATTTGGGGCCTACCAAAAACCTAGCTAACGTTTAACCCATGTAACTAGCCTCCTTCATGTAACACTTAAACCAAAATAATAATAGTTCAGGTTTTTCTTATATTTCTTAATTGTATGTTACCATGTATTGCGATTATATGTATCATGCATAAATTAGGAGAAAGAACATATAATTTCACTATTCTCTATTTTATCTTCTGTATATGGGGAAATGTGATGCCCACTTATATCCGACACACAAGACAACATATCAAACTACAGGATAATTTTTTTGACTTGTTTGAAACATAACACAACACAACAGGTGCTCACAATGGCAACAACTAGCTCCTTGAACAACTTGACACAACGATGACCAAAAGGGCAATAAGGAAACACCCAACACCCATCAAGGAAAGTTCACTTTTCTCTTTGACAAGGCACCACAATAAGACCAACCCATAATACCTAGTTATAGTTTAGGACACTCCACAGCAAGTCCTTTAAGGTGATGTATTTACTAAAATAGTCTTTCAAGGCATGACTTTGTGATTTAGAAGATTCATGTTGTGATTCACACAACTCTTCTTTAGGGCTATATTTCTTTTCTTTTATACTATTCAGTAACCATCTTAAAATCATCTCAAATATGTTGATTACTTATTTAATTCATTTGTTTGTTAGAAGGGAAAAATAAATAAATTACAAAGCTAATTACCCACACACAAGCCATTCGACCATATTTCATACCTCCATTACATAATGAAGCGAGAGAGAGATCAAAATGAGATGAAGCCCCATTTAGGTTTGGGCTAATATTCTTCCATGCGAGGATGGAAATAACTGACTTTATTTAGAGAAAATATTGCAAATTACACTCAACATTACCTATAATTTTCAGGTTTACAATTAATGTCATTTTGTATCCCATCAGCACTAAGGATAAAATTTGTCAAAATAGATAGAGAGTAATAAAGTGTGTCACTTTCTGACATAAGAAGGTAGATTCTAGTTATTCGACTAAGGGGCAATTTACATCATTGATAGTTCACAACATCATTTTTTTTATAACCCTTTTTTTAGGTTTACCATACTATTCTTTTATGCCTAGAATTGCATTACTATTCCAATGTAGGAAAGTTTACTAAGTCCGGGATTTAGTTGCAGTATTAAGATTATTATTCTATTACCTTAATTAATTAATTATTTATGTATTTTTTTTAAAACTTAGATATATTGCTTCGTACCCAATTAACAAAATTAAAGGAGTATATAATAACTCTTCTATACCCTTACTTAGGATTAATAAGGAAATATAATATGGATCATAACGAAGGATAGACTATGTTTCAAAATTGCAATTCTATAAGAGATACTCAAACAATGCTTTGCTATTTCAAGATTACTATATTACATAAAAACTACTCATAACAATGCCATGAATAAAATTATATCTTTCACAATAGTATCAACAAGATAAGGTTTCAGCTGGCTATGACAACCTTACTCCATAATTATAGAAAAACAAGTGGTGAGCTCTCCAAAATTCTCCAAAAACTCCATTCAAACAATTACAACACAATACACACTCGATCCAAAGAACTTTATAAGAAAACCTAAGGTAGATTTCTACAAGCCTTTCCTTTTTCTACTCATAAAATCTATTTGCACATTTATTAGTCTGAGTCGGTTCGTGAGAACTGAGCATGCTAAGAACTACACATCGAAACAGTAAGCTAACATTTAACAATATCATGAAAGGAAACCTTCTATTTGAAGAAAATCGTTCAAGCCCTAAGACATTAGCCACTTGTAATTCATGCAAAAAATTTCATAAAGTCAACAAGAAGGAAGTCATATGCACCAGTTTTAAACCTTGTCTCTAAATGACAAAAGTTAAACAAACAAACAAGAACAAGCCATTGGCCTTATGATTCAAACATGGGTATCAAGTGCGCTAGGATTTCAATCATGTAATCATAGAGGTTATATGATTGAAATATAATACTCAACCATCAGTTAATATAATATAATATAATTAGGAGAAAATTATTACCAACTGAAATAGGTATTCCAAAGGTTAAACACTTAAATTTGTCTTATAGAAAGTCAGTCAAGTAAATTGTGTCTTAAATTTCCACAAATTATCTAACATAAACAAGTTTCGCCCCTTTTTTTTCTAGGACCTTGGATATCCATCTAACTAGATCTAAATTTCTGATTACTCATTTTAGCATTTCAAAATTTTATATAATGAGATTAGATTATCCAAAATGTGCTCAGTGATATTTACAACCAAAAAAAAAACTATCTCATCCTAGGTAATCCAATCATCCCTCATACACAAGGAACACTCATTTCCCATTCAAGGGAGGGTATAAGAACCCAATTCACTCGGTAGAATGACCCTCATCAAATTGTCTCGATTATAAATTATTCGACAATCAAACCCTTATAATCTATCGACCATTACTTAACAAATATGGGACACATCCACTTTCCTAAAACAAAAATAATATGGATTGCCATAGTAATATTATTTATAAAGATTCGGCTATACCCAAACAGTAAATCGCAGGGCTCTTTAAGATTTGAAACCTGCTCTATGCTTTCTCATAGAGGTTCCCAAGGTTTAAAGAAGAGTTTATAAATAGGATCGGTTAGAGAGCTTGCTTGTAATCTCAACCTCCCAGCCATAAACGTTTTTCAGATCTACAAGGATAATTAGATAAAAATATACAAGTAAACAGATTTGAAACTTAAAAGTGGGTGAAAGGATTAATAGAAAATACCCAAATAACATAAGGCACGAGTATTAAACAAGCCCAACTTGGGTACTAATCCTGTCAACCATAATTGTCCTTTTGAAAATTTTCAAATGTTTGACCTCTCTATTTTCATAGAAGACCATTAGAGTTGAAGGTCGAAGGTTTATCTCTTCACAAAAAGACGAAGGCATAAAGTCTGTTCTCACCTAAACGACCACACAATATCATATACCTTTAACCCCAAAGGGTTTATATTATTCCTTTCTTTTTGTTTTAAACCTTATCAATTCAGAACTCCTTATTTGCATCCCAAACAAAAAATAGATATAGTAATAAAACAATAGAAGCGATAATAACAGATATGACTATATTGATTATAACATCACATCATTTACACATGCCAACCATTAAATAAAAGGAATGTAAAGCCAAACAACATCCCATTAACAATAGTCATCAAAAGAGAGGTTTAGCTAAAATTGGACTTCCAATAAAAAGGGAGTATCAACCCAAGGTGGGCGTATGAAAAGAGAAGGAAAACCCGAGTAGATAAAAATCGAGATAACTTCACTAAACTTCAGCATAAGTAAGCATTTGAATCTCCTCTCAACCAATTAACCACAGTCAAGAAAATGAAGCGTTCAAGGAAAGCGTGGCACAATAATAGTCACTAGAACCCCACTCGGGTTTATTTTGGTAATATAAGAAAAAAAACTTTATCATTGGGTCTTATTAGATCTTCCCACTTGATATACCAACCATCCATGTCAATTATTCAAAAGCAGATATAACTATAGACCATACCCTTACCAATTTGAAGAAACGATGGTACAGGTAAGGGGATAAATAAACTATCATACCTAGCTCCACAAAACTATAAATAACCCCAAACATCTCTTAGGTATATGAGCAGTACCTCGATGCCAGTAAAACACAAATATGCCTACCTTGACAAATTCCAACCTCGATGGTAATGGGCAGAATCCAACCAATCACAGCTAAAGCATTATGCAAGAAGTTAAAAAACACACACCCGTTTATGGAAGCAAGGCACATGGTTTCAGCAACCATAGCCGAAATAACAAATCAGTCTAAACTAAGCTCTTCCATTCCTATTTTACCTGTACAACCCGAGTTATCCCACCTCGGTATGCAATCATTTGAGATAAATCGACTTGATACCAAATAAAACCCATTATAAAAACACTACTGAGGAACACAACCACAGAAGACCGATTTCCTTCACATAGGCATAAAATTAATTAAATTCTAAAATGATAAGATAAGAAAGAGAATGATTCCATGCGTAGATCCAAATTTCTTACAAGTAAAGTCGTTTAGAACCAGAGGGACAGAGGAAAAACGGGGGGGAAACCAGTAAGATCAAAGCATACTATATTATAACCACAAGAACCAATTCAAGACACCATTTCAGGAAAAGATAACATTTCATTTCATGGGATTGCTAATAATAGCAGAATATTGCAACGGTTAGGGCTTAACATGCCTGATTCATCTTCCACAAGTCGTACCCACGCCTAAAGAGCCTATAACATAACCTCAGGTCGAAATTCACAGTCATCCAGCTAACTGGGCGTCCAAGCCAGCAAGGTGTGTTTGCTGGAGGTTTCCACGTAATTTCTACAGACCTCTAAAAGGCTCCACCACCACACTCACACGTCCAGGAAGGCATGTTCAACAATCAAAATTAAAAAAATAGAGCAAGATGTTTTTAATAAGCAATAGATGCAGGGCAGGTGGCCAGACTTCTGGTTTTACATTATCCTTCCCTCAAACCGAGAGCCAAAGCATGGCACAAATAAAACAAAAGGTGGTGTAAGTTGCGGCAGGGAGGAATAAATGTTGGGGTGGGTGTACGCCTCCACAAGATTTCACCTATTAATTTCTATGAAATACACGCACCAAAAAAAAAACCTGTCATTGAAGGTAAATTAATTGAATATATATATTTATTATTATTATTAATTAATTAATTAATTTTTTAAACAAAATCATTGGTACTAAAACAAAGGACCCTAACAACAAAAAGGGTTTAGGCTAATCCTCTAGAACGTAAAATTATAGCATCATTACGCAAACCACAAAATCGAGGTTTCGTTATGCGAAGAAGAGAAAGCCCAAAAAGACACTACGAGGTTCCAACAATCCACGAGCAAGCAAAAAGATGGTACAAGGAGGTATGATGTAAAGAAGAGATACTAAATTGACTTTGAAACAAGGTCGAAGTCAATTATCGGTCAACGGAAGCACACACACGTTCAGCATTTAGCAACCAGGCCAATGAAGCAAGAATTGGAGGTAAACATTGAATCGGGCATTACATTCTCCTCCCCTTAAGAAAATCATTGTCCTTGCTGCGACATAACATAGGAGGAAGGAAGGGTGGTAAGTAGCAAGGAACAAACAAAGATGAAAGTACACCTTTGGTTAAAATTTTTGATCATCCAAGCATAGCCACGGGGTAGCCTTATAAACATTTGGCAGAATGTTTAACTTCCAAAGTAAGCTTGGTAGTTCCGTCTTATTCATTATTTAATTAGTCTCTTTCCATTTACCTTATTCTTAATTCAAGTTCTTTGAAATTTTAGTTTTGCAGAATTTTTTCAGTTTGTTCATTCTTGAGGGTGCCCAACAGGACTGTTATCAAGACACCCTACCAGGGCCATACAAAACACTACAGACTCACAAACATACTAGTACATACTTCATGACGGTACCATATCACAAAAACTTAACCAGTATGGAAGAGAAACAGGTTTTGGTACCCAAATTTAATCTCTTTCAAAGACCGACCAGCATCATGGATTTGACAGGACACTCAGAGGAAGATAGATAATCATGTATGTCGTTTTGTAGTTGGGGAAGCAATCTATCTAACTTGTTAGCACTCAGGTTTTGAAAGGAGTGGGTAGTGTTGGTACCCAAATTTGTTCTCCTTTTCAGTCTGAGCAGCATTAGAGATATGGCATGAAGCCTAAATTCAGATAGATCATGATATGTGTTGTTTTTTAGCCAGGGAAGTGATCTAACTAGCACTCGAAAAGGACTTAATCTTGTCCTAACTGTTTTAGGTTGTGCCTTTCAACCAAGGTAAGAGGACCTATTTTGTAACCCTAAAATGGTGAAGGAGATTAAAATATCCCTCAATTTGTGCAAATGGTATAGAAAGGGCCTTGGGAAAATATGATCAACACTCCAAATCTGACTTTCACAAGTTCTCACTCCCAAATTATGGAGATATTTTCAATGAAAGGCAAGGGTTATAGAACACATTGTATGATCCTGATTTGCTTTGTGTATTTTTGTAGATGGATTATATTCTTTTGTTGACACAGAATGCTATGCAGGGGTAGTATGGGGTAGGATTAGTTATTTTGAATGAATTTTTGGTGGGAGATATTAGACAAGACTAAGCAGAATTTGCCAAATTCTTTGAGGACCTTTGCAAGAAATTTGTAAAACCTAAACAATAGAATGCTTCAAAGGGGTTGAGGTACTCCTTCAACCAGGATATGTGCACCAAATGGAGGCCCAAATCTACACTCTTCCACACAATCTTTGACAACCTACCACAAAATCTTGAAGTAGATGAACCAACAAAGCATCAAAAAAATGTCTATTTTATCATGACCTAAGGTGCAGCCAAAGGATTACAAACAATCTCAGAATTTAGGGAAGGTAAAGTAATTTCAAATTTGTTTATCTCTTTATCAAATGAAAGCTCTTCTAAGTGTGAGATTACAAATGCCACTAAAGTATCAACAAGAAATGAGACCACGTATTATCAAGAGATATTTTGAATACAAGACTACAACAGGGGCAAGAAACAAAAATTGAAAACAATCTGAAACATAAGTATATGCAAATTTTGCCAAGAGACAACACAAAATAATCCAGAATGACCAAATTTATCAGCAGGGGAATGTTATAAGAACAATCTCAGAGCTTGTTGATAGCTTTACAACTGAAACCAACTCAACATGATATAAATATGATACAAAAAGGAATTAGAGATGATTCTTAGGCGATTTCTCAGAGAATGGGCTTCTTCCCAGATTTTCTTGTGAAATTCTAAGTTTCTCCGATGTTTTGGATGTCAAAAAATATGCATTATATAACTTTGAATTACATTTGATCCCTCTTTTCCAAGAAAAGAATATTCCCAACATCAAGTTTGTTACAAAATTCCAGCATGATTCGCAGATAGGGATGTTTAACATATTTGCAACAAAATTTGCCAGATGTTTCAAAAAAGGTGAATCATTACAAATCCTTCATCATTACCCATTGTGGAGGCATGTTTTTCATCCTCAAAGCATGCAAACCCCTTTTATTTCATCATTTCATCCTTATCCCTCCAAAATTTGATTCTGCAACTTCTTAATTTCACATTTCTTGTTTTGGATGGGCCAGGGAAAAAATTCTCCTCAAAAACATCTCAAATCTGCAAATTGATCCTTAAAAACAATTGCATTGATCCTTGCAGGCACAAACGAAACAAATTTTCCAAAAAATCGATGAAAATTGATGCAAAATTTACATCTCCAAGCATCCTGCAACAAAAAAGGTGGCCAAAATGAAAAATGCATAGTTACCGTTGATTTTCTCTTTTTCCTTCAATTTGAGCCCTCCACATGTGAAAATACGATTGGGAATGGATTTGGGATCATTTTTTGACTTTTTAAAATCTTTGGAAAAATGTAAAATTTTGAATTTTTTATCCGCCCCTCGGCCCTTGAAATTTGTTGTTGACATGTGGCATATGGTGGGACTCATTGAAGTTGTGGCTCAATTCAGTACATTTCCACCTTTTTTGGAAATTTAGAAATTTTTCACTTTTTTCATCGCGGGCCAACACCTCTGCCTTTGTCCTTGATGTGTGTCACCTTCTCAATCGCTGAGGATTTGTGGGCTCATTTCACGTTTTAACTCCCTTTTTTTCCAAGGGAAAATTTCTCACTTTGCCTTTACGAGCCCGTGCCTCCAATTTCTTCCCTGCCACGCATCTCCTTCTACTTCGTCGTGGAGCCACGGCTCAAATGTTCAAACTAAGTCCTTTTTAGAAAAAGGGAAAATTTTCCCTTTTTCCTTCAGTGGCCCGCACTCCCTTCTACATCTGCAATGTGTCTCCCCGTGACTCATTGTGGACCTGTGGCTCAATTTTTCACTCTAACTCATTTTCACTAAAAGGGAAAAAATTCCCTTCTGCCTCCAATGGCCCACACTCCCTCCTGACTTCTGAAGCCGGCTCGTGTCTCCTTTCTACATTTGGCAGACCTGCGGCCCCTTTTGCAACTTTCATCCCTTTTTCTAAGAAGTCAATAATTTCCTATGTTCTCTGTCAGCCTTCCATCCCGCCTTTGAATAAGAGCGTGACATGTGTCCTCCTCTGGGACCTACAGGCTTGATGGGGAAAGTTTCTCTCTTTTCCAAAAATTAAAAAATGCTAAGTTTTTAGAAAAAACCTACGGATCCCTATCCAACCAGAAATTACCATGTAGGTGACGTTGTTTGAGATAAAATTTGATGGGCCAAGTACTCCCGTATGACCATAAAAAATACAGAATTTGCAAGAGATACCTGAATTTGATTTTTTCTTCATGGGTGAAGGATTTTTTGGTCAAAAAACAAATAGTGAATGATTAAAGGAAATTTTCGACCATGGGGATAATATTTTTAGGGAAAATAAGCACCAAACAAGAAACCACAAGCTCCAAAGGCCGGGAAAAGTGCAAAAAATGACTGAGGCCGGTGGATATGGAAAATTAGGGCAGAAAACATGGTGTGCATGTATTTTTCCTTCAAATTGGGGAAAAATAATAAGTTTATGAGCCTTTTAAAGCACCCAATCTTGGACGGAAAGTTTGGAGACCACAAAATTTGGGATAAAAATGTTTTAGAGAAACCAAAGAAAAGGGGAAAAATGGAAATATAATAGAGGATTAAAATGGGCACCAACATTGGCTCCTGCCAGTGAGTGCCACAAGAACAATGTAGACCAAGTGCTAAAATAATCAATTGGGCAAAGGAGTCATGAGCCAAAGCCACCAAAAACCAGCTGAGAAACTAACAAAAATGGCTGCCACACACCAAGGCAAACCAAGAACCACCTAAACACCAAAAACATAGTAAAAGCCAAACACTATACACTGTACAAGTTCATGCATACCTCAAATTTGGGGATTAATCCAAGAAATGCTTCAGATGCCTACCATTAATAGGCAGTTCAAGCAATTCCCCATGTAAGTCCTTGAGAAAAAAGGTATTCTCAACAATTCTGATATCAATGGAGTAAGGGCCCATCCAAAATGTATCAAATTTACCATGTTTGCCCTTATCTTCATTCCTACTATCCCACAACAAAACCATATCGCCAATATTGAAGGCCCTAGGAATGATCTTCTTATCAAACAACCTCTTCAACTTCTCTCTAAATCATACATGTTTTTGGTGGGATGCTCTTCTCTTTTCATCTAGCTTTACAATCTGATTAATCCTTGCTTCATATGGGCTAACCTCCTGATCTTCAAGTTGTTGAACAAATTGAAATGAAGATAATTTCAGATGTAAGGGCATAAGAGCTTGAGTTCTATACACCAAATCAAATGGGCTCTTACCAGTAGCTCTCTTGGCAGTGATTCTATTAGCCTAAACTGCAAATTTCAGTTGTTCACCCCATTTTCTCTTGTTCAACTCCAAGGTCCTCCTAATGATCTTTAATAAGTTCTTATTGTTGGACTTAGCTTTTTTCATTCCCTTGGGGGTTATAGTTTGAAGAATAAGTCAGATTGGTTCCATACTCCTTGAACATTTCCATCAAAGGTTTAGCTCTGAAACACATGGCATTATCAGCCACAATCTTGACTGGCATTATGTTACTTTCTTAGTGGGGATTGCCTCTACCCACTTGGTGAAGTAATCTGTGGCTACAAGGATCCACTTATGTCCAGCACTAGAAGGGTATGATATCTCACCAATGAATTCCATCCCCCATTGTTTAAAAGGAGCTTCAATTGATACAGGCTACAAAGGAAGGGAACATTAAGCTTTCAGTCTTCCAGAGAAACACTGGTAGTTTTCACATTTTCTAATCAACATGGTTGCATATTTGAAGAGAGTAGGCCACCAATAACCAAATCTCAATACTTTGTGTGTTGTAACCCTTCCAGAAAAGTGTCCTCCACAAACTCCCCCATTGAAATTAGCAACTAATTTGGGAGCTTCATCTTCAATTGTACATTTCAAGAGGACACCTTCAGGGTTCTTCCAAGCCAACCCAAAGTTAGTGATGATGTATTTTTGAGAAGCCATCTTGAGGGATCTTTTTGGATTTTTATTTAAATGATCAGGACAACATAGGTGTCTGAGGTAAAAGATTATATCCTTGTACCACTCAGAACTTACCAATTTCTCAAGAACATCAGCCATTTCTTCCTCTACCTCATTCCCTTCTATAGTTTGCAAGTTTCTCTAGTCATGAGATTGGAAAGACCCAAACCACTTATTATCTTTTTGGTTCAGATTTCCATATCATACTCATGCATTTTTTTTATCCATCTACATATTTTACTTGAGATATCAATCTTTGATAATATGTCTTTTACCATGGTATGGGGAACATAAGCAACAACTCTTTAACTTAGGATATAAGGCCTGAAAACCTTTGTTGCTTTCACCAAGGAAAATGCTTATTTTTCCATGATGGTATACATCAGCTCAGTAGCTTGTAAAGCCTTGCTAAAGAAGGAAATAGGCCTCTCAGCCCCATCTTCATCCTTTTGGAGCAAAACATATGCAATATTATTTTCAGAAGCAAAAGAAAAGATTTGGAAAGGCTTCTTGTAATTTGGAGCTGTCAAGATAGGTGCATGTTTCAATGCCTATTTGATTCCTTCAAAATATTTAAGGGCAGCCTCCTCCCACTTGATAACTTGATCTTTCTTTAACATGCATGTAATGTGGAGGGTCAATTAAGAAAAATTTGACACAAACCATCTAATGAAGTTGATTTTCCCAAAGAAGGATTGGATGCCCTTCTTTTTTCTTGGAATTGGGACCTTGTTGATTTCTTCTACTCTCTCAGGGTCAATCATGACACCATCCTTTGAAACAATATGACCGAGAAAGTTGGCATTTTTTACTCCAAAATGAAACTTATTTGGATTGAGAGAGATTCCAAATTCTCTACATCTGATCAACATTATTTCTAAGTGTTGCAAGTGATCTTTTCTACTCCTTGAAAACACAGTCACATCATCTTGATAAACTGTAACAAATTCATTTATGTAACCAAAAAAAGCAACATCCATTGCTCTTAGGAAAGTATCTCTAGCATTCATGAGACTGAAAGGCATTCTCACATAAACATATTCTTCCCAAGGAGTGGTAAAGGAAATTTTAAATCTTTCTGACTCCTTGACAACAACTTGATTGTAGCCAGAGAAACCATCCAAGGTGGACAATAATTTAGATCCAGTCACTAACTGCAGCATGTTTTCCATGTTTGGAAAAGGATAATTGCCTTTCAATGAATCTCTATTCAGATTTCTGAAGTCTACACAAAGTTTAATATCTCCATTCTTCTTTCTGACTGGCACAAGGTTTGCAACCCAAGATGAATACCTCATGGGCTGAATGATCCCTCCCTCCTTCAGTTTCTTCAATTATTCTTGCATTTTCGTGGAGAGGAGTGGATTGATTGGCCTTTGCTTCTGTCTAAATGGTTTGTAATTTTTCTCAAGAGGGATCTCATGTTGGAATAAGTCTTCTCTATATGCTTTTAGCTCTTAATATGACCAGGCAAGATAGTCTTGATATTGTTTTAACAATTGGAGGTAGGATTGTTTTTTCTTCCTTGTTTAAACTACTTCCCAACCAAATTGTTCTTGGTTTATCACTAGTTCCCAAGTTATGCTCTTCCACATCCCTTGAGGGATACATGTTTCTATTGATGGTGCAATCAACATTGCTAAAATTTGACTCAAGAGAAACAATACCTCTTGGAATGGTGTTATTTTTCAATTGGATAATATCCTTTCCAAACAAAGTCTCTCTTCCTTCAATCATACATGACCATTGGTTCCGAATTAATATTCTGATCTACAAAATCACCTTGATTTTTTAAGAACCTTTTCACTTGAGCATCATCATTAAACACTTGCCAATGCTTGATGTTGTCAGGGACAACTGGCCTAGTTAACACTTCAACGTTGTACTCACAATAAGGTGAAATGGTGCAATTTCTAATTTTTTACCCCAACACTGTCAACTTGTCAGCAACAACATTAAAACCTCTGTCATGATGCTCAATATTGAAAGAATCAAACATCTCAATTAGATCCCAAACTACATGCTTATACTATTTCATCCGTTTATTTTTTATAGCATAAAGTGTTCTTATTTGTTTGGCATCCAGCTCTGAATCTCCCTTTACAATTACGTCCTTGACAACATACTTCCATGCAATCCTCAGACCCAACAACAAGGATTCATACTCAGACACATGTTGTTTAGGTTTAGTCAGACCTTGTAGTCCCTTAAGGAAAACACTGAAATATGCATCCAAGCTAGGAGATTTTTTGGGTTCTCTTCCTGAGTTCTACCATTTTTCTAATTAGGAGCAAGCTCCATCATAATAGCAAGGTCCAATGATTTCACTAATCATATTCATGGAAATTTGAATAGATCCATCTTGTGTTCATTGATCCAGTCAGCAAACATGTATTCTTAAGGCTGATAGGACATGTACTTGATAATGAAAATTCCCCCATGGGGTGGTAACATCTTCTTTTCTCCATAGAGCTTGACAAGTCTTCCTCACCAATGATTTATGGTGGTTATATCCTGATAATCCATTTGGATGAGTCCCTATAGCATCTCGTAGCCCAGCTTTATTGAATCGAATAATCATAGGCTCGATGTTGGGAAGAGGGAAATCATCAATTAGGAACAAACATTTATTAAATTCCTATCGGGATAAGATTGCAAGTTACACCACTCTAATACCCTTGAGAGGATTTTTCTGAATTGGGAAAACATTGGAAATCCACTGGCTGAATACTTTCCATAGGCCTAATGAATCCTACTTCTAATAATCCATTTCTATATCATGACTTCTAGAGGCATGACAAGGCTACGTGAGGATGCATCTGGAATCAGAGATTTTATTTTATGGGGTTGGCTATCCTGGGTATGATCAAAAATATTGTGCACCACTAATGTAAGATTCAATTCCTAATCATGTCTTCATAAGATCTCCAAGTGAAGTATATCTACAAATGTCTATCAAAGATATTCTACTGTTAAAAAAATTTTAAGTTCAGCAATGAGCTGACGAGCAAAGCTCAACAACATTTACATTTATGCCTGGAGCAGTCTCCTCCTCCTTCAATGCCAATGTTGACATCTATTGTCTCACTCCACCAGTAACTTAGGACTCGTCTTCCATGCACACTCAAGGATTCGAAAAGTCAGATTAATATCTCAATACTTGGGCTACTGTCATGAGTCTCAACAGAGATTTGGTAAGGCAGTCTTGGAAGTGGAGTCAAACAGATCTTATCTGATGGTAAGGGATTCTATGGCAGTTTTTCCATGAGGAGTTCCTCAAAGATATTTTTGCTATAGGACATACAGAACTTTTGGCGGGTCTTTCTCTTCAAGGATTTTCTAGAGGAATGCTTGTTCCCTTGCTGTAATTTTAGGTTTGGCTTAAGTGACGCCACAACTTGTCCTCCTCTCTAACAGTACGTGCATGCATTCTAGATGAATAGAGAATCCTTTCTCTGTGAGCTATAACAACATTCTAGGAATAATTATCAAGAATCCTCTGAAGGGAAACTCACCATCATAGCCTCGTCGTTCATAAAAGACGTCTTAAGTATTACACATGATCATTGTTAGGAATTACAAAATATCACGAGTGATGGGTAAACTTCAAGAGTATTAGTGTGTGATTTATAAGGGATACGGTTTGGGTACCCATGGTTAGCATAGCCACATTAGAAAATAGGTTCATGGAGGCAAGGTCTTAATAAATACTACATCGAGAATCTGATGTTATCTTTCGCCTTGCGAGCTTGAACTATCTCCACACTCATAAGTAGGTATCCTCGACCTCTAAGGGGTGAGACATCATACATTATTAGCTTCACCAATGCTAGACTGGTACCCACTATCACATATAGGTATTGGAAGGCTGATTCCAGCTATCACACTCAAGTTCATTATGACCGCATCCATGTCCTTTATACTCCATAGTAAGCATAATTCAATTAGGAGATCAGGTATACACTAGGTGATTCAGGTAAAATAAAGTGACTGTCATCATCTTGCAGGATCAAAATAAAATCATCTTCCCTGAGTATCCTCTTCATCTTATAATAATCCTACCAGGATGTTTGAAAGCGTCAAAATAGTCATGGTTTTTATGCCCTTGATCAGATCTTGATCATGTCTGATCCAATGTCCCTGAACAGGAAAATCTTGCACAACCTATGTAAGGCATCATCTCTGGTCACTATCTTTGATACATAATTGGCACTCTTATTTTGAAATGAATGTCTTTGATTCAGGATTTATCGACTTTACACCATCTTTTGATTGGGGAAAGGTCCTTTAAAAATCCCCATGATATTGTGTTTGGATATTTGGTAGTGCCATGTCAAAAAATCTATTTCTACATTCGCCACTGTTGATTAAGTCTCTGAATGTAATAGGCTGCCTTAATTATCAAATGCACTCTGTCAGTATTTGATGACCCTTGACATGATGACAAGGCCTCATGACTAAGAGGCATCCTTATCAATGTTTCCCTAAACCATGAAATCTTAGGTGTGTCATCCCCATAAGGTGTTGCTTCATGATATCAAACCATGTTGATGTCTTGTAACTACTTTCGTATTGATGATATTGAGTCAAATAGAGGGGTAAAAGCATGACATTTGTATTCCATAGGTGGAGTTCCTTTTGTGAGCTTCAAATGACCATGGTTTTGAATAGATTGTACACGTTTAGAGTCTACTATTCCATCACCAAAAAATGTTTTTTTCTTATTACGAAAAAACTTTGTCTTCTCATTAGTATTGGAATTGTTATGATCATGTGAAAAGGGTTTGAAGGTGCCTCTAGCTAACAACGCATTTTAGATTTGGCTCCCCTTTCTCAATCACCTATTAGAATGTGTTACCACAATGCATTTACAAGTGGAACATATTATCAGGGTGAAGGTTGGGTACAAATATACTTGTTAGTTATTTTTAGGTATGGAGCAAGGGAAATGACTAGCTAATCCTCTCCATCATTGTATGAAAGTAGCAAAATTCTCATTTTTCGTTGTTTCAGATTGTAGAGATCTAGCATAGTTATATCACTCTCTATATTAAAAGAGAAGTGATGTATAAAATGTTTTTCTAGTTCTAACCATGTAGATATGGATCCTTTGGGGATGTGTAAAAACCACTCTAGTGCCTGTCCTCCTAAACTCCATGGGAAGACCTATGAATAATATAGTTGTTGTTATACATGACCTCTTGACACACCATATAAAATTATTTTATATGATCTCATGGTTCACATTTTCCCTTATATCTATCATACTTTTTGTAATCAAAATGTCATGGGAAGTTACCTGTAACATGGCTCTATCAAATGGATATGGGCACAACTCATTGAACTAGTACTTTTTGTTATTACCAATTTTGCCTTCTTGTAATGATAGAAGGGCATTATTCATGGTTGACCACTCTTTATTGAATATTTGGTCTTGTGTGGGTTGGATACACTTATATGAAGGGTTAAATATAGGGGTATTCCCACCATTATTCTATGTAAAAAAATCCTCGTAAGGGTATTTTCATGTCTCTCGATGAGGAGTATTTGAATGGAACTCATGGTATGCAGCTTTAGGTTTATCCTTTTGTATAGCTTGTTTTAAAGTTTTTAGTTATTCCTTGTTTACGTGCGAGGCCAAACTTACCAATTGGCAAGTAAGATCTTACACCTTTTACTCTAAGGTTACCTCTTTAGTGGTTACTTCATTATGATCTTCATGTGGAGGAGGTTTCTCATGATGATCATGTTCCTCATGCTCTTCAAAATGTATGATAACAATAGGTATATGATAGTCTCCATCATTTTCAAAATATATCTCCTCATCATTCTATCATCTAGAAGTAGAGGCATGACCTGGGTTTTATATTTCATTTATATGGTGATGAGGAAGGTCTATTTATTCTTCTTTACAAACCATGCCGACTGTTGGTACCCAAATTTTTTCTCCTTTTCAGTATGAGAAGCATCATAGATATGGCATGAAGCTTGAAGCTAGATAGATCATGATGTGTGTCATTTTGTAGCCATGGATGTGATCTAACTGGCACTCAGATTTGTGGAGAGATGGATAGCACTCAAATAGGACTTGATCTTGTCCTAACTGTTTTAGGTTGTGCCTTTCAACCAAGGTAAGAGAACCTATTTTTTAACTCTCAAATGGTGAAGGAGATGAAGATATCCCTCAATTTGTGTAAATATTATGGAAAGGGCCTTGGGAAAATATGATCAACACTCCAAATCTGACTTTCACAAGTTGTCACTCCCAGATTATGGAAATATTTTCAATACAAGGCAAGGGTTACTGAAGACATTGTATAATCCTGATTTGCTTTGTGCATTTTTGTAGATGGATTAGATTATTTTTTTGACACACAATGCAACACAGGGGTAGTATTGGGTAGGATTTAGTTATTTTGAATGAATTTTTGGTGGGATATTTTTAGACAAGATTAACCAGAATCTGCCAAATTCTTTGAGGACCTTTGCTAAGAAATTTATAAGACCTAAACAACAGAATGCTTCAAAGGGGTTAAGGTACTCCTTCAACTAAGATATGTGCACCAAATGGAGGCCTAGATATGCACTCTTCCACATAATCTTTGATAACCTTCAACAAAATATTGAAGCAAATGAACCAATAAAGCATCCAGAAATCTCTTTTTTATCATGACCTAAGGTGCACCCAAAGGTTTACAAATAATCTCAGAATTCAAGGAAGGTAAAGTGATTTTAAATTTTTTTATATCTTTATCAGATGAAAGATCTTCTGAATGTGAGATTACAAATGCCACTAAACTATGAACAAGAAATGAGACCATGTATGATCAAGAGATGATTTTAAACACAAGATTGCAACAGGAAGTAAGAAACACAAATTGAAAACATTATGTGACATAAGTGCATATGCAAATTTTTCCAAGAGACAACACAAAATAATCTAGAATGACCAAATTTATCAGCAGGGGAATGTTATAAGAACAATCTCAGAGCTTTTTGATGGCTTTACAACTAAAACCAACTCAACATGATATAAATCTGATGCAGAAAGGAATTAGAAATGGTTAACAGGTAGGTTTCTTAGAGAATGGGTTTCTTCGCTAGATTTTCCCATGAAATTCTTAGTTTCTTTGAACCTTTTGCATGTCTCAAAACATGAATTATATAAATTTCAATTAAATTTGATTCTGTCTTTCCCAATAAAAGATTATTTCCTAGCATCAAGTTTGTTACAAAATTCCAACATGATTCGCAAATAGGGATGTTTAACAGATTTGCACATCCAAAAAGTTTCCAGTTGTCTCAAAAGAGATGAATCATTACAAATCCTTCATCATTATCCATTGTGAAGGCAAATTTTTTCATTCTCCAAGCATGTATACCCCTTTCATTTCATCATTTCATCCTTTTTTTGTTTCAAATTTTTACTCTAGTAACTTCTGGATTTGATCATTTCACGTGTTTAGCTCGAGCCCAAGTGCAAAAATTCATCCTTAACAAAATGCCTTCAAATATACAAATTAAAATCCTTCAAATTGATCCCATTGATCCTTGAAGGTAAAAAAGACATGAATTTGTCAAAAAATTGATGAAAAATGATGTAAAATTCACATTTCCAAGCTTTCATGGAGCAAAAATGGTAGCCAAAATGATAATGTACACAGTTATCATTGATTTTCCCTTTTTTCCTTCAATCTGGGCCCTCCACATGTCAAAATGTACGATTGGGAATGGATTTGGGATCATTTTTTTGACCTTTCAACATTTTTGAAAAAATGGAAAATTTTGACTTTTTTCTCCTACCCCTCCGCCTTTGAATTTTGGTGCTGACATGTGGCAGATGGTGGGTCCCATTGGAAGTCGTGGCTCAATTCTATGCACATTTTCACCTTTTTGGGAATTTGGAAAAATTTCACTTTTTTCCCCGCAGGTCTTGCACATCTCTGCCTTTGTCCTTAACATGTGTCCACCTTCTCTATCGCTGAAAAATCGTGCAGGATTATTTCATGCTTTACCCCCTTTTTTCACCAAAGGAAAATTTCTCAACTTTTCCTCCATGGGTCCTGTGCCTCCGGTTCCTTCCTTGCCACATGTCAATCCTTCTGGTTCATCGCGGAGCCATGCCTCAAATTTCCACACTAAGTCCTTTATGCAAAAAGGGAAAAAATTTCCCCGTTTCCTCTGGTGGCCCGCACTTCCCTTCTACGCCCACTCACATGTCTCCCTCATGCTTCATTGCAGACCCACGGCTTAATTTTTTGCTCTAATTCCTTTTTACAGAAAAGGGATCCATTTAACTTGTGCCTCCCACCATCCCACCACCCACACTCCTACCTTCTGAAGCCTGCCACGTGTCCACCCCTTGCTCCATTTGGCAGACCCACGACCCCTTCTTACAACCTTTCGTCCCTTTTCACCAAAAAGGTAAAAAAAAACTAAGTTCCACACCAGCCTTCCATTCCACGTCTTTGCATTATAGCATGACATGTGTCCCTCCTCTGGGACCTACGGGGTTGCGGGGGAAACATTTGCAATATTTTCCAAAAGCTAGAAAAATGTTAAGTTTTTATAGAAAGACCCGTTGATCCTTGTCCAACCAGAAATGCGACCACGTATGAGGGGACATCATTTGAGCTTAATTTTGAAAAGAAAATGACACCCATACAACTGTAAAAAATACAAAGAATTTTCTCAGCAGACCTCCAAATTTTAGTTTTTTCTTCATTGGGTGAAGGAGTTTTTGGTGAAAAAAACATATGGGAAGTGATTTTAAGGCAATTTTCGACCATAGGGAGGGATTTTTTAGGGCAAATAAGCACAAAAAGAGAAACCACAAGCTCTAAAGGCCGGGAAAAGTGGAAAAAACGACAGAGGCCCATGGATTTTAAAAATTAGGGCACAAAACAGGGCATGCATGTATTTTTCCTTCAAATTGGGGAAAAATAATAAGTTTATGAGCCTTTTAAAGCACCCAATCTTGGAGGGAAAGTTTTGATACCACCAAATTTGAGAGAAAAACATTTTAGAGCAATCAAACCAAAGGGGAAAGATGGCAATATAACATAGGATTAAAATGGGCACCAACAGGGTAGCACCTTAAAAAGATGTGATCTGATCCTATATATTTAAGAATGTGCCTTTCAACGAAGGTAAGAGAACCTATTTTGTAACCTCTGTTATCAAAGAATACTGGTAAATCCTTCTTTTGCATAAATTTTATAGATAAGACCTTCGGAAAATATGATCAACACACCAAATCTGACTCTCACGAGTTGTCACTTCCATATCATGGAGATATTTTCCCAACAAGGCAAAGGTTAATAAAGACATTTGGGACACTGATTGTTTCTACATGCTTTGGTAATTGGAAACTATGCATTTGTAGGATGGCCACATAGGAAACATCATTTGAGATAAAATTTGACAAACTAAATACGCCCGTATGACCATAAAAAATACAGACTTTTCCAGAGATGCCAAATTTTATTTTTTCTTCTTGGGTGAAGGACTTTTTGGTGAAAAAAACAAATGGGAAATGATTCAAGGCAATTTTTTACCATGGGGATAGATTTTTTAGGGCAAATAAGCACAAAAAGAGAAACCACAAGCTCTAAAGGCTGGGAAAAGTGGAAAAAATGACAGAGGCCCATGGATTTTAAAAATTAGGGCACAAAACAGGGCATGCATGTATTTTTCCTTCAAATTGGGGAAAAATAATAAGTTTATGAGCCTTTTAAAGCACCCAATCTTGGAGGGAAAGTTTTGATACCACCAAATTTGAGAGAAAAACATTTTAGAGCAATCAAACCAAAGGGGAAAGATGGCAATATAACATAGGATTAAAATGGGCACCAACAGGTAGCACCTTAAAAAGATGTGATCTGATCCTATATATTTAAGAATGTGCCTTTCAACGAAGGTAAGAGAACCTATTTTGTAACCTCTGTTATCAAAGAATACTGGTAAATCCTTCTTTTGCATAAATTTTATAGATAAGACCTTCGGAAAATATGATCAACACACCAAATCTGACTCTCACGAGTTGTCACTTCCATATCATGGAGATATTTTCCCAACAAGGCAAAGGTTAATAAAGACATTTGGGACACTGATTGTTTCTACATGCTTTGGTAATTGGAAACTATGCATTTGTGCACACACAGGATAAATAGGGGTAGGATGGGTAGGATTAGTTGTATTTAAATAAAATTTTCATGGGAGGTGAGGCAGGATGAACTTGGTTCACTAGATCCTTGAAAAATATTACAAAATGGTAGGTTAGACCAAAAAATGCCAAAAGATAGCTAAAATGTTTCCTTAACTAGAATATGTGCTTCAATGGAGGCCTAGATCAGCACATTTTCACACAACCTACGAGATTCTAACACGAAGGCTCAAGTTAGAGAACCCAAAAAAGAATCAAAATCTAAGCCAAATCAGGCCTAAGGTACACCAAGAGGATTGCAGATAATCTATGTCAAGCTAATGAAAGAAAATCGATTTTAAATCGTGTATTTCAGTTCCAGGTGAAAGCTCTCCTGAGAGATGAAATTGCAGATGCCACTAAACTGTCACAAGGATTGAGACCTGTGTGGTTGAATCATATTTTAATACAAGATTGCAACACAAATAAGAAAAACTCCCCACATACATTCAGAGATGAAACAAACACATTTTGCTCAAGACAACACAAAATAATTGGATTTTGATTAAATCTATCAGCAGGGTAAATTTTCTAGAATGATCTCAAAGCTTGTTAATGGTTGTACACTTGCAACAATCTTGATGTGATTAGATTTGTTACAAAAAGAGATATACAGGCTTCTCAAAAATCTTCTAAATTTTTTTGGCTATATCAAGCTTTCTATTATCAAAATCAGTCCCGACCCCTAACACTCCAATCATTTGCACGAAAAATTTGTGCCATTTATGAAATTTACAACAGAGCCCCTTTTCCCCCATTGAGTGCCACAAATGCTTTCCATGATCACCATCGTGATTTTTGGGATCATATCTAAAAAAATTCATTAGGTGCTCAAGGGGGTAGATCTCATTGAATATCTTCCGCATTCAACTCCTTCCTCTGGTAGATCACTCTTTCTTCAATTCGCCAACCACTTCACCCCCTAATCTATCAAATTTTTCTCCTTGCACGCTCAGGAGAAGAAAAATGGAAAACCTGATTGAGCTTGATAGTCAGGCCATTTTAATGGTGAAAGACATCTTCCAGATCTCCCCACCAAACTCAGATATAAACATTAACTCCCCTCTCTGCCTAGCGTGTAATAAATACAAAGAAATCATGAAGACTCACACTTCTAGGTATGTTTTAGTAAAATGGGGGGAAAATCAGATTTAGACTCTCAGTTTTTGTTGATCTTTTCTTTGAATTTGGGCCGTGCACATGGAAGATTCAAATTTAAAAATAAACCCGAGGATTTCCTTTGACTTTTTATGACTTTTGGAAACAATGGAAAAATTTCACATTTTGTTCCACACCTTCACCCTTGAGAAATAAGTCAGACATGTGTCCTGAGGTGGGTCCCAAAGGAACCGCAACCAAATTCTACCATTTCACCTCCTTTTTGGAAAAGGGAAAATTTTTCAAGTTTCCCCCGCAACTCTACCCTTGAGAAATACTTCTGAAAAGTGTCCCACTGTGGGTCCCAATGAAACTGTGCTTCCTTTTTTACTTTTAACTCTTTTTCCCACAAAAGGAAAAAAATTCAAATTTCCTCTGAAGGCCCACACCTCCACCATTGACTAGAGAAAGCTTTGACATTTCCTTTATTGGGCTTACGAGTCATTTTAATGTTTTAATCTTTTGATTCTTAAGAGAAAAAAATTTCAAGTTACCCCCAATGGTCCACCTCCCCTTCCTTTGACTTTTTAAACAACCATGTGTCACAATTCCACATCTTGAGATTGTCCAAAAAAATTGAGACCTTGAATGAGTGCTGGCTCACCACATGTCCTCCTGTGACTTCTTCAAAAAAACCTTAAGGAAATGATTTGGGAGGGGAGCGCGTCCACTTTAGAATTTTACTCCATTCTGCTAATAAGGAAAAACATCCAATTTGCCTCCGCAAGCCCACATCTTCGCCTTTAACTTTTCTAGGTTTCCTTTTCTGGGGTCAAGGTAAGACTTTTTCCCTTCCACGTAAATTTTGCTTTAATCAAATCCTGGTGGGGCCACGGGGTGAGTTCAATTTTTTTTCCAAAGCATGTAAAAAGAACAAGTTCAAAAACAAACCCGTCGTGCCCCACCCAATTGGAAGAGGCCATGTAAGCACCAAAAGAACCCATCAGATTTGAGTGGGGCTACGGGACCAAATATGAATTTTTGCCCAAAAAGGAGAAAGTGATAAGTTAAAGCAATTGCCCATTGTTCCTTTACCAACCAATGGAATCAATGTGAACATTTAATGCTAAGGAATAAATTTGATAGGAAAAAGACACCCATTAGACCGTCAAAACACAGAAATTTACCATTCATACTCAGAACCCATTTTTTTGCTAAGGATGTAACCTAGGTCGAAGATCCACTCCCTGAATGGTTCACTTGTTTTGAGCATCTTTTGACAATGAATCATGGATTTAAAAATGCATAAAAATATAAATTGTTCATCTCTAAAGAATTCCATCAATCGGGGGAATGACAGAAAAAATTGATAGAATCCCGTGAATTCTTGATAGAAACTAAGATGCCAATAATCAGTAATCATAAATCAGAGAATTATTCAAGGAGGGACATGAGAATGGATTCTGACAAAAGGACTCGAGGCACTTAAATAGAGGTGAAGGATTTCATTAATCATCGACATCAAGAAATATATTAATATAGATATCAGATATACGCATGATAAAGAGGACAAATATAGGGAAGATACATGGTGAGACGTCTAAAAAGAATGGCTATCCAAAATGAAGCAATCCTGTACTATAGGTTTTCCTCTCTCCCTTGAGTGCAAAAAAATAGTGAAGGTTGTAGATAAAGTGATTAACAACATATCACATTGGGCAATGGACTTATCTCATGTAATGTAGATAAATCCAGAGTCATTCCTTGATAAATTAGTCATTATTTATCCTTTAATCAATATTTCAATTTAAGATTACTTTATCAATTGACTATTTCCAGCAAACATAATACTCAATACATGAGATCAAAACATAGTCATACCTATACACTGTACACAATGAAGTGACCTTTCCCTTAAAGAGGAATCAATCAAATGAGATGCTACATAGTTTCTCCCATTAATTGTAGAGGAATCAGAGTATCTCACCATCTAAGATCCTTCAAGTACATAGCTCATCATGAATCCAATTGCGACTATTCAAAGGAGTTAGTGCACATCTAATAATGAATCAACCTCTTTGTTTAGTGATAGCCCTTATGCATCATGACTATTATCTCTTAGCAGCTCAAGTTGCAACCTTAAGAGTATTGAAAAAACAAATAGTGCCTCTTCATAAAGACATTCAATAGTAATTTATTGATAACAACTCTATGCTTTGAATTCTACATTACTTTTGTAGTTATACCAATTAGATCTCTTCATGTAAAATCAAGAAAACTGGTTAACTGCTTAGCAACATAAGGACTTAGGTTCTGGGATCTTCAAGCTGCTACATAAACTGAATAGTGAATACAACTCAACATTTCATATGATGCCTTAGTTGTTCTATAAATCCCATTCTACTATATCTCTTATGAGAATTATAGCTTCAGTAACCAATCACTAGTCAAGAATAGAAGAAGTAAGTATCCAATAAATAGGAAATAGTTCATTGTTATACCCGATAAGTCAATCATATGTAATTTGAATAAACATAGGTTTTATTTAGTATATGTACTTCAGCAAATCATTTATTACCATCACTGATCTTGTACATTCCTGATCCATTAGGGACTGATGATTAGAAGCAAATATGCATGTATCTTTCCATAAGTACATTATACTTATTCATATTGCATTTCCATATAAGTTTAGCTCATAACATAATCAATGGCAAAATAAAGCAGACAATTTCTGCACTTTCCTGAAGTACCCCAAAACTCATAGATCAATAAGGTTCAATAGATAATTTATGACAATTTTATTTTGAAAATATAGCCTAACTCAGTTAGGCTATTGCTTTTACCCATTTAGTAATCAGATAATATGTTGCAACAATATTTCACTAATTACAAAATCAATGTGCAAGGGTACTAAACATCTTCATCAGTCAAGTAGAACAATTGAATTCTTCCAAATCTTCATGCACTTGGAGCTTCAATTGAGTACTCCAGGCTGCAAAGGATTGTTAGCCTGAAGCTATCAGTCTTCCATACAAACTGCTAGCAACTGATCAAATCTATTTCTAACCTTAATGAGTTTATGTCATTGAAGATAGTTTGCCATAAATAACCAACCCTTAGGAACATGTAAGTTGTGATTCACATAATAGGCCAACATAGCCCCCCACATATCAATTCGCTACACTTCCTAAAATCATTTACATGTTCATTGGACAACTACAATATTTAGTAATGACATTACTTTACATGCAGGATTTCACATATAGGTTCTTCACAACCAATAAGGTCAATAATCAGCAATTTACACTGATTTCTGAGTAGGCCATACTTAATATCATCTATAGTTATGGTTCTTACTTAATATCTCAGTTTCAGTATTCAAGTATATATCATAGCAAGGTTTGATAGTGCTTATACCAATCAGAATTAGATACTACCTATTCATTACTACTCTGAACAATATAATTACTTCTAAGTCAACATTCCCTACATCCTCTTGGTATCGTATTGGTCTCAACCATAAGCTTAGCTCTATTAGCCCATAACCTTTTACCATGTGTTACTGGTCTTTGATATCAAGTGTTATACACACTTCTTTAAACTAAGGGATCACCCACTTGCACCATTTTCATTAGCAGCACTTCCATCTCTTACAAACACACCATTATATCCTAGTTGTTTGGAGACAAGCTTATCAGAAACATCAACCCACATCCCCTAGAACTTAGAATGTAATGTCTAAAAGATCTTTGATGCAAATACCAATGCACAATGCTACACAGTTTACCTATGCAATAGTGTACTTCATCATCAACCCATTGCAGTGCCTTAATGAAACAGTTCACATATATGGCATCTACATACAACTTTATAAAACTTCTAGGCAATTGGACAGAACCTTAATAGTGTTCTATGAAAGGAAGAAGTACCAAATAAATATGGCACTAACCCAACATAGTATGCATTGGAGCAATCTATACATAGGGGCATTGATTTCTATGCCTACACAAGTCAACCCATTGAGTAGCTTTGATGAAATCCTTCTAACCAAGTAATGACCTAGTCTTACCATAATCAGCCATGGAAGTGATTGGAATGGTCAAGTCAACAAAGTGTCATATGAATCTTTTAAACAATTAAAATTGTGTACCCAAAGAAGTCCATACAACCTTCAAAATTTGTCTATTCCCTGGGATTGGTACCTTGCTGAAAGACTCTAATCTTTCTAGATCACATCATCAATACTTTAAGTGACATTAAATAGGTGAGAAATCATCCTCTTAAACACTATTCATGTACTCATAACTTGAACCTAAAATCCATTTAAGATTGAGTTAGATTTCAAATATTCTAGAGCCAACCATATCAAAATACTATTACTCCAATTTCTTAGCATAGTGTGGGTCACTTCTCTTACTGGAAAATAAAGTTACACAATCTTGTTAATTCCACAATAACTCTTTTTCATTCTTGCGATTCAAAAGTAACAGCCATTTAACAGGTAAAGGAATGGCTCCAACATTCATAAAACCCAAAGGTCAATAATATATCCTAAACCCCTATTTTCCTAAAGGAGTATTCAAGTGTAGAGATCTTGATCCTTTAGGATTCCTTCAGTACAACTTGGTTAGTAAGCCTAGAGAGAGAGACCATCTAGAGAGAGAGAGAGAGAGAGAGAGAGAGAGAGCTCTTGTTTGTGATGTCAGTTGCAAGGCATGTTGTGCGTGTTCTGGTTTCCTGATCCAATGCTAATCTTTGATTGATGCTCCATTTATATTCTAGGAGTGAACAACACTGTAACCTAATGTAAAACATATTACTTTCTACCATGGTACTCAGGTTTACAACCCAAGAAGAATACCATGTAGGCTGGACTAGTCCCTAGCATAAGCTTAGCTTCTGGGAAGTGTGATGCTTGCATCTTGAGAGATAGGAGTGGATCAATGGGCCACTATTTATATAACAATGCATTAATGCTACTCCAAGGGAATAAGCATGCTAATAACAGGTCTTATCTGGAATATGAAAATATTTAGGTATCTTGAGAAAAAAATAAGAAGGTCCAAGCCATAAAAGGTGATTGAGGTCAAAATGTTTTGAACTGATGGGATGGTAATAGTACTGGGTCTCCTCCTGGGTAAGATTTCTACCTAACCAGATTAGGAGTGATTTCTAGGCTGTTAGGGAATGGGTGTGAGCTCGCTAGTCTCAAGGTATCCCTTCCAGACATAGCTAACCAATGTCGGTAATAATGTGACCAATGCCTGTTTGGCAGGATTGACCGACGTCAAGATTGGCTAACCAGCCGTCTAGGAATGGTATTGGGCAGTTAGCTGGAAAAGGCTCTTAGCCAAGTAAGGTTTCCAAGCTCTCCGTGTGTTTTTCAGACCATTTGCTCCAAATCAATGGAGGTGAGGTTGTAAAACTCTCCCTTAGTGACTTAGGGATAAATCTAGGAGAGGGTGAAGCATCATCGTGAAAGTGATAGATATGAGTAAGGTGATAGGTTGATGGGAGGAAAGAGGTGTAAATATGCCAATACCTCAAAATCATAATTACTAAGATGGAATGATGATCTGTACTAAAAGTCAAATAGTGATAACTGAAGAGATGTTAGGTACTAACTGTAAGAATGGGTCTGGAGACTTACAATCATGAATGAATCAACACATGGTGACATGAGAGTCTGGAGAGAAGGAATGTCATGTATTGTGCCATGAAAGTTCGAGCCTCTGTGGCATTCAATCTATGTGAATCTGTGATTGTAAAGAAGGTAATGGATGCCGATGGTCTCCTTTGGTAGTGCTCTTGGGTGACTTTCCATGAGTGTTTCAAGCAAATTTGAGTGCTAACAACAATGTCTCTATTCGTCATGAATCCTGAATCAAATGACCAACCTCAACAAAGTTGAGTTTGAAGGAAAAAATGTATTTAACCTAACTAATGACGAAAGTTAGGGGAACACCATTTTGGTTGAGATATAACATGGCGTCAAGTTAACATTAAGACATATCTAGAGTTGGCCAAAAATATCCTGATTGTACTCTAGACATTGGTGTGATTCTTCAATATTATGCTCCAAGTCTTCCAGTGAGCAGATCATACAAAGTTATTGTTATCCAAGATTCACCCCTCAAGGTAAGTTTTGATAACCTACATCAAATTCTTCAGTCCTGAGCAAGAAGATTGATTCAAGGCACGAAATCATGTTTTTTGGGGCCCCTTCGACTTCTCTCTAACTCTCCCATCTACAAGAAAAAATCCCAACGAGTTAGAAAAAATGAAAAAAAATGCAAAAAATAAGGTCGCCATGATTGTTTTAAAGCATTGAGGGTTTGAAGGGTGCGGATCGTACCAGTGCGGGTCGTACCAAGGTTCGTTGTACCAAGTTCGTGGTTGAAATACAAAGAAAATCAGCTAAGTCAGACATTTTTGTCCCAGGCGGTCTGCGGGATAGTTGGGACATCAGGTACGTACGGGACACGAATCGGCCGATTTTCCGCAAGTCAGTCAATTGTGGGCGGTGTGGAGATTTTCATCTGGGACAGTTGGGACAAAAGTACGCGCAGGATGCGCGAGACACGTAAAGGCAGAGAGGTCACAAAGGGGGACAAGGAAGTCTCAAATTGGCCGATGTGGAAGAATGTGTCCGGGACAGCCGGGACATGCGGACCCGATTTTGTCGTAATATCTACAACTCAAAGGAAAAGTCAACGTTTGACTCTCAGAAACATAAAACGGCCATAACTTTTGACTCCGAGCTTCTAATTTTCACAAAATTGGACTTTCTGGAACGATCACGACATTCCTAATGAGGGTAGATATATTTAAATAAAAGAAACATATTTGGCTCCAGTCAGTTAATGCTCATTCCCGTCAAATGACAGAAAACTTCTGCTAGACCCAAAATAGTTGCCCGCACTCAGAAGGCCATAAATTTTGCATTTATCAACAAAATCACAACAAAATTGGTACCGTTGGAGTCGTGGCTCCAAGTCCGATGCACTTAGTCAATCAATAAATTTCAGATTTGATGAAAAATTGGTGGGGATATTTTCATAAAACGTATCCGGGTTCATAACAGTGTTTTATTTGGTAGTTAGGGAGTGCAATTAAGAGGCATGGTCATCATTCCTTCTTTGCTGCAGCAGCTGGGATAGTATGGGGAGAATGTTTGCAAGTAACACACAATCATTTTACTCCATTTAATTCCTCTTACAAGTTGTTGAAGGACATATTTCAAGATTTCCATTTTCCCCTTCTCTCTCTCTTCTCATTTTCTCTATAAATTGGAGTGTTGGGCTCATTGTAATAGGGAGAGTAGTTTTTGTAGCAAAGCTCTACCAGAATTGCTTTGCTGAAGCCAATGTGCTATAGGCCCTTGTTGTGGACTCCTTGCATGGTGATCTAGGCCCTTATCTTGTAACCGATTGAACTGTACATATCAGGAAGCACTAAAATTATAAGTTTGTGGATGCATCTTCCCCTGCTATGTTTTCTTGCATTCTTCTTTCCCCTTCAACCTTGATTACAAGAATATTTTGTCTATTTTTATGTTGTTGTAGGGATCCATTATCATTTTGTATGTTTGAAATGTTGTTATGTTAATGCATTTTGCTAGATTATGGAGAACTGTCATCACCCCTTCTAGTGTGCACTTTGCTTCTGTATCTCACGCATTGGAAGACTACTCTCACACCCTCATTTTTTGGTGTATCACCACTTTAGTGTAGGCTTTCATTTTATGCATTGTCTCTCCTTGGTCCCTTGGAAATTTAGATTAGTACAGTTAGTTTACCCCACATTAGAGTAGATTCTAGCAGGTAGTTTAGGAGAAGGAACCAACTTTCTCTAGAGGTCTATCTCAAGTAGCAAGTCCCACAACTTGGAGATAGCACCCATGTTATCCAATCACACCGTGAATTCAAGTATATTATTTTGTATAAACATAAGGGTGTTGTGATTTGGTGATAACAGTTATCAGCATCAACATTTGTGTATAATACTTCATAGGATGCATTATTGGGATCCTCAATCAGGTGCAACATTTTCTTCTCTCCACACATCCTGACAAGGCTTCCCTCAATTGGAATGATGGCATAGGACATATCAATTTGGACACTCTAACCAAAACTTGTAGCCCATTTTCTTGACAATAACATGCCCCACTTGGTTGGGCAGTCAACGATGACAACATCAAGCTTTAAATTTTTTACATGGGTAGGCCGCAAGTTGTACCACCAAACCCTTCACACATCCCTCTACTGACACTTCTCTGGAGTCCATGGTAGTGCATTTCCCATATGCTTATGTCACTTCGATATTCAGCTCATTCTTGACTTACAGAGGCATGACTATTGTATATATTTCCCTCCCCGGCTAAATATGGACAAAAATAAGAATATGAAAATCAAGAAACTCAAGATATCGACATGAAAAAGGATGTACCCTGGTGCAGGTTGGAAGGTGCAGGTAAAAATATGTCGACATGAAAAAGGATGCACCCTGGCATAGATTGGAAGGCACAAGTAAAAAGATGTCAACATGAAATTTTCAGCACCTATGGAAAACTTAAAAAGATGTCAACATGAAAAAGGATGTGCCCTGGTGCAGGTTGGAAGGCTCGGGAAAAAAGATGTCGACATGAAATTTTTAGCGCCTATGGCACACTTAAAAATATGTCGACATGAAAAAGGATGCGCTTTGGCGCAGGTTGGAAGATGCAGGAAAAAATATGTCAACATGAAATTTTCAGTGCCTATGGCACACTCAAAAATATGTCGACATGAAAAAGGATGCGCCCTGGTGCAAGTTGGAAGACGCAGGTAAAAATATTTCAACATGAAAAAAGATGCGCCTTGGCGCAGGTTGGAAGGCGCAGGTAAAAAGATGTCGACATGAAATTTTCAGTTGTTATGGCACGCTTAAAAGTATGTTGACATGAGGATGGATGCACCGAGGGACATCTTAAGGAGGTGCAAATTTTTGAGCATTGACACCCCAAACCCAACAAAAAGCAAACCCTCACCCAGATATTCAAATGGCCATAACATTTCATAGGGAGATTGGATCAATGCAAGGTTGGACTTTTCTTTAATTGGGTGAGAACAAATTCTTCAAAAATGCAAAATATAGTTCGCCATTTTTTGGGTTTACTAGGGTTCTCACCTGCCTCCATAATGAGATGAATTAAATACAATTTGTAGGTGGTTGGGGTAGATTTGGAATTCATCTCTCTTCCCTCTCTCATCCTTCCTATAAATTGTAAGGAGGGGCTTCTTTCTAAAGGTTGGACATTCATGTTTTTCCCCTCCCTTCTTCTCTTTGGTAGGAAAATTTGTGGAGTTAAAACCTCCCATCTAAAACTGTAATGCAACTTTGCCTCTTGGCATTTTGTAGTGTATTGTAACAATCTTTAGAGAAAATAATGCATGTTTGTGGATGATTCTCAACCCTCTCTGTCTTCATTTTTATCCTCCTAATCTTTTACTGTAAATTTTTTATATGTGCATGATCTTGAATTGTATTTTAATGGTTTGTGTTTATTGGCAAGACAGGTGTTCTTCATTCCTCGGTGCATCACATTTGTTAGTTTAGGTTTATTTTTATCCATCTTATTACTCTGTCTCCTTGGCAAGTTAGATTAGGTTTTTGAGTAAACCCTCTACATTTTTATGTGTGCATCTGAACAGAGGAATAAGAACCATCCTTCATCCGGAGATCTATCTCGATTCGCAAGGTCCCACACTTGCGAAAAGCTCCATGTTATGCAATCGCACTCATAGTCTCAACCCATTAGTTGTAGACATTCAGGGGTGCTATGATTCACCATAAATAGTTTTGGCACACCCAGTGGGACCAAGAGGTCACTCCACAAGATTTGAAGGATTTTTCAAGAAAATTTGGACTTAGAAATTGCAATTTTTACAATTTCATATTTTTTCACCTTCCAGGCTGAATTCCAAAATTGATTTTCAAGGACTTGACTTGCTCAAAACAAGTCAAAATTTCACCAATTGATAGATGTGGGGTTAATCTTCAAAAGGGTATTCTTATATTTTTGAGATTTTGACTTCCAAAATTTCATAGTTTTTAGTATTTCGGGTTTTCCCAGGGGTCAAGCATGTCCCAAGTTTTGACATGGTGTATTTCAGGTTTTGTAAGTTGCCTTGCATGACCTAAGCTTCACCTGTACCTTTCATGGATTAGAAGATGCACAACAAGACTTGATAACCAATTTGAATAACTGTATCTTGCGGGTCCTTCAAAGTTTTAAATTCTATTTTTAATATTGTAAGGATTGGTATGTAACTTGGAAAAATATAGCCTTTTGAGGCTCATTATCTAACACATCTGGCTACTCCAAAGGGATAGAATTCCGTGGTATAGCGGAAAACATTTCCTAGACGCATGAGAAGAATTTGAACCAGGTCTGATACTCGAGAAGAAGGGATATTTGTCTACTTGCAACTATCACTAGGCAAAGGAAGGAGAGGAAGAGGACCACAAAGATCACCATCTCCACCTAACCAGACTTTTTCTTCACCTCCACCTGGTAGACCTTTTCTCGCATCAACAAGAGTTCTTAGGCCAATCATAATGGCACATCTACCACCGAATCCCTTTGTCAATTTCATAGGTAGTAGTCCACTCGCCCTAAATGCTCAGAATCAAGATCGAGTTGCAGCGCTAAAGAATATCCCCTATTTCATAGGAGAAAATCATACTACTCCTATTGACCACATCTAGGATATTGCCAATGCATGTGCAATCCATGACATAAATGAAATGGATGTTGCAGTCACGTTGTTGGTTACATATTTTAAAGGTAAAGCCTTGCAGTGGTTTAGTAGCCTAGCAGCAGGGTCTATTACAAATTGGAACCAACTTTGTTCAGCTCTTTGTAACCAATTTGGGGAGAGGGCAGACAATTTGTATTTATTGGAACAACTAACGACAATAAAAACAGCTCCTAACGAACAAATGACAAATTTCAACTTCAGATTCCAACGGACATGGGACATGATTTCAATAGTTGTTAGACCAACCACCGAAGGCACATTCCTTTATTTCTTAAAGGCTATAAATTCAGACATAGCCATGATTATCTAATAAATGGGAGGAACAACGCTGTCAAGGGCCTATGACACAACTATCAGAGTAGAGAACTATTTTATCCAAGCTGGCAAGCTTGCACTAAGGCCACCAATGCCTCTCTATCTAAATATGGGAAATCCTACAACCAGTCAAGCACCAAAGTTAAATCCAATTCCAACTCCAATAAATCAAATAAATAATGAGGCATCGACTGCTTCCAATAATTCAAAGGAATTGTAGGAGATTATGAAATAGCTGCAGAACCTTGGAAATGAGCTAGTGACTATCAAAAGACAGCAAGCTCAAAGTGCTAGACCGTATCAGCCTCAAGGGCAGTACCAGGCTAGGCCCCCATACCAACAAAATAGACCACTAGCTCAGGCTGCAAATCAAAACCAAAACCAGGGAAAACCTCTAGCTACCAGGCCATTTCGACCGTATGATCCAAATGTAACAACATCCTCAAGACCCTTGGTTCTAACACAAAACAACATGGCACATGAGTACGACTGGTGTTACCCTTGCAATCTACCTCACAATCAGCCAACATGTTTCAATGGTGCACTAAATCAAGCCTTGATGGTGCAAACCATTGGCGTGTCTCAAGAACCAAGCCAAGCAAGGAATCAACAGCAAGAAACATAACAAGAAGCACGTCCAATAGAAAGCATGTTGGCCAATTGGCAAATCGAAGACTTCTGTGGAGTTAACCAACAACCTTTTCAAGGTGTGGCTGTCAACACACGGTCAAAAAAGAGAAGCATAGAAGAGGGGAAACCGTCTAATCCAGTTTTTTTCTCAGCCCACTCCTACACAACAAGGGGTCAATAGACCAAATGCAGTTCCAAATATGCAAAATCAGCCTAAGATACCTATTGTAGCAACACATACGCCTATTCAAACTCCAAAAAAGGTTGCGCCAAGTAAGGAATAACAAAAAGACAGATCATCCCCTTTCAACATCATTGATCAAATGAAGAAAAAACATGTGAACATTTCCTTGTGTGAATCACTGGTGATCTCAGACCAATGATATTTATTGCAAGTTGCAATGGCTAATTGGTCTGCCTCGAATGCATCAAATCAGGGACAGGAGAAAGTTCTCACTGATGCAGTGCAACCGGGTGGGGGTCAATCAAGAAATAATTTAAAGCCTCCACCATTCTATGTGTCATTGGTTGTTGGAAACCACTTGATACACAACTACATGATAGATTCAAGGGCAAGTAGTTCAGTGATGCCGAAGAAAATAGTGGATCAACTGGGCCTGAAGTATGAGCCAGAGTTGAAAGGAGTAGTACAGTTGGATGGAACAGTAGTTCAAATAGTTGGGGTCATAAAAGAGTTAATCCTAATACTACATGCCTATCCTAATGTTACAGTTCTACACTATGTGTCTATGATTGACCTTTCGCCACTGTTTGCGTTGTGTCTATCAAGAGACTTCACTACAAAAATCAATGGATATTTATCTACAAATTGGTCACACATGATTTTTAGGACGAGGTATGGGGCCAAAGCAACAATAAAGTCAGAAGCAATTGCCCATTTCCATATTGAACCTCATGTGACAAGTCCTATTAATTCAAATTTCTCTACCTTTGATTAGGAGGAGTGTTCAAATGATCTAGAAATAGGTACTAAGGTCGAGGGAATTCCTGATTTGACTTTGGATGAATGGGCAAACAAGAGTCATGAATTTGACCCATACAAGGAAATTGAAGAATCTGAATTGGGTGTGTATTGTGTACATGAAAAAAATTCACCCATTTCTGACATCATTCAGCCTAAACAAAAGGATGAAAACAAAGTTTGGCAACTATTTTTCGATGGTTCGAGAAGTAGACAAGGTGTTGGAGGCGGTGCAATGTTGATTTCACCACAAGACATCAAATATTTTTCATCTTTTCATTTCCAGTTTTCCTATTCAAACAACACGGTGGAATACAAGGCATTGATTCATGGACTTCATTGTACCAGGAAAAAGGGCATAAAGAAATTACAGGTGTTTGGGGATAGCGAGATAATCGTCAACCAAGTCAGGGGACAACATGCTACAAAGAGTGACCTACTGAAGAACTACAAGAACATTGTGTGGGACCTCATTGAGGATTTCATAGCTTTCAACATTTTGTCCATAACTAGGAAGAAAAATGAACCCGTGGATAGGCTCGTAGCACTTGGATCAACATTTGATGTGGTTGACGACATCAGAAGGGAAAAAACACAACCACATATCCATGTGATTGTGAGGCCAACAGTTCCAGATAATAACAGAATTTGGCAGGTGTTTGAGAACGATCAACAAATCCTCAATTTTTTGCAAGAAGTGGCTTAATTCTCAGCTAGGAATCAGGACAGACTAGAGCAACAGTACGGGGATCAAGTAGTACAACTACAGACAAACAAGCTTCCCAAGGGTTTAGTAACATTGGATTCTATCTTCAACCCTAACAACTAGTTCCGTAAGGAGAAGGCTAGCATATAGGTCAAGAGACAAGATTCAGAGCCAATTCTAGTTGGGGAAGGCAAAACACTTCAAATTGGTAAAGTGGCCACTGAGCAGGAAAAATTAGATTTCATATAGCTTTTCCAATAATTTCCAGATGTCTTCGCTTGGAGCTATGGAGACTTGAGAGGATTCAATCCAAAGTTGGCACAACATACGATAGAATTGGATCCAGATGCTAAGCTCATTAGGAAGAAGGAGAGACCAGTCAACCCTCACATTGAGCCTCTAATGAAGAAAGAGCTAAACAAGCTAATAGAGGCAAGCATTATATTCCTAATCAAGTACTCAAGATGGGTTGAAAACTTGGTTCCTGTCAGGAATAAGAGCGGAGAAATCAGGTTGTGTGTGGACTTCTGAGACCTCAACAGGGCATCTCTCAAAGAACATTACCCACTTCCTTCAATGAATCAAATATTGCAAGTGGTATCCGGTTCGGAGAGATTCTCTCTATTAGATGGCTACTTAGGGTATAATCAGATAATGGTGAAAGAAGATGACTAGTTCAAGGTGGATTTCACCACCAAATGGGGCACCTATTCCTACAAGAAGATGTCATTTGGGCTATCAAATGCTGGAGCCACTTTACAAAGGGCAATGGCTATGGCATTCAAAGGATTGATCAATAAAATAGTTCTGATATATCTTGACGATATCACTGTATTCTTAAAAAATGGAGCAGATCACCTCTTTCATCTGAGGTAGGTATTTTCAAAGGTGTAGAAGATTTGGGGTATCATTGAATCCCAAAAAATGCATATTCTTGGCTCACGAAGGAAAACTTCTAGGCCATATTGTTTTAAAGGAGGGGTTGACGATTGACCCAGAAAGAGTTGAAGCAATTCGAGCATTACCATTGCCAAGTCACAAGAAGGCTCTTCAAAGCTTCTTAGGAAGGATCAATTTTGTCTGTAGGTTTTTTCCAAGCTTTGCAGCTCTTGTAAAGCCAATAATGTTGATGTTAAAGAAGAGCATGGCATTTAAGTGGACATATGAAGGCAAGGCAAGTTTTGAGGCAATAAAAGAGGCTATATCTTAAGCTTCAACTCTCATCAATCCAGAATTCTCCAAGGAATTCATGCTATATGCCTTCGGTGGTGGAGACACAATTTCTATAGTCTTGGTACAACAAAACAAAGAGGGATTAGAACAACTAGTTGCTTTCTTCAGTCAAGGATTAGAGGAATACAAAACTAGGTACTCTTTCATCGAAAAGCATGTCCTTGCAGTGATCAGAAGCTTAAAAAAATTCAAGCACCTAGTCTCAAACAACAAGATCCAATTATTGGTCTCTCATGTAGGAGTCAAGGACTTCCTTCTAAACAAGGATCTAAATGAGAAACGTGCAGGATGGATAACCCGTGTCATGGAATATGACATCGAGATCAAGGTCACAAAACTAGTACGTGGAAAAGGACTATGTGAACAACTAGCTTTGAGTCGGTAAGTTGAAGAAGGTGATGAAAAAGATACTTTCTTGGTACTACAAGATGGCCACGAACAGGAAAATGATGACATCCCTGCTCCTTGTTGGACTCAGAATATGATACACTTCCTACAGGCAGGCCTATGCCCTCCATAATTAAGCATAGAAGAAAGGAGATACTTCACATTACAAGCCATTCCATTTGCGCTTGTTGATGGTGTTTTGTTCAAGAAAGACATCAATGGAGTTCTATTGAGGTGCATTGGGATAGGTCAAATTGAGAGGGTGTTACAAGATTTTCATGATGGAGATTCCGGAGGACATTTCACGCCATGGATAACAGCTCTCAAGATAATGAAGGCAGCTTATTATTGGCCCACAGTGTTCAGTGACTGCTATACATGGATAATAAAGTGCAATAAATATGCACTCTTCACAGGAAAAGAAAGACTAGTAGCGCTTCCATTGCACCCAATTTTGGTTGACCAACCATTTATGCAATGGGGATTGGATTTCATTGGGTTTATCAATCCAAACTCAAGCCAAGGCCATAAGTGGATTATCACTGCAGCGGACTATTTCACCAAGTGGACTGAAGCAGTAGCACTCAAAGAAGAAAATGAGTCTAACATACTAGAATTTTATGAAGGAATAGTGACCAGGTTCGGTGTGCGAGCCACTATCATATCAGACAATGCATTGGCATTCACAGGTTCCAAGATTACAGAATGGGTTGTCAATAATGGAATCTATTTGAGCACCTCTTCATTACCCACAGGGTAATGGACAGGCAGAGTTCACAGACAAGAATTTGCTAAGAATCATCAGAAGGAATCTGGATGAAAACCAAAGGACATGGCATACCAAGCTAAAATCAGTGTTATGGGCTAACAGGATAACGCCAAAGAGGTCTAAAGGTAATTCTCCCTACAAGTTAGTCTATGGGAAAGAGGAAGTATTGCCTATATCATTAGAATTACCAACATTGGAGCTCATGAAGCAGTTGGAGTTGTCTGAGTTCAAACCAATGGAGGCCAGATATGCAGAGTTGATGGAATTGGAAGAAATTAGAGAACATGTAGTTCAAACAATTGAGAAAGATCAGGCCTTAGTAAAAAGATAGTTTGATAAGAAAACAAGAGCAAGGACCTTGTAGGAAGGGGACCTAGTTCTGAAATAGGATGCAGATCGGGAAAATCCAGGAAGGCATTCCAAGTTTGATGTCATTTGGAGTGGCCCCTACATGGTCACAGGATGTAAGAATAGCAATGCCTTCTAATTTCCTACATTGGATGGAGAAGAACTCCCGATTCCGATTAACGGAATCTATCTTAAACATTGTTACTAAAAATAAAAGGTTTACTCTTGTAAATAGTAGCCTAGGGTTTTAATTCCTCTAAGTGTGTATGCACATTGTCTTTTTGTAGTTAGGTTTCACTTTCCCTAAGTGCTTCGGCATAGGTTTTGTTGCTCCTAGGTTGAATTTCTACAGTTCAACGTGCTCTCAGAGAAGGAGTTGCGGTATTAGGCTTAGGATTAGATATCAGGTTCGTTTCAGGTTATTGCTTATGACTCCATGCCCAATGGATTGCTAAAAGGCCACTGATCTCGTTGAGTCACCAAATTGTTGAATATATCTCCCTCCACGGGTAAATATGGACAAACAGAAGAATATGGAAATCAAGAAACTCAAGATGTCGACATGAAAAAGGATGCACCCTGGCACAGGTTGGAAGGCACGGGTAAAAAGATGGCGACATGAAATTTTTAGCACCTATAGTGCACTTAAAAAGATGTCGACATGAAAAAGGATGCACCCTGGCACAGGTTGGAAGGCACACTTAAAAATATGTTGACATGAAAAAGGATGTGCCCTGGCATAGGTTGGAAGGTGCATGTAAAAAGATGTCGACATGAAATTTTCAGTGACTATGGCGCACTTAAAAGTATGTTGACATGAGGATGGATGTGGTGAGGCGCATGTTCAGGAGGCACAACATTTTGAGCTTTGAAACCCCGAAACCGACAGAAAGCAAACTCTGACCCAGATATTCAAATGGCCATAACTTTTCACAGGGAGATCAAATTAACGCAAGGTTGGACTTTTCTTTAATTGGGTGAGAACAAGTTCTTCAGAAATGCAAAATACATTTCACCATTTTTTGGGTTTGCTAGGGTTTTCACCTACTGCCATAATGAGATGAATTAAATAAAATATGGAGGTGGCTGGGGTAGATTTGGAATTCCTCTCTCTTCCCTCTCTCATTATTCATATAAATTGTAAGGAGGGGCTTCTTTCTAAAGGTTGGACATTCATGTTTTTCCCCTCCCTTCTTATCTTTGGTAGGTGAATTTGTGGAGTTCAAACCTCCCATCCAAAAATGTAATGCAACTTTTCCTCTTGGCATTTTCTATTGTATTGTATCAATATTTGGAGAAAATAATGCATGTATGTGGATGATTCTCAACCCTCTCTATGTTCATTTGCATCCTCCTGATGTTTCACTATAAATTTGGTTGTCTATGCATGATCTTGCATTGCATTTAAATGGTTTGTGTTTATTGGCAAGACAGGTGTTCTTCATTCCTCAGTGCATCACCTTTGTTAGTTTAGGTTTATTTTTATCCATCTTCTTACCCTGACTCCTTGGCAAGTTAGATTAGGTTTTTTAGTAAACCCTCTACATTTTTATGTGTGCATCTGAACAGAGGAATAGGAACTGGCCTTCATCTAGAGAGCTATCCCGATTCAAAAGGTCCCACACTTGGGGAAATCTCCTCGTTATGCAATCACACTGAGAGTCTCAACCGATCGGTTGTAGACATTCAGGGGTGCTATGATTCACCATCAACAATGAAATTACATGATGACCGTGATTCAAACATGCAGTTGTGCAGCACTCTGTCCTTAATGATCAAAGTTGTGAAGAATGGATCCACATTCAGTTGAGATTCCACTAAGGATGTCCCCAAATAGACCTCAGGTGGTTCACCTAATTCCTCCAATGCTAGTGGTGTTTCTAACTCTTCAATGATTGGAGGAGTCTCCACAATGTTTATATTTCTACCTAGGGCAGTCTTCTCTTCTTTCAATCCCAATTATTCAAATGCTCTCTTTTTGTGCTCACGAATCCTAAGAAACTCAGCAATTAGAACAGATACTTTGATTTGGCTTAAAACTTGGGAAATGTCATATGGGACATTCTTTGGCAAGGCAGCATTGGAAGGAAAGCTAACACACTCATTAGGTAGGATAGGATTTTTAACAACTTGGGCATGATGAGGGATATTATTTTTGTTTGTAACTGGAGGGATTTTGGTAGATGGATCTTTCTTAGGGGTCTCTTTAAGAATGTTTGAAAGTAAGGAATATTTTGGCCTAACTTGAGGCCCTACGCCTTTGATGGCATTACATATTGTGTTATATTCCTTATCTTGAGCAACAACAACATTCATCATTAATTGTATATCTTCCTCATATGGAATTCCTCCATCATACTTCTTTATCATTAAAGCCCTTAAATATTCAAAATAATTATTGGGTAATTAGAAATCCTGTACAGTATCTACTTATAAAGTATGAAAGGGAGGAATAATAGGTACTTTTGGTGCTATAAATGGTGTCGCCCCATCTATGCCTTTGAAAAGTTATTCATTCATGGCCTCTCTCACTTTATTCTTCCCTGTGTTGTGCCTGGTTGGTATTTTGCCACTTTCAATTATATCTTGGGTTGAAGATCATTTATGTGTCCATATTTGTCTCATAGTTCCTTTGTTCCTCTAGAAAATCTCTCTATTTTGAGTTTCCCATGCTCTATTCCTTAAAAAATTGCGTTTTCCCGTTTCCTCAATTTTCCACAGTCAAGATGTATTGTCCCTGCCATGTTTTCCCAAAATTCTCAAAGAGAAAATGAATTGATGTGTCCCTAAGGATCGTGTTTGAGCCTTACAACATTTCTAAAATCTTTGTCCTTGAAGAAAATTTCATTTTCTGGCTAAAATGGCTGTTTCTCTATGCTTTACGGTTTGATGAATGTTTCTCCTAGTCAAATTTTCATCCTTATATCAATAGGGAAACATGGCATAATTTTGTTGGACGCAGCTCATCCGGAAAAATAAAAAATTCTATAAAAAGCCTCAACTTTAAAACATGTCCACGCAGAGGAACGACGCTCGTTTAAGAATAAAAATTTTTGTTTGGCTTTGAAGTAGCATCGGGAGGACACGTGGAGGGTTTGCAGGAAAGATACATGTGGAGGATTCCGTTGGGTTTCCCATACTTAGAAAAATTTCAAAAGGTTTTCAGGAAGTCCACGACACGTGGAGGAATGGCACTCATTTAAAGATCTACTTTTGGGCTTTTCCTTGGAGTAGCACCGAGAGGATACGTGGAGGCTTCCGCAACTTTCCCATACTTAGAAAAATATTTATTTAGATGGAAATAGTTTGGCAGAACAGAGACACCTGGTGAGCTCACGCTCATTCAAGGTCTCTGCTTTGGGAACCATCTTGAATTTTTTCCATGGAGACACGTGGAGGAACCGCGCATGTTCAGGAACCGGCCTTTGAGTTTCATTCTAAAGAAGTGTCAGGCTGACACGTGGAGGAATCTGCTTAGTTTGCATTTTACTTAGACTTTTCAACGGCCAAAAGGAGACTGCCTCAAAGCTTGACAAGTGGCACCATCTGCTTAGCTTCAAGCCTTCAAAAAAACTTTTATGGAGTAGGACACGTGGTGAGTCCGCACTCATTCAAGGTATCAATTTTTTGGGACTGCCTCAAGGTGCACTGTGGTGACACATGGCAATTTGAAAAGTCATAGGGGTCGGGGAGGCGAACCATCGGAGGTAATTCAAACCTTTTTCCTCTTTCCTTCATAAAGGTTAAAATAGCAAAAATGGCCTGTGATCCCGATGGAAAAAAGTTAATATTTTGCCTCGGTTAATGGTGGAGGTGCGGACCCATGGAGGAAAATTGAAAAAAATTCCTTTTGAGAAAAAAGAGTTAAAAATAAAAGGGGAAACATAGTTCCACTAGGACTCACATTGAGACATGTGTCAAAAGTATTTCTCAAGGACAGAGCTATGGGGAAAACTTGGAAAATTTTCCTTTTTCCAAAAGAGAGTCAAATGGAAGAATTTATCTGCATTTCTTTTGGGGCCCACCTCAGGACACGTGTCAGGCCCATTTTTTAGAAGCGGAGGTGCGGAGTAAAATGGTAAATTTTTCCATTTTTTCAAAAGGTTCAGAAAAGTTCAAAAGAAGCCCTCGAGTCTATTTTTGCATCTTCCATGTGGACGGCTCACATTCAAAATCAAAGATCAATGACTACTGAGCATCTAAATCTGATTTTCCCTCCATTTTTTCTATAAAAATCCTGGGAGTGTGAGTCTTCATGATTTCTTGCTATTTTCTATAAGACAAATAGAGGAATGAGTTAATTTTAATATCTATAGTTTGGTGGGAGAGATTTGGATATGTCTTTCACCATTAAAATTGTCTGACTTTCGTGCCCGATCATATTTTTAGCTTTTCTTCTCCCAGGAACGCAAGGATCCAGATTTGATAGATTAGTGGTGGAAGTGGTTAGAATATTTAAGGGTGATCTACTAGAGTAAGGAGTTGAATTGAGGAGGCATTCGATGAAATCTACCCCCTCAAGCACCTGAAGACATTTGCAGATTTGATTCTGTGAATCACAAAAGAATCATGGTGATCACTGGTGCATTTAAAGTTTTCTTCTTTTGGGTGGAAGGGGCTCTGTTATAAATTTTATAAAGGGAAAAAATTCATCATGCAAATGGTTGGGAGTTTTTAGAAAGATCAGGACTGATTTTCTCGAGTAGAAAAAGCTTGACAAAGCCCATCCATTTTGAGAAGCCGTCTAGAGAAGCATGTATATCTCTCTATGTCAAATTTGATCATGTCAAGTTTTTTACAAGTGTACAACCATTGACAAGCTTTGAGATTGTTTTTGAAACTTTCCCTTGCTAATAAATTTGATCAAACTTTGAGTTATTCTATGTTACTATTGAGTAAAGTGTATTTATTTCATTTCTAAATGCATACAGGTAATTTTTCTTGTTTCTATTGCAATATTGTACCAAAATATAGTCCAATCACACAGGTCCCAGTCCTTGTGATAATTTCATGGCATCTAAAATTTCATTTCTCAAAAGATCCTTCATCTAGGAGTGGAATAAATGGTTTAAAATCACATTTCTTTCATTTTTTTGATAGAGATTCTTTGTAAGCCTCTGGATGTACCTCAGGTGTGACTTTGTTTAAATATTGGTGCTTTATTGGGTCTTCTAACTCAAGCCTTCATGAAATAATCCCACAAGTTGTGTGAAAGAGTGCTAATTTGGGCCTCCATTGAAGCACATATTCTAGTTGAGGAAACATTTTAACCTTTTGTGGCATTTTGTTGATTGAATCTTTACATTTTGCATAATCTCTCAAGTATCTAGTGAGTCAAGTTCATCCTATCTCACCTCCAACAAAAAATTCTATTTAAAACAACTAATCCTACCCATACTACTCCTATTTTTTCTCTGTATATCCACACAAGACCAAAATCATGTTACTAAAGTATGCAGAACAGATCAGGTTTCCAAATGTCTTTAGTAACCTTCACCTTGTTTTGAGAATATCCCCATAATCTGTAAGTGACAACATGTGAGAGTCAGATTTGGTGTGTTGATCATATTTTCCCCAAGGCCTTCTCTATAAGATTTATGAAAAATAAGGCTACATGTATCTCCTTTCAAATAATAGAGGTTACACAATAAGTTCTCTTACCTTGGTTGAAAGGCACAACCTAAAATAGTTAGGATAAGATCACATCCTTTTGAGGTACTATCCATCCCTCCAAAAATTCAAGTAACAAAGGGAGAACTATATTTCTCCCCGGCTACAAAATGACATACGTTTATGATATATCTACCTCTAAGCTCCCTGTTGAATCTGTGTTGCTATTTGGTTTGAAAATGAGAAAAAAAATGGGTACTAACACTTGTGGCACCGTTGTCGGGGACCTGATTTACGTTAATGAGAACTTAGTTCAATTTAATCCAGATGCATACATATTTGAAGCCATATCTATTTGACCCATCAACAACACAAACACTTGTGGCACCGTTTCCAGGGATATTTTGAAATTTGTTGAGAATTGATTTGTTCCTTAAGTTTACAGTTCACATTCAAACCCTGGTAAAGCACTTCTTGTCCGCTCCAAGCATTGTATGCAACTCTTCCAGTCTCTACAAGTTTTGCATGGGTATTCATTGATAAATTTTGGTAAAGAAAGGTCAGATTTTTACATTTCTAGTTTCTTGCATTGACAGACCTTTAAAAGATCATATTTAGTGCATCTACACAACTAAGGTGAAATTCCTTAGCGGTGACTCTCTATTGATCTGATTCTTAATAAGGACCAGTGTCTTAAAAATATGTCAAGGTATGATTTGTTACTAACATTTGCAAAGATGGAAGGAAGAAGATCTTTCTTTGATAGGGATCCTGCTAGGACATTATTTCCAGAGCTGGGAAAAGTAAAATTAGAAGGAAGAAAATCTTGGAGAGCTGTTGAATATCAGCAGACAAGAAGAGGGAGCTCCATTGATGAAAGTGAATGGCCTATCATTGAAGACTTCCATTCAAGTGACTTTGAATCAGGTAGCCTCTTTATGGAATTAAATTTTCCAGCTAGGGAAGGGCCTTCATTTGATTTTTAAATATTTGTTTCACATTCTACACTTGTCTTTTCTGAAGTAGATAGGGATTTCCAAGAAGAAAGGCCTTTGGGGGATCACCATTTTGAAAACTACACTCTGATGTTCCAAGGACCCTCTACCCCTCATCTATTTGTCACCCCTCCAAGATCACCTCCTCAAATCGATATGACTCAACCCAGACCTCCTTTTTTTGTAAACACCTTTAGATCTATAAATTTTCTAGGAATGGTTAGTTATCCAAATGCATTACCTCAATATGTAAGGAAAAAACTTCCTAAGTTCCAGGGAAACAATGCCGTAATTGGTGACCAACATCTAAAGCTCTTCCTCAATATGATGGAAGACTTTTAGATTGAACATGAAGATGTATACATCAAATTTTTTGTTCACACTCTAGAGGAGGATGCAAGGGACTATTACAAAGCATTGCCAAATAACTCTATTGACTCTTGGGCTGAGATGAGTAATGAATTTAGATTAAAATATGGTGATAGGATTGACCGTAGGTTTCTTCTATACAAGGTTCAATAATCCCAATAAGTTAGTACATGACTTCAATACAAGGTTCAATAAGACCTTGAGGAGATTTTCTGTTAGGATAAGGCCATGTGATGAGTCATGTTTGATCAAATAAACTGATGCATTTGATAAAAAGGCTACTTACTTCTTGAGGGACAAGAACCCTACCAACTTGAGGAAAGCATTCTCTATGGCCCTAAAAATAGAGAATAATATCAAGGCAATAGTAAAACCTCCTAAGAGGGAAGGTGTGAAGCTGGTTAACATAGAAAAACCTCAGACAAGAAAGGTTGTTAATTTGGAAGAAGTGGTGAAAACTTTGGCTGGGGCTGTCAAGGAAATCTCCTATAAACTAGCCCAAGTTGAGAAAGGAGTTGGGCAGAGTTTCTAATGATAACAAAGGTAACAAGGCCAAGATAGACCTAAAAATCATGAAATAACTGATGACAGAGGAAAAGGAGCTTTTGGATTTGGGAATAGGCATCCTCAAGGTAGATAAAGTAGAATTGTACCTGATCCTTTGGCTACCAGAGTTTCTATGGTGGAAGAGACATAATTTTTTGATTGGTTTGACAGATGTTTCATGCCCCATGCTCCTTTTGAAGAAGATCAAGAAGAAGAAAATGCATCTGATAATAAGATTGATGATGATGTTTGCATGATGGGATGCTCCACTAGCTCACGACAAAGGGAAACCTCAACTGAGGTGATAAGTGCCAGATCTACTACCACTTTTTGGGACTACATTCATAGAGTACATATTCTCCCTCCCTCTCATACTTTAGAAGTAGATAATGTACAAGATTTTTAATTGCCCAATAATGAATTTGAATATTTAAAGGCTTTAATGATAAAAAAATTATGATGGAGGAATCCCATCTAAGGAGGATAGACAATTATTAATTAATGTTGTTGTGGCTCAAGAGAAGGGATATAACACAAGAAGTAAGGTTGTTAAAGGGGCAGGGCCTTAGGCCAAGCCAAAAGCTCCCTTGCTTTCTAACATTCCTAAAGATACTACTAGGAAAGATCCATCTGCCAAAAGCCCTGCATTTCGAAGTAAAAATCATCCCCCTCCTTACACTCAAGCTATCAAGAATCCTATGCCACCCAATGAATGTATCAGCTTTCCTTCCAATACTGCCTTGCCAAATAATGTCCCATATGACATTGCCCAAGTTTTAAGTCAAATAAAAGTACCTGTCCTAATTGTTGAGTTATTTAGGATTCCTAAGCGTAAAAAAGAGAGCAATTGAATACTTGGGATTGAATGAAGAGAGGAATGCCTTAGGGAGAAATGTAAACATTGTGGAGAATCATCTAGCCATTGAAGAGTCTAAGACACCATCAGCATCAGAAGAGCTAGTTGAACCACCTGAGGTTTATTTGGGGACATATTTTGTAGAATCTGAGCTGAATGTGGATCCATTCTTCACTACTTTGATCATCAAGGATAGGTTGCTCCATAACTGCATGTTTGACTTGGCGGAATCATGCAATGTCATGCCTTTGGAGGTCAAGAATGAGATAAATATTAAGGTAACAACAGCATATGGGAAGTTCACTGCCATGGACTCCAGAGAGGTGCCAGTAGTGGATGTGTGAAGGGTTTGGTGGTGCAACCTGCAGACTACCCAGGTAAAAATTTAAAGCTTGACGTTGTCATAGTTGATTGCCCAGCCAAGTGGGGTATGTTATTGTCAACAAAATGGGTTGCTAGTGTTGATGGTAGTGTCCAAATGGACATGTCTTATGCCACCATCCTAGTTGAAGGCAGCCTTGTTAGGTTATATGGGGAGAAGAAAATGTTGCACCTCATTGAGGATCCCAACAATGCATGCTATGAAGTATTGTATACAAATGTTGATGCTGAAAATTTTGTGGGATTTGCTGAGGGAAAGCAGGACAAGATTGAGGAGTCTAAGTGTCTTGAGTAGGAAATCTCTCCTTGGACTCTATTTTTTGATGGAGCTTGCTCCAAATTTGGAAATGGTTTTGGTGTTGTCCTAATTTCTCCAAGCCAGGAAAGGTTTGGTTTTTCCTTTGAGCTTAAATTTGACAGTACTAACAATATTGCTGAGTATGAGGCATTTTTGTTAGGTTTAAGAATTTCTTGGAGGTATGGTGTCAGGGACATCATTGTCAAATGAGATTTAGAATTAGTTGTCAAGAAAGTCATAAATTGTATGCCACAAAGAATCAATGAATGAAATAGTACAAGCATGCAGTTTGGGACCTCATTGAGATGTTTGAATCCTTCAACATTGTGCATCATGACAGGAGGTTCAATGACTTGGTAGAAAGGATTAAAGTCTTAGGTTCTCACTTTGATAACTGTAAAAATTCCCCTTATTGTCAATATGAGGTGGAGGTAATGACAAGACCCTCTATCCCTAAAAATATAAAACACTGGCAGGTTTTTGATGATGATGCTCAAATATGAAGGGTCCTGCAAAACGGTGGAGAGTTTTCTTATCAAAACATTGATTGGGAGCCAATGGTTTACGCAACAGAGGGGAAGGAAACCTTGTTTGGCAAAGGCATCATCCAACTAAAGACTAACACCATTCCTAGAGGGTTGGTTGCTCTTGAATCAAATTTTGATAATGCTAACTTCATTATTAATAGGTACATGGCAGCCTTGAGGGATGTTGAGGAGAATGACCTTGTCACGGAGGAGAAACCAAGGAATATTTGGTTGGGCAGTGGTCTCAGAAAAGATGAAAAGCAGTCATACATCTAGTTGTTAAAGAAATACCGAGATTACATGGCTTGGACCTTTTCAGAGCTCAAAGAATATAGAGAAGACATGTTCCAGCATGAGCTTCCCTTAAAGCCCAGTGCAAAACCATTTAGGAAGAAGTAGAGGCCAACTAATCCTCTGTTATCTCTCAAAATGCAAGAGGAACTAAAGAAGCTAAGGGATGGATGAATTATCTAGCCCACAAGGTATTCTTCTTGGGTTGCCAACCTAGTGCCAGTAAGAAAGAGGAAAGGTGACATCAAGTTGTTTGTGGACTTTAGGAATCTAAAAAAGGCCTCAATAAAGGACAACTATCCTTTACCTAACATGGATGACATGCTACAATTGGTGACTGGTTCTGAGTTTCTTTGTACTTTAGATGGCTTCTTTGGTTATAATCAAGTCATGGTGAAATAATTAGAAAGGATCAAGATAGCCTTCACTACTCCATGGGGAACATATGTATATGTTAGGATGCCCTTTGGTCTGATGAATTTTGGAGCCACTTTTAAGAGAGTAATGGATGTTACTTTTGTTGGTTACATCAATGACTTTATTTTTTTTTACCAAGATGATGTAACAGTGTTTTCAATAAGGAGAAGTGACCATTTTCTGCGCTTAGAGAAGATGCTAATCAGATGTAGGGAATATGGTATCTCACGCAATCCACAGAAATACCATTTTGGAGTGTAGAAGGCAAAATTTATCGGTCACATTGTGTCACAGGAAGGAGTGATGATTGATCCAGAAAGAGTGGAGGCCATCAGCAAAGTCCCAATTCCAAGAACCGAAAAATGAATTCAGTCCTTCTTTGCATAGATAAACTTCAGTAGAATATTTATATCAAACTTTGTGTGGTTGACTATCCCAATCAATTCCATGTTAAAGAAGGATCAGATCATCAAATGGGAAGAGGCTTCCATCCAAGATTTCAATGGAATAAAAGAGGCATTAAATCATGCCCCTATTTTAGCAGCCTCATATTATAAGAAACCTTTCTATTTGTTTCCTTTCGCTTCAAAAAACACTATTGCTTCTTTCCTTCTACATAAGGATAATGAAGGGGCTGAGAGGCTCATTGCCTTTTACGGTAAGGATTTGTAAGGAGCAGAAATGATACACCATCATGGAAAAGCAGCAATTTTCCTTTGTCAAAGCAACAAATTTTTTCAGGCC